>JAZHRO010000013.1:106170000-107420000 GCA_037157565.1 Thalassia testudinum | reverse complement strand
TGCCTCCTTGCAAATGACCTCTTGCCCGTGCCTATTTAAGGAAGCCCAGATCATTCCGCACCTCCCAAGCCTGCTTTGGCCAAAGATAACCCCCCAAATTTGTCTCCTCCTCCTCCGGCCATTTGCCTGTAGGCTTCGACGACTCTCCCTCCCTCTTCTCGTCACTCTACCACCGTACCAGTGGCAGAGCCATCTTCGCCTCACTCCTTCGCATCGAGCCATACCCGCGCGAGCCCCTCTGACCTCCCCGTCGTCACCGCCTCTCCATCTCAGGGTCTTTGTCTCCGGCAATGACAAACACATGCCGCTCACCCTCCACCTCCCCCCTTCGCTCCAAGTCCCTCAGTTAAGTTCCTTTCCCTCTACTCTTCATTTTCCCTCAACCAATTTCTATTTTCACCCCTCGACAACCACAGACCACCACCATCGTCTCCACCCCTGGCAGACCACCGGCGAGGTGTCACTGCCGCTCCACGCCTCCATCCACCTCGCCAAACCCCTTAGAAGCTCCGCCACCTTCCACTGAGCACTTTCCCCATCTCCACTGCCCACCACACACACTCCATACCTCCACCGAACAACCCCACACCCACGGTCACAGTCCGACCTAGGCATTCACACCTAGGTCGTTCTGAGCCACGCTGACCCCCGCCTCACCTTTTTCGTGACATGGAGAAGGTTTTCCTGTGGTTTGACAAAGCTGTGAGGCCATATTCATGTTGACAGGTGTCGATCCCCTCTCCTCCATTGAAGCTTGAGCGAGCTTGCTTGCTGCTTCGCCCCAGGCTGCTGCGTTCCAGGAGAACGAGTCCAGGCGGTACGGGATGGTCTCGCACACACATCCAGACAAGTGAGAGGCCTGAAGAGGAATCACTGCAGCAGTAATTGGGCTAAGTTCTTCCCTACGGGCGCCCGAGGAAGCGGGTGGGACATTTAGTCCCACCTCGGAAACTCAGGCATGCGGTAAGTTCTTTTTATTATTTTTGTGCTTTTAGCTCTTTGCCTCCAGTACACGAGGTGAGATCCCTCGCCCACGTATACCCGCCTCGTCCGCGACCACTCCTACGCGGACCTGGCTGACCCGTTTACCCTGCACTCTTCACACACCACCCACACCGGTGTGCCTGGACCCGAGCACGTGTAACCTGACTCGTATACCTGATTGTCTGGCTCTGAGAGAATGAAGAGAGAAATAGAGAGAGAGCGATGTGGGGGAGGGTAGGGGTAGGTTTTGCTTCACTCTGTGTAGGGAAAGAAGGAGAAGGAAGAGGCAACTGTGAAGTAGAAGGAGTTGCGGAAGGAAGCTGAAGGCAGGAGCAGCTAAGGGAGAAGAAGGTGCTACTGAAGAGGAAGAGTTGAAGTCCGGAGCGGCAAAGAAGAAGGAGAAGGAAGGACTTAACCGCAGAAATCAGAAGAAAGAAGAAGACGAAGAAGCCAAGGAGGTAGCCACAGAGAAGAAAGAGGAAGCTAAGGCCAGAGGAGGAAGGAAACTATAGCAGCAAAGGAGCCAAGAAAGAAGAAGGCCAAAGATAGAGAAGCAGAAGCCAAGAAGAAGGAAGAAAGAAGAAGAAGGCTCGGCTAAAGAGAGAATCAAAGTAAAGGAACTGTAGCAGTCGTCAGTTAAGACATCTGATTCACAGAATCAGACATCTGAGAAAGCAAAGAAAAAGAAAGAGAGAAGAGAAGAAGGAAGAAAAGAAAAAAAAAAGAATTTATTTGTTTTTACATTTTCCTCTCTAACATTTATATACATTGCATTATTATTGAACATTTTTCAAGTAAAATTTGAGATTGTGATTTTGCTTCTAAAATATCAATTTGCTCCTTGAGTTCGACCTCGGAAGTTTTTGAATTTCGAGTAATAAAATTGATAATCGTTTTCGCGGTGATTTCAAATATACTACAATGAATATCTTTTTAAACTACGAATCACAGTGATTATTTTTGGCACCGTTGCCGGGGAGCAACGGGTATTTTAGAAGCTTTGATCACAAGTTCTGATTCATTACTAATTTAATTTCTCTCTTTTGTTGTGATTATTTCAGGAAAATATGAGGAGAGAAAAGTAGCCACACAACAACCACACAAGGGAACAGGTAACCTTTTATTAACCCTCTCTCTTAGTCCCCTCAAAATCTGAAAAGAAGAAACAAATAGAAAAATCAATTTAGGGCTACCTGTTTTCCATATTTAGTAATTCACAAGAGTTGCCTAGTTTTTACTTTCAACACATTTTAATTGCACATCCACTTAAGGTAACTAGGGCTAAGACCTTCTTGATTGAGCCCTAGATACAATTTTTGAGGCAACTAAATTGGACCAACTAGAGCCAACATAAGGATTACAAGCTAGAGTTTTAGAGGCACATCTTCTTCTAAGCAAAGAATCAAAAATTTCAAAAAGAGGTGTGCCTAAGCCTTGTTTGAAAAGACCTATCCAAGAGAAACCCTAAGCAAATCAGGTTCTTAATCTACTTGAACCCTAAAAGAAAGGACCTAAGAAGCTCTCAAAGGAACAAAGAGGTGAAGTTGATCCTTTGGATCAACCAACCTAAAATTAGGTCACTTTACACTCAAAAGGCTTAAAGTTCAAGTGGAATCCTAAGCACCTTTATCTTAACTAAAAGAAGTAGACTTAAGAGGTCAAGGTCCCCATTTTGGTCTACCTGGAATCTCAATGACAAGAGAGGTCGGGTGGGGGAAACCCTATAACTTGTAGGGATGCTCTACCGTGTAGGGGTCTTCGCGGGACTCTCCCTCTCTGGCTGCCCAGGTATTTCTCAGGTAGTCAGACGCTCTACCTTTCTGACTAAGGGGTATCATCCGCCCCGAACCTCTATAGTCACCCAACATATTTTGGGTGTCTCGATTGGGTCCAGCACATTCTAATCTCATCCAATCCTTCAGTGTATGTTTGGTAGGAGGTCCTTGAAACCTCCTTTAGAAATCCACTCTCCTCGAGGCCAAGCCTCGGTACCTTTGCTTGTGCAGTAACCCCACTACATAGACCTTTCCTCTGATTCAGAACCTAGTTCTCCTTCTTCTTCCATCATGGCACAGCTTGTTGAAGAAGCAAACAATCTTGAGCACCAGCTTCAGCATTTAAATGACCTCTTCCAGAACTTCATGAACCCACTGCAGCATCTCATGATGTGAGATCACTATAATCCCGCTGAGGTGGCAATCGAGCCTCGAGTCTAAATCCCGGCTGGAGGCCCTGAATCTGAACTAAAGCCCAATATGATTTATGCCATACCAAAATTCTATGGGCTTAACTCTGAGGATCCATTCTAGCATATTAAACAGCTCAAGCATCTGGCCCAGACCTTCGAGTCAGATGCACAAAATTGAGATATTTTTCTCATGACGATGTTTTCTTTCTCCCTCATGGACAAGGCTGCTCATTGGTACCAAACTCAGACTTGTCCGATCAACACATGGGATGAACTTCTGTTCGAGTTTTTGAAGTTCTTTCCCGTTGGTCAGACAAATGCCTTGTGCCATCAGATTACTCATTTCACCCAACAAACGGGAGAACCTCTTAATGAGGCATGGGACCGATTCTTAGATCTCATGTGAAAGTGCCCCCATCACGGAGTTCCTAAATGGGAACAAGTCCAGTCTTTTTACCAGGGATTTCGTGAGGACATTAGATTATTCGTCAATGCAACCTGCGGAGGAAACATCATGGGTCAACATGAGGACACGGTGTGGGAGATTCTCGAGAATATGTGCGAGAACTCCATCAACAATGACTCCATGGGCTTATTCGATCGAACGAATGCCCGTGCATCGACGAATCTTAGGGGAGCACATGAGACGCAGGGCCTGTTCGCATCCGTCGACTTGGAACTGATGGCCAGTCGGTTGGACAAGGTCTCTATCATTGAGAAGAAGGTGGATGAGTTGATTCAGCATTTGCAACGAGCCATCTCTGTGCAGAACTCTTTTGCACAGCCACCTCTTGCAAGGGAAACTGTGCAAAATATCTTTCACCGATCTTCTCAGGGGATGGACCCGTATCCACCCCCGTCTGACTCTCGGACCGGAGGGACCTTCGATCCACTCTATGCTAGTCGGAGGAACTCTGAACCCCCATACTCTGACTTCCTTGAGGTTCCTCAGACCTACGAGGACCTCAATGCTATCCAGAATGACCCATTTTCCAACACTTACAGCCCTGGATGGCGAAATCATCCCAATTTCCAGTGGGCAGGAAATTCTCAGACTCAAAGATCACCTTATCAACCCCGTTCACAAGCCCCTCGTCTATATCAACCGCCTCAGCCTCTACCCAACCCCACCTATCAATCTGGGTCAAACCAAGACCAAATGTCTCTAATCCTAAAAACACTGGCTGACATTCAGAGAACGAATGCAGCAATACAAAAATAACACAAGGACGAGATCACAGAGGTTCGCAACCAACTCGCCCAGATGGTGAATTCCCGCCAACCGGGAACACTTCCTTCACAACCTCTGCCGAATCCAAATAACATGTCGACCCAGAGGCACGTTATGAACCCGAATTCAGGCAACGCACATATGATTTATCAGACCCCTTCTATTCCATCACTTGACGGGATGGAAGCTTCAACATCTTATGTGGGATTTCAACAGCAGCCACCCATTTTACCAACCCTTAACTTGAACCAGGCAGGATTAAACTCCGTAACAACCCGAAGTGGTAAAACAACCCAAGACCCACATTATCTAGACCACTCCAAGCCTAGTAGTGACCCAAGCCCTAGGATAGTTATCCAGGATGTCCCTATCCCAGATCAAGAACCTGGACCTATTCTAGAGGAACCAACCAAGGTTCCATTTCCCGAGGCCTTGGCCAAAGGAAAAAGGATAACCAAACCGGTGGCTCCTGAGGAGGACCTGATCAAGCTCTTTGAATAGGTCCATATAAACATCCCCTTGATGGATGCAATCCACCACGTATCAGCTTACGCACGATTCTTGAAAGATGTGTGTACACCCAAGCGTAAGTCGCGAACCAAAAGTGGGAGTTCGATCATACTGTCAGAGCAAGCCAGCTCTGTAATATTGAGTAAACTCCTACCCAAGGCAAAAGACCCAGGCACTCCCCTGATTTCATGTAAAATTGGTGAAACCCAATTTGATAGAGCATTGCTAGACCTAGGTGCCTCCATAAACCTAATACCTACATCTCTCCTTAACCATCTTGAAGAGTTTGAGCTTAACCGACAAAGGTGACACTGCAGTTAGCTGATCAATCCATCAAGTCGCCTAAGGGAATACTCGAGGATGTTATTGTTAGGGTGCGTGATTTCTACTTCCCAGTGGATTTTATAATTCTAGATATGGATGCACTTGAGAACCCAAGGAACACACCGATTATACTTGGGAGACCTTTTCTGGCCACTGCTAGGGCCAACATAAGCTGTGAGGAGGGCCAAATCGAATTGAAATTTGGGAACCAGACTCTTAAGATTGACATCTTTAAGGCCCAACAAGGGATTAATTGCGGTGTTGTAGAACAATTATGTGATATTAAAGCCGTGCTTGATGAACCGCATATTGAGGACAACCTGATCATCCCCAATCAACCACAAGAAGATCAAAACCCGCAATTAGAGGAGTCTGAACCTGATCTAGATACACCCATAACTCCTACCCTTGTTCCTCACACACACTCTGAACCACCTACTGCTGCTGATAATCTCGTCTTTGAACTCAAGCCCCTTCCCGATCATTTGAAATACGTCTTTTTGGGTTCCAATCAGATGTTTCCTGTGATTATAAACTCTAGACTCACCCTTGACCAAGAATCCCATTTGATTATTGTTCTCCAGCAACATCATAGAGCCATTGGATGGACTCTCGATGATTAACTGGTATAAGCCCCTCTTATTGCACACACCACATCTATTCCGAAGAGGGCATACGACCTTCGCGAGAGATGCAGAGATGTTTAAACCCTAATCTGCAGGAGGTCGTGAAAAAGGAGATCATTAAGTGGCTAGATGCTAGGATCATCTACCCGATCTCCGACAGTCGATGGGTGAGTCCAATCCAGGTTGTGCCTAAGAAGGCAAGACTTACCACCATCACGACTGAAATCGGAGAAGTCATACCGACCCGTATAGCCAACTCATGGAGAGTCTGCATTAATTACAGAAGACTCAATTCCTCCACGTAGAAGGATCATTTCCAACTACCGTTTATTGATCAGATCCTCAAAAAACTAGCAGGAAATAGATTCTTCTGCTTTCTTGAAGGGTACTCCGGTTATAATCAAGTGGCAATCCATCCAGAGGACTAAGAGAAGACCACGTTCACCTGCCCCTTCGGGACGTACGCGTTCCGAAGGATGCCTTTCGGTCTCTGCAATGCACGCGTGACTTTTCAGCGATGCATGCTTGCCATATTCTCTGATATGGTAGGTGATTATCTAGAAGTCTTCATGGATGACTTCTCAGTATTTGGGGCATCATTTGATGATTGCCTCCAGCGCTTGGTTCAAATACTCAAGCGATGCATTGACGTGAATTTGGTTCTTTCCTGGGAAAGGAGCCACTTCATGGTGCTTGAGGGGATCATCCTGGGACATCTGATTTCAGAGAGAGGCATCCAAGTCGATCGAGCCAAGGTTAACTTGATTTCCAAGCTCCTTATGCCTAGCTCGATCAGGGACATCTGATCTTTCCTGGGGCACGTCGATTTTTACCATCGATTCATCCCTGATTTTTTGAAAATCGCACGCCCCCTGACCACTCTTCTCTCCAAGGATGTACCTTTCGAAATCTCCAAAGAATGCACTCAAGCATTTTAGATCCTTCGTGACAGACGCGCGAGACGCATTTGTTTAAAAGAGTCATTGTAGTTTGCATTCATTGCGTCGATTTTAAATCAAGAAACGGATGTGAGTCCGAGTGTCAAACACAGGGAGGCGTGAAAATCGGGTTTTTCTGTCACTTAGTGTCACGGAAATAACAGGTTTTGCTTGCAGAAACAATGCAGGAGAAAAGCGAGAGAAAGAGAAAGAGAGAGAGAGAGAGAGTAGGGTTAGAGTTTGTTGTTCAGCACATTCATCCAACTTTAAGCTAAGGAAGACTTGATAACAAGAGAGAGATACTAGATAAATAAGGAACGCCATCATTTAATCATGCAACTCTGAGTTTTACAATTACAACAATAGATGAATGCTTAAGTAAGATAAAGCTAATCTAATGAGAGAGAGAGAGAGAGGAGTCGGTAAGGCAACCACGACGGTGGAGGTTGGCTCCGTCAGTGGCTCGTCGACTCTGGCGCTTACAAAAGAGTGCTAAGGTGGCTAGGAGTGGGGTAGAACACTTGTAAAGGTATTAAATGCCTTCCTTGGGTGGTTAGAAGGGGTTTAAATAGGGAGAAGGTTTTTCCAAATGAAGAAGGGGTTTTAGTGACATCCCGCGACGTCGCTAAAACCCTTCCCAAAACGTTGGTGAAGCACCCTGCCCAGAGGTCGTTCGCGCGCGCTCGTTCTTCTTCACGTGTGATCTGTGTGCGCGCATTGTAGGTCGTTCGATCGAAGATCGGACGACTGACATTTCGTGAAGGGTGCCCTCGTGGATTGCTACTGGGGCGCGCATCGCTGCCGCGTCATCGAGTGTGTTCGTCATCGACGTCTGAGGGAGCACCGCGTGGTGCGATCGTCACCCTTGCACGTGGATCTACGACCTTAATCAGCCGCACCCGCGTGAGCATCAATTTAGGCAGTGCGCGGGGTTTCGAATGCCAGCCGCTGCCTTTGCGAACAACGCTCAATCCGCTGTGCTGTGCGGTTAGATTGTCGCGGGGAGGAGGCGAGGCGCATGGGTGTGGAGCGTTGTGGAGCCGTCCGATTGAAGATTGACGGCCGAGATGCATCGTGTGGTGGAAGCGGTGGAGTTATGCTATGGTCGAGGAGCGTCGCGATGTCGACATGTGGCGGCTTTCTGACCGTTGATCACCAGATCAACGGTCAGAACTTCTTGGGCCAATTGTGGGAGCCCGGATGTCGGATTTAGTTGATTTTGAGTCCGTTGGACTCCGTTCGTCGTTCTAAAACCATCCGTGTGGTCCAATTGCTCATCTAAGGCCTGTTTTGACATGCACTTGTACAAATGGCCATTATTAATGCACTATAAGCAATCTTGATGTGTGATGCATGTAATGCTCCCATTCCTATTTATGATGTGTTATCTATGCATTTTACCCTTAAGACCGAAACCCTTTTGGCAGAATTAACATTGTAAAATGTAGTGTTATCATACCGCCATACTTACACCTTGCTATCCCTAGTAAGGTTTATTCTAGTCATTATTTCCAGTCAGAATTCAAGAAGTAATTACTTGGACATTTCGTCACTTGTCACTTGTCACTAGGAGGAAATATACTGAGATCCTAATCTACAAAGACTAAGCAGCGCCCGGGTGTCTGCCAAAATATGAATCGCCTGAATCCTTGCTTTAAGGCATGTATATATATTTTTTCGTCTTTTCTTATTTTTAGATTTTTGGAGTTAAGAGTGTGTTGGTAACTTTTTACGACTACCCAACCCACCCCAAAACTCGGAAAAAACTCTACGTGCTAAGCATCTTGGTGTGAAGATCGTGGTAGACTCACTCAACGGTAATTTAGATAGACTTCGGGTTTCTACCCTCCTAGGTGATCGGAAAAGGAAGTGTTTTGCCTGAAGGTGTATTTGTTCAATTGGTAGCTTTTTCCCTATGTCTGTTTTACTTGGGGTCAACACAAGGATTTTTCCAGTGTATATCTCCCCGGCTTGCTCTACTTCCCCGCTTCTTCCTTAAGTGTTTTGGTTCTTTTTGTGCATTTACTGAGCTGGGTTCTGGACAACTGACCAATGGGCTGTTACCCACGATCACTTGCCAGCCCTACTCATGCGGTGAAGTATGGTTTATTTTGTTCTCTTTTTTCTTCTTTCTTTTATTTTTTTTATTTGGTAGGTGGCTTCCCTGATGTCAAATTTACCTAGAGGAAATAAAGAGAATGTGGTCCCGTGGCTGGGCTTTGGACAATATGCCAATGGGCTGTTACCCACGATAACTTTCCAATCATATCACCCTAGAAAGTTCATTAACTACCAAATTTCTGTCAGAATCTTCGAGGAGTGAGTCTACGCAAAAAAAAATGTGTGCAGATGCTTAGACTAAAAGTCCTTCTGAGTTAGAGGGTGAGTTGATAAGTCGTATAATTATCACCTTATTTAGTTGGTGGATTAGAGTAGATTAAGGTTGCAAGGATTTGAGGCTAAATCTATATTTTAATGGACACTAGGGCTGATTAAGCCTGACGGCCTGAAAAGTCTAAGTGTTCAAGTTCTTTCCGTATTATTTTCCACTATCGACAAATTTCTAATGCCTAAGTTTTTCTTCCTAAATCAATTTTTTTAAAATTTAATTTTATTCTATTCAGAATGATTAAATGAACTTAGAATCATGCAATTTACCACCTCCCATGCTTAAGCTGGAAAATGTCCTCATTGACAAATACATGGATGCACAGGGGTCAAAAAGATATTACCTGAGTGAAGTATAGTACCAAATCAGTCTAAATCTTCTGTGTTGCCTCCCAGGAAGCGCTGAGTTTAATGCCTCCAGCTAGGCAGTGCTTCGTGTCATCCCTCAATGAGGGTGACAACCTCCTTTGGGGGAACTTGGGTGAGGAAGTGTTTCAATCTCTGGCCATTGACTGTGAAAGTGTGCCCAGTGTTTGGATTAGCGATTTCAACTGCCCCATTGGAGTAGGGCCTGACCACCCTAAATGGTCCTGTTCACTTGGACCTGAGCTTCCCTGGAAAGAGTTTTAGATGGGCATCAAAAATCCAAACTTGCTAGTTAGGCTCGAAGGTTTTTCTATGGATGAGTCGGTCATGGACGGCTTTCATTTTCTCCTTGTATAGCCGACTATTCTCAAAAGCGTCCCGACGAATTTCCTCGAGCTCGAAGAGTTGGAGCGTCCTCTGCGCACCGGCTAACTGGGGATCCATGTTACACTGTTTAATGGCCCAGTAAGCCTGGTGTTCCAACTCGATAGGAAGGTGGCAAGCTTTGCCAAAGACTAGGCGATAATGAGACATGCCGATAGGGGTCTTGAAAGTGGTCCGATATGCCCACAGGGCATCATCCAGTCGTGCGGACCAATCTTTCCTGTCAGGTCTCACAGTCTTCTGTAGAATATTCTTGATCTGCCTGTTTGAGACCTCGGTCTGCCCATTTGTTTGTGGATGATACGGGGTAGCAATGCGGTGGTTAACCTCGTATTTTCTGAGGAGGGCACGGAATTGGGTGTGGATAAAATGACTTCCACCATCACTGATCATGGCCTTTGGTATACCAAATCGGGAAAAGATGTTATGCTTAACAAAGTCCATGATAGCCTTATGATCACATCAACGGGTGGTGATGGCTTCAATCCAGTTGGAGACATAGTCTACAGAGACTAAGATGTACTTAAAGCCGTTGGATGGTGGGAAGGGGCTCATAAAATCAATACCCCAAACGTCGAAGATCTCGACAATCAAAATGGGCTGGAGGGGCAACATATCTTTTCTGGTCATGGTCCCCAGCATCTGGCAGTGAGAGCAAGTCTTAGCGAAATTGTGTGCATCCTTAAATACGGAAGGCCAGTAAAATCCAGACTGCAAAACCTTTGCAACCGTTTTCTTTCCTGAGAAGTGGCCACCACAAGTTTGGTCGTGACAAAAAGATAGCACACTCTGAACTTCGTCCTCAGGGATACACCTCCTGATGATCTGGTCGGCACAGAGGCGAAACAGCATGGGATCATCCCAGAAATAATGCTTGTCCTCGGCCAAGAACTTGTCCTGTTGTTGTCTGGACCAGCTCTGTGGGGTCTGACCTACAACTAGGTAATTGACATAGTCAGCATACCAAGGTAGTTTCTTGTCTTGCATAGCCAGAATGTGCTCATCGGGAAAGGTGTCGGATAAAGGCAAGTCAAATTCCTGCAAAAGCAGGATCCATCTGATGAGCCTAGGCTTCACATCCTTTTTAGCCAACAGGTGCCGGATGGCTAAATGGTCTGTATAGATGGTCACGTGGGATCCCAGAAGGTCAGATCGAAACTTTTCAAGTCCAAAAACTACAATGAGCAGTTCTTTCTCTGTGACTGTATAATTTCGTTGGGCCTCGTCCAACGTCTTGCTCACGTAGTAAATCACCATGAGTTTCTTATCTTGTCTTTGTCCCAGAACGGTGCCTATGGCAAAATCTGATACATCACACATGATCTCAAAGTCCTGGGACCAATCCAGGGGCTGAAGTACAGGTGCTGAGGAGACTAAGTCCCAGAGGGTGTGGTAAGCCTAGATGCAATCAGAGGTCATGTGGAATAGAGCATCATTGGCCAAAAGGTCAGTCAAGGGTTTAGAAAGCTTGAAGAAGTCTTTAATGAACCTTTGGTAGAAGCCAACATGTCCAAGGAACGAATGAATTTGCCGGACCGAGCTAGGCAGAGGAAGTTTGGAAATCAAATCAACTTTAGCCCGATCCACCTCAATGCCTCTATGTGATATGATGTGACCGAGGACTATTCCTTCTTGAACCATGAAATGGCTCTTTTCCCAACTTAACACCAAATTAACCTCGATACATTATTTTAGGATTTTCTCGAAGTTGCTCAAACAGTGGTCGAATGAATTCCCAAATATAGAGAAATCATCCATAAAGACCTCCAAGTATTCACCCACCATTTCTGAAAAAATGGCTAGCATGCAACGTTGAAAGGTAGCGGGTGTGTTGCATAACCCGAACGGCATACGACAGAATGCAAACGTACCGTATGGGCAAGTGAATGTGGTCTTCTCTTAATCTTCAGGAGCAATTGCAACTTGGTTATATCTTGAATATCCATCCAGGAAGCAAAATTACTTTTGCCCTACAATCTTTCAAGAATCTGGTCGATGAATGGTAGGGGGAAATGATCCATCTTGGTTGCTTCATTGAGTTTCCAGTAATCAATACACACCCGCCATGCAGTGGTGGTGCGGGTGGGGATGGATTCGCTACGCTCATTGGTGACAGCGGTGAGCCCAGCTTTCTTTGGAACCACTTGAGTGGGGCTCACCCAGGGGCTATCGAAGATAGGATAGATGATGTCGGCGTCAAGCCACTTTATAATTTCCTTCTTAACAACCTCCTGCATATTTGGGTTTAACTGTCTCTGCATTTGACGGAAGGGTCGTGCCCCATCTTCTAGGTAGATCTTATGGGTACAATAGGTGGGGCTAATTCCTCTCAAATATGAAATAGTCCAGCCAATGGCAGCCCTGTGTTCTGATAGGGTCGCTGTCAATCTAAGTTCTTGATCCTTAGTTAAGTTGGCATTGATAATTACGGGGAAGGTCTGGTCAGGTCCCAGGAAGACATACTTGAGATTCTCGGGTAGCGGCTTCGATTCAGGTGTGGGTGGCACAATGTTTGATGGAAAGGGGAAAGGCGGAAGTTGATCAACATCAATTTCCTCGAATGGTGCTGGTTGGTGGTAATCAGCCCTATAGAGATCCATGGGCGTAGATGGTGATGGGTCAGAACAGTTGTTACAGGATTGGTAGTTTGAGACAGAACTAAGGGTGAGGCATTCCTCGACCAAAGGTTCCACATGATCATGTTCCTCGATACAGTCGCAATCAAAAGACTTGGTCGCCCGAAAGATATCCAACTGCATTTTCTTGTCTCCGAAGGCGATTTCCATGCATCCCGTGTCACAATTGATGTTGGCCTTAGCCATATCTAAGAAGGGTCTGCCTAGGATGATGGGTGTATTCTGTAGATGCTCAGGGACTTCCATGTTGAGCACCAAAAAGTCGTCCGGAAAATAAAAGTCCTTGACCTGCACAATTATATCCTCGACAACCTCCTTTGAGGTTTTCATAGATCTATCAGCCAGTTGGATGGTAATAGGTGTGGGTGTCAACTCTTCGAATTCAAATTGGTGGTACAAGGTTGTCAGAATCAGATTGATGGAAGCACCTAAGTCCGAGAGCGCTCTATCAAATGTCATGTCCCCGATATTGCAGGATATCAGGGGTGCTCTTGGGTCAGTTTGCTTGAGCAAAAGGTTGCTTGATATTACGGAACTAGCTTCTCTGAAAGCACAACCTTCTTAGGTGTTTGAGGTCTTGCTTACGTTTGGGTGTACAAGCATCCTTTAGGAACTTGGCGTAAGCCGGAATGTGCTTGACAGCTTCGAGGAGCTGAATATTAATCTGAACCTGCTTAAAGATCTCCAAAAGCTCCCTAGTTTCCACAACACTTTTCTTCTTCTTGATTATCTCCAAGTCCTCGGGATATGGTGTCTGAATGTGGATAGGATCTATTTCTGGGTCCTTGGGCTTTTCATGTGCTTTTTCTGCATTGGGTGTTTTAGAAGGTGAAGTCTCAGGAAGAGTCGGCCATTTGGGATCCTGGGTTTTGGTGCGCTTCTCAAGGTTACCACATTTGTAGAGGCATTGCGACCATGGGTTGATTCTTGAGAAGATGAGGACGAAGAAGCACCAAACCCAGGAGGTGTTTGTGGGGCTGGCTAGACCATGTGAGCTTGCCCGAGATTGCCTTGGAACCCTTGCGAATTGGGGCCTCTGTTAATCATGTTTCATGGGTTCGGTTGTGGTTGGGAAGGAAGTGATCCTTGTTGTTTGCCGTCTAACAGCTGGCTTAATTGTCCCTTCACTAAATCCATTTCTTCCTGATGTTTTTGGTTCATTTCAGCCATCATCTTTATCAGGGTGTCCATTTGGTTTTATGGCGAAGGGGCTGCCCTATTCGGATTATATGGGGGTCTAACTGGTGGTCCTTGCTGATAGGGGGCAAGTTTGGCTGCTGGTTTATCCTGGGCTGGTTCTGGAATTGAGGTGGTTTTTGGTTTGTCCAACCAAAGTTTGGGTGATTACACCAACCAGTGTTGTAAGTGTTGGAGAAAGGGTCAGGTTTAGCATAACCTTGGATAGCCTGTACATCTTCAAGGATAGCAGATGTCGAGGGGGAGGGAAGAGAGTAGTAATCAAGGGTTGAGGGAGCAAAGGTCCCTCCCTGGAACGTGGTCAGGGGTTGTTCCAGGTTCATTTGGCTTAAGGGCTGAACCAGGTTAACATTGTGAGCTCCTTTTGCTAGGGAGAAGGTTTGTAACAGGTTCCTGGTCTGGTTTAGTAGCTCATCTATCTTTTTATCCACCAATTCCACTCGATCCAATTTCTTAGCAATGATATCCATGTCAACCATTCTAGAATTTGCTTGTATCTCACAAATCCCACCACGGGGTTGACTTGATTGGCTAAACTGGGTCATGGAGGCATTGTTGAGCGAATTTTCGCTCATAGACTCAAAAAGCTCAAATGTGCTCTCCTCACCTTTGTTTAGGAAGTTCCCCCCACATGAGGCATCGACAAAGTTTCGTAGGTTGCTGTCTAGACTGTGGTAGAAGATCTGGGCCAATTGCCATCTTGGTACTTCGTGATGTGGGCATTTCCTCAAGAGTTCGTTTAATCTTTCCCACGCCTCATGGAACTATTCCCCGCCCTGGAGTGTAAAGGTATTAATGGCTCTTCTGAGGGCATTGATCTTTCCTATGGGGAAGAATTTCTTTAAGAATGCATGTCTCAGTTCTTCCCAGGTGGTGATGGGTCTACCTAGGGTTCTAAGCCAGTGAGATGCTTTGTCTCTCAGCGAGAAGGGGAACATCTTAATCAAAACAATGTCAAGGCTAATGTTCCTAGGTTTCACAGTTCGGGAGAGTCGGTCAAGATCCTCTAGGTATTGGAAGGGGTCTTCATTTGAGCTTCCATGGAAGTGGCTCTGAATTAGACTTAGGACATTTGGTTCAGCTCAAAATCATCTCCCCCTTCGGGGATCCTAAGGTGTGGCTTGACTCGAATAGCGGAAGGATTGTAGAAGTCGCGGAGGGGACTAGGTTGGTCCTGGAATGGTGGTGGGTCAAGTGGCGGTTGACCTTGTGGGCCTTGGAAAGGTGGTGGTGGTTTTCCTTGTGGGTTTTGCAATCGGTGTATGGCCTGCATGATGGTGTGGATTTGTTGCTGCTGAAGCTGGTGGTTTGCGTTAATCTGGGCCTGGATGATGGCCATTGTGTCTGGTGGGGGTTGGTCCTCAACCTCATCTACTCTAGGTTCAGCCATGTCTCTAGCAGAATCAGGTCGCCTGGATTTCCGTCCCAAAACAAACAACTCAGGATGAAGTGATTGTCTCCCATGCATACACTAGAGAAGAACAAGAGGGGATGCGGAGAGCGAAAGATGCGAGAAGTGTGTGTGTACAATCAAGCAAACAAGCCTAGTCTTTGTGGTGTATTCCTTAGGGGACCTAGAAATCTCCAAAGGGGTGATCAAGTCTGTAAGCACTGGACTTCCCTTCCCAAAGCTAATCTGGCCAAGTTGATTACAAGGGTATTGTAGGGAAGGTTCTTCCTTTGGCTTGAGTCGCCGGTTCCATAGAGCCCATAGCTGTGGTCGTTTAACACTTTTCCGCAGCCAAGTCACCAGATTTTACTAAGGGAATGAAAGCCAAGTGCCCAGTGACCAAAACCATGCCTCTCGAGACTTAACCCAGTCCTGCCTAGGACACGTCTACTCTGTTTTAAAAGGGCTAGGATAGTGCTTGTGCTAGGGTTATGTGATGAGGTGTTGATTGGGGTGGTGCCTCTTAGTTTTCCAATTCCAGTGTGTGTGCTCCTATCAAAACATGGTTTTCAAGTAAGGATTTTTTTTAAGATGCGGTGTCTTTTAATGTTTGTCCTTACTTTTGTGTCTTTTAGGGTTGACCTGTCTTAATGTTTTCAGACAAGTTTCAAGTTGGCACGTCAAGTTTTGCACGCAATTGGTGAGAGTAGATTTTCTTTGGTGTGAAGAGGCTCTAAAACCCTAAAGTGCTCATCCTAGTGTTCATGCAACTGCTATTAGATGAGTTGATTTTTAGGGTTGAGTGGTGCGGCCCATGTCAATTCAAGGTGGCTTCGCAAACACCACTCAAAAAGAAAGAATACTCCAAAAATCTTAGGTCATTAAGAATGTTGAAGTGTATTTTTTTTGTCAGGTGATGTGTTGAGGATGTGGATAGGCAATCATGCATCACGCCAATTTTTTTCGATTTTACAATTTTTTTTTAGATTTTTAGGCAAGCAAACAACCACGGGTGAAGAATTACTCACGACCGGTCCTTGTTGCGTTTACTCCCTCTTTATCGTCATGAGTTGCACTGCCTCGCCATCCACGTGTCGAATTCTTGCAACCATCAAGTAGAAGGAGAAAAGGTGTTAGATGATGTGAGCATGGATGTAAAATGGAAGTAACAAAATAAATCCTTTGCCTCCTCGGCAACAGTGCCAAAAACTGACGCGCAAGAGACACGTTTGTTTAAAAGGGTTGTTGTAGTTTGTGTTTGCTGCATCGGTTTTAAATCAAGAAACAGACGTGACTCCAAGTGTTGAACATAGGGAGGCATGAAAGTCAGGTTTTTTTGTCACTTAGTGTCACGGAAATAACGGGTTTTTCTTGCAAAAACAATGCGGGAGAAAAGCGAGAGAAAGAGAAAGAGAGAGAGAGAGAGTAGGGTTAGAGTTTGTTGTTCAGCACATTCATGCAACTTTAAGCTAAGGAGGACTTGATAACAAGAGAGAGATACTAGCTAAATAAGGAACGTCATCATTTAATCATGGAACTTTGAGTTTTACAATTACAACAATAGATGAATGCTTAAGTAAGATAAAGCTAAGCTGATGCGAGAGATAGAGAGAGGAGTCGGTAAGGCAGCCACAGCGGTGGAGGTTGGCTCCGTCGGCGGCTCATCAACTCCGACACTTACAAAAGAGTGCTAAGGTGGCTAGGAGTGGGGTAGAACACTTGCAAAGGTATTGAATGCCTTCCTTGGGTGGTTGGAAGGGGTTTAAATAGGGAGGTCTTTCCAAATGAAGAAGGGGTTTTAGCGACGTCCCGGATGTCGCTAAAACCCTTCCCAAAATGTCGGTGAAGCACCCTGCTCGTTCTTTTTCACGTGCAATCCATGTGCAAACATTGTAGGCCGTCCGATCTTCATTTCGTGAAGGACGCACTTGCGGATTGCTGTTTGGGCACGCACCGTTGCCGCGTCATCATGCGCGTTCGTCATCAGTGTCTGAGGGAGCACTGCATGGTGCAATCGTCACCCTTCGCGTGTGGATCTACGGCCTTAATCAGCTACGCCTGCATGAGCATCAATTTAGGCAGCGCGTGGGGTTTCGAATGCCCGCTACTGCCTTTGCGAACAGCGCGCGATCTGCTGTGCTGTGCGACTGGATTGTCGCACGGAGGAGGCGAGGCACGCGGGCGTGGAGCGCTGTGGAGCCGTCCGATTGAAGATCGACAGCCGAGATGCATCCTGTGGTGGAAGCGGTGGAGTTATGCTACGGTCGAGGAGCACCGCAATGTCGACACGTGGTGGCTTTATGACCGTTGATCACCAGATCAACGGTCAGAACTTCTTAGGCCAATTGTGGGAGCTCCGGATGTCGGATTTAGTTGATTTTGAGTCCATTGGACTCCGTTCGCAGCTCTGAATCCATCCGTGTAGTCCGATCTCTCATATGAGGCCTGTTTTGACATGCACTTGTACAAATGGCCATTATTAATGCACTATAAGCAATCTTGATGTGTGATGCATGTAATGCTCCCATTCCTATTTATGATGTGTTATCTGTGCGTTGTACCCTTAAGACCAACCCCTTTTTGGCAGAATTAACATTGTAAAATGTAGTGTTATCAGTGATCGAGTTACCCAAGCGTCGATCCTATAGTCCCTTGATTGGTCTCAACCCTTTGAGATCATGTGCGATGCATCTGACTTCGCTGTAAGAGCAGTTTTGAGGTAGAAATTTGACGGGAAACCCATGGTCATCTACTACGCTAGCAAGACACTTGACAAGGCTCAACGTAACTATATGGTTACGGAGAAAGAGCTACTAGCCATAGTATTTGCCTTGGAAAAGTTCAGATCATATCTCCTAGGTTCCCGTGTTATTATTTAGTGGGACCACACAGCTGTAAGGCATCTCCTTGCGAAGAAGGACGCGAAACCTTGATTAATCCGATGGATCTTGCTATTGCAAGAATTTGACCTCGAGATTCGTGACAAAGCGGGAAGACAGAACGTGGTAGCTGACCACTTGTCCCGCCTTCCTTTTGAGATCATCGACCCTTCCGGACCCATCATGGAGCATTTTCCTGATGAGCACCTCCTGACTATTGGTACAGGGCTTCCATGGTTTGCTGACATAGTAAACTACTTGGCATCACATCATATCCCGTCTGATTGGCCAAAGGCCAAGAAAGACAAATTGCGCTCCGATGCCAAGTATTACATTTGGGAAGACCCGTATTTATTCCGCATAGGTGCTGACCAAATTATCCTGCGATGTGTCACGAAAGTTGAAATCAAAGACATACTCTCTTTCTGCCATGACCAGGCATGCGGTGGCCATTTTTCTGGGTACAAAACTGCATCAAAAGTCCTCCAGTGTGGCTTTTACTGGCCCACAATTTTCAAGGATGCATATAATCACTGTAAGGCATGTAACCGTTGCCAGACCTTGGGCAACATGAGGCATCCAGAATCGGTTGTAAAGGCATCATTACAACCGATTCTGGTATGCGAGAGTTTTGACATTTGGGGGACTGATTTTATGGGACCCTTCCCTATCTCAGACGGCTTCGAATACATTTTACTCACTGTTGACTACATGTCTAAATGGATCGAAGCTATTCCGACCTGAACCAATGATCACAAAGTTGTTATCAAATTCATCCACCAAAACATCTTCTCACGATTCGGGATTCCTCGTGCGATCATTTTTTATGGAGGGACCCATTTCACGAATGCTCAGTTCAAGTCATTGAGGACCAAATACGGGGTGTCGCATCAAATCTCTACTCCTTACCACCCCCAAACTAATGGTCTAGCTGAGCTATCAAACCGGGAGATCGAGAAAATCCTCTAGGTTACTGTTCGACCTGATAGGAAGGACTGGTTATCCTAGCTTTCGGAAGCTTTGTGGGCTTATAGGACTACCCACAAGACCCAATTAGGCATGTCTTCATTCAGACTGGTGTATGGGAAGGCGTGTCACCTCCCTGTCAAATTGGAGCATAAAGTCTATTAGGCAGTACGGAACTGCAATTTTGATCTTTCTAAGGCTGGAACCCATAGAAAGCTTCAGATAAGCGAGATTGATGAATTACGTCTCGATGCATATGAAAACCCGTGAATCTACAAAGAGCGGGTTAAAGCTTTTCATGACAAGCACATATCTAGAAAGATCTTTCATCCTAGTCAAAAGGTCCTACTGTTTGATGCCGGATTCAAACTGTTCCCAGGAAAGCTGCGATCCAAGTGGATCGGACCATACTTAGTCTGGCAAATCTTTGGAAATGGAGCCGTTGAGATCAATCCACTCAGCCACAATTCCGAACCTTTTGTCGTGAACGGTTAGAGACTCAAACCGTTCATTGACATGACCAATACAAATTTGGCTAAGTCATCCTTTATCCTCCATTCTCCCTGACCTCATTGCGCCCAGCCGATGGCATAAAACTCAGCGCTTAACGGGAGACAACCCGTCATTCTTTCAAAAACCCGAAACCTTTCTTGACATTTCTTTGCTGAATTCATATTGCACTTTAGGGTTCATCCATTAGGACAACCAACTCCACCTCAGGTACCCGTACTTGAGGCTAGAAATCGTCCGCAACAGTCACCTCGACCTGTTCACTCACCCAACACCTATCCTAATGAATGAACCAAGCTGAATACAAACCCACCTAATTTACAATGGGGACATTGCAAATCTTAGGCATGGGGGGGTATGAAAGTGCAAAATGTATAAAAACTCATATCAAGAAAAGGCTTCAACAAAAAAATCACATATCATCCAAAAAAGAAAGAACTGAGGAAAGGAGAGAAAATTTTTGTGGGCTATACAGAATAGGAGAAAAAGAGCAAAATGACAAAATAGGAGCACAAAATGAAAAAGAAAGAGAGTCATTATTAAGAGATTAAGGGATTAACCGAAGTTCTAGACCACATTAAGAAAAGAAAAGAAAAGTGCTAAAGAGACACAAAAAGATTAGTAGGAATGCTGACCTTAGGCCTTTTTGGCTAGACTCTTAGTACCCCCTAAGATTTGGATAATCCTCAAGAGGTTGAAGAAAATGCAAAGCTTAAGTATTAGGTCTAAGGCTGAGTATTCGGCTTCGTTAACTGACCTTTGGTTTGCGGGACTTGGTAACCTAAGCACCCCAATTCACACACAGTCTGGTTCAGTGCGCATAACTATTAAAATCATGCAGAAGCATTTTAATATTCTGAAAATGTTGCCTAGATTAGGAGCGGCCGATCAACACAAGTTGATTTGGACAAGTTCCCGACGTGGAGAGGTGGGAAATTCCCCTCGAAGATGTGTAACAACATATCGTCTCCTCGGTGCTTGTCTCTTAGGATATTTACATATCCTACCGAGGGCATGTAAGCACTCTGCTGGTTCAGATATCATGGGTGGCATTATCTCGAAATGTCGATTGCCAGGGTCTGGATTCGGCCACGGAACACCATGGGCGGGATTATCTCGAAATCTTGAAAATCAGGGTTCTGGGGGTTACCATGGGAGATGCTATCACGAAGCATCGATTGCCAGGGACCTTTGAGGATTGATGATGGGGATGAGGAATCCAATACAGATCGTGTTGAGAACTCAATCCGAAGCTAGAAATAAAAAGAAAAGAGAAACAAAGCTCTCCAAACAAATAAATCCTCTGTCTCTCTCTTACAAAAACGCACTGCAAACTGAACCAAGGCTAAAATATGTCGCAAGCACATGTGCTTTAACCACGGTGTCCAATGAACCTTAGGGTAGTTCCTGTAGGCCTTAAAACTTTCGTGGAGGACCGAGGCTAAAGCTGGTCAGGTCCAGATCTTGGTTGGTGACATGTCGATTCTTCGCTTTTAAAGTCGTTTGTCACATAAAATGACGTGTCGTTTGTAGTTTTATGTGGTGAAAAAATCGACTAATCAACAATTAATATAACCACTCAATTAGGAGTGGGTCATGTCCACAGGGAGGCAAATGCCTATTTAAACTCGCAAAGGTCAAAAACCGATGTTCACTATTAATTTAGTCAAGAAATTGACTCAAAATCACTTTTAGATTAGGTAAACAAAAATTGTAAATGCTGAAATAGCAATTTTGCACAACTAAAGGATATATTTTGCAATGCAGCTTAATAAAATAATAATAAAAGTTGACAATGGCACAAAATGTAATTATTAATAGGCACTTTACTGTAGCAAAACAAGGGAAATTCTCCCCCTTGTCCGTGCGCGAGGAGGAAGGAATGGTCGGAGGTGTGAAGCTCGGAGGAGGATCTCTAGACCGAGGGCTCCGTGATGGCGATCGCAGCGAAGTGCGAGGCACCCCGAGGTGGCCGCATGGAGGTACGGTGGAGGTGGGTTCCGGTGGCTGCTGAAGGGCATCACGCGGTGAACGCGCAGGCCGTGAGGGCGTGACTAAGCTCGACCGCAACTGCTGCTGCGCACTGCAGGCCGCACGTGGGGTGGCGCTAAAGGACGACCCGCATGCTACAGCTAAAGGGCGCGCAGCGGGTGTTGCAGGCAGCGGCGTGGTGAGGTGCAACGTGCTCTGCACGTGCGGCTGGAGGGCATGCGAGCATGTGTAGCTGGACGGCACGTGGGCGGAGGTGCGGGCGCGTGCAGCTGGAGTAGCGCGCGCTCTGTGCGCGTGGCTGGAGGTAATGGCCACTGGCTGGTGGACACGCGGTTGCTAGGAGGAGGACGTGGAGGCTGCTGCTGGATCTGGCCGAGAGGCATGCGAAGACAGTGGCTGGGCACCGCCTATGCGTGCACGGTGATGCACGGTATGCAGCTAGAGGAGCGTGGCTGTTGCAGCATGTGGGGATGTGGCGCGGTCTAGAGGAGAGGCCGACTACTGTTGCGCATGGGGACGGCGTGTTGTTGGGCTTGTTTTTAAGGTGAAGGGAAATAGAGGAAGAAGAAGATATGGGGCCAAGCTTCAGACGTCTGGGAAACTTCCTGGACGTCTTAAATGATGGGGGAGATGAAGATGCAGGGCATGGACTTGCGGCGGCTACGGTGGTGGTTGCTAGTGATGGCGGTGAAGGTGGTGATGTTGATTCTGGTGAGGCACGGTGATGGAAGCGTGGCCATCAGGGACATACGTTCACGGTGTTGGCACGAGTCCACCGGCTTGGCGCGGTGAGCTGTCACCTCGCCGGCCCACGGTGTGGTGGAGCTCGGCCTTGGAGACCACGGTGGTGGAATGGAGTACACGGTGGTGGAGTGGGGCGGTGTCTCACCAGTGCATGGTAGCCTCCCTCTCTTCCTTATCCCCGTCGAGGAGACCAGATCCACTTTTGGCACTACTCCTTGATTGGGCTCTTCACTGCGGCAGCTGGAGGAAGAAATGAAGCCGTTGCTCATAGAAGAAGAAAATAATAATAAAATATTATGGTTATTTTTATACAAACCCTCAACTTTTATGTTAACTTAAAATAATGCATGTAATGCACCTAATTGGTTAACTAATTAAATAAATGCAATTCTAAGTTAATTCTAAATGCATTTAAATATGAATGCAATGCATGAATTATCTAATTAAATCAAAACTATGAATTAATCTATTTACATCCTAATTTATGCTAAATAAATGTTAGAATTAACTTAATGTCTAGGCACTTAAATTCTTAAATAACCCACAAATATGGGCTAATCAAATACCCCCATGCCTAGTTTTTGCTAGTCCCTAGCAAAATCAAGCAAAACCTAGCACTCTAAGTAGACTAGCCAACCCAAACGGTCTTCCTTTAGAAACATGTTAAGTTCAAACTTTAGACCTAAGGTTTCCAAGTAGTTGCTAAGTTACAGACTAGGTCGGCTAAAGACAAGTTGCAAGCACAAGTTTCCCTGATTTCTGACTCTACCCTAAGGTTTATTGATCCTTGAGATTAAAGCATCCGTGCATGTGCGTTGGTCTGAGTTATTTGAGTTAAAGGAAAAAGGATTTTTTTTTTGAATAATGTATATATATATATATTTTGTTTGATTCCTCTAAGTCTAACCTCAGATCAACTATTAACACGGTCTGTGTCGGATTCATTGTCCCCATTATCGTACCTTGAAGGGTGCCTAGCTTTCGATGCTTCGAGATAGCACCGCCCATAGCGACCCCAAGAACTCCTGGCAATCGACACGTCGAGATAGTATCGCCCATGGATTTCTAAAGCGAATTCAGGCCTGTGGGAATCGGCACTTCGAGATAGGGCCGCCCATGGTACCTGAACCGCACAATGCGCTTACATGCCCCCAGTAGGATGAATATCCTAAGAGACAAGCGTCGAGGAGGTAATATGTTATCATCGCATCCTCAAGGTGAGTATATACTCCACCTCTCCTGCGGCAGGAACTCTTCCAATCAAATTGTGTTTTCAAGCTTCTCCTAAGTCAAAACTAAGGGAGCCAAATTTTCTTTTAAGAAACGAATTAAGGTGATCACTTACACAAGACCAAGTGTGTGAAATTTGGATGCTTGAGTTACAAGGACCTGTAAACCAAAAGGTAGAACAAAATTCCAGGTACTACCCCACCTTTTAACTCAAACCCTAGCTTTCCTTCCTCAACCTCTTGAGGAATGGTCCGCAACTTAACTCCTACTTAAGTTTTTAAGTCCACAAAGGACCCTAAAGGTCTAAAGCTAGTAGCTCACTTAGCTTCTAAAGTTTGACCCTAGAATTAACTTAGTCTAACCTAGAGTTCTGATTTGCTTAAGAATGCAGGACCTAATCAGTTAAGCTTAATAATTACAATTTTTCTTTTTTTTTTTTCAATGCAAAAGTATGCAATGCAGAATGCTTTAATTAAATGCATGAATGCACTATGCTGTGTATATCCCCAAATACATAGCAAATGCTCGCCCAACTAAGATGGGAATGAAATCTTCCCAGGTCACCAGAGGAGGTTCTAAAGGATAAACTGGAATAACAACCTCCAAAGGAGTAGGGGGAGGATGACAAGGATCCTCCAAAAAGAATGGGGAAGGAATGGTGCAGAGATAAACCCCCAGGGCAATGGACTGATTAAAGAAATCATCAATCCATACTCGATACTCCATTACAGGAAATATTGGTTTGCTAAGCCCCCTGGTTAGAACAAAAGTGAGCAAATCTCTAAGGTAAGGATCGTTTAGGGTGTCCAAGTTTCGAGGTTGCAGGATGGCCATAGGATCTAGGTTGGGTTTAATTAGCTCGGTGTCCATCCCTAACCCTCTTTCCAAATCCTCAATTGCATCCCTAGCATTCCTTGCACTATGACCAGTATCTTCATGCACTTCATCAGGAGACAAAATTTTGCCTTCAGACATAAGCGAATCAGAGGGTGACTTCGAAACAAATGAAGGCAGGTTGGAAACAACAGATCTAGGGATTATCCTATCAATGTCATCTCCAGGTTCTTGTTCTTTACTCAAATCTTCCTCGGAGTCTATATGTGAATCCACAGAAATCTTAGAAGTTGCTTCCAAATTTTCCATCATTTCATCATGAGGAGAAATATCATTAATGGGTGTGCTAAGGAAACCTAATTTGGTCAAATTTGTGACATCCTCAGGGGATAACTCTTCAAATAAGACATAATCACCCTTAGTGTCACTCCAAATCTTGAATGTAGGTTCCTAGTATAATTCATCTTTCTCCATATGATTCATCATATACCCGAGGTCTAGAATCATTTAATATCTCAGTAGATCCCCTAGGGTACTCTATCTGAGGTAAATGGTTTACACTGGTAACATCGAACTCCTCAAATAGGTCAATTTCTTGAGGGTTAGGTTCCTTAAGGGTGGGCTTGAGTTCCATCTCGTGATCAGAAGGGAGGGTAGGATTAACAACTTGACTTCGACCCACTTCATCAAATGTCACGAAAATACTATCATCTGGGTCGAGGTCTTCCAATGGTACCATCATTCCCTTCTTTTGACTCCAATATAATTCAGGTGGATACTCAACCTTATCATCATCTTCCTCGGGGTGTTACCTTTCTTCATCCAATGCATAGCTACTTTCATATGTATCTTCCTCCCATTTAAGGCGTGGATCTCTCAAGGAAGTATCATCTAATGGGGAGGTTTCAAAATCGATCCTCGAAAAGTAACTATTCTCCCTTACATAATCCCCAAAATTTCCCTCCAACTTAAAGTGTAGCTCTCCCATAGGAGATGCATCAATTGTAGATGGGTGTACGTCATCCTCAATGGGGTAGATTAGGTGGCTAATTTCATCTCTTTCTTGTTGGCCTACTCTCGAAGATTCTCCTAACAATTCAATCATTTCGTCTTGCATTTTCTGCATTTCCATCTTCAAGGAGGAGAGGTAATTTCTATCATGAGAGAAGTCAAGCTCAGGCTTATAGTACCTAGGAGTGTCCGTCCAACCATTATAATTATTCAGGGAGGGTGGGTTGGGTATTTCTATGGTGTGTGGGATATTGGGCAAAGCAAATCCCGCTCCTAGGTTCTGCCCACTGATTTGGGGCTTAACCAGGCCAATACTCCTATAATAGGAGTAAAACGGATCCTAATGATTGTCATTATGTCCATCAAAGGATGGGCCATCTCGGCGTATGGGATCGAAGAGTGCAGAGTGGGGGTGAGGGTGTGGGCAAGATGTGAAAGGATGAAAATCCATGTGGTCCATTCTAACTCACACCTCAATCAGAATTCCCCAAGCAAAACACAATTCAAAAAGGACTTTTTAGGTCTTTCTCGATTTAGGCTTTTGATTTAAGTCAGATTGCAGGTGACAATACAATTTGTTCAATAAATTTACACGCTTATTATCGACCTACGGATCGCCTAAGAAGACCTAGTTGGAGCTTAGGTGTTCTTCCCTAAATCTCAAATGGTAGAGCAACTCCAAAGATGGAAGATCGAGAGATGCAAGTAGGCCTAATCCTTCCTTTGAAGCTATGCTTTCGCGTTGCTTCTCAACTACCCCCAAAACTCCGTGACAGGGTATCCCCCTCTTTGGAGTTACAAAACCTTTGATCTCAAGTTCTAAACACTTCAGAATCCAACGATAGGAGGGCTCTTGTCCTAGTATTTCCAAACCTAAGGAGTATTTAAAAGCGTGCCGTGGTGCAAGAGATATAAGTGTGCATACACTGTAAAATATTTTGAATTTTGAATCGCACGCCAAGTTTGAAAATCAAATCCTTGGTTTTTAAAATGTCCCTCCTTTAATTAGTCCTTTTTCTAGAAAATATGTGACCACTTGTTAGATCTATTCAATACAGATTAGGTAGTCTTCGAATTAAGTCCGAATGCAATGTGTGATCAAGAATATGATGCAAAGTAAGAGACTGCATACCTTGCTTCTAGCAATCAACGATGCGAGAATGCATGCAATACTGAGAAATAAATCTAGAGGCTCCTCATACAGACCTAAATGGTTCGTCCTAAGGGCATGCAGCTTCTAGCTGGTAGCTCTTTTTTTTTTTTTTACCTACTTGTGCACAGACAAGTAGAAGATAAACAACCCATAAAAGAAAACCTAGCTCTAAAGAAAAGAGGGAACAGACTCCAAAAAACTACCCAACACGGGCCTAAAACAAAATCAAGGAACAAACTCCTAAAAATATACCCTAGAACAAGGGTCTCAAACCAAATGTAAGTGCAAGAAAATAAAGAAAAGTAAAGTTCCAAAACCTAAATTTTATCTACTTGACAAATCGACGGAGATGAAGATGATCACTCCAGATGTCCTCCTAGTTGGTGACAACAAAGTTCACCAATGTTCAAGCTCTTCCTTGTACATGTGAAACTTGATTCCTCCTCCAAAGTGATGGAAACAAGGTCCACCACGACGTTTCTGAGGCCGATGCGACAATTCGTGCGTAATATGTGTACCTCGCACCAAATCAAATAAAATGGTTAAATATGCCTCAATTAAAAATCAATTTGAACAATTGAATAATTGTGAATTAATTAAGCCTGTTGCCTCCCGGCAATGGTGCCATTTGACGTGTCGATTCTTCACTTTTAAAGTCGTTTGTCACATAAAATGACGCGTCATTTGTAGTTCTATGTGGTGGAAAAATCGACTAATCAACAATTAATATAACCACTCAATTAGGAGTGGGTCGTATCCACAGGGAAGCAAATGCCTATTTAAACTTGCAAAGGTCAAAAACCGATGTTCACTATTAATTTAGTCAAGAAACCGACTCAAAATCACTCTCAGATTAGGTAAACAATAAGTGTAAATGCTGAAATATCAATTTTGCACAACTAAAGGATATATTTTGCAATGCAGCTTAATAAAATAATAATAAAAGTTGACAATGGCACAAAATGTAATTATTAATAGGGGCTTTGCTGTAGCAAAATAGGGGAAATTCTTCCCCTTGTCCATGCGCGAGGAGGAAGGAATGGCTGGAGGTGTGAAGCTCGGAGGAGGATCTCTAGACCGAGGGCTCTGTGTTGGCGATCGCGACGAAGTGCGAGGTCCCCCGAGGTGGCTGGATGGAGGTACAGTGGAGGTGGGTTCTGGTGGCTGCTGAAGGGCTTCACGCAGTGGATGCGCAGGCCGTGCAGGTGCGGCTGAGCTCAGTCGCAGCAGCTGCTGCTGCGCACTGCAGGCCGCACGCAGGGAGGTGCTAAAGGGCGACCTATGCACTGCAGCTAGAGGGTGTGCAGCGGGTGCTGCAGGCAGCGGCGCGGCAAGGTGCAGCATGCTCTATGCGCGCAGCTGGAGGGTGTGCAGGCGCGTGCAGCTCGAGGGCACGCGGGTAGAGGTGCTGGCGCTCTGCGCGCGTGACTAGAGGCGATGGCCGTTGGCTGGTGGACACGCGGTTGCTAGGAGGACGCGGAGGCTATTGCTGGATCTGGTCAAGAGGCGCGTGAAGACAATGGCTGGGCATCGCCTGCACGCACGTGGTGATGCACAGTATGCAGCTAGAGGAGCGTGGCTGCTGCTGCATGTGGGGATGTGGAGCGATCTAGTGGAGAGGTCGGCTACTGCTGCGTACGGGGACGGCGTGTTGTTGGGCTTGTTTTTAAGGTGGAGGGAAACTGAGGAAGAAGAAGAATGAAGAAGAAGATATGGGGCCAAGCTTCAGACGTCTGGGAAACTTCCCGGATGTCTTAATTGATGGGGGAGATGAAGATGCAGGGCATGGAGTTGTGGTGGTGGTTGCTGGTGATGGTGGTGAAGGTGGTGATGTTGATTCTGGTGAGGCATGGTGATGGAAGCGTGGCCATCAGGGACACACGCTCACGGTGTTGGCACGAGTCCATCGGCTTGGTGCGGCGAGCTGTCACCTCGCCGACCCACGGTGTGGTGGAGCTCGGCCTTGGAGACCACGGTGGTGGAATGGAGTACACGGTGGTGGAGTGGGGTGATGTCTCACCGGTGCATGGCAGCCTCCCTCTCTTCCTTATCCCTATCGAGGAGACCAGATCCACTTTTGGCGCTACTCCTTGATTGGGCTCTTCACTACGGCAGCTGGAGGAAGAAATGCAGCTGTTGCTCATAGAAGAAGAAAATAATAATAAAATATTATGGTTATTTATATGCAAACCCTCAATTTTTATGTTAACTTAAAATAATGCATGCAATGTACCTAATTGGTTAACTAATTAAATGAATGCAATTCTAAGTTAATTCTAAATGCATTTAAATATGAATGCAATGCATGAATTTTCTAATTAAATCAAAAATATGAATTAATCTATTTACATCCTAATTTATGCTAAATAAATGTTAGAATTAACTTAATGTCTAGGCACTTAAATTCTTAAATAACCCACAAATATGGGCTAATCAGTTGGTATTAGAGTACCTTTAGGCCCATTGTCCGCATCCTGTCCTAATCAAAGAAAAAGCACCTATCATAGCTGGTGAAAGAAACTCATGGTCTAGAACAGAAGATAAAACATTGAAATTTTGCTAAGGGATTAGCAAAAGCTAGGCATGGGGGTATGATGAGAACCTCATCATGAGTCTTAACTAGCATATTTTGACCTAATGAAGTGACCAAAAGCTCCTACATAACCAAGAGAAAGGCTTAATTCAAGGGATCACTAATCTGGGAAGAGAACATGAAACAAGGGGTAGAGCTGTAATTTTACCATTGCAGTGCATCAACGGGATTTCTTAGGGTCTAGACATAGGTCAATTGGACTTAATAAGATAAAAACTGGGATGGTTCAGTCAGAAAAGGGTTATTATGAAATTTAAGAATTAAATGACATTCTGTAACCCTAAAACAAACCTACTTTAATTCACAAGGTTTCAAGCAGGATAAAAATCAAATAAACCCTCTAAAATTGATGGAAAAATATCTCCTAGGGTTTAGAACCTTCAATTTGGCCTTTGGAACCTGTTTTGACCTAGATTAGGGTCCATGCCCAATATTTGACCTAATTTGGGTTTTTTTGCAAAATGCCCAGTCAAACGTAGTGAAACCTAAAATCCAACTTCACCATTGGATTCTTTAGGTCCAAATTAGGTTTTTACTAAAATTTGGACCTAAGGGAAGGTCATCTTAACCTACTTTGCAAATTGGTCACCAAATTACATTTTGACCCTTAACTTTTGGAAACCTTTGCAAATACCCCCTCAACTTTTCATCACTTTATTCATTTTGGTCCCTCTACCATTGCAGCAGGGACCCATACTGTCGGCGACTTTGCATGGAGGTTTTCTCCTCATTTCCATGCGGAGCTGCTCCCAGATTTGAAAGGGGAGCTCTCTACAAAGCTCCCTACCGCATGAGCAGCTCCCCATACCCTGAATCGCCCCATACCTCTCGTGTGAATGCTCGAGAGGTATGGATTCCCCTCCAGCCATGCCTCCGACGACAACTTTTTGGTCACCTCCTTGCAAATGACTTCCTGCCCGTGCCTATTTAAGGAAGCCCAGATCATTCCGTACCTCCCAAGCCTGTTTTGGCCAGAGATAACCCCCCAAATTCGTCTCCTACTCCTTCGGCCATCTACTCACAGGCTCTGGTGACTCTCCCTCCCTCTTCTCGTCACTCTTCCACCGTACCAGTGGCAGAGCCATCTCCGCCTCACTCCTCCGCATCGCGCCGTACCCGCGCGAGCCCCTCTGACCTCCTTGTCGTCGTCGCCTCTCCATCTCAGGGTCTTCATCTTCAACAACGGAAAGCAGACACCGCTCGCCCTCTGCCTCCCCCCTTCGCTCCAAGTCCCTCAGTTAAGTTCCTCTCCCTCTACTCTTCATTTTCCCTCAACCAATTTCTATTTTCGCCCCTCGACAACCACAGACCACCACCATCGTCTCCACCTCTGGTAGACCATCGGCGAGGTGCCCCCGCCACTCCACGCCTCCATCCACCTCGCCAAACCCCTCAGAAGCTCTGCCACCTTCCACTGAGCACTTTCCCCATCTCCATTGCCCGCCACACACACTCCATACCTCCACCGAACAACCCCACACCCACGGTCATAGTCCGACCTAGGCACGCACACCTAGGTCGTTCTGAGCCACACTGACCCTCGCCTTACCTTCGCCGTGACACGGCGAAGGTTTTCCTATGGTTTGACGAGGCCGTGAGGCCATATTCATGTTGACAAGTGTCGACCCCCTCTCCGCCACTGAAGCTCGAGCGTGCTTGCTTGCTGCTTCGCCCCAGGCTGCTGCGCTCCAGGAGAATGAGTCCAGGTGGTGCGAGATGGTCTCGCGCATGCATCCAGACAAGTGAGAGGCCTGAAGAGGAATCACCGCAGCAGCAATTGGACGAAGTTCTTCCCTGCAGTTGTGAGAGGAAGCGGGTGGGACATTTAGTCCCACCTCAGAAACTCAGGCACGCAGTAAGTGCTTTTTATTATTTTTGTGCTTTTAGCTCTTTGCCTCCAGTACACGGGATGAGGTCCCTCGCCCACGTACACCCGCCTCGTCTGCGACCACTCCTCTGAGGACTTGGCTAACCCGTTTACCCTGCACTCCTCGCGCACCACCCACGCCGGTGTGCCTGGACTCGGGCGCACGTAACCTGACCCGTATACCCGATTGTCTAGCTCTTAGAGAGCGAAGAGAGAAATAGAGAGAGCGATGCAGGGGAAGGTAGGGGTAGGTTTTGCTTCGCTCTATGCAGGGAAAGAAGGAGAAGGAAGAGGCAGCTGTGAAGCAGAAGGAGCAGTGGAAGGAAGCTGAAGGCAAGAGCAGCTAAGGGAGAAGAAATTGCTGCTGAAGAGGAAGAGCTGAAGTCAGGAGCGGCAAAGAAGAAGGAGAAGGAAAGACTTAGCCGCAGAAATCAGAAGAAGAAAGAAGAAGAAGAAGAAGCCAAGGAGGTAGCCGCAGAGAAGAAAGAGGAAGCTAAGGCCAGAGGAGGAAGGAAACTATAGCAGCAAAGGAGTCAAGAAAGAAGAAGGCCAAAGATAAAGAAGCAGAAGCCAAGGAAAAGGAAGAAAGAAGAAGAAGGCTTGGCTGAAGAGAGAATCAAAGTAAAGGCACTGTAGCAGTCGTCAGTTAAGGCGTTTGATTCACAGAATCAGACGTCTGAGAGAGCAAAGAAAAAGAAAGAGAGAAGAGAAGAAGTAAAGAAAAAAAAGAATTTATTTCTTTTTACATTTTCCTCTCTAGCATTTATCTACATTGCATTATTATTGAACATCTTTTAAGTAAAATTTGAGATTGTGATTTTGCTTCTAAAATACCAATTTGCTCCCTGAGTTTGACCTCGGAAGTTTTTGAATTTCAAGTAATAAAATTGATAATCGTTTTCACGGTGAATTCAAATATACTACAACGAATATCTTTTTAAACTGCGAATCACAGCGATTAGTTAGAGACAACAGCCTTCTCATAAAATTCTTATTCATTGACTTAGGTAAAGGTAGCGGGTCTTTGTTCGTAGACCATACCTCCACTAGCACGTCTGCCTGGCTCATGGCCAGGGGAGTAAACTCTTTAAAATAATCTCGCCTAGGTTGGTGGGGTCCATTGTTTCGACTCTTGGTTGGCCGATCATTCCTCCGCTCTGGGAAGCTAGCCTTACGCTTGTTAAAGCGACTGCCCTCGTGGATGGAGATGGTGGGAGATTCGCCTAGAGCCTGCTTTTCCTGGACTAGGCTAGCATCTTCTTCAGACCCCTCTACCAGCCGGTTGCGGGAGCGGGAAGAGTCATCTTGCTCTGCGAACCTTGTAGCTCTATGCTAGAGCTCTGCCACATCCCTAGGCGGGAAGTCATTGATGTCATACCAAAACCTCTGAGTCAGGAGTCTTGACTTGAAGTATTGGATGGCGATGGTATCGTGAGGCCGCTTATATTTGAAGTACTGGGCCTTAAATCGGTCTAGGTGTGACCAAAAAGATTCATTCTTCCACTGCCAAACTTCCAACAACCTCTAGGGGTTGTCTCTAACTCTCTGTTGTCTGGCAAAAAATTGATAGAATTTGTTCGCCAATTCCTAAAAACAAGCTATCTGCTCGATCAACAATTCGTTGTACCACTCATGGGCCATGCCGGGCAGATAGGATGAAAATGCCCAATAGAGTACTTCATTGGGGCAGTCGTGCACCAACATCATCTGGCGATAGCTCCTAATGAAGCTATTGGGGTCTGCCGCCCTGTCATATGGGGCTATGATGGGCTGCTTGAATCTCTCAGGTAGAGGGGTTGTCATCACCTCCTCGGTGAAGGGGTAGATGGTGACGTAGACCTGAGGGCGTATGCCTCGCATTGCTCTAGTGACCTGGCGGACAATCTCAAGGATCAAGTCTCCACTGTCGGTCATCAAGTGTTGAGCCCCTAAGATTTCCTCCGACGATGGCGAGAGAGGAACCTTCGCTGGGTCAGGAGGGGCTTCCCCTTTCTGGCTACTAATCTCTCGCTTTAGCTTCTCGAGTTGTTTGCGCAGGCGAGCATTTTCATCCTCCACAGTGCAACAACACCTCTGTTGCTCGTCTTTAAGGCTTGGCTAGTGGGGCTCCCTGATGAGAGCCTCATCATGAGCCATAACTAGCTTATTTTGACCCAATAAAGAAGATAAAAGCTCCTACATAACCTAGAAGAAGGCCTAACTGAAGGAACAAGTGCCTTGAGAAGAAAACATGAAATAAAGGTTAAAACTACAATTTTACTATTGCAGTACATAAACGGGATTTCTCAGAGAAAAAACATAGGTCAAATGGTATAAATGAGATAAAAAGAGGGTTGAGTCAATCAGAAATGGGTTCATGTGCAATCTAAGAACTAAATGATACTTGGTAACCCTAAAACAGATCCGCTTAAATTAACAAGGTTCCGATCAGAACAAAAAGCAAGTAAACCCTCTAAAAATCATGGAAAAACATCCTCTAGGGTTTAGAACACTTAATTTGGCCTTTGGAACCTAGTTTGACCTAGATTAGGGTCCTAGCTCTTCAATTAACCTAATTTGGGTTTTTACACAAAATGTCCAGTCAAACGAAGTCAAACCTGAAATCCAACTTCGCCATTGGATTCCTTAGGTCCAAATTAGGTTTATACCAAAATTTGTACCTAAGGAGAGGTCATCTTGACCTACTTTGTAATTTAGTACACCCAAATCACAAATTGGTCCCTATCTTTTGAATACCTTTGCAGAGAGCCCCCTAGGTTCTTCGCCTCCTTTGCAAACCGGTCCTGCCGCCATTGCTAGGGCAGAACCGAGCTCCGACGAGGTTCAGAGAGGGATTGCTCTCTAATCCCTCAGAGATTCCCTCCTAGAAATGGAAGGGGGATTCTCTGAGGAATTCCCTTCCTTATAAAGCCAATTACAATCGCTGGTGTGAACCCAATCTCTCGTGCGAACGCACGAGAGATTTGGGTATCCACCTTCCTTCCAACTCTGGCAAGCCGGCAGACCTAATTGCGCGCTCTCCACGCGCTGGCAGGAGTGGCCAGCACCTATAAAACACCCCCCAGACCCTGCTGCAGGACCGGAGCTTGATTTGGCCGAGTGTCCACCCCCAATTCATCTCCTCCTGCCCGGACGAAAGTCCCAGCAAGCTCCGGCGAGCCCCCCTCCCCTCCCTCTTCGCTCTGCCACAAAACCAGTGGCAGAGTTAGCTTTCTGACTTCCCTCCGCGTCGCGCAGTACCCACGCACGCCGCCTCAGCCCCGTCGTCGCCGCCATTCTCCCCCACTGGGCATCATCTTCTCCGGCGACAGCAGGTACTGCTGTCTGCCTTCCGTCCCCTTTCGTCCTTACAATTAGGTTATAACTCCTCTCTATCCTCTCCTCTCTCTTTTCCCCCTGTTATCTCATCTGATTACCCCTCGACCGACGCTGACCACCCTCATCTTCCACATCACCGACCGACCTCCGACGAGCCGCTTCCACCATTCCAGCCCCCCACACGGCTCGCCAACCACCTCGAGAGCTCCGCCTCACCACCAGGAACTCGCTCCACCCCACAACTGCCACTCCAGACCTCCATAATCACCCCCCGAACAACCCACCATCTCCGGCCACAGGTTGACCTAGGCACGCACCCCTAGGCCGACCTGCGGCCTGCAGCATCGTCCACCACCTTCGCCGTGCCACGGCGAAGGTCTCTAGCTGATCTGATTGGGCTGAGAGGCTCGTTTTGTGCATGACAGTGTTTGAGCTCCTGCCGCCATGGACGACCTCTGATGAAGCTCCAATGAAGCTCCAGGCATCTGGCTTCCCAGGCTGCAGATGCAGGAGACTCACGCGAGTGTCGCGAGGTGAGTGAGCCCAGCACGGAGCGCCAGCAGAGCCATCCGCTTGGGCAATTGCATACGAGAGTCTGCGGGCGCGCGTGAAATCAGGGCGGAACCTTTAGTCCCACATCGTGGGATTGCAACACTCAGGTACGCTATAAATTGTATTTATGCTTTAAGCTGGTTGCCTCCGTAAGCACAGGGGTGAGGTCCCTCACTGACCCCACACCCGCCTCGTCCACGGCTTGACCACGCGGACCTGGCGGATCCGACCCAACCTAGACCTATGCACTCCTCTCGCATCGTCACCTGCAGGTGCGCCTGGTCCCGGGTACGATCCGACCCGATTATGGCTGTGGCTCTGGGAGAGCGTCCCTGAGTGAATTGCTTGAGAGAGAGAGACGCGCGGGTAGAGGGAGAAGGGTTACGTTTTGCTCCTGTGCAGGCAAGCTGAACGCAGGAGAAGAAGGACTTGGCCGCTACAGAAGAAGAAGAAGGAAAGGCAAGCCAAAGAAGAAAAGAAAGAAGGAGCAAGACAGAGAAGAAGAAGAAAGAAAGAAGCCTTCGCAGGAGAAGAAGGAAAGCAGAAGAAGAAGAAGAAGAAGGCTTCGCAAGACAAGAAAGAAAGCAGAGAAAGAAGCAAATGAAGAAGAAAAAGAAAAGGAGAAATACTTTTAAGACGTCTGATCTTGTGATCAGACGTCCAATTTCATATTTTTGTCCTAATTACTTTTAATTGCATACATTCACATTTGAATTGATATTCTGAGTAAATTAGAGTGTTCAATTACATTTTGACTAGTAGTAAATTCCATTTGCTCCCTGTGATCAACCTCGGATATTCCGGTCTTCGAGTAATAAAATTCTTTATATATGTTTAGACGTTTTGTCTGTTATACTACAATGTGACATCCTTTAAACCCGCACAAAACGTCAACAACACTCCCCTTAGGACGGTTTGCCAAACTCCCAGACTTGTTTGATCTCCAGGAGTTTCTCTGTGACTGAAATTCCCTAAGAGCCGCCAGCTTAGCCCGATACTACTCCTCCCTCGCCTGCAGCTCCGGGAGGAGGTCATGCTCGTGATCCTCCAGCGGTTGGTCGGTGACTCCCTGCTTCTCCTTGCTTGGCTTGGCTAGCTGAGGGTGTCTCTTGGACATCGAAATAATGGATTCAGCCTGAGTCGGCGCTTTCTCAGGGCTAGCATAGGAAGAGTTGCGAGTCGTGGGAGCCATTGGGAGGACTTCGGGAGCCAAGAAACGTTATATACTGATAATCGTTCCCAAGACGGTGCCAATTGATGAGGACTTTGAGGATCGGAGGGCTCAACTCAACAACTCAAACGATCAGACCTCCTATGTGAACGGAGGGTTCGACCTAAAGGCTTAAGCAATCACACGAGAGGCAAAGAGTTTAGTGACCTAGTTTCATCGCAAGGGGTGTACGTCTTGGGAGAGGAGAATTCTCCCAAGTATGTACTAGTAAGAAATAGGATTACAATATCTCTTTTTCTCTCAAGTTGCCTAGGAGAGGGCCCCAAGGGCCTCTCTCCACTATTTATAGCACTGGAGTTGGGCCTTTTGCGAGATCTTCTGACTGAATACGCCCTTTGACAAGGTATGTATGTTTGTCAGACTATTAATTGCGGCGGCCATGTCAGCATTTATTGGGGCATGGTCGTGTTGTACTTTTCTCGCCATCTCTTTTAACAGATAAGGTTCTTTGGGTTTGGCTATGTCTAGGCCTTCCCGGGCGTAGGCGGGTTGGATTCTTGGACTTATTTGTATCCGAGCCTTTTTGGATGTAGACGGGCCAGATTCTCGAACCTGTCTGTGCGTAAGACTTTTCTTGGATGTAGGCGGGTTAGATCTTTCTCTTCGGGCCTTTCGCAGAGTTTTGGGTTCAAGGGAATTTTTTGCCCCTCATCAAATTTAATATTAAACACAATGTATAATTGTTCTAACTTTTGGTGCTAACTTTGCAGGTAACTTTAGTGAGAACTTTTCTCCTTTTTTTAATGGTTTTGCTTCTTTTTTTTTGTTTTTGGCTACGAGTTGTAATGACCTTTTTTCTCCTTACTCTTGTGAAGGTACAAGTTGTGGTCCTTTTCTCTTTCCTTCCTTTATATTGGGTAAGCTTTAGTATAGTCCTCTTGTTCCCCCTTCTGCTTGCCTCGTTGGGGAGAGAGGGTTGGTAACTTGCCTAATTTAAAATGTTTAATTTATGTGCAATCGTTGGAAATGCATATATATATTTTTATTTATTTCGTATATCCATGTTTTTCAACAATATTAGAGAAGGTATCGCGTAGATTTAAAATATTTATCATAATGGAAATAACTTTCAAATCACATGTAGACTTATCTGAAATGCTCAAAAAGTTTGGTGGTTAGAATTTCAAGCATTAACAACAATGTATGAGGATTTGGTTGAACACCATTGGGTTGATCTCCATGTTGGAAATCAAATGCCTAATTTTTGATATGGAAATACCCACTCCTGAAGGCCAAAAAGAGGTGGGATGAGTGCAACTGTATTTGTCACGAATACATCTTATATATTGTCTTTGTCTAATGTGTTGTTTGATGCATATAGCACATCCATATCCATTGTGAAGGGGCTGCAAGAGGAATTAGACAAGAAGTATAATACCAAAGAACTTGGTATAGAAAAATTTTCTGTTACAAATTTCCTGAAATTTCTAAAGGCTGAGGGCAAATTGATATTGGAGTAAGCATACAAATTTCTGTTATTGCTCAATGGTTTGTAGAGGGTGACATGAAGCTTTCTGAGAGGTTTCAAGTCATATCCATCATTAAGAAATTTCCCAAATCTTGGGAGGAGGGATGACTTTCAAGCATAGAAAGGAAAATATTTCTCTTGATGACTTGATGGTGGCCATTGCTACTGAGAAAGAGCATAGGAAACAGTGGCCTATAATGCTTGTAAACTCTAAAGTGAATGTCATGACGTTTGAGGGCAAGGAGAATAAAAATAAGAATAATAAAAATAAAATGAAGGCCATACCCACAATCTAGAAAAAATCTGAAGACAAACCATGCTAACATTATGGACAAGTTGGGCACTTGAAAAATGACTATCCTTTTAACAAAGCTCAGTAGAACGCCACAAAGGGAGATCCTTAGGTGAATATGATCATCGAGGAGGTTGGACCTAGCGATGGGTATATCTTAGTAAAGCCCAAACTCTATGTTATTCACGATCCTACTAAATGACTCGTGGATACTGGAGTCAATGAACATATTTTTACTAATAGATTATTCTTTTCTTCCTATCAAGCCTGCAATGGCAAGACTATGAAGATAGGGAACAACTTTGTAGCCAAGGTACTAGGATTTGGACGTGTAGACTTGAGGTTTTCCTTGGGGCAAGTCTAGATACTATGCAGGGTGTTGCACATTCTTACTGTGAAGAAGAATGTTCTTTTTAGTTCTTTGTTAGTTAGAGAGGATTTTGGACTAAACCTTAAATATAATAAAGTTATTATATTGAGACATGAAACTTTTTATGGAAAGGGATATTTTTAAGATTTTAATTTATTACTTAGAGTGAAATGTGATGTTGATGTATTATCTAGAAATGCTCTGAATAATATTAGTTTTCATTCAATTCAATTTGTTTGTAGTAATATTAAATCATATGATACATGGCATGGTAGATTAGGTTATGTAAATTTCAATTCTTTAAAAAGAATAACAAAATTAAATATGATTCCTTAACACACCAGAGATTAAACTAACAAATGCGAGATTGTGTACAGGTTAAACAAACTAGGAAACCTTTGCTCTCTTACTAGAGATACTAAGGTTCTAGATTTGGTGCTCATGGATATCTGCGAGTTTAATGGTGCATTAACTAGGAACAATTAAAAATTTTTATCACTTTTATAGATGACAATAGTATATACTGTTATGTGTATTTGCTTAAGTCTAAGAATGAGGCATTAACCAAATTCCTTATATTTAAGAAAGAAGCAGAAACACAAACTAGAAAATTTTTACGAGATTGAGGTCGGATAGAGGAGGGGAATATGCGCCCAACTTATTTGATGAACACTGCTAAGCTTTTGGTATGTTTATGAAGTGTCATCCCCATATTCTACACATGATGGGATAGCAGAGTGAAAGAATAAGACCCTAATTGACATGGTTAATGCTCTCCTGCAAAGCTCATGATTACCTACTCACATACGGGGGGAAACTTTGAATACAACATGTCATATTCTGAATAGAGTTTCCCATAAACATAAGGAAAGTAGTCCATTTGATATTTGGAGAAATAGAAAATCAAGTCTAAAATACCTCAAAGTGTGGGGTTGCTTTGCAAAGTTGATTGTCCAGAACACAAAAGGAAGAAGCTTGGTCCTAAGGCAGTTGATGCGGTCTTTTTGGCTTACATTGACAATAGCTATGCTTGTAGATGTTTTGTTATAAAATCTGAGATTTCAGGCATAGATGTTAAAATTATTGTTGAGCTTTGCGATGCTGCATTTTTTTAGGATAACTTCCCTATGAAGATTGAATTACCTCAAAATGTGACTTCAAATAGTTTAGCCACCACATTTGGCTCTATTCCTGAACAAGTAAAAAGAATGTCTAATGTGAGGGATAGCTCTTTCCATTCTGAACCCAATGAATTAAAGGATTTTGAACCTAGGAGAAGTAAATAACTAAGGATTGCCAAGGATTTAGGAAGTGATTTTATTGCTTACTAAATCAAGGGTGATTCCCCTACTTATTGTGATCCCATGGCTTCCTTTGAGGCTAAACATTGGAAAGATGTCATTAGGAATGAGATGTACTCAATCATCTCTAATGGCACTTGGGAGTTGGTTGATTTACCTACATAATGTTCTACTATTAGGTACGAGTGTTTAAGAGAAAACTCAAGCCTAATGAATCTATTGAAAAATATAAAGCTGGACTTGTTACCAACGGGTTTAAGTAAACAGAAGGTATCGATTATTTTGATACATATTCTCTGGTTACTAGGATAACTACTATTTAGATGCTTATTGCATTGGCTTCCATTTATAATCTTACTATCCATCAAATGGATGTAAAGATCGCCTTTCTACATGGCATTCTTGAGGAGGTGATCTTCATGGACCAACTTGAGGAATTTGTAGCTCTCGGGAATGAGACAAAGGTTTTTGAGCTTATTAAATCTCTTTATGATTTGAAATAAACACCCAAACAATGGCATAAAGAGTTTGATAAGACTATTAAGTCTTTTGGCTTTGTGGGTCATGAGTTTAACAGTTCTGTCTATTTTATAGTCAAGAGTGATATGTGTATTATCTTATGTCATATGTAAATGGTATACTACTGTTTAGGTCAAACATAAGAATTGTGAATGAAACTAAGTTGTCTTTAAGTAGTAAGTTTGTAAATATGATTTTAGGCCTGAAACTGATTCAGCCAGTAGAGGGGATAACTATTTTTCAATCTCATTATTTTGAGAAGGTTCTTGAGAAATTTGGCTATTAGGAATGCAAGGTTATAAGCACTCCTTTTGATTCATTAAAAACTTTCTATGAGAACAAAAGTAGAACACTTGTTTTATAGCTTAGATATTCACAAATTATAGGAAGGTTGATGTATTTGGCTAATTGTACCAGACATGATATTTCCTTTTCTGTATTTAAGTTGAATAGATACATAAGTTGTCTTGACCATACTTATTGGAATGTCTTAGATCAAGTACTTAGTCACTTAAAGGGAATTATTTTCTTACTCTGCATTATGGTAAATATCCTTCAGTTTTTGAAGAATATAGCGATGCAAGTTGGATATATCAAATGGATGATTCAGGAGTAACGTTGTTATAAGGTATGTCTTTACCCTTGGAGGCAATGAAGCCTCTTGGCATTCTATAAAATAGACTATTTTAGCTTGTTCTACCTTTAAGGCTGAGCTATATACTTTGGACACTAGTGGAATTAAGGCTAACTGGCTAAATAGACCTATTTTAGAAATCCTTATGGTGGGTAAGACAATTCTTGTGATATCTTTGCATTATGATAGCATGATTGCAATAACAAAGATTAAGAATTTAAAGTTTAATCAGAAAATAAGAAAACATATCCAAATTAGGCTTAAGTCTGTAAGGGATTTAGTGTCTCAAGGAGTGATTGCTATAGGATTTATAGGAACCAATGATAGCATAGCAAATAAATTTACTAAAGGACTTGATATATCTTTAGTCCTTAAGTCTAGGCTTAGGATGGCACTGAAATCCATTGGAAGTTCACCCACAGTAGCAGCCCATCCTAACTGAGTAGAGATCCAACAAAGTAGGTTCAATGTGGTAATAACAAACTTTATGGGAAATTGGTTGGCACTCATTGTTAGGTATTTTTGCATCTAAGTCAAATCCTTGGAAGCTTGACTACCTTAAGCTACAAATTTTAGAAGAGTAAAAACTTTAAATGAGTTCAAGCCTTTTATGGTAGGATGTGAGGGGTGCATCCTTGGAGAACATCACTTATGTGAGTGTTACTGTGGACCACAGTTAAAAGAATAGGGTCTTTCCCAAATACACTCATGAAACAAGACAGGTTGCATAGCCTTTAAGAGCACCAACTCAAAGGATTATCACCAAGAAATTCACTCTATTGTCATCACCATACACCCTACATCAAAGGTCTAAACTTCAAGACTAGTTTTACTTTATCTCTATGGTGGTAAAGATGAATGACTCAGGTAAGCAGTCAAAGTGGAAAATATCATTATTGAAAGTAGAGTATGGTAGGAGAGGAATTTATCATTAGATTTCAATGATTTATTTGTGGAAGAATGTTGATTTTGGGAGCCTAATTACATTAATTAGGGAGCAATTGATATATTGCGACATCAGAATTCATGTTGAAATTAATGAGATTTGGTAGAGGTTTCTAGTATCACATTGGAAGTAGACAAATTTCTTGATAGATATAAAAGGCTTTTGTCTCCCATGACTTATATAGCCAAAAGAAAAAGGTGAGGCTAGAGACCATGCATGCGCATGCACGTGCCTCGCTTAGGCCCGACCTAGCTCAGGCTTGGGTTTGGGCTCGGGATTGGATGAGAATCAATTCGGAACTTGGACTCTTCTGCTACAGATTTTTTAATCCCATTAATCTGTTATTGATTGATTGATCAAAAGGTTAATTGCTCGACCAATTTATTTGATTAATCAATGTATTGATCTTGTTGATTAATCGTTTTAATCGGTCAATTGATTTGATCGATCAATGCATTAAAATCTATTGATCAGTTGATGAATTTCCATAAACGTCAAGTCCCGAGATCTATATAAAGGCCACAAGGGGTCTCCCATTTGATGCACAACACAACAAGGAAACTCTCCACTCTTCTCCTCTCTCTCTTGTTCTTATCTCTCTCAAGGCGTGTTTGTTCAATGTGAGATTGGTAAACCAATCTCCAATCAAATTTATCGATCATCCCATGCAAGGTATTTAAGAGTGATCAATCGAGAGGGGATTGATTGATTAGCTAATTAGATTAGTCGATCAATCTAGAATTTAGTCGATTAACATAGTACAAAGACAACTAGATTGCCATAGAACCCAAGGATTACATGACAAAAGCATAAATGAAAAATAAAGAGAACCTAACTTTAGAAACCCTAAAAATCGAGGGAGTGGTGCCAACTAATCAATTAAGTTGCATGTAAGTTAGATTGGCCGTTAGTTAACTACATTAGGTGTTAGCTAACTAGATTATATTCTAGTCTATTAGAGCATATAATCTCAAGGACCTTTTGTTAGAATTTATGTGCCCTTGACGAGCCATTCGAATAATATAACGAGTTATATTGATTTGATCATTCTCATCTGAATAAGAATTGGATTTATTTCCAATGCATAAAATAGGTCCCTTAGTATAAATAGGGTGGCATACTAGTCAGATTGAATAAACTCGATGCCTGCTGACTTGAAGATCTAAACAATTTAGATGATCCAATAGTACATCAAGAAACTATCATATTCAATTCAGTCATTTTTTCTAGTCTAAGTTGAGATTGCAACCTTCATTAGGGGTTGTCGCTTGATTAATGTTCCTAAATGAGGATTTAAACTATTACACGAGTCAGGTCAAGGAGTTGACCTAATGAAACATGACATAATAAGAAGTCCATCTCTAATGCTGTTGTGGAGAAGGCGTATATTTAAACCTGACATCTGTTAATGAACACATGTATTTGGTAAAACAATAGTAGCTGCACCAACCATGGTGTTGATACTGGAAAGCTAGTACATATGAGAAGGAACAATAGACACAAGATCTCTCTAAGGGATTACATAAATCTGTATCATAAATGTATGTAGTAGATTGGAGGAAAGAGCTTACTCAAAGTATATTGAGATAAGTGATTTGCGAAAATTCATAAGTTTAAATTAGTGATCGTTGTCGCCCGAAAGTTCGCGATCAAATATAGGTCTTTTCTACTGGACTCTTGGTGAGTTCAGGTTGTCCAAGGAGGCAAGTCGGTTGAAATCTGCTTATCTTTTTTTTTTGTCTTTTTTAGATATTCTTTTTTTTTTTGCATTTCAACAAGTTACAAAATAACAATATCAATGAAAGGGTCATTTCTTTCACTACCAAAGTTGCTTACAAATAAAATTGAAACTACAAGAGAGGAGAAGAAGAAGATGTAGAAAGAGAAAGAGAAAGGAAGAAAGGGCTCCCAGATAGATGCTGATGAGGGGCAAAAAGTACTCTCAGAATTAAAACTTTGCACAAAGCCCAACAGATCAAATTCTCTGATGGCTAGGTGAATCGATCCAAATCCCAGGTGGATTCGGGTGGACCCGACCTGCTGGGAGATCCGATTGACCGAAGTTGAAGAGGCGGTGACAGCGAAATACGCGTGATTTGTAAAAGCGGGTTTTTAATGTCGTTGTAACACGCGAATCCGCTTACGCTTTTAAAATTTATATCCTAGATAGGGGAGCATCTAGGGTCGTCCAAGGAGGCAATATGGTTGCAAAATTGATTCTCTTGCTTGGAATACAATCTCAACTTTCTTTTTAATATTTTTCAATATGTAATTTTTTTGTATTTTGAAAAGACGAGGGCAAACGGCAGATTGTAGCGAAAAGAACTAACACCTACAAATGATTAAAAATCTAAAAGATAGAAATATCTTCTTCCTAAGCTCACTCTAGGCAAGTGTAGGCCTAGGGTAATTAGGAAGAAGAGGTGAAATAAGTGCTAGAACCAAAACAAACAACTGCAATAAAAAGCTTAAAAGAAGGCAATTTTTGATTGAGTAGAATGAGTGTTCTTTTCAAGGACAAGTAGAGGAAAGCTTCTACTAGAATTGCACAATTTAAAAGCAAGAAAAGAAACACAAATCCTCTTGTAACAATGGTGAAGAAGGTTGTCTTCTTGCTCCAAGCCTAGCTGCTCCTTGGCTTGAAAAGAGGGCCTCCTTCTTCTCCTTCCTTGAGAGTTCCTCCAAGGTGGAAGCTACCACCTTTAATGCTCTCTCCAAAGGGGTGGGCATGCACCACCCTTAAAACTCCTCCAAGGTGGCGTGACCACCTTCAAGATCTCCTCCAAGATCTTCCTTGCCTGGCTTCTCCTTTGGTTGGCGTGACCCAAGAGAGAAGGGAAGAGGGGAAGGCACCAAGAGGACAGAATATCCCCTTAATCTTCTTCTTCTTCTTCTCTCTTGGACGTGGGATTCTTGGTGGAATATGAGAGTGAAATGGCTAGCCAAGGATGGCTTGAATGGTGGTGGGTAGTGGTCTTTTTATAGGGTAGGATGGGGGGTTAAGGTGCCCCTTGAAATGGAGGGCTAGGATGGAAGAATGGAGGTGGTTGGTGATCCTATGGCTAAGGAGAGTTGGCGCCAACCCAAGAGGTGTTAAAGGGGGTAGTTATGGTGGTGTTGGTGTCTTTTGGTGGTGGAGAGACACCACCATGTTGGCGCCAACATGGGGTCTTCTAGAAGGGGGGTTAGGTGGATGGTGGAGATGGGTTCAAGGGAGATTGTGTGGTGGAGATGAGGGGAGATTTTGGAGGGAAAAGTGGTGCCATTAAGGGGTGGTTATGGGTAGTTTTTGGCGCCACTTTTAGGTGTCTTTTGGAGGTGGTGGGTAGGTTAGGTTGGTGCCAAGTAGGTTAGCTTATGTGGGGCTTAGGTGGAGCTAGTTGGGTGGAGTTGGTAGGTGGGGTTTTGGGGTGGTATAAGCCAAGGAAGTTGGAGCATAGCTAAGCTAAGCTAAGCTAAGCTAAGCTAGCTTAGCTAATGGAGTAGTAGAGGAGAAGGTAATGGAGCTAGGGTTTAGAGGAAGGAGCTGAGGAGAAGAAGTCTGGAGTTGGAGCTGGAGCTGGCTGCTGCTGAAGAGGCTGGCATGGGGCTACTCTAGCTGGCTTAGCTTGCTAGTTCTTTGCTAGTTGCTAAGCCAAGCTAAAGTGAGCTAGCTTCTACCAAAATGAGCTGAGGTGAGCTAGGTCTGGTGCTATCGGGGAGAATCAAGCTGGTTGAGGCAGCTAAGGTAGCTTAGCTCAACTGAGATGAGCTAAGCTAAATCCCCGGGAGCTGGACTTGAGCTTCTTGAGCTGAGATGAATTCTTCTTCAGCTGGCTGGAGTTGAGGGGAGCTGGATGTAGCTGGATCTGAGCTGGGGTGAACTCCTGTCAACTTAGCTGAGCTAGCTAGAGCTCCCTGTGAACTAGTGGGAGCTGAGGTGAGCTAGATTCAGCTAAGTTGAGCTGGATCTGAGCTGACTTGAGCTAGGATGAGCTAAGGTGAACTCTCTTGAGCTGCCATCCAGCTGAGATTAGCTGAATGGAGCTGGGATGAGCTAACCCTAGTTCAAGTAAGCTAGGTTCCAGCTGCGGTGAGCTAGAGCAAGCTGAGGTGAGCTGGATCAAGCTGAGGTGAGCTGGATTAGGCTGAGTTCCAGCTAGTCTAGGCTTCTCCTTCACCAATTGCCTTCTTGAGTGCTAGGGTTTTAGGGATCTATGCATCTGTACATCCCTAACACTCACAAAAACACATTAAAACGACAATAAAAAATGCAATGCATGCCTATCCTAATTTATGCCTAAATGCAGCCCAAAAACCCATTTGCGGAGTAAAATCCTAAGAGCTAGGTTAGTTTTAAAGCATAAAAATGATGATAAACTGGCGTTTATCAGGCGGCAATAGCATCCACATCAGCGCTAACGGTTTGTGCTATAAAGGATATTTATAGTCAAGTAACAAACAAGTCGAGGAATCTGCAAAGTTTGTTATGAATCGGAGAGTTGTTGCGATATTTCTTGTATTATAAATAGAGAAAAGAAGCCTTTAGAAAGGACTTCACGCATTTTCTGAGAGAGAGAACAAGGAGTAATTGTATTACCAACCACCATAGTAAAATCTTAGTAGCATCGTCCTCCCCTCCCCCCAGATGTATACCCCTTCGGGTGGAACTGGGTTACCAATTTCTTGTGCCTCTATCTTTGCGATTATTTGTGATATTTCGTTGATTCGAGTCCCCTGTCGATCAGGGCCTCGATCAAATGCTTATGTAACGATGCTTATGAAGGGGTTGTTGGTCGTGAAACTGCGATAATGATAAATCTGTCGTCGTAGGTGCAAAAACATGTCGTTTTAAATTTATAAAACCGTCTCCGAAAAATATGAGAATAATGTTGGGAGTATGGGTCGTCTCACAGGGAGATAAGGATATCTAGATGATTTCCAACCTGATCAAGTAAACGAATTTTTTTTTATTATTTATATTTTTTATTTTTTTATAATAAAAGGAAATAAATTAAATAAACACGGAGACAAATATAAAGTGAACACGTAAATGCAAATAAGAACTTTATTACTAATAGAAAGTCAGAATAACATATAATAACAAGAAGAAGAGAAAAATAATCTTAGATAGAAATCCGGCGATGTCATGACGGGGGTGGAGAGTGCCGTCGACGATCGTCGGACAACCAATGTGCACGGAGACGAGAGGTCGGAGAAGAGACATCGTGGTTGAGGGTTGACGTAGAGGTCGTGGTCGTGGCAGGAGCACAGGGAGATAGAGGGAATTGAGATGTAGAGGATTTGAGAGGTAGAGGTATAGATGGGAGAGAGAGAGAGAATTGAGAGGGGGAGGAGTTGAGAGGGAGCGAGAGAATTGAGAGGGGCTGTACGGTACAGGAATTGAGAGGAAGTGAGATTTGGTGCATGGGCATGGGATTTATAGGCTGGAGAAAAATCGGAGAGGAGGGTGGACAGCTTGTACGATGGGAGAGCGGATTTATTTGTTGGGATATTTGTTGGAGGGGGGTCTATGTAGAAAAGAATTGAAGGGGAGAGAGGGGTCTACGGAGGAGTTGGTGATGGGAGGAGAATTGGCTTTACTAGGAGAGGATTGGGTGTGGGATTTGTTTCATTGGAGGGGATATTCGGTGGACGTTGGAGAGGGGTTTCATTGGGATTGAGATTTTTTTTGTTGAAGGGACAAGAGAAAAGGTCACGTAGGTAGGTGTAACGACCCGGTTCCCGAGTTCCTACGAGACACAAGAACCGGACCGACTCGACTAATCCCAAGACCTAGTCGTCCAACGAGGAAGTAACCAAAAGACAGTAAAATAAACCACATTCAGCATGAATATAACTAACAGTAAGAAAGTACAGCAGTAAGGAAAGAAACTACTACAGTAGGTACCACCACAACAGTAAAGCAGCATTTATCATATAACAGAAACTGCAGGTAAAGAAGGTACAGCGGAAACAAAACTACTCACTAGAACAGAAACAAAAGAGGTACAAAAGGCTGTGGTAACTCTACTGGACCCTACTCGGCCCAGCGTCCTCTGCAGCCGCCGACCCTGGCTGCTCAACACCTGGTCCTGGAAAAGGTAATGAGTGTAACACGTCAGCAAAACGCTGAGTAGAGTGGAAAACTAACTAAAGGCAACAGTAGAGTGTACAGTAGCTGTTATGTTCTATTACTTCCTTTATTCACATCTTTCAATTTTTCTCACTATTTCATTTATTTCTCAGATCCTTTACTTGATCTCGAATGTCCTCGTGGGAACGATCTTGATTGCAGTCTTTTCCAAAAGTAGAAGTAGCACGTGGTGCTCTCCTGGCCGGGAGAGTCCCCCGTGGTGATCCTACCCTCAGTCAACCACCCCAAGGTCACTGACAGACGTAACGGTGACTACGGCACGCGCGATAAACGCACAGGTAGCTAGCCCGCACTGGCACGCGGTCAGTCGTTTCCGTTAACGGGTGCGCCCAAAGCACAGCACGGAACCAGGGCAGAGCCCTCTTAGTAACAGGGGTCCAACCCCTCCACAGTAACCAAACCGGGGCCTTGCCCCTCCACAGTCCGCGCACCCTCGCCTGACTACCCTGGTTTGCCCTAGTGGGCCTACAAGTCGGTGAAGGAGGCTAGCAGAACCCCGGGGCCCGTGGGGTAGCTAGTACTCTCCCAACACTACTAGCTCTCCTCGGTACTACGTACACGAGGGCCAACAAGTCGGTACAGAGCGGCCAATCCTAACCCCGGGTCCCTGGGGCGGCTGGCCCCACTCTACACTAAACAGGTACAGGTACTTCCCTTGGTACTGCGTACCCAAGGGACAGTACAAACTACATCTCAGTTCCATTCCTTTTTCTTTCCAGGAGTTCCACTCCTAATTCCCCGTAGTGTTCCAGCTCTTTATCTCAGAACATCATATGTTTCACTTTCCAGATTCACGTTCTCAAAATCCATGATCTCAAACATGTTTCTTTATTCATAACAGGCAGCTGTTAATTCAAATTACAGGCAGCTTTATATTCCTTTCCATTTTTCCAAGACTGCAGTATTATACATTCCACTAGTTTTTCCATCCTAAGATTCATGCCACATCCTAGGATCTAGCATACAACTAGTTTTCCAGCCCTAGGATTCATGCATCACCTAGGAGCTATCATTCCATACATTTCTCATTCCTAGGATTCATGCAATGTCCTAGATTCTAGTTATGGTTCCATACTTTAACAGATTTTAAAAATAACTTAAGCCACTCTACCAGGTACAACGGGAGTAATGGGGGCGTGATCGGGAATCCCGCGTGCCTCTGTGACTCTCAAGACTGCAACTGAACGAGATCCTATCACAAGGATCAAACACAAGGAGTTCCTCAAAACAGTGTATAGCTACTGTAGATGAGTAGAGGAATTAATTCTGAAGAGAACGCAACTCGAATCGCGGAAAACGGAGCCCGAACGGACCCTAAACGGGTCGAAAAAGACGATACTGTGCAAAATTAGACGTCTGGAACTCCTTCCAGACGTCTTAAAAAGTGGATCAGAGAATTACCTGTTCAGCGTGGTTTCCCAGACGTCCAGAAGTCTGCGGGGACGTCTGCCTAGATCCCAGACGTCCGATGGTCACTCCGGACGTCTGGAGGTCACTCCCGCCGTCTGGTACAACTTCCAGACGTCTGATTCGCAAAAGATGGCGAATCAGCGAACCTGCGCATAGCCAACCCCCCCTCCTCAGTACGGTCAGTCGTCAAGAAGGAAGAAGAAGGTGGAAAACTCACCTTTCAGACGTCTGTATGATCTTACAGACGTCGACCTTGACATCTGGCTATCAACCCAGACGTCTGATTCTGGAAATTTTTCCAGAATCAGAACCCTGCTCGGCCTCCGCTCGCGACGCCGCCCGCGTCGCACCTCGCGCGTCCGCTGCTCCGACCGCAGCAGGTCCCTCTCCGCGTCGCTCCGCGCCCCCTGCGCCCTCCGTCGGCCGGCCAAGCCGCTCCGGCGAGCTCGCCCTCACAGCAGAGCCCCGCCCTTGCACGCCGCACCTCCTCCGCGCTCACTGCGGCTGCCGCTGTCGCCCTCGCGTCCGCTCGCTCTCGCGCACAGGAAGGAGAAGAAGGAGGAGATGGTGGAGACGGGAGGGGAGGCGTGCCCTTTTAAGGCCGCGCGAGGAGGAGAGAGAAGGTGGTCGCAGCGCGCCTGCAGCCGCAAAGAGAGAGAGAGAGAGAGAGGAATCGCAGGTCTGCGCGCACAGGCGCGCAGACGAATCTCCCGTGCGAACATAACTGTTCTCCAGACGTCTGTAAACGATCCCGGACGTCTGGTCAGACGTCTGGATGTGATCCCAGACGTCTGGTCCGACGTCTGGGCCACCTCCCAGACGTCTTAAAAGGCGTCTGGGGCACGCGTTCGTTACAGTAGGTTTGGAGGAGATATTTGATTACCTAGGATGCAAGGATATTTGGTGGGTGAGGTGTTGAGTAAAAGTTTGGATGTGAATTTATTTGGTAGTTTGGGTAAACATAAGTGGGTATGGGAATTTGATTTCTAATTAGGTTAAGACTAATCGTTTCTGGATTTGGATTTGGATTTTGGTATAGGAAATAGATTTAACCCCATCAAAATAATTTCTCCTCTCTATAAAGCTCCGATCAATTTCAAACTTGACGCCTGTACACATAAAAAAAAATATCAAGGAACCAGATATAAGTAGCAGCAAAAATTATAATTATACCTCTAAAAATGCAATATTTACAAAATATTATAATGTGACTAATATAATCTAATCTAATGCAATGTAAACTATTTTACTCTTAAACTAACAATAGTTAGGCATAAATTATGTATATAAATATGGATTTATTAGTTGTCAAACCCGCTCTGAGGCCGCCAGGTCACTGGAGCTTTAAGATGATGTCGAGGAAGAGAGATACTAGAGAGAGGTTGAAGATGAAGTTGCACCCACCCGGAGAAGTGCCACACCAAGGTGGTGGCGTGGAGAGGTTGAGAGGGGGAGGGGGGTGAGTGGGAGGAATTGAGGTTGAGGGCAGATATCTACACCAAGGGAGATAGGGAGAAGGATATGGAGGAAGGTGGAGGTAAGGAGCTTCTCTAATGGAGGAGTGGTTGAAGGAGGAAGGAACAGGAGGGTGTAGGTAATTTGGTGGTGGAAGGGGAAGGGGAGCCGTTAGTGGAATTGGAGGTGGAGGAAAGATGGAGAAAAGGTTGGTCTCTACTGTGGTTTGGTAGGAATATTTAAAGAGATCAAGAAGGGCTAAGTAGAGAAAATAGGAGGGGAAGGTGCTGGCATTGCATGGCTGTGAATTGGAGGTATGTGGAAGATGGAGTTGGCTTATGGCAAAAAGGGAAAGCGGGTTGGCAATTAGTGTGGAGTTTAAAGTCTAATTTACTTGGGGGGTTAACCTCTGTTTACTTGACTACTTAACCCTCTATTATCTAACCCGGGTTTAGCTACTTTAGTATGAGTTTGTCTAACACTAATTTCAACTGGTGTTATCCAAACCCGTCTTAAAATCGTACACTACTCATGCCTCTGACACCTCTCATGTTTTATATACTTAACACCATTATTATGTAAATGTCACAAGGGCAACACCACAACTTAATACCAATTCTAGTAAACACGAACTGGTGTTAACATCACTCTGTAAGTAAACACAATTATGATTAACACTAGTTTCATAATTCTTAACATTACTTTCCTAATTCCCAAGTAAATTAATCCTAAGTGTGCATGGAGGGTGGAGTTCTACCTGGAAGAAGTTGGTGCAAAAGGTGTTGGGGAGTGGTCCCCATGAGAATTTTGTGACGAGCTGAAATTTCTTTTGGGATAGCATAGGGAAGGTGAGAGATCGAAAGGGAGAAGTGAATTAGGTTAGCCCATGGAGGATGGACGTGAGTTGAGTTGGGGTGGGTTGTGGTCCTCTTCATGGGAAAATTATGTGAGTGTCCAAGAGTTATAGCATTTCTTTGGGAGGGATGGAATAATTGGACGAGGAAGAGGAAAATTTGGGTGATGTAAAGGGGAATTTAAGAATTGGAGGGTATATTACAGAGATACCCTATATCTCTCATGGTTTTTTGATTGGTCCTCATTTTGCATTCCTACTCTTCGTATTAAAATGTGATTTCCTTGGTTCAAGTCTCCGTTCTTCAAATTTATTCCTGTATAAATTATCATATGTTATAATGTGTACAAATTACATAAAAATGCATGCATGATCTTACTATGCTTAGGATGCTTCTAATGTAATATTTATAACCTAAGTATGATGTATTTAATTAAAAAGTAATTTAATTTAGACATTTTAAGTGTATTAACTATGTAGTTATCAATAAGGTAATTCCATTGTGGTTGCGGAGTCTTAATTAGACTCAAGTATGAAAAAGAAGAAGACAGTTCTTCAGGAAATGATCCGATCTTTATTCTCATTTAAATGATACAAAGAGATATTAAAAAAAATATTACCTAAGGAGGGATGATGGCTATCTAATGAAATTAGACCTTGAGATTAATGTTATCCTCTAGTGTGAAGGATTCATGAGTATTTGAAATATTTAAAGGAGGCATAGTGCCAAACTTCATGAATTTTAGATGCATCATTATTGACGTGATGAAACCAATAATGATTTTGATGGGTTCTTATTTGTAGAGAAATCAAATATTATTTAAAGAGTTAAATAATATTTGATTTAACATTTAATTAGTTTTAATGTGTTGTGGCTTGATTTAAAAGGATTTGGATAGAAATTAAATGTGCTTTTGAGCACAAAAACCTAATTTGCTAAAATTAATAAAGAGCCACCAAGCAAATATTCAAGTACAAATTGATTACGACTATTAGATTTGATCTAACGATTCCCAGCATATTAGGATTGAAATTCCCTACTAGGAGGAGGTAACGTAATAATTGCGAAAATAAATATAAACAATCTCACGAAATAAACAATCACACAAGTACACAAGTATTTTTAGATGGAAACCCAAACCGGGTGAAAACCACCACCTAACCCTCTCGAGTTAGGATTTTCCGATCAACCAAGTTGATCAAAATCCATTAAACAAATCACTTTAAACGAGGGTGATTCAACCTCAAATACAACCACGCTACAAGTGCGAGGGTAGCGTTCCTCAACCCCTTCTCTTCACGAGAAAGATTTTGTCCCTCGAAGGAGACGAGAATTCACAAAGCGAATACCCAACCAAATAACAAAGATAAAATAACAAATAGTCCTATGAGCCAACAAAGTAATTTTAAACCTAAGCTTCTATAGGAATTAAGAAAACTCCCCTTTGCAAGGAGTGCATCGGCGACGAGGATGCGTGAACAACATGACAGCGCTACGTCGCTCTCGTGAACTATGGCGGGAGAGCGGGTGCGCAAAGCTTGACGCTCTCAAGATGTAGAACTTGAGCTTTGAGAGCAAGAGAGACACAAAATGGTAGAAAGTATGTTGCTTGGGTGTGTCTTGTGTTTCTTGGTGTGTGTTAGTGTGCAAGAGGTTCCCCTCTATTTATAGAGGACTTAGAAAGGCTTTGGATGGCTTAGGAAAGGCTCCATAGCCGTTGGGTGCAAAGCCCAAGTGAATCAACCCGAAATCAAGAACAATCATTGCACTGACAGGGTAATCAGACCTCTAATTCTGGCATCAGACGTCAGGAAGACCACTTTAAGACGTCTGATTTCAAGGTCAGACGTCTGATTTCGTGCGGGTTCCTTCCTGACTTGAATCAGATCTAAACAGGGTTCTTGTGCAAGTCCATCAGACATACAGGACGTCTGGCACTATGTCTGGACGTCTGGAAACCTACTTTTTCGTGAAAATGGATTTGCAACGGCTAGAAAATCTCTGAGAAGAGATTTTCGGGTCAGTCGAGGCAAAACGATCAATTATCAAACGTCTGGAAAGGCTTAAGGACGTCTGGAAAGGCTCTAACGGTCATATCCTCGAGTGTTTGCTAAGAGAGCCAACGGTCCACTAATTGGACATCTGGCAAAGTCATCAGACGTCTCGTAAGACGTCTGGTCTAAGGTATGGACATCTGATTTCATCAGACAGAACTAAGTATGTCCAGCCTAAATGTTATCAGACGTCTGAATCAACAGTCAGACGTCTTAAAACACTTTATCAGATGTCTGATTTGGGAATTAGACGTCTGGAAACTCTGTTTGAACCCTATATTGGTTTTCTAAGTTCTCTATAGAAAACCTAAGTATCCTAGGGTTGTGCCGGTGTTCCTAGGACTACTGTTAGGATACTTTGAGGCTCTTTAACATAATTTTCTAAGGAAATAAAGAGTAAGAAAATAAAGACAAAAGTACATGAAAGGAATAAAAATGGAATTCTATCCTATTCTTCTTGTCCTTCCATCTTCAATCTATCGCTCCTCGCGAATCCCCTCTGTTCTCCATCAAGCTCCTCCAATCCGTCCTGGATGCGAGCTCTAATTCCGTCTAATCACGTCTACATTTGCAATTGACCTGAAATCTAAGACTCCAAGTGCAAATGTTAAATAACACGTGTTTTGTTATCATCAAAACAAATGATCGTGGTGCTCTAGCACCAATAAGGATTAGGTTGAATCCCTATAAATATCTCCAAAAGGCAAGGCCAAAAGACCTAATCAATTACTTTTTTCATGTACGAGAGAGAGCCACCATCTCCAGAGAAAGGAGGAGAAGAAGAGTCGTGGATTCCCTAATCTTCTGTTCTTGATTGATTAACAATAAAGTTGGACGACCATCTCTAGTGTTGTTGGAAGACCACCATTCACATTGGTTGACCAACAACATAAGGCCAACGCTCCTATGGGGAGATCCACCTAGATGCGGATCGACCAACTCCTAGATTGGTTGACTATTCTGTATTGGATTGTGAGTTGGTGATCCTGTTGGTGCATACGTGTGAGGCTTTGAGGCGAAGGTCATTTAGGATTCATTAAGGGTTCGTAGGTGAAATGACCATTCTTAAGGGTCCCTGCAAAATTTCTTGAACTTTCGGGGGGTTTCCAGATATTTTCACACCCCTAACTTCTGCTCGTAGGACCCACGCAGGTATTACCAAGAAACTTAGGAGCTTTCCCCTAATTTACTCTACCACCATGCCCCCTTTGAGGGAAAGCTTGCGTCGAGGTTCTGGAGTTGAGGGCTAGCGTGAAGTTGCGGTACGTTTGAGGTTGGGGATCATGTCTTTCTCCGTGTTTCGCCCATGAAGGGCTTGCAACATTTTGGGATGAAGGGGAAACTCGCGCTGAGGTTTGTGGGACCTTTTGAGGTCTTGGAGCAGGTAGGACCTGTTGTTTATCAGCTTGCCCTTCCTCCCCAGCTATCTGGAGTAGACGACGTGTTTTATATGTCCAACCTCAAGAGATACATTGCTGATCCCAGTCACATTTTGGGCTACAAGAGCATCGTGGTGGGAGATGGCTTGACCTACCCTGAGAGGCCTATACAAATACTGGATAGAGCTGCCAAGAACTTGAGGCAAAAGGTGGTGCCACTGGTGAAGGTCATGTGGAGAAGCCAGTGATACGAGGAGGCGACATGGGAGCCTGAGGCGGTGATGCGAGATCAGTACCAGGAGCTTTTTGAGGGCACATTGCTTCTAACCTACTTTGATCCTCTTTAAGTTTGTTATGAGCATGTCTGTTTCTTTTGCATCCTAATTTAGTTTAAGTTTTGGAGGTGAAACTTCCTTTAAGTTTGTTATGTTGAAATGACCATTTGCAAGGGTCGTTTGGGTTTTCTGGAATTTTAGGGGTTTTCTCAAAATTTTCCTGTACGCCAAAAGACCCCATGAGGAGTTTGTGACTTTCGGGAGGGGTCTTATGCAATTCCAACACCCTTGAGATTTTTTTCTGCGGGGTTGGGTGCAATTTTCTCGACCCCACCTTACCCCACACCATACCCCAAGCCCTACCCCTCCTTTATAAACCCCTCTCCCCCCCCCCAATGACACCCTTTGTAACGACCCGGTTCCCGAGTCCCTACGAGACACAAGAACTGGACCGACTCGACTAATCCCAAGACCTAGTTGTCCAACGAGGAAGTAACCAAAAGACAGTAAAATAAACCACATTCAGCATGAATATAACTAACAGTAAGAAAGTACAGCAGTAAGGAAAGAAACTACTACAGTAGGTACCACCACAACAGTAAAACAACATTTATCATATAACAAGAACTGCAGGTAAAGAAGGTACAGCGGAAACAAAAACTACTCACTAGAACGGAAACAAAAGAGGTACAAAAGGCTGTGGTAACTCTACTGGACCCTACTCGGCCCAGCGTCCTCTGCAGCCGCCGACCCTGGCTGCTCAACACCTGGTCCTGAAAAAGGTAACGAGTGTAACACGTCAGCAAAACGCTGAGTAGAGTGGCAAACTAACTAAAGGCAACAGTAGAGTGTACAGTAGTTGTTATGTTCTATTACTTCCTTTATTCACATCTTTCAATTTTTCTCACTATTTCATTTATTTCTCAGGTCCTTTACTTGATCTCGAATGTCCTCGTGGGAACGATCTTGATTGCAGTCTTTTCCAAAAGTAGAAGTAGCACGTGGTGCTCTCCTGGCCGGGAGAGTCCCCCGTGGTGATCCTACCCTCAGTCAACCACCCCAAGGTCACTGACAGACGTAACGGTGACTACGGCACGCGCGATAAACGCACAGGTAGCTAGCCCGCATTGTCATGCGGTCAGCCGTTTCCGTTAACGGGTGCGCCCAAAGCACAGTACGGAACCAGGGCAGAGCCCTCTCAGTAACAGGGGTCCAACCCCTCCACAGTAACCAAACCGGGGCCTTGCCCCTCCACAGTCAGCGCACCCTCGCCTGACTACCCTGGTTTGCCCTAGTGGGCCTACAAGTCGGTGAAGGAGGCTAGCAGAACCCCGGGGCCCGTGGGGTAGCTAGTACTCTCCTAACACTACTAGCTCTCCTCGGTACTACGTACACGAGGGCCAACAAGTCGGTACAGAGCGGCCAATCCTAACCCCGGGTCCCTGGGGCGGCTGGCCCCACTCTGCACTAAACAGGTACAGGTACTTCCCTTGGTACTGCGTACCCAAGAGACAGTACAAACTACATCTCAGTTCCATTCCTTTTTCTTTCCAGGAGTTCCACTCCTAATTCCCCGTAGTGTTCCAGCTCTTTATCTCAGAACATCATATGTTTCACTTTCCAGATTCACGTTCTCAAAATCCATGATCTCAAACATGTTTCTTTATTCATAACAGGCAGCTGTTAATTCAAATTACAGGCAGCTTTATATTCCTTTCCATTTTTCCAAGACTGCAGTATTATACATTCCACTAGTTTTTCCATCCTAAGATTCATGCCACATCCTAGGATCTAGCATACAACTAGTTTTCCAGCCCTAGGATTCATGCATCACCTAGGAGCTATCATTCCATACATTTCTCATTCCTAGGATTCATGCAATGTCCTAGATTCTAGTTATGGTTCCATACTTTAATAGATTTTAAAAATAACTTAAGCCACTCTACCAGGTACAACGGGAGTAATGGGGGCGTGATCGGGAATCCCGCGTGCCTCCGCGACTCTCAAGACTGCAACTGAACGAGATCCTATCACAAGGATCAAACACAAGGAGTGCCTCAAAACAGTGTATAGCTACTGTAGATGAGTAGAGGAATTAATTCTGAAGAGAACGCAACTCGAATCGCGGAAAACGAAGCCTGAACGGGCCCTAAACGGGTCGAAAAAGACGATACTGTGCAAAATCAGACGTCTGGAACTCCTTCCAGACGTCTTAAAAAGTGGATCAGAGAATTACCTGTTCAGCGTGGTTTCCCAGACGTCCAGAAGTTTGCGGGGACGTCTGCCTAGATCCCAGACGTCCGATGGTCACTCCGGACGTCTGGAGGTCACTCCCGCCGAATGGTACAACTTCCAGACGTCTGATTCGCAAAAGATGGCGAATCAGCGAACCTGCGCACAGCCAACCCCCCCTCCTCAGTACGGTCAGTCGTCAAGAAGGAAGAAGAAGCCGGAAAACTCACCTTTCAGACGTCTGTATGATCTTACAGACGTCGACCTTGCCGTCTGGCTATCAACCCAGACGTCTGATTCTGGAAATTTTTCCAGAATCAGGGCCCTGCTCGGCCTCCGCTCGCGACGCCGCCCGCGTCGAACCTCGCGCGTTTGCTGCTCAGCCCGCAGCAGGTCCCTCTCCGCGTCGCTCCGCGCCCCCTGTGCCCTCCGTCGGCCGGCCAAGCCGCTCCGGCGAGCTCGCCCTCACGGCAGAGCTCCGCCCTCACACGCCGCACCTCCGCGCTCACTGCGGCAGCTGCTGCCGCCCTTGCGTCCGCTCGCTCTCGCGCACAGGAAGGAGAAGAAGGAGGAGACGGTGGAGACGGGAGGGGAGGCGCGCCCCTTTTAACGCCGCGCGGAGAGGAGAGAGAGAAGGCGCCGCAGGCGTCTGCAGCCGCAGAAGAAAAAGAGAGAATATGCGGTCTGCGCGCTCAGGCGCGCAGGCGACTCGCGGGTGTCGACGATAACATTTTTTTCAGACGTCTATAAACCATCCCAGACGTCTGGCAAGACGTCTGGATGTGATCCCAGACGTCTGGTCAGACGTCTGGGCCACCTCTCAGACGTCTTAAAATACGTCTGGGGCACGCGTTCATAACAATATAACAAACTCAAAGGAAGTTTCGTCCCCGAAACTTGCGCCAACTAGGGTCTGGGAAAAGACGTCCAAATAACCATAACAAACTCAAAGAGGACCTAACCCGGTCCGAAAAGACGTACCCGCGAAAAGCTCCGGGTACCGCTCCCGCATTGCCCCTCAGGCTCTCAGGTAGCCTCCTCGTACCGCTGGCTCCTCCACAAAACCTTTACCAGGGGTACTTGCTTTCGTCTCAAACGGCGAACGGATCGGTCTAGGATCTGCACTGGCCGCTCGGGGTAGGTTAAGTCGTCGCTCACCTCGACGCGCTTGTGACTCAGTACGTGGCTGGGATCGGCTACCTACTTCCTGAGGTTGGACACGTGGAACACGTCGTGCACACCAGAAAGCTGCGGGGGAAGGGCAAGTCTGTAAGCAACGGGTCCAACTCGCTCCAGGACCTCAAAGGGCCCCACGAACCTCGGCGCGAGCTTCCCTCTCACCCCAAACCGCTGTAAGCCCTTCATGGGTGAAACACGAAGGAAGACGTGGTCCCCAACCTCGAACTACACCTCTCTGCGTCTGCGATCCGCGTAGCTCTTCTGTCTGCTCCTGACAGTGCGGAGTCGTCTGTGGATCTGCCCAACTACCTCCTGACTCTGCCGGATCATCCTGGGGCCAACCTCCCACTTGGTCCCCACCTCAACCCAACTCAAGGGTGCCGTGCATTTCCGTTCGTACAGAGCCTCGTAGGGAGCCATGCCGATGCTCGAGTGATAACTGTTGTTGTATGCAAACTTCGCCAGGGGCAGGTGCTCCTCCCAAGAGCCCCTCCAGTCTAGTACACAGGCACGCAAAAGGTCCTCAAGTGTCTGTATCGTGCGTTCCGACTGTCCGTCCGTCTGGGGGTGGTAAGCCGTGCTAAACCTCAACCTCGTCCCCAAAGCCTGCTGAAACTCAGCCCAAAACTGGGACGTAAAGCGGGTATCCAGGTCGGATACGATCTCCCACGGAACTCCGTGTAGTCGCACCACATCACGGATATACCTCTCTGCCAACTGTGCTGGTCCCAAAGTGACTCGGATCGGCAAGAATCGTGCCGTCTTCGTCAATCTATCCACTATTACCCAGACTGCGTCGTGTCCTCGCTGGGTAACAGGTAAGCCCACCACCAAGTCCATGGTGATGCTCTCCCACTTCCATTCTGGTACTGGAAGCGGCTGAAGCGGCCCTGCAGGCCTCTGATGCTCGGCTTTCACCTGCTGGCACACTAAGCACTGCTGCACGAACTCACCCACATCCCGCTTCATCCCTCTCCACCAAAACTCGCGTCTCAAGTCATGGTACATTTTCGTGTTTCCGGGATGTATGGTGAATCTGGAACCGTGTGCCACAGTCAGGAGCTCTCTCAACAGCCCCTCGTCTCTGGGAACGCACAACCGTCCCCTCAAGCGTAGCACCTGGTCTATGAAAGAGAAGCCCCCTAGGTCCCCTGATAGTACTCTATCGCGCAAAGACTGCAAGTACGGATCGGCCATCTGTCTCGTGATGATGCGGTCTATCAACTCTGGCCTGGTCTGCCGTGTCACCGTCACTGCCCCACAGTACCCTCGTAACTCTAGAGGTCGCCAACTGCCCACCTCCTCCAAAAGGCTCCAACTCTGTAACTGTAGACTGGCCAAGCGTGCAGGCGCCTTACGGCTCAAGGCGTCAGCCACCACATTGGCCTTTCCTGGGTGGTAGGAGATGCTGCAGTCGTAGTCCTTCAGGAGCTCCAACCAACGTCTCTGTCTCATGTTGAGCTCCTTCTGGTCAAAAAGATATCTGAGGCTCTTGTGATCTGTAAAAATCTCGAAGGTCTCACCGTACAAGTAGTGCCTCCATGTCTTCAGCGCGAAGACAACAGCTGCCAACTCTAGATCGTGGGTAGGGTAGGTATGCTCATGGGGCTTCAGTTGCCGCGAAGCGTAAGCGACCACGTGAACCCTCTGCATGAGCACACCTCCTAACCCCTGCAAGGAAGCGTCCGTGTACACAACGAACCCGCCACTACTGTCAGGGATGGTGAGCACGGGAGCCGAGGTCAACCTCTCCTTCAGCTCCAGAAAACACGCCTCACAGGCGTCTGTCCAAGCGAAAGGCACATCCTTCCGGGTCAACTGTGTCATAGGACGCGCAATCTGTGAAAATCCTCTGATGAACCGTCTATAGTAACCTGCCAGTCCCAGGAAACTGCGAAACTCAGTGACTGAACGCGGTCTCTCCCACCTGAGCACTGCCTCGACCTTGGCGGGGTCCACCGCCAGGCCGTCTCCAGAGATCACATGACCCAAAAAGGTCACCTCCCTCAACCAGAACTCGCACTTGCTGTATTTGGCGTACAGCCTGCGTCGTCTCAGAGTGTCCAGAACCATCCGTAAGTGCTGTCCGTGCTGCGTCCGATCTCTAGAATAGATGAGTACATCATCTATGAAAACCACCACAAACTGGTCCAAGTACGGTCTAAACACCCGGTTCATCAGGTCCATGAAAGCAGCGGGGGCATTGGTCAGCCCAAACGGCATGACCAAAAACTCGTAGTGTCCGTACCGGGTGCGGAAAGCCGTCTTGGAGACGTCGGTCTCCCTGATCCTCAACTGGTGGTATCCAGACCTCAAGTCGATCTTGGAAAACACCGTGGCACCCCACAACTGGTCAAACAAATCATCAATCCTCGGCAGCGGATATCTGTTCTTGATGGTGACCCTATTCAGCTGTCGGTAGTCCACACAAAGGCGTAGGGTCCCATCCTTCTTCTTCACAAACAGTACCGGGGCTCCCCAGGGAGACGCACTGGGCCTCACGAAACCTTTCTCCAAAAGGTCCTGCAACTGAGACTTGAGCTCTCGCAGCTCAAGCGGTGCAATTCTGTATGGCGCGGTGGAGATGGGGCTGGTCCCTAGTACTAGTGAGATCTCAAACTCGATCTCACGCTCGAGCGGTAGTCCTGGTAACTCGTCTGGGAACACGTCGGAGAACTCTCTGACCACCGGGATGCTCTGGAAGTCTGCCACGGGGCTGTGCTCTGCCACCACACAAGCTAGGAAGCCCTCACACCCCTGGCTCAAAAGTCTCGCCGCCCGAAGTGCCGAAATGCACCTGAAACCTCCGTCCACTGGCTGCCCGTGAAACTCGAAAGAAGGCAACTCCGGAATGGAGAAGACAATCTTCCTCTCAAAACAGTCTACCAAGGCGTGGTAAGCGGACAGCCAATCCATCCCCAGAATCACTCCAAAGTCCTCCATCTGTATCATAATCGGGTCAGCTGGCAGGCTATGTCCCCCGATGCTGACCTCGCAACCCGTGTACACCTCCTCAGCTACGAACAGCTGACCACTCGGACCTCTGATTACGAACGGATTCTCTAACAGTGTATAATCCTAGTCCAAACTAACTGCGAAACTGGCTGCGACAAACGAGTGCGTAGCGCCGGAATCGAAAAGCGTGTAAACGAGTCTGCCAGAAACTGAAACCATACCTGCTACCACGGATCCCGATGCTCTGGCGTCCCTATGTGTTAGGGCGTTGATACGCCCCTCAGCCCTAGGTGCGGACGAAGCAGCCACACTCTGCGTCGGACGGGTAGGTCCTGGCCGGTACCCTCCTCGCGACTGCTGTCCTCCTCCTCGCGCCTGGGAACCGCGGCCTCCTGCGCGCCCTCCAGTGCTCTGCGCGGGAAGTATCTGCTGACCTCCTGCCCTAGACGGGCAGTCCCTCCTGACGTGGCCCGGCTGGCCACACTGGTAGCAGAGGGGAACCCGACTGCCGCCCTCAGTGAGTCCCTGCTGTCGGCTAGGCGGGGGTCCGGTGCTGGCGACTGGCCCCTGTCGAGGGCCCCCAAAGGCCACTGATGGCCCTGCACAACGTGACGGCTCTCCTGAGGACGCCACGTGTCTCCGTTGAGTTCTCCTAACACGCCTGGTGTGGCGGTGGAAATCTCGTTCCACCACTAACTCCCCTGTCGTACGCTCGGAAGGGGGAGGGGGTGGCGACGTGGGTGGAAGCTGAAATTCTTCTCGAACCACCTCTCGAATCAGTTGGACGAGGTCTCGAGACGGTATACTCAGGAGAAGAGGAGGGGTAGTATGTATTCCAAGCCCGACACATCTGTCCCTCAGGCCCTGACCTCGGCCGCGCCTGCGGCCCACCCTCCTAGCTCCACGACGCGGCATCTCCTACAATGGAGACGCGAAACAAAATGAAAAGCGTCAAAACAGACGGTACCTAATGAAACTTCTAAGAGCTCATGTCAAGAGGTATGTTGTGGTGGCTACTCTAGTTATAACATGTGAATTGGTTATTTTTCAGTCAGTTGATTCACTTCTCGGGACGACCTTGCTCTGATACCATCTTGTAACGACCCGGTTCCCGAGTCCCTACGAGACACAAGAACCGGACCGACTCGACTAATCCCAAGACCGAGTCGTCCAACGAGGAAGTAACCAAAAGACAGTAAAATAAACCACATTCAGCATGAATATAACTAACAGTAAGAAAGTACAACAGTAAGGAAAGAAACTACTACAGTAGGTACCACCACAACAGTAAAACAACATTTATCATATAACAAGAACTACAGGTAAAGAAGGTACAGCGGAAACAAAAACTACTCACTAGAACGGAAACAAAAGAGGTACAAAAGGCTGTGGTAACTCTACTGGACCCTACTCGGCCCAGCGTCCTCTGCAGCCGCCGACCCTGGCTGCTCAACACCTGGTCCTGAAAAAGGTAACGAGTGTAACACGTCAGCAAAACGCTGAGTAGAGTGGCAAACTAACTAAAGGCAACAGTAGAGTGTACAGTAGTTGTTATGTTCTATTACTTCCTTTATTCACATCTTTCAATTTTTCTCACTATTTCATTTATTTCTCAGGTCCTCTACTTGATCTCGAATGTCCTCGTGGGAACGATCTTGATTGCAGTCTTTTCCAAAAGTAGAAGTAGCACTGGTGCTCTCCTGGCCGGGAGAGTCCCCCGTGGTGATCCTACCCTCAGTCAACCACCCCAAGGTCACTGACAGACGTAACGGTGACTACGGCACGCGCGATAAACGCACAGGTAGCTAGCCCGCACTGTCATGCGGTCAGCCGTTTCCGTTAACGGGTGCGCCCAAAGCACAGCACGGAACCAGGGCAGAGCCCTCTCAGTAACAGGGGTCCAACCCCTCCACAGTAACCAAACCGGGGCCTTGCCCCTCCACAGTCAGCGCACCCTCGCCTGACTACCCTGGTTTGGCCTAGTGGGCCTACAAGTCGGTGAAGGAGGCTAGCAGAACCCCGGGGCCCGTGGGGTAGCTAGTACTCTCCCAACACTACTAGCTCTCCTCGGTACTACGTACACGAGGGCCAACAAGTCGGTACAGAGTGGCCAATCCTAACCCCGGGTCCCTGGGGCGGCTGGCCCCACTCTGCACTAAATAGGTACAGGTACTTCCCTTGGTACTGCGTACCGAAGAGACAGTACAAACTACATCTCAGTTCCATTCCTTTTTCTTTCCAGGAGTTCCACTCCTAATTCCCCGTAGGGTTCCAGCTCTTTATCTCAGAACATCATATGTTTCACTTTCCAGATTCACGTTCTCAAAATCCATGATCTCAAACATGTTTCTTTATTCATAACAGGCAGCTGTTAATTCAAATTACAGGCAGCTTTATATTCCTTTCCATTTTTCCAAGACTGCAGTATTATACATTCCACTAGTTTTTCCATCCTAAGATTCATGCCACATCCTAGGATCTAGCATACAACTAGTTTTCCAGCCCTAGGATTCATGCATCACCTAGGAGCTATCATTCCATACATTTCTCATTCCTAGGATTCATGCAATGTCCTAGATTCTAGTTATGGTTCCATACTTTAACAGATTTTTAAAAATAACTTAAGCCACTCTACCAGGTACAACGGGAGTAATGGGGGCATGATCGGGAATCCCGCGTGCCTCTGTGACTCTCAAGACTGCAACTGAACGAGATCCTATCACAAGGATCAAACACAAGGAGTTCCTCAAAACAGTGTATAGCTACTGTAGATGAGTAGAGGAATTAATTCTGAAGAGAACGCAACTCGAATCGCGGAAAACGGAGCCCGAACGGGCCCTAAACGGGTCGAAAAAGACGATACTGTGCAAAATTAGACGTCTGGAACTCCTTCCAGACGTCTTAAAAAGTGGATCAGAGAATTACCTGTTTAGCGTGGTTTCCCAGACGTCCAGAAGTCTGCGGGGGACGTCTGCCTAGATCCCAGACGTCCGATGGTCACTCCGGACGTCTGGAGGTCACTCCCGCCGTCTGGTACAACTTCCAGACGTCTGATTCGCAAAAGATGGCGAATCAGCGAACCTGCGCATAGCCAACCCCCCCTCCTCAGTACGGTCAGTCGTCAAGAAGGAAGAAGAAGGTGGAAAACTCACCTTTCAGACGTCTGTATGATCTTACAGACGTCGACCTTGACATCTGGCTATCAACCCAGACGTCTGATTCTGGAAATTTTTCCAGAATCAGGGCCCTGCTCGGCCTCCGCTCACGACGCCGCCCGCGTCGAACCTCGCGCGTCTGCTGCTCAGCCCGCAGCAGGTCCCTCTCCGCGTCGCTCCTCACCCCCTGCGCCCTCCGTCGGTCGGCCAAGCCGCTCCGGCGAGCTCGCCCTCACGGCAGAGCTCCGCCCTCGCACGCCGCACCTCCGCGCTCACTGCGGCCGCCGCTGTCGCCCTTGCGTCCGCTCGCTCTCGCGCACAGGAAGGAGAAGAAGGAGGAGACGGTGGAGACGGGAGGGGAGGCGCGCCCCTTTTAACGCCGCGCGGAGAGGAGAGAGAGAAGGCACAGCAGGCGTCTGCAGCCGCAGAAGAAAAAGAGAGAATATGCGGTCTGCGCGCTCAGGCGCGCAGGCGACTCGCGGGTGTCGACGATAACGTTTTTTTCAGACGTCTATAAACCATCCCAGACGTCTGGCAAGACGTCTGGATGTGATCCCAGACGTCTGGTCAGACGTCTGGGCCACCTCCCAGACGTCTTAAAATACGTCCGGGGCACGCGTTCATAACACCCTTTCTCCCCCCACTCCATTTTTGCCTCACCAAGCCGCCACCCATCTTCTTCCCTCCTTCCCTTTGCAACCGTGAGTGAGGGAGGAGAGGGAGGGCAGCAGGAGGAGCACAGAGGAGGGGATGAGACCATGCGTGAGGAGCAACTGGAGGAGCTCATGAGGGAGAGCATCGTGAGCTCCTAAAGTTGTTGCAAGCACTAATGTGGTAGCTACTGCAGCTCCAAGGGCGAGGAGAGCTTTGCAAGGAGAGGCCCATCGCGAGGATTTTTTGCACGCGGGTATTTCCGCAGTATCAGACGTTTGCGACATTCACCGGACATCTGGAGGGGTCGTTGGACATCCGGAGCAGGCTCAGGATGTTTGGTAGCGTGCAAAATACAAGGTATTTTCCTTGCCTGAGCTTTTGTCACTCGTAGACCCTACTGTAGCAGTCGTAGGGCATTAGGTGTCTGCTGCGCGTGCTTGCAAGTGCCAGAGGCATTGGGAAGGCATGTTGGCATAGTGATCGAGTCACTTTAGGACATTTGGAAGTATTGTCAGATGTCTGTCTGCCCTCCCAGACAATCGGGAGTAGTGCCAGATGTTTGGAGGCACCCTCAGATGGCTGTGAGGGGATTTAGATGTTGGAAACTGATGCAGGAAAGCAAGGTGAGGTTCTGTGTACTTTTAAGACGTATGGGACTCACCCAAGACATTTGATATTGGTCTGAATGACCTATTGCAGGTACTAGGTGGTCGATCCAGGTAGACGAGCCTACCTAGTCCGGTTCAGGTGAACCCGGTAGAGTGTTTGAGTCGGTTCAGGGCCTAAACGAAGTCAGTTTTATGCAACTGAAGTACCGTTAGTTTTCTGTCGGAATTTCATATGTGTTGGAGTCACTCCCATACTATTTTGAGCTGGTTTTGACGTGTTGCTATGTTAGTCAAAGTTGTTAATGTCTGATTTGACTAACCATTTGGAATAGGGTTTTAGTCTGTGATACGCACGAGACTTGCAGAGGCTTTGGGATCCGCCATTCGTACCCCCATATCTCCCGTACACCTTGGTAGAGTGGTCCTCTCTACTCTTACTGTTTAAATTATTAAAGTACATGCTAAATTAGAAATATCTGCTTAAAACCTAGGACATGAGATGAACTCTAGGACTGAGAATGTGAATGTTTATATTTATGCATGAATCTCGCTTGCTATAAATTGAGACTACATGTGGTTAAATTCCCTACTGTGAGTAATTAAATTGATGTGATGATTGCTTGTCCTGTTGAATCACGAGCTGCCTGTTATATAAATAAGAAACCAGAATGTGAACAGAGATACATGCCGTGTAATGAAACGAGACAAGTGCTATGAACAAACCATATGGGGAACTAGAAAGATAGCTTAAGTACTGTGATAGGAAAACTTTGATGGTTACAGAATAATTTGCTTACTGTAAGGCATGACGGTTAGTTGAGCTCTAACTTGGGCGTGAGCTGGCCCTCGTGTACTCACGTACCGAGGAGAGCTAATTACCCTTTTTCAGAGGATATGTTGACCCTTGTGTACGCACATACTAAGGAGAGCTAATCACCCCTTATGTAAAGAGAATAGGCTGGCCCCGTACGAGGTACCAAGGAGAGCTACTGTCACTTTTGTGTGGGGAGAGGGCTAGCCACCCCTTGGGTTGGGACCTGAGGTTAGGACTGGCCTCCCTACACCGACTCCTGTAAGGCCCACTAGGCCAACCGGGATAGTCGAGCGAAGGTACGCAAACTATTTAGGGGTGAGGCCCCTGTTTTGTTCTGTGTTATACGTTTGGGGCGTACCTGCTAGTGGAAAAGACTGACCGCGTGCCAGTGTGGAATAGCTATCCATGCGTTTATTGCGCGTGTTGTAGTCACTGCTACGTCGCGACCATGACCCTGGGGTAGTAGACCGGGTGTAGGACTACCACGGGATACTCTCCTAGCCAGGAGAGTGCCATGTGTACATTCTGCATCGTGGGGAAAACTGCATCAAGATCGTTCCCTTAAGGAACAAGTAGATTAAGAATGTTGTGGACCCTTACTAGAATAACCGAATCAGAAACATATAGTTGATTATAAACGGAAACGGATAATAATGAATAATTGGAAAGATGCATGAATAGTTTACTGCTTTTCTTTCATGTTTAAATGCATTTAATGTGCTTATGTGCCACTCTACTCAACATTAGCTAACCACAGATATATATATAAATATGTTCAGGTCAGGGAGTTGAGCAACCAATACCACCGGTTGCAGAGGGTGCTGGGCCCAGTCGAGCCCAGCAGTAGTTCATTCTTTTCCCCTTTCTGTTTCAGGGACTTTAGTTACTATTAGTGAATATTTCTGGTATATGTTGGAACATGTTGTTGTTTATGTCCTTTCTACTTTAGTTGTGATGACTAGCTAGCGAACTTTATTTTCCGCCTGTGTAGTGCTGTTCTGTTTGAACTCTATTTTACTTTCCGTTGCTGCTTTTTTCTTATTTGCTTAGCCACGTTGCATGTGTGGTTTGTGGAAATGTTTATCCTTTCATTTTGGTTGTTTCTCGTTGGACAACTAGGTCTTGCGGTTAGTCGAGGCGGGCAGTTCTCAGGTTTCATAGGGAACCAGGTTCGGGTTGTAACATGTATGTAGATTGGTGAGGGCACGACCCTGTTCTGTTCTGTGTTGTACGGCTTAGAGCGTATCTATTAGTAGAAATGACTGGTCACATGTTAGTGTGGGATAGCCCCCTGTGCATTTATCACATGTGCAGTAGTCACCATTTCGTCGTGACCGTGACCCCGGGGTGGCAAACTAGGTGTAGGGCAAACACGGGGTGGTCTTTCGGGAAGGGGAGCACTACGTGCACATTCTATATCGGGAGAGTACTACAACAAGATCGTTCCGATAGGGAACTTGTGAATCAAAACAAGGTGGGACCTTTTTCTAGATTACTCAAGATCATGAATGTAATAACTAAAAATGAAAATACAACATACAAGATGCTTGTAAATTTATTTATTTTTCCCTTAAATGTTGATTAGTTTATTTCACACATGCTACTCTATTCAGCTTTTGCTGACTTCTACAACTTGTACTCAGGTCAGGGGAGTGAGCAGCCAGTCCCACCGATTGCAGAGGGAGCTGAGCCCAGCCAAGTCCATCCTTAGTTTCTTGTCTTCTTTCCGCTGTTGCACGTTTCCCTTTTTAGTTGTAGTGAGTACCTAGTTTGCTCAGAATTGTTAGATTTCTACTTTTATATTCTTACCTACTTTAGTTGTGATGGCAACATCTAAACCTTGTGTTATGTTCTTGAGAATGGACTTTAGTACTTGATGCATGTTTCTTTTCTTGTTACCATTACTTTCCTTCTCTCTTGCTATGATTGCATGAATAGAAATGTTAGTGTTTTTTATTATTTCTCGTTGGACGACCGGATATTAGGGTATTTGATGTGGACCAACTGGGTTTCCAAGGGGAAACCGAAATTGGGTTGCGACAGTAGGTACGTGATCGTTGTTGGGTGTTCTCAATATCGAGGGCCTCATTAGCCAACCAAGAAAAATGCCCCATAGCCTTGCCAGGACTTATTATAGGAGGCAGTACATATATGGTATTGTACTACTCTATCATGAAGTATAACTTCTATCTTGTGGGACCTCGGAATGGGAAGTAGTTTTTTCCATGTGGTTCTGATTTAAGTTGTTTAATCATTTGATTATTTGATTTTGGGCATCGAATCGTCTTTGAATCAAAGTTTTAAATGATGTTTTTTCACGCTTTCACAATGTCACGAATGATTTGTTTGCCCTTCACCCTAAAGGTGATAAGTAATCATATCCAAATAGAATCTTAAAGGCCAATGTTTCAACGTTTCCATTCTTGATTAGATACAACTTATAGGCACTCAAATGATGTTACCTTAACAAGGTCAAGGCTTCATTTACTTAGTTAGACCACATATAAAAAATTAGACCAAGAAGATACTGGAAATGAAATATTTTAGGGAGTGATCATGTTACAATGCTTGCTTGAGAAACTATGATTCTAGAGGTTGGTTGTGTAGCCATGACTAGTGTTCATGTTCTCTTGATCCATTGGGCATCAAAGGTTATTAGTGTAGATTGGTTTGGATCTAGTGCTTGATCAAGGAAGACTATGTGGTTGTATTGTTATGGCATGTTACGTAACACACAAGTTTCTTTTATTGGTATTCATTGAGTCTTGTGCCATCTTTAGTTTGAAACTGAGGACTAGTTGAGTTTTAGAGTGCAAAGTAGATGTTAACAATCGACTAAATTAGAAAATATGTGATTCGTGTTAGGTTGGATATGTTAAATTACAGACGCAAAGAACTAAAGTTCGGATACCCGTAGGGATGGAGACGAGGGAAAGGGGAGGATCTGACCCCCTGAAGTGTGTGATGTCATGAGATCAGTGGAGATTTGGAAGCCCATCCGAGAAAAATATCAAAGGAGCACTCGAGAGCTGTACCTTCCCTACATCAATAATTACATTCCACACCGCCTTTTATTTCTCTTTACGTTGCACTCCATCCTTTTCTTTTCTCGAGTCCCTAGCACTGCTTGTCTACCCCTCATGCCACACCAGGTATATGCATTTAATTTAAAATGCCAACGTTTATTTTCTCCAGTTCATATGTATTCCATTTCTTTTTGTTTGAGTCTTTTTCTTTTTTAATTTTTTGAGTCATTATTCTATTTATTTTTTTCTTATGTGATATTTACTTGTTCTTAATAAAAAAACTTTGGACAACAAAAAAAATAAAGAAGCATTAAAAGAAAATAATAAGGATTGTTCTAAAGTTTTCAATTAATTTCCATGCTTGCATTAGTCCTCATATACACCAAAATAAATCGAAGATCATCAGAAGGCCTCCTGTCAAGTTTTACCTCTTCTTTTCTAAAGTTACTAATTAATGCATTTTAGTTAGCTAAGTTAATTCCTCAATTACAAACTTTCATCATATCCAACCACTCCAACTATTTTATGTTTTTCTCAAAAATTATCACATTTGTATTTAATAGATTTATCCTAAAATTTAATCTATATCGTAACTAACATGCATCATCACGGATCGCAGAGAAAATTCTAATCCTTTCATGTACCGCAAAGGATATATATATATTTTGAGGTGAAGTAATAAGAAGATTATTGATGATGATATGGTATATTGCCTTTCCCAACCTAAGACTCTTCCTTTCGTTTATGGATGTTAGAAATAAGAATTAACGACAAGGCCCATGTCCACTGATGTCAACACATTTTCATAGGATAAATATTTATTTATGTATGTTCCTAGGTTAGTTAGATGTATATAGTATTGTAAATTTTGCATAATAGTATTATCATACATTTAGAGTAGATTATATAATTTATATATTAATTTCCCTATTTTAATGTCTAGGGAATAGGGCGGTATAAATCGAAGCTTCGGATGACAAATCCAACCGTACAGATGGACTCAGAGTGATAATCGCAGCCTAACAACGAAAGAATAATCTCCATTGGAGCTTTGTAACACCTAATACAAAGTGAAGAAAATGGACTATGATGGAGCCACGTGGCACCATCATAGCCGCCCACGGCCTCTACCCTCCTTTCCTTCCAACAGTTGTGAGTGTGCAAGCACCACTCTATCCCGTGACAATCTACATGCATAGCACAGCGGATGAGAGCCTTATCCAGAGCGCGAGGCGCACGTTTGATCCACACTCAGTGGATTAAATCCGTGGAGAAGAGCTGAGGTGAAATTCAACCATCGGATGGTGATCTGTCAGCATTGGACGTGGCGATGTGGTGCACCAGATGGAGTCCATGTTGCACGCGCGGGTGTACGCGGTCCTTGCGCAACTAAATTGCGCTCTGCATGCGATCTCGATCGTTGATTTCAAATCAAATGGTCCTCAGCAACCCTTCATCACGCTTGTGTGACTTCTTAGTGCACGATGCACACGCGAGGGAGATGCACGCATAGTCGTGCTATTAGCCCTCCACGGTCCTCCGTGCGCCATGTGGTACGTGCACGATCAAAGCGCACTGAGCGTGGGATTAAGATGCAATCAGAGCCATCAGATCGACGATCAATGACCCTCGTTCTCCCTAGCCATGTGGCACGGATGGTGGGCCTCAAATGCCCATTTTGCCCCTATTTTACCACTATATAAAGGGCCTTAGACCCCCTTCCTTTCATCTCTTTTTACTCTCTCCTCACCCCCTCCAAAGTTCTACAAGCATGTCCCAAGCTTAGGATGCTCCATTAGAGTATAGAAAATAATTTTTACTCCCTCTCTTTCACCGTCATTTGTGGAGCATCCGTGGTTGTCTTCTCACCCCCATTCCGAAAGTAGACCTTGCTGCAACATCGTCCCACTTCATCAATTCATCTGACTCCATCCTCTTTCGTCCAGCTCCTCATCAACTTCTTCCAGGCGTCACGTCCAAGCGGCTCGTCCTTCAAGTAACCGTCAAGGAGGATAACTTCTCTTCCTTCTCTCTCTTTACTGCTTTCTAATATAGTTTTAATTCCTGCATTATTTCCTGTAATGGATATTTGTTTAAATATATAAATTATCTATTTCTTCCTCTCTCTCTCTCTTTCTGTAACGACCCGATTCCCGAGTCCCTACGAGACACGAGAACCGGACCGACTCGACTAATCCCAAGACCCAGTCGTCCAACGAGGAAGTAACCAAAAGACAGTAAAATAAACCACATTCAGCATGAATATAACTAACAGTAAGAAAGTACAGCAGTAAGGAAAGAAACTACTACAGTAGGCACCACCACAACAGTAAAACAACATTTATCATATAACAAAACTGCAGGTAAAGAAGGTACAGCGGAAACAGAAACTACTCACTAGAATAGAAACAAAAAGGGGTACAAAGCTGTGGTAACTCTACTGGACCCTACTCGGCCCAGCGTCCTCAGCAGCCGCCGACCCTGGCTGCTCAACACCTGGTCCTGAAAAAGGTAACGGAACAGAAACAAAAAGGGGTACAAAGCTGTGGTAACTCTACTGGACCCTACTCGGCCCAGCGTCCTCAGCAGCCGCCGACCCTGGCTGCTCAACACCTGGTCCTGAAAAAGGTAACGAGTGTAACACGTCAGCAAAACGCTGAGTAGAGTGGCAAACTAACTAAAGGCAACAGTAGAGTGTGCAGGAGCTGTTATGTTCTATTACTTCCTTTATTTACATCTTTCAATTTTTCTTACTATTTCATTTATTTCTCAGATCCTTTACTTGATCTCGAATGTCCTCATGGGACGATCTTGATTGCAGTCTTTTCCAAAAGTAGAAGTAGCACGTGGTGCTCTCCTGGCCGGGAGAGTCCCCCGTGGTGATCCTACCCTCAGTCAACCACCCCAAGGTCACTGACAGACGTAACGGTGACTACGGCACGCGCGATAAACGCACAGGTAGCTGTTTGAGATCATGGAAATTGAGAGCGTGAATCTGGAAAGTGAAACATATGATGTTCTGAAATAAAGAGCTGGAACCCTACGGGAAATTAGGAGTGGAACTCCTGGAAAGAAAAAGGAATGGAACTGAGATGTAGTTTGTACTGTCTCTTGGGTACGCAGTACCAAGGGAAGTACCTGTACCTGTTTAGTGCAGAGTGGGGCCAGCCGCCCCAGGGACCCGGGGTTAGGATTGGCCGCTCTGTACCGACTTGTTGGCCCTCGTGTACGTAGTACCGAGGAGAGCTAGTAGTGTTAGGAGAGTACTAGCTACCCCACGGGCCCCGGGGTTCTGCTAGCCTCCTTCACCGACTTGTTAGGCCCACTAGGGCAAACCAGGGTAGTCAGGCGAGGGTGCGCAGACTGTGGAGGGGCAAGGCCCCGGTTTGGTTACTGTGGAGGGGTTGGACCCCTGTTACTGAGAGGGCTCTGCCATGGTTCCGTGCTGTGCTTTGGGCGCACCCGTTAACGGAAACGACTGACCGCGTGCCAGTACGGGCTAGCTACCTGTGCGTTTATCGCGCGTGCCGTAGTCACCGTTACGTCTGTCAGTGACCTTGGGGTGGTTGACTGAGGGTAGGATCACCACGGGGGACTCTCCCGGCCAGGAGAGCACCACGTGCTACTTCTACTTTTGGAAAAGACTGCAATCAAGATCGTCCCATGAGGACATTCGAGATCAAGTAAAGGATCTGAGAAATAAATGAAATAGTAAGAAAAATTGAAAGATGTAAATAAAGGAAGTAATAGAACATAACAGCTCCTGCACACTCTACTGTTGCCTTTAGTTAGTTTGCCACTCTACTCAGCGTTTTGCTGACGTGTTACACTCGTTACCTTTTTCAGGACTAGGTGTTGAGCAGCCAGGGTCGGCGGCTGCTGAGGACGCTGGGCCGAGTAGGGTCCAGTAGAGTTACCACAGCTTTGTACCCCTTTTTGTTTCTGTTCTAGTGAGTAGTTTCTGTTTCCGCTGTACCTTCTTTACCTGCAGTTTTGTTATATGATAAATGTTGTTTTACTGTTGTGGTGGTGCCTACTGTAGTAGCTTCTTTCCTTACTGCTGTACTTTCTTACTGTTAGTTATATTCATGCTGAATGTGGTTTATTTTACTGTCTTTTGGTTACTTCCTCGTTGGACGACTGGGTCTTGGGATTAGTCGAGTCGGTCCGGTTCTCGTGTCTCGTAGGGACTCGGGAATCGGGTCGTTACAAGATGGTATCAGAGCAAGGTCGTCCCGAGAAGTGAATCAACTGACTGAAAAATAACCAATTCACATGTTTATAGCTAGAGTAGCCACCACAACATATCTCTTGACATGAGCTCTTAGAAGTTTTGTTAGGTACCGTCTGTTTAGAAGCTTTTCATTTTGTTTCGCGTCTCCATTATAGGAGATGCCGCGTCGTGGAGCTAGGAGGGTGGGCCGCAGGCACGGCCGAGGTCAGGGCCCGGGGGACAGATATGTCGGGCTTGGAATACATACTACCCCTCCTCTTCTCCTGAGTATACCGTCTCGGGACCTCGTCCAACTGATTCGAGAGGTGGTTCGAGAAGAATTTCAGCTTCCACCCACGTCGCCACCCCCTCCCCCTTCCGAGCGTACGACAGGGGAGTTAGTGGTGGAACGAGATTTCCGCAGCCACACCAGGCGTGTTAGGAGAACTCAACGGAGACCCGTGGCGTCCGCAGGAGAGCCGTCACGTCGTGCAGGGCCATCAGTGGCCTTTGGGGGCCCTCGACAGGGGCCAGTCGCCAGCACCGGACCCCCGCCTAGCCGACAGCAGGGACTCACTGAGGGCGGGAGTCGGGTTCCCCTCTGCTACCAGTGTGGCCAGCCGGGCCACGTCAGGAGGGACTGCCCATCTAGGGCAGGAGATCAGCAGATACTTCCCGCGCAGAGCACTGGAGGGCGCGCAGGAGGCCGCGGTTTCCAGGCGCGAGGAGGAGGACCGCAGTCGCGAGGAGGGTACCGGCCAGCACCTACCCGTTCGATGCAGAGTGTGGCTGCTTCGTCTGCACCTAGAGCTGAGGGGCGTATCAACGCCCTAACACACAGGGACGCCAGAGCTTCGGGATCCATGGTAGCAGGTATGGTTTCAGTTTCTGGCAGACTCGTTTACACGCTTTTCGATTCCGGCGCTACGCACTCGTTTGTCGCAGCCAGTTTCGCAGTTAGTTTGGATCAGGATTATACACTGTTAGAGAATCCGTTCGTAATCAGAGGTCCGAGTGGTCAGCTGTTTGTAGCTGAGGAGGTGTACACGGGTTGCGGGGTCAGCATCGGGGGACACAGCCTGCCAGCTGACCTGATTATGATACAGATGGAGGACTTTGGAGTGATTCTGGGGATGGATTGGCTGTCCGCTTACCACGCCTTGGTAGACTGTTTTGAGAGGAGGATTGTCTTCTCCATTCCGGAGTTGCCTTCCTTCGAGTTTCACGGGCAGCCAGTGGACGGAGGCTTCAGGTGCATTTCGGCACTTCGGGCGGCGAGACTTTTGAGCCAGGGGTGTGAGGGCTTCTTAGCTTCTGTGGTGGCAGAGCACAGCCCCGTGGCAGACTTCCGGAGCATCCCGGTGGTCAGAGAGTACCCCGACGTGTTTCCAGACGAGTTACCAGGACTACCGCCCGAGCGTGAGATCGAGTTTGAGATCTCACTAGTACCAGGGACCAGCCCCATCTCCACCGCGCCATACAGGATGGCACCGCTTGAGCTCAAGTCTCAGTTACAGGACCTTTTGGAGAAAGGTTTCGTGAGGCCCAGTGCGTCTCCCTGGGGAGCCCCGGTACTGTTTGTGAAGAAGAAGGATGGGACCCTACGCCTTTGTGTGGACTACCGACAGCTGAATAGGGTCACCATCAAGAACAGATATCCGCTGCCAAGGATTGACGATTTGTTTGACCAGTTGCGGGGTGCCACGGTGTTTTCCAAGATCGACTTGAGGTCTGGATACCACCAGTTGAGGATCAGGGAGACCGATGTCTCCAAGACAGCTTTCCGCACCCGCTACGGACACTACGAGTTTTTGGTCATGCCGTTTGGGCTGACCAATGCCCCCGCTGCTTTCATGGACCTGATGAACCGGGTGTTCAGACCGTACTTGGACCAGTTTGTGGTGGTTTTCATAGATGATGTACTCATCTATTCTAGAGATCGGACGCAACACGGACAGCACTTGCGGATGGTTCTGGACACTCTGAGACGACGCAGGCTGTACGCCAAATACAGCAAGTGCGAGTTCTGGTTGAGGGAGGTGACCTTTTTGGGTCATGTGATCTCTGGAGACGGCCTGGCGGTGGATCCCGCCAAGGTCGAGGCAGTGCTCAGGTGGGAGAGACCGCGTTCAGTCACTGAGATTCGCAGTTTCCTGGGACTGGCAGGTTACTACAGACGGTTCATCAGAGGGTTTTCGCAGATTGCACGTCCTATGACACAGTTGACTCGGAAGGATGTGCCTTTCGCTTGGACAGACGCCTGTGAGGCGTGTTTTCTGGAGCTGAAGGAGAGGTTGACCTCGGCTCCCGTGCTCACCATCCCTGACAGTAGTGGCGGGTTCGTCGTGTACACGGACGCTTCCTTGCAGGGGTTAGGAGGTGTGCTCATGCAGAGGGGTCACGTGGTCGCTTACGCTTCGCGGCAACTGAAGCCCCATGAGCATACCTACCCTACCCACGACCTAGAGTTGGCAGCTGTTGTCTTCGCGCTGAAGACATGGAGGCACTACTTGTACGGTGAGACCTTCGAGATTTTTACAGATCACAAGAGCCTCAGATATCTTTTTGACCAGAAGGAGCTCAACATGAGACAGAGACGTTGGTTGGAGCTCCTGAAGGACTACGACTGCAGCATCTCCTACCACCCGGGAAAGGCCAATGTGGTGGCTGACGCCTTGAGCCGTAAGGCGCCCGCACGCTTGGCCAGTCTACAGTTACAGAGTTGGAGCCTTTTGGAGGAGGTGGGCAGTTGGCGACCTCTAGAGTTACGAGGGTACTGTGGGGCAGTGACGGTGACACGGCAGACCAGACCAGAGTTGATAGACCGCATCATCACGGGACAGATGGCCGATCCGTACTTGCAGTCTTTGCGCGACAGAGTACTGTCAGGGGACCCAGGGGACTTCTCTTTCACAGACCAGGTGTTACGCTTGAGGGGACGGCTGTGCGTCCCCAGAGACGAGGAGCTGTTGAGAGAGCTCCTGACTGAGGCACACGGTTCCAGATTCACCATACATCCCGGAAACACGAAAATGTACCATGACTTGAGACGCGAATTCTGGTGGAGAGGGATGAAGCGGGATGTGGGTGAGTTCGTGCAGCAGTGCTTAGTGTGCCAGCAGGTGAAAGCCGAACATCAGAGGCCTGCAGGACCGCTTCAGCCGCTTCCAGTGCCAGAGTGGAAGTGGGAGAGCATCACCATGGACTTGGTGGTGGGCTTACCTGTTACCCAGCGAGGACACGACGCAGTCTGGGTAATAGTGGATAGATTGACGAAGACGGCACGATTCTTGCCGATCCGAGTCACTTTGGGACCAGCACAGTTGGCAGAGAGGTATATCCGTGATGTGGTGCGGCTACACGGAGTTCCGCGGGAGATCGTATCCGACCGGGATACCCGCTTTACGTCCCAGTTTTGGGCTGAGTTTCAGCAGGCTTTGGGGACGAGGTTGAGGTTTAGCACGGCTTACCACCCCCAGACGGACGGACAGTCGGAACGCACGATACAGACACTTGAGGACCTTTTGCGTGCCTGTGTACTAGACTGGAGGGGCTCTTGGGAGGAGCACCTGCCCCTGGCGGAGTTTGCATACAACAACAGTTATCACTCGAGCATCGGCATGGCTCCCTACGAGGCTCTGTACGGACGGAAATGCACGGCACCCTTGAGTTGGGTTGAGGTGGGGACCAAGTGGGAGGTTGGCCCCAGGTTGATCCGGCAGAGTCAGGAGGTAGTTGAGCAGATCCACAGACGACTCCGCACTGTCAGGAGCAGATAGAAGAGCTACGCAGATCGCAGACGCAGAGAGGTGCAGTTCGAGGTTGGGGACCACGTCTTTCTTCGTGTTTCGCCCATGAAGGGCTTACAGCGGTTTGGGGTGAGAGGGAAGCTCGCGCCGAGGTTCGTGGGGCCCTTTGAGGTCCTGGAGCGGGTTGGACCCGTTGCTTACAGACTTGCCCTTCCCCCGCAGCTTTCTGGTGTGCACGACGTGTTCCACGTGTCCAACCTCAGGAAGTACGTAGCCGATCCCAGTCATGTACTGAGTCACGAGAGCGTCGAGGTGAGCGACGACCTGACCTACCCCGAGCGGCCAGTACAGATCCTAGACCGAGCAGTCCGCAGGTTGAGACGAAAGCAAGTACCCCTGGTAAAGGTTTTGTGGAGGAGCCAGCGGTACGAGGAGGCTACCTGGGAGCCTGAGGCGGCAATGCGGGAGCGGTACCCAGAGCTTTTCGCGGGTACGTCTTTTCGGACCGGCCTCGGTCCTCTTTGAGTTTGTTATGGTTATTTGGACATCCTTTTCCCGCACCCTAGTTGGCGCAAGTTTCGGGGACGAAACTTCCTTTGAGTTTGTTATATTGTAACGAGCGCATGCCCAGACGCCTTTTAAGACGTCTGGGAGGTGGCCCAGACGTCTGTCAAGACGTCTGGGATCACATCCAGACGTCTGACCAGACGTCTGGGATAGTTTACAGACGTCTGGCGAACAGTTATGCTCGCACGGGATATTCGTCTGCGCGCCTGTGCGCGCAGACCTGCGATTCTGCCTTTTTCTCTGCGGCTGCAGGCGGCTGCGACCGCCTTCTCTCTCCTCTCCGCGCGGCGTTAAAAGGGGGGGCGCGCCTCCCCTCCCGTCTCCACCATCTTCCTCCTTCTTCTCCTGCCTGTGCGCGAGAGCGAGCGGACGCGAGGGCGCAGCGGCAGCGGCAGCCGCAGTAAGCGCGGAGGAGCTGCGGCGTGCGAGGGCGGGGCTCTGCCGTGAGGGCGAGCTCGCCGGGAGCGGCTTGGCCGGCCGGCGGAGGGCGCAGGGGGCGCAGAGCGTCGCGGAGAGGGACCTGCTGCGGGCGGAGCAGCGTACGCGCGAGGTGCGACGCGGGCGGCGTCGCGAGCGGAGGCCGAGCAGGGCTCTGATTCTGGAAAAATTTCCAGAATCAGACGTCTGGATTGATATCCAGACGGCAAGGTCGACGTCTGTGAGATCATACAGACGTCTGAAAGGTGAGTTTCCGCTTTCTTCTTCGTCTTTGTCGACTGACCGTACTGAGGGAGGGGGGTTGGCTGTGCGCAGGTTCGCTGATTCGTCATCCTTTGCGAATCAGACGTCTGGAAGTTGTACCAGACGGCGGGAGTGACCTCCAGACGTCCGGAGGGACCATCGGACGTCTTGGATCTAGGCAGACGTCCCCACAGACTTCTGGACGTCCGGGGAACCAAGCCGAACAGGTAATTCTCTGATCCACCGTTTAAGACGTCTGGAAGGAGTTCCAGACGTCTGATTTTGCACAGTATTGTCTTTCTCGACCCGTTTAGGGCCCGTTTGGGCTCCGTTTTCCCCAATTCGAGTTGCGTTCGTTTCAGAATTTATTCCTCTACCCGCCTACAGTAGCTATACACTGTTTTGAGACACTCCTTGTGTTTGATCCTTGTGATAGGACCTCGTTCGGTTGCAGTCTTGAGAGTCGCGGAGGCGCGCGGGATTCCCGATCACGCCCCCATTACTCCCGTTATACCTGGTAGAGTGGTTTTAAGTATTAATAAAATCTGTTAAAGTATGGAACCATAACTAAGAACCTAGGGCATTGCATGAATCCTAGGAATGAGAAATATATGGAATGATAGCTCCTAGGTGTTGCATGAATCCTAGGGCCGGAAAACTAGATTGTATGATAGATCCTAGGATATGGCATGAATCCTAGGATGGAAAAACTAGTGGAATGTATATTACTGCAGTCTTGGAAAAATGGAAAGGAATATATAAGCTGCCTGTGAATTTAATTAACAGCTGCCTGTTATGAACAAAGAAACATGTTTGAGATCATGGAAATTGAGAGCGTGAATCTGGAAAGTGAAACATATGATGTTCTGAAATAAAGAGCTGGAACCCTACGGGAAATTAGGAGTGGAACTCCTGGAAAGAAAAAGGAATGGAACTGAGATGTAGTTTGTACTGTCTCTTGGGTACGCAGTACCAAGGGAAGTACCTGTACCTGTTTAGTGCAGAGTGGGGCCAGCCGCCCCAGGGACCCGGGGTTAGGATTGGCCGCTCTGTACCGACTTGTTGGCCCTCGTGTACGTAGTACCGAGGAGAGCTAGTAGTGTTAGGAGAGTACTAGCTACCCCACGGGCCCCGGGGTTCTGCTAGCCTCCTTCACCGACTTGTTAGGCCCACTAGGGCAAACCAGGGTAGTCAGGCGAGGGTGCGCGGACTGTGGAGGGGCAAGGCCCCGGTTTGGTTACTGTGGAGGGGTTGGACCCCTGTTACTGAGAGGGCTCTGCCCTGGTTCCGTGCTGTGCTTTGGGCGCACCCGTTAACGGAAACGACTGACCGCGTGCCAGTACGGGCTAGCTACCTGTGCGTTTATCGCGCGTGCCGTAGTCACCGTTACGTCTGTCAGTGATCTTGGGGTGGTTGACTGAGCGCCTCCGCGACTCTCAAGACTGCAACCGAACGAGGTCCTATCACAAGGATCAAACACAAGGAGTGTCTCAAAACAGTGTATAGCTACTGTAGGCGGGTAGAGGAATAAATTCTGAAACGAACGCAACTCGAATTGGGGAAAACGGAGCCCAAACGGGCCCTAAACGGGTCGAGAAAGACAATACTGTGCAAAATCAGACGTCTGGAACTCCTTCCAGACGTCTTAAACGGTGGATCAGAGAATTACCTGTTCGGCTTGGTTCCCCGGACGTCCAGAAGTCTGTGGGGACGTCTGCCTAGATCCAAGACGTCCGATGGTCCCTCCGGACGTCTGGAGGTCACTCCCGCCGTCTGGTACAACTTCCAGACGTCTGATTCGCAAAGGATGACGAATCAGCGAACCTGCGCACAGCCAACCCCCCTCCCTCAGTACGGTCAGTCGACAAAGACAAAGAAGAAAGCGGAAACTCACCTTTCAGACGTCTGTATGATCTCACAGACGTCGACCTTGCCGTCTGGATATCAATCCAGACGTCTGATTCTGGAAATTTTTCCAGAATCAGAGCCCTGCTCGGCCTCCGCTCGCGACGCCGCCCGCGTCGCACCTCGCGCGTACGCTGCTCCGCCCGCAGCAGGTCCCTCTCCGCGACGCTCTGCGCCCCCTGCGCCCTCTGCCGGCCGGCCAAGCCGCTCCCGGTGAGCTCGCCCTCACGGCAGAGCCCCACCCTCGCACGCCGCAGCTCCTCCGCGCTTACTGCGGCTGCCGCTGCCGCTGCGCCCTCGCGTCCGCTCGCTCTCGCGCACAGGCAGGAGAAGAAGGAGGAAGATGGTGGAGACGGGAGGGGAGGCGCGCCCCCCCCTTTTAACGCCGCGCGGAGAGGAGAGAGAAGGCGGTCGCAGCCGCCTGCAGCCGCAGAGAAAAAGGCAGAATCGCAGGTCTGCGCGCACAGGCGCGCAGACGAATATCCCGTGCGAGCATAACTGTTCGCCAGACGTCTGTAAACTATCCCGGACGTCTGGTCAGACGTCTGGATGTGATCCCAGACGTCTTGACAGACGTCTGGGCCACCTCCCAGACGTCTTAAAAGGCGTCTGGGCATGCGCTCGTTACACTTTCTCTCTCCCTTATTTTGCAAGTAGAGTAGATTAGATAATTCTCTACTTGATATTCTATCTATCTGAAAATACCAACAAAATATAAAATCACAAAATCTCCAAAAATAAATAAATGTAAACGTAGATTTTTCATGTAATCAAACCTCGCCTCCTTGTGTTTGACGCAAGACTTACCTGAGTTTCGATTATTTTATTTGATAAGCATATTTTTGCAACTGTGACGACCAGGTTTTCTAAACGTTGATTTTTGTTGCGTAAAATCTTGCTAATCATCATCCACCACCATTTCCCTTGTTAAGGGCTTGTTTGTTTTATGGGATAAATTTTGATGGATAAATTTTGTAAGTGATGAAATTGAGAGATAAATCTAAAATAAATTGATTTTGATGTGTCAAGGAGGTATATGTTAAATCATGAGATAAATAGAGATATTTAAGGGGATAGGTGGGATACATGTCTCAAATGAGGAAGAAAAAATTTATCCCCCATTCCCGTTAAAATAAATTTCTTTTAAATTTTAAAATTTTTTCTTGAGATAACTTTACCTCAAAAATAAAACTAAAAAACTACAAAAATATAGAATAAATTATTATATCCAACGCAACGAACGACAAATGGACCCAACCCAAGTTCCCCTACCAACAATTCAAAATCACACAACCTACAGGTCAAAACCTTCCTTGTCGTTAACCCCAAACCTCCCTCGCTGTTCCCCAACCAAAGCGTCCCTCTGTCCTTCCAACGGCTACCTCTTCTTTCATTACTTTGCATACACAACACACCTCTCCTTCTCTCTCTCTCTCTCGTTTGAATCGGAAGAAGAAGGAGAGAGGAGATTTTTTTCCTCTCGACGACGATCTCTCGCTCCCCGCTTCCCCCAAATTCTAGGGTTGCGCCCGATGGATCCCCTCCCTCTGGAGACGGACTCCTACATCAAGGCCTCGATCGACCACCTCGTCGGCCTCCCCGTCCCCGAGGGCCCCCTCCGCCTCAAGCTGCTGGCGTCCGAGGACGCCCGCCGCCGCCTCCAAGACCAGGTTTTCCTTCTCCAGGAGCGTTTGCGCGACGCCGAGAGGAGGGCGGAGCAGTGCAAGGTGGGATCTTGGAGGTGTTCGTAGGGTTTTCGGGGTTTGGAATTGGGTCTGATCGGGTGTGTTGTTGGCCGCAGGCGGAGGCGATGATGAGCGCGCAGGGGCTTAGGAGGTGCATAGAGGAGAAGGAGTTGTTCGGCGCGAGCTGCGGGGACCTCACGGGGCAGTGCGAGAGGCTGGAGAGGGAGTGTGCCCTCTACGACAAGGACATCGAGAGGCTCATGGAGCACTGCGACGAGCTCGGGAGGGAGAACGAGGAGCTCAAAGCCGCCAGGGCGAAGGAGGTCTCTGATGTAAGCTCCCTGCTTCGATTTAGTCTTCACTGTTCCAAAGTTGTGACCTTTTTCCATGGGAAGCTATTTTGAGTCTTTTGACTACCAGATGGTATGAATGATGTGACTTCTATCCTGTTTAGGAAGTGGATAGATTCCTTTTCTTTGGGAATGTAGCGTTTGACTCCTCATCACATCAAGGAAAAAGCTTAGAGCTCTAATACCTGGAGAATTCTCGGGCACTTGTTGAATGATGTATTGTTGGACCCTTTTTTGTTCGACTAGGAGAAATTAGACACGAGGAAAAGGATTTTTCTGATTAGGAGTTATGCCATGTACTTCAACTGTTCCATGGAAGTGACTATACCGAAATGGCTCATCTGAATTGTGAAATTGAGATCTGACTCTCTAAGGAATATGATGTGGTATGCCGTGTTTGACTAGCTCTGTTCAAGAGAGAGGGTGGGTGCAATAGATGCTTTTAGGTGCTGTTTAATATTCAGTGGCATGTGAGAATGAGATCTGATCATTGTGAAGATAAGATCTTGCATTTGAAAGCAAGACCTTGAGCATCAAAACCGGCAAGCTCATACCTCCCTTAGACAACTGCATTTCTCATGTCTTTCCTCTATGGTGGGATTGTGTGCTTGGTACCTAACACAATTAGTCAGAAAGTTTCCATGCTTTTCTCCATAATTTAACCTTACAAGGTATCAGGCATGCTACAACTGAAGCATAGGTTGATGTACATCTGTAACTCTAGATTGCATCATGGTAAGGATTGTGAAATTTGCTGTAGATCCCTTAAAAAAATTTTTTGCTGTAGATTCTCATGCATCAAGTGTAGGGTACCATTTGATATCCTTAATATGTTGTGACACCAAAAGAAAACAAAATGAGACATGTTTATGTTGCTTTTTGAAAAACATGGGGAAAAAGAGAACAGGTGCTTTGTTGTTTTGAGGCATGAAAAGTTGGATGCTGAGCCTTATAAATGATGATAGGGAAAACCTTTCTAACGAAAATGAGGATGGGACTTTTCAGTTATAATAATAAAAAAAAGAGGGTGGGGAAACCATTTATTATGATCTTGTTTATCTGAGTTGGTGTATGGGTGAACTCAAAATAGATTTGAATGGAGACAAAAGATGCACGTGCCATAACACAATTAATGTGGGGAAAAGTTTTATTGGCTTTTACTTAAAACTTCTGATAGAGTAGCGGGACCTTTTTTTCCCATCTCTCATGAATAATCAATTGGGTTGACTTAGGTGATTGGAGGGAACAAGAGACATCCTTGAAATTTTGTTTAGATGGCTACTCCTTAATTGGTTGAAAGGAGTAAAAACATGTTTAAGAAAAGCATAGAGAAGGAATAAGCTTATTTTTGTGTTTTGGCGGATTAAGTATCCCATATTATCTTTTCTATTTTGACTAGACTAAGCCATATAAGTGGGGTGCTCAGATTAAGTAGGACGAATATTATCAAATTAATCCCATAAGAAAAATTGTATGTGAGAGGAGTTCACATGGAAAACCTCTCCAAACATGATGTAAGAATCATGGGAGCATGCACATTGCTAGGGTTATCTTCACTAAAGCCAAAAAGCAAAGATGAGTACAGTTACAAAGGGTAAGTGGTTACATGTCTATGATCCATTTACCCTAATATGTGCAACTTAAGACTTTTCTTCAAGTTGAGTGTAGAGATCAAACATGTCTAACTTTCCAGTTGCCATATGGCATGTATCTCCTTGATCTGGGAGGACTCAAGCTCCTTAATGAAGATGTCTACAATATGATCTTTTAGCTTTATATAAGGCAAGGAGGGACCAACAAAGTAAATCTTGTCACGAATGAAGTGCTAAACATTCTTTGTATAATCATGAATGACATAATATTGCAAGATTAATTGTTGATTTATTGTTATAATAGAGTATTATTATTATTTACTTAAAAAAAAGAGTATTATTGGAGTTTTGAGCTGGAGGCCAATATTAGACTGAATATCGTAAACTTCAGCACCCACATCACCTCTAATGCAATCGGCTTATATTTTGCTTTAACACTTAATCTCGCAATCACATTCTCTTTCTTGCTTCTCTATATAATTAGGTAGAAGCAATGTCAGAAGATAGATTGCTTATCATCTCTTGAGAAAAATCAATCAACTTTACCATGCCCCTTAATCATGAAATCATCACTTTTAGGATAGAGAAACCCTTTAAATTTTGTATTTTTCTCATGAGATGAATATCAATAGGGGTAATTGTCTTTGTCAAAAAGATAAGGGTATTTTGTGAATTGACTCATGATGTTTGAAGCATAAAAAATACTAAAAAAATACTGGATTTTTCTAAGGTGAAATAAATAAGCTCTCCTACAAATTTTGGACATCTGTTCCGTGGTTCATCAGTCATCGAGGAGGTCTCTATCCTTCATACTGAGCTTGTGATTTGCTTCAATTAGTGTGGTTACTGGTTTGTATCCAGATTTCCCAATTTCTTTCAATAGATCAAACACATACTTAATTGGTATATCAAATGCTTATCTTTGGATCTGACAACCTCAATATAAAAAAATGTTCTAAGTTTTTCAAATCTTTGATTACAGAACTCCTATGCTAGTCTGCTCTTTGTTCTGTCGATTTCCTCTTTGTCATCACTAGTGATAGCTATATGATCTATGTAGGCAACCATGAGAGTAATAATGAATAAGGCATGAGCCCAACTACCTTGATTATGCTCTGGTTCTTAGTTTCCACTCTCAACCACTTGAACAAAACTTGATGAGTTTGCTTGAGGCCATATAGAGCTTTTTGACTTAGTAAGGCCTCCCCCTATTCATACACAGGTGGGATCTGCATAAAGATCTGCTGTAAGTCTTCATTCGGAAAAGCATTCTTCACATCTATTTGAGTTATAATGTTCTATGGTTAATTACGGTGCTATATTATGAAATGGAGGTTAGTCTCATTGATGGTCATTATCCTCTATGCAACTAATGAGGAATCAGGGAACAATTCTGTTAAGAAGTAAAAAAAGTGGCTTAAAAAAAGGAGTAAACAACTAGAAATTATTTGTAATACCGTCATAGAAAAACTACTTGATCACTACTTCAAGTTGTTAAAGAATTTATTGGTAGAATGAACACGAAATTGTTTTCCAAAAGTCATTCTTCTTTTGCAACAGCATCCTTATAAGAGATATGAATTGGCAGAGAACAGATTTTGAAAATGAGATCAGTTGCTTTCTGGCTCTAAAAACATTTGTAACAAATGTTACTTGCCCTTTCAGAAAAAAAACAAATATTAGTTGCATTTAACAGATGTGTATGGCAATATGGTTGGGACATTCAGTGAATACCAGTGTTGAATGTATGCTCTTGTATCTGTTTCTGATTGATTCACTTTGGAGAATTTGAAAAGTTACAAATATGTTGACTGGAAGTAAATTATCTTGGAAGTACTGTCTCCATGTGAAGTTTGAAGGAGTTCACCTACTGTACCTTTTTTTTTTGGAAATGGGAAAGGATGATTACATAGAAGTGATCATCCAGGGTGCTTTTAAAATATTAAAAAGGGGCTACATCCAAAGAATAAAGGACACATCAAATTTTGGCCCAAAGTTCACCCACTAGACTTTGCTGGAATATTTCAATGATCAGTGTTCCCGTGTTACTTGCTCAGCTCAGATTCCAGAAATGAGAGAGGAGGATTTGATTGGTTAGCTGGCTTGAATTCCCAATGGATCACTTGCCCTAATTTCTGTTGACATTATAGTATTTGTCAAATGACTTGTGGCTTCTCCAATTGCATTCTAATATCTGAGTTTCTAACTGAGGTATTTTTGTTGAAAGGGTTCTAACCAAGATATTAACCCACGTTTCTAGATGATGACCTTGCTTGCTGAACATGAGTCATTGCAGAAGGATAAAGAAAACCTGAGGATTAATCTTCACAGGGCAGAAGAGGAGGTATAGACGTCTCACTTCTCCAATATTTAATAAATCCTTAAAATCGATCATTTGCTTCTTTTGCCTTGAGTCATCTTAATCATGGGGATGCTTTGTTTTTCAAGGTCAAACTACTCTTTGAAGAAAATAAAATGCTTGATAAAGAGAACAAATTGTTGCACAAGCAACTCAAGAAGGAAAAGCATCATGGATCTGATGTCAAGCAATCTGCCAATTCTTCTATAAATGTAAGACCTCACAGTCCTCTTTGGGGCCTATGGAACATTTATCTGTCAATGAGTTTACCTTGTATTGTAATAGTTTTTTTATCGAATGTTCTATTGCATTGGATTAAAAAAACTAGGTCGCACAAGTTTGCTTTGATTTGGAATTTTTCAGATGTACAGGGAAAATCTTTTACTTGGAGTTTGACTGAGTTGATATCTACCAAAGACTCTCTTGCTCTTGACCTTATATCTTTCTTAAAACCTATTAGTTTGAGATTGTTAACTACCAGTCTATTGGAGAAATGGGTCCAAGTGTCTTTGATTCTTTCTGGACAAGAAACCCCTGAACTTTCAGTTTTCCTTGAGCATTATTTGTGGTGTTACTTTTAGAACATGATGTCTTGTCCTTGAGGCTGATATCTTGAGTTCCAAACAGAGAAATCATAGAGATGGTAGGTGGTTAGGGAATTTCTCTTTTGTTTATGTTTTCAGAAGAGAAGGGAGTCAAAATTTTAGTCTGGATCAGTTCCTCACATTATGCCCAAAACTACAACCAAGAACCTTCCTAGATTTATTGCTGTTATATTATTTTTCAATATTTTAGTCCCAGTGATTGCATATATGGTCAATCACAAAGAATATAGGTTAGATAATTGTTTGCCACTAAAATATTGGCAAGGGAAATAGGGAGATCAGTTATAGGAGAGTACAAGCTAATAATTGGCTTTAGTACCATGTATTCATAATTTCACAAGTAAACTATACAACGGTTTTCAATTACAATCGTTGGTGGCTCATTTCTATAATTTCCGAATCAAGTCCAATATGACACTAAATGTCTCGGGCCTTTTTGGGCCTTAAAAGGCCTTTGGAAGTAATGGCTGGAAGTAAGTAGCTAATGGGCTGTCCCATTGTCCATCCATATATTGTTGAGTGAAAAGCAAAATAGGTAATTGTGTGTGTGCCAATGCTATGATTAATGTTAGTGGTTAGTTCTTTCCACTCAAGCAAATTGATTTTGAGCTGGGTGGTCTCGTGTGGTATCATAACCAAAGTGGTCTAATGCCCAAGGTTTAATCTCCAGGTCACATGCTAATTGACTGCTTGTAGGTCCTAAGGAAGGCCATGTGCTGAAGCAGTACTCTCACATCTGAAGATTGTGAGGTTAAAATTCATGGAGTTTTAGTTGTATTCTCTCAGTTGTAAAAGGTGGTGCCTTAAGGCAATGACACACAGCTAATGTCTCATGGCTGAAGCCTCACTTAAGATGGACGAGACATGCTCAAATCACAAGGTGAGCGATTGAGTCTATGAAGTGGAATGGAGACTTAAGCCTCAGTTATTATCATTGTTTAAAAAAACATGCCTCGAGGTGCTTGAGGTGTGCACCTCAAGGCGAGGTGTGGCAAATTAGCCTTGAGGCTTAGGCCTCAGCTTGATTCGACGAGGCGTGCGCCTCGCTTTGTCGAAGCATGGCCGAGGCGCTAAGGCGCTGAGGCGTTGGAGAGGTGCCGCCTCGGGTATGCTACTTTGTAAAATGGTCATGTGCTAGTCACATGACCATTTTTTTGACCTAATCTTTGGCTCTAGCCCTAAACCAAACCTCAAAAACACTTGCAGCCTCCAGCACCTCATCGCAGCCTCCACCAGCAGACCGACAGCTCCTACAGCCCTGCTCCACCGCATCTCAGCCTCCACCGACGAGTAGCTCCATGCAGCGGCAGCGCTCCTCGCAGCGCCAGTACGCAGTGGTAACGCTCTACGTAGTGTAGGCTCTAGTGCAGCTCAGCGGCAGGCTTCAGTGCAGGCAGTGCTCCAGCGCAGTGCAGTGCAGCGCAAGTCCACGCAGAGCAGTGGCAAGTTTAGCAGCGCAGCGGCAGGCTCCAGCGCCGCTGCAGATCCAGCAGCGCAATGTAGCTCCAATAGGCAGCAGCGCAGGTCCGAGCAGTGGTCCAGCTCTTGCGCAGGTCCGAGACTCCGAGCACAGCTCCAGCGGCAGTTGAGGTTTGTATGTTGAGGTTGAGCTTAGTATGTTGACTATAAGTTTAGGTCATTTCATTTAGGTTTATTTTTCAAGTTTAGGTCATTTCATTTAGATTTATTTTTCAAGTTTAGGTCATTTAGGTTGATTTGATTACCAATCTCTTTTATGCTTCTAAACATGGCACCAAAGGCAAGAAGAGGAGGAAAAGAAGGATCCACTGGCACTGGTAGGTCTGATTCTGGATGGAAGTATTGCACGAAAATTGACCTTTAAGGATCTCAAAGGGAGAAAGGATATAAGTATGTGAAGTATAACTTCTGTGGGAAAACTATCACAGGTGGCATTGCAAGACTGAAGGAGCACTTAGCGAAGACACACAAAAATGTGGGAGCACGTGCAAAGGTGCTACCTGAAGTTGAAACTGAAATTAAGGCCTTCTTAGCAAAGAAGGAAGTTGGTAGAAGAGCACTTGAAGAAATGGAAGAAATCCGTCGCATAGGTGCATATACAGTAGAAGGTCCATCTGGGCATGATGAAAATGCACCTACAAGATCAAGTGGTGCACAAGTGGTGAAGGGTCCTATGGATTTATTTGTTACAGGAGTTGAACAGAAAGTATGGCCTGGAAGTGATGGACCTGAAAATGCTCCTCAATGTCCTCCAAAGTAGATTACTTTGAATTCTTCTTAGAAGAAAGAACAAAGAATTATAACGTGTCTTAGTATTGGTAGATTCTTCATTGAGAATGGATTGTCATTCAATTTGGCCACCAGTCCATCTTATTGGCAAATGCTTCAAGATGTAAGTAACTATGGAAGGGGATTCAGAGGTTCTACAATGCATGAGTTACGAACTTGGATTTTGAAAGAAGTGAAGACAATAGCTACTATGATGGACCAAGCGAAAGCGTCTTGGAAAGAGATTGGATGTAGCATAATGTCTAATGGTTGGACAGATACAAAAGGACGCGCCTTGATCAATTTTTTGGTTAACAACCCAAAAGGTACGTGGTTTCTGAAATCTGTTGATGCCTCTGGTGAGATCAAGAATGCTGACTATCTCTTCAAATTGATGGATAATGTTGTTGAAGAAGTGGGTGAAAGCAATGTTATCCAAGTGATAACAGATAATGCATCAGCTTATAAAAAAGCTGGAGAGAAATTGATGGAAAACAGGGAACATTTGTATTGGACTCCATGCGCTGCTCATTGCATTGACCTTATGTTGGAGGATATCATGAAGCTACCTCTTCATGACTCTGTTTTCGAGAAGGCCAAACAAATAATTAATTACATATATGAACATGCTTGGGTGGTGGCCATGATAAGGAAGCATGTAGGAGGAGACTTGGTGAGACCTACCGTCACTCGATTTGCTACTGTTTTCTTACCTTGCAGAAATTACTAACAGCAAAAGATGCTCTTAAGTCTTTTTTCACCTCAAAAAGGTGGAAGTGTAGCAATTATGCATTGAAGGTTCAAGGGCAAGCTGTACAAAATATTGTTATCAAAAGTAGAACATTTTAGCCTGGTGTAGCCTATGTGATAAGGACAATCAAACCGTTGGTGTTGGTTTTAAGAATGGTGGACGCTGAACAATATCCACCTATAGGATTTATTTATGAGGCTATGGATAGGGCTAAGGAAGCTATTGCTAAAAAGTTGGGTAATGATGAAAAGAAGTACAAGACAATCTGGGACATCATTGACACAAGATGGGATAGGAAATTGCACACACACTTACATGCTGCTGCCTATTTTTTGAATCCCCAATGCTAGTATGAACCAACTTTTAAAGTTGATTCAGAAGTAAACATGGGCTTGTACTCATGCTTCCAGAGGTTGATTTCTGACAAGGATGAGCGGTTGAATGTGGATCTCCAAACAGATGCATTTGTTAATGGAAGATGATTATTTGGATGGTCCAATGCCATTGAGACTTGTTTTAAGAGAAGTCCTGGTAAAGTTCTTTCAATGATTCTATCATTTAAATTAATAAATTTTGTTAATTTTTTCCTATATACTATAAACAAAATTTCCATTACAGCGGATTGGTGGAGAGCATTTGGTGATGAAACACCTGAGTTGAAGAAGTTTGCCATGCGCATTTTAAGTTTGACTTGTAGTGTATCTGCATGTGAGTGAAATTGGAGTGCTTTTAATCAGGTAAAAAGTCTAAATTTGTATTTTAAATTTAGAGTAATATATAATAATTAGGCTAGAAAATTTAATGGTGAACTTTTCATTGAGTAGGTCAATACTAAGAGAAGGAACAGGCTGAGACAAGATAGACTCAATGACTTGGTTTATTGTATGTTTAATTTGAAATTGAAACACAAGGAGGTGAAGAAAAAGACAATGGATGATCCTCTATGCTTAGAGGAAGTGGACTCAGATGATGAGTGGATTGCTGAGCTACAATTTTGTGAAACAGAGATTGATGCTTATGAGGAGCTTGATGCAACTGTAGCTCTAGAAGAGGATCCTATTGATCTTGAGCAGTTAGTAGGAGCAGAGGGAGGAATACAAGTAGGAGGAAGTAGAAGAAAGAGGCAAAAGAGAAAGGACAAGAGTAAAGGTAATATGTAATTTTTTATTTTGTTGAACTATAATGTTTAGAGTTACAAACTAAGATTTTAATTTCTAAGAAATTATTTAAAATGACTTATCTTTTAGGCAAAGCTGTTATTGACGTTGAGGAGGAAGAGTTCCAAGAGAGTGATAGAGATATTGAGGAAGATGATGATAATGAGGCTAGGATGAAGTTTATGGATGACTCTTAGGATGATGTGACCAGCCCTAGCGACAGTATTGATGAGCTTGACGGTGTTCAAGGAGGAGGAGACTAGCGTCTACAATATGTTGTAGTTCTTTAGAGTTTTTGATGTGGATGTTTCATGTACCTTCATTTTAATCTATGCTTTAACTCTTAAGTCTCTCAATGGTTTGGGAAGTTGGTTTAGTTTGTGCTTTTGTTATGGTTTCTAATCTTCTATATTATATGGATGTTTATCTTTTCATTTAAACGTCATCTCTCGTTTAGTTTCGTTCTTTCAATGTTGTGATAGAGAAAAAATGTTATGAAACTGTGTCATTTATGTTATTATTTCCTTATTAGCACTTGATAAGTATATACCATTTCATTTTCTATATTTTTTATGCAAATCTTGAGACTTATGCCTCGACCGCCTCGAGGCTTACGCCTTGCCTCGATGAAGGCAAACCGCTTCAGTACCGCTTCGCATTTTTTAAAACCTTAGTTATTATGCTTCTTTAAGAAATCAGGTGCAGTCTATTTGGCATACTTCAGTAAAGAGAATAAATTTTAACTAGGTGGTAAATGTTATATTAGTCTTTGTTTGCTTGATGATTCTTGATGTTTAATTTGATTTATGAATATATTACATATGATCTTAGAGTTAACATGATTGATTATGATTGATTAAGATTATGACCTTATTTACTAATTAGCATATAAATCTTCATTTCGTTGATTTTTTTAGCTTAATATTTTCTTCTTATCTTTACCGTCATAATGTTTTTGTTACTTTAATGATGAGGAACAAGACCTCATTTCATATATTGAACTTTTGGAGATCTAGGAGAAATTGAGATGGCAGGATATAGATTGCTTGTATTCTTTTTTACATTACAATAATTTTCTATAGTTATAATTTGGTTTGTTAGAATTCTCATGAAAACTGTCTTGAGGAGAATGGCCCACGTCAATAAGAGAAACCCTGCTTTGATGGTATTCACTGAGCATGTTGTGCAGAGCTTTTTTGGCCAGCTGAATTAGTGGCAGGCTTTCTTTGAGAGCATCAGTTTATGTGCATGTTGCAATGTCGGGCTGCTAGCAGCAAGAGAGTGCTTTCCATGTTCCTTTTCCTTCCTTTTTGTCTGGCAAAAGTGTTTTTTTCCCATCAGTCTTTAGTATCATAGTTCTTAGCAGAACCTCTGTTGGAGGTTAATTACAAGGTCATTGATTTTTTTTTTGTTTGAAAGGAGTCATTGATATGATATAAATCTGTACTTGCAAGGTTACGAATGCACATATTCTATAGGGACATACGTGTTCATACCCATGATTTCTCTGGGCTTAAATGTAAAAATAGCATTGTCAGAATTATGCTCTAATGGCCATTTTTCTATCCCTGCCTCTTGTGTGGGCTAAGCATAATTTTATGTTTCCATGAGATGCTCTGTCGACCAATGGATGACATGGAAAGAATTTGCAGTGTCATGTATATCATGTTGAAAGTCTATCAGATGGCAGCTTGGTTGTGTCTTGTTATTTGATCAACTGTCCGCCTAATAATTATGCACCTTGAGCTTTGAACTCTTACTTGTTCTGTCTCAATATTTTCCAAGTTCTCATTTCAGAAAAAGGCTGATCCATCAGGTCCCATAGTTACAAACAGGTCTGATCTGTGGATACATCTACTGAGAAGATATTTATGCATTCTGCAGGGAAAGCGCAAGTCATGCACAAAAGAGAGTGAGCCTACTGAGAAGAAACCTGATTTTAGCGAAGAAGATTCAAGACAGCCTCTATCACCTCTCCATCCAAACTCTCCAGATTCCAGGAGGCATAAGAAGCAATGGGTTGGATAGGTGATGCCATAACATGACTGGTTGTTCCAGACATCTCTCAAAGCCGGGCTTTGCGATCAAAATTGTGGAGTGCTTGCTAATGCATAGCAATTGATGGAATTGGGTAGCATTTGAATTTGAAACGGGCTTGATTGTGTGATGTCTCTGATCTTCTTTTGAACAAAGATTTATTCCTTTAGAGATGACAGTCAAATAGGAATGCACGCTAATTGTAGTTTTCTAACCAGACGTTTTATTTGCACCTGTAATATTCTTGTACAGGACCGTCATCTTTGCCCCCTCCAGAAAGCAGCAGTTACTAAACTTGCCTTTCCTCACCAACCATCTTATTATTGACTGCATTTCTGTAGGCATCAACAAATATGAGAAGATTAATACTGCTTCAAATGTAGACAGAAAATAATGTTTCAAGATTTCAGTTTCTGAAGGTATTCTTCCTACTTTCCTCCAATTGTTGGCTCTGAAAGATACCATGGAACCCATGATCGTGCTCACCTTTTGTACCTCTTATAATTTTGTAGTAGGTTGGATTTCCCTTAATTTGTCTATGGATGAGATACTTGAAGGAAAAGAGGACAAAAGGGTTGGATATTTTTCCGTGTTTCACCGAGCATGTGCATCGTATGGTCGACTTGAGCCAGACGGTCTGTTGCTTTTGCAGTCAGGAATTAATAAGGCATCATCCAAGTATTCTTCTCCTGAGCTAAGGGAAGACATTTTGCCAGCCATTTGGTATCAAGAATTAGGCAGGGACAGTCTGTTGCTTGTGAAGTCAAGAGTTGATAAGGCATTACCCGATCGAGTAGCCTCCTAAGCTTACATAACTCATGCTAATGGAAAACATTTGGCCGACAATTATTTAGGAAGGGAAATAATTCCTTTTTCCTCGTATTTGGATAGATGCATTCATATTTAACCCGGATACGGCACGGATGATGTGTAGAATACATTTATCTTACCAGCTTATTTCATGATTTGATACAAATTATACTTTCCTTCGGAGGTGATGCCAAGCATAATTTAACGTTCAATCATCATTTTTTACACCATAATTTAGATAATAACACAAACCAAAAAGAAAGCAGATGATATAGCTTCTTTTTAATTTATTTGTAATTCCCTCGTCTTAATATCATTTGCGTGGAAAGTTTGCTACACCGCTCCGTGATGATAAGAGGCGGGCATTTCGAGAGTTGACGAAAATAGTGAAACGAGTTCCGATCACGAGCATGGATAATTTTTGGATAGCTATTTCAGGCTTGCAGTTTACTTTATCATCAGCAGCGTCCTTCAAACTAAGCTGCGTCTAATCGATGGCTTCTCGCATATGGAAGTGGGAAAGCTTTATCAAGGGAAGGAATCCTATGTAACTTGAAGAGGAGAAGGTGCGAAAGAGATCCAAACACCAACAGTCAGGGGGAGTTACATTTGCTGGGCAAACAAGGTTTTACCTTCTTGGGGATCACTAGTTTCTCCCTAATAATTCTGAGTAACCAAGAAAAAAAGTTTTTAGCTTCTCCGTTGATAGGTTGCATTTGGGTCTTTCATGCCTGCAAAACTATCAGGAAATTAAAAATGGAAGCAATGCCGGTCACATGTTGCAGTCTTCTTGTATGCACCTCCCCACTTTCTTGTCCTCATTGACGTAATCGCGCGCCGTTGTCAATGTGCTTGGTGTACATATGTACCATACAACTTAGCACCATGATGCGTATGATTATTGATGTTACGGTGCTCATACATAATATTGATAAAATATGGATACTAACAAATCAATGCTACAATGACGTAACACTATGTACCATTCGTTATCGACATAACCTTTTCATCTTCTCTGTCACGGGGTATTTGGGTAGCTCCAATCGCAGCATTTGGATGCATGGTTGGAAAGTCATATATCTGCATTTTAAAATTAAAGTAGTGGAAGGTTGCTTTTCCCTGTCGCAATGTTTTAGGTTGTTTTATAAGCCGAGCCAAAAGACATGTTTTGCCTCGAAAGCATGGGGCTGCAGTTGCATCTAAAAGGTTCAAGTGGATCCACATTAAAGCAAACTTGGCCCTAAAAATGTTGGACGGAAGGGAACGGTCTCAAAGCTTCACTATGTGAAACAAGAGTATAAATCAAGGATATATTCCAAGGAATTTCCTTGCCAATATACATCAAGGATCATCCATTACATACGTTGGTAATAAAGGAATATTATCTTACAAATGTCAAGGGTTTACCTTGACAAATATACCTTGATGAATAATTTTCTAAGAATTGTGAGTCAGTAATCTAGGGATAGTTCTTGACTTATATTACAAGTTAAGTAATTACTTTTTATTAGGGATATAAGTTAGGGATAACTTTTGAGAAAGGACTTTAAACCAAAGATAAAAGCTTGGATCCTTAACTTATATGTCTTGACTTATAAGAGCCTTTTGCAATGCTTAGTCTATAGCAAAGACCTCAAGTGGATTTAGGATTACAAACTAAACCAAAAGTTTTGCAATCTTATTCAATTTTCGATGATGAAAACGCATATATTGGAAATATTACAATTCCATTTAATATGAAATGCAAATGTAAATATACACATTCACACTACACAACTTTCAATATATATATCCTAACAGATGTGTATAAAAAATCACCAAAGCACAACTAAACATCCACAATTATATAATTAATTTCACATGAAAACTTAAAAAAAACTCGATAAGTTACATAGCTGCTCGCTATACTTGCTCTTGAGGATCTCCAAATTAAGGGGAACCCCTGTTATACTATAGCACCGTTGTAGCACAATAGGGCTGTTGGATGAACATCTAATTGCCAGCAGAAAAGGGAGAACAATTCTGGGGAGCGCACATAAGAGCCGTGGGATCCTCATCCAATTAATGGTCCTTTTAATAATAATCTTATTCTCTACCCATGCATCACTGTTGATCCCCACGTACGTATATATAGGTACTTAAGAAGGAAAGTAAAGAAAAGAAATTAATAAAGTTGCAGGGATCTGCATCCAAATAGCGAGGTCCTCATGCACCGGTCTGCAAAAGAAAGAAACTGTTATGAAGGAGGAATGGCACCAACTTGCCTTGTCTGAAAAACCCTAATAAAGAAAATAAAAGCAGTACTACGCAGACATGCACCAACCATTGATCGAACCCTTTTTCTCATGCAGTAGCAGTGGTAAAGTAAGTGAGCGAGCAGTGTAGGAGGGAAGGGATCACGAACTGATGAGACCTGCTCCTCCTCCCTCCTCTCCTCTGTTACATCCACTTTGCACCCCTCTCCAAACCCACTGATGAGTCCCTATCACCCACCAGAACAACACCCCCACCCCTTCCTCCCTCTATTAATCCATTCCCCCACTCAGCCTTTTCCTTTTCGATTTGGACCCCTACGCAAAGGACACGACTTCCCCGGCGCAAACTTTGGGGCTGCCTCTGTGTGAAAACACCGGTCCTCCCTTCCCTTCCTCCCTCCCTTCCGCCATCATCATCACGCACACTGCTACATTAATTTAATGCACCCAATTCAGCTCAGCTGAACAACACACACACACACACACACACACACACATCAAATGGTATGCATGGGCATCGACAACAGTCACACAGAGATTGGAGCAAGAGAGAGACCACTCGTTGCACCAACCCAACATTTCCCTCCCCTCCCCACCAGTGGGACGGACGTAAACGTAAGTGGCTCGTCAACTTTCAAGGATAGATACAGAGATATATAACCGAGATCAGTGCTGCTACAAAAAATATATATTATATAATATTGCATGTTGTATTTAAATATTTTTACTCATGTGTGTATCCTTCCAAGTTGGAGTTCAATTTGTATGGCGGCTTGTCTCACTTTATATATGTGGTATACTATAGGCTGTAATTTGTTAATATATTTATTGAAATGTATATGTGCATCCAATGTGTGCATGCATGGACTTCAAGTGAATGACACCGTATGTGACGGTTCTTTCGGTCCACGTGCGTGGTTAGGTTTTCCTTAACGCGAACTTGCATTAATTAGGAGATAATCTTGCTTCGGAAGATATATATATATATATATATATATATATAGACACAAACGCACACATACACATCTTACCGTGGGACCACTACTCGATCTGTGTCTGTACGTGTATAACAAAATTGATGACTACACGCATATGCATGCACATAGGCAACGCACGTGTACAGATATACATACGTAAGGATTCATTTATCTATGCATGTATATATAATATATTTGTGTGTGTACAATACAAGTGTTTACTTGGCGTGTGCTTATCAGGCGTTTGGTTGATATGAGGTAAAATTATTAGATTTTCTATGTAAAATAATTTTAATTTATTAAAATATTTAAATGAGTTAATTTTTTTATTTTATTATTTATTTTACTTTTTTTCTATTTTTTAACTTATTTCACAAACTTATTTCTCTTATCAAATGTAATCTTAATCTCTAAATATGAGTAAAATAAAAATTCTTGTAATCCTTTTCATGCAAACCCATATATATATATATATATATATATATATATATATATATATATATATATATCCTAAGATCTAGTCGTCGAACAAGAAATAACAGAAAAAAGGAAAAATAAACTACATTCACTCATACAATATAACTAAGCAGAAGAAAAATACGAAACAGTAAAGAAAGTAGGACAACTGTCTCAGTCATGCCACCACAACAACAGAAAACGGAAAGGAAACAGAGTAGCAGAAACAGTAAACTAATTATCCATTACTCACTACAACAGTAGGGTAAACAAAAGTGTTGAAAGAACGATTACGGCTGGGCTCAGCTGGGTTCAGCACCCTCTGCAGCCAGAAACTCAGGCTGCTCAACTCCTGATCTTGAACAGTGTTATGAAAAGACAGAGTCAGCGAACGCTGAGTAGAGTGGTATTTATATTATTTAAGTACAAGTACAGTAAAAATAACAACAGATTTATTTCTCATTCCTATTTATCTTATTTATATGTTTCTGTTTCATCTATTTCTCAAAGTATCCAGGTATTTCTTGATATTGCATGTTCCTCGTGGGAACGATCTTGATTGCAGTATTTTCCGTAGAGTAGAAGGTACACGTGGTGGTCTCTAGCCGGGAGAGTCCCCCGTGGTAGTCCTACACCCAGTTAACCACCCCAAGGTCACTATCAAGACGTAGCGGTGACTACGGCACGCGTGATAAGTGCACGGATAACTACCCCGCACTGACACGCGGTCAGTCGTTTCCACTAGCAGATATGCCCAAAGTACAGCACAGAACAGTATAGGGCCTTGCCCTCTCAGAACTGGGGTCTTGCCCCTCAGAACCAAATAGGGGTCTCGCCCCTCCACAGTTCACGCACCCTCGTATGACTACCTCGGTTTGCCCAGAGGGCCTAACAAAGTCGGTGTAGGGTGGCTAGCTGAACCATGGGTCCTGTGAGGTGGCTAGCTCCCTCCCTACACTAGTAGCTCGCCTCGGTACCACGTACATGAGAGTCAACAGAAGTCGGTGTAGAGTGGCCAATCTTAACCTTGGGTCTTAACCCAAGGGAGGCTAGCTCCACTCTATATTAAAAGGAGACAGTTGCTCTCCTTGGTACCACGTACACAAAGGCTAGCACACTTCCTGTCTACATTCCAAATTTCGTTTATCCATAGGAACTCTACTCCTAATTCCCCGTAAGGTTCATGCTCATGTTCACCTCATTTATCCAGATCCAAATCTCATGTTTCATAATTCTTTCCTTATCTATATACAGGCAGCTTATGTTTTCATGACTCAATTCTCAAAAACATGCAACTGGTGATTTCGCAGGCAATTTCTCAATTATATACATGCATCTCGTAATTATATTAAAAGCATTTGCTAACAATTATCTTAACCATGCATTTAAGTAAACAGTACAGCTCAAACAGGCTCATTCATTTTCTACCTTAGGGTTCATTCCATATCCTAGAGTTCAATTCGACTATTCCAACCAAGACATTCTTATTTAAATATTAACAACTAAGTTAAACCACTTTATTCGGTGTCACGGGATATAATGACTCGTTACACTTTTAGCCATTTAAGACGTCTGGAGTTTCAGTCAGACATCTGACCAGACGTCTAGACCCATTCTCGGACGTCTGAAAGTGGAATTTTTGTACTGCGCATTGCACTCTGCGCGCGGGCGGCGCGCAGAGACCGTTCCTTCCTCTCTCTCTTCCTCATCTCCCTCGAACCCTAAACCCCACACCCTCCTATATAAACCCCTCCCTTCCCCTCTCCTCTCCTCCGCACACCCCAGCCAGTACCACCTTCGGATCTCCAGTGAGGTGAGTGGAGGGCGAGCGAGGGAGAGTGAGAGGGAGGAAGGAGAGCGTGGGAGGAGGAGGCCTAAGGTCGGTGGACCTTTGGTGGAGCTTCGGTGGAAGCTTGGCGGAGCTCCAGTGGAGGCTCGGAGGGGCTTGGGGAGGTGGCTTCTGAACCTCTACAGCCACGGGAGGGACTGCTGAAGCTCCTGCAGGCGAGCTCTCGAAGGAGTCAGCTCATGGGAGAGGTTCTGATACTGGGATTTTTCCAGTATCAGACATCTGGAGAGTCGACCAGACAACCATGGCGGCAGCTAGACGTCCGGGTCTAGGGCCAAACGTCTGAAAGTACGCGTAATGCTAAGGTATGTGCTTTTTCACGGTGACAGCCATGCAAGCCTCACCGCAGAAGCTTGGTTTGGCTTGATTTGGACTTGTGGCTTTTCTACATAGGAAAAGGTCCTTGGGAAGGCACGTAGGATGCTTTTCCATGCATTTTTGGACGTCTGATCACATCACCAGATGTCCGTAAGTGCTTCCAGACCAGAGACATTGTCCGACGTTTGGAACTATCTTCAGACGGTCGCAGAGAAGGTCTGGACGTCTGAGGACACTGCAGGAGACATAAGGTAAGATCAAACGCCTTTTAAGGCATCTGGGATTATTCCCAGATGTCTAACTTTGAATAGTAGGCACATTTTTGACCTATTTAGGGTCCGATCAGGGTCTGTTTTATGCAAACGAAATACCTGCACTTTCCTCTTGAGTTCCTCTATGTACTAAAGTCTGTTATACACTGTTCTGAACTCTCCTTTTGTGATGTACTCTCTGGTATAGGATTTCAGCCTGTTGTACGTTTGGGGCTCGCAGAGACGTCTGGGTGTGCGGTGCAAGCCCCCATTACTCCCGTGTTTCCTAGTAGAGTGGTTTAATTCTGTTATAATATTTAAATAAGAATGTGCTTGTGGAAATAGCTGAATGGAACTAATGGTGATGGCCAACCGCGGTGCTGCTTGGTGCCTTTTTATGCTTATTAAAGTAATGTCGTTGTGGTATAAAATGAGACAGCTGCGGTTGTCATTACCATACAAAAATTTTTTACTCGGAAATAGTTTTCCCTAGGTCGAACTCAGGGAGTGATGTAAACACATTTACACTACTTAAAATGTCTATTTATGCATGTTCCTAAGCATAGGATTGCATTTCATGATATAAATATTGCATTACATGCATCATCTTGCATTTAGAGTAGTTTGAATAAAATGGAGGTTAATTGTCTCCTTTTATGTGCTTGGACAGGGCAAATATTTTATCGGGGCCTCGGATCAAAGATCCAACCGTATGGATATGATCAGGGCGACGATTGGAGTTCAACGACTCTAAGATCGCCCTAATCAGTCATCCGTAGCATCAGATAGAGACCGGGGAACCCTAGAAGATCAAGGGCCAGGATGGTGTAAATCCGCACTTCAAATGGCAAATCGACCACACGGATGAATTCGGATCGACGATCGCAGCCCAATGACACAAAAATCGAGTCAATCCGACATCCGTGGCACCATCTACAACTTCCAGAAGATGGACGGCTAAGATGGCACCACGTGGCGCCATCTAAGCCGCCCAATCGGCCGCATGCATCTGGTGAAGACCGCGCACCGTCTCCTCTCCGCCGTTGGATCTCGATCCAACGGCTGCGGTCGCTCGCGTTTAAAAACGTCCGCTGCGACCATTTCGCCCGCGTAGCGCAGCGGCGACGCAGCTGCGGGCGAAGCGGAGGTCGCGGGTTCGAGCCGCGGTGAGGGGGTGGAAGGCGCGGGCGAGCGGGCGCGCGCGAGCGTCGGATGAAGATCCAACGGCCGCGCGCGCCCGATAGCGCTGACGCGCAATTGGACGCTCTGGTGGACGCTCGATCGCACGCGGGCGGGTGCGCTACGCAGCGGGCGCGGACGCGATCTAAGCCGTCCGATCTCGCGATCGGACGGCTGAGACGACGCGGACGTGCGTATGCGTTACGCGCGCAGGCCAGCCGAGCGGTGCGCGCGTGTGGGGCGCGGCGGCGACGGCGACGGCGGGGCTTTAGCGACGGTTTTATCCGTCACTAAAGACCCCTTATTTATTATTTTGAAGATGTAATGTCCATTTTGCCCCCACTCCTTGCAACTATAAAAGGAGACCCCCTCCATACGAAATTTTCATCCCTTCCTTCTCCTCTCTACCTCTCCAAAGCTCAAGAGAAGCTTGTCCCACACCCGGGATGCTTCTCGCGAGATAAAGTCCAAATTTTCGTCCCCCTTCGGAAGTGGATCCCGCGACGACGACGGCGTGCTGCTTCGTTCCCGTTCTTCTGCTTCGTCCTCCTTCGTCCCGCTTCGTTCTCCTTCGTCCAGGCGTCGTCCCGTCCGGCTCGTCCTCCAAGCGACCGTCGAGGAGGATTCTCTCTCCCTATTCTTTTTACTGCTTTCTAGTATAGATTTACTGCTTTCTAGAGTAGTCTATTCGTCCTCCGAGCGATCGTCGAGGAGGACATTTCTCCCTCCATTCTTTTAATGCTTTCTAGAGTAATTGTTTTATATTTTCTAGTTGTAACGAATGAACTCTTTTATGATTAATTCCTTGTCTATTCTACATCTCATTTTAATTTCCATGTGTAGTATTCTTTCTCTCTCTCTTACTCCCTCTCTCTCTTTTATTCGTTGTAGATACTTAGATAGTTTAAATTAAATTTCTTCGTGACAAAATAAAAAGAAACGCGAAGTTTTTAAATCAAACGTTCGCCTCCCTGTGTTCGACCCGGAATTCTTATTTCGGTATAAATTTTATTTGTTGAACACGAATTCTTCGCTTTCGAACTACAACGATAGGTTTTTCCAAAACCAAACACGTTAGCGTAGATTCTCGTTCAACATTTTGGCGCCGTTGCCGGGGAGGCAACACTCTTTGATTTCTCTTCGCATTTTGTAACTTACAAATCATTTACCTCACTTTTCTCCTTTCTTATTGTAATTGCAGGTACTCTTTCGAGACAGGCAAAAGCGGTAGATCGGAGTAAAGTGCTGTGGAAGGTTTTGTAAGTTATCCCCCACCTCCCACCCATTAGATTTCATTTCATCACATAATAATTCAAACATCAATCAACCTAGGTGTTCTTATAAACTCTAAGGTTAGATTGTTTGTTGTTTGACATCCATACTCACTCCAACCCCCACATTAAAAAAAATAATAATAAAAAAAAATCTCACAGAGGTACACAACCTCATCTGATTTTCTAACTCAACCGGTAAACCAATCTTAGGAGCCGGTACACACATCCAAACACATAATCGAGTAGAAATCAGATTGGGTAATCATTTGTGTGCCTAATTAGGTGGTGCATCAGGCCAGTTGTTTGAGTTGTTTGGGCCGCACCACTTCAAATAAAATCAACTCATCAAGTAGCTGCCAATTAGGTTCAACTCTTAGGGATCTACCAGGCACTCCACATTCTTTTTAAACTTTAAAGGAAAATATCTTCACCTGTGCTTGCAAAACCTGGTGTGCCAATGAAACTTGATTGAAAACACCTAAAGTTGAATCCTAAAAGCTACTAAGCAAGATTTGAACCTTAAAATTCATCACATCAAAAATAATCTTGCTTGAAAACCACTGGTTGTGCACGCACACACAAAGCAATCAATCATTAAGGGCACAACCCATTTAAAGGGCCCATCACATTCCAAAGCACATTCAAACCTAGCCCTAAATAAAACAGAGTAGACGTTGGCCTTAAGGATTGGACTCGCTCTTCAGAACTCAGAACGAGATTATTTTCGATTAGTCTGTTTCTACTGTTCAATCTGATGTCTAGCTAGGGGAGCAGAGTCAAACGATCGCGGCTGGGGGGTACACTAGGAACCGGAGGCGCAAGCCGAAGGAAGAACCTTCTCCCCAGTCCCTCCTTCTAACTGGTTGGATTGAACAGACAGAAGTAGATCAAATCGTTCCTTTATCTCAAGACGGGTTTTGGGAGTCTGTAGGTCTGTAGGCTAACCCATGTAAGGACAGGTTTGATTGTTTGTATTGCAGGGCACCTTTCTTCCTCCAGTGTCTCATGAATCCTTCCACATATTTCACGCATTCCCGCTCTTTCCCTCCTGTTGTAAATTATCCTCAACATGACGATTATCCCAACTCGTATTGTAATCGACCATCAGTTAGTTGGGATAATTCGGATTGGGGATACAATTCCGGACCCCCGTGTTTAGGGTCTAACCCTGAACACTTTGATTCTCAATTCTATCCTTCTCAGAGTTGCATCGATTATAGATCGTCCTCCTTTCATGAACAACCTAATGCGATCTACAATCAAGAAGGATACACTGATCCTTACCCATCCTCTGATTTCACTGCCTTTAGGTCATCTCCATCTTTTGAACAATCTGAAATGACCTATTATCAGGATGGGTATAACGAATCTCAATTCGTTAATTCCTCTACATTGATGTCAAACCCGCCCAACCCTGAACCAACTCATTTGGTTCAGGTTAATCTGGTTCAAGATAAAGTTCTGGCTAACTTGAGGAATATCATTCAATCTTTAGAAGTTCAGCCAATACCTTGCATTGAGAGATTGGAGCCCCTGATTGAAATGATTGATGATTTAAACAAGTCTTTGTTGGATTGGCTCCAGGATGTTAAGGATAAGAACCCGGGTGAGTTTCTACTTGGGAAATTAGCGAAATTGAGGATGAGATTCGTGGTTGCTTTGATTCAATCTTGGAATAATTCCCAGGATGAACTCTCTTCAGGAAAGCCAATGACAGAACCCGCTCAGGCACCTGTTGGGGGGGACACGTGTTATGAAGCTGACCAGATTGAATTAAAACAACCAATTAAGGATGATTTGATTTCTTCACCTGAAATCCCTGAGCCGGGTTACGAGGAAACGTATGTCTCCTTGGAACGCAAAGTGACAAATGATTTTGGGACATACATTGATACGGATCCTGATGGTGAAGATTCAAGATGCGAAGTCTCACACGAGTTTTCAGATCACGATTTTTGTGAGACGATTGGGCCTGAGGAATCTGATAGATCATTTGATAGCCCAATAACTGAGGAAACTGATCTTATTAGGGCACACGATACGGATCCAGAATCGCATTTTCTGGAGGAATTAATTCAATGCCCTGATTATCAGTTACACCCTGTTGAGCTTATTGATGATTCTAATTCTGAGATAATTAGACCCAAGTCAATTTTGATTTTGCCACATCATCTAGACTTGGAGATTTCAGACGGGGTGATGAATATACAAGAGGTCATGGAATTTGATATGCCGAATGAGGAGGATAGGAGCTGGGAAATTCTGATTTGGGAAGTCAATTTTGGAGGAAATGGAAGATTGAGTCGAAGGGTTCCTTTTAAACTGAAACCATCAAATCAGAACCCTTACGACATTTGTTTCGAGGATGTCAAACTCAAGCACACATTTAACGATTATCCTTTTGAGCTTCAATTCTCTGTAACCCGACATTTTGGCCTTGGGTTGCATCCTCACAAATCGCAGGCCCGACCCCGCTTGCATTCTGATTTTAGGTTTTGGGTAATTTTTATCCAGAACCTAAGATATTCTCGATTATGGGGTGTGGGTCTGCACCACAATCTGGTCCACATCTGTGGACCTCTGTTGACAGGTCGGAGGATTCTTCTGTTTATTCTAATTTTGACCTGCACTTCTGAATTCTTCATTTCTTTTCTTTGTATAGTGTGCCTAGCTGAAGGCACTAAACTCAGCACATATACAGTTCTTTTTCATTTTCATCTCGGAGCGGACCCGATATCCACGCAATTCAGGTGCTTTCTACGCTTTTCCACTCTGTTTTATGTCTTTTTAATACAATGAGGACATTGCATTAGATAGGCATGGGGGGATGGATGTTTATCTTTGAATTTATTCGTCAGCTCCGTAGATTTGTTTTATTTTATATAAAAAAAAAAAATCAAAATTAGGAAAGAGAATTTGGGTTTAAGAAAATTTTCGATCTTAAGAAATACTATATTATGTTCTGAACACAAAGACCCTTCAGGTCTTTGGACTTAATCAGCCTATGTATCCACTAAAATGTGGATTTGTTTTTCGAGTTCTCGCCAACCTGAATTTTATTATAATTGGAATAAATAAGTTTGGGTGATAAGTACACGACTTGTCAACCCGCCCTCTGATTTAAGGGAATTTTGAGTTTTAAGCATCTACACACTTTCTTTGCACTGACTCATTGCTCGGCAATTTTAATGGAAATTGGGTAGCTAATGAACCTTCTAGGGTGATATGGCTGGCAAGTTATCGTGGGTAACAGCCCATAGGTAGGTTGTCCAGAGCCCAGTCACTGACCTTTCTCTTTTTGCTGCCTTTAGGTAAATCTTAGACCAGGGAAGCCACCTACTTAAAAAACAAAAAGAAAAAAATCAAAAAGGAGAAAAGAACAAAAAGAAATAAGCCACACTTCGCCGCACGAGTATGGCTGGCAAGTTGTCGGTGGTAACAGCTCATCGACCGGTTGTCCAGAACCCAGCTCAGAAAATGCACTAAAAATTCCCAAAACACTTAGGAAGAAGCGGAGAAGTAGAATAAACCGGGGAGATATACACTGGATTCACCCTTGTGTTGACCCCGTTAAAAAAAAATAAAAGTAGGGAGAAAGCTACCGGTTGTAAAGATACACCTTTAGGCAGAATTCTTTTTGAGGTCACCTAGAGGCGTAGAAATCCGAAGTCCGTTTTAATTGCCGGTCAACGAGTCCATCACAATCACAATAAGATGCTTAAAACTTAGGGTTCTCATCAAATCTTGGGTGAGTTGAATGGCCGTAGAAAGCCACTCTTAAACCCTAAAATTTGAAAAAAAAAAAAAAAAAAAAGAGAGTAAAAACAGAAAAAGAAATTTTTCTTTGAATAAGGCGAGGCTTGAGGCGGTCTGCATTTTGGCTGATACCCGGGCACTGTTGTGTCTTTGAAAGTTCAGTTCTTAAGTAGACAATTTCTTAATGATTGAAAATAACTCAGGTCCAAATAATCTAACCTAATTCTTTTATAAATAGCATATAGTTTTTGCTAGGGACTAGCAAAAGATAGGCATGGGGGTATGATGTAAACACATTTACACTACTTAAAATGTCTATTTATGCATGTTCCTAAGCATAGGATTGCATTTCATGATATAAATATTGCATTACATGCATCATCTTGCATTTAGAGTAGTTTGAATAAAATGGAGGTTAATTGTCTCCTTTTATGTGCTTGGACAGGGCAAATATTTTATCGGGGCCTCGGATCAAAGATCCAACCGTATGGATATGATCAGGGCGACGATTGGAGTTCAACGACTCCAAGATCGCCCTAATCAGGCATCCGTAGCATCAGATAGAGACCGGGGAACCCTAGAAGATCAAGGGCCAGGATGGTGTAAATCCGCACTTCAAATGGCAAATCCGACCACACGGATGAATTCGGATCGACGATCGCAGCCCAACGACACAAAAATCGAGTCAATCCGACATCCGTGGCACCATCTACAACTTCCAGAAGATGGACGGCTAAGATGGCGCCACGTGGCGCCATCTAAGCCGCCCAATCGGCCGCATGCATCTGGTGAAGACCGCGCACCGTCTCCTCTCTGCCGTTGGATCTCGATCCAACGGCTGCGGTCGCTCGCGTTTAAAAACGTCCGCGCGACCATTTCGCCCGCGTAGCGCAGCGGCGACGCAGCTGCGGGCGAAGCGGAGGTCGCGGGTTCGAGCCGCGGTGAGGGGGTGGAAGGCGCGGGAGAGCGGGCGCGCGCGAGCGTCGGATGAAGATCCAACGGCCGCGCGTGCCCGATAGCGCTGACGCGCAATTGGACGCTCTGGTGGACGCTCGATCGCACGCGGGCGGGCGCGCTACGCAGCGGGCGCGGACGCGATCTAAGCCGTCCGATCTCGCGATCGGACGGCTGAGACGACGCGGACGTGCGTATGCGTTACGCGCGCAGGCCAGCCGAGCGGGCGTGCGTGGGCGCGGCTGCGACGGTGACGGCGGGGCTTTAGCGACGGTTTTATCCGTCACTAAAGACCCCTTATTTATTATTTTGAAGATGTAATGTCCATTTTGCCCCCACTCCTTGCAACTATAAAAGGAGACCCCCTCCATACGAAATTTTCATCCCTTCCTTCTCCTCTCTACCTCTCCAAAGCTCAAGAGAAGCTTGTCCCACACCCGGGATGCTTCTCGCGAGATAAAGTCCAAATTTTCGTCCCCCTTCGGAAGTGGATCCCGCGACGACGACGGCGTGCTGCTTCGTTCCCGTTCTTCTGCTTCGTCCTCCTTCGTCCCGCTTCGTTCTCCTTCGTCCAGGCGTCGTCCCGTCCGGCTCGTCCTCCAAGCGACCGTCGAGGAGGATTTTCTCTCCCTATTCTTTTTACTGCTTTCTAGTATAGATTTACTGCTTTCTAGAGTAGTCTATTCGTCCTCCGAGCGATCGTCGAGGAGGACATTTCTCCCTCCATTCTTTTAATGCTTTCTAGAGTAATTGTTTTATATTTTCTAGTTGTAACGAATGAACTCTTTTATGATTAATTCCTTGTCTATTCTACATCTCATTTTAATTTCCATGTGTAGTATTCTTTCTCTCTCTCTTACTCCCTCTCTCTCTTTTATTCGTTGTAGATACTTAGATAGTTTAAATTAAATTTCTTCGTGACAAAATAAAAAGAAACGCGAAGTTTTTAAATCAAACGTTCGCCTCCCTGTGTTCGACCCGGAATTCTTATTTCGGTATAAATTTTATTTGTTGAACACGAATTCTTCGCTTTCGAACTACAACGATAGGTTTTTCCAAAACCAAACACGTTAGCGTAGATTCTCGTTCAACAGGGAGCTACTGGAATTCTAAAAGTACAAAGTTCCTCTATTGAATTACAAAAATAAGAGAGAGAGGGAGAGGTTTTTTGTCTTGGCTTTTTCTTCTTCTCTTCTCTTTTTCTGCTCATCTCTGTCTTCTTCTCTTCTTTCTTCTTTTCTTCCTTTGACTTTCTGTCTTTACTGGTCTTCTTCTTCCTTGGCTCTGTTTGCCTTCAATTCCTCTTCTTCTGCTTGTCTTCTATTTCTTTTCTTCTTCAGTTCTTCTTCTTCTTCTCGTCTCTGTCTTTTGCTCTTCAGCTGCAAGCTCTTCTCTTTCTTCCTTCTTCTCTTTTCTTTCTCCTTTCTTCAGCTGCGGAGCCTTCTTCTTTCCTTCTTATTCTTCTTCTTTTCTTCCTTCTGCTTTATCTCCTCTGAAGGTTCATCCGTCGTCTGATATAGCCGTCAGACGACTTAAACTGCGGTCTGCTACAGTGATTCTCCTCTTTTCCTTCCTTCGCTGCTTCTTCTTTGGCGAGCCTTCTTCTTCTTCTTCTGCTTCTTCTCTTCTCCTTCCTACGGCCAAGTGCTGAGCCCTTCTCCTTCAGCGCTCCTATCCTACACACAAGGGGGAAGCAAAACCTATCCCTTCCCTCTACCCGCACGTCTCTCTCTCTCTCTCTGTAAACCGCTCATAGGAAGCTCTCCTAGAGCCGGGTTATCGGGTCGGGTAGCGTACCCATGACCAGGCGCACCGGCGTGGGTGGTGCGCGAGGAGTTCAAGGTAAACGGGTCGGAAAGGTCCGCGTGGCATGGGTCGCGGACGAGGCGGGCGAGTGGGCGAGGGGACCTCACCTCGTGTTCTGAGGCATTAAGGTAAAAACACAAAATCAATTTAAATGGGTGCGGCGCTTCGAAATCTTACGATGTGGGACTAAACTTTGTTCCTTCTCGCACGCGCCCGCAGGAAGAACGCAACCTCGCCTCAGCAGCTGCGTCCTCGTTTCCCCTCGCGTGCCAGCTGCCTGCCTTCACCCGATTCTCCCCAATTCGCATCAGCTGGAGATCTGACGCTTTGAGGCCTGGAGCTCGCTTGGAAGCTCCTTGCGTCGTCGCCAATGGCGGCCGGGGCAGCAGATCTGTCTAACACAAATAGGGCCTCTCAGCCTAATCAGACCACAGGGGAACCTTCGCCGTGGCACAGCGAAGGTGGTGCGAGGTGCAGCAGGCCGCAGGACGGCCTAGGCATGCGTGCCTAGGTCGTTCTGTGGCTGAAAAAATGGGTTTGATCGGGGGAGTGTTGTGGAGGTGTGGAGTGGCAGTGGAGGGGCGGAAGGTGTTTGGTGAGGTGAGGCGGAGCTTTTGGGACAGTTGGCGAGTCGTATGGGGTTGTGGGATGATGGGGACGACTCGCCGGAGAGTGGCCGGATGTGGGGAAGATGAGGGTGGTCAGGCGTGGTCGTAGGGCAATCGAGCAAAACAGTTTGGGGAAAAGAAAGAGGGGAGGAAGGGAAGTAACTGTAACCTACCTACAGGGACGAAGGGGGGAGGGTGGAGCTGCCGGCTTGTACCTGCCAGAGCTGGAGAAGAACCCAGGGGGAGAGAGCAACGGCGAGGAAGTGGGTAGGGAGGTGCGCTTGGTACGGTGCGACGCGGGAAGATTGGGCGAAGTTGGCTCTGCTGCTGGTATTGCAGCAGAGCGACGAGAAGGAGGAGGAGTGGCTGCCGGAGCTGGTGGGTTTTCTGTCGGAGTGGGGAGAGAGGAAGGGTTGGGGGTTTCTCCGTCAAGACCAGGCTGGGAGAACCGGCTAGCGATGCTGGTCTTTATAAAGGCGGTGGCAGAGGGTCGGACGCAGGGAGGCGACGTGCATCCCTCGCCGGAGTATGGTCGGAGACGAGACCCATACCTTCTGCGCGTTCGCATGGAAGGTGTGGGCGTCGTCAGGTGGTATGGCCGAGTCCCTGCGACAGCAGACATCGTATGGAACTTCGCGTTTACTTTGCAGGACGCCTCCCTCATCCTATGCAGCGCCATGCTCTGCACAAAGTCGCCGGAGCATGGTGCTGCGCAGAGACTTGCAGGAGGGACCAAAATGCAAAGAATGACGAGGAAATTAGGGGCCAAAATGCAAGAATTTCGAAAGTTGAGGGTCAAAAAGTAAATGATGAGGACCAAATTGCAAAGTCGATCAAGGAGGTCACTTCTTAGGCTCAAGCTTTTATGCATGACTAAATTGGACCTAAGAATTTTAATGGTGAATTTTATTTCTAGGTCAGACCATGTTTGACCGGCCAATTTACGTAAAAACCCAAATTAAATCATTAATTGGGCATGGTTCTCAATGTAGGTCAAAATGGGTTTCTAAGGTCAAATTGAAGGTTCTAAACCCTAGAAATTATTTTTATATGAATTTTAGAGGATTTAGTTGATTTTTATCCTGCCTCGAACCTCGTGAATTGAAGTAGGTTTGTTTTAGGGTTACAGAATGTCATTTAATTTCTTGGAGTTGCTGTAACCCTTGTTAGGTCAGATCATCCCACTTTCCTTCTTATTAGGTTAGTTTGACCTGTGTTTGGACCCTTAATTACCCTTTTTGCAAATTGTGTTGGTGAAATTGCATTTTTACCCCTTATGACTTATTTTCTTTTTGAACTCAGAATTCTCTAAGTTAAGCCTTTCTTTGAGTAATGTAGGAGTTTTTTCTTGCATATCTAGGTTAGATTGTGCTAGTTAGGGTTCATGATGAGGTTCTCATCAGGAACCCTAGGATGTGCCATGAACCGTAGGGTAGAGAAATGAATGAGTCAGTTTATACTATATGGTTTACTTGCATGCGTGATTAAGATAAATTGCTAGCAAATACCTTTATTATAATTACGAGTTGCCTGCTAAAATAGGAGCTGCCTGTATTTAATGAACAGTTACCTGTGAAATCCCAGCTGCATGTTATTGACAATTGAATTATGAAAACATGAGCTGCCTGAATATGGATGGGAAATGAATTATGAAAGATGAGATCTGGATATGGATAAATGAGGTGAACGTGAGCGCGAACCCTATGGGGACTTAGGAGTAGAACTCTTGTGGATAGACGAAAATCTGGAATGTAGATGGGAAGTGTGCTGGCCCTTAAGTACGTGGTACCAAGGAGAGCAATTGTCCCCTTTTGTGTAGAGCGGATCTAGCCTCCCTTGGGTTGAAACCTGGGGTTAGGATTGGCCACTCTACACCAACTCCTGTTGGCCCTCACGTACGTGGTACCGAGGTGAGCTACTAGTGTAGGGAGGGAGCTAGCCACCCTACACCGACTTTGTTAGGCCCTCTAGGCAAATCGGGGTAGTTTAACGAGGGTACGCGGACTGTGGAGGGGTGAGACCCCTGTTCTGAGAGGGCAAGGCCCTATACTGTTCCGTGCTGCACTTTGAGCGTACCTGCTAGCGGAAACGACTGACCGCATGTCAGTGCGGGGTAACTTCTCGTGTGCTTATCACGCGTGCCGTAGTCACTACTACATCTTGACAGTGACCTCGGGGTGGTTGACTGGGTGTAGGACTACCACGAAGGACTCTCCCGGCCAGGAGAGCACCACATGTACCTTCTACTCTACGGAAAAGACTGCAATCAAGATCGTTCCCACGAGGAACATGCAAGATCAAGAAATACTTGGATACTTGAGAAATAGGTGGAATAGAATCACATAAATGAGATAAACAGAAATGAAAAATAAACCTACTGATGCTTTTACTGTACTTGCACTTAAATAATGTAAACACCACTCTACTCAACGTTCACTGACTCTATCTTTTCATAACACTGTTCAGGACTAGGAGTTGAGCAGCCTGAGTTTTCGACTACGGAGGGTGCTGGGCCTAGTCGAGTCCAGCCGTAGTTTTTCTTCAGCACTTCCTTTCCTTTTCTCTAGTGTTGTAATAACTAATGGACTCTTAGTTACTGTTATGTTACTACTATTTACTTTTTGCTTTTCGTTGTTGTTGCGGTAGTATGTACTAAGACAGCTATTCTATTTCCTTTACTGCTTTGTATGTTTTTTCTACTTAGTTATATTGCATGTGTGAATATGGTTTACTTTCTTACTTTTGGTTATTTCTTGTTGGATGACTAGGTCTTAGGATTAGTTGAGGCTAGTCGATCTCGGATCCTGTAGGGATCCTGGAATCGGGTCATAACAAGATGGTATCAGAGCAAGGTTATCCCGAGAAATGAACAAATTGGCTTGAGAATAACCATTTATGTGTGTATAACTAGGATAAACACCACAATGTATCGTTTGATATTCATTTTGAGTCTTTTCTTGAAGTAATTCAGTATCGTTGACCCTCTTGTTCTATCTTTTGTGTTTCCTTGCAGGAGATGCCTCATCGGGGAGTTCTCGAGGCGGGCCGTGGTCGCAGCCGTGGATGAGGTCGGAGGGGCGGACGTGCCGGGTCTGAGTTACCAGCTGACCCACCTCTTCTCTCGTGTGTTCAGGCCCAGGATCTCGCCCAGCTGATTAGAGATATCGAGCGAAAGGTGCTCCACCAGCCTCCATGGGCACCTCTCCCTGAGAACATGGAGGGGGAGTCCTTAGTGGGACAGAGAGACTGTTGCAGTGCTGGACGAGCAGAAGGGGGAGGGGGTGGTCCTCCACCGCCCCCACCGCACTCTGACACTTCCAAGCACGAGCCCTTCTTGCCAGGAGGCATGCCCGTTCCCCCACTACAGCTGCACCACGAGCTTTTCGGACAGTTCTGGAAGCTAAAGCCCCCCTCCTTCAAGGGGGATGAGGATCCATCTAAGGCAGAGGACTAGCTGGAGTAGATAGAGAAGGTGTTCGACACCCTTCGCCCTCCCGCAAAGTGCTGCATGGCCTTTGCCACGTACCAGCTGGAGAGTGTGGCACATAGGTGGTTGAGGGCAGTCAGAGTCCAGGAGGGGAGAGAGCCGATGTGGGACCAGTTCAAGACTCTCTTCTGCGAGCAGTACTTTCCGCAGACCTGGCAGGATCAGAGGAGGTGGGAGTTCCATACTCTCCGCCAGGGGACGATGACTGTTAGCGCGTACCGCACGCGTATTCTGGAGCTGTCACATTTTGCCTCGACAGTCGTGTCTATAGAGAAGGAGCACCTGTGGAGGTTTACTGAGGGACTCCGACCTGCTATTCGGGGGTATGTGAAACCCCTGAAGTTTCCCACCTTCTCACGAGTGGTTGAGGTAGCCATGTCTTACGAGGAGACCAACCTAGCCGCGCGAGACATTAACGGCAGACAGAAGAGGCCCTACCAACCAGAGTACTCTCAGAGTCATTGAAAGAGGAGGCATACGACACCCACAGGAGAGCTATCTCATTTTACGGGGCCATCAGTGGCCTTTGGGGGCCCCAGACAGGGGCCAGTTGCTAGCACCGGACCCCCGCCCAGCCGCCAACAGGGACCTACTGAGGGAGGAGATCATGTCCCCCTCTACTACCAATGTGGCCAGCCAAGCCACATTAAGAGGGACTGCCCATCTGGGGTTGGAGCATAGTAGATGCTCCTCGCACTGAGCGCTGGAGGCCGAGCTGGTAGTCGTGGTCACCAGATGCGTGGGAGAGGGCAGCAGTCATGAGGAGGGTACCAGCCAGTGACTGCTCGCTCGACCCAGAGTGTAGCTGCTTCATTTGCACCAAGGACTGAGGGGCGTATCAATGCCCTGACACACAGAGACGCCAGGGCTTCAGGTTCAATGGTGGCAGGTATGGTTACTATTTCTGCCAGATTATTGTACGTACTTTTTGATTCTGACGCCATGCACTCTTTTGCCGCTACGAGTTTTGCCGTCAGTTTGGGGCAAGGTAGTATACTGTTAGAGGATCCGTTTGTTATCAAAGGCCCAGGTGGCCAGTTGTTTGTAGCTGAGGATGTCTACATGGATTGCGAGGTCAGTATAGGGGGATACAACCTCCCCGCTGACCTGATTGTGATACAGATGGAAGATTTTGGCATGATCCTAAGGATGGACTGGTTGTTCGCCTATCATGCCCTGGTGGACTGTTTCGTGAGGAAGATCGTCTTCTCCATACTGGAGTTGCCTCCCTTTGAGTTTCATGGACAACCGGTGGATGGAGGTTTCAGATGCATCTCCATGCTTCGGGCAGTGAGGCTTTTGAGTCAGGGGTGTGAGGGCTTTTTGGCCTGTGTAGTGGCAAGGCCTAGCCCTGTGGCTGACTTTTAGAGTATTCCAGTGGTTTGAGAGTACCCCGACGTTTTTCCAGAGGAGCTGCCAGAACTACCACCTGAGCGTGAGATCGAGTTTGAGATCTCACTGGTACCGGGGACTGGCTCCATTTCTACTGCACCGTACCAGATGGCACCACTTGAGCTGCGAGAGCTTAAGTCACAGCTACAGGACCTATTGGAGAAGGGCTTTGTGAGGCCCTTCGTGTCACCATGGGGAGCCCCTATGCTGTTTGTGAAGAAGAAGGACTGTACTCTACGACTTTGTGTTGACTAGTGACAGCTGAATAGGGTTACCATCAAGAACAAGTATTCGCTACCGAGGATTGACGACCTCTTCGACCAGTTGCGAGATGCCACAGTGTTCTCCAAGATAGATCTGAGGTCGGACTACCACCAGTTGAGGATCAGGGAGACCGACATCTCCATGACAGCTTTCCGTACCTGGTACGGGCACTACAAGTTCTTGGTCATGTCGTTTGGGTTGACCAATGCCCCCGCTGCTTTTATGGATTTAATGAACCGGGCTTTCAGGCCATACTTGGTCTAGTTTGTGGTGGTGTTTATTGACGACATGCTCATTTACTCGAGGGATCAGGCGCAACATAGACAGCATTTACGCATGATCTTGGACACTTTAAGGCAGTGCAGGTTGTACGACAAGTACAGCAAGTACGAGTTTTGGTTAAGGTAGGTGACTTTCTTGGGCCACGTGATTTCAGGGGATGGTTTAGCTATGGATCCAGCCAAGGTTGAGGCCGTACTTAGGTGGAAGAGGTCACGTATAATGACAGAGATACACAGCTTTTTGGGACTGGCAGGTTACTATCGGCGGTTTATAAGAGAATTCTTTTAGATTGCACGTCCTATGACCCAGCTCACTCAGAAAGACGTGCCCTTTGCCTGGACAGATGAGTGCGAGGTATGTTTTCAGGGGTTGAAGGAGAGACTGACTTCAGCTCCTGTGCTTACCATCTGAGATAGTAGTGGTGGTTTACACAAATGCTTTGTTGCAGGGGTTAGGGGGTGTGCTCATGCAGCGGGGTCACGTTGTCACTTACGCTTCACAGCAACTGAAGTCCCTTGAGCATTGCTACCCTACCCATGACTTAGAGCTGGCAGCTGTTGTCTTCGCGCTGAAGACATGGAGGCACTACCTTTACGGTGAGACTTTCGAGACCTTCACGGATCATAAGAGCCTCAGGTACTTGTTTGACCAGAAGGAGCCTAACATGAGACAGAGACGTTGGTTAGAGCTCCTGAAGGACTACGACTGCAGCATCTCCTACCATCTAGGGAAGGCCAATGTGGTGGTTGACGCCTTGAGTCGGAAGGTGCCCACCCACTTGGCCAGTCTATAGGCTCAGAGTTGGAGATTATGGAGGAGTTGGGCAGTTGGCAACCTCGGGAGTCACAGGGGTATTGTGGGACAGTGACAGTGATGCGGCAGACGCGACCAGAGTTGATAGACCGCATCATCGCGGGGCAGATGACAGATCCATACTTACAGACCCTGCGAGACAAGGTGTTGACAGGAGACCCAGGAGACTTTTCCTTTACAGATGAGATACTGCGCATAAGGGGACGCTTATGCGTTCCTAGGGACGAGGAGTTATTGAGAGAGGTCTTGGCTAAGGCGCACGAGTCTAGGTTCAAGATACATCCCGGGAATACAAAGATGTATCATGATTTGAGACACGACTTTTGGTGGAGAGGGATGAAATGGGATGTTGGTGTGTTTGTGCAGCAATGTTTGGTGTGCTGGCAGGTGAAGGCTGAGCATCAGAGGCCTGTAGGGCCGTTGCAGCCACTTCCTATGCTAGAGTGGAAGTGGGAGAGCATCACCATGGACTTGGTGGTGGGTCTACCGGTTACCCAGCAAGGACACGATGCAGTCTGGGTGATAGTAAATAGGTTGACGAAGACAGCGCATTTCCTGCCGATCCGAGTCACCTTGGGACTAGCACAGTTGGCAGAGAGGTACATTCGAGATGTGGTACGCCTGCACGGAGTTTCGCGTGAGATTGTATCCGACAGGGATATCCGTTTTACTTCCCAGTTCTGGGCTGAGTTTCGGCAGGCTTTGGGGATACGTTTGAGGTTCAGTACTACTTATCGCCCCTAGACAGATGGACAGTTAGAGCGCATGGTGTTGGACTCGGTTAGGTTGTTAATATGGTGATTTTATCGTTGGAGTGTGTATAGTGGTTAACCTAAATCGGACCTAACTATCTCTTTACAAAATTTTTAACCTGGCCTACTTGATTTTATCTTGGTCACTTTTAGGCCCAAGGTCAAACTCAAGGAAGTGGGGTTACAAGTCAAGTTTCTACACCTTTCCTACAACGAGTCTCTTCCGTTTATTTATTGTGTTTTTGGTGTTTTTCTATTTAGATTTTTTTCTGATAATCTTGGTCCTTGAGGCACACCCTCAAAATTAGGTTCTTAGCTTTGAGCCAGATCAGGGTTCCAAAACGGGTCTTGCTATTCGCAAGATGAAGTACCTGCAAGTCAAGGATTATCTTTCCTCTTTTATATATATTTTTTATCTTTTTATGGTCATTCAAGAGAAATAGAAGTAAAGTAACTATAGTATATATATATATGTCTATACTATATATGTATAAAGGGGTGGGGGTGGAGGCGACGATGGAGTGTAGTACGGTGTCGAGTCGGTCGTCGTCTAGAAAGATGCAACCAACAGGACGAGGTGCCACGTGGAATGTAGGATAGATGGTGGAAGATGAGTGTGACCACGCTTTTTGTACGCGGGTATCGGGGAATATCAGCAACTGGTGCAGATATTCCCGTGCTACCACGTATGGTAAATAATGTGAAGCTATATATATATGTATATATGTAAATATATCTATATGTATATGTATATATATGGTTATAGATATATAAGTATATATATATATATATATGTAGTTATATATGTATATATGTATATGTATATATATAAGTATATGTATAGATAGATATATGTATAGATGTATATATATATATGTATAAGTAGGTGTGTATATATATATCTATATATATATATACATACATATACATATATATATATATATACATATATATATATATGTATACTAATACTTAGTTATATACATACTACTATATATATAGATATAAGTATATATATATAAATATATGCATATATATATCAATATATATATGTATACATATATATATATATATGTGTATAATAGTGTATAGGTGTGTAAGTGTCGGTGAAGAGAGTGAGAGAGTGTTGTGAGAGAGAGAGAGAGAGGGCAGCCGCGCGCTTCCTGCTGGAGTGAAGGAAGCTGCAGTTAAGTCGTTTAAGGCAGCCCAGCATCGTCTGAAGGTTCTACGCGCCATCTGGAGCTTCACGCGCGTGTGCAAGTGCGTATGCGCGTGGAGAGGGTTGCGCTGGAAGGGAGAAAGAGTGGGGAGAGGAGAGGCTGGAGCGGGCGGTCGCAGGCACACGCAGGCGAAGGGAGCAGGTGAAGGAGCGGGCAGGTACGGGTGATGCGGATGCACGCAGATGCGCGGGGCTGAACACGTGCGTGGGCAGTGGCCGGTAGCGGCGCGCCGGGTGACCGGATAAGTGAGAAGCTTTCCGGTCACCCCACTGTAGCCACAGTGTTCTGCAGAAATACGTGAACAGTGGCTACAGTGGCCGGGCGAGCCATGCAACCGCTTGCTGCAGGTGCTGTGAGTGCGGGCGGCTTGCGGCTAGCGCGCGCGTGGAAGGGTTGCGCCGGTCGGTGGCTTGCGGGCGGAAGGTCGTGACAGAGCGTGCGGTCAGGGCTGGGTTGCGGGCTAAGGGGCACGACAAGGCGTGCGGAGGCCTGTGGGTGTTGGCCGAGGTGCGTGGGAAGCTTGGCCGGCCGCTGCAGAGGCACGTAGTGGCCGGTTGCGGGTGGAAGAGAGAGCGTGACAGGGTGAAGAAGCGGGAGGCGATGGTGCTTGCAGGCGCGCGCTGGAGGCAAGGGCGGCCTGCAGGCGTGCGTGGAAAGGGCTGGGCGGCTGCTGTTGCTGCCGCCTTGCTGTTGCTGTTGCGTGCGGAGCTTTGAGCTTCAAAGCTTGAAGCTCCTGCTCCAATGGCTGAAGTGGCGTGGTCGTTCAAATAGGGAAAAGAAGGCCATCACACCCACCGGCTCTTTGAAGAGTTGGGCGGTGGTGGTTTCACTATGGTGGGTGTGCACCATAATGATAACTCCTGCCCACAGGGTGTCTCCTCTGAGGAGGAGGTCCTGCGTATGGAGGGAGAGGGAGGAGATGGTGGCCTGGAAGGAGAAGTGGAGCTACAGTGTTTTTGGTTGGGACCAGGCTGGCTGCAAAGGAAGAACCGTGCTCTTTTTAAAGAAGAGGAGAGCATGCACAGCCATGCCCTAGCTGTGCATGGCTCATGGATGGCTCATGGTAGGGAGAGGCTGGCGCAGGGAAGGGCCTGAGCAGGGAATGGCATAAGGAGGAAGAGGATGCTCCATGCAGCTGTGGGGAAGATTTCAAAATCAAGTAAAATAAAAAATAACAAGATGGTGAATTTGCAAAGATGCACTTGAGGAGAAAATGTTAAATGCAAGGCCATTTATTTACTCTCCTCCCCTCTCAATTAAATGCATGCATGCATGTATTTTTACAAATGCGACTATGAAACCCTAATATACACTGGTAATGCTAGGAATAGCACAAGATGGCACAATTGCAGGTGTATTGTTGCGGTGCAATCAGTGCACCATACAACACTTGAGGACCTTTTACACGCCTGTGTACTAGACTGAAGAGGCTCCTGGGAGGAGCATTTACCCTGGGCAGAGTTTGCATATAATAACAGTTACCACTTGAGCATTAGCACGGCACCTTACGAGGCTCTGTACGAACAGAGGTGTACCGCACCCTTAAGTTGGGTTGAGGTGGGGACCAAGTGGGAGGTTGGCCCGAGGCTGATCCGATAGAGTCAGGAGGTGATAGAGCAGATTCACAGATGACTCCGCACTGTCAGGAGCAGGCAGAAGAGTTATGTTGACCAGAAACGCAGAGAGGTGCAGTTCGAGGTTGGGGATCACGTCTTTCTCCGCGTTTCGCCCATGAAGAGCCTGTAGCAATTTGGGGTGAAAGGGAAGCTTGCGCCGAGGTTTGTGGGACCCTTGATGGTCTTGGAGCAGGTAGGACCCATTTCTTACCGGCTAGCCCTTCCTCCCCAACTTTCTGGAGTGCACAACGTGTTCTACGTGTCCAACCTCAGGAAGTACGTCGCTGATCCTAGTCACGTTCTGAGCCACGAGAGCGTCGAGGTGGGTGACGACCTGACCTACCTTGAGAGACCAGTACAAATACAAGACAGAGCTGTCCGAAGTTTGAGACAGAAGTAGGTACCACTGGTGAAGGTCCTATGGAGAAGCCAGCAGTACGAGGAGGCGACTTAGGAGCCTGAGGTGGCGATGCGAGAGAGGTATCTAGAGCTTTTTGAGGGTACGTCTTTTCGGACCTACTTTGGTCCTCTTTAAGTTTGTTATGCGTTTTATGTTCCTTTTTCTGCACCCTGTGTTATGACCTAGTTCCCGAATCCCTACAAGACCCGAGACCGGCTCGCCTTGACTAATCCCAAGAACTAGTCGTCCTACAAGAAATAACCAAAAAGTAGGAAAATAAACCACATTCACATATGCAATATAACTAAGCAGTAAAAATGTACAGGCAGTGAAGGAAAGTAAAAGTTACTATTCCAGTACATATCACCACAACAACAGGAACAACGGAAATGAAAGCAACAGTAACAGGAATAGTAGCTAAAGTCTAAAACTCACAACAACAGTAAAGAGGGTACAACAAAGAGCGTAGAAAACTATGGCTGGGCTCAACTGGGCCCAGTACCCTCCACAGCCGGAAGCTCGGGCTGCTCAACTCTTGGACCTGAATAGTGTTATGAAAAAGACGGAGTCAGCGAACGCTGAGTAGAGTGGTAACCATACTATCTAAAGGAGTAAAAGTAATAAGTATAATTATCTTTTCTAGTTATTTTATTTTACAGGTAATTCCTTTTCACTCCTTTTAGTCAACTTTCAGATTTTTCTTGATCTTGCATGTTCCTCGTGGGAACGATCTTGATTGCAGTCTTTTTTGAAGAGTAGAAGGTACACTTGGTGCTCTCCTGGTCGGGAGAGTCCCCCGTGGTAGTCCTACACCCAGTCAACCACCTCGAGGTCACTGTCAGATGTACCGGTGACAACGGCACGTGCGATAAGCACATGGGTAGCTACCTCGCACTGACATGCTCTCAGTCATTTCCATTAGCGGGTATGCCCAAAGTACAGCAAGGAACACTATAGGTCCTAACCCTCTCAAAAACAGGGGTCTAGCCCTTCAGAACCAATAGGGGTCTTATCTCTCCATAGTCCGCGCACCCTCGTCTGACTATCTCAGTTTGCCTAGAGGGCCTAACAAGTCGGTGTAGGGTGGCTAGCTGTACCCCGGGCCCCATGGGGTGGCTAGCTCCCTCCCTACAATAGTAGCTCGCCTTGGTACCGTGTACACGAGGGCCAACAGGAGTCAGTGTAGAGTGGCCAATCCTAACTTCGGGTCCCAACCCAAGGGCAGCTAGCTCCGCTCTACACAAATGGGGACAGTTGCTCTCCTTGGTACCACGTACTCAAGGGCCAGCACACTTCCCATCCACATTCTAGATTTTTCCATCTGACCACAGGAGCTCTACTCCTAACTCCCCGTAGGGTTCATGCTCATGTTCACCACATTATTCAGATCCAGATTTCATCATTCACCATTCAGTTCTCATTTATATACAGGCAGCTCGTATTTCTACAATTTAATACATGCAACAAATGATTTCACACGTAACTGTTCAGTTATCTTAGGCAGCTCATATTCTAGCAGGCAGCTCATACTTATTTACAGGCAATGACTAATAATTTAATTTATTCATGTATACAAGTACAATTATTTAGAACAATTGGTTCAATTCTTTCTCTGTCCTAGGGTTCATGTCGCATCCTAGGTTTCCAGTTGGCTAATTCCATAGATACATTCTTATTTAATAAAATTAACAGGGGTAGACCACTCTACCAGACAATCCGGGAGTATTAGGGGCTCGAACCGTAGACCCAGGCATCTCTGCAAGCCCCAGACACGCAGCAGGTCGAAGTCCTATACCAAGGAATACATCACAAACAAAGATTTAGAATAGTGTATAACGGTTTCTAATACGTAGAGAAACTCACAAGGAAACTACAGATACTTCATTTGCATAAAATCGATCCCAATTGGACCCCAAACGGGTCAAAAACGTGTCTACTGACCAAAATCAGACATCTAGAAACAAGTCTAGACATCTTAAAGTTACAGAATCTCACCTCAAGTTCCTGCGGTGCCCTCAGACATCCAAGACTCCCCTGTGATCGTCTGAAAGCGATTCCAAACGTCGGACCACTCCTCCAGTTGTCTGGAAGCACCTCCGGTCGTCTGGTGACTTGATCAGATGTCCGAAAGTGCGTGGAAGGGCGTTCCGTGCACCTTCCCAAGGCTGCTCCTGCATGCAACAAAGCAGCCTCCCTAAATTAGCTAAACAAATCTTTTGCGGTGCGGCTTGCATGGCCGTAACCGCAGAGAGAACATACCTTCGCGATAAGGGTGCTTCCAGACGTCCAAACGCTCAGCGCATTGTCCGGATTGCACTCCAGACGTCTAATACTAGACGTCTGATACTGGAAAAATTTTGGTATCAGACCGCGCTCCCAGCACTCCTCTCCGTGCTCCACTGTGTTTCTCCTCGCTCCGCCGCAGCTCCAGCTGCTGCAGGTGGTCGAGGACGACGCTCCGGACCTCCTCCTCCTCCCGCACGCGTAGCGGTGGCCGTGTGAGCTCCGACGAGCTTCCACGATGCTCCCAACCTCGGCCTCCTCCTTCTTACACACTCTCCTCCTCCTCACTCTCACGCTCTCTCTCGCTCACCTCCTCCCGCCGCTCTGCCGCGCACTGAAGGTGGAGATGGTGGTGTGTGGAGTGGAGACGTGGGGAGGGGAGGGTGGCCTTTTATAAAGGCCGAGGGTTAGGGTTCTGCAGGGGGAAAGGGATGAGGAAAGAGAGAGAAGGGGAGTTCTGCGCGTCACCCGCGTGCAGAACGCAGGATGCGTACAAAATTTTAATTTCTAGACGTCCGAGAAAGGGTCCAGATGTCTGATGGGAGGAAGGAGGAGAGCGTGGGAGGAGGAGGAGGAGGCCTATGGTCAGTGGAGCTTCGGTGGAGCTTCGGTGGAAGCTCGGCGGAGCTCTAGTGGAGGCTAGGAGGGGCTCGGGGAGGCAGCTTCCAACCCTTTGCGGCCGCGGGAGGGACTATGGAAGCTTCTGCGGGCGAGCTCTCGAAGGAGACAACTCATAGGAGAGGTTCTGATACTGGGATTATTCCAGTATCGGACATCTGGAGAGTCGACCAGACGACCGTGGCAGTAGCTAGACGTCCGGGTATGGGGTCAGACGTCTGAAAGTACGCGCAGTGCTGAGGTACGTGCTTTTTCGCGGTTACGACCATGCAAGCCTCACTGCAGAAGCTTGGTGTGGCCTGATTTGGACATGCTGCTTTTGTTCACAGGAAAAGGTCCTTGGGAATTTGTGTGGGACGCTATTCTATGAGTTTTTGGACGTCTGATCACATCACCAGACGTCCAGAAGTGCTTCCAGACGACCGGAGACATTGTCTGACGTTTGGAACTATCTTGAGATGGTCGCAGAGAAGGTCTGGATGTCTGAGGACACCACAGGAGACATAAGGTAAGATCAGACACCTTTTAAGACATCTGGGATTATTCCCAGATGTTTGACTTTGAACACTAGGCACGTTTTTGACCTGCTTAAGGTCCGATCAGGGTCCGTTTCATGTAAACGAAATACCTGCACTTTCCTCTCGAGTTTCTCTACGTACTAGAGTCTGTTATACACTATTCTGAACTCTCCTTTTGTGATGTACTCTCTAGTATAGGATTTCAGCCTATTGTATGTTTGGGGCTCGCAGAGACGTCTGGGTGTGCGGTGCAAGCCCCCATTAATCCCGTGTTTCCTGGTAGAGTGGTTTAATTCTGTTATAATATTTAAATAAGAATGTGCTTGTGGAAATAGCCGAATGAAACCCTAGGATGTGGCATGAACCGTAGGGTAGAGAAATGAATGAGCCTATTTGTACTATATGGTTTACTTGCATGCATGATTAAGATAAATTGCTAGCAAATACCTGTATTATAATTACGAGTTACCTGCTAAAATAGGAGCTGCCTGTATTTAATGAACAGTTACCTATGAAATCCTAGCGGCATGTTATTGAGAATTGAATTATGAAAACATGAGCTGCCTGAATATGGATGGGAAATTGATGTAAACACATTTACACTACTTAAAATGTCTATTTATGCATGTTCTTAAGCATAAGATTGCATTTCATGATATAAATATTGCATTACATGCATCATCTTGCATTTAGAGTAGTTTGAATAAAATGGAGGTTAATTGTCTCCTTTTATGTGCTTGGACAGGGCAAATATTTTATCGGGGCCTCGGATCAAAGATCCAACCGTATGGATATGATCAGGGCGACGATTGGAGTTCAACGACTCCAAGATTGCCCTAATCAGGCATCCGTAGCATCAGATAGAGACCGGGGAACCCTAGAAGATCAAGGGACAGGATGGTGTAAATCCGTACTTCAGATGGAAAATCCGACCACACGGATGAATTCGGATCGACAATCGCAGCCGAACGACACAAAAATCGAGTCAATCCGACATCCGTGGCACCATCTACAACTTCCAGAAGATGGACGGCCAAGATAGCGCCACGTGGCGCCATCCCAGCCGCCCAATCGGCCGCAGGAGTCCTGTGAAGACCGCGCACCGTCTCCTCTCCGCCGTTGGATCTCGATCCAACGGCTGCGGTCGCTCGCGTTTAAAAACGTCCGCGCGACCATTTCGCCCGCGTAGCGCAGCGGCGACGCAGCTGCGGGCGAAGCGGAGGTCGCGGGTTCGAGCCGCGGTGAGGGGGTGGAAGGCGCGGGCGAGCGGGCGCGCACGAGCGTCGGATGAAGATCCAACGGCTGCGCGCGCCCGATAGCGCTGACGCGCAATTGGACGCTCTGGTGGACGCTCGATCGCACGCGGGCGGGCGCGCTACGCAGCGGGCGCGGACGCGATCTAAGCCGTCCGATCTCGCGATCGGACGGCTGAGACGACGCGGACGTGCGTATGCGTTACGCGCGCAGGCCAGCCGAGCGGGCGCGCGTGGGCGCGGCGGCGACGGCGACGGCGGGGCTTTAGCGACGGTTTTATCCGTCACTAAAGACCCCTTATTTATTATTTTGAAGATGTAATGTCCATTTTGCCCCCACTCCTTGCAACTATAAAAGGAGACCCCCTCCATACGAAATTTTCATCCCTTCCTTCTCCTCTCTACCTCTCCAAAGCTCAAGAGAAGCTTGTCCCACAGCCGGGATGCCTCTCGCGAGATAAAGTCTAAATTTTCGTCCCCCTTCGGAAGTGGATCCCGCGACGACGACGGCGTGCTGCTTCGTTCCCGTTCTTCTGCTTCGTCCTCCTTCATCCCGCTTCGTTCTCCTTCGTCCAGGCGTCGTCCCGTCCGGCTCGTCCTCCAAGCGACCGTCGAGGAGGATTCTCTCGCCCTATTCTTTTTACTGCTTTCTAGTATAGATTTACTGCTTTCTAGAGTAGTCTATTCGTCCTCCGAGCGATCGTCGAGGAGGACATTTCTCCCTCCATTCTTTTAATGCTTTCTAGAGTAATTGTTTTATGTTTTCTAGTTGTAACGAACGATCTCTTTTATGATAAATTCCTTGTCTATTCTACATCTCATATTGATTTCCATGTATAGTATTCTTTCTCTCTCTCTTACTCCCTCTCTATCTTTTATTTGTTGTAGATACTTAGATAGTTTAAATTGAATTTCTTCGTGACAAAATAAAAAGAAACGCGAAGTTTTTAAATCAAACGTTCGCCTCCCTGTGTTCGACCCGGAATTTTAATTTCGGTATAAATTTTATTTGTTGAACACGAATCTTTCGCTTTCGAACTACAACGACGGGTTTTCCAAAATCGAACACGTTAGCGTAGCTTCGTAAAAAAATCGTTCAACATTTTGGCGCCGTTGTCGGGGAGGCAACGCTCTTTGATTTCTCTTCGCGTTTTGTAACTTACAAATCATTTACCTCACTTTTCTCCTTTCTTATTGTAATTGCAGGTACTCTTTCGAGACAGGCAAAAGCGGTAGATCGGAGTAAAGTGCTGTGGAAGGTTTTGTAAGTTATCCCCCACCTCCCACCCATTAGATTTCATTTCATCACATAATAATTCAAACATCAATCAACCTAGGTGTTCTTATAAACTCTAAGGTTAGATTGTTTGTTGTTTGACATCCATACTCACTCCAACCCCCACATTAAAAAAAATAATAATAAAAAAAAATCTCACAGAGGTACACAACCTCATCTGATTTTCTAACTCAACCGGTAAACCAATCTTAGGAGCCGGTACACACATCCAAACACATAATCGAGTAGAAATCAGATTGGGTAATCATTTGTGTGCCTAATTAGGTGGTGCATCAGGCCAGTTGTTTGAGTTGTTTGGGCCGCACCACTTCAAATAAAATCAACTCATCAAGTAGCTGCCAATTAGGTTCAACTCTTAGGGATCTACCAGGCACTCCACATTCTTTTTAAACTTTAAAGGAAAATATCTTCACCTGTGCTTGCAAAACCTGGTGTGCCAATGAAACTTGATTGAAAACACCTAAAGTTGAATCCTAAAAGCTACTAAGCAAGATTTGAACCTTAAAATTCATCACATCAAAAATAATCTTGCTTGAAAACCACTGGTTGTGCACGCACACACAAAGCAATCAATCATTAAGGGCACAACCCATTTAAAGGGCCCATCACATTCCAAAGCACATTCAAACCTAGCCCTAAATAAAACAGAGTAGACGTTGGCCTTAAGGATTGGACTCGCTCTTCAGAACTCAGAACGAGATTATTTTCGATTAGTCTGTTTCTACTGTTCAATCTGATGTCTAGCTAGGGGAGCAGAGTCAAACGATCGCGGCTGGGGGGTACACTAGGAACCGGAGGCGCAAGCCGAAGGAAGAACCTTCTCCCCAGTCCCTCCTTCTAACTGGTTGGATTGAACAGACAGAAGTAGATCAAATCGTTCCTTTATCTCAAGACGGGTTTTGGGAGTCTGTAGGTCTGTAGGCTAACCCATGTAAGGACAGGTTTGATTGTTTGTATTGCAGGGCACCTTTCTTCCTCCAGTGTCTCATGAATCCTTCCACATATTTCACGCATTCCCGCTCTTTCCCTCCTGTTGTAAATTATCCTCAACATGACGATTATCCCAACTCGTATTGTAATCGACCATCAGTTAGTTGGGATAATTCGGATTGGGGATACAATTCCGGACCCCCGTGTTTAGGGTCTAACCCTGAACACTTTGATTCTCAATTCTATCCTTCTCAGAGTTGCATCGATTATAGATCGTCCTCCTTTCATGAACAACCTAATGCGATCTACAATCAAGAAGGATACACTGATCCTTACCCATCCTCTGATTTCACTGCCTTTAGGTCATCTCCATCTTTTGAACAATCTGAAATGACCTATTATCAGGATGGGTATAACGAATCTCAATTCGTTAATTCCTCTACATTGATGTCAAACCCGCCCAACCCTGAACCAACTCATTTGGTTCAGGTTAATCTGGTTCAAGATAAAGTTCTGGCTAACTTGAGGAATATCATTCAATCTTTAGAAGTTCAGCCAATACCTTGCATTGAGAGATTGGAGCCCCTGATTGAAATGATTGATGATTTAAACAAGTCTTTGTTGGATTGGCTCCAGGATGTTAAGGATAAGAACCCGGGTGAGTTTCTACTTGGGAAATTAGCGAAATTGAGGATGAGATTCGTGGTTGCTTTGATTCAATCTTGGAATAATTCCCAGGATGAACTCTCTTCAGGAAAGCCAATGACAGAACCCGCTCAGGCACCTGTTGGGGGGGACACGTGTTATGAAGCTGACCAGATTGAATTAAAACAACCAATTAAGGATGATTTGATTTCTTCACCTGAAATCCCTGAGCCGGGTTACGAGGAAACGTATGTCTCCTTGGAACGCAAAGTGACAAATGATTTTGGGACATACATTGATACGGATCCTGATGGTGAAGATTCAAGATGCGAAGTCTCACACGAGTTTTCAGATCACGATTTTTGTGAGACGATTGGGCCTGAGGAATCTGATAGATCATTTGATAGCCCAATAACTGAGGAAACTGATCTTATTAGGGCACACGATACGGATCCAGAATCGCATTTTCTGGAGGAATTAATTCAATGCCCTGATTATCAGTTACACCCTGTTGAGCTTATTGATGATTCTAATTCTGAGATAATTAGACCCAAGTCAATTTTGATTTTGCCACATCATCTAGACTTGGAGATTTCAGACGGGGTGATGAATATACAAGAGGTCATGGAATTTGATATGCCGAATGAGGAGGATAGGAGCTGGGAAATTCTGATTTGGGAAGTCAATTTTGGAGGAAATGGAAGATTGAGTCGAAGGGTTCCTTTTAAACTGAAACCATCAAATCAGAGCCCTTACGACATTTGTTTCAAGGATGTCAAACTCAAGCACACATTTAACGATTATCCTTTTGAGCTTCAATTCTCTGTAACCCGACATTTTGGCCTTGGGTTGCATCCTCACAAATCGCAGGCCCGACCCCGCTTGCATTCTGATTTTAGGTTTTGGGTAATTTTTATCCAGAACCTAAGATATTCTCGATTATGGGGTGTGGGTCTGCACCACAATCTGGTCCACATCTGTGGACCTCTGTTGACAGGTCGGAGGATTCTTCTGTTTATTCTAATTTTGACCTGCACTTCTGAATTCTTCATTTCTTTTCTTTGTATAGTGTGCCTAGCTGAAGGCACTAAACTCAGCACATATACAGTTCTTTTTCATTTTCATCTCGGAGCGGACCCGATATCCACGCAATTCAGGTGCTTTCTACGCTTTTCCACTCTGTTTTATGTCTTTTTAATACAATGAGGACATTGCATTAGATAGGCATGGGGGGATGGATGTTTATCTTTGAATTTATTCGTCAGCTCCGTAGATTTGTTTTATTTTATATAAAAAAAAAATCAAAATTAGGAAAGAGAATTTGGGTTTAAGAAAATTTTCGATCTTAAGAAATACTATATTATGTTCTGAACACAAAGACCCTTCAGGTCTTTGGACTTAATCAGCCTATGTATCCACTAAAATGTGGATTTGTTTTTCGAGTTCTTGCCAACCTGAATTTTATTATAATTGGAATAAATAAGTTTGGGTGATAAGTACACGACTTGTCAACCCGCCCTCTGATTTAAGGGAATTTTGAGTTTTAAGCATCTACACACTTTCTTTGCACTGACTCGTTGTTTGGCGATTTTAACGGAAATTAGGGTAGCTAATGAACCTTCTAGGGTGATATGGCTGGCAAGTTATCGTGGGTAACAGCCCATAGGTAGGTTGTCCAGAGCCCAGTCACTGGACCTTTCTCTTTTTGCTGCCTTTAGGTAAATCTTAGACCAGGGAAGCCACCTACTTAAAAAAAAAAAAAATCAAAAAGGAGAAAAGAACAAAAAGAAATAAGCCACACTTCGCCGCACGAGTATGGCTGGCAAGTTGTCGGTGGTAACAGCTCATCGACCGGTTGTCCAAAACCCAGCTCAGAAAATGCACTAAAAATTCCCAAAACACTTAGGAAGAAGCGGAGAAGTAGAATAAACCGGGGAGATATACACTGGATTCACCCTTGTGTTGACCCCGTTAAAAAAAATAATAATAAAAATAAAAAAAATAAAAGTAGGGAGAAAGCTACCGGTTGTAAAGATACACCTTTAGGCAGAATTCTTTTTGAGGTCACCTAGAGGCGTAGAAATCCGAAGTCCGTTTTAATTGCCGGTCAACGAGTCTATCACAATCACAATAAGATGCTTGAAACTTAGGGTTCTCATCAAATCTTGGGTGAGTTGAATGGCCGTAGAAAGCCACTCTTAAACCCTAAAATTTGAAAATCCAAAAAAAAAAAAAAAGAGAGTAAAAACAGAAAAAGAAATTTTTCTTTGAATAAGGCGAGGCTTGAGGCGGTCTGCATTTTGGCTGATACCCGGGCACTGTTGTGTCTTTGAAAGTTCAGTTCTTAAGTAGACAATTTCTTAATGATTGAAAATAACTCAGTTCCAAATAATCTAACCTAATTCTTTTATAAATAGCATATAGTTTTTGCTAGGGACTAGCAAAAGATAGGCATGGGGGTATGATGTAAACACATTTACACTACTTAAAATGTCTATTTATGCATGTTCTTAAGCATAGGATTGCATTTCATGATATAAATATTGCATTACATGCATCATCTTGCATTTAGAGTAGTTTGAATAAAATGGAGGTTAATTGTCTCCTTTTATGTGCTTGGACAGGGCAAATATTTTATCGGGGCCTCGGATCAAAGATCCAACTGTATGGATATGATCAGGGCGACGATTGGAGTTCAACGACTCCAAGATCGCCCTAATCAGGCATCCGTAGCATCAGATAGAGACCGGGGAATCCTAGAAGATCAAGGGCCAGGATGGTATAAATCCGCACTTCAGATGGAAAATCCGACCACACGGATGAATTCGGATCGACAATCGCAGCCGAACGACACAAAAATCGAGTCAATCCGACATCCGTGGCACCATCTACAACTTCCAGAAGATGGATGGCCAAGATAGCGCCACGTGGCGCCATCCCAGCCGCCCAATCGGCCGCAGGAGTCCTGTGAAGACCGCGCACCGTCTCCTCTCCGCCGTTGGATCTCGATCCAACGGCTGCGGTCGCTCGCGTTTAAAAACGTCCGCGCGACCATTTCGCCCGCGTAGCGCAGCGGCGACGCAGCTGCGGGCGAAGCGGAGGTCGCGGGTTCGAGCCGCGGTGAGGGGGTCGAAGGCGCGGGCGAGCGGGCGCGCACGAGCGTCAGATGAAGATCCAACGGCCGCACGCGCTTGATAGCGCCGACGCGCAATTGGACGCTCTGGTGGGCGCGCGATCGCACGCGGGCGGGCGCGCTACGCAGCGGGCGCGGACGCGATCTGAGCCGTCCGATCTCGCGATCGGACGGCTGAGACGACGCGGACGTGCGTATGCGTTACGCGCGTAGGCCAGCCGAGCGGGCGCGCGTGGGAGCGGCGGCGACGGCGACGGCGGGGCTTTAGCGACGGTTTTATCCGTCACTAAAGACCCCTTATTTATTATTTTGAAGATGTAATGTCCATTTTGCCCCCACTCCTTGCAACTATAAAAGGAGACCCCCTCCATACGAAATTTTCATCCCTTCCTTCTCCTCTCTACCTCTCCAAAGCTCAAGAGAAGCTTGTCCCACAGCCGGGATGCCTCTCGCGAGATAAAGTCTAAATTTTCGTCCCCCTTCGGAAGTGGATCCCGCGACGACGACGGCGTGCTGCTTCGTTCCCGTTCTTCTGCTTCGTCCTCCTTCGTCCCGCTTCGTTCTCCTTCGTCCAGGCGTCGTCCCGTCCGGCTCGTCCTCCAAGCGACCGTCGAGGAGGATTCTCTCGCCCTATTCTTTTTACTGCTTTCTAGTATAGATTTACTGCTTTCTAGAGTAGTCTATTCGTCCTCCGAGCGATCGTCGAGGAGGACATTTCTCCCTCCATTCTTTTAATGCTTTCTAGAGTAATTGTTTTATGTTTTCTAGTTGTAACGAACGATCTCTTTTATGATAAATTCCTTGTCTATTCTACATCTCATATTGATTTCCATGTATAGTATTCTTTCTCTCTCTCTTACTCCCTCTCTATCTTTTATTTGTTGTAGATACTTAGATAGTTTAAATTGAATTTCTTCGTGACAAAATAAAAAGAAACGCGAAGTTTTTAAATCAAACGTTCGCCTCCCTGTGTTCGACCCGGAATTTTAATTTCGGTATAAATTTTATTTGTTGAACACGAATCCTTCGCTTTCGAACTACAACGATGGGTTTTCCAAAACCGAACACGTTAGCGTAGCTTCGTAAAAAAATCGTTCAACAGAAATGAATTATGAAAGATGAGATCTGGATATGGATAAATGAGGTGAACATGAGCGCAAACCCTATAGGGACTTAGGAGTATAACTCCTGTGGATAGGCGAAAATCTGGAATGTAGATGGAAAGTGTGCTGGCCCTTGAGTACGTGGTACCAAGGAGAGCAACTGTCCCCTTTTGTGTAGACCGGAGCTAGCCTCCCTTGGGATGAGACCCGGGGTTAGGATTGGCCACTCTACACCGACTCCTGTTGGCCCTCGCATACGTGGTACTGAGGCGAGCTACTAGTGTAGGGAGGGAGCTAGCCACCCCATGGGGCGCAGGGTTCGACTAGCCACCCTACACTGACTTTGTTAGGCTCTCTAGGCAAACCGGGGTAGTCAGACGAGGGTACGCAGACTGTGGAGGGGCATGACCCTTTGTTTGGTTATGAGAGGCGAGACCCCTGTTCTGAGAGGGCGGGGCCCTATACTGTTCCGTGCTGTACTTTGAGCATACCTGCTAGCAGAAACGACTGACCGTATGTCGGTGCAAGGTAGCTTCTCGTGCGCTTATCACGCGTGCTGTAGTCATCGCTACATCTTGACAGTGACCTCGAGGTGGTTGACTGGGTGTAGGACTACCACGAGGGACTCTCTCGGCCAAGAGAGCACCACATGTACCTTCTACTCTACGGAAAAGACTGCAATCAAGATCGTTCCCACGAGGAACATGTAAGATCAAAAAATACCTGGATACTTGAGAAATAGGTGGAATGGAATCACATAAATGAGATAAATAGAAATGAGAAATAAACTTACTGATGCTTTTACTGTACTTGCACTTAAATAATGTAAACACCACTCTACTCAGCGTTCGCTGACACTGTCTTTTCAAAATACTGTTCAAGACCAGGAGTTGAACAGCCTGAGTTTCCAGCTGCAGAGGGTGCTGGGCCCAATGGAGTTCAACCGTAGATTTTCTTCAGCACTTCCTTTCTTTTTCTCTACTGTTGTAGTAAGTAATGGACTCTTAGTTACTATTCTGCTACTATTGTTTACTTTCCACTTTCCGTTGTTGTTGTTGTGGTGGTATGTACTAAGGCAGTTGTTCTATTTCCTTTACTGCTTTGTACGTTTCTTCTGCTTAGTTATATTGCATGTGTGAATATGGTTTACTTTCCTTCTTTTGGTTATTTCTTGTTTGGTGAGTAGGTCTTGGGATTAGTTGAGGTGAGCCAGTCTCAGGTCCTGTAGGGATCCTGGAACAGGGCCGTAATAAGGGAGGAATGGGGGCCTGTGTTGCAGATCTCGTCATCTCCATGGGCCCTGAACACGCCACTGGCTGGTAACCTGTACCAGCGACCAATGTATAATAGACAAGCTCAAAACAGTAGATACTTAACACGAATACGTATAAGAACTCGAGTGGAAAACAATGGTACTTCGTTCGTGGAAATCCGATTCTGTTTGGGCCTTAAACAGGCCAAAAACGCGGTTACTATCAAAATCAGACGTTTGGGACCAATCCCAGATGTCTTAAAAGTCGTCAAAAACTCACCTCGTGTTTCCTGTGGCTGATCAGACATCCAGACTTCCTCTGCGACCGTCTGGGGACTGTTCCAGACATCAGACAAGGTCTCTGGTCATCTGGAAGCACCTCTGGGCGTCTAGTAATGTGATCAGATGTAGAAAAGTGCGTGGGAAAGCGTACCGCATGCCTTCCCAAAGCCTGCATCTGCGTACGGTTGCTCGCAGGCACAACGGCTAGCCGACATCCCCTGTGCTATGATATGCATGGCGCAGGAAGATACGTACCTGGCGATATACGTGCTTTTAGACGTCCGGCCTCAGCTCCGATCGTTCGGGTGCCTCTCTAGTTGTTTGGACTTCTCTCCAGACGTCTGATACTGGAAAACTTCTAGTATCAGAACCTCTTCACAGCTCCCTCCACTCGGACTTCCGCCTGCAGCGATAGTTCCAGCTGCTGCAGGAGCTTGAGCAGCTCCTCGCCGACGTCCTCTCCTCTCCTACGAGCTCTTCCTTGAGCTCTACGAGCTCTCGCGATCGTCTTCCTCCTCCCCCCGCTCTCACTCCCTCGCACTCTCTTGCTCTCGCTCCTCCCTTCTCTCCCTTTGCTGGCTTCTCTCTTCCTCGCCGCAGCTGCAGCAGCAGGGATGGGAGGGGAACATGGCTGTCGTGGAGAAGGTGGAGGTGGTGGTGGCTATGGTGTAAGGAGAGGAGAGGAGGAGGGGATATATATAGGAGAGGGGCGTTAGGGTCTGGGTAAGGAGCAAAGGAGAGAGAGGGTCTCTGCGTGCCACCAGCGCGCAGAGCGCATCGCGCAGTACAAAAAACTCACTTTCAGACATCCGAGAACGTGTCGAGACGTTTGACTGAAACTCCAGACGTCTTAGATGGCTGAAAAGGTAACCGATCATTACAATATACATATATACACACACACACATATACACACACTATGTGTGTGTGTGTGTGTATGTGTGTGTGTGCGTGTGTGTGTATCTGCATGGATATCTGCCTCAACATGCATGACTAATACTTACTGCATGCATGGTCGCACTTCTTGCAACCATCAATGCCCCTTTTATAGTTATTTTGGGTCTATTTGATGGGGGTACGAAAACAATTCTTCATTTGGATTTTTAACACGTCAGATGATAAGTTTCACTTAAGTTACGTGCAAAGTTGACGCTCTCTTTTCTTTCCCTCTCTATATGTGTGTGTGTTATACACTAGCATTTATGCAATGTTTGGATATCAAAATTATATTAGGGCTTGAATTCTGCGTTGGGAAACACTTGATTCCGAGAATTGATGGATAACTTCACCTAAGAGCTGGATGAAATTATTGTATTCCTCTTAAAAATTCCCTAATATGCTGTTTAATTTCTTATTGATATTTAATATACCCCAAATACAAAAAAGGAACTCATTTCTCCCATCATTCAATATATTTTTTCCCCATGTGACTCCTCTCCTTATTTCATTTTTCTAATTAATTATTCCACTAGTCAAATGCTATCTTAAGAAATAAATGAGTAGGGAGTGTTTGGATTAAAATCCAACATATATACTTGTATATGTAAATTTATATATAAATATTATCAAATAATATAAGTAAAGTGACTATCATCTTAAGCCCATAATTTAAAGTGATCAAATAAGTTAATGATTTTATATGGGTTAAAATGCAAAAGGATTAATGTGGTTATGTTCACATATATGCAGAGACCTATTTTGTGATTAACACTTGCTCGATAGGTGGAAGTGTAAATTACCAATGCAATTAATGTGATCAATTGCATTAGTACTAAGGAGTTATGATCCCCAATAGACCCACCACCCAATTCTCCAAGATCACCCCCATCGTGACCAAGAGAGGAAGAGTGAGAGACCTCTAAGGAGGAGGAGGATGGTTGGAGAAAAAGAAGATCATCTTCTTCTAGCATAGTCCATCAGGATCCTGGGTGGGATCTGTTGGAAGACCTCTTACCGCAATCCTTTTGCTTTGTTTCTGAGATGAGCACAGGTATGATCTTCCTCCATAGGTGCTTTTCAATTTCTATACATGTGCATGATAACAAACCAAGGTAAACCAATGTCTTTTGCATATTGATGTCTTTAGATTTATACATAGTTCTTTATATATTCATATGCCCAGATATTTCGCCTAGTTTACATCCTTGATTAATAAAAGATTAAAAGGCACTTTGTATTCCTAAAAACTCAGAAATACATTCTGTAATCGTCGTAAGTACCGGTATTCACACACTATTGTTTGTAAACCATTAAGTGAACTGTAGGTTGCTTGTATTGGTACTCATCAGTACTCTTCATGAGTACCAGTACAGGCAAGCTCTAGATTGACTCTAGGACGACTTAAGTTCAAAACTGGAACTTACATGTACATGAGTCCCAGATCAGGTTCTAGACTTGAAGTTATCAAAACCTGCAGCTTACAAGTACCGGTACTGGTAGGCTACAGGTGATGCATCTAGTACTCAACAAGTATCGGTATTCTTCATGAGTACAAGTACTCATTGAGATCAGTTGTTTCCTAGAGAGATACCAGTACTGAAATGATCTGTTGCCCTTTTAGTCGAATAAGATGTCTAGAGTTTCAGTCAGATGTCTGTCCAAATGTTTGGACACAGGCCCAAACGTCTGAAAGCTGGAATTTTCGTATGTTCCTTTATGCTCTGCGCTTGGGCGGAGCGTAGAGCTTCTCTCTCCTCCACACCCCATACCCCTAAACCCTAACACCCCTTTCTATTTAAACCCTCTTCTCGCCACCCTCACCCCTCACCACTAGCCACCACCACCTCCAACGTCCTCCCTGTGCGTCCATGGCGAGGGAGAATGAGAGTGCCGAGAGAGAGGGCGAGTATTAAGACCCGTGACATCAAAACACTTTAAGACGTCTGGGAGTTGGTCCAGACATTTGGTCAGATGTCCGGACACCTTCCCAGACGTCTGGAAATTAATTTTTGCGTGTGTACGATTGCGAGTTTGCGCACGTGCCGTGCGTAGACTGAAACCCTGCCGCCCTCTTCTCTTTCTCTCCCCTCGCCGACCTGCAAAAGCCTTTCCCCTGTGCCTACAAATACCCCCTTCCCTCTCCCTCATTCGCCACCCCACATCCATCCATCCCCTGTCTTCCTTTAGCAAGGGTGAGAGCGAGCAGCAGCTGCGGTCGAGTGCAGCGGCAGAGAGGAGAAGAGCAGCGAGAGGGAAGAGAAGAGAGAACGCGTGCCATGAGGGAGAGGGAGCTCGTCGGAGCAGCTCGAGGCCGGCTGGCGTGCGCAAGGCGGAGTGTGTGTCGGGGAGGTTTCCCCGACGCTGCTGCAGCAGAGCAGCGGACGAGCGGCTACGCGACGAGGTCGCGTGCAGTGGGAAGAAGACAAAGGAGGTTCTGATTCTGGGATTTTTCCCGGAATCAGACGTCTGAACCTACATCCAGATGACGTGGGCGACGTCTGGAGGGAGCTCCAGACGACTGAGAGGTACGTATTTCCTCCTATGCTTCCTTTCGCGGATACAGCCATGCAGGCCGTTACGCCGAAGTTCTATCTCATGCCGTGTTGAGAGATTTGCGTGCGCGTGCAGGATTCTCTTCAGGAAGGCACGGGACATGCCCTCCCACGTGGCTCAGACATCTGGTGGAGTCACCAGACAATGGAGAGCATTTCTAGACGTCCTGAGTGATAGTTGGATGTCTGGAACTAGGTCCAGACGGTTTAGCAGGATCTCTGGACGTCTGAGGAGTAGTGCAGAGTGAGGTATGACCTGGACCCCTTTTTAAGACGTCTGGAACTGATTTGAGTCAAAGTTGTCATTTTGACCCGTTTAGGGTCCGTTCGAGGTCCGATTTCCACGTTTAAGGTTCCGTTCTTCTCAGAATAAGTTCCTCTACTTGTTTGAAATACTTTTATCCTATTTTGAGTAGTTTCTTGTAGTTGATCCTTGTGTAGGACCTCATTCTGTTGTGGACTTGGGGGTTGCGGAGGCACGTGGACCTGCCGATCGAGCTCCCATTACTCCCGATTTTGCGGGTAGAGTGGCTTTCCTTAGTTAATTACAAAATAAATGCATATCTGAAATAAATGATAGATCCTACGACATGGCATGAATCCTAAGACTAGAAACACTGGAACGATTGTATTAAATGGCTGGAATGCACTCTTGAAATGAGTAAATGGAATAATAACTGCCTGTAATTGGATAACAGCTGCCTGTGAAATGTAGAGTACTGCTGTTAGTAGCTGCTACATGAAATTCCTGTTGGTTGAAATTAAATACGAGCTACTTGTATATAAATTGGAAAAGAAAGATTGAATGTTGGAAACACCTGCATATGCGAATAAACTTGAATGATGAAATATAGTATGGCTTGGCCTGAGAAACATGAGCATGAACCCTACGGGGAATTAGGAGTAGAGCTCCTGTTAATAAATAGAATGGAATTGGAAAGGTAAATGGGGAAGTGAGCTGGCCCTTGAGTACGGAGTACAAAGGAGAGCGACAGTCCCCCTATTTAGTGCAGAGCGGAGCTAGCCACCCTAGGGTTGGGACCTGGGGTTAGGACTGGCCACTTTGTACCGACTCTGTGACCCTCGCATACACAATACCAAGGAGAGCTATTAGTGTAGGGAGAGAGCTAGCCACCCCACGGGGCCTAGAGTTCAGCTAACCGTCCTACATCGACTTGTTAGGCCCACTGGGCAAACCAGGGTAGTCAGGCAAGGGTGCACAGACTGTGGAGGGGCGAGACCCCTATTTGGTTCTTAGGGGCTAGACCCCTATTACTGAGAGGGCTCTGTCATATACTGGTTCTGTGCTATGCTTTGGGCACACCCGTTAACAAAAACGACTGACAGCGTGCCAGTGGGGGGTAGCTACCCGTGTGTTTATCGCGCGTGCCGTAGTCACCGTTATGTCTGTCAGTGACCTTGGGGTGGTTGACTGAGTGTAAGACCACCACGGGGGACTCTCCCGACCAGGACAGCACCACGTGCTACTTCTACTCTTCGGAAAAGACTGCAATCAAGATCATTTCCATGAGGAACATTCAAGATCAAGAAAAAGACCTGATAAATGAACCAAGTAATGAAAGAAAGAATAATTAGTTAAATAAAGAAAAAATTAAACACAACAGCTACTTATCCACCTTTATTGTTCTTCTTAGCTAGCTGGTTGCCACTCTACTTAGTGTTTCGCTGCCGTGTCGTACTTATCACCTTTTTCAGGTCCAGGAGTTGAGCAGCTAGAGCCTATGGCTGCGGAGGGTGATGGGCCTAGTAGAGCCCAGTAGTTGTACTTGTGTTGTACCCATTTTCTGTAGTAGTGAGTAATTGTTACACTTTTGTACTTTTTTATTGTAAACTTCATATTCTATATCCGTTTTAATTTCTCTACTGTTGTGGTGGTGTGTACTGTAGTAGTTTTTTTCTTTACTGCTGTACTTTGTTACTGTTAGTTGCTTGCATGGTGAATGTAGTTTATTTTACTGCTTTTTGGTTACTTTCTCGTTAGACGACTGGGTCTTGGGATCAGTCGAGTCGGTCAGATTCTCGTGTCCTGTAGGGATTCGGGAATCGGGTCGTAACAGCGAGCGAGGGAGAATGAGAGGGAGAGAGGAGGGAAGATTGTGAAGGGAGGTCAATGGACTTTCGGAAGCTCTGCGGAGCTCGTGTAGCCGACGGTGGGCACACGCATGAGAAGGGGCTTGGGGAGGCGGCCTCCCAGCCCTCTGCAGTTGCTGAAGCTACTGTGATGTGCTGCGAGGAGAGAAGCGTCGCGTAGGAGGTTTTGGTACTGGAAAAGTTCTAGTATCAGATGTCTAGAGCATCGACCAGACGTCTGGCGAGGCATCAGGACGTCCGGAGCTGAAGCCGGACGTCTGAAAGCATAATATTGCATGTGATACGTATCTTCTTACACTACTTTCTGCCATGCAGATTGTAGCATAGGCGATGTCGGGCTGAGAATGGGCTTGCGACTTTCGTACGAAGGTGAAGGGCTTTGGGAAGGCTCGTGGTGCACTTTTCCAGGCACTTTTGGACGTCTGATCAAGTTGCCAGACATCTGAAGGTACTTCCAGAAGACCCGAGGGTTTGTTTGACATCTGGAGCTGCCCCTAGATGGTCGTGGAGAGATCCAGACATCTGAGGATATCGCAGGAGACACAAGGTAAGATCTGACGTCTTTTAAGACGTTTGGGACTAGTCTCAGATGTTTGATTTTGGACAGTAACCATGTTTTTGGCCAGTTTAGGGCCCAAACGGAATCGGATTTCCGTAAATGAAGTACCATTGTTTTCCACTCGAGTTTCTCTATGAGTTCGTGTTGAGTACCTACTATTTTGACCTCGTCTGATGTAAATTAGTTGCTGGTACAGGTTACCAGTCGGTGGCATGTTCGAGCCCCGCGGAGATGACAAGATCTGCGGTGCAGGCTCCCATTCCTCCCGTGATACCCGGTAGAGTGGTTTAATTCATTTGTTAAGATGTGAATAAAGAATATGCCTACTTAGATTAGATTGATTGAAACTCTAGGATGTGGAATAAACCCTAAGGTAGAAATGTATGAGCCTGAAGTTGAGCTACTCTGTTTACTTGAGATGCATGTTAAAATACGAATTGCCTGTATGTGAATAAGAAATTGAACTGTGAAACCATAAGTTGCATGTATATGATTGAGAATTGTATTGTGAAAACATGAGCTACCTGTATATGGATGAGGAAGAAGTTATGAACCATGAGATCTGAATACTGATAAGTGGAATGAATATGAGCATGAACCCTATGGGAAATTAGGAGTAGAACTCCTATGTATGAAAGGAAATCTGGTATGTAAATGGGAAGTGAGCTGGCTCTTGTGTACATGGTACCAAGGAGAGCAACTATCCCTTTTAGTGTAGAGGGGGAGCCAGTCGACCCTTGGGTTGAGACCCAGGGTAGGACTGAACACTCTACATCGACTCCTGTTAGCCCTTGCGTATGTGGTACCGAGGTGAGCTACTTGTGTAGGGAGGGAGCTAGCCATCCCACGGGGCCCGAGGTTAAGCTAGCCATTTTACATCAACTTTTTTAGGCCCACTGGGCAAACTGGGGTTGTTGGGAGAGGGCACGCAGACTGTGGATGGGCGAGACCCTTGTTCTGAGAGGGCAAGGCCCTATACTGTTCCATGCTATACCTTAGGCATACCCACTAGCGGAAACGACTGACCACGTGCCAGTGCGGGGTAGCTTCCCATGCGCTTATCACGCGTGCCATAGTCACCGCTACATTGCAATAGTGACGTCGGGGTGGTTGACTGGGTGTAGGACTACTGCAGGGGACTCTCCCGGCCATGAGAGCATCACATGTACCTTCTACTCCACAGAAAAGACTGCAATCAAGATCGTTCTCACGAGGAACAAGCAAGATCAAGAAATACTTAGATACTTTGTGAAATAGATGAACCAGAAATATATAGATGAGATAAATAGAAATGAGAATAAAACCTGCTTGTTTATTTCTACTTTACCTGCACATAAATAATGTAAACACCACTCTACTCAGCGTTCGCTGACTCTGTGTTTTTGTAACCCTGTTCAGGACTAGGAGTTGAGCAGCCCGAGTTTCCACCTGTAGAGGGAGCTGAATCCAGCCGTAGTAGTTTTCTTTCCAGCTCTTTTGTTTCTACTGTAGTTGTGAGTACTGGACTTTTAAATTACTGTTCCTGTTACTTTCTATTTTCTTTTCGCTGTTGTTGTGGTGGTGGCATGTACTATTTTGAGACAGTTGCTCTACTTTCCCTTAGTGTTTCATTTTTTCCTTCTACCTAGCTGTAATGCATGTGTGGATGTGATATTATTTTCCTGCTTTTCCTTATTTCTCTTTGGATGACTAAGTCTTGGGACTAGTCGAGTCGAGCTGATCTTGAGTCCTGTAGGGATCTGGGAATAGAGTCATAACAAGATGGTATTAGAGTAGGGTCGTCCCGAGAAATGAACCAATTGGTTTGAGAATAACCACTCATGTGCATATAACTAGGATAGCCACCACAACGTATCACTTTGTTCTTTGTTGCTGAGTCTCTTTCTTGATGTAATCCAGTATCGTTGACAACTCTGTTCTATCTCTTGCATCTCCTTGCAGGAGATGCCTTGTCGAGGAGTTCCCGAGGCAGGCCGTTGTCGTGGCCATGGACGAGGTTGGAGGAGCGTACGTGTTGGACCTGAGGCACTAGTTGACCCACCTCTCCTCCCGGGCATTCAGGCCCAACATCTCGCCCAGCTGATCAGTGTCATCGTGCGAGAGGAGCTCCAACAGCCTCCTTGGGCACCTCTTCCTGAGGACGTGGAGGGGGAGTCCTCGGTGGGACAGAGAGACCATCGCAGCATCGGAAGAGCAGAAGGGGGAGGGGGTGATCCTCCACCACCCCCACCACACTCTTACACTTCCAAGAATGAGCCCTCCTTGCCTGGAGGCGTGCTCGTTCCCCCACTACGGCTACACCACAAGCTTTTTGGACAGTTCCGGAAGCTGAAGACCCCCTCCTTTAAGGGGGATGAGAGCCGCCTGAGGTAGAGGACTAGCTGGAGTAGATAGAGAAGGTGTTCGACACCTTTCTCTCTCCTACGGAGTGTCGTGTGGCTTTTGCCACGTACCAGCTGGAGAGCATAGCACATAGGTGGTGGAGGGTAGTCAGAGGCCAGGAAGGGAGAGAGCCGACGTGGGACTAATTCGTGGCTCTCTTCTGCGAGCAGTACTTTCCATAGACCTGGCAGGACCAGAGGAGGCGGGAGTTCCACACTCTTCGCCAGGGGATGATGACAGTTAGCGCATACCGCACGCGTTTACTGGAGCTGTCACGTTTCGCCCCGACAGTTGTGTCTATTGAGGAGGAGCGCCTGTGGAGGTTTACTGAGGGGTTCTGACCTACTATTTGGGGGTATGTCAAACCCCTAAAGCTGCCCACTTTCTCTCGTGTGGTCAAGGCAGCCATGACTTACGAGGAGACCAACCCAGCTGTGCGAGACACTGATAGTGGACGAAAGAGGCCCTACCAGCTAGAGTACTCTCAGGGTCGTTGGGAGAGAAGGCACACGACACCCATTAGAGAGCCGTCTCATTCTACGGGGCAACCAGTGGCCTTTGGGAGCCCCAGACAGGGGCCAATTGCCAGCACCGGATCCCCACCCAGCCACCAGTAGGGACCTACTGTGGGAGGAGGTCATGTACCCCTCTGCTACCAATGTGGCCAGCCAGGCCACATCAGGAGGGATTGCCCATCTAGGGCTAAAGTATAGCAGATGCTCCCCACATCGAGCACTGGACGCCGTGTTGGTGGTCATGGTCACTAGGCACGTGGGGGAGGACAGCAATCACGAGGAGGGTACCCGCTAGCTGCTGCTCGCCTGACCCAGAGTGTAGCTGCTTTGTCTACACCGAGAGCTGAGGGGCATATCAACGCCCTAACACATAAAGGTGCCAGGGCTTCAGGTTCTGTGGTGGCAGGTATGGTTACTATTTCTGGTGGATTAGTGTACGTACTTTTTTGATTCTGGCGCCACCCACTCCTTCGTTGCTACAAGTTTTGGTGTCAGTTTGAGGCAGGGCAGTGTACTGTTAGAGGATCCGTTTGTAATCAGAGGCCTAGGTAGCCAGTTGTTTGTAGTCGAGGAGGTCTACACAGACTGCGAGGTCAGTATAGGGGGACACAGCCTCCCTGCTAACCTGATTGTGATCCAGATGGACTTTGGCGTGATCCTAGGGATGGACTGGCTGTTCGCCTATCATGCCCTGGTGGACTGTTTCGGGAGGAAGATTGTCTTCTCCATACTGGAGTTGCCTCTCTTTGAGTTTCACGGTCAGCCGATGGACAGACGCTTTAGATGCATCTCTGTGCTTCAGGTAGCAAGGCTTTTAAGCTAGGGGTGTGAAGGCTTCTTGGCCTGTGTAGTGGCAGAGCCTAGCCCCGTGGCTGACTTTCAGAGTATCCCGGTGGTTTGCGAGTACCCTGACATTTTCCTAGAGGAGCTACCGGGACCACCGCCCAAGCGTGAGATCAAGTTTGAGATCTCACTGGTACCGAGGACCAGCCCCATTTCTACTGCACTATACCGGATGGCACCGCTTAAGCTATGAGAGCTCAAGTCACAGCTACAGAACCTACTAGAGAAGGGCTTTATGAGGCCTAGTGCGTCCTTGTGGGGAGCCTCGGTGCTGTTTGTGAAGAAGAAGGACGGTACCCTGCGACTTTGTGTCGACTACCGATAGCTGAATATGGTCACTGTCAAGAACAAGTATCCGCTGCCAAGGATTGATGACCTCTTCGACCAGTTGCGAGACGCCACGGTGTTCTCCAGGATAGATCTGAGGTCGGGTTACCACCAGTTGAGGATTAGGGAGACCGACATCTCCAAGATAACTTTCCATACCCGGTATGGGCATTACGAGTTCATGGTCATGCCGTTTGGGCTGACTAATGCCCCAGTTGCCTATATGGATTTGATGAATCATGTTTTCAGGCCGTACTTAGACCAGTTTGTGGTGGTGTTTGCCGACGACGTATTCGTTTACTCGCGGGATCAGGCACAACATGGTCAGCATTTACTCATGATCCTGGATACCTTGAGGCGACGCAGGCTGTATGCCAAGTACAGCAAGTGCGAGTTTTGGTTGGGATAGGTGACTTTTCTTCGGCCACGTGATTTCAGGAGATGGATTGGCTGTAGATCCAGCCAAGGTAGAGGCCGTACTCTAGTGGGAGAGGCCATGCACAGTAACAGAGATACGTAGCTTTTTGGGACTGGCAGGTTACTATCGGCAGTTTATCAGAGGATTCTCTCAGATCGTGCATTCTATGACCCAGTTGACTCAGAAGGACGTGCTCTTTGCTTAGACATATGAGTGCGAGGCGTGTTTTCAGGAGTTGAAGGAGAGACTGACTTCAACTCCTATACTTACCTTCCTAGACAGCAGTGGCGGTTTCGTGGTTTACATCGACGCTTCGTTGTAGGGGTTAGGGGGTGTGCTCATGTAGCGAGGTTACATTGTCGCTTACGCTTCGTGGCAACTGAATCCCCATAAGCATAGCTACCCTATCCATGACTTAAAGCTGACAGTAGTTGTCTTCGTGCTGAGGACATGCAGGCACTACCTATACGGTGTGACTTTCGAGATCTTCATAGATCATAAGAGCCTCAGGTACTTGTTTGACCAGAAGGAGCTCAACATGAGACAGAGACGTTGGTTAGAGCTCCTGACGGACTACGACTGCAGCATCTCCTACCACCCAAGGAAGGCCAATGTGGTGGCCGACGCCTTGAGCCGGAAGGTGCCTACCCACTTGGCCAGTTTACAGGCACAGAGTTGGAGACTCATGGAGGAGTTGGGCAGTTGGTGACCCCAGGAGTCACGGGGGTATTGTGGGGCAGTGACAGTGACACAGCAGACACGACCAGAGTTGATGGACCTCATCATCGCAGGGTAGATGACCGATCCGTACTTACAGACTCTACGAGACAGGGTGTTGACAGGGGACTAGGAAACTTTTCCTTCTTAGATAAGATCCTACATATGAGGGGATGTTTGTGCATTCCTAGGGATGAGGAGTTGTTGAGAGAGCTTTTGACTGAGGCACACGGGTCCAGGTTTACCATACATCCCGGGAACACAAAGATGTACCATGATTTGCGACGCGACTTCTGGTGGAGAGGGATGAAGTAGGATGTTGGTGAGTTTGTTTAGTAGTGTTTGGTATGCTAGCAGGTGAAGGTCGAGCATCAGAGGCCTGCAGGGCCATTGCAGCCACTTCCTGTGCCAAAGTGGAAGTGGGAGAGCATCACCATGGACTTGGTGGTGGGCCTACCAGTTACCCAACGGGGACACGACGCAGTTTGGGTGATCGTAGACCGGTTGACGAAGATAGCATGGTTTCTGCTGATTCGAGTCACTTTTGGCCCAACACAGCTAGCAGAGCGATCCATCAGAGATGTGATGCGCCTACATGGAGTCCCACGTGAGATTGTATCCGATAGGGATACTCACTTTACTTCCCAGTTCTGGGCTGAGTTTCAACAGGCCTTGGGGACACGTTTAAGGTTTAGTACTGCCTACCACCCCCAGATGGACGGGCAGTCAGAGCGCACCATACAGACACTTGAGGACCTTTTGTGTGCCTGTGTACTAGACTGGAGATGCTCCTGGGAGGAGCATTTGCCCCTGACAGAGTTTGCATACGATAATTGTTACCACTGGAGCATTGGCATGGCACCTTACGAGGCTCTGTACAGACAGAGGTGTACTGCACCCTTGAGTTAGGTCGAGGTGGGGACCAAGTGGGAGGTTGGTCCCAGGCTAATCCGGTAGAGTCAGGAGGTGATAGAGAAGATCCATAGACGACTCTGCACTGTCAGGAGCAGGCAGAAGAGCTACGCTGACTGGAAGCACAAAGAGGTGCAGTTCGAGGTTGGGGATCACGTCTTTCTCTGTGTTTCTCCTATGAAGGGCTTGCAGCATTTTGGGGTGAAGGAGAAGCTTGCGTCGAGGTTTGTGGGTCCATTTGAGGTCCTACAGCAGGTAGGACCCATTACTTACCGGCTTGCCCTTCCTCCCCAGCTTTCTGGAGTGCACGACATGCTCTACGTGTCTAACCTCAGGAAGTATCTCGCCAATCCTAGTCACGTTCTGAGCCATGAGAGCATCGAGGTGGGGGATGACCTGACCTATTCTGAGAGGTCAGTACAGATACTAGACAGTGTCGTCCGGAGTCTGAGACGGAAGCAGGTACCACTGGTGAAGGTTTTATGGAGAACCTAGCGGTACGAGGAGGTGACCTGGGAGCTTGAGGCGGTGATGCGAGAGTGGTACCCAGAGTTTTTTGAAGGTACATCTCTTCGGACCTACTTCGGTCCTCTTTAAGTTTGTTATGCGTTTTTATGTTCCTTTTTCTGCACCCTAGCTAGCTCAAGTTTTGGGGACGAAACTTCTTTTAAGTTTGTTATGATGAAATGACCCATTTCCCTTTTAGTCGGATAAGACGTCTGAAGTTTCAGTCAAACGTTTGTCCAGACATTTGGACACAGGCTTGGACGCCTGAAAGTGGAAATTTTCGTACATTCGTTTGCTCTCTACGTGCAGACGGCGCATAGAGCTTCTCTCTCCTCCACACCCCTCACCTCCTAACCCTAACACCCCCTTCTATTTAAACCCTCTTCTCACCACCCTCACCCCCTCACCACTAGCCACCACCACCTCCAGCATCCTCCCTATGCGGCCGTGGCGAGGGAGAACGAGAGTGCCGAGTGAGAGGGTGAGCAAGGGAGAATGAGAAGGAGAGAGGAAGGAAGATCGTGAAGGGAGGTCGGTGGTCCTTCAGGAGCTCGGCGGAGCTCTCGCCGCCAGCGACTGGCACGCACACGAGGAGGAGGGGCTCGGGGAGGCGGCCCCCTGGCCCTCTACAGCTGCTGCGGTTCACTAGGGGCAGCGCTGCGTGGAGAGGAGTGTCACGGAGGAGGTTTTGGTATTGGAAAAGTCCCAGTATCAGACATCTGAAGCATCGACCAGACGTCTGGCGAGGCATCAGGATGTCTGGAGCTGAAGCTGGACGTCTGAAAGCATAATATCGCATGAGGCACGTATCTTCCTATGCTACTTTCTGCTATGCAGATTGTAGCACAGGAGATGTCGGGCTAAGAATGGGCCTGCGACTTTTGTACGTAGGTGAAGAGCTTTGTGAAAGTGTGCGGTGTGCTTTTCCAGGCACTTTTGGACGTCTGATCACATCGTCGGATGTTTGATCACGTCACCAGACGTCTAAAGGTACTTCCAGACGACTGGAGGCTTTGTCTGACGTCTGGAGCTGCTTCCAGACGGTCACAGAGGGAACCAGACGTCTAAGGATACCGTAGGAGATACAAGGTGAGATCTGACGTCTGGGACTAGTCCCAGACATCTGATTTTGGATAGTAACAGTGTTTTAGCCTGTTTAGGGCCCAAACGGAATCGAATTTCCACAAACGAAGTACCGCTATTTTCAACTCAAGTTTCTCTATGAGTTCTTGTTGAGTACCTACTGTTTTGACCTCATTTGATGTAAATTAGTCGCTGGTATATGTTACCAGCCGATGGTGTGTTCGGGGCCCGCAGAGACGACGAGATCTGTGGTGCAGGCCCCCATTCCTCCTGTGATTCCCGGTAGAGTGGTTTACTTCATTTGTTAAGATGTGAATAAAGAATATGCCTGCTTAGATTAGATTGATTGAAACTCTAGGATGTGGAATGGACCCTAGGGTAGAAATGTATGAGCCTGATGTTGAGCTACTCTGTTTACTTGAGATGCATGTTAAAATACGGATTGCCTGTATGTGAATAAGAAATTGAATTGTGAAACCACAAGTTGCATGTATATGATTGAGAATTGTATTATGAAAACACGAGCTGCCTGTATGCGGATGAGGAACAAGTTATGAACCATGAGATTTGAATACTGATAAGTGGAATGAATATGATCATGAACCCTATGGGAAATTAGGAGTAGAACACTTGTGTATGAAAGGAAATCTGGTATGTAGATGGGAAGTGAGCTGGCCCTTGTGTATGCGGTACCAAGGAGAGCAACTGTCCCTTTTAGTGTAGAGGGGGAGCTAGCCGCCCCTTGGGTTGAGACCCAGGGTAGGACTGGACACTCTACACCGACTCCTATTGGCCCTCGCATACGTGGTACCGAGGTGAGCAACTTGTGTAGGGAGGGAGCTAGCCACCCCACGAGGCTCGGGGTTAAGCTAGCCACCCTACACCGACTTTATTAGGCCCGCTGGGCAAACTGGGGTAGTTCGGCGAGGGTACGCGGACTATGGAGAGGCGAGACCCCTGTTTCGCTCTGAGGGGCGAGACCCCTATTCTGAGAGGGCAAGGCCCTATACTGTTCCGTGCTGTACCTTAGGCGTACCCGCTAGCGAAAATGACTGATCACGTGCCAGTGCGGTGTAGCTACCCGTACGTTTATCACGCGTGCCGTAGTCACCGCTACGTCGCGACAGTGACCTCGGGGTGGTTGACTGGGTGTAGGACTACCGTGGGGGACTCTCCTGGCTAGGAGAGCACCACGTGTATCTTCTACTCCATGGAGAAGACTGCAATCAAGATCGTTCTTACGAGGAACAAGCAAGATCAAGAAATACTTGGATATTTTGTGAAATAGATGAACCAGAAATATATAGATGAGATAAATAGAAATGAGAATAAAACATGCTTGTTTGTTTTTACTTTACTTGTACATAAATAATGTAAACACCACTCTACTCAGCGTTCATTGACTCTGTGTTTTCGTAACCCTGTTCAGGACTAAAAGTTGAGCAGCCCAAGTTTCCGGCTACAGAGGGAGCTGGCCCAACCGAGCCTAGCCATAGTACTTTTCTTTCTAGGTCTTTTGTTTCTGCTATAGTTGTGAGTACTGGACTTTTAAATTACCGTTCCTGTTACTTTCTATTTTCTTTTCACTGTTGTTGTTGTGGTGGCATGTATTATTTTGAGATAGTTGCTCTACTGTCCTTTACTGTTTCATTTTTTCCTTCTACCTAGTTATAATGCATGTGTGGATGTGGTATTATTTTCCTACTTCTGCTTATTTCTCGTTGGACGACTAAGTCTTGGGATTAGTCGAGGTGAGCCGATCTCGAGAACTATAAGGATCCAGGAACCGGGTCGTAACAAGTACTCTATGAGTATTGGTACTCAATACAAGTATCGGTACATAGTATGCATTGGACAAGCACTCATGAAGACTTGGGTTCTAAATTGTAACCCATAGATACCGGTACTTAACATCTATACCGGTACCTATTGGGATATGAAACCCATAACTGTAACTCAAGGATACTGGTACTGGTCTATCAGTACCGATACCCAGTTAGTATGAAGTCTAGTTTAGTTAAGTTGTGGCACAGGTTCATCCTAAGTAAGAAGTGGGTTATTTACAGTTATGTCCTTAAGGGTTTAAGGAATTTTACCAACAAGTGGTATCAGAGCCAACCCACTCTCTCCTTAGTGTAATTCAGCCTAGTCTAATTAATAAAGTATACTATTCTAGGGTAGCCTAGTTGAAGCAGCATCTCGCCAAAGTGAGCTCTCCTGCGAATACTGTGTTTATCCATGCATAGTAAAACGATGAATGGGTGTTAGTAGGTGAGTGTGCACTGGCTCAAAGGAAAGTGCATACTCGTTGTACTTTCACTCATTTGCGTGGGAGTAATGGTGTGTTGGTTATTAAGTTTTCTAGGTAGTCATTGAATCGTCCCAAAGGAAGGTTCATAACTGACTTGGATTTGAACCAACATTCGTTATATACCACACCATGTCTTTAATTACAAATCAACCTCTTGTCCAAAGATGAGACCCTTGATGGAGTTAACTAAGACATGTGATGGGATTTTTAAATTAATTAGACACCTTATATTTTAAAGGAGCTAATGGTGTGTTTATCTGCATTTATTTTTCAGAAATGTCTTCTGCCAATATAACTTCCACCTTAAATTCCATACCCATGTTAAGTGGCTCGAACTTTAAGTCTTGGAAGAAAAATATGTTAATAGTCCCCAGGGTTATGGATTTGAATCTGGCGATTAGGGAACCCTCTCCCATTCTTACATACTCGAGTACTTCTGAGCAAAAAAGGGAGAAGGAAAGATGGGAGAGGTCTAATCGCATTTCCATGATGATTATGAAGATGGTCATACCCGAGGCTTTCAGGGGCACAATGTTAGATGACATTGGTACTGCTAAGGATTTCCTTGCTGATATTGAGAAGTGGTTTGCCAAGAATGAGAAGGCTAAAATTGGTACACTCTTGGAAAGTCTCATCTCAAAGAAGTATAAGGGAAAGGGTAATATAGGTAAGTATATTATGGAGATGTCCCACATTGCTTCAAAGTTGGAAGCACTAAAACTTGCCTCTCAGAGGACTTGTTGGTGTGTTTGGTATTGATCTCTCTTCCACCCTCCTTCAACCAGCTCAAGGTGAGCTACAACTGTCAAAAAGAGACTTGGTCTCTGAATGAGCTCATCTCACATTATGTGCTAGAGGAAGAGAGATGAAGTATGATGGGACAAAAAGTGCTCACATTGCCGCTTCCTTTAACAATAAGGGCAAGGGAAAGAAAAGGACTACAGAAGCTGTAGATACAGCTTCACAGAAGAAGCAGAAGGGGAAGGTTGTAGAGTCTTCCAAGTCAGGATGCTTCTTCTATGGAGCTGGGGGGCACCAAAAGAAGCGCTGTACCAACTACCACACTTGGCGTACTAAGAAAGGTACGACTCTCAGTTTACTTTGTATAGAGAATAATTTGGTTTCGGTACCAAGTTATACTTGGTGGATGGAGTCAGGGGTCGCTACTCACATTAGTCTATCTTTACAAGGTTGCCTGAACTACAGAAACCAAATGAGGTTGAGCAGTTCATCTATGTGGGGGACGAGAAGCCAGTTACTGTAGAAGCAATAGGAACTTTTAGATTATTAATGAAAACTGGAATGTACTTGGATTTAGAGAATACTTTTGTTGTACTATCTTTCAGACACAATTTAGTTTCAACTTATGTTCTTGATAGACTAAACTATTTTTGTAATTTTGGAGATGGAAAAGTGAATATTTTTTTTAATTCAAGATTAGTTGGTTCTAGTTTTCTTTCAGTAATTAATAATCTATTTTGTTTGGATACTGTTGCTTCTTTTCATAAAACTTCTTTTTCTTGTATACGTGGTGTGAAAAGAAAATATGTAGATGAGAATTGCTTTCTTATGGTGCAAGAGATTAGGTTACATTTCTAGAAGGAGAATAGAGAGACTTGTGTCAAACGAAATTTTGGACCCCTTAGACTTTTCTGATTTTGATCAGTGTATAGAATGTATTAAGGGAAACAAACTAATAATAGGAAGTTTGAAGCCATTAGGTCAAATGGTGTCTTGGATGTGATTCATACGGACATCTATGGGCCATTTCCTATGCCTGCGTGGAATGGTCAACAGTATTTTATCATATTCATAAATGATCACTCAAGATATGGCCACATATACCTAATTCATGAAAAGGCATAGTCACTAGACACGTTCAAGAAATATAAAGTCGAAGTTGAGAATCAACTCGATAGAAGGATTAAATCTGTCAGATCTGACCGTGGTGGTGAATACTATGGTAGATATGACGGATCAGGTGAACAACGTCCAAGACAGTTTGCTAGGTTCCTAGAGGAATGCGGTATCATTCCTTAGTACACCATGCCGAGCTTGCCCACTATGAATGGTGTTGCTGAGAGAGGAAACAAAACACTTAAGGACATGGTAAGGAGCATGATTGCTCATTCTTCCTTGCTAGATTCACTTTGGGGAGAGGCCTTAAAGACTATAGCTTACATTCTGAATAGAGTCCCAACTAAGGCAATTAACAAAACCCCATATGAGCTATGGACTGGGCGGAAACCCAATCTTAAGCATTTTCATGCGTAGGGATGTCTAGCTGAGGCTAGGACTTATAGGCCAAATAAAAGGAAACTGGACAAAAGAATAATTAGTTGTTATTTTGTTGGGTATTCTGAGAGGTCAAGAGGATATAAATTTTATGATCCTACAACTAAAGTTATTTAAGTCTGGTAATGCCAAGTTCTTTGAGAGTGTTGAGTCTGCCCAAGTTGACAGGGTTAGGGACTTTGTCTTTGAAGAGGAAAGCGTAGTTATTCCTCCTGGAGTTACTCAGGTTGGCGAGGAGCATATCTTTGACATACCTCAAGACAACTCCAATAAAGATAATGATATGGTTTTAGCCCTTGTCGAGTAGTCTCAAACACATATAGAAACCATGCCATTAAGGAGATCCACTAGCGAAAGAAGGAGTGCCATTTCGGATGATTATGTGGTATTCCTTCAGGAATATGAAATGGACATTGGGGTGATGGAAGATGATCCTATGAGCTTCCGTCAGGCAATGGAAAGTCCGAATCATGAAAAGTGGATTGATGCTATGGAAGAAGAAATAAAGTCAGTGAAAGACAATGACGTTTGGAATGTTGTTTCACTACTAGAAGGTGCGAAACCCGTTGGTTGTAAATGGATTTTTGAAACCAAACGGGATTCGAAAAGAAAAGTGGAACGATATAAAGTGTGTCTTGTTGCTAAGAGTTTTACCCAAAAGGAGGGCATTGACTATAAGGAAACATTCTCTCATGTTTCTTCTAAGGATTCATTAAGGGTTGTAGTGGCACTTGTGGCCCACTTTGATCTTGAGTTGCATCAGATTGATGTAAAGACTGCATTCCTTAATGGTGACATTGAGGAAACCATTTATATGGCTCAATCCAAACATTTTATTAAGGGTGATCCAAAGAACATGGTATGCAAATTAAAGAAATCCATTTATGAGCCCAAGCAGGCATCTAGACCATTGTATTTTAAATTTCATCAGGTGATTCTCTTGTTCGATTTTGAGGCGAATCTAGCTAATGAATGAATATACCATAAGTTTTGTGGGAGTAGGTATATCTTCTTGGTCTTGTATGTTGATGACATTTTGCTTACTACTAATGATATGAGTATTCTATTAGACACCAAGAAATTTCTTGCCAAACACTTTGAAATGAAAGATCTTGGAGATACTTTATTTGTGTTAGAAATTGAAATATGTCGAGATCGTTCTCACCATATTCTTGGTTTATCCTAAAGAAGCATATAGATAAGGTACACAAAAGGTATGGCATGCAAGATTGCAAGCCACTGGACACTCCTGTGGCTAAGGGAGACAAGTTTAGTTTCAATCAGTGCCCCTTAAGTGATTTGGACAAACAGGAGATGCAAACAGTTCCTTATGCATCTACCTTTGGCAGTATAATGTATGCTCAGGTATGTACTAGACCAGACTTGGCATACATTACAGGCATTTTGAGAAAATACCTACCAAACCCAGGAAAAGGACATTAGAGAGCAGCCAAGAGAGTACTGAGACATTTACAGAAGATACGAGATTTTATACTCACCTTCAGGAGGTCAGAAAAGCTTTAGGTCTACGGTTATACTGACTCAGATTTTGCTGGGTGTCAAGATAGCAAAAAGTCTACTTCGGGATATGTACTTCTATTGGCCGATGGTGCCATCTCTTGGAAGAGTGTAAAACAATCTCTTATTACATCTTCCACTATGGCAGCAGAATTCCTAGCATGTCACGAGGCATCCAATCATGGAGTATGGATATGGAGTTTTATATTGGGGCTACGGATAGTAGATGGCATTGATAGGCTACTACAATTGTTTTGTGATAATTAGTCCACTGTCCTCTACTCCAATAACAACAGAAGCTCCTTCAAATTGAAGCACATTGTGATCAAGTTCCTGGTTGTTAAAGAAAGGATATAGAATGGACAATTGTCTATAGAGCATATCGGTACAGACTCCATTGGTTGCGGATCTGCTTACTAAAAGAATAATATCCAAGATGTTTCACGAACACGTAGCTTTTATAGATCTTATGTCCTTACAGAAATTTCAGCTTTAGTGGAAGTTTGTAAATTTTATAGTGCTCATTTTGTAATAGACAATTTCAGTTATTCAATATTTCTATTTTTTGGTTATGTATAAAGTTTTGTAAAGCTTCATTTTTATTATGAAATAAACAAAACTTAAAGTTTTCAGTTCAGTTATTGTGATTGTCCATTTTGAGAAGTAATTTGGTTTTGGTTCTGGAAGTGATCTCTATTCAAAGGATCAGTTGGGAATAAGCATGTGTTGATCACATTGGCATGTAATTTCCATGCTGTACATCCACATGTTTCTAGTTACCTTTTGCATTAGTTTATATGGTCATTGTTGGTTTAGTTATTAGGATGTAACGAAAGCTACCTTGGCTTTATTACTAGTGTACTGGTAGATCGAATTGGTTTTAGATATGCATTAAAGATATGACAATAAAGTTGAGCTTAAATTCAGTTTTATTTGTTGTTCGATTAATAGGTTACACATACAGTTCAAGTGGGAGATTGTTGGATTAAATTCCAACATATGGACTTGTATATGTAGATTTATATATAAATATAATCAAATAACAATAAGTAAAGTGACTGTCATCTTAAGCCCATAATTTAAAGTGATCAAATAAGTTTAATGATTTTATATGGACTAAAATGCAAAAGGATTAGTGTGATTATGTTCATATATGTGCAGAGGCCTATTTTGTGATTAACACTTCCTTGATGGGTGGAAGTGTAAATCACCAATGCAATTAGTGTGATCAATTGCATTAGTACTAAGGGATTATGGTCCCCAATAGACCCACCACCCAATTCTCTAAGATCACCCCCATCGTGACTTGGAGAGGAAGAGTGAGAGACCTCTAAGGAGAAGGAGGATGGCTGGAGAAGAAGAAGATCATCTTCTTCTAGTGCAATCCATCAGGATCCAGGGTGGGATCTGTTAGAAGACCTCTTACCACAGTCCTTTTGCTTTGTTTCTGAGATGAGCATAGGTATGATCTTCCTCCATAGGTACTTTTTAGTTTCTATACATGTGCATGATGCCAAACAAAGGTAAACCAATGTCTTTGCATATTGATGTCTTCATATTTATACATAATTCTTTATATATTCATATGTCCAGATATTTCGCTTAGTTTACATCCTTGATTGACAAAAGATTAAAAGACACTTCGTATTCTTGAAAATTCAGAAATACATTCTATAATTGTCGAAGGTATTGGTACTCATGCACTATTGTTTGTAAACAATTAAGTGAATTGTAGGTTGCTTGTATCGGTATGCTTCATGAGTACCGGTACATGCAAACTTCAGATTGACTCTAGGATGACTTAAGTCCAAAATTGGAACTTACATGTACCGGTACTTATGATGAGTATCGGTACACATGAGTCCCAAATCAGGTTCTGGACTTGAAGTTACCAAAACTTGTAGCATAGAAGTACCGGTATTGGTAGGCTATAGGTGGTGCATTCAGTACTCAACACGAGTACCGGTATATAGTGAGCACTGGACAAGTACTCATCTGGACATGAGTTCTAAACTGTAACTCATAAATGCCGGTACTTATCAGTACCAGTACCTATTAGGATATGGAACCCATAACTGTAACTCGAGGATACCGGTACTAGTCTATCAGTATCGGTATCCAGTTATTATGAAGTCCAGTTGAGTTAAGTTGTGGCAAAGGTCCATCCTAAGTTAGAAGTAGATTATTTACAGTTAAGCCTTTAAGAATTTAAGGAATTTTACCAACAAGGAGATGCTCAACCTAGCTTGCAGAGATACGTACGATTGGCATAATTAGGCATGTACACCTATTTGCAACCTCACTTAATTTATACCTACCTATATTGGCATAATTAAGCATCTACACCTATGTGAAACCTCACTTAATTTATACCCACTTGTCTAAATCCGCTTTTTCTTGATTTATAGACTTTACAAGTTATTCATCGATGAAATTGCAAGCAAAGAAAAGTTTACATGATAAAAATTATATTTTTTATGCTCGACTTACGTTTCGATCACGTATTCACAATTTCAACGCTACTCAAATGCTACATATATCCATCTACTTAGAAGCTCACATCTTTTTGGTATAACTTAGGATCCTCTCAACTTCCAAATTCTTGGAAACTGCAGGTCCCCAGACGCTGAACAGAGTGACGGCCATCGCAGATCTGGATGTGTACACACACACACACATTCGTGATAAGAGTCACATGCTTCTGGTGGCAGACACTGTTCTATCCACATATATACTCATCAGCATATACAGAATCGGCTGTTTAGTTGGTTCTGTTCATCGATGACGGCGGACTTTCTTTTTTGTTGCAAAAATATTGAATGGGGGTCGATTGGGGGTTGATTTACTCGAGGGTTAATCTTTATTTTAGGTGGTTAATCTCTATTTATTTGGGAAGTTAATTTTTATATTGTTAACCTATGTTTTGAACGGTTAATAATTATTTTATTAACATCAATTTTAAGAGATGTTAAAAAAATAGATTTTAACTTCATAATTTTTCAACATTTAAATTTTATTCTATGAAAACTTATGTTAATATCAATTTAAATAAATATTATAAAAATTAATATTATAATTTAACATCAATTTAAATAAATAAAAATTTATGTTAACATCACGATATAATTAAATTATAAATAAATATTAATATTAATTTTATATTTCTTAATATTTTTTTCTGAAGTAAAATAACCCTTAAAATTTAAAATTTAAAAATTATATATATATACCATGAATTTGATGCATATTTGCGTAGATATCCACCATCGAATTAATGGTGTCAACTTTACCTACTCTGATGTGGTTATAATCACGTAAGTTGTCGAATGATTAACGTACTCAACCGTCAGTAACTTTTGACAAAGCTCCTCTAGTCAACAGCAATTGATAAATATTACAACGAGTTGGTGTACGTATATCTGAATGCAAATTACAAGAAGGGTACGTGTGGCAATTATGAAGAAGGGTACGAAGAAGGCACATTGTGTTTATATATATATGTGTGTGTGTCGTACATATATTATTATGCTGGCCATATATATAACTCAAACAGGATGCTAAATGATTGACCATCAGCTACATTATATGCATCGGACCAATTTGAAACTGAGCACCATTAATAAGTCGATCCACAGCTTTGGAAATTGGCAGTAAGTGTATAAAATGCAACGATTCGAAGACAGAAGACCACCTATAGAAAAGCAATTGTAGCCATACTGAGAAATGATGCGTCACTTCATGCACGCTGGCTCGTATGTTCTTCTGCAGTGATCGATTTGGTATCATATTAATAGTTTTTTGCCAAAAGTAACTAGCGAAGTTGCATACACTTATTCATGTATACACTATATGGTTTTCCATCGATGGTGAATTTCAAGAGGATGTTCTTGTTTTGGATTGGAATTTTTGTCTCTTTTGTGTACGGAATGATTCTTTTCTTTTTCGATGACCTTGGAATCTCTGGGTAGTAAAGTGGGAGAGGGGCGCATGGGGCCTCAACACCAAGAACCTAGCTAGTGTAATGAATTTAATGCCATCACTTATAAAAGTTACCATATTATACAAAGCAAATAAAAACATACAAAGCATGCATAGTGATTAAGATATATAGGACATCGCTGGTATAGTGTGAAGTTTGTCGATTGTTAACAAAATATTTATGTTGAAATTTATTCTTAATGCTTTAGCTTCTTGGACTAATTGGATTTAATTTTAGGATCAAGAAAAGTAAGATTTTACTTTGACATCTAAAACAACGAAGCTTTCAATCATACGTTGATAATATAATTGTAAAATTAAAAAAAACTTGGGATCTGTCATGTCTGCAGTATTTGTACTTATTCTATATGGGTTGCTTGTTGCCAAATAAGACATGAAGGAGCTAAATTAAATGTTATCAAAGTTTGCACCCTTGTAAAAAAATTATTCAGATTCTATTATTTTCATAATAGACTTCCTAATCAAGTTGGAGTATGCACCTTTCAGGATCAAGCTTCAAGAGAGGGGAATTTCTCCACTATCTTTCCTTTCGACTCCTTATAATTAACAATTAAGGGGTTAAACTAATAATTGCTTGCAAGCATGGAATAAGCTCTCTTCGGTGGGGAGCTCTGCTAGGGTTTCTTCCCCTCTTGGTGCGCTCCTCGCTCTCTTTGGTGGGGAGGGGCGTCGCCCTGCCGCTACCGATGCTCCCCTCATGGAGCGTCGGTTAGGGCACCCTCCGCCTCTCCGCCTCCCTCACCCTTTGCCCTTCGCTTCTCGTGGCAGCCCTAGTCTGCTGGCGGACTCCTTGTCCTGGAGTCGCGAAGATAGTCGCGAGCATGGCATCTTTGACGTCTTCCCTAGCTGTGGAGATCCCTCGATCTGCTTCCTCCCAGAAGCCTTCGTTTTCTTCTGTGGTGGTAGATCAGCGCGTTGCTGATCCCGCGTCCTACGTCGAGCTTGCCCTTCCGATTTGTCTCCCGATCAAACACCAGGGCATGGCTTGCACCTCGTTCACTTCCTCGGAAGTCAACGAGCTAGCCAAGAGCTTCGAGTCCGCAGTTGTTATCCAGGTGATGGGTCCTAAACCCTCATTCCAGGTGGTGAAGGACTTCCTCCCCCTTAAGATTTGGATCTCGGATTTTGCTCTGGTCTTGTTGGACATGAGACTCTGGTTGGTGTGTTGCGTGACTTACCTCGATTTCTGCAAGCTCTTCTTGGTGGGCTCGACCTCTGTCAGTTCACTTTGCCTCCAGTTCATCTGCTGGTCCCCTGGCTTCTGCACAAATTCCCCAGTGACCATGGCCCTTGTTTGGGTTGGCTTCCTGGGCTTGAACCTGCACCTTATCCATCCTAATGCCCTATTTTCACTAGCCTATCAACTAGGCTCTCCTGTTTGCGTTGATCCGAGGGTGGTGCAAGGCCTCCCCCTGGTTATCCCAGGGTTTGCGTCAAACTCGATCTGTTGGCGTCGCGGTCGAAGTCGGTTCAGATCCTGAATGGAGACACGTTGATCAAACAAAAGGTGGTTTATGAAAAACTTCCCCTCTGCTGTGAGATCGGTCATTCGCTCCTGCCGTGCTCCTCCTTTTCTCTTTCAGGTCATTCTGGTGAGGCTTCTCTCGGCCGTCCTGAGGTGGAGCTCCACCAGGCTGCTAACGTTCTTCCCTCTGCCTCTAAACCCCCACCAAGTCAATTCTCTTCTCCTTCCCCATCATTGGTTCAGAGGGAAATGGCTACTTCGGCCTGTCCTTCTTCTCCCTCGAATGCTTTGGGGGACCCCAGTTTTGTGGTTACCCTTGTGTGGCTCAAGAAGAAAAAGAGGAAAAAAAGGAAACTCCACCTCACAGCTAAACATCCTAAGTCCCCTCTCTCGATAGAGGACTTGAAGGTTGTGGATGGTCAGGAGATCCCCGAGTTTGCGGTTGCCAAAGCCACATTGGTATATCATTCATCTCCTCTCCCTTCCAGTAGCGTCAATATTGTGCTCAATGTGGAGCTTGCTTCCTCGCTCGAATCGCTGGTTGTCGATGATGTGCCTTCGCTGGATTCACAGATTTCTCATGCTTTTTCTGATCCGCTTGCCAATCGTATTTGTGTGGATTTGCTTTCTTGTCCTTATGGTTATTGGTTGCGGACTGCTAATGTGGTGGATACTTGTATTTCCATATCTCTTTCCAAGTTCTTTGCTGATTTTCCCTCAATCTACCTATATGGATTGTGCCCCCGGTTCCCCTCTTCTGCTTTTATTGTCCCTAAGTCATCTGTCGTTGAGCCTGATGCTGTAGGATCTTGCTTGCCGCCCTCCTCCTATTCCTTCCTGCAATCGGCCTTCTACTCGAACGAAGCCGGTATTTCCTCCTGGGGAATTTACCTAACCCCCCCCCCCTCTTGGATCCTGATCCCGAGCTTCCCAAGATTATGGAAATCTCTAAGTCGGAAGGACACTCTCTTGTGAGCAATGATGCAAACTTCATTGAAATTTCGGACATCGACTCTCAAGGTTCCCTTGATTACCTTGCCCTCGCATCTCGCCGCACTCACCCTGTCGCATACGAGGCACACTCTCTGTTGCGTACCAGAGGAGCCCATGGTGGTGATAGTGTGAGTGTTGTTGGTAGGATGACTAGAAGTTGTTGTAAATCGCTTTCTCGATGTAGTTCCAAATGAAGGGTCTCTTCTGGAATTGTAGGGGTGTCATGAATCTCCCTACCATCAACTGCCTTAAATCGTTGATCCATGGTTTTCCTCTAGAATTCTCGTTTCTCTTTGAGCCTTTTGCTAATAGATCTCTTGCCACTATTTTTAAGGACTATATTGGGTTCAACAACATCCTAGTGTACCCCCTCTCTCCCAATATCTGGTGTCTTTGGCAGAAGTCTATTGACCTCACTCTTTTACATGCCATGCCTCAAGCCATCTCTGTCAGCTGCAGAACCCATTCCTCCATGGTTTGTCTTATAGGTGTTTACGCCTCTTATTCAGTGGATTCTCGCAAAGACCTTTAGGACCACCTGTCTCTCATCCATTCCTCGCTCCCTGCCCCCTAGCTGATAGGTGGGGACTTCAACTGTATCCTTAGGGCTGTTGAGAAAAGCAGGGGTAATCCATTTCGTGAGTCCCAAGCTGCTGATTTCTGCTCCTGGAAGGACTCTCTTGGCCTTCTTGAATTCCCTACTGGTGGCAATCAATTCTCTTGGTGTAATGGCAGGAAGGGTAGCGCCAGGATTTACCAAAAACTGGACCACATACTTGTTTCTTCCTCCTGTCTTTCCCTCCTACAGGAAGCTAGCTATCTTTCCAGAAGGAATTCAGACCATACCCCCATCCTCTTCTCATTTCAGAAGACTTCTCCCACCAAACCTCGACCTTTTCGCTTTCAAAACATGTGGATTCGTGATTCTGGTTTTGAAACTCTTGTCTCCTACATATGGTCATGCTCTGGCACTGGCTCTTCCTCTAATCCTATTGACCTTTTTTATTTCAATCTCTACTCTCTTAAGAGGTCCCTTCAACATTGGAACTGGTCAACCTTTGGCGATATACATGCTTTGGTTGGGTACCTTGAGACTCGTCATGATGACCTTGAGGCTAAACTCATTTCCCACTGGGACAAAGCCTATGCCGTTGAGCTCTCGGATATTCGTATCCAACTTGACGATGCCCTTGCTAAATTATCTGACTTCCTTGCTCAAAAAGCCAAAATCCACTGGATTCACCCTTGTGAGGGGAATAAAGCCTTCTTTTTTGCTTCTAGCAAGAAACATTTCACGAAACGTAACAACTCTCTCACCTCTTAGATTGGGGATGGCTCCTGGGATTGAGCTGTGTCTAAGGCAACCTCCTTCTTCTGTACTCTCCTTTCTTCGGATGGGATTGGTGATATAGACCACCTGCTTTAGGCAATTCCTCACATGATTTCCTCTACGGACTCAGCTCTTCTCACCCAACTGCCTTCAGAAACTGAGATCTTTGATACCCTTTCCCACATGCCTTCTAATTCCACATCGGGTTCGGATGGCTTTAATGCGGAATTTTACCACTCTTGTTGGGATATTATCAAAGGGGACATGGTCAAGGCCATTGGCCATTTCTACTCTGATCATTCTGCCTCGAGATCCCTCAATTCTAACTTCATTACCCTCATTCCCAAAAAGCCCACTGTCAATGACCTCATGAACTTTAGGCCCATTAGTCTTTGCAATGTTCTCTACAAGATTTCTTCTTCCATTCTTACATCCAGATTATCTACCCTCATGACGAAAATCATTTCCCCTAAACAAGCTGGCTTCATCCATGGTCGTTCCATCTTTGATCACAATTCTACCACCTTTGAGCTTTCCCAATGCTTGGACCACAAGATCCATGGCTCCAATGTGATTTTTCAATTAGACTTGAGGAAGGCTTTTGATCGAGTGGAATGGGAAGCACTTTTTCGTATTTTCAGTAATTTGGCTTCTCCGTTTATGCCATCAACCTCATCAAACAATTTGTTCGACACGACGGCTCTTCTATCTTAGTTGACAGCTGCTCCGCTCCTTTTTTCAAGGTTTCTCAGGGCTTAAGACAAGGTCACCCTCTTTCTCCCTTCCTCTTCGACATCTTCATGGAACCTTTCATTCAGGGCATCAAAGAGCTTTCAATGGCCAAATCTCCCCCTTCTCCATCAAGAGAGGAGTCTCTTCTCCTTTGACCTTGCTTCATGCGGATGTCATTATCCTTTTTTTGAATGGGAACCTTAGATCCATATCCAACCTCAAAGTCTTCATTCAGAATTTTGAATATCATTTTGGCCAAAGGCTCAACTTGTCTAAGTGCTTCTGCTTCATTGGAAAGCACTTCCCTCTTGGCTAGCTTTCTCGGATTCTTGAAATTACTGGTTTCCAATTGGGTTCTTTCCCCTTCACGTACCTCGGATGTCCTATCTTCACTATCCGTTCCAAAATCTCTTATTTCCAACCTCTCAATGATAAAGTCCTCTCTAAACTTGCAGGCTGGAAAGCTAATCTCCTCATCAAGCATGTTCTCACTTCTATCCCCATACACATCCTGGTTGCCATTGAGGTCCCCAAAACTATCATCAGGAGACTAGAGTCTGCTCTTACTAATTTCTTTTGGGGTTTTTCTGATTCTTCTAACCACCACCACTAGATCTCTTGGAGTCGAATCTGCCATCCTACCCACTGTGGAGGCCCAGGTTCCGCAATATCTCCCTGGTCACCCATGCCTTCAGAATGAAATGTGTCTAGGACATTCTCTTTGGCGACTCTCCGTATGCCACCTTGATGAGAAATCTTTATGGCCACCTCTCCATCTCCTCTCCTCGTCTCCCCCCTAGACTCAAGCCCCTAGCGAGGGCCTATTGGGAAACGCTTGCTTTCCTTCATTGGAATGTGAAGGAGGGTATGATCGATTTCTAGACGGATCTTTGGATCGACAACTCTCCTTTTAGAGATTTTCTTCCCCCGGATGTCTCTCCTGAGCCTGTTTCGGTTAAGGATGTCATCTTGAATCCCTCTCAGGTCCAGAATCTTCATCATCTCTCCAATCACATAGTGCACCAAATTTCACATACCCCTCTTGTGGATTCCAAGGACAAACCTATTTGGTCTCCTTCTCCCCATGGCAACTTCTCAATCTCCTCTTCCTATCTCCTCAACTTCGCCAACTCCTCTCTCCACCCGATCTTCAAAACCCTGTGGAGCCTCAAACTCCCTCTTTGTATGACTCTCCTTGCTTGGAGAGTTATTCATAATAGGCTCCCTATGGATGATCAAATCCAACTTTGAGGTATTCCCTTGGCCTCGCAGTGTCTTTAGTATCCCAACAACCCTAAAGTTGAAACCTTGTGCCATCTCTTTTATTCCAGTGACATCTCCTTGCGCATCTCTTCTTGTGTCTTCCATCTTGTGCATCTTCATCCTATTCTCCCTGACCTTCACTTGGGCATTCTTAATGGGGATTGTCCTCAGTATGGTTCCAAAGGTATCAACGGCATCATCTTATTCATTTGGTATCACATTTGGTGGGCCAGGAACTAATGTAGAAATGAAGGTGTTGTCTTTGAGGGGATCCCTTATTTTCTAGAGCATAATTGGAGGAGGTTCAATATGGCCTCTTGGTTCCGTCTCTTTTGTCCTGCTCGTTTGGCCCTCTCTTGGGTTCATCCCTCCCTAGGATTTAAGGTTAATTTTTCTGCCTTCCGGTCCAGTTCTTACTCCCTTTTAGCTTGGGTTGCTTGTGACTCTTTGGGTAACGTCTCTAAGGCAACCACGACTAAAATTCCCGTTCTCAACAATGATTTAGCCATTCTCAGCTCCATCCATCACTTCCTCAATTTTTGGCCCCATAGATGCACCCCTGTTATCTTAGAGGTGGATTCTTCCATGGTTTACTTCTGGTGGAAAGGCAAGCTGAAAGTTCCTTGAAGGGCTCGATGGCATTACAACCATGCTCTTCACCTCTTGAACCCCCACATGTTGTTGCAATTCATTCATCCCTGCATGAACAGCCTGGCTAACTCGTTTGCTCTTTCGACTAATGGGCCTTGGTGTTTCATCAATTTGGATCACCTTGACCCCAGATCCAAAGGTCTCATCAAGCTGGATAAAATCCATTTCCCCTACGTCACCAGCTGAGCTTTGGCTTGCTCCGTTCTGCTTTCCTCTTTTTTGTTTGTTAGTATTTTCTGTACTAGGCCACAAGTTGTGGTCCTCTTTCATTTTACTTAGCAGGTCTTGGTCTAGTTCCCCTGCCTCTTTTTGTTGTCTCCAGGGAGTGGGGGATGAATAATATTGACTCTCGCTTTTCTTAAAAAAAAAAATTGAGGGGTAAACGATTATTTGGATGATATGCCTTGTCATGTTAGAGACATTACTAAAAGTTGTATGTTCAAATTGAATTCTGCCATTGATGGTCAATGTTGTCACATACATAGGAATGACAATTTTTCATGCATTCCGTTGAGCAATTCCATACATCTCAAGATAAGTATGGTTTATGGTTATGAGATGAGATGCTTGTGGCTATTAGGGATATTTTTAAGTCCAATCCTGTAAACTCTTGATTATGTTTTTGAAGTAATAAACTTCTTAGTTTAAAAAGAAAAAAAGACATTGACAATTGACACACTTCATGTTGCGCCAACTAGATTTATTGGCATATTTCACATGGCACCAACTATTGACCTTGAGATATTATACAGAGGTCTCTCCAAGTCATCACTTATATATGTAGGTGGACAATTGGAGAAGTACATGAATGAAAGAAAGCTCAAATAAGTTCTATAAAAATTTATCAAATAAACATTTAAGTCTATTATATCTCATGCAATATCTTCTTCAATCATTCTATTACCATGGGGTTGTAGTTGATTCTTTGTTATCCCCACTTGTCCAATCCTTAGTTGTCCTTAGGTGTCTCTCTATGTCTAATTCAAAATTCAGAACTATTGGGAAGCTTCTGCAATGGTTTCCTTAATTAGCATGTCCTTGAGATTTACTCCATTGAATCTCCATTTAGGCCCTTCTGTTTATTTACTCTTTTGGGGTAGTGGCTACATTCAATGTATTGTTCGAAGACAAGAGAGTAAGACCATACTCATGTAAGGACTTGAAAGCCAACTGTGGTAAGATCTTTCAGAATCTCTTCTGAGTAGGGAAGTACAATGGTTGCTTTCCTATACCCTTCCATTAATACAAACCCAAGCCAAGGAGATGTCGACTCAAGTTTGAATCCACCTTCCAGTTTATTGCCTTATATATATTATGAAATGAGCTTTCCAAATGCTTTTGAAGTTGAGAAGTTGTCTCGATGTAGTAGATAAGTGTAGAGTTCTAAATATTTGAGAAAAATAATCATAGATCTCACAAGGCTGATTAGTGGATCTATTGACGATAGAAACAATTAGGACCAACATCAATACCATCCTTTCTTTGGGTCCGCGACATGTCCACCCTCATTCAATAACATATGTTTGGGAAGTGTCACCACTTTTGAATTGAATTATTTATCTTAGTTGTAGTAAAAGTGCTAGTAAAGCATTGGCATGCCTAAGGAAGATAGCTGATAATAGTTTCTCAAATAATGGCTTAGCCATAGAGAGTATATTCTCTTTCAAGAGGCTTCAACTTTGCATGCATTCCATAATTTTGAGTTAAGGAATATGAAGTCAATTGGTGCTAGGTTAAACATTTAAGTTTACTTGATTAAAGTCTGTTTATCTTAAATCGCAGCATAGTTTTCTTGGCAAATCATATATATCTAGTTTCTCATTTTAAGTCCAAGGTTTAAATTTGATCTTTCCTATACATTGTTGCCTAGTTGACTTCTATGTGGACTAGTGAACTACTGATGAGGTGTGGCTCATCATGGCTAAAATGCCCAAGTTAAGTTAGAATCTAAGTTAAACACTATCAAATTAACATAAGAAATGGGTTAAGTGTGGGAATTAATAAAAATGGCCTAAAATATCAGCTCTGTGTTAAAAATGCATAATTAGGTCAATTTTGAGAGATTATGTACTTAACTTTGTATATGGATGATCTAAATGCTAATTTAACACAATTTGAGTTTGAAAGTACAAATCAATTATGGGATTAACTTCTAATATGTTCAAAATAGTTTCCATAAAAACTTGATTAAATTCTGACTTCATTAGGACCTTGGATTTAATGATTTACATTTAGGTCCTTATTCCATTTCAAGTCCTTTACATTTTCTTCACTTAAAACACATCGGGGACTTATTTGAAAGCTACCAGGACCTCTTGGTCATGTTTCTTCACCATTTATGGGCTGCTGTACAAAATCCCTATCGTTTCACTTCAGGGCTCTTCTTGCACAATTTACCCCTTAGACTTGGAGCTGCGCACCTCTTTACTGTTCACACGAAGAATAAGAAGAGTGTCCACTGTCCATCTTTGTCTCATTGATTTGATGGTGGATATCTGCATCCAAACTACTGGAGCCGGTGTACACATGATCACGCTAATGGGAACACCACCATGAGTCATAACTAGCTCATTTTGACCCAATTAAGTCAGTAAATGCTCTCACATAACTGCCAAAGAGTCATAAGTCACTGGACAATCATTCTGAGGCAAAAATAAGAAACTAGGATTAAAACTATAATTTTACCAGCATATCGTGAATGCAGTACAACCACAGGTTTTCTCAGGGGTTGAATGAAGGTCAAATGGTCTTAGAAAGTTAACAAGTGGGTTAAAACAATCAAAAAAGAGTTTGCACGTGTTCTGAGAATTAAATGACTTTCTGAAACCTTAAAAATAGACCTGCTTAATTAAATGAGGTTCTGATCAGGATAAAATTCACCTAAACCATCTAAAATTTGTAGAAAAATATTCTTTAGGATTTGGAACCTTCAATTTGACCTTCAGAACCCATTTTGACTTAGAATAGAGTCATAGACAGACATTTATCCTAATTTTGGTTTTTGTATAAATTACCCAATCAAACATGATCAAAACTAAAATTCAACTTCACCATTGGATTTATTAGGTTCAAATTAGGTTTGTACCAAAATTTGGTCCCAAGATGCGCTTGTCTTGACCTAGTTTGCAACTTAGTCCTGTCTAATTACATTTCTACCCTTAACTTTCAAAATCTTTTCAAACAGACCCCTAACTTTACGTCATTCTCACAAAAAGGTCCTTACTACCATTAAACCTATTCCTACTTGCTCTGGCAACCTTAAATTGGAAAGAGCTCCCTGATTTCTTGATGAATCCCTTTCAAATTTGAAAGTGAAGCTCGTCAAAAAATTTCCTTCCTTTTAAACCCGATCCTAAGCCCTAAAACTCACCCAATATCTCATGCGAACACATGAGAGATTTGTGTCTCAAGGGATTTCCCAATCCGGCAAGCCTTCCAAGCTTGGGAAGCTTGTTTCCCAAGCTCTAATCGGCCTTTAATGACGTATAAAAGAAAGCCCAGACCAGGCCGAACTCCCCAAGCTTGAATTCAACCAGAGTAACCCCCAAATTGTTCTCTCCTCCTCCGGCTAAATTGCTCTTCAAGCTCCGACGACCCACCTTGCCTCTACTCATCGTCTGACCGCAATACCAACAGTAGATCCTCCTTCCTTGCCTTGTTCCGCGTGGAGCAGCACCAGCCGGCGTCCCTATCCCTTCATCCTCGCCATCCAACCCTTATTAGAGCAAGCTTCGTCTCCGGCACCGACCATACCGCAACCGGCGCTAGCTTCGCTCCCCGTCATCTACTACTTCTCCTAAACGATTCCTCAGCCTCCCCTCAACACAACAACAACTCCACACTTCATTTCAACCCTGCCAATGCCCTCCGCGAATCCTTTCTTCCAACTCGCCGGCAGACCTCTGGCAAGCCCTAGCACCTTCCACAATTCACCTTCGCCACCGCTTCCACGCTCCACACCTCGGCCTTGACCTCAGGAGCAAAAGCCTTAACTTCGTTAGGTCAATTGCTCCTCGAGAACCTGCACCCAACTCACGCACCTCCGACCACCCTTCTCGAGGCGTCAGACCTCCTCACACATGATCACGCCACACAACCACCACCATTACACTCGCCACTCCACGATGATCCTCCTGAGCATTTTAACTTGGGCTTTTAACTTGTTCTTTGTGTTTCAGGTATCAACGTCGGAGCTCCGCCCCAGCATCATCCCTCCGACACTGTTCTTTACATTCCAGGCCACGAAATCTCTAGGCACAGGCACCACATTGTGCAGAATCAACCTAGGGGTCCGCCCAGGCTATTAATTGGAGGAGACCACCTCCTCTTCACCTTCAATTGGAAGGGCAACCCAGCTGCAGTCGTACGTGAAGAGGGTGTGGGCTTTAGTCCCACATCGTTTGCTAAAGAGAGCCCGTAGTGGCATAAAAGAAAAAAGTGTTAGCGGCTTATCGCCTCGACACATAGGGGGGTGATGTCTCCTACACACTCCCCTCATGCGCCTCGTCCACGACACCTCACCCGTGGATCTAGTGAGCCCAACCAGCCTAAGCCTGCACTCCTTGGCTGCGACCACTCCCGCAGCCCTGGACCCAGGTACGTAGCTACCTGATTACTCGACTACCCATTGAGAGGCCCTGGGAGGGTGAAGCCTAAGAGAGAAAGAGAAGGAGAGATTGTGCGGGTAGGGGGAGGGTTTTGCTGTAGAGAGAACTGGCTGACACTTAGCCAATTCAAGAACGTTCCCCTTCTGTGTGAAGTAGCTGAACAGAGAAAGAAAGAAGGCTAGAGCAGAAGAAGAAGAAAGAAGAGGTGCCGCACAGGAAGAAGAAGAAGAGGAGAACAAGAAGAAACAGAAAAGGAGAAGAAGAACAAATAAAAGCTACACAGGAAGAGAGAGAGACCCTTGAGTCTCTAGCACTGTAGCACAGGGCTACTTAAGACGTCTGATACTTCAATTGCATATACTTGAGACTAGATTTAAGTGTTATTTGTGAGGAGTAATTGGTGATTTAAATCACCATTTTACTCCATTCTTTTTGGCATATTGTTTTGATGGGAACACCATCATGAGCCATAACTAGCTCATTTTGATCCAATTGAGAGAATAAATGCTCCTACCCAACCGCTTGAAGGTCATAATTCACTGCATAACCTTTCTACGAATAAAATAAGAAACTAGGGTTAAAAGTGCAATTTTACCAACGTAGTCCATCCATAGGTTTTCTCAAGAGCTAAACAAAGGTCAAATGGTCTTAATAAGATTATAAGTGGGTTCGATCAGATAGAAAATGATTTATGCGTATCCTGTGAATTAAATGACTTCTTGAAACCCTAAATAGACCCACTTGATTAACCAAGGTTCTGGTCAGAATAAAATTCACCTAAACCCTCTAAAAATCATAGAACAATATCCTCTAAGGTTTAGTACCTTTAATTTGGTCATTGGAACCCATCTTGACCAAGAATGGGGTCTTAGACAAATATTTACCCTAATTTGGGTTTTTACATAAAGTACCTAGTTAAACGTGATCAAACCAAAAATTCAACTTTACCATTGGATTCCTTAGGTACAAATTAGGTTTGTACCAAAATTTGGACCTAAGGGGAGCTTATCTTGAGATAGTTTGCAAAAAGGTCCTGTCTAATTACATTTCTACCCCTAACTTTCAAAAACCTGTGCATTTAGTCCCCTAACTTCATCATCTTTTCAAATAGGTCCCTCCACCATTATAGCGAAGGAATCCTACTCCAGCGAGCTTTGAAAGGAGGTTTCTCCTTGATTGCTCAAAGAATACCTTTCAAAATTGGAAGGGAGATTCTCTGAGTAATCCCCTCCAATTTGAACCCATCTTTGATCCCTGATTGTTTCCCAATCTCTCATGTGAACGCATGAGAGATTTGGGTCTCTTGAAGCTTCTAACTCTGGCAACCCTGCCTTGCTTGGAAGCTTGGCTCCCAAGCACAAATCCTTCTCCAGAGACCTATTTGAAGACTCCCCAGATCCAACTGAGTCTCCTCAGCTTGAAATTGGACCGGATTCCCTCCATTCTTGTCTCCCCTCCAGCCACAACAACTCTGCAAGCTCTAGCGGCTTCTCCCTTGCTCTCTTGTCACCCAACCACAATACCAGTGGTTGGGTTAACTCTACCTCAGTCCTCCGCGTCACGCAACATCGGTCGACGTCGCCTCTACCCCGTCTTCGCTGCCACCTCACCTACGGAGGTCTTTGTCTTCCCCACGTCCGGCAACTATACTGGCGTGGGATTCCCATCCCTTTCGACCTTAGAAGTAGGTTTTTCGACTCTCTCTCTTACACTTTCTTTCCCTCTCACTATTTCCTTAAATCATCCACCGACGCCACTGACCACCATCACCTTCTCCACCTCCGGCGAGGTGCTCCCGTCGCTCCGCACCTCTATCCACCTCGCCAACCACTCTACAACCTCCGCCTTGACTCCCTGATTATATCCCCTCACTCCAATCACTCCATCGACCACCCAAACACTCCCTCGAACACACCCACACACACGCACACACTAAGCCCTAGATACGCCACCACAGCCACCCACACGCCACGAAACCACACCCATCATATCTGCAGTGCTTCGACGATGCTCCTTGAGCTATTTGACGTGGCCGCAAGGATGTTCTCATGTTTTCAGGTTCATCGCCCATCTGCCATTGCTGCTAAGCGTGAAGCTTGCTTGCTGCGCTCCAGGCCTTCCTCTGCTCCAGTGAGACACCCAGGTTGTGCGCAATCGAAGCCCGCACATGTCGCAACCCTCACACGAAGACTCTAGCAGCTGCAGCTCTTCAATTTGGTCAAGCACTCTCTACGGCAGGCACACGAAAGAAGGTGGGACATTTAATCCCACCTCAGAAGTGGAAAAGCACCCGTGTGCGCATAAAAGGAAAAAGTGTTAGAGGCTCTTCGCCTCCAACACTGAGGATGAGGTCCTCCTCCCCCTCTCACATACTCGTCCGTGATATAACCTGCGGACCTGGCCATGACCTGACTACTCAACCTATTCACTCCTCGCTCACCACACACGCCGGTGAGCCTGGACCTGGGTTTGCGTTAGGTCTGATTACCCAACCTGTTAAAGGCTCTGGGAGAGCAGTTCTGAAATAGAAAAGAGAGAAAAAGAGAGGAGAGTTACGCAGGGGAAGGGGGGTTTTGCTCTGAGGAGTTTGCCTTCGACACTTAGTTGAATTCAAAGAAAGAGCAAGGCTAAAGAAGGGAAGAAGAAGAGGAGAAGGCTAGCACAGCTCAGGGCCAAGGTAGAAGAAAGGTAAAGTCAGGAAGAAGCTAAGGAAGAAGAGGACCGTAGGTAGAAGAAAGAAAAGAAGAGGAAGAGAAGCTAAGGAAGAAGAGAAGAATCGTGAAGACAAAGAAGAGAAGGCAGAAAGAAGAAGCCACAGGAAGAAGAGAAGAAGAAGAAGAATCAGAGAAAGAGAAATCAGAAAAGAAGCAAAGCACTGTAGCCAGAGTCATTTAAGATGTCAGATTTGCAATCAAACGTCTGAATTTATATTTTCTTCTTTAATTAATTTGAGAAACTATTATCTGGTCTACAATTCTTTTTACTCTTGACATACTCATTTGCTCTACATTCATTATTAGTTTTTGAGTAATGATTTGTGTTCAAATTCCATTAGTTGCCAAGTTTAGTGTGTGAATTCCATTTGCTCATTGTGTTCGACCTCGGAATATATTCGAGTAATAAAATTGTATTTGTTTTGAACGCTATTTCGACTATACTACAATGCAATACTTTTAAATACCTATTCAGCGTGACGAACATTTTGGCGTTGTTTCCAGGGAGCAACGCATAATTTACCACTATTCTCTGCATTATTTGATTATATTTGAGCACTAACTTACCCTATTTGCTTTATTGTGATTTTGCGAGGTACTTCACGAGGAGATTTTCCGTGCAAATCAACAACTCCAGGGTAGGTAACTTTATTCTTTCCTAATCAACCTTCTAATCTTGGGAAGATAAAAAGGAAACAATCAATTAGGAATCACCTACCTTATTTTCATAGTAATTATCATTTAAAAGGCAAGTTTCCTGATTTGCAAAATTTTTTCAAATCTCATTTAAAAGGCAAGTTTCCTACCCCTAAATTCTTGTGCCTATTAGTGATTACGCTTAACTTCTAATCTTCTTGGATTACGCACTTCTTGTCTAAAGTCCAAGGAGAATATTTTTGAAGATCAAAGTGGACTTGGAAATACAGCCACTTAGAGTTTCTACATTAAGAGTTTTGAAGTGCTAGTTCACACTTGCCTGCATAAAAGGAAATAAACCCACTCGCATTTGTGTGCTACTCAAGCCTTTGCTTGAAAAGATCTAATCAAGAAAAACTCTAAAATCAGGCTCTAAACTCACTTGAACCCTAAAATCCTTGGACCTAATAACCTGGGAGTCAAATTAGGGTGATTTCTAGGTCTTGGCCTAGAGTCACTCTGCCAACATTAGGGCAGGTTAGGTAAAGTTGGACTACGTTGTAGGCCAACCAACCTCCAAATTAGGTCACAAGTCAAATCAATTGCTAATTCAAGTGAAAACAAAGGCACAAATTAGGACATAAAACCGGTAGACTTAAGAGGTCAAGTCATCTATTCTGGTCTACCTGGACCGTCAGTGACAAGGAAGTTAGGTGGGGGAAACCTTGTAACCTGTGGGGGCGCTCTACCGTGTAGGGGTCTTTGCGGGACTCTCCCTTCTTGGCTGCCCAGGTAATTCGCAGGTGGACGACTTTCTGATCCATGGGTATCATCCGCCCTGAACCTCTATAGTTATCCAAAAATCTTTGGGTGTCTTGATTGGGTCAACATCACATCTAGTCCCTCATCCCTTCTACTTAGAGCACACACACAGATTTTCTTGGGAATCTCTATTCAGATCAAATCACTTCATTCTAAACTTGAACTTTAATTCTACATCTTGATTCCACCATCTGATTCAAAAATGCAGCCTGGTTACTTAGGAAAACCATTGAAGAAACCTGAATCACAAAGATCCATGAGAGATAGAATGGTTGAGGATGCCCTTAGATTTTATGACATTGATTACAAAACCTCAAAACCAATTGAAGACATTCAGGTTGATGTATCAACAACAACAACCTTCATCATAAACTGTACCTAATTATTATTAACAGAAGTAACCAAGGATCAACCTAGGATATTCTCATAACAAGATACATCGAGATAGAAAAATTGCATAACTTTGAATATCTCCAATGTATGATAAATTCTGAACTTTGGGAAAAACACCAAGATGATCTTGAAAAATGGGAAGAGATGATGAAATTGTTGAAACAAGTTATCGATCAAAAATACCCATACATGCCCCAAATAGCTAATGAAACATCTTGGAGTAATATTGAGGATCTATTTGATTTCCCAAATCCTGGGTTTGAGACACAATGTTGTCGTGGATTCCCAACCCAGATGGAATATAATATGCCTGATCTTGAATTAGGTTGGGAAGTTCCAATTGCAGGAGAACATGATTTTGAGCCAACCCTAGAAAACCAATACTCTGGTTCACCAAGCATAGAATTCCTAGACTCCTGTAAGAATGAGATTGAAACAGAACCTCTTGAGGGTGTAAATCCCACCCCTTATTTTGATAAGGTCACCCCCAAAGGCAATTCTGACCTAGATTCTTGTAATTCAACCCACATCCTTAGCCTAGAATCTGGATATGAATCTTATTGGGATAAGTACCAGGCCCTGTATGATGAAGATCAAAGTTTGAATTGGGATGATGATTTCGGGCCTTTATTTGATGAATATCCCTCTCCAACATCCTCAGAGATACAAATTATTTTTCAGAAGTCACGCCAATCCATGATATAGAAACCGAGAAGTTGGAAGAGTGGAGTTTTGATTGGGTCTTCCCTACAAGCCAGGAACTCAAGCCTAGATCAAACAGGGACACCTTTTTAAGCTCGAAATCTACAAATAGGCCAGACCCAAGTCAGGTTGCTGAATCTACATCTTGTGATTTATTCTGTGGTGAAACCTCTAATCTCGAATCAACTTCAGAAGTGGATTCTTGCACTTTTTTCAACGATTTCAAATCTTACTATGATTTCGGAGAACCATTGTTTCCTGACAACTACGAGCCAATCTACAACCTCAGTTCACATGATTCATTCATCGACTCTGACTCTGAGGTCCCTAATCCCAGGATCATTGAATTAAAAAAAAATCACGTATCACAAAAATACCAAAAAAATCAAAAAAATCATGAAAAGAACAAAAAAATTCTGAGGGGCGAGAAAATTTTGAGGCCATACAAATCATGAGGAGAAAAAGGGGAAAAGTGAAAAATGTCAAAAAAGGAGCACAAAATGAAAAGAAAAAGAAGAGATAGTCATTAGTAAGAAATTAAGGGATTAACTGAGTTTTAGACCATATCAAAAAAAAAGAAAATGAAGGGAAAAAAGTACTAAGGAAACACAGAAGAGATTAGTAGGAACGCAGATCTTAGGCCTCTTGGGCTATACTCATAGGCTTAAAAATTCAAGTATTCGCTAAGATCTGGATAATCCTCAAGAGGTTGGGGAAAATGCGAAGCATAAGTATTAGGTCTAAGGCAGGAGGGTGTATTCGACCTCGTTAACTGACCTCTGGTTTGCGGTACTTGGTAACCTAAGCACCCCAATCCACACACAGTCTGGTTCAGTGTACATAAGTATCAAAATCATGCAAAAGCGTTTAAATTGTTATGAAAAAGTCACCTAGATTAGGAGCGGCCGATCAACACAAGTTGATTTGGACGAGTTCCCAACACGGAGAGGTGGGAAATTCCCCTTGAAGATGTGCAATAACATATCGTCTCCTCGATGCTTGTCTCCTAGGATATTTACATATCCTATTGGGGGCATGTAAGCATCCTGTGCTGGTTCAGATGCCATGGGTGGCATTATCACGAAATGTCGATTACTGGGGTCTGGATTTAGTTGCAGAACGCCATGGGTGGGATTATCTCGAAATCTCGAAAGCTAGGGCTCTGGGGGTTACCATGGGCGGTGCTATCCCAAAGCATCGATTACCAAGGACCCTTCGAGGATTGATGATGGGGACTAGGAATCTGATACAGACCGTGTTGAGAAGCCAATCCGAAGCTAGAAATAAAAAGAAAGAGAGAGAAAACTCTCCAAACAAAGAAACTCCTCTGTCTCTTTCTTACAAAAAATGCACTGCAAACTGAACCGAGGCTAAAATATATTACAAGCATGGGTGCTTTAACCGCGGAGTCCAACGAACTTTAGGATAGTTCCTGTGGGCCTTAAAAACCTTCGTGGTGGACAGAGGCTAGAGCTAGCCAAGTTTTGATCTTGATTGGTACTTGAGTTCCTCTAGTCCTACTATTGGCATTCTAACCTAATCTACAGGAAAAAAGCACACATCATAGTTTGTGAACATCAAGGAACTTATGGTCTAGAATCAAAGTTAAAACCTTAAAATTTTGCTAAGGGACTAGCAAAAGCTAAGCATGGGGGTATGATGGGGGTATAAGAAGGAAGATAAAGAAGAAGAGAAAGAAAGAAGAAAGACCGAAGTTAAAGGCAGCCAGCAGAGATAGAGACAGAAGAACAAGAGAAAAAGTAGAAGAGAGAAAGAGCCAGAACTGTAGCATCATCATTTTAAGACATCTGATTCACAAATTAGACGTCCAATTTTGAGTTCAATTTACATACATTGGTTCCTTTAGAATTTTGTGCTTACATTTACTCCTATCCTTTTGCACTGTGACATTGATATTATTGCATATTCTTTTAAATTCTAAGTTGTGATCTTGATTTCTAAACTCCAATTTGTTCTCTGTGTACGACCTCGGACTTTAAAATTCGAGTAATATAATTGTATTTGTTTTGAACACTTTTTCGGCTATATTACAACGGGACATTCTTAAAACCCGATTCAACGCGACAAACATTTTGGCACCGTTGTTGGGGAGCAACGGGCGATTTAGAAATCTTGATTGCAATTGTTGATTTAGTAGTAACTTGCTATATCTCTTTTTGTTGTGATTGTTTAAGGGAAGAAGATTCAAAGGAAGACTGCCGCACATCAAACACGCCAGGGGCAGGTAATTTCTGATTAATCTCTTTCTCTTAAGCCCCTCATTCTGGAAAGGAAGAAAAAGATAAAATCAATTAGGGCTACTTGCTTTACATTTCTAGCTAATTCACCAAGTTATCTGATTTGATTTCAACAACAATATTGATTTGTGCACCCATTTAAGGTAACTAGAGCTACCACATTCTTGATTGAGCCTTAGATACCACATTTGACAAACTAAATTGGACCAAGGTTAGAGCCAAATTAAGGATTTCAATATAGGGTTTTAGAGACACACCTTCATAGGCAAGAATCAACTCTCCAAAAAGAGGAGTGCCTAAGCCTTGGTTGAAGAGATCTATTCAAGAAAACCCTAAAATTTAGGCTCTTAATCTCACTTGAATCCTAAAAGAAGGGAACTAAAACTTCTCAAAGGACAAATAGGTGAAGTTGACCCACCTTGTTGGGTCAACCAACCTTGAAATTAGGTCACTTTTAGCACTTAATACATCTAAAGTTCAAGTGGAATCTTAAGCACCCTTGCCCTTAATTAAAATAGGTAGACTTAGGATGTCAAAGTCCCCATTCTGGTCTATCTGGAACATCAGTGACAAGAGAGGTCGGGTGGGAGAAACCCTGTAACTCGTGGGGGCGCTCTACTGTGTAGAGGTCTTCATGGGACTCTCCCTCTTTGGCTGCCCAAATATTTTTCAGGTGGATGGCTTTCCGACTAAGGGGTATCATCCACCCCGAACCTCTATAGTCATCCAAATTTTTTGGGTGTCTTGATTGGGTCCATCACATTCTACTCTCATCCAGACCATCAGTGAATGTTCGGTAGGAGGTCCTTAAGACCATCCTTGAGTCCTCCCTTAGTGATTCACTCCTGTCGAGGCTAGGCCTCGACTTCCATGTTTGTGCAGCAACTCCACCACATAGACATCTCCTCTGATTCATCTGAACCCAATTCTCTTTCTTCAATCATCATGGCACACCCAGTAGAAGAAGAGAATAACCTTGAGAACCAACTCCAGTGCCTTAATGATTTATTTCAAGCCTTTGTAAACTCATCGCAGCATCCTATAATGCGAGATCACTGCAATCCCGCTGCGGTGGCGATCAAACCTCGAGCCCAAATCCCGGCTGGAGGTCCTGATTCTGAACTCAAGCCTAACATGATTCATGCTATTCCAAAGTTTCATGGGCTTAATTCTGAGGATCCCTTCTAGCACATCAAACAACTCAAGCATCTGGCCTAGACCTTCTGGTCAGATGTTCAAAATTGGGATATTCTTCTCATGAAGATGTTCTCCTTCTCTCTCATGGACAAAGCAGCTCACTGGTATCTGACTCAAATGCGTCTAATCAACACATGGGTTGAACTACATTCCGAGTTTTTGAAAAAGTTCTTCCTAATTGGTCAGACGAATGCCTTACGACACCAGATCACACACTTCACCTAGCAATCTGAAGAACCACTTCATGAAGCATGGGACCGTTTCCTGGATCTCATGTGAAAGTGCCCCCATTATGGAGTTCCTAAACGGGAACAAGTCCAGTCATTTTACCTGGGACTCTGTGAATATATCTGCTTATTCGTCAATGCAACCTGCGGAGGAAATATCATGAGTCAACACGAAGACATTGTGTGGGAGATTCTCGAGAATATGTGCAAGAACTCCATCAGTAATGACTCCATGGGCTTATTCGACCGAACGAATGCCAGCGCATCGATGAATCCAAGGGGAGCACATGAGATGCAGGGCCTGTTCGCATCCGTCGACTTGGAATTGATGGCTAGTCGGTTGGACAAGGTCTCTATCATTGAAAAGAAGGTGGACGAGCTAACTCGACATCTGTAGCGACTAGCGAGCCACCTATGCGCAAAACCCGTTTGCACAGTCGCCCCCTAGGAGGGAAACTGTGCATAACATCTATCACCGATCTTCTCAGGGGATGGACTCGTATCCACCCCCGTCTGACTCTAGGACCAGAGGAAACTCCGATCCTACCTACTCTAGTTGGGGGAAATCTAAACCCTCGTACTCTGACTTTCCTAAGGTTCCTCAGACCTACGAGGACCTCAACACCACCCAGAATGACCCATTCTCTAATACCTATAACCCTAGATGGTGGAATCATCCTAATTTCCTGTGGGTGAAAAATAATCAGAATCAAAGACCACCATATCAACCTCGTCCACAAGCTCATCATCCATTTCAGCCGCCTCAGCCTCGGCCCAACCCCACCTACCAATCTAGGCCAACTCAGACAGATCAAATGACTCTTATCCTTCAGACTCTGGCTGACATTCAGAAGACGAATGTGGCTATGCAAAAACAACACAAGGATGAGATCACAAAGGTTCGCAATCAACTCGCCCAGATGGTGAATTCCCACCAACCTGTCACACTCCCTTCACAACCTCTACCAAATTTGAATAACGTGTCGAACCAGAGATGCGTTATGAACCCAAATCCGGGCCAAGCCCACATGATTTATCAGGCCCCTTCTGTTCCATCACCTGACGGGATGGAAGCTTTGACATCATATGCAGGATTTCAGCAGCAACCACCTATTTTACCGACACCGAACCAAAACCAGGTAGGACTGAATTCTATTACAACCCGTAGTGGCAAAACAACACAAGACCCACCTTACCCAAGCCACTTTCAGCTGGTAGTAACCCAAACCCTAGGATAGCTATCCAGAATACCCCTATCCCAGATCAAGAACCTGGATCTATTCTAGAGGAACCATCCAAGGTTCCATTTCCCGAGTTCTTGACCAAGGGAAAGAGGACAAACAAACCCGTGGCACCTAAGGAGGACCTGGTCAAGCTCTTTGAACAGGTCCATATAAACATCCCCTTGATGGATGCGATCCGCCACGTACCGGCTTATGCACAATTTCTAAAAGACGTGTGTGCACCTAAGCGAAAGCCGCGAACCAAAAGTGGGAGTCCAATCGTACTATTAGAGCAAGCCAGGTTTGTAATTTTGAGCAAACTCCCACCTAAGGCAAAAGACTCAAGTACTCCCCTGATTTCCTGTACCATTGTGATACCCAATTTGATAGAGTTTTATTCGATCTAGGAGCCTCCATAAACCTAATACTTACATCCCTACTTGACCACCTTGAGGAATCTAAGCTAAAACTAACAGAGGTGACATTACAGTTGGCTGATCGATCTATTAAGTCACCTAAAGGAGTTCTTGAGGATGCCATTGTTAGGGTTCGGGATTTCTATTTCCTAGTGGACTTTGTAGTCTTAGATATGGATGCTTCAGAAAACCCGAGGGATACACCAATTATACTAGGGAGACCCTTTCTGGCCACTGCTAGGGCCAACATAAATTGTGAGGAGGGCCAAATTGAATTGAAATTCGGGAACCAAACATTAAAGATTGACATCTTTAAGGCCCAACAAGAGATTAATTACGGTGGTATAGAACATATATGTGATATCAAAGCTGTGGTTGATGATCCATATATTGAGGAAAACATGACTACTTCTGATCAACCATAAGAGGATCAAAACCTGGAACCAGAGGAGTTCGAACTTGACCTAGATACACCCATAACCCCTTCCCTTGCTACGGACACACACCTTGAACCACCCGCTGCTGCTGATAACCCTGTTTTGGAATTCAAGCCTCTTCCCAACCATCTTAAGTACGTCTTTTTGGGTTCAAATCAGACGTTTCCTGTGATTATCAACTCTAGACTCACACCTAATCAAGAATCCCGTCTGATTACTATTTTCCAGCAACATCGAAGAGCCATTGGATGGACTCTCAATGATTTTACTGGTATCAGCCCCTCCTACTGCACACACCGCATCTATACGGAAGAGGGAACACGACCTTCCCGTGAAATGCAGAGACGTCTGAATCCTAATATGTAGGAGGTCGTGAAAAAGGAGATCATCAAATGGTTAGATGCTGGGATCATCTACCCGATCTCCAACAGTTGGTGGGTGAGTCCAATCCAGGTTGTGCCTAAGAAGGCATGACTCACTGTAATCACGACTGAAACTGGAGAAATCATACCGACCCGTGTGGCGAATTTGTGGAGAGTCTATATTAATTATAGAAGACTCAATACCTCCACAAAGAAGGATCATTTCCCACTACCGTTTATTGATCAGATCCTCGAAAAACTAGCGGGAAATAGGTTCTTCTGCTTTTTGGACAGGTACTCCGGTTATAACCAGGTGGCAATCCATCCTGAGGACCAAGAAAAGACCACTTTTACCTGCCCCTTTGGAACGTACACGTTCCGAAGGATGCCGTTTGGTCTCTGCAATGCACCACTACTTTTCAGCGATGCATGCTTGCCATATTCTCAAATATGGTAGGTGATCATCTGAAAGTCTTCATGGATGAATTTTCAGTATTCGGAGAATCATTTGATGATTGCCTCCTGCACTTGATCTAAATCCTCAGGCGATGCATTAACATGAATCTGGTTCTTTCTTGGGAAAAGAGCTATTTCATGGTGCCTAAAGGAATTGCCCTTGGACATCTCATATCAGAAAAGGGCATCCAGGTCGATCGAGCTAAGGTGAATCTGATTTCCAAACTCCCTATGCCTAGCTCGATAAAGGACATCCGATCTTTTCTGGGGCACATCGATTTTTACTGTCGATTCATTCTTGATTTCTCAAAGATCACTCACCCCATGACCACTCTACTATCTAAGCATGTTCCTTTCGAAATCTCCAAGGAATGCACTCAAGCATTTGAAATCCTCCGTGATCGAGTTACCCAAGCTCCAATCCTACAGTCCCCTGATTGGTCTCAACACTTTGAGATCTTGTGCGATGCACTTGACTTCGCTATAGAAGGGTACTTGGGCATAAAATTGAATGGAAACCCGTGGTCATCTACAACGCTAGCAAAACACTTGACAAGGCTCAACGTAACTACACAGTTACTGAGAAAGAGCTGCTAGCCGTAGCATTTGCCCTGGAAAAATTCAGATCATATCTCCTGGGTTCCCGTGTTATCATTTACCCGGATCACATAACTGTGAGGCATCTCCTTGCGAAGAAGGATGAAAAACCTCGATTAATCCGCTGGATCTTGCTGTTGTAAGAGTTTGACCTCGAGATTCACGACAAAGTGGGAAAATAGAACGTGGTAGCTGATCACTTATCCCGCCTTCCTTATGAGATTATCAACCCTTCCGGACCCATTACGGAGCATTTTCCTGATGATCACCTCCTGACTATCAGTACAGGGCTTCCATGGTTTGCTGATCTAGTGAACTACCTGGCATCACATCAGATCCCGTCCAATTGGCCAAAGGCCAAGAAGGACAAATTGCTTTCCGTTGCCAAGTATTTCTTCTAGGAAGACCCGTATCTTTTTCACATCGGTGCTGATCAAATCATTCGAAGATGTGTTGCGGCTGCGAAAATTCAGGGCATATTATCCTTTTGCCATGACCAGGCATGCGGTGGACACTTCTCAAGTCATAAAACCGTAGCGAAAGTCCTCCAATGTGGCTTCTATTGGCCCACAATTTTCAAAGACGCATACAATCACTGTCGGGCATGCACTCGTTGCCAGATGATGAGAACCTCATCATGAGCCCTAAACTAGCACCATTTAACCCTGATTTGCAGGAAAAAGCTCCTACATAACCTTAGAAAGGCTTGGCTCAGAGAGATTCTGAGTTTGCAAAGAAAACAGAAACTGAGGGGTAAAAATGTAATTTCACCAGTCCAATCTGAAAACAGGGTAACTCAGGATCCAAACATAGGTCAAAACAACCTAATAAGAAGGAAAGTGGGATGATCTGATCCAATAAGGGCTACAGCAATTCCAAGGAACTAAATGATAATCTGTAACCCTAAAACAAACCCACTTCAATTCACGAGGTTCGAGGCAAAGTAAAAATAGAATAAACCCTATAAAATTCATAGAAAAATAATCTCTAGGGTTTATAACCTTCAATCTGTCCTTAGGAACCCATTTTGACCTACACTGAGAACCATGCCTAATTAACAACTTAATTTGGGTTTTTCCATAAATTGACTGGTCAAACAAGGTTTAATCTAGAAATAAAATTCACCATCAGATTCCTTAGGTCCTAATTAGTCATGTATAAAAACTTGGGCCTAAGAAGAAACCTTCTTGACCAACTTTACACTTTGGTCCTCATATATTTACGTTTTGTCCCTCAACTCTTGAACCCTCACATTTTGGCCCCTAACTCTCCTTTGTTCTTTGCGTTCAGGTCCCTCCTGCAAAACCTGAGCAGCACCATGCTCCGGCGACCTTGCGCGGAGCATGGCGCCGCGCAGGGTAAGGGAGGGAGCCTGCCAAGTCAAATGGGGGTGCCCTGCGTCGTCAGCCACCGCAGGAGCACCCCCCGGAGTGCTGCGACCGCCCATACCGCCCGTGCGAATGCACGGACGGTATGGGTCTCCTTCCTCTGGCGTCCTCCGGCGAGGGAGACACGTCGTCTCCCTCCGCCCTCCTCTCTGGTTCTGCCCCTATAAATACCCCCGTCGTTCCGCTGTTCTTCCCAGCTTGGATCTGACGGAGACACCCCCTCAATTCCTCCCTTCCCACTCTGACAGATGCCCCCTTGCTCCGACGGCCTCTCCTCCTCCTCGTCGCCCTGCCGCACTACCAGCAGCAGGGTTACCTTCCCTCGATCTTTCCGCGTCACGCCGCACCCAGCTGGCGCCTCTCCGGCCCTCTCCTCGCCGCCGCCCCTTCCTCTGGGCAATTTCTTCTCCGGCAACAGTCGATACGACTGTTTCCTGCTTCAACCCCTCCTCGTCCAGCTTAGTAGGTAAAACTTCTCCTCTTCCTCCCCTCTTTCTTTTCCATACTGAAAGCCCTTACTGTCGCCACCGATTTCCCACCGATCACCCTCACCTTCTCCACTTCCGGCCAAACTCCGACGAACCGCTCCCATCGCTCCAGCACCCCACACGGCTCGCCGACCTGTGCATAACCTCCGCCTCCTCACCCTGATCCTCTTCCGCCCCTCCACTTCCCACCAAACGCCCTCTGCAGATCCACCGAACACACCCACTTCTCCACCCGCAGTTTGACCTAGGGTGACCCTTTTGCTCCACCACGCCCCCTGCAGACCCTCCGACCACCTTCGCCGTGCCACGGCGAAGGTCCTCCACATATCTGATTAGGCCGAGAGGCCGTGTTGTTGTAAACAGGGTCTGTGCTCGCCGCCGCCATTGACGAGTGAAGAAGCTCCGCCTACCTGCTGCTCCAGGCACGCCACGCCTAGATCAGGCTCCCAGGCTGCGTGGGGTGACTTCGCGAAGTGCCAAGCTGCAGCTGAGGCGAAGTCCTCGCGCGAAGCCCTCGCATTGGCCCTCGACTGCTTACTGCCTTCTCCGCACGGGCACTCACATTGGGGTGGGACATTTAGTCCCACCTCGGAAGATTGTGAGCGAGCGCCGAGAAATAAATTGGAAAGGTGACATAGTCTATTCGCCTCAGTTCACGGGGTGAGGTCCCCTTCACCCGCCCGATTACCCAGCTCCGTCCGCGCTCACGCCTCGCGGACCTGGCCTGACCCGACTAAGCCCGACCTGCACTCCTCGCCCACCACCGCATGCCGGTGGGCCTGGACCCGGGCACGACCCGCGTACCCGATTACCCGGTTGCTCTGGGAGAGCTGTCCTAAGAGTGAATTCTGAGAGAGAGAGACGCGGGGGGGGGGGGGGGGGAATAGAGTAGGTTTTTGCCCTCTGATGCTGAACTCTTGAGCGTGCAGGCACAGGTGAAGAAGAAGAAGGACCGCGGAAGAAGAAGAACTGAAGCGACACTGTAGCATCCACAGGTTAAGTCATCTGATTGGAAAATCAGACGACGTCCTGAAGACAGGTGAAGACAAAGAAGAAGAAGAAAAGAAGAGAGAAGGAGCAGCCAAGTGAAGAAACAGAAAGCAGAAGAAGAAGAGAAGCAAGAAGCAAGAAAAGAAGAAGAAGAAGAACAGGAAGAACAAAAGCCAAAGAGGAGAGAAGTCAAAGAGGAAGAAAGAAGAGAAGAATAAGAAGCCAAACTTTCTTCTCTCTCTCTCTCTCTTTATTTTTGTAATAGAACATGTATATCTCTAGAATACGACTTGCTCCCTGAGTTCGACCTCGGGAGAATTGTTATTCCCAAGTAAAAAAAATATATATATTTGAAATGATGGCAATAACTAGCTATACTACAATGCTATAGCAAAACCTAGTCATAGTTGTCGCCGATCGTTTCACCAGACCTTAAGCAACATGAGCCACCATGATATGATGCCCTTACAGCCGATTCTTGTATGCCAAATCTTCAACGTATTGGGGATTGATTTTATGGGACCCTTTCCTGTTTCAAACAGCTTCGAGTACATTCTACTCACTATTGACTGTGTCCAAATGAATCAAAGCCATTCCAACCCGAACCAATGATCATAAGGTAGTTATCAAATTCATTCATCAGAACATTTTTTCACAGTTCGAAATTCCACGTGCTATAATCTCTAATGGAGGGACCCATTTCACTAACGCTCAGTTTAGGTCACTGATGACTAAATACGGGGTGTCACACCGAATCTCTACTCCTTACCACCCCCAAACTAATGGTCTAGCTGAGCTATCAAATTGGGAGATCAAGAAAATCCTCCAGGTTACTGTTCGACCTAACAGGAAAGACTAGTCATCCTGACTTTCGGAAGCTTTGTGGGCTTATAGGATCGCCCACAAAACCTAATTAGCCATGTCTCCCTTCAGATTGGTGTACGGGAAGGCCTGTCACCTCCACGTCGAATTGGAGCACAAAGCCTATTGGGTAGTACGGAACTGCAATCTAGATCTTTCTAAGGTAGGAACACACAGAAAGCTTCAATGAGCAAGATTGATGAATTACGCCACAACGCATATAAGAACTCGTGAATTTACAAAGAGTGGGTTAAGGCCTTTCACGACAAGCACATATCCAGAAAGTTCTTTCACCCGAGTCAAAAAGTTCCACTCTTTGATGCCAGGCTCAAACTATTCCCAGGAAAACTAAGATCAAAATGGATCGGACCTTACCTCATCCGATAAATCTTTGGAAATGGAGCCATCAAGATCAGTCCACTCAGCCATGATTCAGAACCTTTCGTCTTGAACGGTCAGAGACTCAAACCGTTCATTGACCCTACCGATACAAATTTGGCTGAGATATCCTTTACCCTCCATTCTCCCTGATCTCATTGCGCCCAGCCGATGGCGTAAAACTCAGCACTTAACGGGAGGCAACCCATCATTTTTTGAAAAACACGAAACCTTTCTTGACATTCCTATGTTGAATTCATATTGTACTTTAGGGTTCATCCATTAGAACAGCCGATCCCACCTCAGGTACCCATACCTGAGTTTTGAAATCGTTCACAACAGTCACCTCGACCGGTTCACTCACCCAAAACTTGTTCTAATGAATGATCTAAGCTGAACTCGAACCCACTTAATTTATAATGGGGAGATTGCAAATCGTAGACATGGGGGTGTATGAAAGTGCAAAACGTCGTGAAAATCATCTCACAAGAAAAGGTTTCATAAAAAAAAAATCACATATCACAAAAATACCAAAAAAATGAAAAATTTCTTGAAAAGAACAAAAAAATTTCGAGGGGAGAGAAAATTTTGAGGCCATACAAATCGTGAGGAAAAAAAGGGAAAAAGTGAAAAATGTCAAAAAAGGAGCACAAAATGAAAAAAAAAAGAAGAGATAGTCATTAGTAAGAAATTAAGGGATTAACTGAGTTCTAGACCATATGAGGAAAAAGAAAATGAAAGGAAAAAAGTGCTAAGGAAACACAAAAGAGATTAGTAGGAACGCAGATCTTAGGCCTCTTGGGCTATACTCGTAGGCTTAAAAATTCAAGTATTCGCTAAGATCTGGATAATCCTCAAGAGGTTGGGGAAAATGTGAAACTTAAGTATTAGGTCTAAGGCTTAGGGAGTATTCGACCTCGTTAACTGACCTCTAATTTGTGGGACTCGGTAACCTAAGCACCCCAATCCACACGCAGTCTGGTTCAGTGCGCATAAGTATTAAAATCACGTAAAAGCGTTTAAATTGTTATAAAAAAGTCACTTAGATTTGGAGCGGCCGATCAACATAAGTTGATTTGGACAAGTTCCTAGCACGGAGAGGCGGGAAATTCCCCTCGAAAATGCATAATAACATATCGTCTCCTCGATGCTTATCTCCTAGGATATTTACATATCCTACTGGGGGCATGTAAGCATCCTGTGCTGGTTCAGATGCCATGGGCGATATTATCACGAAATGTCGATTGCCAGGGTCTGGATTTAGCTACAGAACGCCATGGGTGGGATTATCTCAAAATATTGAAAGCCAGGGCTCTCGGGGTTGCCATGGGCGGTGCTATCCCGAAGCATCGATTACCAAGGACCCTTCGAGGATTGATGATAGGGACTAGGAATCCGATACAGACCGTGTTGAGAAGCCAATCCGAAGCTAGAAATAAAAAGAAAGAGAGAGAAAACACTCCAAACAAAGAAAATCCTCTATCTCTTTCTTACAAAAAATGCATTGCAAACTGAACCAAGGTTAAAATATGTTACAAGCATGGGTGCTTTAACTGTAGAGTCCAACGAACCTTAGGATAGTTCTTGTGGGCCTTAAAAACCTTCGCGGCGGATTGAGGCTAGAGCTGGCCAAGTTCGGATCTTGATTGGTACTTGAGTACCTCTAGACCTACTATTGGCATTCTAACCTAATCTATAGAAAAAAGCGCACATCATAGTTTCTAAACATCAAGGAACTTATGGTCTAGAATCAAAATTAAAACCTTAAAATTTTGCTAAGGGACTAGCAAAAGCTAGGCATGGGGGTATGATGGGAACACTATCATGAGCCCTAACTAGCCCATTTTGACCCATAAAAGAGAACAAAAGCTCCTACACAACCAACTGAAGGTCCTAATTCACCGAATAATCATTCTAAGATAAAAGCAAGAAACAAGGGGTAAAACTGTAATTTTACCATTGCAGTACAACAACAGGTTTTCTCAAGGGCTAAACACAGGTCAAATGATCTTAACAAGATAATAAGTGGGTTGAATCAGATAGAAAAGGGTTCGTGTGAGTTCTGGGAATTAAATGACTTCTTGTAACCCTAAAACAGAACCACTTGATTAACAAGGTTCTGGTTAGGATAAAATTTACCTAAACCCTCTAAAAATCATAGAAAAATATTTTCTATAGTTTAGAACTGTCAATTTGGCCATTGGTACTCATTTTGACCTAGAATGGGGTTTCAGACAGATATTTGCCCTAAATTAGGTTTTTACGTAAATTGCCAAGTAAAACGTGGTCAAACCCAAAATCTAACTTCACCATTGGATTCCTTAGGTCCAAATTAGGTTTTTACGAAAATTTGGACCTAAGGGAAACTCATCTTGACTCACTTTGCAAATAGGTTCAAACTGATTACATTTCTACCCCTATCTTTCAAAAACCCTTGCATTTGACCCCCTAGCTTCTTCATTATTCTTTGCAATTAGGTCCCTCCACCATTATAGCGGAGGAATCCCACTCGGGCGAACTTGAGAAGGTGATTTCTCCCTGATCTCTCAGAGAATCCCCTTCAAAATTGGAAGGGAGATTCTCTGAGAAATCCCCTCCAATGCGACCCTGTTTGAGGCCCGACTTGGTACCCAAACTCTCATGCGAACGCATGAGAGATTTGGGTCTCTTTTGAGTTGCCATTGCCGGCAAACCTACCTTGCTTGGAAGCTTGGCTTCTAAGCACAAACTAACTTCCAGAGATCTATTTAAGGAGCCCCAATTCGCCTTGACTCTTCGAAGCTTGAAATCAGCCAGAGAACCCCCTCAAATTTGTCTCTCCTCCTTTGGCCGACTCACTCATCAATCTCCGGTGACCTCTCCTACTCTCCCTCGTCGCCTAGCCACAATACCGGTGGCAAGTTCCTCTTCCTCACGTTCATCCGCGTTGCGCAGCACCGGCCGACGCCCCTGTCTCCCCTTCGTCCTCACCAACCATCCTCACTGAGCACCTTTGTCTTCGATGTAAGCAATACGAGGCAGACACCATCTCTGTCTACCCCTTCGTCACTTCATCTCCTAGATAAGTTCCTCTCACCTTCTACTCCCTTTCCCCCTTCTTTATTTCCTCAACCGACTACTGCCGCACTCCACCACCATCACCTCCATCTCCGGCCACCAACTCCAGCGAGATCGCCCCACCTCCACAGACCACCTCCCTCCTCGCTGACTAGTCCATAAGCATTGCCTCGACCCCCTGATCACAACCCCCCACTCCATTCACTCTATTGACGGCCCAAACACACCCCCGAACACACCCACTTACACGGCCACAGTATGCCCTAGGTACGCTCACTCAGGTGTTCCCACACCACACCGACCACCCTTGCACACTCGTCGTGCCTTGGCGAAGCTCTTTGAGCGTTTTAACGCGGTCGCAAGGCTGTTGTGGTGATTTCAAGTCCAGGAGCCCTCCGCCATTGATGCAGGCCTTGAAGCTTGCTTGCAGCGAGCTCTAGGCAGTGACAGCTCTAAGCTCGTGTCCCAGGCTGGGTGGAAAGTCTTCACGAACAACTCCAGGCATCTAATTTAAGACAAGAGCCATAGCAGCTAATGCAATCGAAGGAACACCTCTGCTGCAGGCACGTGCAAAGGGGGTGGGAAGATAGTCCCACCTTGGAAAGTTTTGAGGTGCTTCACCCGCATAAGTTGATTTCCTATCAGAGGCTTATCACCTCCAACTCACGGGATGAGGTCCCTCTCTCACCCGGCCCGACTGCCTCGTTTGCAACCACACCCCACGGACCTAGTTGACCTGACTCGACTAGCACACCTTGCCCACCATTGCACGTCTGTGGGCCTGGTCCCTAGCGCGTTCTGGACCCGATTACCTGAGAAGCATGGCTCTGGGAGAGCAGAACCTAAGAGAGAAAAGATAGAAGGGAGTTCGCGTGGGTAGGGGGTAGGTTTTGCTCTGCAAGCCGAAGAGGAGAAGAAGAGAAGCTAAGGAAGAAGGAGAAGGCTAAGGGCTGAAGCAGAAGAGGAAGGGGTTGAAGGAAAGAAAGAACCGTAGAAGCTAAGGTAGCAAAGGAAAAGAGAAGGAAGAAGCTGAAGGAAGTAAGGCAAAGCTAAAGAAGAAGGAAGCTGGCAGAGAGAGAGAGAGGAAAGCCAAAGAAGAAGAAGAAGGCATAGGACGTTAAAGGAAAGAAGAAAGAAGACAAATCAAAATCAAAAGAAAGAGAAGCCAGAGAACAGAGAAGAAGGAAGATAAAGAAGAAGAGAAAGAAAGAAGACTGAAGTCAAAGGTAGTCGACAGAGACAGAGAAAGAAGAAGAAGAGAAAGAGCAGAAGAAAGAAAAAGCCAGCACTGTAGCATCATCATTTTAAGACGTCTAATTCACAAATCAGATGTCCAATTTTGAGTTCAATTTACATACATTGGTTCCTTTAGAATTTTGTGCTTACATTTACACCTATCTTTTTGCACCGTGACATTGATATTATTGTATATTCTTTTAAATTCTAACTTGTGATCTTGATTTCTAAACCCCAATTTACTCCCTGTGTACGACCTCGGACTTTAAAATTCAAGTAATAAAATTGTATTTGTTTTGAACCCTTTTTCAGCTACATTGCAACGCGACATTCTTAAAACCTGATTCAGCTCGACAAATAGTGGTTGTCTCCTAGGATATCTACATATCGTACCAGGGGCATGTAAGCACCCTGTGTTGGTTCAGATAACATGGGTGGCATTATCACGAAATGTCAATTGCTAGGGTCTGATTTAGCTACAGAACGTCATAGGCGAGATTATCTCGAAATCTCGAAAGCCGGGGTTCTGGGGGTTGCCATGGGCAGTGCTATCTCGAAGCATCGATTGCCAGGGACCCTTTGAGGATTGATGATGGGGACTAGGAATTCGATACAGACCGTGTTGTGAAGCTAATCTGAAGCTAGAAATAAAAAGGAAAGAGAGAGAAAACTCTCCAAAAGGAAAACTCCTCTATCTCTCTCTTACAAAAGCACACTGCAAACTGAACCGAGCCTAAAATATGTTATAAGCAGGGGTACTTTAACCGCGGAGTCCAACGAACCTTAGGATAGTTCCCTGGGCCTTAAAAACCTTTGCGGCAAACTGAGGCTAGAGCTGGTCAGGTCCAGATCTTGGTTGGTACTAGAGTACCTCTAGGCCTACTATTGGCATTCTAACCTAATCTACAGAAGAAAGCACACATCACAATTTTGAGCATCAAAAGATTACAAGGTCTAGAATCAAAGTTAAAACCTTAAAATTTTGCTAAGGGACTAGCAAAAGCTATGCATGGGGGTATGATGGAAACTCCATCATGAGTCATAACTAGCTCATTTTGATCCAATTGAGAGAATAAATGCTCCTACATAACCGCCTAAAGGTCATAATTCACTGCATAACCTTTCTGAGAGTAAAACAAGAAACTAGGGTTAAAACTGTAATTTTTCCAATGCAGTGCAACCATGGGTTTTCTCAAGAGCTAAACAAAGGTCAAATGGTCTTAATAAGATTATAAGTGGGTTGGATCAGACAGAAAAGGGTTTGTGTGTATCCTGTGAATTAAATGACTTCTTGAAACCCTAAAACAGACCCACTTGATTAACCAAGGTTCTGGTCAGGATAAAATTCACCTAAACCCTCTAAAAATCATAGAAAAATATCCTCTAGGGTTTAGTACCTTCAATTTGGCCATTGGAACCCATCTTGACCTAGAATGGGGTCACAGACAGATATTTACCCAAATTTAGGTTTTTATATAAATTACCCACTCAAACGTGGTCAAACCCAAAATCCAACTTCATCATTGGATTCCTTATGTTTAAATTAGGTTTGTACCAAAATATGGACCTAAGAGGAACTCATCTTGACCTAGTTTGCAAAAGGTCTAGCCTGATTACATTTCTACCCTAACTTTCAAAAACCCATGCATTTAACCCCCTAGCTTCCTCACCATCTTTGCAAATAGGTCCCTCCACCATTATAGCAGAGGAATCTTACTCTGGCAAGCTTTGAAAGGAGGTTTCTCCTTGATTGCTCAGAGAATCCCTTCCAAAATTGGAAGGGAGATTCTCTGAGTAATCTCCTCCAATCTGAACCCATCTTTGATCCCTGATTGTTTCCTAATCTCTCATACGAACGCATGAGAGATTTGGGTCTCTTGAAGCTTCCAACTCCGGCAACCCTACCTTGCTTGGAAGCTTGGCTCCCAAGCACAAATCCCTCTCCAGAGACCTATTTAAAGACTCCCCAGATCCAGCTGAGTCTCCTCAGCTTGAAATTAGACCGGATTCCCTCCATTCTTGTCTCCCCTCCAGCCACAACAACTCTGCAAGCTCCGGTGTCTTCTCCCTTGCTCTCTTGTCGCCCAACCACAATACCATTGGTTGGGTTAACTCCACCTCAGTCCTCCGCGTTGCGCAACACCGGCCGATGTCGCCTCTACCCCATCTTCGCCGCCGCCTCACCTACGAAAGTCTTCGTCTTCCCCACGTCCGGCAACCATACCGGCGTGGGATTCCCATCCCTTTCATCCTTAGAAGTAGGTTTTTCGACTCTCTCTCTCTCTCACTTTCTTTCCCTCTCTCTATTTCCTTAAATCATCCACCGACGCCACTGACCACCATCACCTTCACCTCTGGCGATACCTCCGGCGAGGTGCTCCCATCGCTCTACACCTCCATCCACCTCGCCAACCACTCTACAACCTCTGTCTCGACTCCCTGATTATATCCCCTCACTCCAATCACTCCATCGACCACCCAAACACTCCCTCGAACACACCCACACACACGAACACAGTAAGCCCTAGATATGCCACCACAGCCACCCACACTCCACGAAACCACGCCCATCACATCCGCCGTGCTTCGGCGACGCTCCCTGAGCTATTTGATGTGGCTGCGAGGCCGTTCTCATGTTTTCAGGTTCATCGCCCATCCGCCATTGTTGCCGAGCGTGAAGCTTGCTTGCTACGCTCCAGGCCTCACTCTGGTGCAGGTGAGACCCCCAGGCTGTGCGCAATCGAAGCCCACACGCGTCGCAACCCTCACGTGAAGACTCCAGCAGCTACAACCCTTAAATTTGGTAAAGCACTCTCTGCAGCAGGCACGCGGAAGAACGTGCAACATTTAGTCCTACCTCGGAAGTGGAAAAGCGCCCATGTGCACATAAAAGGAAAAAGTGTTAGAGGCTCTTCGCCTCCAACATTGAGGGTGAGGTCCTCCTCCCCCCACTCATGGACTCGTCCGCGATATAACCCGTGGACCTGGTCACGACCCGACTACTCGACCTATTCACTCCTCGCTCACCACACACGCCGGTGAGCCTGTATCCGGGTTTGCGTTAGGTTCTATTACCCAACCGGTTAAAGGCTCTGGGAGAGCGGTTTTGAAATAGAAAAGAGAGAAAAAGAGAGGAGAGTTATGCAAGGGAAGGGGGGTTTTTCTCTGAGGAGTTTGCCTTCGACACTTAGTCGAATTCAGAGAAAGAGCAGAGCTGAAGGAAGAAGGGAAGAAGAAGAGGAGAAGGCCAGCATAGCTCATGGCCAAGGTAGAAGAAAGGTAAAGTCAGAAAGAAGCTAAGGAAGAAGAGGACCACAGGCAGAAGAAAGAAAAGAAGAGGAAGAGAAACTAAGGAAGAAGAGAGGAATCGTGAAGACAAAGAAGAAGAGAAGGTAGAAGGCAGAGAAAGCTAAGGAAAGAAGAAGCTAAAGGAAGAAGAGAAGAAGAAGAAGAAGAATCAGAGAAAGAGAAATTAGAAAAGAAGCAAAACACTGTAGCCAGAGTCATTTAAGACGACTGATTTTGCAATCAGACATTTGAATTTATATTTTCTTCTTTAATTAATTTGAGTAACTATTATCTAGTCTACAATTCTTTTTACTCTTGACATACTCATATGCTTTACATTCATGATTAGTTTTTGAGTAATGATTTGTGTTCAAATTGCATTAATTGCCAAGTTTAGTGTGTGAATTCCATTTTCTCCCTGTGTTTGACCTCGAAATATATTTGATAATAAAATTTTATTTGTTTTGAACGCTATTTTGGCTATACTACAATGCAATACTTTTAAGTACTGATTTACCGCGACGAACATGATCCTGATATTATTTGCAATCTTTATTGTTGATTTAAATTGTGATCTTAAGCTTTAAATTCCATATTGCTCCCTTTGTTTGACATCGGAACTTTTTTGAGTAATAAAATTATTTATTTTCAAATCGATTTCGACTATACTATAATGCAATTTTTAACCTCGATTTCGCCACGATAACATTTTTGCACTGTTGCCAGGGAGCAACAGGAAATTTAGAAGTCTTGATTGCATTTCCTGATTTATATTCTAACTTGCTATATCTCTTTTCCTGTGGTTGTTTCGGGAGGGATACATTCAAGAAAGATCCGCTGCACATTAAAAACGCTAGGGGCAGGTAAGTTCTAACTACTCTCTCTTAAGCCCCTGATTCTGAAAAGGATAAAAGGAAGAAATCAATTAGGGCTACTTGCATTCTATCCTTAGATAATACATCAAGTTGCCTGATTTGATACATTTTATTTAGACAACAAATCCTGATTTGTGCACCCACTTAAGGCTTAAGGTATCTAGGGCTATCACATTCTTGCTTGAGCCCTAGGAACCACATTTGTGCAAATTAAATTGGACCAAATTAGAGCCAATTAAGGATTCCAATTTAGGATTTTTAGAGACACACTTGCTTAATCAAGAATTGATCTTTCAAATAATGTGTGCCTAAGCCTTGATTGAACTGATTTATTCAAGTAAAATGCTAAAAATCAGGCTCTTAAAATCATTTGAACACTAAAAGAGGGACCTAAGATTCTCAAGAGGACAATACAGGTAAAGTTGACCCACCTTGTTGGGTCAACCAATCTTCAAATTAGGCCACTTTTGCACTCAACACATATTAAAGTTCAAGTGAAATTATAAAGCACCCCTGCTCTTAATTAAAACTGGTAGACTTAAGAGGTCAAGTCCCCATTCTAGTCTACCTGGAACATTAGTGACAAGAGAGGTCAGGTGGGGGAAACCCTGTAAGCCGTGGGGGCGCTCTACCGTGTAGGAGTTTTTGCGGGACTCTCCTTCTCTGTCTGCCCAGGTAATTCTCAGGTGGATGGCTTTCTGACTAAGGGGTATCATCCACCCCGAACCTCTATAGTCATCCAAAATTTTTGGGTGTCTTGATTGGGTCCATCACATTCTACCTCTCATCTACCCCATCGGTGCATGTTCGGGAGGTCTCTAGGACCATCCTTGAGGCCTCCTTTAGCACTCATTCACGTCGAGGCCAAGCCTCGACCTATTTGTTTGTGCGACAACCTAATCCTATTGACATCCCTTCCGATTCATCTGAACCTGATTCTCCTTCATCCATCATCATGGCACAACTCGTAGAAGAAAATAATCTTGAAAATCAACTTTAGCACCTCAATGATCTATTCAAAGCCTTTGTGAACCCACCACAGCATCCAATGATGCAATATCACTACAACCCCGCTGCGGTGGCAATCGAACCTTGAGTACAAATCCCCGCTGGAGGTCCTGACACTAAACTCAAGCCCAACATGATTCATGGCATTCCCAAATTCCATGGGTGTAATTCCAAAGATCCTTTCCAGCATATCAAACAACTCAAGCATCTAGCCCAGACCTTCGGGTTAGAAGCTCAAAATCGGGATATTCTACTCATGAAAATGTTCTCATTCTCTCTCATAGATAAAGCTACTCACTGGTACCAAACCCAAACGTGTCCAATCAACACCTGGGTAGAACTTCAATCCTAGTTTCTGGGAAAGTTCTTCCCTGTTGGTTGGACAAATGCTTTACGGTACCAGATCACACATTTCACACAACAAGTAGGAGAACCACTCCACAGAGCATGGGATCATTTTTTGGATCTCATGCGAAAGTGCCCTCATCACAGAGTTCCTAAATGGGAACAAGTCTAGTCTTTTTACCAGGGACTCTATGAGGATATTAGATTATTTGTCAATAAGACCTGCAGAGGAAACATCATGGGTCAACACAAAGACACTGTGCAGGAGATTCTCGAGAATATGTGTGAGAACTCCATCAATAATGAATCCATGGGCATGTTCGACCGGACGAATAACCGTGCATTGATGAATCTAAAGGGAGCACATGAGATGCAGGGCCTGTCCTCTTCCATCGACTTGGAACTGATGACCAGTCATCTAGACAATGTCTCTATTATTGAGAAGAAGGTGGATGAGCTAACTCAACATTTGCAGCGAGCCACCTCTACGCAAAACCCATTCACACAACCACCCTCTAGCAGGGAGGCCGTGCACAACATCTATCACCGACCTTCTCAGGGGATGGACCCATATCTGCCCATGTTTGATTCTGGTTACGGAGGAAACTCTGGGCCCACCTACTCTAGTTGGGGGAACTCTGAACCCTCATATTCTGATTTTTTCGAGGTTCCTCAGACCTGCGAGGACCTCAATGCCATTCAGAATGATCCATTCGCAAACACCTACAACCCTGGATGGCATAATCATCCCAATTTCACGTGGTCAGGCAATAATCAAAATCAGAGACCTCAATATCCACCCCAACCACAAGCTCCTTGTCCATATCAGCTGCCTCAGCCTCAGCCTAACCCAACTTACCAATCTAAGCCGACTCAGATAGATCAAATGACTCTTATCCTTTAGACTCTGGCTGACATTCAGAAGATGAATGTAGCTATGCAAAAATAGAACAAAGACGAGATCACAGAGGTTCGCAATCAACTTGCCCAGATGGTAAATCCTCACCAACCTGCTGTACTTCCTTCACAATCTCTACCTAATCTAAATAACATGCCAAACCAGAGGCATGTTATTATCCCAAATCCGGGCTAAGCTCACTTTGTTTATTAGGCCCCTTCTACTCCATCACCCGATGGGATGGAGGCTTCGACATCATATACGGGTTACCAGCAGCAAGCACCTCTTCTACCCACTCCAAACCAGAACCAAGCAGGATTGAATTCTGTTACTACCCGCACTTGCAAAACAACATAGGACCCACCTTATCCAAGCCACTCCCAGCCTGGTAATACAAACCCTAACCCTAGGATAGTCATCTAGGACACCGCTATCCCAGATCAAGAACTTGGACCCATTCTAGAGGAACCATCTAAGGTTCCATTCCTGAGTCTTTGACCAAGGGAAAAAGGATAACCAAAACTGTGGCACCTGAGGAGGACCCGGTTAAGCTCTTTGAGTAGGTCCATATAAACATCCCCATGATGGATGTAATACGCCACGTACCGGTTTACGCACGATTTCTGAAAGACGTATGTACATCTAAGCATAAGCTGCAAACCAAAGACAGGAGTTCGATCGTACTGTTAAAGCAAGCCAGCTCTGTCATCTTGAGCAAACTCTCGCCTAAGGCAAAAGGCCCAGGCACCCCTTTGATCTCCTGTGAAATCGGTGATATACAATTTGATCGAGCCTTATTCGACTTAGGAGCCTCCATAAATTTGATACCCACATCCCTACTAGACTATTTCGAGGAATCTAAACTTAAACCGACTGAAATGACTTTACAACTAGCTGACCAATCAATTAAGTCACCAAAAGGAATTCTCGACGATATCATAGTTAGGGTGCATGATTTCTATTTTCCAGTGGATTTCATCATTTTAGACATGGATGCTCCTGAAAATGTGAAGAATACACCGATTATACTAGGAAGACCCTTTCTGGCCACTGCTAGGGCCAATATCAATTGAGAGGAGGGCCAAATTGAATTAAAATTTGGGAGTAAGATGCTAAAGATCGACATCTTTAAGGCCCAACAAGGAATTAATTGCGGGGTCATAGAACAAATTTGTGATAATGAAGCTGTGGTTGACGACTTTATCAAGGAAAAACCAACTATTTCTAATCAACCACAAGAAGATCAAAACACACAATTAGAGGAGCTCGAACTCAACCTAGACACACCCATAGCTATTTCCTTTTCTCCCAACACCCATCCTGAACCACCCACTGCTGTTGACAACCTGATTTTGGAATTAAAGCCTCTTCCCGATCATCTCAAGTATGTCTTTTAGGGTTCCAATTAGACGTTTCCTGTGATTATCAACTCCCGACTCACACCTGATCATGAAACACGCCTGATTTCTATTCTCCAGCAACATCGAAGAGCCATTGGATGGACTCTCGACGATCACACTGGTATCAGCTCCTCATACTGCACACATCACATCTACACTGAAGAGGGCTCACGACCATCCTGAGAAATGCAGAGACACCTGAATCCCAATCTGTAGGATGTCGTGAAAAAGGAGATTATCAAGTGGTTAGATGCAGAGGGATCATCTACCTAATCCCCGACAGTCAGTGGGTGAGCCCAATCCAAGTTATGCCGAAAAAGGAAGGGCACACCATCATCACGACTGAAACCGGAGAAACCATACTGACCCATATAGCAAACTCATGGAGAGTCTACATTGATTACAGAAGACTAAATTCCTCCACGAAGAAGGATCATTTCCCACTACCATTCATTGATCAGATTCTAGAGAAACTAGTAGGAAATTGATTCTTTTGCTTTTTGGATGGGTACTCTGGTTACAACCAGGTCGCAATCCATCCCGAGGACCAAGAGAAGACCACCTTCACATGCCCCTTTGGAACTTACGCATTCTAAAGGATGCCATTTGGTCTCTACAATGCACCCACTACCTTTCAGCAGTGCATGCTTTCCACATTCTCAGATATGGTAGGTGAGTGCCTTGAAGTCTTCATGGATGACTTCTCGGTATTCAGTGAATCATTTGACAATTTCCTCCTCCACTTGGTCCAGATCCTTAGGTGATGCATTGACGTGAACTTGGTTCTTTCTTAGGAAAAGAGTCACTTCATGATACCTGAGGGAATTGCCCTGGGACATCTCATCTCTGAAAAGGGCATCTAGGTTGATCGAGCCGAGGTGAATCTGATTTCCAAACTCCTTATGCCTAGCTTGGTCAAAGACATCTGATCCTTCCTGGGGCACGTCGATTTTTACCATTGATTCATTCCTGATTTCTTGAAAATTGCATGCCCCCTGACTAATCTTCTATCTAAGGATGTTCCCTCTGAAATCTCCAAGGAGTGCGCTCAAGCATTTGAGATCCTACGTGATTGAGTTACCCAAGCACCTATCATGCAGTCACCTGATTGGTCTCAACCCTTTGAGATCATGTGCAATGCATCTGATTATGCTGTAGGAGCGATACTTGGGTAGAAAATAGATGGGAAACCTGTGGTGATCTACTATGCTAGCAAGACATTTGACAGGGCTCAGTGTAACTACATAGTTACTGAGAAAGAGCTGTTAGTCGTAGTATTTGCCTTGGAAAAGTTCAGATCATATCTTTTGGGTTCCTGTACTATCATTTACTCAGATCACACTACTGTGAGGCATCCCCATGGGAAGAAGGACGTGAAACCTCGGCTAATAAGCTGGATCTTGCTGTTGCAAGAGTTTGACCTCGAGAGTCACGATAAGGCGGGAAAACATAATGTGGTAGCTGATCACTTATCCCATCTTCCTTCCTACATTATCGACCCTTCCGGACCCAGTACTGAGCATTTTCCCGATGAGCACCTCCTGACTATCAGTGCGAGACTTCCATGGTTTGCTGATCTAGTAAACTACTTGGCATCACATCAGATCCCATCCGATTGGCCAAAAGCCAAGAGGGACAAATTACTTGCCGATTGCAAGTACTACTTTTGGGAAGGCCCGTATCTCTTCTGCATTGGTGCTGATCAAATCATCCGATGATGTGTTCCGGAAGCAGAAATTCAGGACATTTTATCCTTCTGCCATGAGCAGACCTACGGTGAACACTTCTCTGGTCATAAAACCCCAGCAAAAGTCCTGCGATGCGGCTTCTATTGGCCCATGATTTTCAAAGACGCATACAATCGCTGTAAGGCATGCACTCATTGCCAGACCTTAGGCAACATGAGCCTCTGCGTTATGATGCCCTTACAGCCAATTCTCGTATGCGAAATCTTCGATATCTGGGGGATTGATTTTATGGGACCCTTCCCTATTTCGGATGGCTTCAAATACATTCTCCTCGCTCTTGACTACATGTCCAACTGGATTGAAGCCATTCCAACCCGAACCAACTATCATAAGGTGGTTATCAGATTCATTCATCAGAACATCTTTTCTCGCTTCAGGATTCCACGTGACATAATCTCCAATGAAGGGACCCATTTCACGAATAGTCAGTTCAGATCACTGATGATCAAGTACGGGGTGTCACATAGGATCTCGACTCGTTATCACTTCCAAACTAATGGTCTAGCTGAGTTATCGAATCGGGAGATCAGGAAAATCCTCTAGGTCACTGTTTGACCTGACAGGAAAGATTGGTCATCCCAACTTCCGGAAGCTTTGTGGGCTTATAGGACCGCCCACAAAACCTAATTAGGCATGTCTCTCTTTAGATTAGTGTACGGGAAAGCATGTCACCTCCCCATCAAATTATTGCACAAAACCTATTGGGCGGTATGGAATTGCAATCTCGATCTTTCTAAGGCAGGAACCCATAGAATGCTTCAAATGAGTGAGATCGATGAACTACGCCATGACGTGTATGAGAACTTGTGAATTTACAAAGAGCAGGTTAATGCCTTTCACAACAAGCACATATCTAGAAAGATCTTTTTCCCTGGTCAGAAAGTCCTACTCTTTGACGCCAAACTCAAATTATTCCCAGGAAAACTCAGATCAAAATGGATTGGACCATACCTCGTCTGACGAATCTTTGGAAATGGAGTTGTCGAAATCAGTCAACTCAGCCACGATTCAGAACCTTTTGTTGTGAATGGTTAGAGACTCAATCCATTCAGTGAACTCACCGATACAAACCTGGCTGAGGTATCTTTTACCCTCCATTCTCCTTGAGCTCATTGCGCCTGGCTGATGGCGTTAACCTCAACGCTTAACGAGTGGCAACCCGTCATTTTGAAAAATCCAAAACCCTAACACATCTTATGCTGAACTCATATTGTACTTAAGGGTTCATCCACTAGAACAGCTGACTCCACCTCTGGTACTAGTACCCGAGCTTGAAATTGTCTGCAACAGTTACCCTGACCCATTCACCCACCCAACACCTGTTCTAATGAATGATCTAAGCTGAACTCGAACCCACCTAATTTACAATGAGGGCATTGCAAATCATAGGCATGGGGGGGTATTAAAGTACAAAATGCCGTGAAAATCACTTTACAAGAAAAGGGTTTTATCAAAAAAATCACATACTCCAAAAAGCCAAAAAAGTAAAAAATTGAAAAAAGAACAAAAATAGGAGAGGGGAGGAAATTTTGAATGGATTGCAAATCAGTTTTGAGGAGAAAAAAGGGGAGGAAATAAAAAATGTCAAAAAGGAGCACAATTTGAAAGGAAAAAGAGATAGTCATTAGTAAAAGATTAAGGAATTGACTTAGTTCTAGACCAAATCAAAAGAAAGAAAATGAAAGGCAAAAAGTGTTGATGAAATAAAAAAGAGATTAGTAGGAACGTTAATTTTAGGCCTCTTGGGCAACAAACCTAGACTTAAAAATTTAAGTATCCGCTAAGATTTAGATAGTCCTCAAGAGGTTGGGGAAAATGCGAAGCTTAAGTATTAGGTCTAAGGCTTAAGGATTATTCGACCTCGTTAACTGACCTCTGGTTTGCGGAACTCGGTAACCTAAGCACCTTAATCCACCCACAGTCTGGTTCAGTGTGACTAAATATCAAAATCACGCAAAAGCATTAAATCTTTTATGAAAAAAAGGTTACCTAGATTAGGAGTAGCTGATCAACACAAGTTAATTTGCACGAGTTCTCGTCGTGGGGAGGCGGGAAATTCCCCTCGAAGATGTGCAATAACATATCGTCTCCTCGATGCTTGTCTCCTAGGATATCTAAATATCCTACCGGGGGCATGTAAGCACCTTGTGCAGGTTCAGATGCCATGGACGGCATTATCTTAAAATGTCGATTGCCAGGGTCTGGATTTAGCTATAGAATGACATGGGCGGGATTATCTCTAAATCTCGAAAGTCAGGGTTCTGGGGGTTGTCATGGGCGGTGATATTTGATGAGAGCCTCATCATGAGCCATAACTAGCTCATTTTGACCCAATAAAGAAGATAAAAGCTCCTACATAACCTGGAAGAAGGCCTAACTGAAGGAACAAGTGCTCTGAGAAGAAAACATGAAATAAAGGTTAAAACTGCAATTTTACCATTGCAGTACATAAACGGGATTTATCAGAAGCAAAACAGAGGTCAAATGGTCCAAATAAGATAAAAGGTGGGTTGAGTTAATCAGAAATGGGTTCATGTGCAATCTAGGAACTAAATGACACTTAGTAACCCTAAAACAGACCCGCTTAAATTAACAAGGTTTCGGTCAGAAAAAAAAGCAAGTAAACCCTCTACAAATCATGGAAAAACATCCTCTAGGGTTTAGAACACTTAATTTGGCCTTTGGAACCTAGTTTGACCTAGATTAGGGTCCTAGCTCTTCAATTAACCTAATTTAGGTTTTTACGCAAAATATCAAGTCAAACGAGGTCAAACCTAAAATCCAACTTCACCATTGGATTCCTTAGGTCCAAATTAGGTTTGTACCAAAATTTGGACCTAAGGAGAGGTCATCTTGACCTACTTTGCAATTTAGTACACCCAAATCATAAATTGGTCCCTATCTTTTGAATACCTTTGCAGAGAGCCCCCTAGGTTCTTCGCCTCCTTTGCAAACCGGTCCTGCCACCATTGCTAGGGCAGAACCGAGCTTCGGCGAAGTTTCGAGAGAGATTGCTCTCTAATCCCTCAGAGATTCCCTCCCAGAAATGGAAGGAGGATTCTCTGAGGAATTCCCTTCCTTATAAAGCCAATTACAATCGCTGGTGTGAACCCAATCTCTCGTGCGAACGCACGAGAGATTCAGGTATCCACCTTCCTTCCAACTCCGGTGAGTCGGCAGACCTAATTGCGCGGTCTCCACGCGCTGGTAGGTGCGGCCAGCACCTATAAAAGACACCCCAGACCCTGCCGCAGAAGGCAAGCTTGATTTTGACAGAGATCCCTTCCAAATTCCTCCCTCTCCCATCTCTGGCCAAACGACCCACAAGCTCCGGTGACCTCCTCCCCTCCTCGTCGCTCTGCTGCCATACCAGCAGCAGAGTCCTCTCCGCCGCTTCCTCCCGCGTCGCGCTGTACCCCTCGCGCGTGCTTCTGACCTCGTCTTCGTCGCCGCTTCCTCCCTCAGGGTCTTTCTTCCCCGACGACGGCAGTTACGAGCCATCCTCTCCGCCGCCTTCCTTCCTTCCAGACAACCACAGATACGTTCTCCATCCTCTCCTCTCTCTTTCCCCCAACTATTTTACTTGATTACCCCTCGACAGTACCTAACCGCCTCCATCTTCCTCGCCTCCGACCTCACTCCGGCGAGCCGCCCTCACCACTCCTCCACTCCACACGGCTCGCCGACCACCTCGAGAGCTCCGCCTCACCACCAGGAACCCATTCCACCCCATCACTGCCACTCCAGACCTCCACAAGCACCCCCCGACCAACCCACCATCTCCGGCCACAGGTTGACCTAGGCACGCACGCCTAGGCCGACCGGCAACCTGCAGCATCACCCACCGCCTTCGCCGTGCTGCGGCGAAGGTTTCCAGCTATTCTGATTGGGCCAATAGGCCGTTCTGTTGGATGTCAGGTGTAAGCCCCAGCCGCCATTAACAGCCAAAGCAGCAGGGAGCTTGGAGCAGCAGCAAGCGTCAAGCTTCCCAGGCGGCAGGTGCAGCAGATTCTCGCAAGTGTCGCGAAGCAACCAAGGCCAGCCAGTAGCGCCAGCAGAGTCAATAGCTTGGGCAATTGCATACGAGAGTCTGCGGGCGCGCGTGAAATCAGGGCGGCACCTTTAGTCCCACATCGTGGGATTGCAGCACTCAGGTACGCTATAAATTGTATTTGTGCTTTAAGCTGGTTGCCTCCGTAAGCACAGGGGTGAGGTCCCTCACTGCCCCCACACGCCTCGTCCGCGGCTTGACCTCGAGGATCTGGCTGACCCGACTCGACCTAGACCTACGCACTCCTCGCGCATCACCACTTGCCGGTGCACCTGGTCCCGGGTGCGAACCCGACCCGACTATCCGTGTGGCTCTGGGAGAGCGTCCGTGAGTGCATTGCTTCAGAGAGAGAGAGACGCTTGGGTAGAGGGATGGGGGTAGGTTTTTGCTACTGTGTGGTGTGTGCAGGAAGGAAGAACTGTCCCAGGCAGCGAACACTTGGTGGCTGCAGAACAGGAAGAGAAGAAAGTAGAGGCTGTGTAGCAGTGAAAGGAGAATTCTTCGCAGAGAAGAAGAAGAAGGAAGACAAGGTAGAAGAGAGAGAAGAACGAAGAATAAGACAAGGGAAGACTGCAAAGAGATCAGAAGAAAAAGAAGAAGAAGAAAGGCAAGGCAGGAGAAGAAGGAAAGATACCAGAAGCAAAGAAGGGAGAAGAGCCACGAAGAAGAGAGAAAGAGAGATCACATTTAAGACGTCTGATACACAAATCAGACGTCTAATTCTACTTTTTTTTTCCAAATCTTTTTAAAATTCTCTCTTTGAATGAGTTATATTTGCATTTAAACAGTTGTATTCTTTGGTTTTACAAAGTACTGAGATTGCTCCCTGTGATCGACCTCGGATACTCCGATCTTCGAGTAATAAAATTCTTTATATTTGTTTAGACGTTTTGTCGGATATACTACAACGTGACATCCTTTAAACCCGCACAAAAACCTCGACAACATTTTGGCACCGTTGCCAGGGAGCAACGGGCACTTTTAAAACTTTTGAGTACAACTTTTCTATCTAATATCCGACTTAACTTCTCTCTTTTGTTGTGTTCAATCAGGGAAAGCAAAACAAAAAGGAAAGAATAGCAACTGCACAACAGACTCTCCAAGGAACAGGTAATCTCCATAAGCCCTCTCTCTTAACCCTCTCACAATCTAAAAAAGGAAAAAAAAGAGGGAAATCAACTTAGGGCTACCTGTTTCATATTTAGTAACTCATCAAGTTGCCTGATTTTCATTTCAACATATTTTTATCTGTTCATCCAACTAAGGCAACTAGGGCTAAAACTTTCTTGATTGAGCCCTAGGTGTTAATTTCTACGACAACTAAATTGGACCCACTAGAGCCAAGTTAGGGATTGCAAAGCTAGGATTTTTAGAGACACATCTTCTCTAAAACAAAGAAACAAACTTTCCAAAAAGAGGTGTGTCTAAACCGTGTCTGAAACGATTTATACAAGAGGAACCCTAAGCAAATCATGCTGATAATCCATTTGAACCATAAAAGGAAGGACCTAAAAGCTCTCAAAGGAACAAGAGGTGAAATTGATCCCTTGGGTCAACCAACCTTAACATTAGGTCACTTTTGCACTCAAAATACTTAAAAGTTCAAGTGGAACATTAAGCACCTTGATCTTAAAATAAAAAAAAGTAGACTTAAGAGGTCAAGATCCCCATTCTGGTTTACCTAGAACCGCAGTGACAAGAGAGGTCGGGTGGGGGAAACCCTGTAACCCGTAGGGACGCTCTACCGTGTAGGGGTCTTTGCGGGACTCTCCCTCTCTGGCTGCCCAGGTATTTCTCAGGTGGACGATCTTCTGATCCAGGGGTCCATCTGCCCCGAACCTCTATAGTCACCCAACAATTCTTGGGTGTCTTGATTGGGTCCAGCACCTTCTAATCTCATCACATCTTTCGGTGCATGTTCGGTAGGAGGTCCCTAAGACCACCTTTAAGACCTCCTTTAGAAATTCATTCTCGTCGAGGCCAAGCCTCGACACCCTTGTTTGTGCAGCAACCCCACCACATAAATCTTTCATCTGACTCAGACCCTGATTCTCCTTCTCCCATCATGGCACAACCCATTGAAGAGGAGAATAACCTTGAACACCAACTTCAACGCTTGAACGATCTCTTTCAGAACTTTGTAAACCCACCGCAGCGACCTATGATGCGAGATCACTATAATCCTGCTGCGGTGGCAATCGAACCCCGAGTACGAATACCAATTGGAGGACCCGATTCTGATCTGAAGCCCAATATGATTCATGCCATACCGAAGTTCCATGGGCTTAACTCTGAGGATCCATTCCAACACATTAAACAACTCAAGAATTTGGCCTAGACCTTCGGGTCAGATGTACAAAACTGGGATATCCTACTCATGAAAATGTTTTCGTTCTCCCTCTTAGACAAGGCTGCACACTGGTACCAGACTCAGACCCGCCCGATCAACACATGGGAAGAATTACAGTCCGAATTTTTGAAAAAATTCTTCCCTGTTGGCCGGACGAATGCCTTGCGCCACCAGATCACTCATTTCACTCAACAACCGGGAGAACCTCTTCACGAAGCTTGGGATCGATTCCTAGATCTCATGCGAAAGTGCCCCCATCACGGAGTTCCTAAGTGGGAACAAGTCCAGTCTTTTTACCAAGGACTCCGTGAGGATATTCGTCTATTCGTCAATGCAACATGTGGAGGAAACATCATGGGCCAACACGAGGACACGGTGTGGGAGATTCTCGAAAACATGTGTGAGAACTCCATAAACAATGACTCCTTGGGCTTATTCGACAGGACGAATGCCCGCGCATCGACGAATCTAAGAGGGACACATGAGACATAGGACTTGTCCACTTCTGTCGACCTGGAACTGATGGCCAGTCGGTTGGACAAGGTCTCTATCATAGAAAAGAAGGTGGACGAGCTAACTCGACATTTGCAGCAAGCCACCTCTGCACAAAACTCTTTTGCACGACCTCTTCTGGCAAGGGAAACAGTGCAAAACATCTATCACCAACCTGCCAAGGGGATGGACCCATATCCACCCCCGTCTACCTCTCAGACCGGAGTGACCTCCGATCCCTTCTACTCGAGTTGGGGGAACTCTGAACCCTTGTATTCGGACTTTCCTGAGGTTCCTCAGAACTGCGAGGACCTCAACGCCATTCAAAATGACCCATACTCCAATACCTACAACCCTGGATGGCGAAATCATCCTAACTTTCAGTGGGCGGGAAATTCTCAAAAACCACCATATCAACCCCATCCACAAGCTCCTCGTCCAAATCCGGGCAAAATCAGGATCAACTGACTCTTATCCTTCAAACACTGGCTGACATTCAAAAGATGAATGCGGCAATGCAAAAATAGCACAAGGACGAGATCACAGAGGTTCGCAACCAACTGGCCCAGATGGCAAATTCCCGCCAACCTGGCATCCTTCCTTCGCAACCTCTACCCAACCCAAATAACGTACCGACCCAGAGGCGCATTATGAATCCGAATCCAGGCCACGCACATTTGATTTATCAGGCCCCTGCTACTCCATCACCAGACGGGATGGAGGCTTCAACATCTTATGCAGGATTGCAGCAGCAGCCACCCCTCCTACCTAACCCAAACCAAAATCAGGCCGGATTAAACTCTGTAACAACACGTAGTGGTAAAACAACACAAGACTCACATTATCCGAACCACTCCAAGCCTGATAATCGCCAAGACCCTAGGGTAGTCATCCAAGATACTACTGTCCCAGATCAAGAACCTGGACCTATCCTAGAGGAACCAGCTAGGATCCCATTTCCTGAGGCCTTGACCAAAGGAAAAAGGACAATCAAACCTGTGGCTCCTGAGGAGGATCTTGTCAAGCTCTTTGAACAGGTCCAGATAAACATCCCGTTGATGGATGCAATCCGTCACATACTGGCTTACGCAAGGTTCTTGAAAGACATATGTACACCTAAACGTAAGCCGCGAACCAAGGATGGGAACCCAATCGTACTATCAGAGCAAGCCAGCTCTGTCATCTTGAGCAAACTCCCACCTAAGGCTAAAGACCCAGGAACTCGATTTCTTGTAAAATTGGTGCAACCCAACTTGATAGAGCCCTACTAGACCTAGGTGCCTCCATAAATTTAATACCTACATCCCTCCTTGACCACCTTGAAGAATCTGAACTTAAACCCACTGAGGTGACATTGCAGTTAGCCGATCGATCCATCAAGTCACCCAAAGGAATACTCGAGGATGTCATTGTTAGGGTACGAGATTTTTATTTCCCAGTGGACTTCATAGTACTGGACATGGATGCACCTAAGAACCCAAGGGACACACCAATCATATTAGGGAGACCCTTTTTGGCCACTGCTAGGGCCAATATAAACTGCGAAGAGGGCCAGATAGAATTAAAATTTGGGAATCAAAATCTGAAGATTGACATTTTCAAGGCCCATCAAGGGATTAATTGCGGGGTGATAGAGGAAATTTGTGATGTCGAAGCCGTGGTTGATGAACTGCATATAGAGGCCAACCTGATTATTCCTGATCAACCACTAGAGAATCAAAAACCGCTAACAGAGGAGTGCGGACATGATCTAGACACACCTATGACTCCTACCATTGCTCCCGATACAAACCCCGAACCACCCGCTGCTGCTGACAATCCTGTCATGGAACTCAAGCCCCTTCCTGAACATCTAAAATACGTCTTTTTGGATTCAAATCAGACGTTTCCTGTGATTATCAATTCTTGACTCACACCTGACCAGGAACTCCGTTTGATTTCTGTTCTCCAACAACATCGTAGAGCCATTGGATGGACTCTAGATGATTTGACTGGTATAAGCCCTTCATACTGCACACATCGAATCTACACAGAAGAAGGCTCATGACCTTCAAGAGAAATACAAAGACGCCTAAACCCTAACCTACAGGAGGTCGTGAAAAAGGAGATCATTAAGTGGTTAGATGCAGGGATCATCTACCCGATCTCCGACAATCGTTGGGTGAGTCCAACACAAGTGGTGCCTAAGAAGGCAGGACTTACCATCATCACGACTGAAACCGGGGAAGTCATTCCTACCCGAATAGCTAATTCGTGGAGAGTCTGCATTGATTACAGAAGACTAAATTCCTCCACGAAGAAGGATCATTTCCCACTACCGTTTATTGATCAGATCCTCGAGAAACTAGCGGGAAATAGATTCTTCTGCTTTCTTGACGGGTACTCCGGTTACAATCAGGTGGCAATCCATCCAGAGGACCAAGAAAAGACCACATTCACCTGCCCCTTCGGGACGTACGCGTTCCGAAGGATGCTGTTCGGTCTCTGCAATGCACCTGCAACTTTTCAGCGGTGCATGCTTGCCATATTCTCGGATATGGTAGGTGATTATCTGGAAGTCTTCATGGATGACTTTTCAATTTTTGGACAATCATTTGACGATTGCCTCCAACACTTGGTCCATATACTCAGGTGGTGCATTGAGGTGAATTTGGTTCTTTCCTGGGAAAAGAGCCATTTCATGGTGCCTGAGGGAATTGTCCTGGGACATTTAATCTCAGAGAAAGCCATCCAAGTGGATCGAGCTAAGGTTAACCTGATTTCCAAGCTCCCTATGCTTAGCTCGATTAAGGACATCCGATCTTTTTTGGGGCACGTCGGTTTCTACCGTCGATTCATCCCTAATTTCTCCAAAATCGCGTGCCCCCTGACCAATCTTCTCTCCAAGGATGTGCCTTTCGAAATTTCCAAGGAATGCACTCGAGCATTTGAGATCCTATGTGACCGAGTCACCCAAGCCCCAATCCTACAGTCCCCTGATTGGTCTCAACCCTTTGAGATCATGTGCGATGCATCTGACTTCGCTGTAGGAGCAGTTTTGGGGCAGAAAATTGATGGGAAACCTGTGGTCATTTACTACGCCAGCAAAACACTGGATGAGGCTCAGCGTAACTATACGGTTACTGAGAAAGAGCTGCTGGCCGTAGCATTTGCCCTGGAAAAATTCAGATCATACCTTCTGGGTTCCCGTATTATCATATACTCGGATCACACAGCTATAAGGCATCTCCTTGCCAAGAAGAACGTGAAACCTCTACTAATCCGCTGGATCTTGCTATTGCAAGAATTTGACCTCGAGATTCGCGACAAGGCGGGAAAGCACAATGTGGTAGCTGATCACTTGTCCTGCCTTCCTTCTGAAATTATTGATCCTTCCGGACCTATTATAGAACATTTCCCTGATGAGCACCTCCTGACTATCAATACAAGTCTTCCATGGTTCGCCGATATAGTTAATTACCTGGCATCACATCAAATTCCGCCCGATTGGTCGAAGGCCAAAAAGGACAAATTGCATTCCGATGCCAAGTATTACCTATGGGAAGACCCATATCTTTTCTGCATTGGTGCTGATCAGATAATCCGATGGTGCGTCACGGAAGTAGAAATCAAAGACATACTCTCATTCTGCCATGACCAGGCATGCGGTGGACATTTTTCTGGACATAAAACCGCATCGAAAGTCCTCCAGTGTGGCTTCTACTGGCCCACAATTTTCAAGGATGCATACGATCACTGTAAGGCATGTTCCCGTTGCCAGACTCTGGGCAACATGAGCCATAGAGACATGATGCCTCTACAGCCGATCTTGGTATGCGAAATTTTTGATATTTGGGGGATTGATTTCATGGGACCCTTTTCGACCTCGGATGGCTTCGAATACATCTTACTCGCAGTTGACTATGTGTCCAAGTGGATAGAAGCCATTCCGACCCGAACCAACAATCATAAAGTCCTTATAAAATTCCTCCATCAAAACATTTTCTCAAGGTTCGGGATTCCGCGTGCTATAATTTCCGACGGAGGGACCCATTTTACGAACGCTCAGTTTAGGTCACTGATGACCAAATACGGGGTGTCACACCGAATCTCTACTCCTTACCACCCCCAAACTAATGGTCTAGCTGAGCTATCTAACCGAGAGATCAAGAAGATCCTTCAGGTTACTGTTCGACCTGATAGAAAAGATTGGTCTTCTCGGCTTCCAGAAGCATTGTGGGCCTATAGGACCGCCCACAAGACCCAATTAGGAATGTCTCCCTTCAGACTAGTGTACGGGAAGGCATGTCACCTCCCCGTCGAATTGGAGCATAAAGCCTATTGGGCAGTACGGACCTGTAATCTCGACCTTTCTAAGGCTGGAACCCACAGAAGACTTCAAATGAGCGAGATCGATGAATTACGCCACGACGCGTATGAGAACTCGCGAATTTACAAAGAACGGGTTAAAGCTTTTCACGACAAACACATTTCTAGAAAGGTCTTTCATCCTGGTCAAAAAGTTTTACTCTTTGATGCCCGACTAAAATTATTCCCAAGAAAGCTAAGATCCAAGTGGGTCGGACCCTACCTAGTCCGATAAATCTTCGGAAATGGAGCCATTGAAATCAGCCCACTCAGCCACGATCCTGAACCCTTTGTCGTGAACGGGCAGAGACTCAAGCCATTCATTGACATGACCGATATAGATTTGGCTGAGTCGTCCTTTACCCTCCATTCCTCTTGAGCTCATTGCGCCCAGCCGATGGCGTAAAACTCAGCGCTTAACGGGAGGCAACCCGTCATTCTTTGAAAAACCCGAAACCGTTTCTGACATCTCTATGCGGAACTCATATTGCACTTTAGGGTTCATCCATTAGAACAGCCGACTTCACCTCAGGTATACCTACCCGAGATTAGAAATCGTTCGCAACAAGTCGCTTCGACCCATTCACTCACCACGCACCTGTCCGAATACATGAACTAAGCTGAATTCGAACCCACCTAATTTACAATGGGGACATTGCAAATCTTAGGCATGGGGGGGTATGAAAGTGCAAAATGTCAGAAAATTCATATCAAGAAAGGGTTTCACATAAAAAAAAAAAACAGAGAGAGACTTGATAGAGGGGAGGAACAATTCAGGGTCATACAAATGAGAGGAGGAAAAGACGGAAAAATGACAAAAAGGAGCACAAAATGAAAATGAAAAGAAATAGTCATTAGTAAAAGATTAAGGGGTTAACTGAAGTTCTAGACCGAATCAAGAAAAAGAAAAGAAAAGTGCTACGGAGATATAACAAGAGATTAGCGGGAACGCTGGTCTTAGGCCTTTTGGGCTAGTACCTTTAGCTTAAAAATTCACGTATCCGTTAAAATCTGGATAATCCTCAAGTGGTTGAGGAAAATGCGAAGCTTGAGTATTAGGTCTAAGACTTAGGAAGTATTCGGACTCGTTAACTGACCTCCGATTTGCGGGATTCGGTAACCTAAGCACCCAAATTCACACACAGTCTGGTTCAGTGCGCATAAAACATCCAAATCACGCGAAAAGCGTTTAATGTTCTGAAAAAGTCACCTAGATTAGGAGCGGTCAATCAACACAAATTGATTTGGACGAGTTCCCAGCGCGGAGAGGCGGGAAATTCCCCTCAAAGATGCGTAACAACATATCGTCTCCTCGGTGCTTGCCTCTTAGGATATTTAAATATCCTACCGGGGGCATGTAAGCACTCTGCTGGTTCAGATACCATGGGAGGCATTATCACGAAATGTCGATCGCCAGGGTCTGGATTCGGCCACGGAACGCCATGGGCAGGATTATCTCGAAATCTCGAAAGCCAGGGTTCTGGGGGTTGCCATGGGTAGGATTATCTCGAAATCTCGAAAGCTAGGGACCCTTGAGGATTGATGTTGGGGACGAGGAATCCGATACAGACCGTGTTGAGAAGCTAATCCAAAGCTAGAAATAAAAAGAAAAGAGAGAGAAAAGCTCTCCAAACAAATAAATCTTCTATCTCTCTCTTACAAAAAAATGCACTGCAAACTGAACTTAGGCTAAAAATGTCTCAAGCACGGGTGCTTTAACCGCGGAGTCCAACAAACCCTAGGTTAGTTTCTGTGGGCCAGAGAAACCTTTGCGGAGGACTGAGGCTAAAGCGGAACAGGTCTGGATTTTGGTTGGTACTTGAGTACCTCTAGGCCTATTATCAGCATTCTTACCTAAATCACAAAATAAAAAGACAAGCACTTTTCATAGTTGTTGACAAACACTCAGGGTCTAGAATGGAAGTTAAAACTTTGAAATTTTGCTAAGGGACTAGCAAAAGCTAGGCATGGGGGTATGATGAGAGCCTCATCATGAGCCATAACTAGCTCATTTTGACCCAATAAAGAAGATAAAAGCTCCTACATAACCTAGAAGAAGGCCTAACTGAAGGAACAAGTGCTCTGAGAAGAAAACATGAAATAAAGGTTAAAACTGCAATTTTACCATTGCAGTACATAAACGGGATTTCTCAGAAGCAAAACAGAGGTCAAATGGTCCAAATAAGATAAAAAGTGGGTTGAGTTAATCAGAAATGGGTTCATGTGCAATCTAGGAACTAAATGACACTTGGTAACCCTAAAACAGACCCGCTTAAATTAACAAGGTTTCGGTCAGAACAAAAAGCAAGTAAACCCTCTACAAATCATGGAAAAACATCCTCTAGGGTTTAGAACACTTAATTTGGCCTTTGGAACCTAGTTTGACCAAGATTAGGGTCCTAGCTCTTCAATTAACCTAGTTTGGGTTTTTACTCAAAATATCCAGTCAAACGAGGTCAAACCTAAAATCCAACTTCACCATTGGATTCCTTACGTCCAAATTAGGTTTGTACCAAAATTTGGACCTAAGGAGAGGTCATCTTGACCTACTTTGCAATTTAGTACACCCAAATCACAAATTGGTCCCTATCTTTTGAATACCTTTGCAGAGAGCCCCCTAGGTTCTTCGCCTCCTTTGCAAACCGGTCCTGCCGCCATTGCTAGGGCAGAACCGAGCTCCGGCGAAGTTTCGAGAGAGATTGCTCTCTAATCCCTCAGAGATTCCCTCCCAGAAATGGAAGGAGGATTCTCTGAGGAATTCCCTTCCTTATAAAGCCAATTACAATCGCTGGTGTGAACCTAATCTCTCGTGCGAACGCACGAGAGATTCGGGTATCCACCTTCCTTCCAACTCCGGCGAGTCGGCAGACCTAATTGCGCGGTCTCCACGCGCTGGTAGGTGCGGCCAGCACCTATAAAAGACACCCCAGACCCTGCCACAGAAGGCAAGCTTGATTTTGACAGAGATCCCTTCCAAATTCCTCCCTCTCCCATCTCCGGCCAAACGACCCACAAGCTCCGGCGACCTCCTCCCCTCCTTTTCGTCGCTCTGCTGCCATACCAGCAGCAGAGTCCTCTCCGCCGCTTCCTCCTGCGTCGCGCTGTACCCCGCGCGCGTGCTTCTGACCTCGTCTTCATCGCCGCTTCCTCCCTCAGTGTCTTTCTTCCCCGACGACGGCAGTTACGAGCCATCCTCTCCGCCGCCTTCCTTCCTTCCAGACAACCACAGATACGTTCTCCATCCTCTCCTCTCTCTTTCCCCCAACTATTTTACTTGATTACCCCTCGACAGTACCTAACCGCCTCCATCTTCCTCGCCTCCGACCTCACTCCGGCGAGCCGCCCTCACCACTCCGCCACTCCACACGGCTCGCCGACCACCACGAGAGCTCCGCCTCACCACCAGGAACCCATTCCACCCCATCACTGCCACTCCAGACCTCCACAAGCACCCCCCGACCAACCCACCATCTCCGGCCACAGGTTGACCTAGGCACGCACGCCTAGGCCGACCGGCAACCTGCAGCATCACCCACCGCCTTTGCCGTGCTGCGGCGAAGGTTTCCAGCTATTCTGATTTGGCCAATAGGCCGTTCTGTTGGATGTCAGGTGTAAGCCCCTGCCGCCATTAATAGTCGAAGCAGCAGGGAGCTTGGAGCAGCAGCAGGCGTCAGGCTTCCCAGGCGGCAGGTGCAGCAGATTCTCGCAAGTGTCGCGAAGCAACCAAGGCCAGCCAGTAGCGCCAGCAGAGTCAATAGCTTGGGCAATTGCATACAAGAGTCTGCGGCGCGCGTGAAATCAGGGAGGCACCTTTAGTCCCACATCGTGGGATTGCAGCACTCAGGTATGCTATAAATTGTATTTGTGCTTTAAGCTGGTTGCCTCCGTAAGCACAGGGGTGAGGTCCCTCACTGCCCCCACACGCCTCGTATGCAGCTTGACCTCGCGGATCTGGCTGACCCGACCCGGATAAGACCTACGCACTCCTCGCGCATCACCAGTTGCCGGTGCGCCTTGTCCCGGGTGCGAACCCGACCCGACTATCCGTGTGGCTCTGGGAGAGCGTCCGTGAGTGCATTGCTTCAGAGAGAGAGAGACGCTTGGGTAGAGGGACGGGGGTAGGTTTTTGCTACTGTGTGGTGTGTGCAGGAAGGAAGAACTGTCCTAGGCAGCGAACCCTTGGTGGCTGCAGAACAGGAAGAGAAGAAAGTAGAGGCTGTGTAGCAGTGAAAGGAGAATTCTTCGCAGAGAAGAAGAAGAAGGAAGACAAGGCAGAAGAGAGATAAGAACGAAGAAGAAGGCAAGGGAAGACTACAAAGAGATCAGTAGAAAAAGAAGAAGAAGAAAGAAGAAAGGCAAGGCAGGAGAAGAAGGAAAGATACCAGAAGCAAAGAAGGGAGAAGAGCCACGAAGAAGAGAGAAAGAGAGATCACATTTAAGACGTCTGATACACAAATCAGACGTCTAATTCTACTTTTTTTTCCAAATCTTTTTAAAATTCTCTCTTTGAATGAGTTATATTTGCATTTAAACAGTTGTATTCTTTGGTTTTACAAAGTACTGAGATTCCTCCCTGTGATCGACCTCGGATACTCCGGTCTTCGAGTAATAAAATTCTTTATATTTGTTTAGGCGTTTTGTTGGATATACTACAACGTGACATCCTTTAAACCCTCACAAAAACGTCGACAACAATATTGTTGAACGTTTATGAATGGCTACGCTAACGTGTTCGATTTTGGAAAACCTGTCGCTGTAATTCGAAAGCGAAGAATTCGTGTTCAACAAATAAAATTTATACCGAAATTGAAATTCCAGGTCGAACACAGGGAGGCGGACGTTTGATTTAAAAACTACGTGTTTTTTTTATTTGTCACGGAATAATTCAATTTAAAACTATCTAATTATCTACAATAAATAAAGGACAGAGAGTGACTAAGAGAGAGAGAATATTACACAGAGAAATCAAAATGAGATGTAGAATAAACAAGGAATTTTTCATTAAGGAGATAGTTCATTTCACACTTACAACTACAAAGCATCAAACAATTACTCTAGAAAGTGATAAATTTACTCTAGAAAACATTAAAAGAATGGAAGGAGAAATGTCATCCTCGACGATTGCTTGGAGGAGGAACAAAGCTACACTAGAAAGTAGTAAATCTATACTAAAAAGCAGTAAAAAGAATAGGGAGAGAGAAATCCTCCTCGATGGTTGCTTGGAGGACGAGCCAGACGGGACGACGCCTGGACGAAGGGGAATGAAGCAAGACGAAGCAAAAGAACGGGAACGATGCAGCACGCCGTCGTCGTCGCGGGATCCACTTCCGAAGGGGAACGAAAATTGGACTTTATCTCGCGAGAAGCATCCTGGGTGTGGGACAAGCTTCTCTTAAGCTTTGAAGGGGTAGAGAGGAGAAGGAAGGGATGAAAATTTCCTATGGAGGGGGTCTCCTTTTATAGTTGCAAGGAGTGGGGGAAAAATGGACATTACAACTTCAAAATAATAAATAAGGGGTCTTTAGTGATGAATAAAACCGTCGCTAAAGCCTCCTTCGTGGGCGGCTCGCGCGCGCAACGCCTGCACTCGTCCGCTGGTTCTTAGCCGTTCGATCGCGAGATTGGACGGCTCAGATCGTGCTTCACCCGCTTCAGCCCGCCCGCCTGGCCGTCAGATTGCGCGTCCGCGCCGTGCGTTCAATCGCGCGTCAGCGCTATCGGGCGCGCGCGGCTGTCCGATCTCCATCTGATGCTCCACGCGCCTGCTTGCTTGCGCTAAATTTGAGGCTCTCGGGACTCGATCTCGCGACCTTTGCTTCTCCCGCGGCTACGTCACCGCTGCGCTACGCCTTCGAAATGGTCGCGCGGATGAATTAGCCAGCCGCATCCACAGCCGTTGGATCTTGATCCAACGGCAGAGAATCGATGCGCTGATTGAAGAAGAAAAGGTGCGGCGGTGCTGGAGGCCGTTTGGGCGGCTGAGATGGCACCACATGGCGCCATCTTGGCCTTCCATCTTCTAGAAGTTGTGGATGGTGCCACGGATGTTGGATTGACTCGATTTTTGTGTCGTTGGGCTGCGATCGTCAATCCGAATTCATCCGTGCGGTTGGATTTGTCATCTGAAGTGTGGATTTTCACCATCCTGGCCCTTGATCTTCTAGGGTTTCCCAGTCACTATCTGATATTACGAATGACTGATTAAGGCGATCTTGGAGTCGTTAAACTCCAATCGTTGCCCTGATCACATCCATACAGTTGGATCTTTGATCCAAGGCCCCGATAAAATGTTTGCCCTGTCCAAGCACATAAAAGGTGACAATTAACCTCCATTTTATTCAAACTACTCTAAATGGAAGATGATGCATGTTATGCAATATTTATATCATGAAATGCAATCCTATGCTTAAGAACATGTATAAATAGACATTTTAAGTAGTGTAAATGTGTTTACATCATACCCCCATGCCTATCTTTTGCTAGTTCCTAGCAAAAACTATATGATATTTATAAAAGAATTAGGTTGGATTATTTGGACCTGAGTTATTTTCAATCATTAAGAAATTGTCTACTTAGGAACTGAACTTTCAAAGGCACAACAGCGCCTGGGTATCAGCCAAAATGCAGACCGCCTCAAGCCCTCACCTTATTCAAAGAAAAATTTCTTTTTCTCTTTTTACTCTTTTCTAATTTTTTTGGATTTTCAAACTTTAGGGTTTAAGAGTGGCTTTCAACGGCCATTCAACTCACCCAAGATTTGATGAGAACCCTAAGTTTTAAGCATCTTATTGTGATTGTGATAGACTCGTTGACCAGCAATTAAAACAGATTTCGGATTTCTACGCCTGTAGGTGACCTCAAAAAGAATTCTGCCTAAAGGTGTATCTTTACAACTGGTAGCTTTCTCCCTACTTTTATTTTTTTATGGGGTCAACACAAGGGTGAATCCAGTGTATATCTCCCCGGTTTATTCTACTTCTCCACTTCCTCCTAAGTGTTTTGGGAATTTTTAGTGCATTTTCTGAGCTGGGTTCTGGACAATCGGTCGATGAGATGTTACCACCGACAACTTGCCAGCCAAACTCGTGCGGCAAAGTGTGGCTTATTTCTTTTTGTTCTTTTCTCCTTTTCTTTTTTGATTTTTTTTTTTTTAAGTAGGTGGCTTCCCTAGTCTAAGATTTACCTAAAGGCAGCAAAAAGAGAAAGGTCCAGTGACTGGGCTCTGGACAACCTACCTATGGGTTGCTACCCACGATAACTTGCCAGCCATATCACCTTAGAAGGTTTATTAGCTACCCAATTTTCGTTAAAATTGCCGAACAACGAGTCAGTGTAAGGAAAGTGTGCAGATGCTTAAGACTCAAAATTCCCTCAAATCAGAGGGTGGGTTGATAAGTCGTGTACTTATCACCCAAACTTATTTATTCCAATTATAATAGAATTAAGATGGCGAGGACTCAAAGACAAATCCACATTTTAGTGGATACACAGGCTAATTAAGTCCAAAGACCTGAAGGGTCTTTGTGTTCAGATCTTAATGTAGTATTTCCTAAGATTGAAAATTTTCTTAAACACAAATTCTCTTTCCTAATTTCGATTTTTTTTTTAACAAAAGAAAACAAATCTACGAAGCTGACGAATGAATTCAGAGATAAATATTCACCCCACCATGCCTATCTAATGCAATGTCCTCATTGTATTAAAAAGACATAAAACAGAGTGGAAAAGCGAAGAAAGCACCTGAATTGCGTGAATGTCAAGTCCGCTCCGAGATGAAAAATTAAAAAGAACTGTATATGTACTGAGTTTAGTGCCTTCAGCTAGGCACACTATACAAAGAAAAGAAATGAAGAATTCACAAGTGCAGGTCAGAATTAAAATAAGCAGAAGAATCCTCTAACCTATCAAAAGAGGTCCACAGATGTGAACCAGATTGTGGTGCAGACCCACATCCCATAATCGAGAATATCTTAGGTTCCGGATAAAAATTATCCAAAACCTGAAATCAGAATGCAAGCGGGGTCGGGCCTGCGATTTATGAGGATGCAACCCAAGACCAAAAATTCGGGTTACAGAGAATTGAAGCTCAAAAGGATAATCGTTGAATGTGTGCTTGAGTTGAACATCCTCGAAACAAATGTCGTAAGGGTTCTGATTTGATGGTTTCAGCTTAAAAGGAACCCTTCGACTCAATCTTCCATTTCCTCCAAAATTAACTTCCCAAATCAAAACTTCCCAGCTCCTATCCTCCTCATTCAGCATTTCAAATTCCAGGACCTCTTGTATATTCATCACCCCGTCTAAAATCTCCAAGTCTAAATGATGTGGAGAATCAAAATTGACTTGGGTCTAATTATCTCAGAATTAAAATCATCAATAAGCTCTATAGGGTGTAACTGATAATCAGGGCATTGAATTAATTCCTCCAGAAAATGCAATTCTGGATCCGTAATGTGTGCCCTAATAAGATCAGTTTCCTCAGTTATTGGGCTATCAAATGTTCTATCAGATTCCTCAGGCCCAATCGTCTCACAGAAATCGTGTTCAGAAAACTCGCGTGAGACTTCGCAACTTGAATCTTCACCATCAGGATCCGTATCAATGTATGTCCCAAAATCAGTTGTCACTTTGTGTTCCACAGAGACATACATTTCCTCGTAACCCGGCTCAGGGATCTCAGGTGAAAAAATCAGATCATCCTTAATTGATTGCTTTAATTTAATCTGGTCAGCCTCGTAACACGTGTCCCCCCAACAGGTGCCTGAGCGGGTTCTGTCATTGGCTTTCCTGAAGAGGGTTCATCCTGGGAATTATTCCAAGATTGAATCAAAGCAACCACGAATCTCATCCTTAATTTCGCTAATTTCCCAAGTAGAAATTCACCTGGGTTCTTATCCTTAACGTCTTGGAGCCAATCCAACAAAGATTTGTTTAAATCATCAATCATTTCAATTAGGAGCTCCAATCTCTCAATGCAAGGTATTGGCTGAACTTCTAAAAATTGAATGATATTCCTCAAGTTAGCCAGAACCTTATCTTGAACCTGGTTAACCTGAACCAAATGAGTCAGTTTAGGGTTGGGCGGGTTTGGGCTAAATGCAGGGGAATTAACGAATTGAGATTCGTTATACCCTTCCTAATAATAGGTCATTTTAGATTGTTGAAACGATGGTGTTGACCTAAAGGCAGTGAAATTAGAGGATGGGTAAGGATCGGTGTATCCTTCTTGATTGTAGATCGTATTAGGCTGTTCATGAAAGGAAGACGATCTATAATTGATGTAGCTCTGAGAAGGATAGAAATCGGAATGAAAGTGTTCGGGGTTAGACCCTAAACACGGAGGTCTGGAATTGTATCCCCAATCCGAATTATCCCAACTAACTGATGGTTGATTACAATACGAGTTGGGATAATCGTCATGTTGAGGATAATTCACAACAGGAGGGAAAGAGCGGGAATGCGTGAAATATGTGGAAGGATTCATGATACACGGGAGGAAGAAAGGCACCCTGCAATACAAACAATCAAACCTGTCCTTAAATGGGTTAGCCTAAAGACCTACAGACTCTCAAAACCCGTCTTGAGATAAAGGAACGATTTGATCTACTTCTGTCTGTTCAATCCAACCAGTTAGAAGGAGGGACTAGGGAGAAGGTTCTTCCTTCGGCTTGCGCCTTTGGTTCCTAGTGTACCCCCCAGCCACGATCGTTTGACTCTGGTCCCCTAGCTAGACATCAGATTGAACAGTAGAAATAGACTAATCGAAAATAATCTCGTTCTGAGTTCTGAAGAGCGAGTTCAATCCTTAAGGCCAACATCTACTCTATTTTATTTAGGGCTAGGTTTGAATGTGCTTTGGAATGTGATGGGCCCTTTAAATGGGTTGTGCCCTTAATGATTGATTGATTTGTGTGTGCATGCACAATCAGTGGTTTTCAAGCAAGATTATTTTTGATGTGGTGAATTTTAAGGTTCAAATCTTGCTTAGTAGCTTTTAGGATTCAACTTTAGGTGTTTTCAAACAGGTTTCATTGGCACACCAGGTTTTGCAAGCACAGGTGAAGATGCTTTCCTTTAAAGTTTATAAAGAATGTGGAGTACTTGGTAAATCCCTAAGAGTTGAACCTAATTGGTAGCTACTTGATGAGTTGATTTTAATTGAAGTGGTATGGCCTAAACAACTCAAACAACTGGCCACAAATGCACCACTAAGTTAGGCACACAAAGATGGTTAACCTAGAATGATTTCTACTCTTTTATGTGTTGCTTTATGTGTACCGGTTTCACAGATCAAAACCTGGTTGAGTAGAAACAAATCAATTAGGTTAAGTGCCTTTGAATGTGGGTGTATGTTGTGTGTTTGTTGAAAATTACCCCACAAAATTATCTTTTTTTTTTAAAATGAAAGTGGAATGAATGTGAGTGAGAATCCAAACAACCAAACTATTCCTAGGATTTATGCAAACACCTAGGTTAATTGGAATTTGGATTTAATGTGGCGAATGAAATCTATGGAGGGGGAAAGAATGGGGGATAACTTACAAAACCTTCTACAGCACTTTACTCCAATCTACCGCTTTTGCTCGTCTCAAAAGAGTACCTGCAATTACAATAAGAAAGGAAAAAAGTGAGGTAAATGATTTATAAGTTACAAAACGTGAAGAGAAATCAAAGAGCGTCGCCTCCCCGGCAACGGCGCCAAAATGTTGAACATTTACGAATGGCTACGCTAACGTGTTCGGTTTTGGAAAACCTGTCGTTGTAGTTCGAAAGCGAAGAATTCGTGTTCAACAAATAAAATTTATACCGAAATTGAAATTCTGGGTCGAACACAGGGAGGCGGACGTTTGATTTAAAAACTACGTGTTTCTTTTTATTTGTCACGGAATAATTCAATTTAAAACTATCTAATTATTTACAATAAATAGAAGAGAGAGAGAGAGTAAGAGAGAAAGAGAATATTACACAGACAAATCAAAATGAGATGTAGAATAAACAAGGAATTTTTCATTAAGGAGATTGTTCAATTCACTCTTACAACTACAAAGCATAAAACAATTACTCTAGAAAGCGATAAATTTACTCTAGAAAGCATTAAAAGAATGGAGGGAGAAATGTCCTCCTCGACGATTGCTTGGAGGAGGAACAAAACTACACTAGAAAGCAGTAAATCTATACTAGAAAGTAGTAAAAAGAATAGTGAGAGAGAAATCCTCTTCGACGGTTGCTTGGAGGATGAGCCGGATGGGACAACGCCTAGACGAAGGGGAACGAAGTAGGACGAAGCAGAAGAATGGGAACGAAGAAGCACGCCGTCGTCATCGCGGGATCCACTTCCGAAGGGGAATGAAAATTGGACTTTATCTTGCAAGAAGCATCCCGGGTGTGGGACAAGCTTCTCTTGAGCTTTAGAGGGGTAGCGAGGAGAAGGAAGGGATGAAAATTTTGTATGGAGGGGGTCTCCTTTTATAGTTGCAAGGAGTGGGGGCAAAATGGACATTACAACTTCAAAATAATAAATAAGGGGTCTTTAGTGACGGATAAAACCGTCGCTAAAGCCTCCTTCGTGGGCGTCGTGGGCGGCTCGCGCGCGCCTGATTGCCTGCTCGCACGCGCAATGCCTACCCACGTCCGCTGGTTCTTAGCCGTCTGATCGCGAGATCGGACGGCTCAGATCGCGCTTCACCCGCTACAGCTCGCCCACCTGGCGCGTCAGATTGCGCGTCCGCACCGCACGTTCAATCGCGCGTCCGCACCGCACGTTCAATCGTGCGTCGGTGCTATCGGGCACGCGTGGCGGTCCGATCTCCATCTGACGCCCCACGCGCCTGCTTGCTTGTGCCCAATTTGAGGCTCGTGGGACTCGATCCCGCAACCTCTGCTTCGCCCGCAGCTGCGTCACCACTGCACGACGCCTTCGAAATGGTCGCGCGGATGAATTAGCCAGCCGCATCCACAACCGTTGGATCTTGATCCAACGGCGGAGAATCGACGCACTGATTGAAGAAGAAAAGGTGCGGCGGTGCTGGAGGCCGTTTGGGCGGCTGAGATGGCGCCACGTGGCGCCATCTTGGCCGTCCATCTTCTGGAAGTTGTGGATGGTGCCACGGATGTTGGATTGACTCGATTTTTGTGTCGTTGGGCTGCGATCGTCAATTTGAATTCATCCGTGCGGTTGGATTTGTCATTTGAAGTGCGAATTTTCACCATCCTGGTCCTTGATCTTCTAGGGTTCCCCGGTCACTATCTGATGCTACGGATGCCTGATTAGGGCGATCTTAGAGTCGTTGAACTCCAATCGTCGCCCTGATCACATCCATACGGTTGGATCTTTGATCCAAGGCCCTGATAAAATGTTTGCCCTGTCCAAGCACATAAAAGGAGACAATTAACCTCCATTTTATTCAAACTACTCTAAATGCAAGATGATGCATGTTATGCAATATTTATATCATGAAATGCAATCCTATGCTTAAGAACATGCATAAATAGACATTTTAAGTAGTGTAAATGTGTTTACATCAGCTATCTCAAACCATCGATTGTCAGGGACCCTGCGAGGATTGATGGTGGGAACTAGGAATCTGATACAGACCGTGTTGTAAAGCCAATCCGAAGCTAGAAATAAAAAGAAAAGAGAGAGAAAATTCTCCTAAAACAAAGAAAAATTCCTCTATCTCTCTCTGACAAAAATGCACTTCAAACTGAACCTGGGTTAAAACATGTTACAAGCACGGGTACTTTAACCACGGAGTTCAATGAACCCTAGGTTAGGTCCTGTGGGCCTTAGAAACCTTCACAACGGACTGAGGCTAGATTTGGTTAGGTCCGAATCCTGGTTGGTATTTGAGTACCTTTAGGCCTACTATCGGCATTCTAACCTAATCTACAAAAGAGAGCACACATCAAAGTTTTAAGCATCAAAAGTTATACGATCTAGAATAAAAGTTAATATCTTGAAAGTTTGCTAAGGGACTAGCAAAAGCTAGGCATGATGGTATGATGGGAACAGCATCATGAGCCATAACTAGCTCATTTTGACCCAATTAAGTCAGTAAATGCTCCTACATAACTGCAGAGAGTCACAAGTCTCTGCACAATCATTCTGAGGGAAAAATAAGAACTATGGTTAAAACTGCAATTTTACCAGCATATCATGAATACAGTACAACCACGATTTTTCTCATGGGTTGAATGAAGGTCAAATGGTCTTAGAAAGTTAACAAGTGGGTTAAAACAATCGGAAAAGGGTTTGCACGTGTTTTGAGAATTAAATGACTTTCCGAAACCTTAAAAACAGACCCACTTAATTGACTGAGGTTTTGATTATGATAAAATTCACCTAAACCATTTAAAATTCATAGAAAAATATTCTCTAGGGTTTTCAACATTCACTTTGACCATGAGAACCTGTTTTGACCCAGAATAGAGTCACAGACAAACATTTCTCCTAATTTGGGTTTTTAAATAAATTATCCAATCAAACATGGTCAAAATCAAAATCCAACTTCACCATTGGATTTCTTAAATCCAGATTAGGTTTGTACCAAAATTTGGATCAAAGATGAGCTTGTCTTGTCCTAGTTTGCAACTTAGTCCTGCCTGATTACATTTCTACCATTAACTTTCAAAATCTTTTCAAATAGACCCCTAACCTTGCGTCGTTCTCACAAAAAAGTTCCTACCGCCATTAAACCTATTCCTACTTGCTCCAGCGACCTTAAATTGGAAAGAGCTCCCTGATTTCTTGACGAATCTCTTTCAAATTTGAAAGGGAAGCTCGCCAAGAAATTTCCTTCCTTTTAAACCCAATCCTAAGCCCTAAAACTCACCCAATCTCTCATACGAATGCATGAAGGATTTGGGTCTCAAGGGATTTCCCAATCTGACAAGCCTTCCAAGCTTGGGAAGCTTGCTCCCCAAGCTCTAATCACCTTCTGATGACCTATAAAAGAAAGCCCGGACTAGGCCAAACTCCCCAAGCTTGAATTCGACCAGAGTAACCCCCAAATTCTTCTCTCCTCCAGTCGAATTTCTCTTCAAGCTCTAGTGACCCTCCTTGCCTCTCCTCGTCATCTGACCGCAATACCAGCGGTAGATCCTTCTTCCTTGCCTTCTTCCACGTGGAGCAGCACCAACCGGCGTCCCTATCTCCTTCATCCTCGCCGTCCAACCCTTATCAGAGCAAGTTTGGTCTCCGACTTCGGCTATACCGCAACTGGCGCTAGCTCCTTTCCTCGTCATCTGCTACTTCTCCTAAAAGACTCCACAGCCTCCCTTCAACACAACAGTAACTCCAAACTTCATTTCAACCCCGTCAACTCCCTCTGCGACTCCCTTCTTCCAACTCACCGGAAGACCTCCGACGAACCCTAGAGGCTTCCACAGTTCACCTCTGCCACCGCTTCCACGCTCCACACCTCCGCCTTGACCTTAGGAGCAAAAGCCTTAACTTCGTTACGTCAATTGCTCCTCGAGAACCTGCACCCAACTCACGCACCCCCGTCCACACTTCTCAAAGTCGTCTGACCTCCTCACACACGATCATGACACACAACCACCACCATTACACTCGCCACTCCACGGCGATCCTCCTGAGCCTTTTAGCTGGGGCTTTTAGCCTGTTCTTTGTGTTTTAGGTATCAACGTCGGAGCTCCGCCGCAGCGTCAACCCTCTTACGCTGTTCTTTGTGCTCCAGGCCACGAAAGCTCCAGGCACAGGCACTAGATGTGCGGAATCAACTTAGGGGTCCGCCCAGGCTATTAATTGGTGGAGATCACCTCCTCTTCACCTTCAATTGGAAGGGCAACCCAGCTGCAGTTGTATGCGAAGAGGGTGTGGGACTTTAGTCCCACATCATTTGCTGAAGAGTGCTTGCAGTGGCATAAAAGGAAAAACTGTCAGCGGCTTATCACCTTGACACACAGGGGGGTGAGGTCCCCCGCACGCTCTCCTCACACGCCTCATCCACGACACCTCACCTGCGGATCTAGTGCACCCGACCCGCCTATGCCTGCACTCCTCTACTGCGACCACGCCCGCTACCCTTGACCCAGGTTCGCGCCTACCCGATTACCCGACTACCCACTGAGAGGCTCTGGGAGGGTGGAGCTTGAGAGAGAAAGGGAAGGAGAGATCACGCGAGTAGGGGGAGGGTTTTGCTGCAAAGAGAACTGTCAGACACTTAGCCAATTCAAGAAGCCTTCCCCTTCTGTGTGAAGTAGCTGAACAAAGAAAGAAAGAAGAGGTGTCGCATAGGAAGAAGAAGAGGAGAAGAAGAAGAAACATAAAAGGAGAAGAAGAACAGAGAAAAGCTGCACAGGAAGAGAGAGAGACCATTGAGTCTCTAGCATTGTGGCACAGGGCTACTTAAGACGTCTGATACTTCAATTGCATATACTTGAGACTTGATTTAAGTGTTATTTGTGAGGAGTAATTGGTGATTTAAATCACCATTTTACACCAATCTTTTTGGAATATTGATCTTGACATTATTTACAATCTTTATTCTTAATTTAAATTGTTATTTTGAGCCTTAAATTCCATATTGCTCCCTGTATTCGACCTCAGAACCTTTTTCGAGTAATAAAATTTATTTGTTTGAGTGCTATTTTGGCTATACTACAACACGACAATCTTAAAACACCGATTTAGCATCCGAACACATGCTCCCAGCTAGATCACATTGGATGACCCTACTTCATCCCCAAATTTTCTTACGCGCTCGAGCTTTCATCACCTCCATTGATGCTCAATGGCATACACCCTTGATCCTAGGTCACCCTGACCTCCACACACTATTTATACACCTTCAGAGCCACCTATGAGAGCCATCAGCCCCCCTCCTACTTCCTTGGGTTGATCATTCGTCCCTCCAGCTCCTTCTTACCACTGCACTTGTGCCGCCTGTGACAGGGGCAGCATTGTTCTTCTTCCTTCAATCCTCTCAACTAGGTATAACGTATACCTAAGGGCGACCAATAAGCTCCACTAGTGATCTTTTCATCCACTAGAGCTCCTCCCCTTTCGTTGCTGCAGTGACCAGCTACAGCCCAAGAATCCCATTTCTCTATTAGATAGATTAATTTATCGCTTTCATAGATGAGATTTACTTCTTTTGTTAGATTAGATTTATATGCTTTCCTATAATAGTTTAGATCATAACTCATTACTTGATTATGCTAGTTTAGGAGTAGATTAGAGTTAGCGTCAATTTTCCCTCAATCAGTCCTCTTTGATCAATCTTGATCAGAGAGGCAATTCCACCCATCCATTTTGATCCATTTTCCTTCCTCATCTCACAATCATTTCTTATTCATTGCTTCACCGATTTAATCCACAATTCACTTCTTCCATCACAAAAGCAATTAGTCTTGAAGTTCATTAGCTATCAGATCTAATGGTGTGCTAAGATCAAATGAGGGTCCTCCTATACATTTCACCTGATCACAAGGGCCCTCCCACTTATTTGAATTGATCAGATTTGCTTGATTGAACTAATAAGGGTTTTTATGCTTGATTGAGAGATTAAGGATTGTAATGACCCATTACATTTTTAGCTAGTTAAGAGGCCTGGAGTTTCAGTCAGACAAGTATCTAGATGTCTGGACACGCGCTTGGACGTCTGAAGGTGGGATTTTTTCGTACTACACTTCGCGTTCTATGCGCGGGCAGCGTGCAGAGGTTCCTCTCTCCCAACGCCCTCACCTCACAAACCCTAATTCCCATCCTATTTAAACCCCTCCCCTCCTTCTCATCCCCTCACCACCAGTCACCACCACCTCCAGCGCCTCCTGTGCGGCTATGGCAAGGCCAAACGAGAGTGGTGAGAGGGGGGGTGAGCGAGGGAGAGCGAGAGAGAGGAAGGAAGAGAGCGTGGAAGGTCGAAGGACCTTTGGGAGCTCAGCGGAGCTTGCATGGCTAGTAGTGGGCGCGTGCATGCAAGGAGGACGCTGGTGGGGAGCTGCTCAAGCTCCTACAGCTATCGGAGCTGCCGCTGCAGCGGAGGTGTGAGCGGGGCGAGCTGCGAGGAGGTTCTAGTACTGGAATTTTTCCAGTATCAAACGTCTAGCATGATGTCCAGATGACTGGCTAGGGACCCAAATGTCCGGAGCTGAGGTCGGACGTCTGAAAGCATGTATCGCTTGAGGTACATACGTTCCTACGTTGATTTCTACCATGTAGAAGATCTCAGCATAGGAGTTGTTGGGTGAAAACCATGCCTGCATTTTCGTATGCAAGGCAAGCTTTGGGAAGGCATGGGGTACGCTTTCCCAAGCGCCTTCGAATGTCTGATCACATCACCAGACATCCGTAGGTGCTTCCAGATGACCGGAGACCTTGTCCGATGTCTAGAACTGTCCCTAGATGATCGCAGAGGGAGTCTGGACATCTAATCAGCCGTAGGAAACACAAGGTGGGTTTTGACGTCGTTCAAGACGTCTGGGATTGGTCCTAGACGTCTGATTTTGATCAGTAACCATGTTTTTGGCCTGTTTAAGGCCCAAATGGAATCGGATTTCCGCGAACGAAGTATCGCTGTTTTCCACTCGAGTTCTTCTATGTGTTCGTGTTGAGTATCTACTATTTTGACCTCGTTTAATGTAAATTAGTGCTGGTACATGTTCCTAGCTGGTGACGTGTTCGGGGCCCACAGAGACGACGAGATCTGCGGTATAGGCCCCCATTCCTCTCGTGATACCTGGTAGAGTGGTTTAACTCAGTTTTTAATATTTAAATAAGAATGTACTTGGTTGGAATAGTCGGATTGAACTCTAGGATATGGAATGAGCCCTAGGGTAGAAATGAATGAGCCTGTTTGAGCTGTACTGTTTACTTGAATGCATAGTTAAGATAAATTGATAGCAAATGCCTTTAATATAATTTTGAGATGCATGTTAAAATACGAGCTGCCTGTATGTAATTGAGAAATTGCTTGTGAAACCACAAGTTGCATGTTATTGAGAATTGAAATATGAAAACACGAGCTGCCTATATATGGATGAGGAATGAATTATGAGCTAGCCAGCCCACGGGGCCCGAGGTTCAGCGAGCCACCCTACACCGACTTTGTTAGGCCCTCTGGGCAAACCAGGGTAGCCGGATGAGGGTACATAGACTATGGAGAGGCGAGGTTCTTGTTTGGTTATGATGGGCGAGATCCTTTTTCTGAGAGGGCAAGGACCTATACTGTTCCGTGCTGTAATTTGGGCATACCTGCTAGCGGAAACGACTGACCGCGTATTAGTGCGAGGTAGCTAAAAGAGTGATCTTCGTTTTCGTTGAAAACTTTAACATAAAATGATGAGCCGTTGTATGTAATCACGTGGTAGAAAATCACTTTTCAAAATATTTTAATTCTCAGAATCTAATCACGAAAATAGTTAGGTCGTCTCCATATGGAGGAATTAGCCTATTGAATGTCTTATTTGTTCAGGAAATATCAATGTGTATGCATACTGACTGGTGCACGTGTTTTCAACATAATTTCTTACTTTAAATAATTAATCAAGAATACAGGTGTGCATTTGCAAAATCACCACTATATAATATCGTGTAAAATAATGATCTTGATACTGGTAAACACCATAAATACTAACTTCTAGAATATAGCTTGTTTACCATAATATATATGACATGCATTAAATCATACATGAGAGATATTCATCTACAAGTAATTTTGATGAAGTAGAAGGATGGCTATGTAAATTCACCTCAATAATTTAATTCGTTACATAAGGGAATAGTGTTCCCCCGCAATGGCAAGGTTGGTAATTTTTAATGGGAAGGAAAATAGAGCATTCCTTCTCTCTCATTGGTGCGTGTGCGAGGAGGGATCTTCTACCGACCTGTGAGTGATGGAGGCATGCCAGAGGACAGCCGTTGTGATGGTGGTGACGCGGTGACCGAAGGTGGTCAGACATGGCTGAACGGTGGAGGAGAATGTCGGCCACGTCGATGGCAGGTGGCATTCGCGGGCGTCGTGGCGTGTAACTGGTGGGTGCACGGGGGTCGGGGGCGTGAGACGAGGAGAACGGCGAGGTCGATGGTGAGTTTGGGTGCTTGTAATGGCCGTATGAAGCGAGGAGGCGGCTGCAACTTTGGGTTCCTCCACTGGTAGTGAGGAAGAAGAAGATGAGGGAGAGGAGGAAGAGGTCGGGCGGTGGCACGCGTAGGGCTGGTTGTGCGCGCGCGGTGCTGTTGAACGTGCAGCCAGCGCGTGCTTGCTATTGCGGTTGCGTGGTGAGTTGGCATAGGTGAGGGATTGTGGGTGCGTGAGGGCGTAGTGCGCGGTGAGAGCAGTGAGAGGTTGGCGATGCGTGGTGTTCTGCGCGCAGTAAGGGGGCACGTGGTGGTCTGGCTTGTGCGTGGGTGCGGCTGCACGGTGAGGGGGTTCGCGGTGGTGGCCGCACGCTGTCACCGTTCGACCATCGAGAGGACAATGGCAGGAGGCAGGTGCACAGAGACCACGGTGCTCGTTGAAGTCCACGGTGCACGCCTCCTTCACGGTGATGGAGATGGAGGATATCCCCGTAGGGGGGGGGAAGAAGAAGCTCCTTTCGTTCACAAGCCCGACCTTTATTTTTAAAACCTCCTGCTGTTGCAGCTTTCTCTCCCAATCTGTTTCCTATCCCCGAGGACTCGGCTCTTCCAATGACTTGGCAGCAGTGGTGAAGCGGTGGCGGTGTTGACTGTTTGCTCTGTGGGGAAAAAAAATAAAATAAAAAGAAAATGGGTTATTTACAGAGTTATTCCAAAATGATGCATATAATGCATGCATGCCACCGTAATTTATATTTCCTTCTATTACATGTGAATGTGATGCATAAAACAATCATGACATCATATTTATAAATCTAAGTATGCTATGTACAAGTAGAAATCCTTCTAATATCTAAGTATCTATACATTCGATTAGCCCACAAATGCGGTCTCATCAAATGCCCTCATGCCTAAGTTTTGCTAATCTCTAGCCAAAAGTGAAAAACAATAGAACTCACCAAAAAGATTTCTTCTTTTTCTATTCCAAAAATTTAGAGATCCAGACAAATGTGAAGTGATAGTAGCCCAGGTAACGGATCCAAGTGAAAAGCCAACTTGCATTTACAATTCGTACATATCCCTTAGTAAACATTTTATTAAGATAAGCAACTACTTCCCTCGGAGATAAAGCAGAAAATAATCTATAGCTTGACCCCGGCTTTTTGGCTAAGGTAGGAGATATTGAGTTGAAAGGATTTATATTTGGTGGCTCACACTCATCTGGTGCTACCCGTAGTCTAGTACTGCAAACTCTAACACTCTAGACTATCAAATGAGTCAACCTAGAGAAAGGCTAAACAACTGTGCTCTCTCGATGTTCCTTTATGCTCACTCATTTCCTTTTCTTTCTGAGATCACAAATCTCGCCAGATTTAGTAAGTGTACTCGCTGTTTGGTGGCCTCACATGGCATTCACACTTCAATTAAAGTCCTAATAACTCTACAACTAAGTTAGGGTCATCAGCCAGTATTCGGGCGATCAGAAATATTGAAAGGTAGGTATGGGTCATATTTGGTGGATCGCGATGGGTGTTTTTGTTGCCTCAGAAACAACGTTACGAAGATAAAATTATAAACTTGGACTCTTTTCTTTTCTCTATCTCTTTTCTTTTTTTTTCTCTTCTTTTTTTTTCTTTTTTAATATAATTGTTTCTCTTTTTTCCTTCTTTTTCTTTCTTTATAAATCAACATAACACGATGCAGACTTTTATTTTTGAAGCATTATTAGGGATGATGATGGTCAAGAGGATATTGTGTGGCTTATTTGGTGGAAGTGCCTACTCTCGGCACCGAGAAGGAATGAATAGGACAAGCGTATTTCTAACCTTTGACATTACTACCCTCCTTCAGCCGAGGACTCTATTAAGGATGGTCATAACCATCCACCATAGTCATAGCTTTATTAAGACTCAATCTCTGTGTATCTACCTTATTTGGTGACTCAGGAATTCACACAATGTACGCACACAAGAACAGAGAGCGAAAACTATGCCTAACTCTAAAGTATCATCATGTAATTGTCCAAAACTTAACAGTCCTTGCATTAGACTTAGCGCACCAGTAATCTTTCTACTTTTCTCTCACATATATGAGGTGGATCTACTAGAAGATAGTATGCCTGACTCCCTATTAACTGTTTAAGGGCTCAGTAGACTAAAAATGCTTATTGGTTTTCTTCAAAGATCCATTAGCCAGTCTACGTGCAAGTGAATTCAATGTACTGGATTCTAACTTAAGAAATAATTCAAGAAGAAAAATCTTCAATGACACTTTCATGACAAAGATGTTTTGCTAGGGACTAACCAATTCAACTCAAGAAAAGAAATTATATATATATATATATGCTAACCTAAATGCATGAATGATTCCTAAAATGCAAAGTGCACCCCCCATGCCTAAACCCTACAATGTCCTCATTGTAAAATTAAAACAGGGGGAGAAAGGAAGGAAATCACCTGAAGATGGTGTTATTCAGAGTGCTGGGTTGCCTCCCAACAAGTGCTGCATTTTCTGTTAGTAGCCAGACTTATAGGGAACTTGTAAGTCAGGTTCTAGACAGGAAAAGCTAGACCCTAAAAATATGCATAACAGTGCGGGCCTAGAAAATAGGTAGCCACGGATGTTGGTGAGTTGATGATGCAACGTGATTCCAAATGCTCACCCGAAGACATGAAAGCAGAAAACTTCGTTGGCTACCTTGGGAGGTCTAGGAATAACAAAAGGAATATGAAAAGGGACCTCCCGAAAAGGAATAAGTGGAGGATAACAAGGATCCTCCAAAGCAGGATGGGTTTTAAAAGATATAGACATTATTATTTCACACCCTTGAATGGCGAGACTAAAAGTACAAGCATCAATCCAAACTCGCCATTCTACCCGAGGATGTACTGGCCTGATATGTTCTCCAAAAAGAATGTACATGAGTAGAGACCTGAGCCAAGGATTAGGTAAGGAATCTACAGGTTGCTTGAGTGATTGGATAGTAATTATTAAGTCCAAAGAGGGCTTAGTTTGTTTAGGTTCCATTCCCAATAAGAATTCATCTTCCACATCCTTACCTAACTGCATTATTTTATGAATCTCCAACTGCTCCTCTACAATAGATGAGTCATAAATAGCATTCAATATCTCATTAGTAGACTCATGATCAACATGCTTTGACGACAGTTGGGTTTCTGGGGAAGTAGCGAGATCAGAATTATCATGAAATTCATCCCCGGGTTCTTTCTTGTCAATTACATCCTTTTCGGGGACTTTGTGTGCTACTTCATTATCCTTAATATCTTTAGGAGGATTATCATCTTTAATGTTATGGAGAAAGCCTATATCACTGAATTCATTGTTCTTCTCGAGGTACAAATCCTCAATTGATGTATATTGTCCCTGAGAGTCTCCCCTAGGCTTCTCACTATTGTGTTTGTCTTCCTCCAATATCAACTCCTGATTTTGCAGAGGATGATTCTCAAAATCGAAAAAAGGGAGGAATCCAGATTTCACCAGATTATTTATATCCTCAGGAGGCAAGTCCTCAAATAACACATAATCCCCTTGTGATTCACTCCAGATTTTTAGTCTGGGTTCCTCGATTGGGTCATCCTCATCCTCTGAAATAGACTCTTTATATCCTTGAGACCAAAATTGATCTAATTCATCCTCCATTCCCTTAAGTTCACCTTCATTGAGCGCATTTAAATCATCAGGATGCTGAATGGTAGGTGTTGATTCCCTAAGTGAAGGGTCAGGATTAGGCTTACTAAGGGTAGAATGGGATTCCACTAGATAATTAATAGGGGAAGTGACATGAACAATACGACCTTGACCTGGGTTATCAGGGGTAAGGAAAATACTGTCATTAGGGTCAAGGTCCTCAAGAGGTACCATCTTCCCTTTCTTTTGACTCCAATATAGCTTAAGTGGATAATCCCTAGGATCGTTCTCCTATAGTGGCCGTGTCTCATTGGGAGAGTCTAAGTGATAGCTATGTAAAATAGGATCCCTGTTGTCATTAGTTTCCTCAGAATTATTTTCATGATCACGGTCGTATGGGTAGGGATCATTAGGGTCAAGGTCCTCAAGAGGTACCATCTTCCCTTTCTTTTGACTCCAATATAGCTTAAGTGGATAATCCCTAGGATCGTTCTCCTATAGTGGCTGTGTCTCATTGGGAGAGTCTAAGTGATAGCTATGTAAAATAGGATCCCTGTTGTCATTAGTTTCCTTAGAATTATTTTCATGATCACGGTCGTATGGGTAGGGATAAGAATTACTTGGAAGAGCATAGCTAAGCTATCTAATTTCATTGTTCAATTGTTGACTATTCCTTAACATCTTTCCAATAGATTCCATCATTTCCTTTTGTTATTTTTGCATTTCTATCATAAAAGAGGAGAGGCTACTACTATCAGATTGGGGAGGATAGTCAATTTCAGGCTCTGGTTGCCTAGGGGTATCGGTCCAACCTCGATATGGAAAATCATGAAAGGTGGAAGGGTTGGGTGTTTGCATAGTAGTAGGGATTCCAGGGTTGGAAAATGTCACTCCTAGGCTTTTCTCAAAAGTGGGAGCTATCAAGCCGGTGCTCTCAGGATAAGAATAAGAATGATCCCATGATTTGTCACTGTACCCATCAAAGGATGGATACGCTTGGGGCATGGGATCCTGGTTAAAATGATAGGAGTAAGGATAGTCCATTTCTTTTAATTAAATGTTTTAACTCTCTTAGGACTTAGATAGATTAAAACAGAAAACTTCCTAGAGAGCTCTATTACACACACGCCATGCAAACACAAGGCAAGAGGTCTTTTGTTGATTTAAAATTCTTTAAGTCCTCTTCCAATCTCTTCAGCTTGGCCAAATATAGTCAAGGCAGTGTTTCTCCATTCCCACGTAAGTGGTATAAGAGAAATGAGGCACTTGAAATTTCTGGTCAATGACTGTTAAGAAGGTTGAGGTTACTTTTAGTCCTTTTTGGGTGATCAATCAAGTTGTCAAGCAATTACGCACCCTAAATTCACCTTCAAGTGCCCTAGGACCTATACTTTGCTTAGATGATACTCCCAGGTGATCAAGTAAGAAGTTACTCCAAGGACAAACAAAGGGATACAAGTAGGGCGAACCCTTCCTTTGAGGTGATGCGTATGTGGTGCCCCTTAACTACCCTTTTGTTCCTTTAAGGGGTGTCCCCCTCTGTGAAGTATCAAAACACTTGGTCAAAAGATAGTACCACCAACACAAAGCACGATAGGAGGGTCTGCACCGATAAAGAGATCGGTGCTTATAGCCTTAAGGGTCCAAGTCCTAATGCAGTGCCTATAGTGCGTGCTCAGTGCAGGAAGTGTGCATCACACTGCGAAAAGTGATTTTTCCTTTTCAAAATCGCAGTCACGTTATTCAAAAAATTCTTGTATATTTTTCTTTCTTTTCAAGAAATAATGTGACCACTTGATTAATATTTTCAAATCAGCTTAAATGGTCTTCTTTAATTATGTCCAAATGCAATGCGTGCGCAGATAACTAATGCACAAGAAAAGACGTACCTTACTCCAGCTCTCTTCAATGCAGGATGTTTACAATGCAAAAAGAAAAGCTAGATGCTGCTCATTCAATCCTAGATGGTCGCTCTATAGATATGCAGCTTCTAGCAGGCAGTTCAAATATATATTTTTTTAATAATAATAAGAAAACAAACCTAATCTAACTAACTAACCAACATGCAGCTCAAACAATTCGAATAATCCTACAATCTAAATAAAATGGGAACACACTCCCGAAAATACCCAACACGGGTCCACAAGACAAAAACTAAATGTCTAAGGTCTACCTAGCCTAATCTAAGTATAAATAGATCTCCAGTCACCAATCCTCCTTCCACACGTGTGGGATCAAGGCCTATGTGCTCCTGTTGCTACCCTCTAGGTGGCGTCAAGGTCCACCAAGAATATCGTCTCCACCGTGCGCACCTGCTGTGTTTGTCATTTGATTCGGGCACACAAAGAGAACCAATGTCAATAATTCAGAAAAGCTTTCAAAATGGCATAAAAATAATATAAATTTCCCAAAAATATTAATAGACATATTTCCTCGCCAGCAACGGTTCCATTTGAAAGAGTGATCCTCGTTTTCGTTGAAAACTTTAACATGATGTGTCGTATGTAATCGCGTGGTAGAAAATTACTTTTCAAAGCATTTTAATTCTCATAATTTAACCATGAAAATAGTTAGGTCGTCTCCACTGGGAGGAATTAGCCTATTGAATGTCTTATTTGTTCAGGAAATCTCAATGTGTATGCATACTAACAGGCGCACATGTTTTCAACATAATTTCTTGCTTTAAATAATTAATCAAGAATACAGGTGTGCATTTGCAAAATCACCACTATATAATATCATGTAAAATGATGATCTTAATACTGGTAAACACCGTAAATACTAATTTCTAGAATATAGCTTGTTTACCATAATATATATGACATGCATTAAATCATGCATGAGAGATATTCATCTACAAGCAATTTTGATGAAGTAGAAGGATGGCTATGCAAATTCACCTCAATAATTTAATTCGTTAAATAAGGGAATAGTGTTCCCCCGCAATGGCAAGGTTGGTAATTTTTAATGGGAAGGAAAATAGAGCATTGCTTCTCTCTCGTTCATGCGTGCACGAGGGGGGATCTACTGCCGGCCTGTGAGCGATGGAGGCATGCTGGAGGACGGCGGTTGCGATGGTGGTGACGTGGCAGCAGAAGGTGGTCGGACGTGGCCGGACGTAGAAGGAGAACGTCGGCCACGTCGACGATAGGTGGCGTTCGCGGGTGTCGTGGCGTGCAACTGGTGGGTGCACGGTGGTCGGGGGCATGAGACGAGGAGAACGGCGAGGTCGATGGTGAGTTTGGGTGCTTGTAATGGCCGTATGAAGCGAGGAGGCGGCTGCAACTTTGGGTTCCTTCACTGTCGGTGGAGAAGAAGATGAAGGAGAGGAGGAGGAAGAGGTCGGGCGATGGCACGCAGGCGTGCACACAACGCACGCGGGGTTGGTTGTGTGCGCGCGGCGCTGCTGAACGTGCGGTCAGCGCGTGCTTGCTGGTGCGGTTGCTCGGTGAGTTGGCATAGGCGAGGGATTGCGGGTGTGTGAGGGTATAGTGCACGGTGAGAGCGATGAGAGGTTGGCGGTGCATGGTGTGCTGCACGCGGTGGTCTAGCTTGTGCGCAGGTGTGGCTGCACGGTGAGGGGGTTCGCAGTGGTGGCTACATGCTGTCATCGTGCGACCGTCAAGAGGATGACGGCGGGAGGTAGGTGCGTAGAGACTACGGTGCTCACTGAAGTCCATGGTGCATGCCTCCTTCACGGTGATGGAGATGGAGGATATCCCCACAGGGGGGGAAGAAGAAGCTCCTTTCCTTCACAAGCCCGGCCTTAATTTTTAAAACCTCTTGCTATTGCGGCTTTCTCTCCCAATTTGTTTCCTATCCTCGAGGACTTGGCTCTTCCAACGACTTGGCAGCAGTGGTGAAGCGGTGGTGGTGTCGACGGTTTGCTCTGCGAGGAAAAAGAAATAAAATAAAAAGAAAATGGGTTATTTACAGAGTTATTCCAAAACGATGCATATAATGCATACATGGCACCATAATTTATATTTGCTTCTATTACATGTGAATGTAATGTATAAAACAAGCATGCCATCATATTTATAAACTAATCTATTTATAAATCTAAGTATGCTATGTACAAGTAGAAATCCTTCTAATATCTAGGTATTTACACATTCGATTAGCCCACAAATGCGGTCTCAACAGTAGCTACCCGTGCGCTTATCATGCATGCCGTAGTCACCGCTATGTCTAGACAGTGACCTCGGGGTGGTTGACTGGATGTAGGACTCCCACGAGGGACTCTCTCGGCCAAGAGAGCATCACGTGTACCTTCTACTCTACGGAAAAGACTGCACTCAAGATCGTTCCCACGAGGAACACGCAAGATCAAGAAATACTTGGATACTTTGAGAAATAGATGAAACAGAAACACATAAATGAGATAAATAGAAAGGAGAAATAAATCTGTTGTTGTTTTTACTATACTTGTAGTTAAATAATATAAACACCACTCTACTCGACGTTCGTTGATTGTGTCTTTTCATAACACTATTCAGGACCAGGAGTTGAGCAGCTCGAGTTTCTGACTGCAGAGGGGTTGGGCCCAACCGAGACCAGCCGTAGTTTTTCTTTCAACACTTTCTTTTTCTCTACTGTTGTAGTTAGTAATGGACACATAGTTTACTATTTCAGTTACTTCTGTTTCCTTTACGTTTCCTGTTGTTGTTGTAGTGGCATGTACTATGTGTTGAGACTATTGTTCTACCTTCCTTACTGCTTCGTACTTTTCTTCTGCTTAGTTATATTGCATGTGTGATTGTGGTTTATTTTTCCTGCTTTTGGTTATTTCTTGTTGGACGACTAGGTCTTGGGATTAGTCGAGGTGAACCGGTCTCGGGTCCTGTAGGGATCTAGGAATTGGGTCGTAACAGAATGGTATCAGAGCAAGGTCATCTCGAGAAATAAACCAATTGGCTTGAGAATAACCACTCATGTGCATATAACTAGGATAGCCACCACAACCTATCGCTTTGACTTTTGTTTCCAAGTCTTTTTCTTGATGTAATCCGATATCGTTGACACTCTTGTTCTATCTTTCGTATCTTCTTGCAAGAGATGCCTCGTCAGGGAGTTCTCAAGGCAAGCTATGATCGTGGCCGTGGATGAGGTCGGAGGGGCAGACGTGCCAGACCTGAGGTACCAGTTGACCCACCTCTTCTCCTAGGCGTATAGGCCCAGGATCTCGCCTAGTTGATCAGAGACATCATGCGAGAGGAGATCCACCAGCCTCCAAGGGCACCTCTCCCTAAGGACGTGGAGGGGGAGTCCTCGGTGGGACAGAGAGACCGTCGCAGCGCCGGATGAGCAGGAGGGGGAGGGGGTGGTCCTCCACTACCCCTACCGCGCTCTGACACTTCCGAGCATGAGCCCTCCTTCCCTGGAGGTGTGCCCGTTCCCCCACTGTAGCTCCACCACAAGCTTCTCGAACAATTCCGGAAGCTAAAGCTCCCCTCCTTTAAAGAGGATGAGGACCCGTATAGTAATATAATTATATATATATATTTATATTATTTGTATGTAATCCATGTATATTTGTAAATAGCTATGTACATACTTAGAATTGTAATTATTACTATATATATAACTCAAAGTACTTATATTGTACAGTAACGTACCTCTATATTTATTTATTTACCTATATTGTATATAATTATATTCATAAGTTAATTAGGTATATTAGGAAGTTAATATAATTTAAATTAGTAATTTAATAAAATATTGAAATAAATTATGTTGTATACTTGTATACTGTAGTTTAAAGTATTTTTAATATATTTATAGCTTATTTATACTGTAGAACAATATTGTAGCTTATTTATAGCTTATTTATGTATATATATGTATATATGTATAAAACGTGTATTTAAATATATATAAATTGAATTAAATTAATAAACATAAATAAAAAATATTTAATAATAACTTAATAATATAAACTAACTAGATTATAAGTCAATTGTATCATTAATTCATTAATTTATACCTTAATTAAGGAATTAAGCAATAGATCAAATGCATATTTCACCAACTTTAACTAATTTTTAAATATAATTATATATTTAATTATTATAAATAAACTATACCAATAAGAAGCCCTATGTATAGGCTTCATGTATATATAATTTAATTAATAAATAATTATTTATTTATCATCAAAATTGAGGCCTAAATCTGGCCTTAAATCACGCATTGAGTGTTGCATTTGGGCCCCGCACTTAGTGCGAAATCGTGGCTTGGTGTCTGCCCACACCCATATAAAAGTAAAGGCGCTCCTAAGCTCCTCGTCCCAGGATTAGCAGTTAGATCCTATAGCGATTATGTAATCCTACTATCTGTTTCGAGAGAGAAGAGAGGTGAGCTAGGAGCCCGGTCGATTTGGTTGGGCCAGTATTGGCCTGAAACTATGTTAAAACACATAATTAATAAACTAGGGCCCAACTTAGCAGTGGTCAATCTGGCCCCCAGTGGGCTATAGATTACGTGAAAGGTTGGGCTCGCCAATTAACAATTTTTTGGTTAAGTAAACTTACTCGGGTTAAGTTAAAGTTAAAATTGGCTAAGTGTTCTATAGTGTGTGCTGGCTAAGTGTTAGTCTATTAATGTGTGTTGTGTGTGATATGTGCTTAAGTGTTAGTGTGTGTGTTTATGTGTGTGTTATGTTAAGTATAGTGCGCATAATAAGTATACAGTTAGTATATAGTAGTTTAGTGTATATGCCTATATAAAGTATATATGTATATATAGAGTAAACGCATTATGTATTATATACATTACTTTTGCCTTATTCTGTTAATATGTTTTCATGGCTCATTTAGTGACGTTTGGATATGTTAGTATACATATTAGACATGTGTTAGTATAGTATATAATAGATGTTAGTATAGATAAGTCTTTTTGTACCTATATTAAGGCATTGTTTAGATGTTAGTACAAGATGTTAGATCAATTTTTAATGTCTTTCTACCTGTTTATATGTTTAAGGCATTGTTATTAACACTAATCAATTCATTATTGTACATAATTGACTTTAATTAATTCATTCTTTGATTCTTTCATTCATTTGTAAATAAATTTAACATTTTTGGAATAAAAGATGATTTTTTGATAATAGAGAATTGATGTATATCAATAATTGCCTTCCAGTTAACGACCTGGAATAAACTATTAAAAATTATATATAAATAAAATGACACCCGTCTATGTTGCGACATTATACTACAACGCATTAATTAACCATAATTAACAAACAATTTAGACAGTCGATCAACTACCATTTATGGTCCAATTAGCATGGATTTACGACATCAACCTCATTCTTTGATAAGTCAAGTATGCTTTATCTTAGTTGGCTGAAGCATATGTTGGTATTCTATATGCCTTTCTGCTCATAAGAATCTTGACTAGTTGACTATTGTTTGGCTAATCTACTTATCTTGTATGATTTTATGATCCATCTCATGTTATTTCATCAAATTTCATACCTAGTTGTCTAGTTCTTTACCTAGTCAACTTAGTTACTTAGATATCTCTTAAGTTGTCTTCCTTTTTTACCTACTTAGATAGGCTTAATCTTATTTGACTTAGAAATACTATTGGCCTATAACACACACAGATCTAATATGTTTGAGTCATAATTTTCACATATAGAATTTAACTAATCTTATTTTTTTTCCTAATTCTTTTTCCCTTCAAAAACAAATTTATTATTTCATATCTTTATTTTACTTGATTTCAAGTAATAGCAAGGGATTCAATATAAATAAAGTGTGAGTTTAAAATGTTGCCTAATTTATCAATGGAAGAGAAGTGATGTGCATACTTCTAAATAGCCAAAAATGTCTATTAATGCTTGTTCTTAGTGTCATATTGGCATCATACATTGTACATATTGCATAACATGCATAATCATGCATTTAGGTCAAGTTGTATAACTTATATAGCAATTGTCTCCTTATATGGTCAGGGAAAGGGTGATTTTTAATTGGGGCCTCAAATCGAAGATCCAACCATACGAATCTGGTTAGGGTGACAATTGGAGTTCAACGACTTTAACATCGCCCTGATCGGACATCCGTAGCACCAGATAGAGATCGAGGAACCCTAAAGATCAAGGGCCAGGATGGTGCCAATCCACACTTCAGATGACAAATCCGATTGCATGGATGGGTTTGGATCAATGATCGCAGCTTAACAGTGTGAAAATCAGCTCAATCCAACATCCTTGTCACCATCTACAACATGCAGAAGATGGACGGCTAAGATGGCGCCATGTGGTGCCATCCCAGCCTCCCAATCGGCCCTCAAGACCGCCACTGCATCTCCAAAGGATTTCCAACACACGATCTGGGCTATTGGAACTTGGTCCAACGGCCGCGAGCACGCGCGACTAAAATCAAAACTGCGACAAAGTGCCGCAGCACAGCGGTCGAGCGCATTGCGCGAGCACGCGACGTGCATTTGACTCCGCATCCGCAGCATGCGGGAGAGTAATCACGACCATGCGATTGGTTGTGGGTGGCGTGGATTAGCCAATAGCATGTACGCGTGATCTTACGCATAGTGCGCACGCTCGATCGCACGCGGTTGTGCGGTGAAGGCGTAGACGAAGGTGCGCGAGGAGAAATCTAAGTCGATCGATCACTAAGATTTGAAAGACGTGCGAGGGCATTTTAAGTGTGGAAGGCAAGGTGGCACGCATGGTGTGCGCATGTCGGCCACAATCATACCTTTAGTGACGGATAAATCCGTCACTAAAGACTTGATATTAATGTTTTAAGCTTGAAATGACAAATTTACCCTCGATTCTTACAACTATAAAAGGAGACCTGACCTCCACTTGTTCTTCATCCCTTCCTTCACTTCTCTGCCTCTTCCAATCCCAAGAAAAGCTTGTCCCACACCCGAAATGCTATTCTAGAGCTAAATCCAATTTTCTTACCCCCATTCCAGAAGTGGATCCCACGACGACGACGACGTACTGCCTTGTTCCCGTTTCTTCCTGCTTCATCCTCCTTCCCGCTCCGTCCTCCGTCTTCCAGGTGTTGCTCCGTCTGGCTCGTCCTCCAAGCATTCGTCGAAGAGGATAACATCTCTCTCCCTTCTTTTTAATCGCTTTCTAGAGTAGAATTTTCTGCTTTCAAGTTGTAATCATTTCCCGCTTTGTAGTTGTAAAAACATTCTGATTATATTAAGTGATTATTCTCTTTTTCTCTCTCTCTCTATCTTTCTCTTATTGTTTATATCAATTCCATTGTAATTATTTCGTTTTCAAACAAAAACACAAAAAAATATAAATCGCGAATTTTAGATCGACGTAGCCTCCCTGTATTCGACCCAAATTTCTTAGAATTTTGGTATGAATATATCTGTTGATGGATTTCTTCGCAATTTGAACTACAATGACAGGTTTTTCGAAACCAACTTCTATCGCGTAGTTTTCCACGTTCAAGATTTTGGCGTTGTTGCCATGGAGGCAACGATTTTCAATTTTCTTTCCACATTTCGTGCACTTTATTATTTTCTAACTTGCTTTATTTCTTGTCTATTGTTTTGCAGGTACCTTGACAGGGAATCTTCAAGCAGTAGATTGGAGTAAAGTGCAATTGAAGACAACTGTAAGTGCTCCCCATTCTTCCCCCTCCATAGATTTCAATTCACCACATTAATTCAAATTCTAATTAACCTTGGTGTTTGCATAAATACTAGAGTTAGTTTGGTTGCTTGGATTTCCACTCACATTCATCTCACCCGCATATAAAAAAATCAACAAAAGGATATTTCTTGTGGGGTAATTCAACATACACACTACTTACACCCACATTTAAGGCACTTAACCTAATTGATTTTCATCTACTCAACCGGATTCTGATTTGTGGAATCGGTACACACAAATCAACATATAAAAGAGTAGAAATCAATCTAGGTTAATCATTTTTTGTGCCTGCACTATTTAACCTAAAATCAACTCACCAAGTAGCTTTCCCTTAGGGTTTTCAATTTAGGTTAATACTAGGCACTCCACTTCATTTTTGATTTCTAAAGGAAAGTGATCTTCACCCGTGCTTGAAAACTGGTTTGCCTCAAACTTGATTGAATTAAACCTAATTCTAAACCCTAAAAGCTACTTAAGCAAGATTTGAACCTTAAAATCTACTCATCATGAATAATCTTGCTTGAAAACCCCGGTTGTGCACGCACTCACACATACTCAATTGATCATTAAGGGCAAAACCCATTTTAAGGGCCCACCACATTTCATAAGCACTACAATCCTAGGCCTAAATAAAATCAAGTAGACATTGGCCTTAAGGACTGATTCACTCTTCAGGGTCCAGTCTGAGATTGTTTATGATTAACCTGCTTGTACTGGTCAATCTGATATCTAGCTAGAGGAGTAGCATCAAACGACTGCGGCTAGGGGGTACACTAGGAATTGGAGGCACAAGCCGAAGGAAGAACCTTCTCCCAAGTCCCTCCTTCTAACTAGTTGGATTGAGTAGACGCAAGTAGAGTAAATCATTTATAATCTTACAGTGGATTCTGAGAGTCTGTAGATCCTTAGGCTACCCCACTTAAGGACAAGCCTGTTTTGTTGTGCTGCAGGGTTCTTATCCCTAGTCCTTTCGACTTTTTCCTAGTTTATGCTGAGAAGGAGGTCATTGAATCCCCGATTGGAAGGACCACTAGAGTATTCTAGGAGGCATAGATTGGATTTTGGCCAAATTGATCCCATGGCCGATCAACAACCTCCTCTACCTCAAAATCCACAGGAGGTATTTCAAAGGCAGCTGGAACAAATGCAAAGAATGCAAGAATGGTTCCAGAGAATGCAGGGCGCTCAGCCTTTGAAGGATTTTTATGATCCTTCAAATTACGGGGAATGTCCCTACGTCCAGATTCCTGCCGGCGACGTAGAAATCAAGTCCCAGGTGTTAAGCCTGATCAAACATTTCCAAGGGTTTGGCTCTAAAGACCCGTTTCAGCACTTGAAGGACTTGACCACTTTGGTCCAGACCACCAAGGTACGAAACGTGAATGAGGAGCAGATGATCATGAGGCTCTTTCCCCACTCTCTTAGGGATAAAGTCGCTTATTGGTACAGGACTATACGAAGGCCAATTGCAACTTGGAATGATTTAAAATCGGCCTTCCTGAAGATATTCTTCCCTATCGGACGTACCAATGATCTGACACGAGCAATTACTACCTTCACCCAGCGGCAGGGGGAGCAGTTTCATGTCGCCTGGGAGCTATTCCAGGACTTATTGCGGAGGTGTCCACACCACGAGGTGCTGAAATGGCAACTCGTGTAGATCTTCTACCACGAGTTAACTGAGCAACTCAGAAATCACGTTGATGCTTCTTGCGGAGGTAATTTCCTCAACGAAGACGTAGATAGCGTGCACGATTTGTTTGAGGAGATGAGCAAGAATTCGATCAATCATGCCTCCATGGATACTTTTAACCGGTCCCAACAACCCAGATTGAATGTTAACGAAGTCCATGACTCTCATTCATTCGATATGGAATTGATTTGCAATAAACTAGATAAGGTGGACTTGGTTACTAAAAGGATGGAGGAGTGGATGGTTGGAAATTTAATGAACAATTCTCAATCCACTCAATCCCAAAATTTCGGATTCCATTCATCGTGAGCTCCTTCTGGACGAGAGTTCGTGAATCAACTTGATGCGGCTAAACCTGTGAGTCAGTAATATTCGGAACCCCATGGGTTCCAAACTGGGGCCTTTGATCCCAGTTTCCCTGATTCCTCCCTTTCTTTCTCTCTATCCTCACCCTATGAGGATGTCTATGCTATACAGGAGAATGTTAGGTCTAACCCTTACTCCAATGCTTATAATCTGGGTTGGAGGAACCACCCTAACTTCTCTTGGAAAAACCCGGGGCAACAGACCCAATTCTGACCCATCAATTATGCTCAGCTGCCCCCAAATCAGGTGAATCAGCCATCTTGGAATGCCTGTCAAACTGTAGGGCAGGCTGATTTGAACCGACAGATGGTAGAAATGCAATGATCTATGCTCCAACTCATGCGACAAATGAAAACCTCACTAGACAACTTGCAAAACAGGTTCATTGCTAATTCTTGTCAACCCGAATCTCTACCATCTCAACCTGTACCCAACCTGCGTAATATCCAGAATCCGGGCAATCATGCTTAAGGGTACGGGAATCAGAGGGACCCGCACGCACATGTTTAGGTGGTTGAGCAGGATCCTTCCTCTTCTGCTTCTTCTTCAAATCAAAGGATTTTGGCTAATGAAGCCCCTCCAAACTTTCCTACCCCTCCTCAAGAACGAAACCCATATTCATCTGCTAATTTAGTTACTTTGAGGAGTGGAAAACAAACTCATGATCCGCAACTGCACTGTTCTAATCCTGGAAAGTCTGAGGAGAGAAAGGAGAGCTCTGAAGAAGAAATCAAGGCTGAGGAACCTAATTTCGAAGATCTGACTCATGTTCCTTTTCCTGAGGCCTTGATTAAACCTAGGAAGAAGAAGCTTGTTGATAGTAATGATGAGCTCTCGAATATATTCAAGAATGTCGAGATCAATATCGCTCCTTGATGCTATCAAACACATACCGGCTTACGCTAAATTTTTGAAGGATTTATGCACACAAAAGCATAAGTCGAGAGAATCTATTCCGAGGAAGGTGGTACTCTCCGAGCAAGCTAGTTTTGTTATCCTGCATCACATCCCTTAGAAAAAGAGATATCCAGGTGCTCCTTTGATTTCTTGTGTCATCAGAGATTACACTTTTGATAGAGAACTTCTAGATCTAGCTACATCTATTAACCTAATGCCGACTTCTCTTTACGAGAGGTTCGGATTAGATGAACTTCGGCCGACTTTAGTAATCCTGCAGTTAGCGGACCGTTCGGTCACAAATCCACGAGGCATTATTGAAGATGTTATTGTTAAGGTTAAAGATTTCTATTTTCCTGTAGATTTCCTTATCCTTGACATGGATGTACCTAAAAATATGAGGAACATGCCCATCATTCTAGGGCGTTCGTTCCTAGCTACCGCAAAGGCCAATATCAACTGTAAAAACGGCAGCATGGAAATCTCCTTTGGGGATCAGAAATTGAAATTGGATATTTTTAAGGCGATTAGCAAATTCAAGGATTGTGGATTTATATAGGAACTTGAGGAAGATAATTTGAATATTGAAACTTGTATGGCAGTTTCTGCAATTGAAAGTTCTTCCTGTTGTGAAAGATCTAAATTGCAACCCTCTATGGCAAACCCACCATATTTTGAAGAGGTTATTGATTTTATTCACTTTCAACCTCTTCCGTAGATGAATCTTCATCAGCATCATCCTTACCTTCAATCCAAAACCCACCCTAGCTTGAATTGAAACCATTGCCTGAGAATTTGAAATATCAATTTTTGGGACCTCAAAACATGCTCCATGTGATTATCAGTGCCAGATTAACTAAGGAGCAGGAGATTAAATTGATCAAGGTCCTAAAGAAACACAAAGAGGCAATTGGTTGGACCATTCATGACCTTAGGGGGATCGAGCCATCTTATTGCAATCACAGAATATTTTTAGAAGATGGATCCCTCCCTTCTCACCAAATGCAAAGGAGAATAAACCCAAATATGCAAGAAGTGGTCAAGAAGGAAATTATCAAGTGGCTCGATACAGGAATCATTTATCCGATCTCTGATAGTCCTTGGGTAAGTCCCGTGCAAATTGTTCCCAAGAAAGCTGGGATTACCGTTGTGACCAACGAAAAAGGAAAATCTGTCACAACTCGTTCAGCTTCCTCTTGGAGAGTTTGTATTGATTACAGGAAGCTGAACACAGCCACGAAAAAGGATCATTTCCCTTTGCCCTTTATCGATCAAATCCTTGAAAGAATAGCCGAGTAGAAGTACTTCTGTTTCCTTGACTGTTACTCGGGATACAATCAAGTCCCTATCCATCCTGAGGATCAAGAAAAAATGACTTTCACCTATCCCTACCGAACCTTTGCTTTCCGTTGGATGCCATTTGGCTTATGCAATGCACCTGCAACTTTTCAAACGTGTATGTTGGCCATATTCTCTGACATGGTGGGAGCGTTTATGGAAGTCTGCATGGACGATTTCTCTATTTTCGGAGAATCGTTTGATTCTTGTTTGGCTAATCTTGAAATGATTCTTAAAAGGTGCATCAAAACAAGACTGGTCCTTAGCTGGCAAAAAAGTCATTTCATAACACAAGAAGGCATCGTCTTGGGTCATGTAATCTCTGAACGGGGTATCAAAGTTGACAAAGCTAAGGTTGATGCTATCTCTAAACTTCCTCCTCCCACATTTGTTAAACAAATTTGATCATTTCTTAGTCATGTGGGATTCTATAGGAGGTTCATCAAGGACTTTTCTAAGGTTGCTTGCCCTCTGAGCAACCTTCTCGCCAAAGATTCACCATTTGATTTCAACGAATCACGCCGTAAGGCATTTGATTTTCTTGAAATGGCAGTCACTTGTGCTCCGGTGTTGTAACCACTGGTTTGAACAACCCTATTTGAGATCATGACCGATGCTTCTGATTACGCTGTCGGGTCTATTTTGGGTCAGAAGATTGACAGGAAGCCCTCTGTCATCTATTATGCTAGTAAAACTTTGGACGAGGCCCAGAGGAATTACACTATTACTGAGAAGGAATTACTAGCTACAGTATTTGCTTTAAAGAAATTCAGGACTTATCTCTTAGGGTCTCATGTCATAATTTATACTGACCACTCGGCCTTGAGACATCTCTTGGCCAAAAAGGATGCCAAACCCCAGCTTATTCGGTGGATTCTTTTGCTTCAAGAATTTGATCTTGAAATCAAGGATAAATCCGAGGCACAGAATGTGGTGGCGGATCATCTTTCGAGACTCCTAAGTGATTCTTCTTGTCCGGATATTCCGATTGTTGATACTTTTCGGGACGAGACTGTCCTTACAGCTTCAGGTGTCCAAACTCCATGGTTTGCAGACATCGTAAACTATTTGGCTGTTGGTCAAATCCCCCAGGATTGGACCAAGCAACAATGAGATAGATTCAAATCTGAGGCTAAATAGTACTTCTGGGAGGACCCTGAACTGTATCGCATCAGCTTGGATCAAATTATTCGCCGATGTGTTCCAGAGGGTGAATTCAAAAGTATACTCAACTTCTACCATGCATCTGCGTGTGGTGGACATTTCTCTAGGAAAAAGACGGCTGCAAAAATTTTGCAATCTGGATTCTTTTGGCCGTCTTTATTCAAGGATGCACAGGAATTCTCGAGGCCGTGTTCCTGATGCCAGGCACTTGGGAGCATATCCAAGAGAGACATGCGCTAAACCTGATTATTCCCATCAAAATCTTTGATATTTGGGGCATCGATTTTATGAGACCTTTCCTCCCTTCATTTGGACATCAGTACATTCTCGATGCTGTTGATTACGTATCCAAATGGATCGAGGCCATTCTCACCCAAACCAATGACCATAAGGTGGTCATCGATTTCGTCAAGAAGAACATCTTCAGCCGATTCGGGATTTCGAGGGCCATCATCAGCTATGGTGGTTCTCACTTCACTAATGTCCAATTTCGTAATTTACTGGCAAAATACGAGGTAAATCACAGAATCTCCACACCTTACCATCCCCAGACGAATGGACAAGCCAAGATCTCCAATCGGGAGATCAAGAAATTCTTCAGAAGACGGTTAGGCCTGATCGTAGAGACTGGACTCAAAAACTTGAGGATGCTCTTTTGGCCTACCGTATGGCATACAAAATGCCTATCGACATGTCACCATTTCGTCTGATGTATGGAAAGGTGTGTCATTTACCTATAGAAATTGAACATAGGGCATTATGGGCAATCAAGCAGTGCAATATGGATTTAAGTTTAGTCGGAAAGACTAGGAAACTCCAACTGTCTAAGTTGGAGGAGCTTAGAAATGATGCATACGAGAATGCCAAGATCTATAAGGCTCGGACCAAAGCTCTTCATGACCAATTGATATCCCTCAAGAGCTTTGAGCCGAATCAGAAGGTCTGGCTCTTCGATTCTCGACTTAAGCTCTTTCCCGGTAAACTTAAGTCAAAATGGAACGACCCATTCATCATCTATCAAATTTTTTCAAACGAAGCAGTTCAGATTTCTGACCTAAAGATGGGTAATTCATTCAAAGTCAGCGGTCAACGTCTAAAGCCTTTTATTGATCGTATTGTTCCAGAACCCGTCTCAAACACGGTTACCCTCATCATGTTGTGATCTCTTTGGCTGGACTTCTCCTAGTTGACGGCATTAAACTCAGCAGTTGTACAGTCTGACTCAGAGCTGACCCGAGCATCATATTCAAGTGATATCTTCTACATTCTACCTTCCTTTCATGTCTTTTATTCTCAATGCAGACATTGCATTAACTAGGCATGGGGGGGTGGATTCATTTCTGAATCAATTTGTTAGCTCTATGGAATTTTTGTAAATTCTACTTGTTTTCTTATATATACATAAAAAAAATTGAATTAGGAAGAAATACTTGGGCATTAGGACTTTTCAATCTTAGGAAATATTACAGTAGGATCTGAACACTAAGACCCTTCAGGTCTTTAGGCTTAATCAGCCCGGGAATCCACTAAAATGTGGATTTGTGTATCGAGTCCTCATCATCCTGAATTCTATTTCAATTTTATTAAATAAGTTTGGGTGATAAGTATACGATTTATCAACCCGCCCTCTGATTTGAGGGAACTTTAAGTCTAAAGCATCAACACACTATTTGTCACTGACTCGTTATTCGACGATTTTAACGGAAATTGGGTAGCTAATGAACCTTTTAGGGTGGTATGGCTGGCAAGTTATCATGGGTAACATCCCATAGGAAGGTTGTCCAGAGCCCAGCCACTAGACCATTCTTTTCCTGCTGCCTTTAGGTAAATCTTAGACTAGGGAAGCCACCTACTTGAAAAAAAAGAGAAAGAAAGTAAAAAAAAAGGAGAAAAAGAAAACAAAAGAAATAAGCCACACTTTGCTGGACGAGTATGACTGGCAAGTTATCATGGGTAACAGCCCATTGGCAGGCTGTCCAGACTCAACTCAAGAAATGCACGACAAATTCCTAAAACACTTAGGAAGAAGTAGAGAAGTAGAATAAGCCGAGGAGATATACACTGGATTCACTCTTGTGTTGACCCCATAAAAAGAAAAGTAGGGAGAAAGCTACCGGTCGTATAGATACACCATTAGGCAGAATTCTTTTTAAGGTCACCTAAGGGCGTAGAAACTCGAAGTCCATTTTGATTGCCGATCAACGAGTTTATCACTTTCACAAAAAGATGTTTAGAACTTAGGGTTCTCATCAAGTCTTGGGTGGGTTGAGTGGTCGTAGAAAGCCACTCTGTAACCCTAAACTCAAAAATCCAAAAAATTAGAAAAGAAGAAAAAAAAAGAAGAAAGAGATCTTTCTTTGAATAAGGCGAGGGCTTGAGGCGGTCTGCATTTTGGTAGATACCCGGGCACTGTTGTGTCTTTGAAAGTTTAGGTTCTAAGTAAAAATTTCTTAATGTTGAAAATGATTTGTGCCCGAGTAATCCAACTTAATTCTTTTATAAATAGCATGTAGTTTTTGCGAGGGACTAGCAAAAGATAGGCATGTGGGTGTGATGTGCATATATCTAAATAGCCAAAAATGTCTATTAATGCATGTTCTTAGAGTCATATTAGCATTATACATTGTAAATATTACATAACATGCATAATCATGCATTTAGGTCAAGTTGTAGAAATTGTATAGTAATCGTCTCCTTTTATGGTCAGGGAAAGGGCGATTTTTAATTGGGGCCTTGGATCAAAGATCCAACCGTACAGACCTGATTAGGGCGACGATTGGAGTTCAACGACTCCAAGATCGCCCTAATCAGACTTTTGTAGCACCAGATAGAGATCGAGGAACCCTAAAGATCAAGGGTAAAGATGGTGCTAATCTGCACTTCAGATGACAAATCCAACCGCACGGATGGCTCCGGATCGATGGTCACAGCCTAATGGCACAAAAATCAGCTCAATTCGACATCCGTGGCACCATCTACAACACACAGAAGATGGACGGCCAAGATGCTGCCACATGGCACCATCCCAGCTGCCCAATCAGCCCTCAGAATTGCCGCTGCATCTCCAAAGGACTTCCAATGCACGATCTAGGCCATTGGATCTTGATCCAACTACCACAAGAACGCGCGCCTGAAATCAAAACCGTGACAAAGTAAGCGCCGCAGCACGGCGGTCGAGCGCGTTGCGCGAGCACGCGACGCGCATTCGACTTCGCATCTGTAGCACGCAAGCAAGTAATCGCAACCGTGCAATCGGCTACGGGCGATGCAGATCAACCAATAGTGCGCACGTGCGAACTGACGCACAAAGCGCATGCCCGATCGCACGCGGGCGCGCGATGAAGGCGTAGACGAAGGCGCGTGAGGAGAAATCTAAGTCGTTCGATCTCGTGATCAAACGAATAAGATTTGAAAGATGTGCGTGGGCATTTTGAGCGTGGAAGGCGAGGAGGCGCACGCAGCACGCACACGTCGGCCACGATCAGACCTTTAGTGACAGATAAATCCGTCACTAAGGACCTGATATTAATGTTTTAAGCTTGAAAAGACAAATTTGCCCTTGATTCCTACAACTATAAAAGGAGACCTGACCTCCACTTCTTCATCCCTTCCTTCACTTCTCTACCTCTCTCAGGCTTAAGAAAATCTTGTCCCACACTCGGGATGCTATTCTAAAGCTAAATCCAATTTTCTCACCCCTGTTCCTAAAGTAGATCTCGCGACGACGACGACGTGCTACCTCGTTCCCGTTTCTTCCTACTTCGTCCTCCTTCTTCTAGCTCTGTCCTCTGTGTTCCAGGCATCGCTCCGTCCGGCTCGTCCTCCAAGCATTCGTTGAGGAGGATAACATCTCTCTCCCTTCTTTCTAATCACTTTCTAGAATAGAATTTTCTACTTTCTAGTTGTAATCATTTCCCGCTTTGTAGTTGTAAAAACATTTTGATTATATTAAGTGATTGTTCTCTTTTTCCCTCTCTCTATCTCTCTCTTATTGTTTATATCAATTCCATTGTAATTTTTTCATTTTCAAACAAAACACAAAAGAATATAAATCGCAAATTTTAGATCAACGTAGCCTCCCTATGTTCGACTTGGAATTCTTAGAATTTCGGTATAAATTTATCTGTTGACGGATTTTTTCGCAATTTGAACTACAACAATGAGTTTTTCGAAACTAACTTCGATCGCATAGTTTTCCACGTTCAATAAGATGCATTAAAATCGTTATTACTTGAGGATCACAAGAGATCCACAAGTCCAACCCCACCTTCATTTGAAGTTCAGTTGGTTGATCAAGGAAGAATCCACTTTAGGTTCATATCTTCCATGCATCATCTAATTGCTCACTTGCCGCTTTGGGAAGCACAACAATCCTATTCTTCTTGTAACACTTCTGTCATAAGACGTTGATGTGCATAATAAACTCATGAGATTTTGCAATGAAGTCCAATTTGTATTAGTTTCCTACTTATTTGGTTGTTTTTTATCTCCTAGTCTCTTCGAAGGCCTTGAACCTCTTTGATTTATGTGTGCATAGCATGGTGAACAGAAATAAAATGATCATTGATTGAAGATGCTCCCATTAAGAGTTCTTTGTAATTCATGATCAATGCTTAAAAGTTTGGGATCCTATTGGTTAGAAATGTGGGTTTATAATAGAGTATTAACGACATTAAAGGCATGCATATATAATGCTATTTGTTTTGTGTTAACTTTTACTAGCCAAATGGCCTAATGCTTTGCTACAAGACAATTGAAAGTGCACCTTAAATGTTGATTTCTTCCTGAATGCTTGGCAGAGGATTTCCCTAGTTGTGTGCTTTAGCCCTTTTCAAAATTCCTAGGGTTTCTTTCCTTATCGTTTTTGGGTTTAAACTATTTTGATACTTGGTCTATTAGTTTAAGGGAATCATGTTCTCCTCCTCCAAAATTAGAGTCTTAGAGTCTATATTCACAATCCCATCTAAAGCAATAGTAGGCCTTACATTATCAGCGTAGCAATAATTTCTCCTTCATTGTGTAAAATATGTTGGTGATAGGGATTTATACCATGATAAATAGGACATCAAACAAGAGAGCTACATTTCATACCCCATTTGATGGCAAGGTCTAAGTGTGAGGATGCCTCCATGTCAAGGGTTAGTTTATGCATCTTTAAAACTAGATTGCATTGCTCGTGGACGTTTAGACATTGCTTTATGACACATTGGTCCAAAAAATTGGATCCAAATAAAGAACTAAGTATCGAATGATCGAGGATCTTTAGCATTCAAATGGTGTGTTGGATGGGGGTTGGATTTCTTGGCCTCATGTTAAATGTGAACAATACTATATGGGTCCTAAGAATGTCTAAGTGTGTTAGACCAAGTTGGTCTCCGGTCACAAAGGGAAAAAATGAGAAGAAAGGGAAAAGTACTATCACATAAGAATAATAGAGACAGGGATTTTCCCCAAGTTCTCTTTTAATAAGATATATATATTCTATATGAAGATTCCTACGGGAGGGGATGAGATTTGTATGATGCAAAAAATAAGCGGAAATAATGTAAAACAATCTCACAAAGATCAATCACACAATTTGTACAAGTATTTTTAGGTGGAAACCCAAACCAGGTGAAAACCACCACCTAATCCTCTCGAGCTAGAATTTTCCGATTGACCAAGTCGATCAAATCCACTAACGAACTACTTTAACGAGGGTAGTTCAACCTCTTACAACCAATGCTACTTTGAACGAGGGTAGCATGCCTCAAACCCCTTCTCTTCACAAGAAGGTTTTTATCTCACAAAGGAGACGGGAATTCGCAAAGCGAATACCCAACCAAATAATAAATAAAAATACACACAAACCTATAGAGCTACACAGTAAATGATTGAATCTAGCTACTATAGGTGAAGGAACTTCCCTTAGGTGGAAGTGCGTCGGCATGACGACATAGGTGAGTGAACCACGCAATGCACGATAGGGTTCTCGAAATGACAGCGGGAGAGCAGGTGCGCTGTGAGAAGAAGGCTCTCAAGATGTAGGACTGAGGCTTGTGAGAGCTAGATCTCTTCTAAGGATCAAATCGACACTATATGATGTGGTAATGTGTTTCTTGGTGTCTCTCTACAAGGCAAGGGGCCTTTCCTATTTATAGATGGCTTAGGAAGGCCTAGGAAGGCTTTCAAAGCCTTAGGTAGCCGTTGGGGATCATCCCAAGGCAAATGAAGCCACAATCAAAATTATTAATGATTCTGACAAGGTCATCAGATGTCTGGGAAAAAGATCAGACATCTGGAAGTCATTCTCAAGACGTCTGTAAAATAAATCAGACATCTAATTCTAGATGGGTTTCCTTCTTGACTTGCATCATACCTAAACAGGGTTCTAGGTCAAAGTGATTAGACGACAAGTCAGTCGTCTGGCACAGGATCTGGATGTCTGGAAACTACTAACTTTGTGGGAACTGATTCCCAAGAGTGCTTAACAGCTATAACCCTTAACAAAAGTGATTTTGGCTTAATCGAGGGCTAATGTCTACTACTTAGACGTCTGAGGTCCTCTACGGACGTCTGATAGAAGCCTAAAGGTCATTTCTCAATGATCATTTTCTGAAGCCAATGTTCCACTAATTGAATGTCTGGCTAATTCATCAGACGTTTGCTAAGATGTCTGGACTAAGGGCTAGTATTAGCGTGAGAAATAGATGTTTTAAAATACTTCGTCGTAGAATAGTCGAAATCACACGAAAACAAATACAATTTATACTCGAATTTTAAAGTCCAAAGTCCTTCATTGGGAGCAAGTATTGTAATTAATCTCAAAATTACAATATAACCACAAAGATGAGAAATTTATATTGAAAAATCCATGCAAGAATGCTATATATTTGAGAATCAGTAGCAATGTGCAAAAATAATGGGGGTAAAAAGGTGATTTAAATCACCAATTACCCTTTACAATTATACCAAATAAATGCACAGTATCAACCAAGTAATTCCACGCAAGATAAGCAGTATAGCCTTAGAATCACAATTTGGTGGAATTAGATGTCGGATGCTCAAATCAGACTACTTAAACAACCCTTGCTACAGTGCAAAGGCACTGTTCTCTGCTTCTTCTCCTTCTCTTCTTCTTTCTCAGCCCTTTCGTTTCTTTTCTTCACGCACAAGAGCTTCGCACAGTTCTTTCAATAACCAAGTGTTGAGGCTTCACTCTGTAGAGCAAAACCCCCCACCCTCTTCTATTTCTCCTCTTTCTCTTCTTCTTTCTCTCAAACCCATGCTTAGCCAGGTAATCGGATATACAGTCAGAGGTCCAGACCCTCCGGCATGGTGTAGCTGGTGAGGGTGTGTATGGAGGTGAGCGAGGACCCGACCCTCAGTGATCTTGGGTGATAAGCCCTCTTCACAAATTCAATATATGAGGCTTTGAATGCTTGGCAGTCTACGATATGGGACTATTAAGTCCCCATTCTTCGCATAAGTAGTAGCTAGTGAAGATACCTCTAATTGAGATCGAAGATGCTGACCTTTCGCCTACTTGATGCGCTGGAGCTGGTTCTAGATGAAAGCTGTGTCACCTGGAGCTTGATTGGTTGAAGAATACTACTGAAACCTTAAAGAATAGGCCAGAAGCAAAGGTGGCGACGGTGGAGCTCCGATCGGACCTAAAATAGAAGAATACAGCTTCTTGGCCACATCAAATTAGCTCAGAAGATTCGTGCAAATGCGGCGAAGGTGATGGTGGCGATGGCGTTCTATGCGAGTGGTCGGAGATGGTTGGCAGACGCGAAGAATGTCGGAGTTCGTGGAGGTGTTCAGTGGATGACTAGGGCAAGCAGTCCCATCAATTTCTTGAGGGATTTTGTTTTCGTGGATGTGGCGGAGATTTTGGGACCGGTGGCAAGTGGTTTGGTGGAGTAGAGCGAGAGTGCGAGCTCGCCGGAGGTACACCGGCGAGGTGGAAGATGAAGTCGAAGCAGGCGCGACAGTGGTCGAAGGTGGGGCCTGGAGTTGTTGTGATGATCAGTAGGAGCTAAGGCGTCGATGACAGTAGCTAGCGGATGAGGGAGGATGGAGGAGGCACTGAGTCTGGTATGGTTGGCGCTGGAGAAGGTGAAGGCTCCGATGAGGTAGATGGTGACGAAGACGTGGTTAGGAGACGTCTCACAGGCATGGTGAGATGCGACTGAAGACGAGGATGCGGAACCGACCGCTTATTGCACATGGCATCAGGCAAAGAAGCAAGGGATAGAAGGTCGCCGGAGCAAGCTTGAAGTGAGCTGGAGGTTGAGGAAAGAAGAGGTTTTTTGGCTCAAAAACTTGCTAAGGAGGTGAGGAAGGTCATGAGCAACTTTTATGGGCCATCAGGCAACCTTCAAGCTCAAAAACAAGCTTGAAGAGCTTGAAATCTTCGGGTTAGGTTTAGGATTTTTCAAGGGTTCGCATGAGCTTTTGGCTTGATTTGGAAGGCCAAGAAAGAGCTTGAATGCAAGAGGATATTGTCAGGAGTCCTCCTTTCAATTTTAGGAGAGATCCGCCGTAGATTCAAGGAGAAAAGCTTGATTGAAACCTTCCATGTATGGATGGAAGGTTCCAATGGTGGTAGGGACCTATTTGTGAAAAATATGAAGTTGGGGGCCTTTTGTGAGATTCTCAAAAGTTGAGGTGCTCTCTGTAAGAAAAAGAGTCAGACTAGGATTAAAATGCAAACTAGGTCAAGATGATCTTAAATTGAGCTCAAATTTTGGTACAAACCTAATTTGCACCCACGGAATCTAATGGTGAAGTCAAATTTTGGTTTTGACCAAGTTTGACTAGGTAATTTTCCTAGAAACACAAATTAGGGAAACTTTTGTCTGTGACTTTGTTTCAGGCCAAAATAGGTTCCAACAGTCAAATCAAAGGTACAAAACCTTAGGGAATATTTTTCTATGATTTTTAGAAGGTTTAGGAGAATTTTATCCTAACCAGAACCTCATTTAATTAAGCGGGTCTATTTTTGGGGTTTCAGATGTCCATTAATTCTTGAAATGCATGAAAACCCGTCTCGTTCTGCATGGACCAACTTATTAGACCTTCATGACCATTTAACCTTTAATAAACCCCTAAAATACCCCATGGTTATTCTGTATTTATGGAATGCCATTAATTTTGCAGAAATAACCCCGTGTTCTTATCTTCTTCTCGAAACAAAGTATTAAGCATATATGACCCTCTGATGGTTATGTAGGAGCTTTTATCAACTTTATTAGACCAAATTGAGCTAGTTATGGCTCATGATGGTGTTCCCATCAGTTGTTTGTCTGATTTTAACAGATAGAACCTACTAAGTCTAGCCTAAGTATTTTTGGACATCTGATCAACATTTAGACATCTTAAAGTTCACTAGTAGATGTCTGAAAAGGTTGTCTGAAGCCTATTTAGGTTTTCTAAGTTCTCTACAGAAAACCTAAGTATCCTAGGGTTGTGCAAGTGTTCCTAGGACTACATTATTGATACTTTGAGGCCCCTTAAAATGCATCTATGAAAATAAAAGAGCAAAGAATGAAAACAACAAATACAGAGTACAAGAGGAAGGAACATCTATCTTATTCTTCTGTCTTTATGCTCTCACTCCTCACAATGCTCCTTCTCCTCCATTAAGCTCCTCCAATTTGCCATGGATGCGAGCTCGAACTCCTTTACACTTGTAACATTTGTAATCAACCTGAAATCTAGGACTCAAAAGCAAATGTTAAATAAGTGTTTTGTTATCAACAAAATAAACGATTGTAGTGCCCTTGCACCAACAATCTCCCCTTTTTTGATAATGACAAAATCATAAATAATAATGCATAACAATATCCCCCTTTTTGACATTATCAAAAAGTTTTAATTAATTTTAATTCTCCTACAACTCCCCCTTAAAACATGCTCTTCTGGTTTGGGTTACTTTAATAAGAATGATATTCTCCCTCTTTTTGTAACAACAAGACAGCTATAAAAATAACTCCCCCTTTCTAAAGGAAATATAGCTATGTTAACCACTCTCCCTTAAAGATGGACAAATAGCTCATTTATTTTAACTCCCCCTATCAACATGCTATTTATAAAGAGATAAGGTTAAAGTTTTACCTCACCTATCATGGCCAATAGAATGGCCCAAATGGAGGTGGATGCCAAACCAGATGGGGCTCTCATCTGTAATTTGGAGGTCCAAGCATCAACGCCGGTCTCCAATCGAGTGGTCAACGTGAGACGGCTTGGTTGATTGTTCATCGTCTCATTGGTCTTCTCTTCTCCTTCCTCGATCTACTCCTTGGTCCTCCCAATTCGACTTGACTGTTCTTCATCTTGTAATTCCAATCCTTGATGTTGAAATCTTTGTAACATGCAAAACAAGAGTCTAGTTGACTTTTCAGTATCCAAGTTAGCTTAGATTCGATTTTGTTAGTTGGTATCCTTGAAGGAGATCCTTTCTCAACCTTAGGACTAGACAAATTTTCTACCTTATTGATCAATTTATTAGATTTCTCCCTAAGACATGCAAGTTCATCTTTTATAACATGCATTTTTGTTTTTAAACTAGAAATTTCTTATTTTAAACTTCTTTTCTCCTTAATCAACTTATTATTTTCATTTGTTAGGTCTATGTTTTCTAACAACAAGTTATCATCTTTAGGACTAGAACTAGTTTCTAGATCCTTAAGTTGTTTTTCTAACATTTCATTTTCTAATTTAAGAAAATTAAGATTCTTTTTAATGTTTTTATTTTCTACTCTAGGTGATTTACTAATTTCAAATAACTCATCAAATGCATCTTGAAGTTCAGAATTTACCTCATCGTTGTCGGAGTCACTGTTGCTATCTGCGATTGCCATGAAAATCACGTAAGTGGTTTCCTTCTTCTTGGGATCTTCCTCTTCTTCCTTTGAGCTCGAGTCAGCCCAAGTTGCTTGGAATGCCTTCTTCTTATACTTCTTCTCGTTCTCCTTCATCTTCTTGAGAAGAGGGCACTTAGGTCGAAGATGACCTTTTTTGTTGCAGTGGCAGCAATGTCTCAGGCTACCTTGCTCCTTTTCCTTCTTCTCTTTTTTTTCTCTCTTAGAATCCCTACAAAACTTGGAAAATTTTTTAAAGATTTAAAGTCTTCGTCATTGGAACTTACCTCGCTATCCAATGTGGCTTTGAAGGCGAGAAACTTCCTCAATTTTGGTTCTAGTGTGTCCTTTTTCTACTTGAATTTCGTCACGTAAGCCATGAGATTGCCTAAGAGATCCTCCATGTTGAGCTCCTCTACGTCGTTTACCTCCTTGATCATGGTGACCTTCTGTTCCCATTCCAGTCCAAGGGAACAGAGTAGATTGCCTTGAAGCTCCCCCTTAATGAAGGTCTTACCTAAAGCCTTAAGATTGTTCACTATAAGAGCGAACCTAGTATACATCTCACTCAAGGATTTGTTAGATTCCATAGAAAAAGACACAAATTCTTGAGATAAAATATTGATTTTAGAGTCTCTTACCTTAAACATACCTTCATGTGTTACCTCTTGAGTATGCCATAACTCATATGTGGTGGCGCATTGAGATAACTGGTCGAACTCTTCCAGGCTGAGCGCGCAGGACAATGCGTTCATTGCTTTCGCATTGAGGGAAAGCTCATGGGTTTGCTGCTGAGAGTAGCCTCTCTCTGGTCTCGTCAAGACTTCGTATGGGATTTCGCAACATCCCCATAGTGCGAAGTTGGTGGCTCAAAGCCACATCTTCATCCACAACTTCTAGTATGACTAATTGCTTCCTTCGAAGTAGGGCAGTCAAACTGTAGACTACCACTCCGATTGCCTTGTTGTGAAGATGCTCCCCTCCATGATTTGATCTTCCGCAGATGTTACTCCTTAAAAGCGAAAACCTACTCTGATACCAAATGAAGATTCCTATAGGAGGGGGTGAGATTTGCGTGATGCGAAAAATAAGCGGAAATAATGAAAAACAATCTCACAAAGATCAATCACACAATTTGCATAAGTATTTTTAAGTGGAAACTCAAACCGAGTGAAAACCACCACCTAACCCTCTCGAGTTAGGACTTTTCGATCGACCAAGTAGATCAAATCCACTAACGAACTACTTTAAGGAGGGTAGTTCAACCTCTTACAACCGACGCTACTTTGAATGAGGGTAGCATGCCTTAAACCTCTTCTCTTCACGAGAAGGTTTTTGTCTCAAGAAGGAGACGGGAATTCGCAAAGGGAATACCTAACTAAATGAGAAATAAAAATACAACACAAACCTATAGAGCCACAAAGTAAATGATTGAATCTAGCTACTGTAGGTGAAGGAACTTCCCTTAAGTGGAAGTGTGTCGGCGTGACGACGCAGGTGCATGAACCACGCAATGCACAACGACGCTCTAAAACGACGATGGGAGAGCAGGTATGCTGCGAGAAGAAGGCTCTCAAGACGTAGAACTGAAGTTTGTGGGAGCTAGATCTCTTCTAAGGATCAAATCGACACTATATGTTATGGAAATGTGTTGCTTGGTGTCTTTCTACAAGGCAAGGGGCCTCTCCTATTTATAGATGGCTTAGGAAGGTCTAGGAAGGCTTTGGAAGCCTTAGGTAGCTGTTGGAGGTCATCCCAAGATAAATCAAGCCGCAATCAGAATCATTAATGATTCTGACAGGGTTATCAGATGTCTGGGAAAAGGATCAAATGTCTGGAAATCATTCTTAAGACATCTGCAAACTAAATCAGACGTCTAATTCTAGACAGGTTTCCTTCTTGACTTACGTCAGACCTAAACAAGGTTCTAGGTTAAAGTGATCAGATGACAAGTCGGTCATTTGGTACAAGATCTGGACGTTTGGAAACTAATAACTTTGTGGGAACTGATTCCCAAGAGTGCTTAACGGCTATAACCCTTAACTGAAGTGATTCCAGCTCAATTGAGGGCTAGCATCTACTTATCAAATGTCTGAGGTCCTCTACGGACATCTAATAGAAGCCTAAAGGTCATTTATCAACGATCATATTCTAAAGCCAACGTTCCACTAATTGGGCGTCTGACCAATTCATCAGTCGTGTGGACTAAGGGCTAGTCGTCTAATTTTAATAGACAGAACCTACTAAGTCCAACCTAAGTGTTTTTGGACGTCTGATTCAACAATCAAACATCTTAAAGTTCACTATCAGACGTCTAATTTTTGTGTTAGACGTCTGAAAAGGCTATTTGAAGCCTATTTAGGCTTTTTAAGTATCCTAGGGTTGTGCAAGTATTCCTAGGACTATAGTATTGATACTTTGAGGCTCTTTAACATGCATCTAAGAAAATGAAAGAGTAAAAAATGAAAATAACAAATACAAAGTACAAGAGGAAGGAACATCTATCCTATTCTTCTGTCTTCAAGCTCTCACACCTCGCAATGCTCCTTCTCCTCCGTCAAGCTCCTCCAATCCGCCATGGATGCGAGCTCGAACTTCATCTTTGCACTTATAACATTTGCAATTGACCTGAAATCTAGGACTCAAAAGCAAATGTTAAATAACAAGTGTTTTGTTATCATCAAAATAAATGATCGTGGTGTCTTGCACCAACACTTTGTACTAAAAGTTTGGGATTACAGGCTTGCTCAATTCTTTTTGATCTCTTAAGTTTGAATGAGCTATACTAGATGTGGATTGCATGGGATGACATTCAATCAGCTCTGGTTTGATCATTATCTTCGATAGCTCTCTTGAAATTTGCCTTTTGACCTTTTCGAAAAAAATAACAAAGAAAAAAATTTTGCTTGTTTATCCAATTCTTACACTAAAGGGAGAGTAAATCGATATCTCAAAAATGGTGGCAAAAAAAAAAAAAAGAATAAGTAACCCACATAAAAGGAGTACAACAATTCATAATGGAAATTCTCCATGACTAAAAACTACCACCTAAGTCCTCTAAAGATGTTTTTTTACCGATTTAGACATTACTATAATGAGTTACTTTCAATGTGGGTCATTCAATCACGACATGATCTCTCTTTGATTTCTTCCCGAAGGAAATTTTATCTTCTTTATGTGCTAGAGAAGAAGGGGCCTAACACACAAAGATATCTAAGTCAAATGGATTACTATTTGGTAGCTCACACTCATCTGGTACTACATGTAGTCTAGTATTGCAGACTTTAGATTTCTAGACTATCAAACATGTTAACCCAGAGAAAGGCTAAAACGAACTGTGCTCTTTTAGCCTCCTTTATATATATATATATATATATATATATATATATATATATGAGCTCATAATCTCACTAGATTTTATAAATACACTCAATATTTGGAGGCCTTACATGACACACACACTTTAATTAGAGTTCTAATAACCTTATAACTAAGTTAGAAGTCCTCAGCTAGTATTTGGGTGATCAGAAATACTAAAAAAGTAGATATGGATCATATTTGGTGAATCGCAATGGGTGTTTTTGTTGCCTCAATCACATGGACATATGATGAAATCAACTATGAACTTTCTTTCTTTCTTGTTTTTTTATATTTTTCTCTCTTTTTTTTTCTTCTTTTTCTTACATAACTACCAACACAACTCAACTTAGTACAATGTAAACTTTTATTCATGAGGCTTTATTTGGGATGATGATGTTCAAAAGGATATTGCAAGACATATTTGGTGGAAGTGCTTACTCTCGGCACCAGGGATGGATGGATAGGACAAATGTATTTCTAACCTTTGACACTACTACCCTCCTTCAATTGAGGATTCTATGAAGGACGATCGTAACCATCCATCATAGTCATAGTTTTATTAGAACTCGATCTCTACGTAACTACCTTATTTGGTGGCTCTCAAGAATTCTCACAACAGTAATCGCACGGAAAAACTGAGAGCAAAACTATGTCTAACTTTGAGGTATCATCATCCAATTATCCAGAACTTAAGAGTCCTTGTACTAGACTTAGTGCACCAGAAGACACTCCACTTTCACCTCATAAATGTTTGATGGAGCTAATAGAAGATAGTTTGCCTGACTCCTTAATTAACTGTTCAAGGGTTCAAGAAAAGAAGTAATGCTTCTCTTCGACAAACTAAAAATGTCTTTTGATTTTCTTAAAAGTTCCATTACCCAGTCTACGTGCAAGTGAAGTAAATGTACAGGATTCTAAACTAAGAAATAATTTAAGAAGAAAATCTTCAATGAAACCTCCTTGATAAAGATCCTTTACTAGGGGCTAACCAATTTAGCTCAAGAAAACAAAAAGAATTTTTTTTTTAAGAACTAATGCACCTAACCTAAATGCAAGAAACTATAAATGCTATAAAACAGTTTCAAGTTATACACCCCCTACCTAAATCCTATAGTGCCCTCATTATAAAATTAAGACAGAGGGAGAGAAGAACAAAATCACCTGATGAAGACATTATTCTATACATTGGATTGCCTCCCAACAAACGCTGCATTTATGTCGGCAACCAGATGAGTGGAACCTACAAATTAAGTTGTAAACAAATGTAACTAGGCCCTAAAAATATGCATAAAAGCGCATGCATAGAAAGCAGGTGACTGTAAATGTTGGTGAGTTGATGATGTAACGTGATTCCAAATGCTCTCTAGAAGACATGAGAACAGAGAACCTCATAAGCTACCTAGAGAGGTTTAGAAATAATAGAAGAAACATGAGAAGGGACCTTCCGAAATAGAATAAGTGGAGAATAACAAGGGTCCTCCAAAGTAGGTAGGGTGTTAAAAGATATATGCACAATTATTTTAAACCCTTGAATGGTGAGACTAAAAGTACAAGCATCAATCCACACTCGCCATTCCACTTGGGGATTTACTAGCCTGATATGCTTCCTAGAAAGAATGTATGTGAGCAGAGACCTGAGCCAAGGATTAAGTAAGGAGTCTACAGTCGCTTGAGTGATTGGGTGGTAATAATTAAGTCTAATGAGGGCTTAGTCTGTTCACATTCCATTCCCAAAAAGCATTCTTCTTTTCCATTCACATCCTTAAATAACTTCATTGTTTCATCGAACTCCAACTGCTCCTCTACAATAGATTAGTTATGCACATAATTCATTATCTCATTATCATAACTAGGTCAAGATGATCTCTGATTGGGCCCAAATTTTTCTATAAACCTAATTTGGACTCAAGGAATCTGATGGTGAAGTCAAATTTTGGTTTTAACCAAGTTTAACTGGGCAATTTACGTTGAAACCCAAATTAGGGTAACTTTCTATCTGAGACTATTTTTGGTCAAAATGGGTTCTAATGGTCAAATCAAGGATACCAAACCTTATAGAATATTTTTCTATGAATTATAGAAGGCTTAGATGGAATTATCCTAACCATAACCTCTGTTATTTAAGCAGGTCTGAAATTACGGTTTCAGGTGTTGTTTTGACTCTCGAAATGCGTGAATACCCATTTCTATCTGTATAAAGCCTCTTGTTAGTCATTAATGCTCATTTGACCTTCATTTAACCCCTAGGAAAACTCCATGATTACTTTGCATTTATGACCCTTTGTTAAAATTGAAGATTTAACCCTGATTTAATGTTTTACTTTCAGAATGGATATTAAATGAATTATGACTCTCTGGTAGTTATGTAGCAGCAGTTGTCAATTGATTCTAATTAATTAAAGATAGTTATGGCTGATGATGATGTTATCATCACTTGGGATTGGTGAGAGATGGACAATGATAAAAACAACCCTTTTCTTCTGTAGTCCACTCTCTAAATCAACCCTCTACTGTTCATCTTTTCCTTCTATATGCCTACTTAAATTCAAACAACTTGCTATTGGCTATGAGTTTGTTGCTTCCCATTCCTTATGTCACTATTAGAACATGGTCCTCTAAGAAGATGCTTCTTAGACTTACTCGAAAAATTGTTTAGCTCATCAATTCTCCCCTTAGAATCACTAAATGACAACTTTGGAGTAGTGTTATTAGAACTTCTAACTCAATTTGTCAGTATCATTTCCTTCTACGTTTAGGTATATTGCTCTGCATTGCAATCTTAATGATGCTGAAATGAAAGATCCAACTAATTTCATATCAATTTTGGTTGCTTACATTAGCACCCTCAATCAATTAAACTCATGGTGTTGAAATGTTTGCCTTCCATAAATAATGATGCATTATATTATTACTACTTGCAGCCACAACATGAATTTCAAATGCCTGAGGATCCACACCTGAATGATGCGTTATAAGATGGTAGGTGGTATGATCAAAATGCTTAATGTTGTCACTATCCAGAAAAAAATAATCCCAAGCAACGTGGAATATGATTTAATAAGCATCTGTTATTTGTTTACAAGAACATTCGAAGACAATGGCTTCTTATTTTCTTTTGAGTGCAATTTCATCTTCTATTTCAAAGGAGTCAACTCTTCTTTTAGTTGACTAGTATGGATTCTTTCACTTTATTCAGGAGAAGTACTAAATACATTAGCTCCAACCTCTAAGAGTTTCAGGATATATCCATGAGCTTGGGATCACTTTGTGTGGTCAAACTTGAACAGGGTGTTTCCTCTCTATTGATGCCATTTTGGCATTAAACTCTAATCTAAAGCAGTATCCCTGGATCTGGACTATTACTAAATTCCACAAGATACCAATCTTTGTTATAAAAGTACTTTATTTGTTAGTCTTAAGGAACATGTTACCCAAATTTTGATGTTACATATAAAAGATCTATGGTGTCTTTCTAGCTAAGTCTAGATATTTGTGTTTTGTAATTCTTCTGCTACTAAAAATTGTAGAGAAAAACCATGGCCAAAATGGTGAAGGTTGTCCAAATGATCCTTGGTATGAATAGATTTGGACTCTTCCTACCATGCGTGGAAGCCAACTTGCTAGTGATATTGAAATTGATGATGATACTGAAAAAAAGCCATCATTGGAGGAGATTGATGCATTGGAGATGAGTACTTTGTTATAATCCTACACCTAAAAATTTTTTTTAATGTCTTTCATTCTTTAGAATTGATATTGCATTTGAGAAGTATCCTTTTGTTCCTTTATTTTCTTCAATGTATCATTCATTCAAGGTAGAATACAGAAATACGAAACAAGTGATGCATATTAAATATTTCTTTCATCAAATTTTGCACTTGTCAGTGTGCAACTTCATGTTAAATGCTTAGTGTCTGATTATCGAAGTCAGGAAGATGTAAGTGGATAACATGCCATTGACATTGGTGCTTTTGACTACCTGTATTTGACACCTATTGCTAGCCATAAGCATAGTTTTATAGCCTCTTGTATTACAAGTTTTGACTGTTAGCTAGTTTAGCTCCTTTATTCCTATGAAAGCCAACCATTCATGTCTATTGTTCTTCCATATGCCTATCTCACATAGGATTTAGAAGCAAAACTATTTGAATACAGTTTGGAAATTTGTAAGAAAATGCATCACTTTTGTCAAATGTTAAATTACAGGTTCCTACCCAAACTGAACCTTAGGATAGGATGGTTACATGAATATTATACCATCTTCTCCTAGAGGTTAGATTACATAAGGTTAGTACCTCTACAAAACTTGTCTTTACTAAAGACGAGTTTCCTACATCCCATTTTCTTGCATCCAATTATGAATACCACTTGTTCTATTTGTAGGTTCTAGCAGAGATACAGACAGTTCATAAAAAATAGGGGCATCAGATGATAAAGATATTGTGGACTTGCTCTCTGCAAGTAATTGATCCACTGCAAACTAGCTGTCAAGAGAAACATGCTAGGTAGTAGTGTCTGGTTCATGAATGACATTGGAAATATCAGAAGAATGGTTCCGCTGCTTGTTCATTTGCCCTTGTAGCTTGTTTGATGTGTGGCCTTTTTACCACTTTTTAATAAATTGCAGGTATAAGGATATCCTTTGTTGTAACTTGTTTGCCTTATGCTTTTGTTCTTTACTTGTTTTCCTCAAATATCTTTCGTTCTAAGCTTTCTTTCTTATTCAATTTCACCTAAATGGCTTCTTTTAAATAGTGTGTTCTTTGACCACTTTTTACATAGTGCTAGTACAACTATAAATTGTTGATGAAGTTATAACTACATTTGTTCTCTATTTATAGTGCCGGTACAGTTTCTTTTCTTAGGTTAAGTTTAGTTTCTTTACTTGTAGTATTGTATTCATTCTTTCCTTAAATTCTACTTGCTTGTCTCCATCTTAAAGCTTTTGGTGCTTATTCTGTTGGCTACAATTAACAACCTGTGGTTCTTTGTATCCTATCACTAAAAAAATAGGTGGACATGGACATGGAAGATGAGGTCACTTTCGATGAAAAAGATGTGCCTAACATGCAATAAGTGTCAAATGTTGACAAAGAAGAAAATGTTTCTATAGGCTATGATTCTCCAGGTATGTATTTGCTGTATGGACCTTATCACTCATCTAACTGTTAAAAGGACAACCATGTCAGTTAAGCTTTTACATCTAAGAGTTGGATGCATTACTATATAGGAAAATTTAGTCTTTTTTTCGATGGAAGAAAGAATATGTGATTATAGTGAAGGAATTGATGGCTACTGACCACGATAGCCATCCTTTCCCCCCTTTCAAAAGATATAGCATATGAAATCATGTTGTATCTTACCACTTTATAAACTAAGGATACTTGTAATATGTATTTTAAGCATGGTTCATTCTATTCAACAAAGTTTGTTGGTACAATCAGGATCATTAGGTATAGCTAGATGATATAAACTAAGGATACTTGTAATACCTATTTTAAGCATGGTTCATTCTATTCAACAAAGTTTGTTGGTACAATCAGGATCATTGGGTATAGCTAGATGATAAGGCTTAGTTGGTCACTAATTTAGACATTTGGCTTCCTTTCAAAAAAAGCCATGTTGTGCGTAGTTGAGTTACAGTTGTTTAATGGGGACATGTTTTCAAAAGGCATCATGTTTAATGATTTACAGTTGTGCATCACCTCAAGAACCTTTGCAACCTGCTCAAGATCTCATAGTTGAGTTGCCTGGAAATCAATGAACCATTGGAGTATTTGGAAGAAAACTCAAAGAGGGCTTACATTTTGATGAACAACTTCTAGGGTAGAAGCTACTTGTACCTTTAGCCTTAGGCTAGAATGTTTCTACCAATTTACGAGTGTATAGAGCGTGTTCGAAGGATACTTGTGGATAATGTCATTTATAATGCTTGTAGACATAATTTCCTTTTAGAATTATATGAAAAAATTATTCTACTGGATACGAATCTATATTTATAAATAATTTAATTTGTTATTTCAAAAGTCATATCTTGTATATTTTTCTTTAATCTTACTTGAATAAAGGTAAACATTGTTGATGATGATGTAAGATATTGCAAGATTGTTAAATTGAATAGGATATGGTAGTCAAGATCCTCATATCTACACTTACAAATCTAGTGACAAATAGTTATGTTAGTATTATGTTCTAAATAAAATTGGAGGTATTGCCTATAGTGACAGTTTTATTGACATTTTTCATCCTACACCGATAGATAAAATTGTCGCTATTGCTACTATCACTAAAATTAGACAGCTTTGGAAAGGCGACCATCGTTGTAGCTGTACGTGCAACACCGACGATTTTACCGTCGGTATAGGCTATAACGACACCTCTTAAGACAACACCCCATTTGACCGTTGGAATAGCTCCTTATACCTATAGTGACGGTCATTTAGACCTATACCGACGGTTATTGACTTTCGATGTGGGTGTAGACTGTTGTGTTCCCAATGTTATATGAATGGAGAAGGCATATATCTCTCAATTCCTTGTTCTCCTCTGGGCATAAATCCACAATTGATACATATTGTCCCCGCAAGTCTCTCTTACGCTCCTCAATCTTATGTTTGTCCTCCTCCAACTTCAACTCCATATCTTCTTGATTTTGGGGAGGATGATTTTCAAAATCAAAAGTAGGGAGGAATCCAAAATTTACAAGTCATTCACATCCTCAGGTGGTAAGTCCTCAAATAACACATAATCCCCTTGAAAGACATTCCAAACTCTAAGCTCAAGTTCCTCCATTGGGTCATTATCCTCCTCTAAAATAGACTCTTTGTATCCTCAAGACCAGAATTGATCTAATTTATCGAGATCCTAATCCATTCCCTTAGGGTTACCTACATTAAGCACATGTAAATCCTCAGAATGTTGCATGATAGGTGTTGGTTCCCTACGTGGAGGATTGGGATTAGGCTCATTAAGGGTAGAGTGGGGCTCCACCACATGATCAATCGGGGAAGTGGTATGAAGAACACGACCTTGACTTGGGTAATCAGGGGTGAGAAGAATACTATCAGTAGGGTCAAAGTCCTCAAGTGGTATCATCTTCCTTTTCTTTTGACTCCGATATAGCTCGAGTGGATAATCACTAGGATCATTCTCCTCTTGTGGCCATGCCTCATGGGGAGATTTTAAGTGATAGTTACTCCTCAAAATGGGATCTCTATTATCCGCTATTTCCTCAAAATGATCTTGGTGATCGGGGGTAGAGAGGTAGGGATCATAATCACTCATATGAGGGTAGCTAAGCTAACTAATTTCTTCATTTAGTCATTGATTATTCCTCAAAATCTCTCCCATAGACTCCATTTCTTTTTGTTGTTTTTGCATTTCTATCATACGAGAGGAGAGGCTACTACTATTAGATTAGGGAGGATAGTCAATCTCAGGCTCAGGTTGCCTATGAGTGTTAGTCCAACCTTGATAAGAAAAATCATGAAGGGTGGGAGGGTTGGCTGTTTGCAAAGTAGTGGGGCTTCTTAGGGTGGAAAATCCCGCTCCTAGGCTCTACTCATAATAATTGGAAGTTATCGGTCCAGTACTCCTAAGATAGGAATAGGATTGATCCCATGGATTGTCCTTGTACCCATCAAAGGGTGGATACACTCAAGGCATGGGATCATGGTTCAAAGATGGGAAGTATTGGTTCTAATAATTTAAATGATAGGAGTAAGGGTGATCCATTTCTTTAAGCCAAATAGGTTCAACTCTCTTAGGACTTAGAAGAAAACAAATTAAAACATAAATTTCCTAGAGAACTCTACCCTACCAAAACAAATGCAAATATAGTGGGAATCTTATTTTAATAGATTGCAGGTCTCCTCAATCTTACTCCACAGGTTAGTCAAAGAAGTCAAGTCAGTGCTCCTCCATTCCCACTTAAGTGGTATTAGAGGGTGCACCTTGAGATCCCTAACCAGACTTCCCTGAGGAAGGTTGAGGTTAACAGTGTTACAATAGATGGCCAAACAAGTTTTACAAGAATTACGCTTCCTAGGCTGACCTTCTTTGGTGCCTACAACCTACTCGCAAGGGATGGAAGTCTCAAATCGAGCCCACGCATGAGGAACTGAAGTAACATGGTGGATAGGCTTGTTGAGTTCCGCCTAACTTCCCTTGTGGTGCAAAGATGAGAGGTAGAAATTTATCTAGTGTGATGTGCACAGTGTCTTAGGTGTGCAACACACGTACAAGTTTTGTATTTTGAAATCCCATAAATAAGTCCTTTTGCATGCAATTAAAAGTCACTGATTTTAAGATCAAACCTCTTAGCAATCCCAATTTCTTTTAAGGTGGCCACTGAATTAATTTGATTTAAACACTATAGTGGTCTTGGATTTAAGTCTAATACAGATGCATGATAGGTATTTAACGCTAAAGGGAAGACATACCTTACTCCAGCTCTCCCCAATGCAAGATGCTTGCAATGCAGAAAGAAAAACTAGTTTTTGCTCAATCAATCCTATATGGTTGCCCTATAGATATGCAGCTTCTAACAGGCGGCTCAAATTTTCTTTTATGATAAGCAAACAAACCTAATCTAAGTTAGCTAGCTAACTAACTAGCATGTAGTTCAAAAAGTTCAACTAAAGCTATAATCTAAATAAAATGGGAACACGCTCCCAAAAAGTTGCTTTTGCAACAAGAGCAATAAGCAGTAAAAGTACTGGGAACAGGTTCCCAAAAATGCTCACACGGGTCCAACAAGACAGAAATTAAATGTCAAATGTCTATCTAGCCTAATCTCAATCTAAAAGAAATAAATAGGTCTTCGGTCACCAATCCTCCCTCCTTCACGTGTGTGGGATCAAGGCCCATGTGCACATGTGATTATAATCGAGGTGGCAACAAGGCCCACCAAAAATATCACCCCCGTCGTGCATGCCCGTCGCGTTTCTTCATATGTTTTTGCGCATAAGCAAAATCAATGTCAATAATTAAAAAAAAACTTTAAAAATAGCACAAAAATAATCTAAATTCCCCTAAAAACTTAATAGGTGTGTTTCCATTCCGACAATGGCGCCATTTGATAAGTTGATCTTCGCTTTCGTTGAAATTTTTAACATTAAATGTCGTGTCGTTGTAAAGCTTTTGTGGTCGAAAATCGACTATCAAAATATTTAATATTTCTAGCAACAATGGATTAGATCATATCTACAGGGAGGAACTAATCTATTAAAATAGTTAATGATGTCTCATCTCTTCGAGAATATCAATGGGTGTTCATACTAACTAGTGCGACTTATTTCCAACATAAATTCTCATTCTAAGCCATTAATCAAGAGTGTAGGTGTTCACATGCAAAATCACCATAATATAATATCCTGTAAACAAGTGAATAGTGATCTTGGCAAATAGCAATCACCGTAATATTAATCTCCAATAAAATAGAGATTGTTCACTATACCAATATCACATGCTCTATATCATTCATGAGAAGTAATTCAGATAGACAAGAGAGATATCCATGCAAATTCCTTTCAATAAATTAATTCATTAAATAAAAGAATAGCAATGTGGCAATGGCATTCACCGTAATTATTAATTCACACCAAAATAGAGCTTTTGTGCTCTCTCTTCCTCGCGTGCGGGATGGACCACTGGTGGCCGGCTGGTGCTCGGTGGAGGTGAATCGAAGGTGAGGCTTCGTAACGATGGTGGTGCGTCAGCTGGTGGTAGCTGGAGGATGCTGGCCGGAGGGCACGTCACCGATGTCGATGGGTCAGGCTAGCGATGTGAGGAGGCGACAACTGGTGCTTAAGGGTGGCGAGATGCTCGATCTATGCTAAGGTTTGAAGGTGGGTGCTTGGGGATCGAATTTTAAGGTTGGTGGAGGCTCCATGTGGATGGGGCTTTGGGTTCTCCTTCATGAATAGTGGATGGTGGCGAGGAAGAAGAAAATGAAGAGGAAGATGATGGGGGGTGGTGATGGGAAGGTGGCTATGGTGTCGTTAGCAGTGGTGTTGGTGGTCTACGACGAGGGAGGGGTCATCGGCGGTGGTGTTGTTTTCGTCCCCTAGAGGTGAGGAAGAAGAACGAAGGAGGAAGATGGTGGTGGTGGATGTGGAGTTGGGTTCACGCTAAGGGTGGAAAAGGGAAAAGGGAGGGCTGGTGGCTATGGTGATGTGCAATGGAGTGGTGGTTTGGATGGTGAGAGGATGATGGGTTGATGATGGCTATGTGCTGGGTTGGAGTTGGTGGTGAAAAGAAGGAAGGAGTGGATGATGGTGGTGGCTTGATTAGGTGTGGAAGAGGGAGATGGGTCTCAGTGTGCTTCAAGCCATGGTGGAGGCCATGTTCACGGTGTAAGTAGGTTCCACGATGGTGAGAGTCCCCACAGGGGGTGGGGTGGGTTTTTAGGATCAGGCGCATGGAGAAGATATATAAGGAGATAGAAAGTCTGGGAGGCTCTGCAGTTGGAGAAAGAAGCGACGTGGAGTTGGTGGTGTGTTAGGATAGGGAATGGGTTTGGGTGGTTGTTGCCGCCACCAATGTAGGGGATCAGTTGTGAATCTGTCGTATGTGAGTGCACACAAGCGGTGACGGTCAACAATCATTCAGGTTGTGTTTTAGACATCTTAAGTATAAAAAGTGGACATCTAATGTGTACACCAGACGTCTAAAATGACAGATTAGGTAGGAGGATAAGGTGACGTTGGATTTGGATTATGTAGGCTTAGGTTGTAGCTATAGGTTCTAGTCTAATGGGATTTTGAAGTGGAAATTGGGTTAAGGATAGGTGGGAGAGGCGTGAATGGCACCACTAGTCATCTTCTTTATTTATTCCTCTAGCCAAAAGAAATTCACATAATTATTTATAACATAACAAATTATGTAATCCTAAGGCATACATTTATTTTGTAACCAAATGCAAATATTAATACAATCTAAAACATAGGAACTATCCAACTTAGGCTAAATATTAGACCAATAAATTGGGCTCATCACATAGCATGAAAATTGCATGTTATCGTGATCTATACATGCTTATTTTCAACCGGTCCAAAACCTTATCATACATGAGACACATGGTAAGGACTAATGAGTTCAAAAATGGAGAACTTTATTATTATGTGCATAATTCAAAACATGTCAATACATGAAAATACCAAAATAGAACAAACTCTCACTGAATTGTTGTATTACAAAATAGATACAATACCCATACAAACAACATGCTCATGAAAAACCTTTGGCGTTAGCTCTTCAGTGAGCAGGTCTACCACCATGAAATTGGTCCCAGTGTGTTCAATGGACACCTATCCATTTTAAACTCTTTCCTTGACCGTTAAATACTTGATATTAATGTGCTTCGACCTCGAAGAACTTTATTGCTATTGGAGTACATCACCACCGAATTATTGTCACAGTAAAGCCAAAGTGGCCTTTCGACACCATCAATGATCTGTAGTACTGTGACAAAATCCTAAGCCATACTTCATGATTTGAGGCCTTGAAGCATGCAATAAATTTTGCTTCCATAGTGGAGATAGCTATCAACATTTGCTTTGCACTCCTCCATGAGATAGCTCCTTCAGCTAGAAAAAAAAAGTATTCCGAAGTAGATCTTCGAGTATCCTAACTTCCCATAAAGTCTGAGTTAGAATATCTGAGGACTTCCAAATGATTTGATCTCTTGTATGTGAGCATGAAATCCTTTGTTCTTTGTAGGTAGCGCATGACTCATTTAGTTGCCTTCCAGTGGTTGGATCCAGTCTTGTTCAAATTTTTGCCCAACATGCCAACAATGTATGCTAGGTCTGGCTGTGTGCAGACTTCGGCATACATCAAACTTCCCACTGCTGATGCATAGGGAATACTTTTCATCACTTTGGCTTCAAATTCATTCTTGGGGCATTGGTTAAGAGAGAATTTATCTCCCTTGGCCATTGGTGTATCTCCAAGTTTGGAATTCTCCATTCCAAAACACCTTAGAATGATATCAATATATCTCCTTTGTGACAATCCAAGAATACCTCGAGAACAATTTTGTTATATCTGGATTCCTAAAACGAAGGAGGCTTCACTAAAATCCTTCATTTCAAAATTAGTAGAGAGAAATGTCTTGGTTTCCTAAAGCAAACTATTATCATTGCAGGTAAAGACAATGTCATCCACATACAATTCCAGAACGATATGTTGTCCCCTATAGAATTTGTGGTACATACAATCATCAACTGAATTTGTCTCAAAACCAAATAAGACAATAACTCAATGAAATTAGTAATAGCATTGTTTTGAAGCTTGCTTTAATCCATAAATGACTTTCTTTAATCTACAAATCATTTTCTTTACGTCTCTTAATGCAAAGTTTCTGGTTGCATAATGTAAATTGTTTTATTAATGTTTCCATTAAGAAACATTGTCTTTACATTCACCTAATGTAACTTTAAATCAAAATGAGCTACTAAAGCCATCATGGTCTTAAATGAATCCTTAGATGAAACTGGCAAAAATGTCCCCTTATAATCTATGCCTTCCTTTTGAGTAAATTCCTTGGCAACAAGACGAGCCTTATATTTGCTTACATTTACTTGTGAATCCCATTGGGTTTTAAATATCAATTTACAACCAATAGGCTTCGCACCTTCAGGCAATGGGACAACATCCCAAACCTCATTGTCACTCATGGATTTCATCTCTTCATTCATGGCATTGATCCAATCCTGGGAATGGGAACTCATCATTGCATGAGTAACCGACATGGGATCCATATCCATTTGGTTTGCTTCAAGTTCTTGAAGAAATGTAACGTAATCACTAGATATTACACTTCTCCTTTCTCTACTGGACCTCCTAATGAGTGTAGGATCTGGAATGTTTTGAGGTTGTTTGGTTTGATTAATGGGAATATTATCCACATTACTTTCTTCCGCTGATGTTGAAGGAACAACATTTGGAATAAGAACTTGACCCTGGTCATTGGTTTTCTTATGGACAAGATCTGGTTCTTCAAATATAATGTGGTGACTATCACCTCCTAAACCAACATCCTCAAAGAAGTGGTCATTCCTAGTCTCAAAGAATGAGCGAGTTGTTGGGTCATAAAACTTATAACCCTTCGACCTCGAGAGTATCCTACAAAATAGCAGGTGACCATTTTAGAGTCCAATTTCCTTTGGGCAGGCTTGTATGGCCTAACCTCAGCTAAACACCCCCAGATGTGAAAATGTTTCAGACTAGGTACCATATTAGTCTACATTTCATATGGGGATTTAGGCACTGCTTTAGTTGGTACTCGATTGAGAACATACACAGCTGTCTTTAGTGCTTTTCCCCATAGAATCTCAGGTAAAGAGGTATGACTAATCATACTCCGTACCATATTCTTAAGAGTCTTGTTGCAGCATTCAGCAACACCACTCATGCTTGGTGTTCCAGGCATCTCATTTAGAAACGAAGCAAAAGGTCGTGGGCATTGTTCTCCTGATCCATCATATCTGTTGTAGTACTCACCACCACGGTCAAATCTGACGACCTTAATCCTTTTCCCGAGTTGGTTTTCCATCTCGGCCTTATAAGACTTGCATGCATCCAAAGATTGTGAGTTTTCGTGAAGGAGCAAGAGATATTCATATCTAGAGTAGTCGTCTATGAACATAATAAAGTACTGTTGCCCATTCTAAGAAGGCATAGGGAATGGACCACAGATATCCGTATGTACTAGTTCTAAGACATTTATAGCTCTAGTAGCACCTACACCTCCCATGTTTGTTCTTTTCCCTTTTAAACATTCTACACATATATCCAAATCTTTGTAATCAAGGGAATCAAGAATTCCATTTGAAATAAGCCTATCTATTCTCTGTTTAGAGATATGGCCTAAATGATTATGCTACAGTAAAGTGAAATTCTCCTGAGTTATTTTACGCTTTGTACCACTCAAAGTTGCATTGAAGGTTTCAAAAGTGAAAGCATCCGTATGAAGCATATACAGTTTATCACTAACATACCAAGAACCAAAACCAACTAAATTTAAATTAAGAAATAACTGAAATTGTCTACGTCTAAATGAACAAGAATAATCATATTTATCCAATAGATAAACAAAAACTAAATTTCATCTAAACGACAGTACAATAAATATTTCTTTCAAATCTAATTGGTGATCGGTAGTCGATGATAACCTGAAATCTGCAATGGCTTCTATCTCCACCTTCTTGTCATCGCCTGCATAGATGTATCTTTCACCATCACTCGGCATTCGGCAACTTAGACAACCCTACGCTGACACATTAATGTGAATAGTAGTTCCTGAATCTATCCACCAAATATCTGAGGGTATAGAAGCATAACTAACTTCTGAACAAACCAAAGAGAGTGATGTACCATTCTTTTCACGCTAAGCGTGATATTTGGTACACTCCTTCACGTGTCCTCCCTTGCAGAAGAAATAGGATGCCTTAGGCTTCTTCTGACTCCCTTTGGAGGAGGACGAACTGGCAACAGTTGTATCCTTAGTCCACATCCTTTTAGGCCCAGAAACCAGATAAGCACTCTTTGGTTTGTCCTATTTTAGCCTCTCTTCCTCTTGCACACAATGAGAAATGAACTCATTAAGATGGCAGTTATAGCTAACCTTAAATTGCCCATATTATGCAGGTAGGGAGATCAAAACCAAATGAACAAGGAGGTCATCCGACAACTCCAACTTAAGTGCCTTTAGTTTCAAGGCCAAATGGGATATTTCCATGATATGCTCCTTAATATTTCCAGTTTCCCTATACTTAAGTGAGAAAAGTTTACTAAGCAAATTGCTTGTCTCATTCTTAGCAAATCTTTTCTCAATCTCATCAAGGAATTTCTTGGCATTTAATACCTCTGAGATAGCACCCCTAAATTTTTATGAGATAGCACGCTTCATGATCATCAGACACATGCGATTTGATAGCTCCCACCTCTCAGAGTTCTTGATATCATCAGGAGAACTGTTATCCGTAAGAGGGGAGGGAGGTTCAACCCAAAATGCGTAGTCTAGATCCATGCATCCCATAATAATGACACTTTCCTTCCAGAATTTAAAATTAGATCCATGTAATTCTAGAATAGAATTTAGGTTGGCAGTTATGGTAGATGCAAAAGAGTTAACTGGAAAACAAAGGAAATAAACCAAATACATTCTTAGAATCAAGTAAACTAAACAATACAATCATTAAAATTTAGCCTTTGGACAATAAGCATTAATATTGTAAAGGTAGTCTTAAGAATGATAAATACCTATTGAAAAAATCATGTAAGTAATCAAGCCATCTTTGGATTAACATAACTACCCACACTAAACCTAATAATTCAATAGAAAATTTATCATTAAATGTGTACATATGCATTCAGTCATGAGGGGATTCACTTTTAGGTTGAGCACCCATATAGGAATACAACATATACGGTCGCTTTAATGTTTTAAATAAAGTGGCACAAGAAGCAACCTGCTTTGGCAAGAATTACTAAATGTGATAGAGTACTTAATACATTAAAACCAATCACTAATGTTCGTACCAAAATAATCATGATCACAAAATTGTATCCCAATCAACACGCGAATTCTGGTAAGTTGGTTATCGCAACCATTGGCTCTCTCCTCGTGAGTCAAGGAGCGATAAAGCCCCCTCAAGCCACACCGTTTCTTGTCATCAAATTTGAGTGCACCACCTCCTCTCCTCTTTCCTCAAGGCCACCATTAACCCGCACCATTAGAGATCCTCGACCTCCCTTGTTCGCCGCTCTATCGCCGCAATTGATAGAAGGTTTCTTCTCTTCTCGTCGTCACCATGCTTCCCATCAAAGAATCAACTCTCTTACCCTCCTCACTCCAATTAGCCTCCCCGTCCCTTTTGTCTTCTTCAAGTCTGGTGACCATGCTAGTGAGCTTCTCCTCTCCCCTCGTCCATGGTTAGGTAGATATCTCTCCTCTCCTTCCTCTCTACAACAATTTAGACCCGTAGAAGTAGGATTCGACCACCACATCTCCTTCCTCGCCACTTTCTTCTCCGCAATTGGCCACATGCCAGTTGCACTCTGGAGATCCACGCCGACTACCTCGCACATCCTCGCTCGCATCCACCAACCTCATAAATTCTACCTCTCCACGTTGAACAAATGCCCTCTCCCAATCGAGGGTTTCAAGCCTCCACAACCTCCATCGGGCATGCATCTCTGCTACCCCCTTCCTCAACATCGTCTGACCATTGCCGTCCTTGAAGCGACCAAGCGTCAACACCACCACCTTCTCCAACCTCCAACGAAGCTTCCTGACCCATTGGCTTCAAGCTTTGGTGTGATTCTCCCCTCGTCGGACACCCACCATCGACGCATGTCCCCTAGCATCTGACCTCCTTGTGCCTGACCGTCACCACCAAAAGATGCGTGGAGCTTCAAGGATTCTCCATGATTTCTCTGCATGACCAAAGATGGCCCGAAGCCTTCCAACTGCATTCCTTTCGCATGCCCCTACAGCTCAAGCTTGATCACACGCATGCTGCAAGGAGGTGAAGAAGAAAGCCAGAGCCCTCAACATGAAGAAAAGAAGAATGTAGGGACCTGATTGTGACATTTCCAAGGATTGATTTGCATAACTTGCTAATTTGGTTCATGTGCTAGGTTTTAAATGAGTCATTATTGCAAAGTTTTGTTTGAATAATATTACACCAATTATTTAATGCTTGACTATCATCAACATTCAATCATTCTTGACTGGGCATTAGATAATTGAAATAGTCTTCCCAATTGAATTATTGAGTTGCGTGGTTAGTCTTGCATTTGTGAACTAGATTTCATGCATAAAAAGTTCTAATCAATCGTATCTAGTTCTCGGGCTAAATTTTTATGAAATTTGGATAGTGGTATTCAAGTATGTATTGCTCTTAGCGAACGACCTTGAGATACTCTCATATTTCGAGAATTAAAAATTTTAAATGTTGATATGCTTTTATCATTTATACTATGACGCATCCCTTTTTAATTTATGGTAGAAGCGCGTTAACATTTTAGTGCCACTGCCGGAGAGCAACACGTGCTTACCACTATTATTGTGCATATTTTTGTATATATATTGTATATATTTGTTTTTCAAACTCACTTGTTTTTTGATTTGGTTGATCTTCTTGTTGGACCAAACCCCTTAAGTCGTTGTTTCACTTAAACCTGCCAACAACTTTGCCAACGATTCAACCACTTCACAAGATAGGTAAAATTTTTCTCTTCTTCCCACTCTCCCTTTTCCTTGTATGTATGTATATATATATAAACACAAAAGTGACCATCCTATCTACTAGAAGCTACTAGTCATAGGGCATCCATTTTAAGGTTGCTATTCATTTTTCTTCTAGATTTAAATATCGCATTGCATTATATTGTTGAGTGTTGAATACTTGTCATCCATTTAATCTTAATTCTCAGGGTTGGGCTTAATTAATAGTATTTTTGGAGAAGTGCAAGGAATTGAACAAAATAAAAGGAGGGGAACAAATTTCTTGCATGTAATTGTGTGATTTTTGGGTCACCCTCTTCTTGATTGGACTTGAGTCACTTAATCAAGATTACATTTGACTCATTCTAGTGCCCCAATAGGTTTCATATCTAAGGTTGAAGTGATTGTTCCACAAAACGTAAAAGAAAAAGACCTCAACCACACTTGTGTGATTTATTGGTTCAATTCAAACCTTGTTTGAAAATACCTAAACAAGTGTGACATAAATAATAAATTTGAACTAATACTACACTTGGAATCTAAAATCTGATGGCCTAATAATTGGATAGGATAGAGGGTGGAATAGGTTAATTTTAACCTAAGCTACATCCTTAACCCGCAGGATAGGTCAAGTTGATTTGGGTCATTCTTTAACCCAATTAACTTTGATTAGGTCACAAAAATTGAATATTTTTAATCCAAGTGAAACCCAAGGCAGTATTAGGCTCTAAAAATTGGTAGAGACTAGGACCAACTCACTTGTTATTGGTTTGCTTGGACCCGTAGTGGCAAGGAAAGGCAGGCAGAGGAACTCTGTAACCAGCAGGGTTGCTCTACCGTGTAGGGCCTTTGTGGGGCTCTCCTTTCTTGGCTACCCAAGTACTTCTTGGTGCAAGTGAGTTCTTTGATCTAGAGGCCCATCTGCTTCGACTAAGCCATCGCCCAATTCTTTAGTTGGGTGCCTGATTGGGTCAATAACACTCCAGTCCCCTTGTCTTCTCCAAATGGTGCATGCACGATAAGGAGATCACTAAGGTCCACCTTAGTGACCCCTCTTGATATAGAGCTATATCGCTTTCATTGCTCACCACCCATTGACTTGGATTTACGATTGGACCAAGTCAACCCTGATTTGCTTGGAGAAATTTTTCTCCAAATCCTAATTTCTAAATCAACTTCTCCTCTAATTGCTCTGAACCAAAATTCAGTTCTCCATCTTTTGATCCACCACCTAACCTGATTCAATTACATGGAAGTTAACCTAAAATCTAAGGAAATGCCCACTAGTCCTGAACCCCGTAAGAACATGAAGGACATAATGATTGAGGATGCTATTAGATGCAAAGAAGAATCTTCTAGAACCCCATCCACTTTTAGCGGGAATCAGGGTAGTGAACCCTGTATTGTGAGCCCAATTATGAACGACATCCAAATAATTGCTACCCAAGTGTTATGTGGTTCAACCTGGGAAACCCTCTTGGAACATATGAGAGCTGTAAGAAAACTTCATAGAATTGAGGGTATACAATATCTTGCAAATTCAGAATTATGGGAAAAGTACCAAGATTTCTTTAAACAATGTGGGGATTTGTTAGATCAACTAGAAGAATTGATTGATGAAAGATATTCAAACTCCCACCTAGATCTTGATTATGAAACTTGGGATAATTTTGAGAATAACCTAGATTTTTCCAATCTCAGGTTCGAACATGAAGGGTTCTATGTTGAATCCCTAACCCGATTAGAATTAAATGATGATTTCAACTATAAGGAATTACCTGATATAGAAAATCAGATTTTGGGTTGGGAGGCATGACAGGTGTGCTTGATTTTGGACCAACAACTACAGATTTTGAGGCTGGTTCAACTCGAGTAGAATGTCCAAACACTTGTGACAAAATTGATTTTGATTTCCTCAAGGATACAACTCCAGCACCTTATCTTGGTAAGGTCTTCCTCGAGCGAAATTCTAACATCCCAATTGAGGTAAATGTTGATTCTAGCAAACCAATTCCTACATTTGACCTAGAATCTAAACCTTAACCTATTTGGGATGATGACAAGGTTCAATCTGAAGAGCATGAAATCTTAGAGTTGAAATATTAGGATTTTGATGAGCCTATTTTTTATGATGAAATCTCTCCAGATTCCTCAGAGGAACATAACAATTCATTCGAATTGAAATCGATTTATGATATAGAATTAGTGGAATTTGTCGAATCAAAATTTGATTGGATCTACCCTAGATATCCAGAAACCAAGCCTATGCCTAATGATGAAATCTCTATTAACTTGGCATCAAAATCTAGGTTAGACCTATTTCAGGTTGATAATCAAGTGAGTGTTGATTTTTCTGGTGATAGTGACCTTAATTCTAAGTCAGGTTCAGAAAAATCTCTTTACCAACATTCTTCTAGATTCTCCTTCACTGATGCTGATTTTGAACATTGTTCTTATTCTGGAGAATCCTTATTTCTAGATGATTACAATCCAATTTAGGACCTCAACATCCATGTCTCGTTCTTTGATTCTGAGGTCATTAATTTGGAATCTAAAGCTATTGCACCACCTAATTAGGAGACTACCCAAGAATGGTTGCTTAAGCTTCTCAATAACCGATCTCCATCACAGACTCCACCAAAATCCATTTGTATCCTGAATCACTTCATTTTGATCTGGTGGGAGATGATTTTCCACCTTAGTTTGATAATGATTGGGACATTGATCAAATAGAGAGCCATCTACAAATTATTTCTGATCCCATCAGTAGGGTTCCTATATTTTTCTCCAATCCATTATATCTTTTGTGGACCCTTACTCTTAACTGGCTGAACCTATGCAGCTAAATTATTATTATTCATTTCTAAATCTTCTTGAACCTAATTGCACCTGGTGGGTTCATTACCTATTGGTCCACATATCTCAACCCTCCAGACTCATTGGTTTTGGCCTGCATAATCAGCCAGTTGATCTAAACAAGCACCTGGTTATACCAACCAAGCTAATTATTAAGGTGCTTCTTTTACAAAATTCTTCTAATCTGATTACTCCTCCCACTTGACCTCTTTCTGCTCGACTGAAGGCATTAAATTTAATGCTTAACAGGAGGTAACCTATCATTCTCTGAAAAAATCGAGACCTTTCATAACCTGTTTGAAAATCATTCCTACTACACTTTAGGGTTCCTAATTTAAGAACAACTGACTCTACCTCCAATATTCCCATTGCAGCTTGAAATCGTCTACAATAGCTATGTACAACCCGCCTGCCCACCCTTATAAACTTGTTCTAAAATTATGAACTAAGCTAAATGGGAACCCATCCTGCTTGCAATGAGGGCATTACAAAATTTAGGCATGTGAAGGTATTAAAGTGCAATCATCTGAAATTCATTTTTGAAAAGTTCTCACAAAAAGATTATATATAATTAAAAAAAGAAAGAAAGAAAAAGGGATTTTAAGAAGAAAGGGACTAAGGTTGTACATTATTTCCAAAAAGATACACAAAGGGATTTCATCTTTAACAGACTTAGGATTGAGTCTGAGGATCCTATTATTAGACTCTTTAGGTCTAAACATTTAGATTAGATCAGTTTATCCCTTAAAGAACTTTTTTTACCCTTGACGGTTCTGAGTTCAGAAATCTATTTGGTGACTTGAGTGGTACTTAGCTCGGTTCTTGTTCAAAAGTTTGAATGACTTTTGAGAACCAAGTGTCAAAACTAATACACATACAAAAGGAAACAATCTCAAAAAAGCCAAAAAAAGTACATAAGTAAATAATTGCCCATGCTTTAGTCTTAGTGAAAGATAGAGGCAGTTGATTAGTTTGAGTTCTCGCCGTCGAGAAGGAAAATTTTTCTTTGATGACATGATGAAAATGTCACTACCTCGATGCTCGCTCTAAATTTTAATCACATATCTTCATACAAAGCATATAGAGCACATTACGTAGCTTAGGTGTCTCGAACGGTGCTACCTCGAAGCATCGAGGTGTGAGCTTGAGCCTGCTAGGAGCACCCCTTACAACGCTTTTTGTTTGGGGTTGTGAGCTCCTGGGGTGTGTCATGGACAATGATCTCATGAGTACTGGCGCCAAAGCTCCCATCAAGGATTTAGTGATGGGAATGATGATCCCAACACAATTGTATTAGGGCTGATCTAAGTCTAGGTATGGGGGAGAAAAGAAAAAAAAAATCTTTCTGTCATATTAAATAAGTCTTCCAAAGACATCCCCAAGGCAAATAAAGTTGGCTAATCATAAAACACTGACACTTGGATTTTCAAGGTCACGCAAACTGTGATACGAGCTCTTAGGTCAAGGAGGCTCTAACTGCGAAAATGAGTTTTGGAACTTGTAAGAACCAGAAAAAGGTAGATTAGTAAATTCTTGAGTGGATACGCAAATCCTGATTATGCTAACCTTAGGATTCAAAAGATTCATTCTGACGTTTATCTTTAACAAAATCTCATACCTACATTATTCTGAAAACAACCAATGCCCTGCTTTTCTTTTAATCCAAACAAAAATAAAAAATTAATAAATAAAGTTGACGAAAGATGAGGGACAAATCTTTTTGAGCTGAATGTAAAAAATACACTTATGCTGAATGGTTATGCTGAACTCTAGAATTTGCTAAGGGACTAGTAAATGGTAGGCATGGGGGTATGATGACATTGCCATCATTCTCTATATCTAGCTTAATTTGGCTAAGTTCTAAGGTTAAACTCACATAATTATTATACAAAAGGGTATAATACAATAAGAGCGGAATAAAAGAAGAATTAATAAAAGAAGGGGTTAATTTTGCTATTTTAATGAACAATTATAAACGTACCATAGCTAAGGGGCGAAATTATAATTAATCAAAGGTCAATTAAGCTTAAATCTTCGAGAAATAGGTTGATACTGAGTAATGTAGAATTTTCATTCAAATTGAATGTTAATTCTTAATCAAAAATCATAATTTCAACTCCACTTCAATTAAAGCAGTTCTAATGGAAATAAATATAATCTAAATTATCTAAAAATCATCTAAAAATTTTTTATGAGGATTAGAACAGTCAATTTGACAAACGGAACCCATTTTAACCTTAAATAGAAACTTAGGCAGGTTTTTAATACATTTTGGGTTAAATCGTAAATTGGCCATGCAAATATCATCAAAATCCAAAATTGAAGTCACCATGAAATTTCTTAGATCTATATTTGGCTACCATAAAAATTTGGATTCATTTGGGCTTCATCTTCCTTTAGTTTGCAATTTGGCCGTTTGTTTCATGATTTCCTTGCAACTACTCCATTAACTTTCCAGTTTCTTGCAAAAGAGCCCCTAACAGCAGGACCCTCACCTTCCACCTCCTCGTCGCCAGCCATAAATTCCGACGAGTTGGCTCCCACAACCACCGACTCTCTTCTCGCACGCCAAGGAGCGATAAAGCTCCCTCAAGCCATGTCGCTTCTCGTCATCACGTTTTGAGTGCACCACCTCCTTTCTCAAGGCCATCATTAGTGTGCACCATTGGAGCTTCTCAATCTCCTTCTGTCGCTGTATCATCGCAATTGATAGAGGACTTCTTCTCCTCTCATCATTGTTGTGCTTCCTATCAAAGAATCGGCTCTCCTACCCTCCTCACTCCAATTAGCCTTGCCATCCCCTTCATCTTCTTCAAGTTCGGTGGCCACGTCAGTGAGCTTCTCCACTCTCCTTGTCCACAGTTAGGTAGATATCTCTCTTCTCCTCCCTCTCTAGAATAATGTAGAATCGTTAGAAGTAGGACTTGATCGCCACATCCCCTTCCTTACCACCTTCTTCTCCATGACTAGCCACACATCGGCCACACTCCAGAGATCCACGCCGATCGCCTCACACATCCTCGCTTGCATCCACCGACCCCATAAGCTCTGCCTCTCCACGTTGAACAAAAGCCCTCTCCCAATTTAGGGTTTTGAGCCTCCATGACCTCCACCGGGCACCTACTGCCGTTGCCCCCTTCCTCGACGTCATCCGGCCATCACCGTCCCCGAAGCAACCAAGTGTCATCACCACCACCTTCTCCAACCTCCAACGAAGCTTCCCGACCCATTGGCTTCAGGCTTCAATATGATTCTCCCCTCGCCAAACACCCACCGTTGATGAATGCCCCCTAGTGTCCGACCTCCACTTACCGACCTCCTTGTGCTCGACCATCATCGCCAAAAGATGAGTGGAGCTCCAAGGATGCTCCACGACTTCTCCACACGGCCAAAGATGGCTTGAAGCCTCCCAGCCACATTCCTTACACATGCCCCTACTGCTCCTCAAGCTTCATCACATGCATGCTGTAGGGAGGTGAAGAAGAAAGCCAAGGCCCTCAATGTGAAGAAAAGGAGAATGTAGGGACTTGATTGCAATAGTTCCAGATACTGATTTTCATTACTTGCTAATTTGGTTCATATGCTAGGTTTTAAATGAGTCATTATTGTAAGGTTTTGTTCGAATAATATTGCCACCAGTTATTTAATGCTTGACTATCATCGACATTTAATCAATCTTAACTGGGCATTAGATAATTAAAATACAATTTTCTCAATTGAATTATTGAGTTGTGTGGTTAGTCTTGCATTTGTGAATGAGATTTCATGTATAAAAAGTTCTAATCAATCATATCTAGTTCTCAAGCTAAATTTTCATTAAATCTGGATAAGCATGTATTGCTCCTAGTGAACAACCTTAGGATACTCTCATATTTCGAGAATTAAAAATTTTAAATATTTATATGCTTTTATCATCTATGCTACGACGCATCCCTTTTCAATACACGATAGAAGTGCATTAATAGTCTTGTCCCTTGATATGGGTCAAATTGTAGTCTTCAGGAAGGAAGTCCTTAAGGGGAGTTTAACTAATCCAGAGATTGACTCGAAAATCTATATTGCCTTCATGAACCTCCCATCAAATAAAAGGCCTCATTTCAAGAAAAGCTTGACGAAGAATAGACACTTTAAAAGGTGGAGCAGAGTAGTTGCTAGTACCATAGAGGCTTCTGAAGAGATTAGAATAAGGAGAATGCCCAAAAATGGTGTTCCAAGCTCTCTTCATCTTGAGGGATTCAATAAAGAGATTAAGGCCTTGCAAACCCAGACCCCCATTTTTGAGAGGTTTAGTAATGGAAGACCAGGAGATCTAATGTTTGCGATGAGTGTCCTCATTAGATCCCCAAAAGAAATTAGCGAATAATGACTCAAGCTTGCAAAAAATAGCTTTAGGGACAACCAAAACCGAAAGAACATGAATGGGAAAAGAAGTTAAGACATGTTTCATAAGTAGTAAACTAGTCGCAAAAGACAACAAATTGGCTTTCCTGGAGGATAGCTTGGCTTGCACCTTGTCAATAAGGGTAGTGAAGTAGTTTATCTTGGCACTTCCCAAGAAGATAGGGCAACCCAGGTAAGTGAAGGGAAAGGAGCCCAAAGGAATACCCAAGGTTTGAAGCATCTTATTAAGTCTGCCTGACGAAAAATTTCACCCAACAAAGCAATAGCTCTTGGTCTTACTAACTCTCTGATCAAAGGCAAATTCAAAGCTCTTATTGAATTGAGATAAGTTTTTGATGGAGTTCATGTTTCCATTAGCAAAGATTATAATATCATTAGCATATAGAAGAGCAACAAGGGAGGTAACACCTTGCTTTGTGACATAGGGAGAGATTTTGCCCGAAATGGCCAAGTTTTTGAGACCCCTTACAAAGGGCTCCATGAAGATGTCAAAAAGAAAAGGAGCGAGGGGGTCTCCTTGACAGAGGCCATGGGAAACATTAAAGAAGGATGTAGAAGTTTCATCAACAATGATCGAGGAGCCCTCGTGTTGGACACAAACTCGAATAAGATTAATGACCTTGGAAGAAAAGCCAAAACGATCAAGGATCATGTATAGAGCCTTCCACTTGACACAATCATAGGCCTTTTCAAGGTCACGTTGAATAATGATATTGGAGCCAAAAACATTACGGTGTATACGTTGGGCAAGCTCAAAGGTTGAAGCAATATGTCCAAAAATGGGTCAATCCTTAATGAAACCAACTTGCTAAGGAGAAATGATCCTATGAAGCAAAAGGGATAAACAGTTGGCAAGAATACCAGAAGCAATTTTATAGCAGAAATCACACAAACTTATAGGCCTATATTCGGCAAGATCGTTGATAATAGGTCTCTTGGCAATTAGAGAGATGAATGTATTTTTAAAAGCTCTAGGACCTGAATGATTGGCAAAGAAGATATAGCCTCAATGAGGTTGTATTTAACAATATCTTAGAAGTTTAAATAAAATTCAACGTTAAACCCATCCGGGCCTGGAATACGGTTAGAAGGTATTTGAGAGAGGGTCTTAAAAATCATTGATTCAGATGGGGGAGTAGACATCATGAGAGAATCCTCCGGTAAGAAAATAGAAGGAACAGACTCAAGAAAAGGATCATAAGAATTGTTTCCTTCAAATGTGAGAAGAGTTTGAAAGTAGGAGACAGATCTAGCAGCAGTTTCATCAAAGGAATCATTACCAACTAGTGATGTTAAGGAATTTCGAATCGTTTTAGCAAATCTTTTTTTTTATTGTAGCAAAAATGAATTTGTTTTTCCCTTCCCCTTCTTTAATCCATTTGACTTTGTCTTTTTGTTGGAAGAAATCCCATAATTGTTGAATGCGCTTTCGTCGAGATTAAAAGATTGCGTCGTAATATAGTCAACAAAAGCGAATTAACATTTAAATTTACAAGCATGAAAATCAGATGAGTCCGAGGTTATTCACAGGGAGCAAATATGGAATTCACAACTAATCGCAATAATACACAAATGAGCACAGTGATTAATCACAACAAAGATATGCAATGAATAATATACTCAAAAATATATCCAATAATAGCAGCTTATGTCTCAGAAATCAATGGGATAAAAAAATGAAAACCTAAAAATGGTGATTTGAATCACCAATTATATCTCACAATTAAGCACAAATCCCAATGATAATCTCAATCTCAAACTAATTTAAATATCTCAACAGTGTTTCGAACCACTTAACCATAAATATCCACGTCAACATAGATCTCAATATTTCAACAGTAACCATGATCAAATGTCGAGCACCAATGTCAGACGACTTAAAGTCACCAAAGCTTTAGCATAAATAACTCAGAAATGGGCGTAAGTGTTGGCACGCATCCCAAGGAATAACAGTTTAAAACCACCCCCTCCCTCCTCAGAATTTCCTCCTTCCCTTTCCTCAAATCTGGGTATAGGATAGTCGGGTCATCGAGTATAAGATCGAAATTTCCACTACTGAACAAATCATGATGCATGGAGTTATCAACCTGACTTTGATCGAACCTAGTTTCAACTTCCAAGCTCAAAAAGGTTTCCTTAGTAGGAGTAGGCTTCGCTTCTAGGCACCTAGGGTAGATCCAATCAAATCCCAACTCTTCCAACTCTTCTGATTCTGTATCGTAAATCGGTGTGACTTCCAATAAATCAATTTGTTCTTCTGACGAGTCTAGAGAGGTATAATCGTCAAATATAGGCCCAAAATTTAAATTCAGATCTAAAATCTGGTTCTCATCACATTGGGCCTCATGATCATCCTAAATAGGCTCAGATCTAGCTTCTAGGTCAGGGGTAGGAATTGAGTCACTAGAATCTAGACTTGGTTTTTTTGGGATATCAGAATCATTCTCGAGGAATACCTTAATAGGATAAGGTGAAGGAATTACATCCTCAAGAGATTCTCTGTCAAGATGAATAATCGGAGGAACTAATGGCCGGTCGATGGGGCTCTGGCGACAGAAGGGAGAACGAGGGTTGGGAGGTATGGAGACCGAAGAGATGGAGGTGCAAAGATGATCAGAGAGGAAGGGGGACCGCTGAGAAGACTAAGCATTGGGTAAATGTGGGGGAGGTTTTGTGCTTCAGATGTAAGGAAAGAGGACACATGGCAGGGGTGTGCAGGGGCCCTCTTATTTGCGTAACATGTGGGGGAGAGGGCCATAAACGTGATGCGTGTACGAGGGGAGGGACGCAACATGATGGAGGAAAGGTTCTGCACCCTCATTCACATTTAGGGCAGAGGCATGTTGGTCGGTCACTTTCTGGATGTGGAATTCCCATCTTCCGAAGGCATTCAGGCAACAGAGATGGTATTAAGAGGTACCTTGATCGGGGAGGTGATGACAGGGGTGCCATCCATTGATCGGCTTCATAAATTGGTAAGATCCCTAGCCCTCAAATCGCTTAATTGGAAGATTGCAACCTTGGGCCCTTCTCGCTTTTTGCTTTATGGTCTAGGTATGATTGATGCCGAGTCCCTTCGGTTCCAAACGAGTATGTTCAAGAACATCGCTGTGATGTGGAGATTTGTCTCCCCGTTTGATGGGGCATTGGTAGAGCGCCCCCCACAGAAGATGACTTCTAGATAGGGAAGGCTAGAGATTACTGGTCTACTGCTTCATCTGAGAACCAAAGAGGTAGTGATGAAGATGATTGAGAGCTTTGCAGAGTTGGAGGAAGGTATGGAGATTGTGCTCGAGGAAGGGGATGGGAGGGTGATATGGGTGAATGTTAATTTTGCTCGCAGTGGTTCACTACCTGAGAATATCATTCTCTGTTGTGGGGGAAGTTCATGGTGGATTCTACTTCGGATTTGTTTAGACAAGGTGGAGGTGTGTGAGCAACAAATAGGAAAAACTTTTGTGGAAGTGGTCAAGAGTAGGCCAGACCAAATGCAGGGGGGTAGAGATCCCGCGGAGCTGGCACCGGTGATAAAGAAAAGAAAAGACCATCATCCTGAGGAGTATGGAGGGGGCCTGATGAACGAATCAAGGGAGTTGGTCCAGAGCGAGGGAGGATAAATGAGATGGGGTCTCAGATGATTATACGAGTAGAGGAGGTTGCTGGGAGTGGGACTGAGAAGGTGATGGTAGATACCCCATTCTCCTTTGACATACCTAATGGTTTTTGGTATGATGTTGGAGCCAAAAACAAACGGAAAGGAGTGCTTATCAGGTCTCCATACAAGCTGCGAAAAAGAAGGGGTTATGACAAGGTGGGGATGGAACTACGTATGGTTGCAAAAGCAATTGGTGTGGTGAGGACTGGTGGTGGGTCGAGAAGGGGGAAGTCTGAAACAAGATGAGGGTCTTGTCTTGGAATGTGCGTGGGTTGCACGATGGGGTCCGAAGAGCCTCCCTTGCTAGATATATGCGTGAATGGGATGTTGACTGCACATTATTGCAAGAAACTCACATCGAAGAGGATGGTTATAACATGTGGAAGCTGCTGCTACAGAATTGAAACACAGATATTGCTATGGTGAGGGCTCAAGGTAGGTTAGGAGGCATGGCAGTATGGTGGAAGGTTGCAAAGCTACAAATGGAAGAGGTAGCGAAGCTGAGTTCAATATGACATGTAGATTCCAGTCAGTTCACACGGGAAGTGTCTGGTTTATAACATGTGTATATGGGTCGTGCCAAGCAAATAGGAGGAATGTTTTGTGATCTGAATTAAGAGAGACAACAGAGGGGATTGGAGACAGTCCATGGTTAATAGGTGGCGACTTCAACTGCACACTCTCAAGCCAAGACAGAGCGAGCAGGCGTGTGGATCAATCTGCACTTGGTTTGCAGCTGGTGGTTCAGAATATGAGGCTTAGTGAGTACCCCTCATCTGGAGTGGAATACAATTGGCGCAATGGCAGTGGGTAGATGTCCAAACTTGATCGTTTCTTCGAGAACTCGAGTCTTTTGGAAAGGTTTCACCTTTCTGCTGTGGCTAGGCAAGAAAGACCCTTCTCTGACCACACCCCATTGATATAGGACTATAGTGAAGGTAATTCAGTGGGCACTTACTTCAAGCTCAGAAGGTCTTGGTTGAGGGAGCCAGGGTGTAAAGATATGATTGCGAATTGATGGGAAATGAAGCAGGTGACTGGGTCAGCAACAATAAGGCTTGCTGCGAAGTTGGCCAGTCTCAGAAACATGATGGAGTTTGGACAAATAGTGTGGGTACTACGTGAACAAAGGAGAGTGGAGGCACTTGCTATGTTGCGTGCGCTGGATGAGAAGGAAGCTGTAGGTCCTTTGGCTGATTTTGAACTGCAACAACAAAAACAAATGCAAGATGTGGTGCCACAAGAAGATTTGAAGAGGGAAATGGATTGGCGAGAAAAATCGTGACAACTTTGGTTGCATGAGGGTGACGCCAATACCAAATTTTTTCACATGGCTACCAGTTCGACGAGACGTATCAATCTCATCTCATCCATTCTCTCAGGAGATCAGAGACTTACCTCCTTGGCAGATATTCAGGATACAGTAGTGGCTTACTTTCGTGGTCTTTCCGCTGCCCCAATTAGAAGTGCATGGAGAATGGTGGCAATGGATTATCCTAGGGTGGATGAGGTACAGGCTGACAGGTTGGTGACCCCCTTTTCAGAATAGGAAGTGGTAGATGCTATCAATGACCTCAACTTGGAAGGATCCCCAAGGCCTTTGGCGGGTGGTGAGGGGGGAAGTGTTGGAGGTGCTCCACGAATTCCAAGAGGGGAATAGTGGCTATGACAAGCTGAACATATCTTATTCATTTCTGCTTCCTAAGAAGCCTACGGTGAAGAGATTCAATGAGTTCAAACAGATAGCACTATCAAATTCTATATATCTAATAATTAGCAAAGTCTTAGCAAACTGACTAAGAGTTGTGCTCGAAGGCTTGATTTCACCTGTGCAATCGGCATTCCTGCCGAATAGATCTTTGTAGGAATCCTTTATTGTGGCTAGAGAAATAGTGGTAGAGTGAAGTAGAAGAAAGGCTAAGGCCTTTATGTGTAAAGTCGACTTCAGTAAAGCCTACAACTCAATCTCTTGGCCGTACCTGTGGGAGGTACTCAGATGAGGAGGCTTTCCAATCATTTGGATTAGATAGATGGAATCAATGGTACACCATGTGGCGTTTGGATTCAGCCCAGATGTGGGGTCAGACAGAGTTGCCCTTTGGCACCATTGATATTAAACTTGGTAGTCAATACCTTAGCTCGCTTCACATTCAAGCTTTCAGAAACAAGGATGATCAAAGGATATGCTCTCTCGAACAGACAGGCTTTGGCCCCGGTGCTCCAGTATGCGGATGATAGTGTATTTTTTGTAGACGGTGGTGTGCGAGAGGCACGTATCTTTCATCATATGGTGACTATCTTTGGGGAGATATCAGGTTTGAAATTGAATGGGGAAAAATCCTCTCTTGTATGCTTTGGTTCGAATAGAGATGTGTGCCACCATTTATCAGAGACATTGCATGCACCAATCATCTCCCTACCTATTACTTACCTCGGTCTACCATTGAGGAGTGGGAAGATGAAGAAGTGTGACTGGAGCTTCTTATTTGAAAAAATCTCAGAAAAGTTGGAGTGCTGGAAAAGTAAATATCTATCAAAAGGGGGAAGGTTGATCCTCTTAAATTCTATTATCATAGTTATGCCAATTTTCATTTTTGTTGTGTTCAGAGCTCCAAAAGCAATATGGAAGCAGCTGGATATAATGAGGAAATGTTTCTTTTGGAAAGGGGCAAAACATGAGGGACGATTCTTACAACCAGTAAAATGGGATAATTTGTGATTTCCTAAGGAGCAGGGGGTTGGGAATTAGGTCCCTGAAGGAGTTTAATGATTCGCTATTGTTGAAGTGGACAATAAAAATTTTTCAAGAGGAGAATAAATTATGGGCAAAGGTGATTAGAGGGATATATGGTGAATCACATTCTGTGGTGAATAGACTTTTTCCCACAAAGGTGTCACCTTTCTGGAGGTCGGTGGTGGCAACTATGAAGGAGAACTGGAACTTATTCCAACTAGCATGTGAGGATGGACGATCCTTTCTATTTTGGTTGGAAAATTGGTCTTCGTTGGGATTGCTGCACCAAAAGTACCCATGTGTCTATGGTCTTACTGGTGACAGAGAGGTTAAAGTTGTAGACTTCTGGGATCAAGGGGAGGACAAATGGGAGATATTGGAGATGGGTTGCAGAGAGGGGAGTTGCACATGGGGGGAGAGATCACGCCTGCTACAAGATTTACAAGCTTTCAAGCCGATGGGGGGTAATGATACATATAGATGGATGGGAGAGTTTTCATCTGCCAAGGCCTATGAACAAATGGTAACAAGGATACAAAAGGAAGAAGCTGAAGCCATATGTGCAAGACTATGTGATGGGAACACCATCATGAACCATAACTAGCTCATTTTGAGCCAATTAAGTCAGTAAATGCTCCTACATAACCGCCAGAGAGTCACAAGTCACTACATAATCATTCTAAGGGAAAAATAAGAAACTAGGGTTAAAACTGTAATTTTACCAGCTTATCATGAATGCAGTACAACCATGGGTTTTCTCAGGAGTATAATGAAGGTCAAATGGTCATAAAAAGATAACAAGTGGGATAGAATAATTAGAAAAGGATTTACACGTGTTTTGAGAATTAAATGACTTTTTAAAACCTTAAAAATAGACCTGCCTAATTAACTGAGGTTCTGATCAGGACAAAATTCACCTAAACCCTCTAAAATCCATAAAAAATTATTCTCTAGGGTTTGGAACCTTCAATTTAACCATCAGAACCTATTTTGACCCAGAATAGAGACAAACAAACATTTACCCTAATTTAGATTTTTGCATAAATTACCCAATCAAGCATGATAAAAACCAAAATCCAACTTCACCATTATATTCCTTAGGTCCAAATTAGGTTTGTACCAAAATTTGAACCCAAGATGAGTTTGTCTTGACCTAGTTTGCAAATTGGTCCTAGCTAATTACATTTCTACCCTTAACTTTCAAAATCCTTTCACATAGGCCCCTAACTTTGTCGTCATTCTCATAAAAAGGTCCCTATCACCATTAAGCATATTCCTACTTGCTCCGGCGACCTTAAAAAGGAACGAACTCCCTGATTTCTTAACAAATCCTTTTCAAATTTGAAAGGGAAGTTCGTTAAGAAATTCCCTTCCTTTTAAACCTAATCCTAAGCCCTAGAACCTACCAAATCTCTCATGCGAACACATGAGAGATTTGGGTATCGAGGAATTCCCAAACTTTGGTGAGCTTTCCAAGCTTGGGAAGCTTGCTTCCCAAGCTCTAACCGTCCTCCTGCGGTGTATAAAAACACCCCCTAGTCATACAAAATCCCTCAAGCTTGAATTTGACTAGAGAAACCCTCAATTTTCTTCCCCCCTCCTCCAACCGAATTGCTCGTCAAGCTTCGGCAATCCTCCTTGCTTCCCCTCATCGTCTGACCGCAATACCAGCGGCAGACTCTTCTTCTGTGCCTTCTTCCGCATCAAGCAGCACCAGTCGGTGTCCCTACCTCCATCCTCGCAGTCCACCTCTTATTAGAGCATCTTCGTCTTCGGCGCTAGCCATACCTCAATACCCACCATCCCCTTCGTCTGCCTCCTCTCCGAGACAACTCATCTTCCACTCTTCATTTTCAAACACTCACCACTCCGTTTCGATCACTGACTCGCCCCATTGTCCTCCGTCTTCCACCTCGCCAACATACCTCCAGCGAGCTCGCACGGCCACTACACTTCACCAACCCGGCTGTCGTTCATCTCTACACCTCCGCCATGTCTCATAGAGCGAAAGCCCTCTAGTCTTCGAGACTATTAGCCTCTCCACTACTTCACCGAACACACCCACCGTCGCGTTCCTCTTCCGACCTCCACAGCCCACCACACACCTCCACAAACCACGAGATCATCCCTTGTGCATCCGCCGTGGTCTAGTGAAGCTCATGAACTATTTTAACTGGGGCTCTTATCCCATTTTCGTGCTTTCAGGTTCCCAAGTCTCCATCGCCATTACCGAAGCTTTAAGCAAAGCTTGAAGCTCGCTTCAACATCTGCAAACCCCAGGCGAAGTCCCAAGCGCTACGGAGCACTTCCAAGATCACAACCTAGGAGCCAATTTGGCTCTTTGCCTGCGTCTTTGGCCGCAATCACAAAGAGCACCTACCGCAAATGCACACGAAGAAAGGGGCGTGGTTTAGTCCCACATCGGAAGTGTCAGAACAGCTGAAGGTGCATAAATTGAAAAAGTTGCATAGCTTTATCGCCTCAGCACACACAGGGGGTGAGGTCCTTGCATGAACGCCTCCCGTGCCTTGTCCGCGACTCTGACCCCGCGGATCTGGTGCGCCCAATAACCCGCCTAACCTAAGCACTCCTCGACTGCGACCCATGCCCACAGCCCTGGTCCCAGGTGTGCATCCCCAATAACTCGATATCGTGTGAGAGTCCCTGGGAGGGCGGAGCCTAAGAGAGAAAGAGAAGGAGAGATTGCGTGGGGTAGGGGGAGGGTTTTGCTGCAGAGAGTATTGGCTGACACTTAGCCAATTCTAGAACCCCCCTCCCTATGTGAAGAATCTGAACAGAGAAGAAGAAGAAGAGAGGGGGCCACAGCAGAAGAAACAAAGAAGAAAATGAAGAAGGCTTGAGCAACAGAGAAGAAGAAAGAGGGAGGTAAACAAAGAAGAAGAAAGAAAGAGGAAGAAGAAGAAAAGAAAAAGAAGAAGAGAGAGACCCACAGTAAAGGAAGACAAAAGAAGAGAAGAAGAAGAAGAACCAGCAGAAAGAGAAAAGAAGCAAAATCATATCATATTGATACTTTAATTGCATATATTTGAGATTTGGTTTAAGTGTTATTTGTGAGGAGTAATTGGTGATTTAAATCACCATTTTACTCCATTCTTTTTGCATATTGATCTTGACATTATCTTTACTGCAATCTTTATTCTTAATTTAAATTGTGATCTTGAGCTTTAAATTCCATATTGCTGCCTGTGTTTGACCTCGGAACCTTTTCAAGTAATAAAATTTATTTGTTTAAGTGCTATTTCGGCTATACTACAACACGACAATCTTAAAACATCGATCTATCATTCAAACACTATGGAAGCTTAAAATTACGCTGAAGGTACAAATATTTTTGTGGATTTGTAAGAGGGATGGTCTCATAACTGGCGACTTGAGACATCGAAGAATGGGTGTTGCCGCTCATACATGTCACTTATGCAGTTTCCAGACAGATAGCATGCGACACATTTTTTCCTCGTGTGCGGTTACTAACTGTGTATGGAATAGGGTCTGTGGCAGTGGGCTACCTATTTGGGAGGACATGTGGGGTGATTTTATTAGGAGTGGGAGACCTCATTATTCAATGGCGGCTGTCTTATGGTGTGTGTGGCATGCGAGAAATGATTGTCTTTTTCAAGAGAGACCTGTTAATACGGTATTAGAGGAGAGACCTCATTGTTCCATTTGGGTTGGGGGTCCATAACAACCTCCCTTTTCGAACCCGAGCTCTGGGAAATCACATTGGTCCCCGACATTGCTCCAAGATGTCTCATCAATTTCTGAGTGGTGATATTGGTATTTCTAATCAATGGCTTGTTGCAACAGATTTAACATATTTCCACATTTCTCAATGTCATCATGGTGTGTCTCCCAGAGTGATGGATTCTTAAAACATTGTAATCCTTCTGTGCTATGCAATCCCCAGAATTCACTGAATTTTGATATGAGGGCATTCCAGGTTGAACCATTTATCATTTGTGTCAACATCAGATGGGCACGATTCACAATGAGGGTTGTTTTCCCTAATACATTAACCTAAATGCTTCCAAAGGGATCTAAGGTTTTGTAATACTCATCATGATGTCTAAGAACAGCCTCGATCATTTTTTCCTTGATGCGCATACGGGATTCAGCTTTTTTGAACATGTTTCCTAAGTTGTCAGATTGCATTTCCAAATCAAGTGATGGATCAGGATGTAAAATCAAATTCAGGTCTAGATTGAATTGATTAGATCAGATCAGAAGTTCCCAGAGAAGATCAACTCTAATGGAGGCCTCTAGGTCAGACCTAGGGACCTCTCCTGTGTATAAGCATTATAAAATAGATGAGGGACTTGAATGTGTATTGGACCCAATCAAGGCACCAAAAAATTTTGAATTGAAGGTTTACTACTTGGAGGGGGTGAGATCAGTGTGACGTAAAAAAAATGCGGAATTGAAATATAAATAATCTCACAGAATACAATCGCACAAGTACACAAGTAATTTTAGGTGGAAACCCAAACCGGGTGAAAACCACCACCTAACCCTCTCGAGTTAGGATTTTCCGATCAACCTAGTTGATCAAATCCACTAACCGAATCACTTTAAAACGAGGGTGATTCAACCTCAGTACAACCACGCTACAAGTACGAGGGTAACGTTCCTCAACCCCTTCTCTCCACGAGAAGGATTTTGTCCCACGAAGGAGACGGGAATTCGCAAAGCGAATACCCAACAAAATAACAAAGATAAAAGAAACAACAAGTCCTATAGAGCCAACAAAATAATTATAAACCTAGCTTCTATAGGAATAAGGAAACTCCCCTTTGCAAGGAGTGCGTCGAGGACGCGGATGCGTGAGCCACGCGACGGCGCAACTTCGCTCTCGTAGACAACGGCGGGAGAGCGGGTGCGCAACGGTTTGATGCTCTCAAGATGTAGAACATGAGCTTAGAGAGCAAGAGCTTCTTGGACACAAGAGTGTGAGAGTGTATTACAAGGTGTCTCTTGGTGTGTATCTTGTGTCTCTAGGTGTGTATGGGTGTGTAAAGGCTCCCCTCTATTTATAGAGGCCTTAGGAAGGCTTTGGAAGGCTTAGGAAAGGCTCTATAGCCGTTGGGAACAAAGTCCAAGAGAATCAGGCCGAAATCAGGACAATGATTACATTTGACAGGGTGATCAGACGTCTAACTCTGGCATCAGACGTCTGGAAGGCCACTTTAAGACGTCTGATTCCAAGGTCAAACGTCTGATTCTATGCGGGTTTCCTCCTGCCTTGAATCAGATCTAAACAGGGTTTTTGTGCAAGTCCATCAGACGACATACAAGACGTCTGGCACTAAGTCTGAACGTCTGGAAACCTACTTTTACTGTGGGAATTGATTTCCAAACGTTGCAACGGCTAGAAAATATCTGAGAAGAGATGTTGGGTCAGCCGAGGCAAAACGGTCATTTATCAGACGTCTGGAAAGACCTAAGGACGTCTGATAAGGCTCTAACGGTCATATTCTTGACTGTTTGCTAAGCCAGCCAACGGTCCACTAATTGGATGTCTGGCAAAGTCATCAGACGTCTTCTAAGACGTCTGGACTAAGGTCTGGACGTCTGATTTCATCAGATAGAATACTAACTCTAGCCTAACAGTTATCAGACGTCTGAAACAACAGTCAGACGTCTTAAAATACTTTATCAGACGTCTAATTTGGTAATTAGACGTCTGGAAGTGCTGTTTGAACCCTATATTGGTTTTCTAAGTATTCTACAGAAAACCTAAGTAACCTAAGGTTGTGCCGGTGTTCCTAGGACTACTGTTAGGGTTCTTTGAGGCTCTTTAACATAAAATATCTAAGGAAATAAAGAGCAACAAAAGAAACGAAAAATACAACAAGTACAAAAGAAGGAAATCTATCCTATTCTTCATTTCCTTCCATCTTCAATCTTTCTCTCCACGCGAACCTCCTCTGTTTTCCGTCAAGCTCCTCCAATCCATCCTGGATGCGAGCTCGAACTCCGTCTAAACACGTCCACATTTGCAATTGACCTACAATCTAGGACTCAAATTGCAAATGTTAAATAACACGTGTTTTGTTATCATCAAAACAAATGATCGTGGTGCTCTAGCACCAACATGAATGACTAAGGCTGTTCGAGGCAGATGATACCTCTTGATTAGAAATCCACACAGCCAAGAATTACTTGGGTAGTCAAGAACGAAGAGTCCTGCAAAGACCGCTACATGGTAAAGCGTCCCCACAGGTTACAGGGTTTCCCCCACTCGACTTTCCTTGTCACTGAGATTCAAAGTAGATCGAAATGTATGAATTGAGACCTAAGTCTACCAATTTTAGCCCTAATTTGTGCCTTGAATTTTACTTGATTTAGAAGTTATTTCAAATTGTGACCTAATTTGGAGGTTGGTTGATTCACAAAGTGGACCAAATTCACTTGACTTACCCGAAGGTTAAGGATGAAATTTGGGTTAGGACCCATATCACCCTGAATTGGTTCTCAGGTTATTAGGTCCTAAAATTTTAAGATTCAAGTGAATTTAGAGCCTTGATTTTAGGGTTTACTTGGATATATCAGTTCAAACAAGGGCTTCGGTAGCACACAAATGTAGGAAGATCAACTTCCTTAATTACAAGCAGGCGTGTACTAACACTTCAAAACCCTAATGTGGAAATGATGTGCATACATCAGATTAACCTAAAATGTCTATTAATGCATGTTCTTAGTACCATATTAGCACCATACATTATAAATATTGCATAACATGCATCATCTTGTATTTAAGTTAGGTTGTCTAAAAGTTAGGTTAATTTTCTCCTTTTGTGGTCAGGTAACAGGGCGACCTTTAATTAGGGCCTCGGATCAAAGATCCAACCGTACAGGTCTGATCAGGGTGACGATTGGAGTTCAACGACTCCAAGATCTCCCTGATCAGACTTCCGTAACATCAGATATAATTCGAGGAAGGTTAGAGATCAAGGGCTAAGATGGTGTCAATCCGCACCTCAGATGACAAATCCGACCACGCGGATGGGTTCGGATCGACAATCACAGCCGAACGGCATGAAAATCGATCCAATCCAACATTCGTAGCACCATCTACAATTCAATGAAAATGGACGGTCATGATGGCGCCACATGGCACCATCACAGCCGCCCAACACCAGTTGTAGCTCTTCTTCTTCACTCGCTCGACGAATCTCTACCATTGGATGCCCATCCAATGGTCGAGAATGTGCCACGTCGTCGCTCATCCAACGCCTCTCCTCATCTGAAAGCATAATCAACACCAGATCTCGACCGTCGGATGAAGATCCAACGGCCGAGATCGGCCGTGCACAAAATCACCAACGTGCTTCAACCGCACGCGTAGCGCAACGGTTAAGGTGCTGTGTAGGCAGGAGATGAGGGTTCGAATCATAGAGCGGCATCCCCTTCTCGTGTGCAGGAGCACCATCACAACTGCTCAATCGGTTGCAGACGGCGCTGATTGCCCAATCCGGCGTACGCGGGATTAGACGCCCCACTTCACACGTAATCGAACGTGTGATCAAGCATTAGGCAAGCGAGGAAGCACTAGAGAGAAGCGGTCTAAGCCGTCCGATCTCACAATCGGAAGGCTAATAAGGCGAGATCGTGTGCGGGTGTTGAGGCAACCGAAGGCGAGGAGATGGGCATGCGTGCAGTTCTTCAGCCACGTTCAAGCTTTTAGTGACTGATAAATCCATCACTAAAGGCCCTGAATTAATGTTTTTAAGAGAAATGACCTTTGTACCCCCTTCAATCTTCACCTATAAAAGGGCCTATGACTCCTACATATTTCTCATCCCTTCCTTCTCCTCACTCCCTCTCCAAAGCCTAAGAGAAGCTTGTCCCACACCCAAGATGCTCCTCAAGAGCTACAACCAAGTCTTCGCCCTCATTTCGGAAGTGGATCCCGCGACGACGACGACATGCTGCCTCGTTCCCGTTCTTCCGACTTCATCCTCCTTCTTCCCACCTCGTCCTCCATCTTCCAGGCGTCACCTCCTCCTGGCTCATCCTCCAAACATTCGTCAAGGAGGATAACTTTTCTCTCCTTTCTTTTATCGCTTTCTAGGGTAGAATTTTCCCGCTTTCTAGTTGTAACAGTTTCTCACTTTCTAGTGTAATCATTTCCTACTTTCTTAGTTGTAAACATTATTCAAATATCAAGTGATTGTTCTCTCTCTCTTATTGTCTATAGCAATTCCATTGTGATTATTTCACCTTTTAAATAAAAATAAAAATAAATATATAATTGCGGATTTTGAAATCGACGTAGTCTCCCTGTGTTGGACCCAAAACTTCTTTATGGATTTTTCGATATAAATTTTATCTGTTGAACGGATTTCTTCGCGACTCGAACTATGACAAGTTTTCGAATCCAATTGCGAACACGTAATTTTCCGCATCAACATTTTGGCGTCGTTGCCGGGGATCGAACTCGAGTTTCCCACGTGACAGGCGGGAATAGTCACCACTATACTACAAACATATACCGGCTCCCCAATGTTGTCAAGCATGTACCAGCTTACGCAAAACTTTTAAAAGATTTATATACACAGAAGCATAAGTCGAGAGAATCTATTCCAAGGAAGGTGGTACTCTCCGAGCAGGCTAGTTTTGTTATCCTACACCACCTCCCTCAAGAAAAGAGAGATCCACGTGCTCCTTTGATTTCTTGTGTCATCGAAGATTACACTTTTGATGGATCACTTCTGGATCTGGGTGCATCTATTAACCTAATTTTAACTTCTCTTTACGAGAAGTTCGGATTAGGTGAACTTCGGCCGACTTCAGTAACGTTGCAATTAGTGGATAGTCCGATCACAAATCTGCGAGGCATTATTGAAGATGTTATTGCTAAGGTTAAGGATTTCTATTTTCCTGTAGATTTCCTTGTCCTTGACATGGATGTACCTAAAAATCAGAGGAACACGCCCATCATTCTAGGGTGTTCGTTCCTGGCTACCACCAAGGCCAACATTAACTGTGAGAGTGGTAGCATGGAAATCGCCTTTGGGGATCAAAGAATGAAATTGGATATTTTAAGGCGATTAACAAATTCGAGGATTGTGGATTTATTGAGGAACATAAGGACAATAATGTGAATATTGAAACTTGTATGACGATTTCTGCAATTTAAAGTTCCTCCTATGATGATGATTTGGACCCGCAACCCTCTATGGCAAACCCGCCACCTTCTGAAGAGGTTATTGATTTTGTTCACTCTCAACCACTTCCTCTTGATGAATCTTCATCAGCATCTTCCTTACCTTCAATCATCAACCTGCCCCAGCTTGAACTAAAACCATTGCCTGAGAATCTGAAATATCAGTTTTGAAGACCACATAAGATGCTCCCTGTAATAATCAGTGCTAAATTAACAAAGGAGTAGGAGATTAAACTGATTAAGGTCCTAAAGGAACACAAGGAAGTAATTGGTTGGACCATTCATGACCTTAGGGAGATCGAGCCATCTTATTACAATCATAGAATATTTTCGGAAGATGGATCCCGCCCTTCTCACCAGATGCAGAGGAGATTAAACCCAAATATGTGAGAAGTGGTCAAGAAGGAGATTATCAAGTTACTCGATGCAGGAATCATCTATCCGATCTCTGATAGTCCTTAGGAAGTCCTATGCAAATTGTTCCCAAGAAAAACATGATTACCATTGTGATTAACGAGAAAGGAGAATCTGTCACAACTCGTTCAACTTCCTCTTGAAGAGTTTGTATTGATTACAGGAAGCTGAACATAGCCACAAAAAAAGGATCATTTCCCTTTGCCTTTTATTGACCAAATCCTTGAAAGACTAGTCGAGCAGAAGTACTTCTGTTTTCTTGATGGTTACTTGGGATATAATCAAGTCCCTATCCATCCCGAGGATCAGGAAAAAATGACTTTCACCTATCCCTACGAAACCTTTGCTTTCTGTAGGATGCCATTCCGCTTATGCAATGCGCCTGCGACTTTTTAAAGGTGTATGCTAGCCATATTCTCTAACATGGTAGGAGAGTTTATAGAAGTCTTCATGGACGATTTCTATATTTTTGGAGAATCGTTTGACTCTTGTCAAGCTGATCTTGAAATGATCCTTAAATGATGCATCAAAACAAGATTGGTTTGTAGCTGGGAGAAGACTCATTTCATGACACAAGAAGGCATCGTCTTGGGTCATGTAATCTCTGAACGGGGAATCAAAGTGGACAAAGCTAAGGATGATGCTATCGCTAAACTTCCTCCTCCCACATCTGTCCAACAAATTCGACCATTTCTTGGTCATGTGGGATTCTACAGGAGATTCATCAAGGACTTTTAGAAGGTTGCTCGTCCTTTGACCAATCTTCTTGCCAAAGAAACGCCGTTTGATTTCAACGAATCACGCCATAAGGCATTTGATCTTCTTAAAATGGCAGTCACTTATGCTCCAGTGTTGGAATTGTGGATTCCCTACTAGAAGGGGGTGACGTAATAAATTGCGGAAATATAATGTAAAACAATCTCTCAAAATTCAATCACACAATGTACACAATTATTTTTAGGTGAAAATCCAAACCAGGTGAAAACCACCACCTAACCCTCTCGAGTTAGGATTTTCCGATCAACCAAGTTGATCAAATCCACTAATCGAATCACTTAAACAAGGTGATTCAACCTCAATTACAACCACGCAACTTTATACGAGGGTAGCATACATCAAACCCCTTCTCTTCACGAGAAGGATTTTATCCCATGAAGGAGACGGGAATTCGCAAAGCGAATACCCAACCAAATAACAAAGATAAATAACAACAATCCTATAGAGTCAACAAAGTAATTTTTAACCTAAGCTTCTATAGGAATTAAGATGCTTCCCTTTGCAAGGAATGCGTCGAATCGATGACGCGGGTGCGTGAGCTACACCACGGTGCAACGTCGCTCTCATGAACTACAGCAGGAGAGCGGGTGTGCAAAGGCTTGATGCTCTCAAGATGAAGGACATGAGCTTGGAGAGCAAGAGCATTTCTTCTTAGGATCAAGAGACACAAAATGGTGTGAAAGTGTATTACTAGGTGTGTCTTGTTGTCTCTAGGTGTTTTTTTGTGTGCAAAAGGTTCCTCTCTATTTATAGAGGCCTTAGGAAGGCTTTGGAAGGCTTTGGAAAGCTTTCATAACCGTTGGGAGCAAAGCCCAAGAGAATCAGGCCGAAATCAGGAACAATGATTGCACTGACAGGGTTATCAGACATCTGATGCTGGCATCAGATGTCTGGAAGATCAGCTTAAGACGTCTGAGATAAAAGTCAGACGTTTGATTTTAGGCGGGTTTCTTCCTGACTTGAATCAGATCTAAACAGGGTTCTAGTGCAAGTCCATCAGACGACATACAGGACGTCTGGCACTATGTCTGGATGTCTGGAAACCTACTTTTCTGCGGGAATGGATTTCCAAGAGAGTGCAATGGCTAGAAAATCTCTGAGAAGAGATTTTCGGGTCAGCCGAGGCAAAACAGTCATTTATCAGACGTCTGGAAAGGCTTAAGGACGTCTGATAAGCTCTAATGGTCATATTCTTCAGTGATCGTTAAGGAAACCAACAGTCCACTAATTGGACGTCTGGCAAAAATATCAAACGTCTTCTAAGACTTCTGGACTAAGGTCTTGACATCTGATTTCATCAGATAGAACTAGCTAAGTCCAGCCTAATTGTTATCAAACGTCTGAATCAACAGTCAGACGTCTTAAAACATCTTATCAGACGTCTGATTTTGGAATTAGACTTCTAAAAAAGCTGTTTGAACCCCATATTGGTTTTCTAAGTTCTTTACAGAAAACCTAAGTATCCTAGGGTTGTGCCGGTGTTCCTAGGACTACTGTTAGGGTACTTTGAGGTTCTTTAACATGATGTTCTAAGGAACAAAAAGAGCAAGGAAATAAAGATAAAAGTACATGAAAGAAATAAATAGAATTCTATCCTATTCTTCTTGTCCTTCCATCTTCAATCTATCGCTCCTCGCGAATTTCCTCTGTTTTCCATCAAGCTCCTCAAATCCATCCTGGATGCGAGCTTGAACTCCGTCTAAACACGTCTCCATTTGTAATTGACCTCAAATCTAATACTCCAAGTGCAAATGTTAAATGACACGTGTTTTGTTATCATCAAAACAACCGATCGCGATGCTCTAGCACCAACAGGAACCACCAGTTTGAACAGCCCCAATTGAGATCATAACCGACGCTTCTAATTACGTGGTCGGGGCTGTTTTGGGTCAAAAGATTGACAAGAAGCCCTTTGTCATCTACTACACTAGAAAAACACTGGACGAGACCCAGAGGAAATACACTGTTACTGAGAAGGAACTACTAGCTATAGTGTTTGCTTAGGAGAAATTTAGGGTTTATCTCTTAGGGTCTCACGTCATCATATATACTGACTACTCGGCCTTGAGACATCTCTTGGCCAAAAAGGATGCCAAAACCTGGCTTATTCTATGGATTCTTCTACTTCAAGAATTTGATCTTGAAATTAAGGATAAATCTAGGGTACAGAATGTGGTGGCGGACCATCTATCGAGACTTCTGAGTGATTCTTCTCATCCGGACATTCCGATTGCTGATACTTTTCTGGACGAGACCATCCTTACAGTTTCAAGTGTCCAAACCCCGTGGTTTGCTGACATCGTTAATTATTTGGCTATTTGTCAAATCCCCTAGGATTGGACCAAGGAACAACGGGATAGACTTAAATCTGAGGCCAAATATTACTTCTGGGAGGACCCTGAAATGTTCCGCATCGGCTCTGATCAGATTATTCATCGATGCATTTCGGAGAATGAATTCAAGAGTATACTCGAGTTCTGCCATGCGTCTGTGTGTGGTGGACACTTCTCCGGGAAAAAGACAACTGCAAAAATTTTACAATCTGGATTCTATTGGTCGTATTTATTTAAGGATGCCCAGGATTTCTCGAAGTCGTGTTCCCGATGTCAGGCACTTGGGAGTATAACTAAGAGAGATATGATGCCTCTAAACCTGATTCTTCCCGTCAAAATCTTCGACGTTTAGGGCATCGATTTCATGGGACCATTCCTTCCTTCATTTGGACACCAGTACATTCTTGTCGGTGTTGATTACGTGTCCAAGTGGATCGAGGTTATTCCCACCTAAACCAATGACCACAAGGTGGTCATAGATTTCATCAAGAAAAACATTTTCAGTCGGTTCGGGATTTCGAAGGCCATCATCAGCGATGGTGGCACTCATTTCACTAATGCTCAGTTCTGTAATTTGCTGGAAAAATATGGGGTTAATCACAGAATCTCCACACCTTACCATCCCCAGATGAATGGACAAGCCGAGATTTCTAATCGGGAGATCAAGAATATTCTACAGAAAATGGTTAGGCCTGATTGCAAAGACTAGATTCAAAAGCTTGAGGATGCTCTTTGGGCCTACCGTAGGGTGTATAAAATGCCCATCGGCATGTCTCCATTTCGTCTGGTGTATGGAAAGGTGTGCCATTTACCCATAGAAATTGAACATATGGCATTCTGGGCAGTCAAGCAGTGCAATCTAGATCTGAGCTTAGTCGGGAAGATCAGGAAACTCCAACTATCTGAGTTGGAGGAGCTTAGAAATGACGCATATGAGAATGCCAAGATCTACAAAGCTCGGACCAAAGCTCTTCATGACCAGTTGATTTCCCGAAAGAGCTTTGAGCCAAACCAGAAAGTTTGGCTCTTTGATTCTTGACTTAAGCTCTATCTTGGCAAACTTAGGTCAAAATGGAATGGCCTGTTCATTATTGATCAAATATTTTCAAACGGGGTCGTTCAGATCTCTGACCCGAAGACAGGTAATTCATTCAAAGTCAGCGGTCAACGTATAAAGTCTGTTATTGTCCATATTGTTTCAGAACCCATCTCATACATAGTTGCTCTATGTTGTGATTTCTTTGGCTAGACTATGCCTAGCTGACGGCATTAAACTCAGTAGTTGTACAGTCTGACTCAGAGTTGACCCGAGCTTCATATTCAGGTGATATCTTCTGCATTCTACCCTTCCTTTCATGTCTTTTATTCTCAATGCAGACATTGCATCAGCTAGGCATAGGGGGGTGGATTCATTTCTGAATCATTTTGTTAGCTCTGTGGAATTCTTGTAAATTCTACTTATTTTTATCTTTAAAAAAATCCTTTTTTTCTAGGAAGGAATACTTGGACATTAGGAACTTTCAATCTTAGAAAATATTACAGTCGGATCTGAACACTAAGACCATTCAGGTCTTTGGGCTTTATCAGCCCGGGTATCCATTAAAATGTAGATTTGTTTATCAAGTCCTCGCCATCCTGCATTATATTTTAATTTGAATAAATAAGTTTCGGTGATAAGTACACGACTTATCAACCCGTCCTCTGATTTGAGGGAACTTTAAGTCTAAGCATCTACACACTATTCGTCACTGATTCATTGTTCGTCGATCTTAATAGAAATTGGGTAGCTAATGAACCTTCTAGGGTGATATGGCTGGCAAGTTATCATTGCTAACAGCCCATAAATAGGTTGTCCAGAGCCCAGTCACTAGACTACTCTCTTCTTGCTGCCTTTAGGTAAATCTTAGACCAAGGAAGCCACCTACCTAAAAAAAAAAGAGAAAAATGAAGAAAAAGGAGAAAAGAAAGAAAAAGAAAACAAAAGAAATAAGCCACACTTCGCCGCATGAGTATGGCTGGCAAGTTGTCGGTGGTAACAGCTTATCGACCAGTTATCTAGAACCCAGCTCAAGAAATGCACATAAAAACTCCTAAAACACTTATGAAGTAGCGGAGAAGAAGAATAAGTCAGGGAGATATACACTGGATTCACCCTTGTGTTAACCCCATAAGAGAAAACTACCGGTCGTATAGTCAGAACTCTCTTTAAGGTCACCTAAGGGCATAGAAACCCAAAGTCCATTTTGATTGTCGATCAACGATCTATCACATTCACAAAAAGATGCTTAAAACTTAGGGTTCCCATCAAATCTTGGGTGGGTTGAGTGGTCATAGAAATCCACTTTGTAATCCTAAACTCAAAAATCCAAAAAAAATTAGAAGAGAAGAAAAAGAGAAAAAGAGATCTTTCTTTGAATAAGGCGAGGGCATGAGGCAGTATGCATTTTGGCTGATACCCAGGCGTTGTTGTGTCTTTGAAAGTTCAGGTCCTAAGTAAAGCTTCTTAATGTTGAAAATGACTTGTGCCCAAGTAATCCAACCCTAATTCATTTATAAATAGCATATAGTTTTTGCTAGTGACTAGCAAAAGATAGACATGGGGGTGTGATGTGCATACATCTAATTAACCTAAAATATCTATTAATGCATGTTCTTAGTACCATATTAGCATCATACATTATAAATATTGCATAACATGCATCATCTTGCATTTAGGTTAGGTTGTCTAAAAGTTAGGTCAATTTTCTCTTTTTGTGGTCAAGTAACAGGGCGACATTTAATCGGGTCCTCGGATCAAAGATCCAAAGGTACGGGTCTGATCAGGGCGACGATTGGAGTTCAACGACTCCAAGATCTCCTTGATCGAACTTCCGTAGCATCAAATATAATTCAAGGAAGGTCAGAGATCAAGGGTTAAGATGGTGACAATCCACACCTCAAGTGACAAATCTGACCACACAGATGGGTTTGGATCAACGATCGCAGTCTAATGGTGTGAAAATCGATCCAATCCAACATCCGTAGCACCATCTACAATTCAACGAAAATGGACGGCCATGATGGTGCCACGTGGCACCATCACAGTCGCTCAGCACCGTTCGCAGCTCTTCTTCTTCACCCGCTCAACGAATCTCTACCATTGGATGCCCATCCAATAGCTGAGAATGTGCCACGTCATCTCTTATCCAGCACCTCTCCTCATCTGAAAGCATAATCAACGCCAGATCTTGACCGTCGAATGAAGATCCAATGGCCAAGATCGGCCATGCATAAAATCACCAACGTGCCTCAACCGCACGCATAGCGCAGCAATTAAGGTGCTGCGTAGGTAGGAGAGAAGGGTTCGAATCGTAGAACAGCATCCCCTTCTCGCGTGCAGGCAAGCCCTCACAACCGCTCAATCGGTTGCGGATGACGCTGATCACCTAATCGGGTGTACGCAGGATCAGACGCCCTGCTTCACGCGCAATCGAACGTGTGATCAAGCGTTAGGCAGGCGAGGAGGCGCTGGCGAGAAGTGATCTAAGCCGTCCGATCTCAAGATCGAACGACTGATAAGGCGAGATCATGTGCAGGCATTTAGGCAGAGGAAGGCGAGGAGGCAAGCATGCATGCGGTTCTTCAGCCACATTCAAGCCTTTAATGACAGATAAATCCATCACTAAAGGCCCTGAATTAATGTTTTTAAATGAAATGACCTTTGTACCCCCTTCAATCTTCACCTATAAAAGGCCCTACAACCCCCACATATTTCTCATCCCTTCCTTCTCCTCTCTCCCTCTCCAAAGCTTAAGAGAAACTTGTCCCACACCCGGGATGCTCCTCAAGAGCTAAAACCAAGTTTTCACACCCGTTCCAAAAGTGGATCCCGCGACGACGACAACGTGCTACCTCGTTCCCGTTCTTCTGACTTCTACCTCCTTCCCGCCTCATCCTCCGTCTTCCAAGCGTCGCCTTCATCTGGCTTGTCCTCCAAGCATTCGTCGAGGAGGATAACTTCTCTCTCCTTCCTTTTATCTCTTTCTAGAGTAGAATTTTCCCGCTTTCTAGTTGTAACAGTTTCCCACTTTCTAGTGTAATTATTTCCTGCTTTCTTAGTTGTAAAACATTATTCAAATATCAAGTGATTGTTCTCTCTCTCTCTCTCTCTTATTGTCTATAGCAATTCCATTGTGATTATTTCACCTTTTAAACAAAAATAAAAAGTATATATAATTGTGGATTTTTAGATTGATGTAGCCTCTTTGTGTTCGACCCGGAACTTCTTTACGGATTTTTTGGTATAAATTTTATCTATTGAATGGATTTTTTCTCAACTCAAACTATAACAATGGGTTTTCGAATCTAATTGCAAATGCGTAGTTTTCCGCATCAACAGGAAACTCTAGTTGGCTCTAGTTCAAGTCACATTTGATCTCAAAATATAACACCTTGAACTCAAACAAGAATGTGAGTAGTCCAAGATGTTGAGAAATTTTAACGCAAATCCCTAATAGGTATAGGAGATTAGGATGTGGAATTTCTAATCAAATCATCTCAACTTCAATCAAATATCAATAAATCTCGCAAATCAAGATACTCTTTGCCTTTAAATGATATTACTAGGAAAATAAGGCAAGTGGATCCTAATTGATTTTGTTTTCCTTTTTTTTCTCTTCCCAAGATTAGGAGGTGATTAGGGAAGAAGAGAAAATTTTGCCTGCCCCTCAAGAGGTTGGTTACGCGGAAGATCTCTTCATGATGTACCTCACAAAAATACAGCAAAACAAATAGGATAAGTTAGAAATCAACTCAATCAATCAAGAATGATATGACTAGTAATGAATTGCGCGTTGCTCCCAGCAACGACACCAAATTGTTGAATGTACTTTCGTCGAGTTTAAAACATTGCATCATAGTATAGTCAACAAAACAGAGTTAACATTTAAATTTATAAGCTCGAAAATCAGATATGAGTTCGAGGTCGATCGTAGAGAGCAAGTATGAAATTCACAACTAATCGCAATAATACACAAATGAGCACAGTGATTAAGCACAACAAAGATTTGCAATGAATAATATACTCAAAAATATATTCAATAATAGCAGTTTATGTCTCAGAAATCAATGGGATAAAAAGAATGAAACCTTAAAAATAGTGATTTGAATCACCAATTATATCCCACAATTAAGCACATATCCCAATGATAATCTCAATCTCAAACTAATTCAAATATCTCAACAGTGTTTCGAACCACTTAACCATAAATATCTACGTCAGTGCTGATCTCAATATTTCAAAGTGACTAAGATCACACATCGGGCACCAATGTCAAACGAATTAAAGTTGCCAAAGACTCAGTACAAACAACTCAGAAATGCACCTAAGTGTTGGCACGCATCCCAAGGAATAACAGTGCAAAACCACCCCCTCTCTCCTCAGAATTTCCTTTTACTCTTTCCTTAAATCTAGGTATAGGATAGTCGGGTAATCGGGTCAAGTCCAGGCACGCGTGCATGTGGCACGGGTCAGGGTGCGCAACTCGTGTGAAGGGACCTAACTGTTAGTGGCACAAGAAGGGGATTGAATTGTGCAATAAAAAATTCACAAACAATCGCAACAAATAACACAAGTATATAGAAAGGAAACCCTTGCAGGAAAAGCCCCTACCTAGATCTCCCAATCTAGGATTTTGCCCCCAATTCAATTGAGAATCACTAAACCACACCACAAATCCGAGGGTGGTGTTCCTCAAAAAAAATTCCCCTCTCATGGACAACCCCAAAGGAGAGTTTAGCCCCTCTACTAAGAGGAAACGAGAAACCCACAGCTCGAGCACCCAAATAAACTTATAAAACAAAAGAAAATAAACAATCCTAAGAGCCTTGTATGATATAGAATATAAACAATCCTAAGAGCCTTGTATGATATAGAGTATAATGTAGGCCATGATACTCCCTTTGAAAACCTATGTGATGCAGAAAATCAGAGTGGGAGTGATGTTGCTATCAAGAATTTCTAAGAACAAAGGAGCACAATGGAGCACAATAGCTTTAGAAAGCTTAGAATAGGATAATAGAAAGTAATTAGCACTAAAATATTTCTTTCCTTGATGTGTAGGCTTAAAGCAACCCTTGATGGGTATATATAGGTGTAGGAGGTCAGATTTAAGCCTAAGTAGTTGTTGGGATTTGAATTGGAATGGAATAAATTAAGGTAGAACGACTAAATAGCATTTACACAAAGTCTAACTGGATCAGATGTCTGAAAAGTCAAGATAGACATCTGATAGAGTCGTTTCAGACATCTGAGAATATAGCCGGACGTCTGAAAAACTTCAGTGAAAAAATAGTCATTAATGGATTTCTCAAGATTGAGTACAAGAACGTCTGAACAAAAAGATAGACATTTGAACAGATAGTTTCAGACGTTTGATAATAAAACTAGACGTCTGAAAAGACTTCAATGTCAATCACTAAGTTACTAGAATTCAATTGGATCTAGATTGGGATTTAAAGACAAATAGTCAGACGTCTTACTGGACTTCTGGTCAAAAGTGGAGACATCTTAAAAAGAATAATTAAACATCTGAAAAAATACAAAGACGTCTGATGGCCTACAATGTTCCAAATTCAAAGAGTAACAAACATAATTATTTGCAATCAAACTAACATTGAAAGTGAACGATGGTTGTTCTCAGACATCTCAAGACAACAAACATCTAAAAGACAACAAAAATTATGACCATTGTTCTTCTAAAGTTAAAGAGATCACAAGTTCAAGGAGGAGTCTAAAAAACATTATTAGACATCTGAAGAATATCATAGACATCTGAAAACCTAGGTGACAGAGGTCGAGGATTGTGGAGAAGAATCTAGGCTCTAGACAAGATCCTAAACGTCTGAAACATCAGACTCATACATTTGAAGGAAACATGAGATGTCTTAAAAACCAACAACAGATAAATCTCATAACCTTAAGGATAGGGGTGTGGATAGGAAGGTTCTAAAGTTATCCTAAAGATAATGCAAGGCTCATTTACATTCTAAAAATGAAAAGAAATAAAACTAATAAAACTAATCTAACTTCATCTCCTATCTCCTCATCTCCTTGATGCTCATCTCCATCTATCTTCAACTCCTCATTTACTTGATGCTCATATCCTTCTATCTTTCCTAGAACTTGATCTTAAGCTTTCATCAAGCTTCATCCAACCCTATGGCTGAAATATTCATCTTCAAATACAATGTTAAATATAACATGTTTTGTTATCATCAAAATCAATTATCACAGTGCTTTATCACTAACACTCAACCCATGTGACTTGAGGCGACCAGCTATAGCACCAAAACCATTAAGTATCAAAATTCTTCTTAGTTGCCCACAATGTGGGTCTAAGATGGTGCCTCCATCTTCGCGTGAAGAAACGTGGCTTCCCTCAATCAATCACTGTTGTGCCTTGCTACTTTCATCCAATTGAAGCTCTCGAGAGCTTCACAACTTCAATCCGTAGTTACTAGAAGTGGATGCGAGAGTGGATTTGAACGGAGCTCAGTAGACGACAGAGGAGTTGATGACGGCTGTGACGAAGCTCCGACGAAGTCCCTGAAAACAAGTATGTGGCTAATTGGGCATAATTAGAATGTTCAACAATTTCGCCAAGGTGCGTGGAAGGTGATGGCGGTGGCGGCGAGGTGATTGGTGAACGAGGGCGACCAAAAGGAGTTGGGATGGTCAACGAAATGTTGGGTTCTCCAGCTGAGAGCTACAAAGATCAAAGCACTCAATAAATTGAGGGCTTTTAATATCTGAGCTATGGTGAAGGTTTTGGCGGTGGTTGCAAGGTGATTCATGTGGTGTAGCAATACACGAACTCGCTAGAGTCACGACCAGAGGCGGAGAAGACGGGGTGGGGGATCGGTGAGTCGACAGTTGAATTGAAAGCTAAAGGGGATAAACCTATGCTAGAGAGAGATAGAGGGAGTGGTAGACCTAGCTACTAGATGAAAGGGATAGGGAACCATACCAGCGTGACTTGCCAGATACAGGGAAGGTGAATACCTCCGGTGAGGGAATTGGCGAGGATAAGAGGGGTAGGCAGCTCCTGCTGTGGCCAGCGAGGAGTAGAGGAGCGTGAGGGAGAAGTTGGGCCGCTTGATTTGGTCGTTGAGTGGCCAAAGGAAACAGGAGTAGCAGCGAAGGCGGTCGGAGGAGAGGAAGAAGAGGTGGTTTTGGCCTGTAATCAAACTTAAAATGAACCTGGGATGTGTGCAAGCTTTTATAGAGGAGTTCCAGAACCTTAGTTGCAAGGAATCAACGTGAATTCCTCGCAACTAAGGAAAGGAAATCTCGTTGAAATCATGAGTTCACCTGAGCTTCTAGAATTGATTTCGGCTCTTGGAATCAAGTCTAACTAATTGGGCAACTTCTCTAGATCGATCCCTCCAAGTTTGGAGGATTTGATCAAGAAACAAGAGAGAAATCTGTGATTGAATGATCACGGTTTGGGTCTAAGGTGCTGTTCACACTTTCAATGGCAAAAGGGACCTAATCGCAAAGAGGACAAGAAGTATAGGGGGTAAATGCAAGAATCTTGAAAGTTAGGGTGCTGATTGTGAGAAATAGAGATCTTAGGGACTAAATTGCAAACTAGGTCAAAGTGGACTCTAATTGGGTCCAAATTTAGGTATTAACCTAATTTAGACTCAAGAAATCTAATGGCAAACTTGGATTTAATTTTTGACCAGGTTTAAATGGGTAAATTTCACAGAAGCCCAAATTAGGGTAAATTCCCGTCTACAACTCTATTCTAAGTCAAAATGGGTTCAGATGGTCAAACAAAAAGTACCAAACCTCTTAGAATATTTTTATATGAATTTTAGGAGGTTTAGATTGATTATATCCTGACCATAATCATTCCAATGCAAGTGGGGTTAATAATTAGGGTTTTTAGTACTTGTTTTTGCTCTCGAAATACGTGAAATCCTGTTTTAGTCAGTATGGACCCACTTTTTGGTCGTTTATGCTTAATTGACTTTTAATTAACTCCTAATAACCCTGTGGTTAATCTGTATTTGTGATGTGCTATTAAAACAACAGAATTAACCATATTTTATTGTCTTCTCCTAAAAACATATTAAAGTGGAATTATGGTCCTTATGCAATTATTTAGGAGCATTTATCTCTTGTTTTCAACTAATTCAATATATTTATGGTGAATGATGGCATTATCATCAATAATTTGACCAAAAAAACCTCATCAAGATCAAATTGAAAATTAATGAGCTCAACGGCAGTATCATCGTCCCAACGTAGGGACAGACTTTTATCAAGGTCCTCATATTTGGCCACCAATGTGGCGAACAGCACCTGTATGTCACCAAAGTTCGATTGATTCCAATGTTTCAATTTGTTTTTAAGAGTGGAAAGTTTGATACAGAAAGAGTATAAAGGATCAGCAAAAGGGTGAGGAACCTGTAGAGACCAGACAAAAGTGACGAGTTCACAAAGGGAAGAATCCCTCAGCCACATATTCTGAAATCAAAATGGCTTGGGCCAAGAAATAAAGCTAAAAGACAGAGTTAGGAGCATAGGATCATGGTCTGAATTGCTTCTGGGAAGGTAGGATCCAAAGGGGGTAAGGGATAGAAATTGAGCAATGAGAAGCAAGCGGTCTAGCCTTTGGTAAATCCTAGCACTACCTTTATGACCATTGCACCAAGAATCCCATAGGGAGATTGAGGAGGGAACATCGATCAATAAAAGAACGAAAGGAGGTAGATTGAGTTTCTGTTAAAGGAGCCCCCCTCCCCCCCCGACTTCTTTCAGAGGCAATGAGAATGTAGTTAAAGTCACTGCCCACAATCCAAGGGAGATGGTTGGCAGAGTACAAGATAATCAGATGAGACCAAAGAGAGTTCCAGGTGTCCATATCATAAGATGCATAAATTGAGGATATCAAAAAACTATTAATTTGAAATACACATTGCACGGTAAGGGCTTGAGACATGGCATCAACTTTAGAAATGTTAATGGAATTCTTCCAGAAACACCAAATATCATTAGAGGGGTTAGTCAAAACCTCATGAAAATGTAGGGCATCTCTAATAGGAATGGCATCAAGATAATCAGCAAAAGGTTCTAGTATGAAAAGGAGAAGAAGCTGGTGTTTGTTAATCAGGAGATTATCTTGGTTCAAGATTGGGCTATTCAAGATGCTTCGACAATTTCAAAAGAGAATCTTCATAAAGAAAAATTAGTGTAAAAGAATTTCGATCGGCTTCTAATTATCCTACCCACATCCCTTTAGCCGGGCAGGAAGAGTGTCCCATCACCTTAATCGAGGGAGAAGCAATAAAATCAAAACCATCGAAGTAATCTAAATCAAAAATATTAAACCAAAGTTAGTGCCGAAGAAGATCTCCTTTTGCAATACCTTTATAAGACATTTGATAATCGGATGTTTTGAGAAATGTAAGGAAAGACTTTATTGACATTTGTTATGTCCTATGACATTTATAAATATCTAGAAAACCTATGTACGTTCCAGTGGATCTTGATTCTTATAGACTATATTAAATCGAGTAGGGGGGACCAGGCAAGGAAGCATGGAATGCTTACATGAACCCATGTGTATATGCTCCCAAAAGCAGCTTTCTCTGTACATCTTGATCGATAATGACAATCTAAGCTTCCAAGATAAAGTTTTAATCAGGTTAGTCGCACCAATTGATTGGGCCACGGGCATATATAGCAGACATGAGAAATGATTTCGACCCTTACCACACGAGCGGCTATTGCGTCCATTAATAAATCAAAGAAAGAGGTTATAGATCATGCTCTTAATTATTTTTTTTCACCGTCTCCTTCCCAATTCACCTACTCAAGTTCATCACCGTCCCCTTTCAAACGTGTCTAAAGTGCATATACTTATGTGCATTATATTGCATGTCTAAACAAGAATGTAAAGATTAATATATATGCTATAGCGAATCAAAAGGGATTTCATATAAAAAATTGTTTATTAGGAATATTATTAATTGAAGACAATAAAAGTTTCTTAAACCCATCGATCTTTTGAAGATTAAGAAGTGAAGTGGAACCTTAACATGTTGATTCCATACGGTATAGGATCATTTTAATTTTTGAGTCACTTTTTTGATGGCCAAATCCAAGCATGGGGACCAACAGGGAGAATTTGTCATCTATTGTAGTTAATCCAAACTCCCAAAGTCAAAAACACCTGCCGACATTCCTACGTAACGGGGAATCATTTGCCTAATTAACGAAGGATCCAAGAACAAAAACTGTGACTTGTACGCTTTAGCCGCTTCCTCTTATATATATATATATATATATATATATATAATTTGCTCCTCTTCTGCATTATCGTAACCCCACGAGGCTACGACCATACGTTTCCACATGATGAATATGCAAGAGTGCCTTAGATTAATTGAAATGAGATTACTCGATACTAGCTAGTGCCGGTACAGAATATTGGAGCTTTCTAGGTGGAATATATATATATATATGGTATCCATTTTGCTTAATTGGCAGATTAGATTTTGAATCTAATATGACTTATAAGTCTTGCTTGGTTGCAGGGTAACCCCTCGGGTTATTTTGTTGGAGGGGGTTTAAAAATAAATTTTTACTTTTCTTTAAGTAGGAGTTAAATTTTATTCACCCATCATTCCCCGGAGGCACTTAAAATAGGTTGAGGGAGTAAACCAAGATCCACCTGTTATATATAAAGAGAAATTATGACTCTTAACTTAGTACATCAAATAAGATCATTGCAACAAAATAACTAAGTCCAAAAGACCAAGAAGGAAATAATAGACCCTGAACCCAATTGCACAATGCACAGCATCTGGATCTTATCCAGATTTATCATGCTCGCCAATCTTTTTGGGAGCTACTGAGGAGATTGAAAAAGCTACCAATGTGATAAGCTCATATCCATGATGCTATCAACTAAAACATTAGTTGAGAGATGTATATATTCGAGAGATTGAATTTTACCATTTGCATCTTTAATTTTCGAGAACCAATTCTTTGCAAATCACGGAATTTAAAGTTTGCCCTTCCACCAATAATACATCAATGTAAAGTCCATCCCAATACAAGACAAGAAAGATAATACAAATAGGCATAATAAGACATTTCTCAATATTGATATCATTGATCGTGGATGCAGGAGCAAACGCAAGGTCACCATGGTGATTTCTAACCACCCAAAACGTAGAGTTTCCTTTAGGTATAGCAGCAATATTTGCTTTAAAATCATGATACGGAAGCACCCAACTGATGGCTATTTGGGTAGGTTTGAAGAAATGACTCCATTCTCTAATTTACCAATTATTCCAAGAATGATTCAAGATCATCCCAATTTTTGATAAAGAGAAGTCATCATGAATTAAATAATTCTATCCTCCAAACATGATATCAAATAAATCAGGTAAAACCCTTAATAATTTTTACTTTAAAGAAAATACAATATGAATTCATAATGTTAAAGAAACTAGGGAGATCAGGAATTATTCTTTTGAATTTCTCATACACAAATAAGTTATATGCAAGAATAATGTTGGGTATATGATTTTCAATGCAATATTCTCTATCATAATTTTTTCCAAGTTTCAATAAAAAAAAAAATGAGTAATTTGCTAAAAAAAGTCATATATGGAGTCATTCTCAAAAGGAGTCTTGATAATATTTTCATCCTATTACCGTTCATAATCCTTTTGTTAAGCATGGTTGATAGACAAACAATTCCTAGATTTTTTAATTAATTAAGGAGCGAACTTAGTCATTCCGAAAAATATTAATTGTTGGGCTATTGTGTTTCATTTATTGGGCTATTGCATGCCGTTCACATGAAGAAGGGAGGTAGTCGATAAAAGTATAACTCGCTAAAATTCAAAAGCAATTTTATGTTGTACAAATAAAATTCGCAGACTCCAAGGTCAATAACAACCAGAAGTATATATATGCTGCACTGCATATTCTATACACGTATAAGTTAGTGCTATATGTCAAAAATTGACAGCAAAGAACTTTAAGCACAACATTTTTGGTGTGACTTACGAATTTAATTAAGCCACATCTGATGGAGATATATATAGCAAAAGAAAAAGAAATGTAAGCGAAGTCACCGTCTTTGCAGGATGTCCATCCTTACTTATACAATTGTTTGTAGGGAAAAAATGTTGAAATAACCACCACACGTTCAAACTAATAGAGAATTTGTTCATGATGTAGGCGTTGATTAATGGAAATGACAAATAACAGGTGGATTAAGTAAAGATATATATATACAGATAAGATTGTAATGACTTTATATTGTTCCTTTCCTACTAGGCTTCTATCCGAAGGAAAAGCGAGAGGGCAACACGTGCAGGTGCAGAGTCACCATTCTCCTTTTGGTTATTGAGATTGTGCCCAGTAACCCATGGTTGGGTTGTTACGATAATTAATGAGATAGACTTCTTCAAAGGTTGGACATCCCTTGCTGCAATTGGCCCATTTCTTCACCCCCACAAATTTGGTTCAAATAAAAGAAGTAACTACTCTTATCAAACTTATTTCACTTTTCTAATTTCACTTATCAAATAGTGCCTTGGTAAATGGGGGAAAAAAATAACAATGTGTTTGCTTCCAAAGTTAATGTCTGACCTAAGATTTATATGTTAAGATGCTTCAATTCAACTACAATATCTCGATACCCACTGTGCCTCTTAGTTAATGTATTTGTTTGAACATTCAGCTACGACATTATAGTCTTTTTCTTATAAGGGTGTCCAACGTACTATAATATTGTAATTATTGACTTTTGTTCCAAGGTCTTTTTCTTGATCGTTGTCATTACTTAATAATTAACTTTCCTCAAGTCTTATCATGGAATGAATTTCATGCATGTCAACTTGCATTTTAATACATATAGGTCCTTAAAAGTAAGAAAATAGCTTGGGTCATGCATGCGTGTTTTGTTCACAGATTCTTTAGAGCTTGCCGTACGTTTCCAATTTTAGAATGACAATGTTGTTGAAAGTATCACATTATTGATTGAAAGTAAAATCTACATGAAAAATAGAAAATCAACAGCAGTTTTCCTGCTTTTTCCACGTCTCCCCCTTTCAAACAACGACTTGCATCCCCGAATTGTGCTTGCAAGTCAGGAGGAGGGAAGACAAAAATAAAAGGTGGAGATTTGTTTGTGTCGATTAGGCCATGTGTTTGAGCGTTGGTCTCCCATTGCTCAATCTACACCCTCGAATAACCCACTTATTATTTAAAATCCTTACTAGTGAAGGACTACATATTTGTTTTGTAATAGGATTGTTTTCTTCTTTTTTTTTTAAATCAGGAGCCATCATTATTCATCTGTGATTCCTTAAAGGCAACAAAAGAAAGCAGGGAGACTAGGTCAAAACCAGACATTACACATAAAAGGAACCACGACTCGTGATTTAGAACAATCCCTAGTATCAACAAAAAAGCAACGGGAGCAAAAAGCAAAACCCCAAAAAGAAAGAGAGCTAAACATAAGGGAATTACAACCTGTCAAGGGAAATAATGCCTTGAATCTTCTTAGGAAGTTGATCAGTAGAGTTAAAAAAATACCAGTCTTCGAAACCAAGGTCTTCAATATAACGAGCCAAAGAGTCACAGCATGGCGAGCATAATCCAGAGATACAATTTGATGCATTTGTCCATTAAGGAGCTGGAAATCAGACATAGCGTACCACAGAATCTCGAATTTACCTTCCACCAATAATACACCATAGCCGAATCAATCTCAACCTGAAATTCAACAAGGAAATCGCAGCACAGGAGAGGGCATGGCAAAGAATTTGTAAAATAGCAGAATCAATATGTACGAGCAGCACCCCTAATAAAATCACCATGACAATTCCTGACTACCCAACCACCATAGAAATGCTTATCCCCATAGGAGATAGCAGCATTAAGTTTAAAACCTGAAGAAGGTTTGACCCAAGACAAACCCAACGAGGAGGGTTTTTGAGATTGGATCCAAGAATTAAGATTATAATCATCCCATCGATGACATAAAAATATAAGCAAAGTTCTGGAGGGGAAAGTCATCATGAATAATATGATTTCTTATATACTACACATTAGTCCAAATAAAGCAGATTAAGCCTTTGGTGATATGGTAAGTAGGCGAATTACCCGAGGAAAGTAGAATATCATCAAAGCGAGTCAAGGAGATGTGAGCACGATGGGCTTGATCAAAGACCCAGAGAGCAACATTGTCGACTAACTTTCCTTGAATAGATAAGAAGTTATCTCACAAGAAGGAAAATTAAAGCAGACACATTTGGACATAAGGGGGATGTGAAGTTTCATAGTATTATCGTCAGTTAGCAAACTATCGCGAAGGATACGCCAGCTGCTCGGGCGAAATTGTCGTTGTTTAGGAAATGCATTGTAGTTTAAGACAAAATCACTCAAATCATTTAAATTTATAAACTCAGCTTTAGAAAATAGAGTTCGAGGTCAATCGCAGGAAGCAAGTATGTAATTTTAATTCACCAATCACAAGAAATATATGCAATTGAAATCAATAACATTCAAAATGATATTTTAATAAAAATCAGAATGATGGTGCAAAAAAATTAAATTAAAATGATGATTTGAATCACCAAATTAATCCTTCAAAGTTATGCTCACAACCATTTAAATATCTCAATAGTAAATCACAACTATTAATCAAGTTATTCAAATAATGCCACAATAGCCAGCTGAGGGCTTCAAACAATGGGCAAGGCTTCCAGATGCCTTAAGAGGCACAAGGTCCTCTCCTCTTCACGAACACAGCAGCAGTAACAACCAAGGCTCAAGGGCCTCTTCAGAATTTCTCTAAGTGTCACAAGAGAGGGCAGGCTCTAAGGTCTCAGTAGAGCAAAACCCACCCCCTCTCTCTCAGATGTTCTTTCTTATCTCCTCAAGTTCAAAATCGAACCAAACCCAAGAACCGGGTAACCGGATCCAACACCCAGACCCGCGTGGCATGTGCACAAGTAAGGGTGTGGACGAGCGCGTGAGGTTCGACGTGTGCGAGGGCGTGGCATTGACTTGACCCCAGTGACTTGAAGGCAAACAACCTTCGTCACTTTTTCGTATTATACGCTGCTGGGGCTCCTTCATTTTATGATGTGAGACTAATCCCACACTGTTTCTTCACACAGCAGCAGCAGACAGTGAAGCCTCCAATTGGAGCAGCAACTACAGCCGATGGCTGATGGGAACACCATCATGAGCCCTAACTAACTCATTTTAACCCAATGAAGAGAATAAATGCTCCTACATAACCAACTGAATGTCATAATTCACTGTAAAACCTTTCTGTGAGAAAAATAAGAAACAACAGGTAAAATTGCAATTTTACCAATGCAATACAACCACGAGTTTTCTCAAGGGCTAAACAAAGGTCAAAAAGTCTTAATAAGATAATAAGTGAGTTCGATTTGACAGAAAATGATTTGTGTATGTTCTATGAATTAAATAACTTCTTAAAAACCTAAAAAAAACCCACTTGATTAACCATGGTTCTGGTCAAGATAAAATTTACTTAAACCCTCTAAAAATCATAGAAAATTATTTTCTAGGGTTTATTACCTTCAATTTGACCATTAGAACCCATCTTGACCTAGAATGGGGTCTCAGATAGATATTTGCCCTAATTTAAGTTTTTACACAAATTTCCTAGTCAAACATGGTCAAACCCAAAATTCAACTTCACCATTGGATTTCTTAGGTCTAAATCAGGTTTTTACCAAAATTTGGACCCAAGATGAGTTTACCTTGACTTAGTTTGCAAAAAGGTCCAGCCTGATTACATTTCTACCCCTAACTTTCAAAAACCCTTGCTAACAGCACCCTAGCCTTCTCATCGTCTTCACAAGTAGGTCCCTCCGCCATTATCGCGGAGGAAACCTAATCCGGCGACCTTCAACTTGGAAGTTCTCTTTGATTGCTTGGAGGATCTCTTCCAAAATTGGAAGGAAGATCCTCTGAGAAATTCCCGTCAATATAAACCCATCCTTGAGATCTGATTCCCTCCCAATCTCTCATGCGAACGCATGAGAGATATGGGTATCTCAACAATTTCCATCACCGGCGACCTTCCAAGCCCTAACTGACTTCCAGAGCTCTATTTAAAGGAGACCGGACCTCCCCGACCTCTCCACGCTCAATTTCGGCCGCGAATACCTCAAATTCCTCTCTTCCCCTCATGGTCGTTGTTACGAATGGGCGCTCCAGACGTCTTTTAAGACGTCTGAGAGGTGGCCCAGACGTCGTACCAGACGTCTGGAATCACTTACTGACGTCGGACCAGACATCTGGGATCATTTCCAGACGTCTGGAAATCGGTTATTTTGGCACGCTACTATTTGTCTGCGCGCCTGAGCACGTAGACCTGCGTTCTCTCTCTCTCTCCCTCTTTTTCCCTCTCTCCTGTGGCCGCAGACGCCTCTGCCGCGTTCTCTCTCTCCTCCTCGTGCGGCCTTAAAAGGGCCACGCCTCTCCCTCATTCCCGTCACCTCCGCCTCCTTCCTCTTCTCCTTCAGCCAGTGCGCGAGAGCGAGCGCGAGAGTGAGCGCGAGGGTGCAGCGGCAGCGACCGCCACGGTGAGCGTGGGAGGAGGTGCTGCGCATGGGAGAGGCGCTCGGCCGTGAGGGCGAGCTCGCCGGGGCTGCTAGGGCCAGCCGGCGGGGGGGCGCAGCGGGCGCGGAGCGACACGGGAGAACTGCTGCGGCTCGAGCAGCAGGTGGAGCACTCGCAGCGCGGCCGGGCGTCGCGAGCGGAGGGCGAGTGGCGCCCCGGTTCTGGAAAATTTTCCAGAATCAGACGTCTGTGCTTCTAGCCAGACGACGGGAACGACGTCTGGAAGATTGTCCAGACGTCTGAAAGGTGAGTTTTTCCCTCTTCTTCCTTCCCTTCGATTGACCGTACTAAGAGAGAGAGGAAATGGGTACGCGCAGGGTCGGAGATTCGCATCCAACGCGAATCAGACATCTGGCTGCAGTGCCAGACGGCGGGAACGACTTCCAGACGTCTTGGGTGACCATCGGACGTCTGGGAACTAGGCCAGACACCCCCGCAGGCTTCTGGATGTCTGAGAGCCCACGCAGAGCGAGGTAATTCCCTGATCCACTTTTTAAGACGTCTGGAAGAAGTTCCAGACGTCTGATTTTGCACTATTTCGTCGTTTTCGACCCTTTTCGGGCCCATTCGGGCTCCGTTTTCCACGTTTCGAGTTGCGTTCTTTTTGGAATTACATCCTCCACCTATCTACAGTAGCTGTATACTATTTTGAGAAGTTCCTTGTGTTTGATCCTTGTGATAGAACCCCGTTCCGTTGCAGTCTCGGGGGTTGCGGAGGCACGCGGGATTCCCGACCACGCCCCCAGTTCGCCTGTTGTAACTGGTAGAGTGGCTTTAAGTATAATCTGTTAAATTATGAAACCATAAATAGAACCTAGGACATTGCATGAATCCTAGGAATGAGAAATATATTGAATGGTAGATTCCTAGGGTGTTGCATGAATCCTGGGGCTGGAAAACTAGATTGTATGATAGATCCTAGGATATGGCATGAATCCTAGGATGGGAAAACTAGTGGAATGTATGAATACTGCAGTCTTGGAAAATGTGGAAAGGAAATACTAGCTGCATGTGAATTGAATTAACAGCTGCCTGTTATGAATAAATAAACGTGATTGAGAATATGGATTGTAAGAACGTGAAACTGGAAAGTGAAACCTGGATGTTCTGAGTTAAAAGAGCTGGAACCCTACGGGGAATTAGGAGTAGAACTCCTGGAAAGTGAATGGAATAGAATTGGGGAAGTGAGCTGGCCCTTGAGTACGGAGTACCAAGGAGAGCGACTGTCCCCCCTATTTAGTGCAGAGCGGAGCCAGCCGCCCCAGGGACCCGGGGTTAGGACTGGCCACTCTGTACGGACTTGCTGGCCCTTGTGTACGTAGTACCGAGGAGAGCTACTAGTGTAGGGAGGTACTAGCTACCCCACGGGCCCCGGGGTTCTGCTAACCTCCCACACCGACTTGTTAGGCCCACTGGGGCAAACCACGGTAGTCAGGCGAGGGTGCGCGGACTGTGGAGGGGCAAGGCCCCTGTTTGGTTACTGTGGAGGGGTTGGACCCCTGTTACTGAGAGAGCTCTGCCCTGTACTGGTTCCGTACTGTGCTTTGGGCGCACCCGTTAATGGAAACCACTGATCGCGTGCCAGTGCGGGTTAGCTACCCGTGCGTTTACCGCGCGTGCCGTAATCACCGTTACGTCTGTCAGTGACCTTGGGGTGGTTGACTGAGAGTAGGATCACCACGAGGGACTCTCCCGGCCAGGAGAGCACCACGTGCTACTTCTACTGTTCGAAAAAGACTGCAATCAAGATCATTCCCACGAAGAACATTCGAGATCAAGTGAAGGATCTGAGAAATAGACAAATTGTGAAACAATAGAAAAACGTAAATAAAGAAGAAAGAAAATTTAAAAAAGCTACTGTACACTTTACCGTTTCTTTAGTTTAGCTGCCACTCTACTCAGCGTTTTGCTGACATGTAACACTCGTTACCTTTCAGGACCAGGTGTTGAGCAGCCAGGGTCAGCGGCTGCAGAGGACACTGGGACGAGTAGGGTCCAGTAGAGTTACCACTGTTCTCTTGTACCTCTTTTTGTTCCGTTATAGTGATTAGTTCTTGTTTCTGCTGTACTTTTCTTTACCTGCAGTTCATATTATGTTATGAATGTTGTTCTACTGTTGTGGTGGTATATACTGTAGTGGTTTCTTTCCTTACTGTTGTATTTTCTTACTGTTAGTTATATTCATGCTAAATGTGGTTTATTTTACTGCTCTTTTGGTTACTTCCTCGTTGGACGACTGGGTCTTGGGATTAGTCGAGTCGGTCCGGTTCTCGTGCCTTGTAGGGACTTGGGAATCGGGTCGTTACAGGAGGCGATGTGCCTCCCTCGCCGGAGGACGGCCGGAGTAGGGACCCATACCTTCCGCGCGTTCGCATGGAAGGTATGGGCTGCTGCAGAGATCATGGAGGTGTCCCTGCGACAGCAGACGTCGCGGGGAACACCCCGTTGAAAGGGCAGAGGTCCTCCCTCACCCTACGCGGCGCCATGCTCCGCGCAAAGTCGTCGGAGCATGGCGCTGCTCAGGGTTTTGCAGGGAGGACCTAAATGCAAAGAACGATGAAGACTTAGGGGCCAAAATGCGAGGATTTCAAAAGTTGAGGGTCAAAAAGTAATAGATGAGGACCAAAATACAAAGTCGATTAAGAAGGTCTCTTCTTAAGCTCAAGTTTTTATACATGACTAAATAGGACCTAAGGATTCTAATGGTAAATTTTATTTCTAGATCAGACCTTGTTTGATCGGTTAATTTATATAAAAACTTAAATTAAATCATTAATTGGGCATGGTTCTCAATGTAGGTCAAAATGGATTCCCAAGGCCAAATTGAAGGTTCTAAACCCTAGAGATTATTTTTCTATGAATTTTAGAGGGCTTAGTCGATTTTTACTTTGCCTCGAACCTCATGAATTGAAGTGGGTTTGTTTTAGGGTTACAGGATGTCATTTAATTCCTTGGAGTTGTTGTAGCCCTTGTTGGATTAAATCATCCCACTTTCCTTCTTATTAGGTTAGTTTGACCTATGTTTGGACCCTGAGTTACCCTATTTAATGATTGTGTTGGTGAAATTGTATTTTTACCCCTTGCTCCTATTTTCTTCACAAACTCAGAATTCTCTGAGTTAAGCCTTTCTATAAGTTATGTAGGAGCTTTTTCTCGCAAATCTAGGTTAGATGGTGCTAGTTTAGGGCTTATGACGAGGTCCTCATCATCCTCCAAGCGATCGTCGAGGAGGACATTTCTCCCTCCATTCTTTTAATGCTTTCTAGAGTAAATTTCTCGCCTTCTAGTGCAATTAACATTTTGGCACCGTTATTGGGGAGTAACGGGCAATTTAGAATTCTTGATTACAATTCCTGATTTGGTACTAATTTGCTACATCTTTTTTGTTGTGCTTGTTTCAGGGAGAAGATTCAAAGAAAGAACAGCCGCACAACAAACACACCAAGGGTAGGTAAATTTTTATTACTCTCTCTCTTAGGCCTCTCATTCTGAAAAGGTTAAAAAGAGCAAAATCAATTAGGGCTACTTGCTTTCCATTCTTAGCTAATTCATCAGGTTGCCTGATTTGATTTCGACAACAAAATCTGATTTGCGCACCCACTTAAGGTAACTAGGGCTATCACTTTCTTGTTTGAGCCCTAGATACCACATTTAGCAAACTAAATTGGATCAAAATTAGAGCCAATTAAGGATTCCAAGTTAGGGTTTCTAGAGACACACTTTCATAAGCAAGAATCAACTTTCCAAAATGATGTGTGCCTAAGCCTTGGTTGAATTGATCTATTCAAGAAAACCCTAAAAATCAAGCTCTGAATCTCACTTGAATCCTAAAAGAGGGACCTAAAACTTCTCAAAGGAAAAATAGGTGAAGTTGACCCACCTTGTTGGGTCAACCAACCTTGAAATTAGGTCACTTTTTGCACTTAATACATCTAAAGTTTAAGTGAAATCCTAAGCACCCTTGCTCTTAATTAAAATTGGTATACTTAAGAGGTCAAGTCCCCATTCTGGTCTACCTAGAACATCAGTGACAAGAGAGGTCAAGTAGGGGAAACCCTGTAACCCGTGGGGCACTCTACCGTGTAGGGGTCTTTGCGGGACTCTCCCTCTCTGGCTGCCGAGGTATTTCTCGGGTGAACGACTTTCTGACTAAGGGGTATTGTTTACGCAACCAGCTCGTGTTTTAACAGATATCTCATTGTAATATAGATGAACTCTCCATGAAAACAAATAAGAATTTATAACTCGAAAATCAAAGTATCTGAGATCGAACACAGGGAGCAATTTAGGTATTCCAAAACTTGAGAACACAACTTTTAATAAGAAGCAATAACTAGTTCAAAAAAAATAGCAGAATAATGTCATGGAAAAAGTGCTCAAAAAGAATTGGACGTCTGATATTGTATCAGACGTCTTAAAAATTCATACTACAATTGGCCTTCAATCTCTTCTCTTCTTTTGTTTGCTTTGCTCTACAGCTATGGCTTCTTGTTCCCCTTTTCTTTTTCTTCCTTAGCCGCTCCTGCTCCTCTTCTTTTTCCTTTCTTTGCTTTCTCTCCTCTCAATTCTCTTCCTGCAGCTAAGTCCTGGCCTTGTCTTTTCTTTAGTTTCCTTCTTCTTTTTCTTCCTCCTCTTCCTTTGCTTGGCTGCCCTTTCTTGCTTCTCCTCTTCGTCTGCCCTTGATCTCTCTCTTCTTCTTCTTTCTCTTGGTCTGCCCCTCCCCTACTACAGTGCGTCTCTCTTCTCCTTCTCTTGTGGCAGCTAAGTCCTGTTTCCTTCTCTTACTGCGCTTCTTCCTCCCTTAGCTTCCTCTTCCTGCACAATCACCACCCAGCAAAACCTATTCCCCTACCCTCCCCACGCGTCTCTCTCTCTGTGTATCTCTCTTCGATACGCTCTCCCAGAGCCAGGTTATCGGGTCGGTCGCGTGCCTGGGTCCACACGCACTGGCATGGGTGTGCTGCGTGAGGAGTGCACGGAGGGATTAATCGGATCCGGGTGCCAGGTCCGCAGGGGAAATGTCACGGACGAGGTGTGATAGGTGAGGGCGAGGGACCTCACCCCAGTGATTTCGAGGCAAACAGCGTAAAAGACAAAATCAACTTAAACCACTCAGAAAGCTCAAGACTTACCGAGGTGGGACTAAAAGTCCCACCCGCTTCTGTTGGCACTTGCAGGAGAGTGTCTTCGCACAATCGATGCAGCTGTAGGTCTTGCGGCACCCGCTATCAGGCTAGACTTGCGCGCACTCTCAACCCGCACAGCCTAGGAGCCTGAATCCTGAAGCTTGCGGCCTGAAGCTGGAGAACAAGCAGGCTCATGTGCTTGTTAATGGCAGACGGGAGCTCTACCCTGCACGACACAAAAGGAGCCTTACGGCTCTATCAGACCACAAGAAAACCTTCATCGTGTCACGGCGAAGGTGAGGTGGGGGTCAGCGTGGCTCAGACTGGCCTAGGCATGCGTGCCTAGGTAAGACTGTGAGCGTGTGAGTGGGTGTGTTCGATGGAAGCGTGGAGTGCGTGTGGCGGTCTGTGAGTAGGTGGAAAGTGTTCAGTGGTCGATGGCGGAGGTGTTGAGGTTGGTGGCGAGACGTGTGGACGTGTGGAGTGATGGGTGCGTCTCACCGAAGGTTGGCTGGAGATGGGGAAGATGCAAGTGGACAGTGGCAGTCGAGGGGTAATTTATGAAATAAATTGAGGGAAAATAGAGAGTAGGTGATGAGGAGCTTATCTGGGGTACTTGGAGCAAAGGGGAGGCAGAGGAGATGGACGACGCATTTGTGCCATCGTCGGAGAACACGACCCTGAGGGGGAGATAACGGTGACGAGGAGGACAAGAAGGCGTGCGCTGGTGCGGCACAACGCAAAAGAACGAGGTGAAGTGAACCCTACCCCTGGTATGGCAGTAGAGAGATGAGAGGGAGGAGGAAGAATCATCAGAGCTTGCGAGCTACTTGACTAGAGAGAGGGGAGATGAATTCTGAGGGAGTCTGCGGCCAAATCAAGCTTGAGGGATTCACAGAGGATCGAGGATCCTTTTATAGTTGCTGGCTGAGCTTCTGGTGCTTGGAGGGCAAGCCTTCTACCACCGACTCCTCATCGTAGAAGGAAGGTAGTTGGAGATCCAAATCTCTTGTGAGTTCGCACAAGAGATTGGATGCAAATCAGATATTGCAATTGAGCTCAGATGGAAGGGAATTCCTCAGAGAATCTTCCTTCCAAATCTGGGAGGAGATCTCTGAGGAATCAAGGAGTACGCCCCCTCCATTCCTTGCCAGAGAAGGATTTCTCCCCATTAATGGTGGGGGGACCTATTTGCAAGAGTGGCGAAGAAGTTAGGGTGGTTGGTGTAATGGTTTTCAAAAAAAGGGGCCAAAATATAATTTGGGTGTACTATTTTACAAAGTAGGTTAAGATGACCTCCCCTTAGGTCCAAATTTTGGTACAAACCTTATTTTGACTTAAGAAATCCAATGGTGAAGTTATATTTTAGGTTTGACCACGTTTGACTGGAGTTTTTGCTCAAAAATCCAAATTAGGTCAATTAATGAGTTAGGACCCTAATCTAGGTCAAAATAGGTTCCAAAGGTCAAATTGAAGGTTCTAAATCCTAGGGCATATTTTTACATAAATTTTAGAGGGTTTAGTTGATTTTTAACCTGACCATAACCTTATTGAATTAAGTGAGTCTATTTTAGGGTTATAGAATGTCATTTAATTCCTACACTGCACATTAACCTATTTCTGATTGAACCAACCCACTTTTTATCTTATTCAAATCATTTGACCTATGTTTTTCCTCTAAGAAATCCCGTTCATATACTGCAATGGTAAAATTATAATTTTGCCCTTTATTTCATGTTTTCTTCTCAGAACACTTATTCCTTGAATTAAGCCCTTCTCTAGGTTATGTAGGAGCTTTTATTCTCTTTTTTAAGTCAAAATGAGCTAGTTAGGGCTCATGATGAGGCTCTCATCAGGTATCATCTGCCCCGAACCTCTATAGTCATCCTTTTTTTTTTTTTGGTGTCTTGATTCGGACCATCACATTCTATTCTCATCCAGACCATCGATGCATATTCGGTAGGAGGTCCTTAAGACCATCCTTGAGGCCTCCTTTAGTCATTCACTCCCGTCAAGGCCCGACCTCGACTTTCGTGTTTGTGTAGCAACCCCATCACATAGACATCTCCGCTGATTCACCTGAGCCTAATTCTCCTTCATCCATCATCATGGCACAAGCTGCAGAAGAAGAGAATAACCTTGAGAACCAACTTCAATGCCTTAATGATTTATTCCAAGCCTTTGTAAATCCACTGTAGTGTCCTATGATGTAAGATCATTGCAATCCCGCTGCGGTGGCGATCAAACCTTAAGTCCAAATCCCGACTGGAGGTCCTGATTCTAAACTTAAGCCCAACATGATTCATGCTATTCCAAAATTTCATGGGCTCAATTCTGAGGATCCTTTCCAGCACATCAAACAACTCAAGCATCTATCCCAGACCTTCGAGTCAAATGTCCAAAATCAGGATATTCTTCTCATGAAGATGTTCTCCTCTCTCATGGACAAAGCAGCTCACTAGTATCAGACTCAAACGCGTCTAATCAACACATGGGTTGAACTACAATCCAAGTTTCTAAAAAAGTTTTTCCTAGTTGGTCAGACGAATGCTTTACAACACTAGATCACACACATCACACAGCAGCCTGGAGAACCACTTCACGAGGCATGGGATCATTTCTTGGATCTCATGCAAAACTGCTCCCATCACGGAGTTCCTAAATGGGAACAAGTCTAGTCTTTTTACCAGGGACTCCGTGAAGATATCTGTTTATTCGTCAATGCAACTTGCGAAGGAAATATCATGGGTCAACACGAAGACACTGTGTGGGAGATTCTCAAGAATATGTGTGATAACTCCATCAATAATGACTCCATGAGCTTATTCGACCGGACGAATGCCCGCGCATCGACGAATCCAATGGGAGCACATGAGATGCAGGGCCAGATGGGAACACCATCATGAGTCCTAATTAGCTCATTTTGGCCCAATAAAGAAAATAAATGCTTCTACATAATCAACTGAAGGTCATAATTCACTACACAACCATTCTGAGAGTGAAACAAGAAACTAGGGTTAAAACAGTAATTTTACCAATGCAGTGCAACCACGAGTTTTCTCAAGGGCTAAACAAAGGTTAAATAGTCTTAATAAGATAACAAGTAGGTTGGATTTGACACAAAGGGGTTTGTGTATGAATTAGATGATTTCTTGAAACCCTAAAAATAGACCCGCTCAATTAACCAAGGTTCTGGTCAGGATAAAATTCACTTAAATCCTCTAAAAATCATAGAAAAATATCCTCTAGGGTTTAGTATCTTCAATTTGGCCATTGGAACCCATCTTGACCTAGAATGAGGTCTTAGATAGATATTTACCCTAAATTATGTTTTTGCATAAATTGCTCAGTCAAACATGGTCAAACCCAAAATCCAACTTCACCATTGGATTCCTTAGGTCCAAATTAGGTTTGTACCAAAATTTGGACCTAAGAGGAATTCATCTTGACCTACTTTGCAAAAAGGTCCTATCTGATTACATTTCTACCCTAACTTTCAAAAACCCTTGCAATCAGCCTCCTAGCTTTTTCATCGTTTTCACAAATAGGTCCCTCTGCCATTATAGCGAAGGAATCCTACTCTGGCGAGCTTTGAAAGGAGAGTTCTCCCTGATTTCTCATAGGATCTCCTCCAAAATTGGAAGGGAGATTCTCTGAGAAAATCCCTCCAATATGAACTCGATTTGATGCCCTAATTCCTTCCCAATCTCTCATGCGAACGCATGAGAGATTTGGGTCTTTTGAGAACTTCCATCTCCAGCGAGTTTTCCTTGCTTGGAAGCTTGGCTTCCAAGCACAAATCCCTTTCCAATGACCTATAAAAGAAGCCCCAAATCAAAACCGAACACCTCAACTTGAATTTAGGCTGGATTCCCTCAATTATTCTCTCCCCTCCGGCCACAACAACTCCGCAAGCTCTGGCGGCTTCTCCCTCACTCACTCGTCGCCCAACCACAATACCAGTGGTCGGGTTATCTCCACCATAGTCCTCCAGGTCGCGCAACATTGTCCGACGTCGCCTCTGCCCTGTCTTCACCGTCGCCTCTTCTACGGAGCATTCGTCTTCCCCACGACCAGCAACCATACCGGCATGGGATTCCCTTCCCTTTCGTCCCTTAGATTAGGTTTCTTAAGTTCCCTATCCTCCACACTTTCTTCCCCTCTCTTTATTTCCCAAAACCACCCACTGACGCCACTGACCACCGTCACCTTCTCCACCTCCGACAATACCTCCGGCGAGGTGCTTCCGTCGCTCCGCACCTCCATCTACCTCGCTGACTACCTTACGACCTCCGCCTCATCTCCCTGATCACTTCCCCTCACTCTACTCACTGTGCCACTCACCCAAACACCTCACCGAACACACCCACTCACACGCACACAGTGTGCCCAAGGCACACCACCACAGCCACCCACACGCCACGAAACCATTCCCATCACATCCATCGTGCTCCGGCGATGCTCCCTGAGGGATTTGACGCAGCCATGAGGCTGTGCTATTGATTTCAGGTTCAGGCCATGGTCCGCCATTACTGCCCAACCTTGAAGCTTACTTACTGCGATCCCAGGTGTTGCTGTCCCAAGAGATAGCCCTAGGCGGTGCGGACTTGAGGCACGCACGCATCCAGGCCCTCAGTTGGAGTCGTATGCCTCTGCAGCCTCACCAATTGAGGAAGTCACCCTGCTACTGCGGTGCACGTAAAAGGAAGGTGGGACATTTAGTCCCACCTTGGAAGTGGAAAGGCGTCAACATCCACATAAATTGATTTTGTGCCAGAGGCTCTTCGCCTCCAACACTGAGGGTGAGGTCCTCCCCCCTCCACCGGACTCATTCGCAACACCTAATACACAGACCTGGCCCACCCGACTACCCTAACCCAACTTCACTCCTCGCTCACTACACATACCGGTAAGACTGGACCTGGGTATGCGTTAGGTCCGATTACCCAACTGGTTAAAGGCTCTGGGAGAGCGGTTCTGAAATAGGAAAGAGAGGAGAGAGGAGAGCTGCGTAAGGGTAGGGGGGTTTTTCCCTGGAGAGTTTGGCTCGACACTTAGTCGGATTCAAAGGGCACAGTAGGGCTGAAGGACGAAGAGAAGGCAGACGGTAGAGAAAGAGAAGGAAGAAACTGAAGAAGAAGAGAAGGCCTAGGGAAAAAGAAGAAGAAGAAGCATAGGCAAAGGCAAAAGGAAGAAGGGAAATCAGAAGAAAGGACACTATAGCCAGAATCATTTAAGACGTCTGATTGCAAAATCAAAAAAGAAATTTAGATAAAATAATGGAGAGCATATGAAAATCAGACGTCTGATTTTCATATGCTCTCCATTATTTTATCTAAATTTCTTTTTACTCTTCATATACTCATACTCTACATTCCTAATTAGATTTTGAGTAGTATTGTGTGTTTAATTTGCATTTATTGTTGAGATTAGTGTGTGAATTCTATTTGCTCCTTGTGTTCTACCTCAGAATATATTCGAGTAAAAAAATTGTATTTGTTTTAAACACTATTTCGACTGTACTACAAGTAATACTTTTAAAACTCAACTCAGCGACTCAAATAGGGCATGTCCTCATCTGTCGACTTGGAATTGATGGCCAGTCGTTTGGACAAGGTCTCTATCATTGAGAAGAAGGTGGATGAGCTAACTCGACATCTGCAGTGAGCCACCTCTACGCAAAACCCGTTCACACAGCCACCCTCTGGGAGGGAAGCTGTGCATAACATCTATCACCGATCTTCTCAAGGGATGGACCAATATCCACCCCCGTTTGACTCTAAGGTCAAAGGAAACTCCGACCCTGCCTACTCTAGTTGGGGGAACTCTAAACCCTCGTACACTAACTTTTTTGAGGTTCCTCAGACCTGCGAAGACCTCAACGCCATCCAGAATGACCCATTCTCTAATACCTATAACCCTGGATGGCGAAATCATCCCAATTTCCTATGGGTGGGAAACAATCAGAATCAGAGATCACCATATCAACCCCGTCCACAAGCTCCTCGTTCATATCAGCTGCCTCAGCCTCAGCCCAATCCTACCTATCAATTTAGGCCAACTCAGACAGATCAAATGACTCTTATCCTTCAGACTCTTGCTGACATTCAAAAGATGAATGCGGTTATGCATAAGCAGCACAAAGACGAGATCACAGAGGTTCGAAATCAACTCGCCCAGATGGCGAATTCTCGCCAACCTGGCACACTCCCTTCGCAACCTCTGCCAAATCTGAATAACGTGCAGAACCAGAGGCACGTTATGAACCCATATCCAGGCCAAGCCCACATGATTTATCAGGCCCCTTCTGCTCCATCACCCGACGGGATGGAAACTTCAACATCAAACTCAGGATTTCAGTAGCAGCCACCTATTTTACAGACACCAAACCAAAATCAAGCAGGACTAAATTCAGTAACAACACGTAGTGGCAAAGCAACACATGACCCACCTTACCCAAGCCACTTTCAACCTGGTAGTGCTAACCCAAGCCCTAGGATTGTCATCCAGGATACCCCTATCCCTGATCAAGAACCTGGACCTATTCTAGAGGAACTATCCAAGGTTCAATTTCCTGAGGCCTTGACCAAGGGAAAGAGGACAACCAAACCCGTGGCACCTGAGGAGGACCTGGTCAAGCTCTTTGAATAGGTCCAGATAAACATCCCTGTGATGGATTCAATTCACCACGTACCGGCTTACGCAAGATTTTTGAAAGACATGCATACACCAAAGCATAAGCAATGAACCAAAAGTGGGAGCCCAATTGTATTGTCAGAGCAAGCTAGCTCTGTAATTTTGAGCAAACTCCCACCTAAAGCAAAAGACCCAGGTACTCCCTTGATTTCCTATACAATTGGTGATATCCAATTTGATAGAACTTTATTGGATCTAGGAGCCTCCATAAACCCAATACCTACATCCCTACTTGACCACCTTGAGGAATTTGAGCTCAAACCGACAGAGGTGACAATACAATTGGCAGACCAATCTATTAAGTCACCTAAAGAAGTTCTTGAGGATGTCATTGTTAGGGTTCGGGATTTCTATTTCCCGGCGGACTTCGTAGTCTTGGATATGGATGCTCCAGAAAATCTAAAAAACACACCAATCATACTAAGGAGACCCTTTCTGGCCACTGCTAGGGCCAACATTAATTGTGAGGAGGGCCAAATTGAACTGAAATGCAGGAACCATACATTAAAGATTGACATCTTTAAGGCCCAACAAGGGATTAATTGTGGAGTTATAGAATAGATACGTGATATCAAAGCTATGGTTGATGATCCGTATATTGAGGAAAACCTGACTACTTCTGATCAACCACAAGAAGATCAATACCCGCAATCAGACGAGTCCGAACTTAACCTAAACACACCCATAACTCCTGACACACACCCTGAAGCACCCGCTGCTACTGATAACCCTATTTTGGAACTTAAGCCTCTTCCCGATCATCTAAAGTACGTCTTTTTGGGTTCCAATCAAATGTTTCCTGTGATTATCAACTCTAGACTCACACCTGATTAGGAATCCCGTCTGATTACTGTTCTCCAGCAACATCGAAGAGCCATTGGATGGACTCTTGATGATTTGACTGGTATCAGCCCCTCTTACTGCACACACCACATCTATACTGAAGAGGGCGCACAACCTTCCTGTGAAATGCAGAGACGTCTAAATCCTAATCTGCAGGAAGTCGTGAAAAAGAAATCATCAAGTGGTTAGATGCTAGGATCATCTACCCGATCTCCAACAGTCGGTGGGTGAGTCCAATCCAGATTATGCCTAAGAAGGCAAGACTCACCGTGATCATGACTGAAACTGGAGAAATCATATCGACTTGTGTGGCAAATTCATGGAGAGTCTGCATTGATTACAGAAGGCTCAATACCTCCACAAAGAATGATCATTTCCCACTACCGTTTATTGATCAGATCCTCGAGAAACTAGCGGGAAATAGATTCTTCTACTTTTTGGACAAGTACTTCGATTATAACTAGGTGGAAATCCATCCTGAGGACCAAGAGAAAACCACTTTCACCTACCCCTTCAAGACATACGCGTTCCGAAGGATGCCTTTCGATCTCTGCAATGCACATGCTACTTTTTAGCGGTGCATGCTTGCCATATTCTCAGATATGGTAGGTGATTATCTGGAAGTCTTCATGGATGACTTCTCAGTGTTTGGTGAATCATTTGACAATTGCCTCCTGCACTTGGTCCAGATTCTCAGGTGATGCATTGACGTCAATCTGGTTCTTTCCTGGGAAAAGAGCCATTTCATGGTGCCTGAAGGAATTATCCTGGGACATCTCATCTTAGAAAAAGGCATCCAGGTTGATCGAGCCAAGGTGAATCTGATTTCCAAACTCCCCATGCCTAGCACGATCAAGGACATCCGATCTTTCCTGGGGCACATCGATTTTTGCCATCGATTTATTCCTAATTTCTCAAAGATCTCTCTCCCCTTGACTACTCTATTATCTAAGGATGTTCCTTTTGAAATCTCCAAGGAATGCACTCAAGCATTTAAGATCCTACGTGATCGAGTTACCCAAGCTCTGATCCTACAGTCCCCTGATTGGTCTCAACCCTTTGAGATCATGTGCAATGCATCTGATTTGGCTGTAGGAGCGGTACTTGGGCAGAAAATTGACTGGAAACCCGTGGTCATCTACTATGCTAGCAAGACATTTGACGAGACTCAGCATAACTACACAGTTACTGAGAAAGAGCTACTAGCCATAGTATTTGCCCTAGAAAAATTCAGATCGTATCTTCCAGGTTCCCGTGTTATCATTTACTCTGGTCACACAACCGTGAGGCATCTCCTTGCAAAGAAGGATGCGAAACCTCGACTAATCCGCTAGATCTTGCTGTTGCAAGAATTTGACCTCGAGATTCGCGATAAGGTGGGAAAACAGAACATGGTATCTGGTCACTTGTCCCGCCTTCCTTCTGATATTATTGACCCTTCCGAACCTATTATGGAACATTTTCCGGATGAGCACCTCCTGACTATTAGTATAGGGCTTCCATAGTTTACTGATCTAGTAAACTACCTGGCATCACATCAAATCCCGTCCGATTGGCCGAAGGCCAAGAAGGACAAATTTCTTGCCGTTGCCAAGTACTACTTCTGGAAAGACTCGTATCTTTTCCTCATCAATGCTGATCAAATCATACGACGGTGTGTCCCGGAAGTGAAAATTCAGGACATCTTATCCTTCTGCCATAACCAGGCATGCGGTGGACACTTCTCTGGTCATAAAATCATAGCTAAAGTCCTCAGTGCGGCTTCTATTGGCCCACGATTTTCAAAGACACATGCAATCATTGTAAGGCAAGCACTCGTTGCCAGACCTTAAGCAACATGAGCCACCGTGATATGATGCCCTTACAACCGCTTCTCGTATGCGAAATCTTCGACGTCTGGGGGATTGATTTTATGGGACCCTTTCCTATTTCGGACGGCTTCGAGTACATTCTATTCGCTGTTGACTACGTGTCCAAATGGATCAAAGCCATTCCGACCCGAACCAATGATCATAAAGTGGTTATCAAATTCATTCATCAAAACATATTTTCTCGGTTCTGGATTCCACATGCTACAATCTCTGATGGAGGGACTCATTTCACTAATGCTTAGTTTAGGTCACTGATGACAAAATACAAGGTGTCACACCGAATCTCTACTCCTTATCACCCTGAAACTAATGGTCTAGCGAGCTATCAAATTGAGAGATCATGAAAATCCTCCAGGTTATTGTTTGACTTGACAGGAAAGACTGGTCATCCCGACTTCCAAAAGCTTTGTGGGTTTATAGGATCGTCCACAAACTTAATTAGGTATGTCTCCCTTCAGATTTGTGTAGGGGAAGGCATGTCACCTCCCCGTTGAATTGGAGCACAAAGCCTATTGGGCCGTACGGAACTGCAATCTAGATCTTTCTAAGGCAGGAACCCACAGAAAGCTTCAAATGAGTGAGATCGATGAATTACGCCATGATGCATATGAAAACTCGCGAATTTACAAAGAGAGTTAAAGCCTTTCATGACAAGCACATATCCAGAAATATCTTTTACCCTAGTCAAAATGTCCTACTCTTTGATGCCAAGCTCAAACTATTCCCAGGAAAATCTGATCAAAATGGATTAGACCTTACCTCGTCCAACGAATCTTTAGAAATGGAGCCATAGAAATCAGTCAACTCAGCCACGATTCAGAACCTTTTGTCATGAACGGTCAGAGACTTAAACCGTTCATTGAACTTACCAATACAAATTTAGCCGAGACATCCTTTACCCTCCATTCTCCCTGAGCTCATTCCACCCGACCGATGGCTTTAAACTCAGCGCTTAACAGGAGGCAACCATCATTTTGAAAAACCTGAAACCTTTCTTGACATCCAATGCTGAACTCATATTGCACTTTAAGGTTAATTCATTAGAACAACCGACTCCACCTCTGGTACACGTACCTGAGCTTGAAATTGTCCACAACAGTCATCCCGACCCATACACCCACCCTACACCTGCTCTAATGAATGATCTAAGCTGAACTCGAACCCACTTAATTTACAATGAGGACATTGCAAATCATAGACATGGGGGGATATGAAAGTGAAAAACGCCATGAAAATCATCTCACAAGAAAAGGTTTCATCAAAAAAATTCACATATCCCAAAAAAATACCAAAAAAATGAAAAAAAATCTTGAAAAAGAATAGAAAATAAGAGGAGAGAAAATTTTGAGGGCATATCAATTTTGAGGAGAAAAAGGGGAGAAGTTAAAAATGTCAAAAAAGGAGCACAAGTTGAAAAGAAAAGAAAAAGAATATAGTAATTAGTAAGAAATTAAGGACTTAACTTAGTTCTAGACCATATCAAGAAAAAGAAAAGGAAAGGCAAAATGTGCTAATAAAACACAGAAGAGATTAGTAGGAACGCTGATTTTAGGCCTCTTGGGCTATGATCATAGGCTTAAAAATTCAGGTACTCGCTAAGATCTGGATAGTCCTCAAGAGGTTGGGGAAAATGCGAAGCTTAAGTATTAGGTCTAAGGCTTAAGGAGTATTCGGCCTCATTAACTGACCACTGGTTTGCGGGACTCAGTAACCTAAGCACCCCAATCCACACACAGACTGGTTCAGTGCGCATAAGCATCAAAATCACGCAAATGCGTTTACGTTGTTCTAAAAAAGTCACCTAGATTAGGAGCAGCTGATCAACACAAGTTGATTTGAACGAGTTCCCGATGCGAGGAGGCGAGAAATTCCCCTCGAAGATGCATAATAACATATCGTCTCCTCGGTGCTGTCTCCTAGAATATCTACATATCCTACCGGGGGCATGTAAGCACCCTGTGCTGATTTAGATGCCATGGGCGGCATTATCCCGAAATGTCGATTGCTAGGGTCTAGGTTTAGCTACAGAACACCATAGGCGAGATAATATCGAAATCTTGAAAGCCAAGGTTCTAGGGGTTTCCTTGGGCAGTGCTATCCCAAAGCATCGATTGCCAGGGGCCCTTCGAGGATTGATGATGGGGATTAGGAATCCGATACTGACTGTGTTGTAAAGCCAATCTAAAGCTATAAATAAAAAGAAAATAGAGAGAAAACTCTCCAAAAATAAAGAAAATTCCTCTATCTCTCTCTGACAAAATGCATTGCAAGCTGAACTACGGGTAAAACATGTTATAAGCACGGGTGCTTTAACCGCGGAGTTCAATGAACCTTAGGATAGTTCCTGTGGGCCTTAAAAACCTTCACAAAAGATTGAGGCTAGAGCTGGTCAGGTCCGGATCTTGGTTGGTACTTGAGTACCTCTAGGCCTACTATCGGCATTCTAACCTAATTTACAGAAAAAACACACATCATAGTTTTTTAGCATCAAAGGATTTCATGGTCTAGAATCAAAATTAAAATTTTAAAATTTTGCTAAGGGACTAGAAAAAGCTAGGCATGGGGGTATGATGGGAACACCATCATGAGCCATAACTAGCTCATTTTGACCCAATGAAGAGAATAAATGCTCCAACATAACCAACTGAAGGTCATAATTCACTGTATAACCTTTTTGAGAGAAAAATAAGAAACAATGGGTAAAACTGTAATTTTACCAATGCAGTACAACCACGAGCTTTCTCAAGGGCTAAACAAAGGTCAAATGGTTTCAATAATATAACAAGTGAGTTGGATTTGACAGAAAAGGATTTATGTATGTTCTATGAATTAAATGACTTCTTAAAACCCTAAAAATAAACCCACTTAGTTAACCAAGGTTTTGGTAAGAATAAAATTCACTTAAACCCTTTAAAAATTATATAAACATATTCTCTAGGGTTTAGTACCTTCAATTTGGCCATTAGAACCCATCTTGACCTAGAATGGGTTCTCAGATAAATATTTGCCCTAATTTAGGTTTTTGCATAAATTTCCAAGTCATACATAGTCAAACCCAAAATCCAACTTCACCATTGGATTCCTTAGGTCCAGATTAGGTTTTTACCAAAATTTGGACCCAAGATGTGTTTTCCTTGACCTAGTTTGCGAAAGGTCTAGCCTAATTACATTTCTACCCCTAACTTTCAAAAACCCTTGCTAACAGGCCCCTAGCTTTCTTGTCGTCTTCACAAGTAGGTCCCTCTTCCATTATCGTGGAGGAAACCTACTCCAGCAACCTTCAACTTGGAAGTTCTCTTTGATTGCTTGGAGGATCTCTTCCAAAATTGAAAGGAAGATCCTTTGAGAAATTCCCGTCAATATGAACCCATCCTTGAGATCTAATTCTCTCCCAATCTCTCATGCAAACGCATGAGAGATACAGGTATCTCAACAATTTCCATCGTCGGCGACCTTCTAAGCTTGGGAAGCTTGCTTCCCGAGCCCTAACCGACTTCCAGAGCTCTATTTAAAGGAGACCGGACCTCCCCGACCTCTCCACGCTCTATTTCGGCCGCGAATACCTAAAATTCCTCTCTTCCCCTCAGAGCCATAGGCTCCTCGACGTCCGACGACCTTCCCTGCTCCTCCTTGTCGTCCGACCGCCATACTTGCGGCGGATCCATCTTCCCTGACTTCGTCCGCGTCTCCCTGTACCAGCAAGTGCTTCTCTCTCTTCGTCCTTGCCGATCCCACCTCACTGGAGCTGGCTTCGTCTCCGGCGTCGGCCACACCAAATCTAGGGAAAATCAGAGTCTACTTCCTAGTCCAATCAGTAGAGCATCCCTCAAGGATTCTCCCTTTCAATTTTGGAAAGGTTTGATTGAGAATCAAGCGACAAATCCTTGTTGAATCTTAACGGAGCTGTTGCACTCACATTAATGGTGGAAAGGACCATTTTGCAAAAAATCATGACAAAGTTAGGGACCTGATTGCAAATAATTTGAAAAGTTATGGGCTTAATTGTGAGAAATAGAGTTTAAATGGACTAAAATACAAACTAGGTCAAGATGGACTCTGATTGGACCTAAATTTTGGTAAAAACCTAATTTGAACCCAAGCAATCTGATGGTGAGGTTAGATTTCAGTTTTTACCAAGTTTGACTGGGTAATTTATGTAAAAAATCAAATTATGGCAGAATTTTATTTAAGACTCTGTTTGAGGTCACAGTGAGTTCCAAAGGTCAAATCAAGGATACCAAACCTCAAGGCATATTCTTATATGAATTTTAGAAGGTTTATATGAATTTTATCTTGATCAGAACCTCTGTAATTTAAGCAGGCTTGAAATTAAGGTTTTGGGTGCTATATTGGTTCTCAAAATGTGCAAAACCCTGTTTTTGTCTACATTGACCCACTTATTGGTCTTTAATGCTCATTTGACCTTCATTTCACCCCTAACAAATCACTTGGTTATTCTGTGTTCATGATATGTTGTTAAAATTACATAATTAACCCTATTTCCTTATTCTCTTCTCAAAACAGAATAATGTGAAGTTGTAACCCTCAGATGGTTATGTAGGAGCATTTATCTTTTAAACCTGACTAAAAGTCGCCAGTTAGGGCCTATGATGGTGTTCCTATCACCAGCTACAAAGAAATACCTTCAGTAGAATCTCAAGGTTCTAAAGGAGTTTCAAGGAGAGGTTGGAAGTAGGATGGGAAAATGACTCTCATAGGTCGATGCAACAGAAAAGGAGCTAGAAGGGGACAACTTCTAGAGAGGTTTATCAGGGAGATTATCCAAGGAGTAGTTGAAGATAAGGGAACGAATATGCCCCGGGATCATGGAAAGCAAAGGAGAACTAAACTCATTAGCAAGAACATCTATAACCAAAGTCAGGGGCGTATTAATAAAAGGAGGGAGCAAGTCTTTAAGGAAGGAATCGCCAACCCAAAGATCAGTCCAAAAGTCAATGTCCCTCATGGATTTCCCAACGAATAAAAGGCTTCATATGGAAAAAAGAATTACGCATGGCTTTGATTCTACCAGGAAGAGTACCATGAAGACGAGTACCGTAGAGTTACTTAATCAGAGTACTATAAGGAGAATTAAGAAGAGAACACTCCAAGCACGCTTCATTCTAAGAGAGTTGAGCAAAATGAAGGCTCCTCCAATTTAGTGGACGGAAGCTCCTCGTCCTTCTTCAAAATCATGCGTGGTTTAAGGCAAGGTGATCCCCTATCACCTTTTCTTTTTGACATTTTCATGGAGGCTTTTCTCTGAGGCATCAAAGAATTGGCCTTCCAGTGACACATACATCCCTTCTCCATTGAAAGAGGCGTTGGTCCTCCTTTGGCCTTGCTTTATACTGATGATATCATCCTCTTTCTTAATGGAAAGATCAGATCTATTGACTATCTTACAACTTTCATCCACGACTTTGAATCAAACTTTCGACAATGACTCAATCTGTCCAAAAGTTTCTGTTTTGTTGGGAAGCACTTCCCCCTTGAAAGACTCACCCAGGTTCTTGAAATCACAGGCTTCCAATTGGGTTATTTCCCCTTCTCCTACGTGGGGTGTCCTATCTTCCCTGGTCATGCTAAAATCGCTTACTTCCAAGATCTGATTGACAAAATCCATTCCAAGCTTTCTGATTGGAAAGCTAACCTTCTTTCTAGCACGACTAGGCTCCTGGTCATCAAACATGTTCTCACCTCTATCCCTATCCATATTTTGTCCATGATTGAGGTCCCCAAGGCGGTTATTAGAAGAGTTGAGTCCACCCTTGCTAACTTCTACTGGGGATCCAACACGGAGGCTAAGCTTCATCATTAGATTGCTTGGAGCCAAATCTACCAACCTACAGCCTGCAACGAGCTTGGTGTTAGAAACCTTAATTTCCTTGGTCATCAAGGCCTTTAGAATGAGGTGTATGTGGAGTATCCTTTCTGGTGTTTCCCCCTTCTCGAACTTAATGAGAAACCTCTATGGTAGTGTCCGCTCCTTCCCACGCTCTCTCCCTTCTAGTCTCAGGCCTATGGCCAACGGTTATCTTGACATGAAACCTTTCATGTGTTGGGATGTGAAAGAAGGCAACATTGATTTCTGGTCGGATCTCTGGATTGGGGACTCTCCTCTTAAAGACTTCTTGCCTTGGAGGTTTCTCCCTCTTCTATCTCTATTCAAGATGTTATCTTGAAACATTCATAGGCTCAACTCCTTCACTTCATCCCTGACCATATTCTCTATCAAATCCTGAATACCTCTTTGGAAGCTGCTAAAGATGTGCTTATCTGATCTCCTTCACCCCTTGGCAACTTCTCTGTCTCTTCTGCCTACCTCTTGAACTTCAAAGACTCCATCAATCAACCTGTTTTCAAAGTTTTATGCAGTCTCATGCTTCCGCTGTGTTTGACCCTCCTTGCTTGGAGAATCATCTATAATAGACTCCCTACTAATGACCTAATCCAAGGTCATGGCATCTCCCTCACCTCCAAATGTCACTGTTGCCCCAACTACCCTCATAGTGAATTCCTCCATCATTTATTATCCTTAGTGAAGTCACCTCTACTATCTCTTCTTGGACCTTTAAGCAGGCACTTCTCAACCCTCTCCCTCCGGACTTGCTTCAAAACATTCTGCTTAACTCTAATCCTCCCCACCACTCCAATAACTTTAAGGGTCTCATCATTTTCATTTGGTATCATATTTGGTGGGTTAGTAACAAAATTAAGAATGACAGGTTCAGCTTCAACCAAATTCCTCATTTTTTGGAACGCAACTAGAGGTGTTACAATATGGCCTTGGATACTTGCTCCTTGTGTTCAACCTTGGATACTCTTTTGAATTCGAGCTATAAATTGTATTTGTCCACACACTATTACGACTGTACTACAACACATCTTTTATAAAACCCCGATTTGGCACGTAAACATTTTGGTGTCGTTGCCGGGAAGCAACGCGCAATTTGATCTCTCTTATTATAATTTCTGATCTAGTACTAACTTGATCTATCTCTTTTGCTATGATCTGTGCAAGGACACTCAAGGAGATCGGCTGCACATCAAACACTCTAGGGGCAGGTAAATTTCATCTCTTTTTTCTTAAAGCCCCTGATTCTGAGAAGAGCTAAAAGAAGAAATCAATTAGGATCAACTTGTATTTCATACTTAGAATTAATCATCTCAAGTTGGTTGATTTGATTCATTTTTAGAAAAATCTCGAACCTAATTTCTGCACCTATTAGGGATTTAAGACACTTAGGGCTACTCACCTTCTTAATTGAGCCCTAGGTGCCAAATTTGGACAAATTTGATTGGAGCAATTAGAGCCAAATTAGGGTTTCTATTCTAGGGTTGAGGATCACACTTGCTTAAAAAAGAATCAACTTTCCCAAATTGTGTGTTTCTTAAGCCTTGGTTGAATTCACCTAATCAAGCAAGCCCTAAAATCAAGCTCTAAACAAATCATGACCTAATAATCTCAAGGACAACACCGGTGAAGCTGACCCATCTTATGGGGTCAACCAACCTCCAAATTAGGTCACCCCTCAAAAATACATCTTAAAGTTCAAATGGAATCCTAAGCACCTCATCTAAACTTAAAATTGGTAGACTTAAGAGGTCAAGTTATCCATTCTGGTCAACCTGAATCCGCGTTGACAAGGAAGGGCAGGTGGGGGAAACCTTGTAACCCCTGGGGACACTCTACCCTGTAGGGGTCTTTGCGGCACTCTCCCTTCTTGGCTGCCCAGGTATTTCTCAGGTGGACGACTTTTTGATCTAGAGGTTTCATCCGCCTTAAACCTCTCTAGTCATCCATAAATATTTGAGTGTCATGATTGGGTCCATCACACTTTCTAGCCCTCATCTACTTTTCTGGTGTATGTTCAGGAGGAGGTCCTTAAGACAACCCTTGAGGCCTCCATTAGCTATTCACTCTCATCGAGGCCAAGCCTCAACCTCCTTGTTTGTGAACCACCCAACCAGATCGATATCTCTTCTGATTCATCTGAGCCTAGATCTCCTTCATCCATAATCATGGAGCACCCAGCAGAAGAAGAAAACAATCTCTAGAATCAGCTTCAGTTCCTCAATGATCTATTGCATGCTTTTATGAATCCATCACAGCGTCCTATGATGCAAGATCACTACAATCCTGCTACGGTAGCAATCGAACCTAGAGTTCAAATCTCGGTTGGAGGGCCTGATACAAAACTCAAGCCCAACATGATTCATGCCATCCCTAAATTTCATGGGCTTAATCTCAAGGATCCCTTCCAACATATCAAGCAACTCAAGCATCTGGCCCAAACCTTCAAGTCAGAAGCTCAAAATCAGGATATCTTACAAATGAAGACGTTCTCCTTCTCTCTCATGGACAAGGCTGCCCACTAGTACCAAACCCTAACTCATTCATCCAAGTTTTTGAAAAAGTTCTTCCCTGTTGGTCGAACAAAAGCTTTACGGCACCAGATCACACATTTCACGCAAAATGTAGGAGAACCACTTCATGAGGCATGGAATCGCTTTCTGGATCTCATGCGGAAGTGCCCCCATCACAGAGTTCCTAAATAGAAACAAGTCTAGTCTTTTTACCAGGGACTTCATGAGGATATCAGACTATTCGTCAATGCGACCTGTGAAGGAAACACCATGGGTCAACACGAGGACACTGTGTGGGAGATTCTTGAGAATATGTGTGAGAACTCCATAACTAATGAATCCATGGGCATATTCAACCAGACGACTGCTCGTGCATTGACGAATACACATGAAGCACATGAGACTCAAAGCCTATCCTCATTCGTTGATCTGGAATTAATGGTCAATCGCCTGGACAAGGTCTCGATCATCGAGAAGAAGGTGGACAAACTGAGTTGACATCTATAGCGAGCCACTTCGACACAAAACCCATTTGCGCAACTGCCCTCAGGTAGGGAGGCTGTGCATAACATCTACCACTGATCTTCTCAAGGGATGGATCCATATCCACCCCCGTTTGATCCAGGGTTCGAAGGAAATTCCGAACCTACCTACTCTAGTTGGGGGAACTCTAAACCCTCGTATGTTGATTTCTCCGAGGTTCCTCATACCTGCGAGGACCTCAACGTCATCTAGAACGACCCTTTCTCAAACACTTATAATCTTGGATGGCGTAATCATCCTAACTTCACGTGATCAGGGAACAATCAAAATCAGAGACCTCAGTATCAGCCCCAACCATAAGGCTCTCTTCCGCATCCACCACCTCAGCCTAGGCCTAATCCGAATTACCAATCCAGGCCAACATGGGGAGATCAAATGTCTCTAATCCTTCAAACCCAGGTTGACATTCAAAAGATGAATGTGGCTATGCAAAAATAGCACAAGGACGAGATCACAAAGGTCCGTAATTAGCTCGCACAGATGGAGAATTCTCGCCAACCTAGTGCACTTCCTTCACAACCTCTACCTAATCCAAATAACATGCCAAACTAGAAGCACGTTATGAACTCGACTCAGGGCCAGGCTCATTACGTCTATCAGGCCCCCTCTGCTCCATCATCTGATGGGATGGAGACTTCGACATCCTAGTCAGGATATCAACAGCAATCACCTCTTTTGCCAACCCTTACTCAAAACCAGGCAGGACTGGATTCTGTTACTACCATTAGTGGCAAAACAACTTAGGATCCACCTTACCTGAGCTACTCTCAGCCTGGTAGTTCAAACCTAAACCATAGGTTGGTTATCCAGGATATCCATGTCCCAGATCAAGAACCTGGACCAATTCTAGAGGAACCTGTAGAGGTTCCATTTCCAGAGACCTTGACTAAAAAAAAGAGGCAACCCAAGCCCGTGGCACTCAAGGAAGACTTGGTCAAGCTCTTTGAGCAGGTCCAAATAAACAACCCGTTGATGGATGCGATTTGCCACATACCGGCTTACGCGAGATTTTTAAAAGACGCGTGCACACTTAAGTGTAAGCCGCAAACCAAAGGCGAGAATCCATTCGTACTGTTGGAGCAAGCCAACACCATCATTTTGAGCAAACTCCCGCCTAAGGCAGAAGACCCTGGTAACCCTCTAATCTCTTGTAGAATCGGTGATCTAGAATTTGATAAAGCCTTATTAGACTTAGGAGCTTCCATAAATTTGATCCCTACCTCCCTACTAGACCATTTCAAGGAAACTGAGCTTAAACTGACTGAGGTGACCTTACAGTTAGCAGACCGATCGACCAAGTCACCTAGAGGAATTCTCGAGGATGTTCTGGTTCAAATCCGTGACTTCTATTTTCCTGTGGATTTCATAGTATTAGATATGGACACTCCTGAGAATCTTAAGAATACATCCATTATACTTGGAAGATCATTCTTAGCTACAGCTAGGGCGAACATTAACTGCGAAGAGAGCCAGATTGAGTTGAAGTTCAAGAACAAAACACTGAAAATCGATATATTCAAGGCCCAGAAAGGGATTAACTACGGGGTAATAAAGCAAGTGTGAGGCATTAGTGCTGTGATTGAGGACTCGTTTCTCGAGGAAGACTTGAATACCCCTAATCCTCAATCTCAAGCAGATTATGTCCCACAAATAGAGGAGCCTAGTACCGATCTAAACCCACCCACAACTCCCACCTCACCTTCTTAGGCTCATCCCGAACCGCCTTCAGCTGCTGATAATCCCAATATGGAATTGAAACCCCTTCACGATCATCTGAAATATGTCTTCCTGGGTTCCAATCAGACGTTCCCTATGATTATCAATTCCCAACTCACATCTGATCATGAGACAAAACTAATTTCTGACCTCCAGCAGCATCACAAAGCCAATGGATGGACTCTCAATGACTTGACTGGTATCAGCCCTTTGTATTCCACACACCACATATAAACTGAAGAGGGCTCATGACCATCCCGTGAAATGCAGAGACGTCTGAATCCAAATCTGCAGGATGTCATGAAAAAAGAGATCATTAAGTGGCTAGATGTTGGGATCATCTACCCTATCTCTAATAGTCATTGGGTGAGTCCCACTCAGGTTGTGCCTAAGAAGACTGGGCTCACTATAATCACAACTGAAATCAGAGTAACCATCCCGACCCGCATCGCAAACTCATGGAGAGTCTACATTATTTACAGAAGATTAAATGCCTCCACAAAGGACCATTTCCTATTGTCATTTATTGACCAGATACTCGAGAAACTGACATAAAATCGGTTCTATTTTCTGGATGGGTACTCTGGGTATAATCAGGTGACAATTCATCCCTAGGATTAAGAAAAAACCACCTTCACCTACCCCTACGGTATGTACGGGTTCCGTAGGATGCCATTTGGGCTATGCAACACACCAGCTACTTTTCAGCGATGCATGCTAGCCATGTTCTCCGATTTAGTAGGTGAATACCTTGAAGTCCTCATCGTCGACTTCTCGATATTTGGGGAATCTTTTGATGATTGCCTCTTCCATCTGGTTCAAATCCTCAGGCGATGTATTAACGTGAATCTGGTTCTTTCTTGGGAAAAGAGCCACTTCATGGTTCCTGAGGGCATTATCCTAGGACACATCTGTAAAAAAGGCATCTAGGTTGACTGGGCTAAGGTAAATTTGATTTCCAAACTACCTGTGTCCAGCTTAGTCAAGGACATCATATCTTTTCTGAGGCACGTCAGTTTTTATCATCGATTCATTCCTGATTTTTCGAAAATCGCATGCCCCTTAACTAATCTTCTATCAAAAGATGTCCCTTTTTAGATCACGAATGAGTGCATTCACGCATCTGAAAACCTGTGTGACCGAGTTACCCAAGCACCAATCTTGCAATCCCCTAACTGGTCTCTACTCTTTGAAATCAAGTGCGATGCATATGACTGTAGTGGGTGCAGTACTTGGGCAGAAAATTGATGAGAAACCCGTGGTCATCTACTACACCAGAAGATGCTTGACGAGGCTTAGCATAACTACATGATTACTGAGATAAAAATGTTGGTTGTAGTATTTGGCCTCAAAAAATTTAGATCATACCTTCTGGGTTCCCGTGTCATCACTTACTCGGATCACACTGCAGTGAGGCACTTAGTCGTGAAGGACGCGAAACCTCAACTAATCCGCTGGAACTTGCTATTGCAAGAATTCAATCTCGAGATTCACAACAAGGCGAGAAAACAAAACATGGTAGCTGATCACTTAACCCGCCTTCCTTCTTCAGTCATTGACTCGTCCGATCCAATCATGGAGCATTTTCCGAATGAGCATCTATTGGCTATTCACGGTCTCCCCTGGTTTGCTGATATGGTAAACTACTTGATTACAGGGAAAGTCCCGCCAGATTGAGCGATTTTTAGGAGGGTCAAGCTGATTTCTGAGGCCAAGTACTATATTTGGGAGGAACCATATCTCTTCCACATTGGCAATGATCAAGTCATCCGGAGATTCATTCCTGACGACGAGGTCAATGACGTGAGCTCATTCTGCCATGACCAGGCCTACGGTGTCCATTTCTCTGGGCAAAAAACTGCAGTGAAAATCCTCTAGTGTGGGTTCTTCTAGCCCACAGTGTTCAAAGACGCATAAACGTATTGTAGGGCATGTGCTCGTTGTCAAACCCTTGGCAACATGGGCCCACGAGATATAATGCCCTTAAAGCCGATCATTGTGTGCGAAATCTTTGACATATGGGGAATTGATTTCATGGGATCCTTTCCAGGATCTAACGTCTTCAAATACATCTCAAAATGGATCAAAGCCATCCCCACAATAACTAGTGATCACAAAGTTGTCCTCTGATTTATTCAAGAGAACATCTTTTCCAGATTTGGGGTTCCTAAGGCCATCATCAGTGATGGTGGGTCTCATTTCAACAATGTGCACTTCCAGTCCCTGATGAAAAAGTACGGGGTGATGTATTGTATCTCGACTCCTTACCACCCCCAGACTAATGGACTGGCTGAACTATCAAATCGAGAGATCAAGAAGATCCTTCAAGTCACTGTTCAGCCTGATAGGAAAGACTGGTCTATTAGCCTTCCGGAAGCCTAGTGGGCCTATACCACCCACAAGACCCAATTAGGCATGTCTCTCTTCAGACTTGTGTATGGTAAGGCATGTCACCTTCCCGTAAAGATGGAGCACAAGGCCTATTGGGCAGTACGAAAGTGTAATCTGGATCTTATGAAGGCTGGAATACACCGTCAGTTGTAAATGAGAGAGATTGAGGAACTATGCAATGATGCGTACGAGAACACGTGAGTCTACAAAGAGAGGGTCAAATCCTTGCATGACAGGCACATTATGCAAAAATCTTTTCATCCTGGTCAAAAAGTCCTACTCTTTGATGCCAAACTCAAGCTCTTCCCAGACAAACTTAGATCTAAATGGATTTGACCATTTCTGGTGAGACAAGTATTCGGAAATGGAGCTGTCAAAATTAGTGAACTCAGCCTTGATTTTGAACCATTTATCATGAACGATCAAAGACTCAAACCGTTCATCGAACTCACTGACCCAAACTTGGCTATTGTCTCTTTTGATCTCCATTCTCCCTGAGCTTATTGCACCCAACTAATGGCGTTAAACTAAGCACTTAACGGGAGGAAACCCGTCATCTTTTCAAAAAACCTAAAACCCTTTTGAAATATCTCCTTGCTGAACTCATATTGCACTTTAGGGTTCACCCATTAGAACAGCCGATGCCACCACTGGTATTCATACCAGAGCTTGAAATCTTATGCAACAGTTATCCTGACCCATTCACTCACCCTTTGACCCTGTTCTAATGTACGATCTGAGCTAAACTCAAACCCACCTAATTTACAATGAGGACATTACAAATCGTAGGTATGGGGGGTATTAAGGTATAAAATGATGTGAAAATCAAATCATAAAAAGGGTTTCATAAAAAGTACAAATTACAAAAAAAAAAGGAGAAATGGGGGGAATTTTGAGATATCACATCATTCTTGAGGAGGAAATGAGGAAGTGATTTGAGCTGAATGAAGAAAAATGAGGAAAGAAAAATAAAAGGAAAAGAAAAGAAACGAGCAAAAAGAAAGAAAAAAGAAGTCTCTTAAAAATAATATGGAACTCACCTACCTTCTAGGTTGGATCAAATGATGAAATAAGACCTGGAAGGCTAAAACTTAAGGGATTAGTGGCGAATACCGACCTTATGCCTCTTGGATCTGTTCTAAGATTTAAACACTCACATACTTGTCAAGATCCAGATTACTCCTCATGCAAAGCTTATGTATGAGGTCTAAGGCTTAGGTAGTATTCAGCCCTGTTAACTGACCTCTTGTTTGCGGGACTCAGTAATTTAAGCACCCTAAATAACACACAGCCTGGTTCATTGCACTTAACTATCAAATCATGCCAAAAGGCATTTCTGTTGTTCTGAAAATGGCCCGAGGATCTAGATTAGGAGCGACTCGAAAGCAAAAGTTGATTTAGACGAGTTCCCGGTGTGGAGAGGCGGGAAATTCCCCTCAAAGATGCGCAATAACATATCATTTCCTCAATGCTTGTCTCCTAGGATATTTAAATATCCTACCGGAGGCACGTAAGCACCTCGCACTGGTTCAGATGCCATGGGCGGCATTATCACGAAATGTCAATTGCTAGAGTCTGCATTTAGCTACAGAACACATGGATGGCACTATCCCGAAGTGTCGAAAGCCAGAGTTCTGGGGGTTGCCATGGGCGGTGCAATCCCAGAACATTTATTGCCAGGGACCCTGCGAGGATTGATGGTGGGAGCAAGAAATCCGATATAAAACCTGTTTAGGGCCAATCCAAGGTTGGATCTAAGGAAAAATATAATCAAAAGAAAAAGGGAGAGAAAGATCTCAATCTTCTTCTACTCCTCTCTCTTACAAAAAAATGCACTGGCAAACTGAACCTGGGCTAACAATGTTACAAGCACAGATGCTTTAACTATTGGGTCCAAAGAACCTTAAGATAGTTCCTGCAGGCCTTAAAAACCTTCGCGGTAGACTGAGGCAAGAGCTAGTTAGGTATGGATCTAGGCTGGTACTTAAGTACCTCTAGACCTATTGTTGGTACTAAGATCTGATTCCTAGAGATATGGCTTAGTTGGGCATCCTGACGGTTACATCCGACCTAGATAATTGGTTTGATCCATAAGGTTTTTCTAAGGGACTAGCAAAAGCTAAGCATGGGGGTATGATGGGAACATGATCATAAGCCCTAACTAGCCTATTTTGGTCTTAAAAAGGTAATAAAAGTGCCTACATAACCATCAGAAGGACCTAAATGCCTGATGTTATGTTTTGAGAAGAAAAGATAAAATAAGGGTTATTTCTACAATTTTAACAACATTTCACAACTACAGAATAACCAAGGAATATTCCAAGGGCTAATTAAAGGTCAAATGGTCATAAATGTCTAAAAAGAGGGACCATGCAGAAAGAAACGGGTTTTTCACGCATTTCGAGAATTAACAGACATCTGAAACCCTATAAACAGACCCGCTTAAATAACAGAGGTTTCGGTAAAAATAAAACTCACCTAAACCTTCTAAAGATCATAGAAAAATATTCTTTAGGGTTTGGTACCTTTGATTTGACCATCAGAACTCATTTTGACCTAAAATAGAGTCTCACACAGACAACTACCCTAATTTGGATTTCTACACAAATTACCTAGTCAAACTTAGTCAAAACCAAAATCCGACTTCACCATCAAATTCCTTGGGTCAAAATTAGGTTTGTACCAAAATTTTGGCCCAATCAGAGATCACCTTGACCTAGTTTTCATTTCAGTCTAGGAAGACTCTTTTTATCACACAATGTGTTACAACCCGATTTCGGCTCCCTAAAAGACCCAAGATCAGTTCGTCTCGACTAAATCCCAAGACTCAGTTGTCCAACGAGAAATAAATAAAAGCAGAAAATATTCTACAACCACACATGCAATGTAACTAAGTAGAAATAAATAAGAGACAGTAATGGAAATCAGAACCGGAAGTCTTAAAAATGGTACATGCCACAAGCAGAAGAGTACTATAACATACATAGCCATCACAACTACAACAAAGGTAAATAGAACTAAAATATAGCAGAAACAGCTATTACATGCTAAAGGCACTCACTACTACGAAAAGAACTCTAAAACAAAAAAGTGACAACTATGGCTGGGCTCGGCTCAGCCCAGCACCCTCTGCAGTGATAACACTGCATTGTACAATGCTAACTCTACTAAAAGGGGAGGGTCTTAAGGGTAAAATGCATAGAGGATACATCATAAATAGGAATAGGAGCATCGCATGCATCGCACAACAAGACTACTTATAATGCATTATTAACAGCCATATGTGCAAGTACATGTCAAAACAGGCCTCAAATGAGCGATCGGACTGCACAGATGGATCCAGAGTGACGAACGGAGTCTAAAGGACTCGAAATGAACTAAATCCGACATCCGGAGTGCCCACAATTGGCCCAAGAAGCTCTGACCATTGATCTGATGATCAACGGTCATGAAGCCACCACGTGCCAACATCCCCGCGCTCCTCAACCGTAGCGCAGCACCAGTGCTTCCACTGTAGGATGAATCTAAGCTGTCTAATCTTCGATCGGACGGCTGAGAGGCGCTATCCTCGCACCCCACAGCCTCAGCACCTCACGGCCACAGCAGCTCACAACCATTGGATCTTCATCCAACGGTCGCCCGCACCATGCCACCTCCGCATCTCCGCGACACAGCTGCAAGAGTAGCACAGCGGAAAGTGCCTCGGCCCCACACAGTGGGGTGCGGGTTCGAATCGCCCTCCGCAGCATAAATTCAAGGCAGGATTGGCACAAACGATCTCATTCGTCGATGCGCGATCGAGCAGCTGGCAGCAGGCGACGCAGCGTAATCCCGTGCATCCGAGGCAGACGCCCGCAATGACGCGCGGGGCGCGAGCACAGCAAGCGCGATCCAAGCACATGCCCACGAGCAATCTCAGCCGTCCGATTTGCGATCGGACGGCCCACAGCATGTGCGCGCGAATCGCGCATGAAGAAGCATGGGCTCGCGTGTGGGACCACTGGGAAGGAGGCTTCACCGACTCTTTTAGCATGGGTTTAGTGACGTCCCAGACGTCGCTAAAGCCCATACTTAAAATAGAAACCTCTTCTTCCTATATAAACCCCTCCCAACCACCCATTTAAAGCATTCAATTCACCTTGCAAGTGTTGTAACACCCTCCTAGCCACTTTTAGCCTCTCTTATAGTCAACGGAGTCGATGAGCCGCTGACGGAGCCTCCTTCCACCACCGTGGCTGCCTCGCCATCTCCCCTCTCTCTCTTTCTTTCCCTTTAATCTAGCTTTACTTCCTTTTTATTCAATCATTTACCTACCGTTGTATTTATAAAACTTGATTTGAATTTTAATATAGTGTTGATGTTGTTCTCCATCTTACTTTGAGTAATGGCTATGACTTAAAAGACTCTAACCCTACTCTCTCTCTCTCCCTCTCTTTCTCTCTCTCACTCATTTTTCTACCACGTCTTCTCGCAAGCAAAAACTCGTTATCTCCCTGACATTAAGTGACAAAGAAAATCCGATTTTTACGCCTCCCTGTGATCGACACTCAAACTCACGTCCGTTCCTTCTTTTAAAACTGATGTTGTGAGCACAAACTATAATGATCCTTTTAAACAAACACGTCTTTCGCACGTCAGTTTTTGGCGCCGTTGTCGAGGAGGCAACAGATTTATTTTGTCACTTCCATTTTACATCCATGCTCACATCATCTAACGCAATTTCTCCTTTTACTTGATGGTTGCAGGAATTCGACGCTTAGACGGTGAAGCAGTGCAACTCGTGACGGTAGAGATGGAGTAAGCACAACAAGGACTGATTGTGAGTATTTCTTCACCTGTGGTTGTTTGCTTTCCTAAAAAAAAATCTAAAAAAAATTGGCATGGTGCATGATTGTCTGATCCACAACCTTAACACATCACCTAACAAAAAAAAAATACACTCTAACATTCTTAATGACCTAACCTTTTTGGAGTGTTCTTCTTTCTTTTTTGAGTGGTGTTTGCAAAGACACCGTGAATTGACATAGGCCACACCACTCAACCCTAAAATCAACTCATCTAATAGCACTTACATGAACACTAAGATGAGCACTTTAGGGTTTTAGAGCCTCTTTACATCAAAGGAAATCTACTCTCACCAATTGTGTACAAAACTTGGCGTGCCCACTTGAAACTTGTCTGAAAACATTAAGACACATCAACCCTAAAAGACACAAAAGTAAGGACAAACATTAAAAGATACCACACCTTAAAAAAATCCTTGCTTGAAAATCATGTTTTGACTGGAGCACACACACTGGAATTAGAAAACTAAGAGGCACCACCCCAATCAACGCCTCATCACATAACCCAAGCAAAAGCACTGTCCTAACTCCTTTTAAAACAAAGTAGACGTGCCCTAGGAAGGACTGGGTTAAGTCTCAAGAGGCGTGGTTTTGTTTGCTGGGCACTTGGCTTTCATTCCCTTAGTAGAATCTGGTGACTAGGCTGCGGGGAAGTATCAAACGACCGCGGTTGTGGGATCTATGGAACCGACGACACAAGCTAATGGAAGAACCTTCCCTACAATCCCCTCGTAATCAACCTGTCCAGATTAGCTTTGGGAAGGGAAGTCCAATGCTTACAGACTTGATCACCCCTTTGGAGATTTCTAGGTCCCCTAAGGAATACACCATAAGGACTAGGCTTGTTTGCTTGGTTGTACACACACACTTCCCGCATCTGTCGTTCTCTGTATCCCCTCCTGTTCTTCTCTAGTGTATGCATGGGAGACGATCACTTCATCTCAAGTTGTTTGTTTTGGGACAGGAATCCAGGCAACCTGATTTTGCTAGAGACATGGCTGAACCTAGAGTAGACGAGGTTGAGGGCCAACCCCCACCAGACACAATGGCCATCATCCAGGCCCAGATCAACGCAAACCATCAGCTTCAACAGCAACAAATCCACACCATCATGCAAGCCATACACCAGTTGCAGAACCCACAAGGGCAACCACCACCACCTTTCCAAGGCCTACAAGGGCAACCGCCACTTGATCCACCACCATTCCAGGACCAACCTAGGCCCCTCCGCGACTTCTACAATCCTTCCGCTATTCGAACCGAGCCGCACTTTAGGATCCCCGAAGGAGGAGATGATTTTGAGCTGAAACCAAATGTCCTAAGTCTAATTCAGAGCCACTTCCATGGAAGCTCAAATGAGGACCCCTTCCAGCACCTAGAGGATCTTGACCGGATCGCCCAAACTGTGAAACTTAGGAACATTAGCCTTGACATTATTTTGATTAAGATGTTCCCCTTCTCGCTGAGAGACAAAGCATCTCACTGGCTTAGAACCCTAGGTAGACCCATCACCACTTGGGAAGAACTGAGGCATGCATTCTTAAAGAAATTCTTCCCCATAGGAAAAACCAATGCCCTCAGAAGAGCCATTACTACCTTTACACTCTAGGGCGGGGAACAGTTCCATGAGGTGTGGGAAAGATTTAATGAACTATTAAGAAAATGCCCACACCACGAAGTACTAAGGTGACAATTGGCCTAGATCTTCTACCACGGTCTGGACAGCAACCTATGGAACTTCGTCGATGCCTCATGCAGGGGGAACTTCCTAAACAAAGATGAGGAGAGCATGTTTGAGCTCTTTGAGTCTATGAGCGAAAATTCGCTCAACAATGCCTCCATGACCCAGTTTAGCCGATCCAGTCAACCCTGTGGTGGGATTTATGAGATACAAGCAAATTCTGGAATGGTTGACATGGATATCATTGCTGAGAAATTTGATCAAGTGGAATTGGTGGATAAAAAGATAGATGAGCTACTAAACCAGACTAGGAACCCATTACAGACCTTCTCCCTAACAAAGGGAGCTCACAATGTTGACCTGGTCCAGCCCCTAAGCCAAATGAACTTGGAACAACCCCGAGCACGTTCCAAGGAGGGACCTTTGCTCCCTCAACCCTTGATTACTCTCTTCCCTCCCCCTCGAAATCTTCTATCCTTGAAGATGTACAGGCTATCCAAGGCCATTCCAAACCTAACCCCTTCTCCAACACTTACAACACCGACTGGCGTAATCACCCAAACTTTTCTTGGACAAACCAGAAATCACCTCAATTCCAAAACTAGCCCAAGCCAAACCAACAACCAAACTTGCCCCCTATCAGCAAGGACCACCAATTATACCCCCATATAATCCGAATAGGGCAGCCCCTCCCCCACAAAACCAAATGGACACCCTGATAAAGATGATGGTTGAAATGAACCAAAAACATCAAGTGGAAATGGCTTTAGTAAAAGGACAATTAAGCCAGCTATTGGACTGTAAACAACAAGGATTCCTACCTTCCCAGCCACAACAGAACCCGCAAAACATGATTAACAGAGGCCCCAATTAGCAAGGGTTCCAAGGCAATCCCAGGCAGGCTCGCATGGTCTAGCCAGCCCCATAAACACCCCCTAGGTTTGGTGCATCTTCGTCCTCGTCTTCTCAAGGATCAACCCATGGTCCCAATGCCTTTCCAAATGCGGTAACCTTAAGAAGCAACACCAAAACCCAGGACCCTAAATGAGCAACTCTTCCCGAGACTTCACCTTCTGAAGCACCCGACTCAAAAGAGGTGCAGGAAAAACCCAAGGACCCAGAAATAAATCCTATCCACATTCAGACACCATATCTCGAGGCCTTTGAGACAATCAAGAACAAGAAAAGTGTTGTGGAAACTGAGAAGCTTTTGGAAATCTTTAAGCAGGTTCATATTAATATTTTGCTCCTCAAAGCCATCAAGCACATTCCGGCTTATGCCAAGTTCCTAAAGGATGCCTGTACACCTAAACGTAAGCCAAGACCTCAAGCACCTAGGAAGATTGTGCTTTCAGAGAAAGCTAGTTTCGTAATATCAAGCAACCTTCCGCTCAAGCAAACTGACCCAGGAGCACCCCTGATAGCCTGCAATATTGGGGACATGACATTTGATAGAGCGCTCCTGGACTTACGTGCTTCCATCAGTCTGATTTCGACAACCCTATACCACCAATTTGAATTTGGATAGTTGACACCCACACCTGTTACCATCCAATTGGCTGATAGATCTGTGAAAACCCCAAAGGGGGTTGTCAAGGACTTCTATTTTCCAGTTGACTTTTTGGTGCTCGACATGGAAGTCCCTGAACATCTACAGAACACACCCATCATCCTAGGCAGACCCTTCTTAGCTACGGCTAAGGCAAACATCGATTATGACACGGGATGCATGGAAATCGCCTTCGGAGATAAGAAAATGCAGTTAGATATCTTCCGGACGACCAAGTCTTTTGATTGCGACTGTATCGAGGAACACAATCTCGTGGAACCTTTGGTCGAGGAATGACTCACCCTTAGTTCTGTCTCGGACTACCAATCCTATAACAACTGTTCTGACCCATCACCATCTATGCCCATGGACCTCTGTAGGGCTGATTACCATCAACCAACACCATTCAAGGAAATTGATGTTGATCAACTCCAGCCTTTCCCCTTTCCATCAAACATTGTGCCACCCGCACCTGAATTGAAGCTGCTACCCAAGAATCTCAAGTATGTCTTCCTAGGACCTGACCAGACCTTCCCCGTAATTATCAATGCCAACTTAACTAGGGATCAGGAACTTAGATTGACAACAACCCTATTAGAACATAAGGCTGTCATTGGCTGGACTATTTCAGATCTAAGAGGAATTAGCCCTACCTATTGTACCCACAAGATCTACCTAGAAGATGGGGCATGACCCTCCCGTCAGATGCAGAGACGGCTAAACCCAAATATGCGGGAGGTCGTTAAGAAAGAAATTATCAAGTGGCTTAACGCTGACATCATCTATCCCATCTTCGATAGCCCCTGGGTGAGCCCCACTCAAGTGGTTCTGAAGAAAGCTGGGCTCACCGTTGTCACCAATGAACGTGGCGAATCCATCCCCACCCACACCACCACCACATGGCGGGTGTGTATTGATTACAAGAAACTCAATGAAGCAACCAAGAAGGATCATTTCCCCCTGCCATTCATCGACCAAATTCTTGAAAGATTGGCAGGGAAAAAGTATTTTTGCTTCCTGGATGGATATTCAGGATATAACCAAGTCGCAATTACTCCTGAAGATCAAGAGAAGACCACATTCACTTGCCCGTACGGCACGTTTGCATTCTGTCGTATGCCGTTCAGGTTATGCAATGCACTCTCTACCTTTCAGTGTTGCATGCTAGCCATTTTTTCAGAAATGGTAGGTGAATACCTGGAGGTCTTTATGGATGATTTCTCTGTATTTGGGAATTCATTCGACCACTGTTTGAGCAATTTGGAGAAAATCCTAAAATGATGTATCGAGGTTAATTTGGTGTTAAGTTGGGAAAAGAGCCATTTCATAGTTCAAGAAGGAATCGTCCTCGATCACATCGTATCACATAGGGGCATTGAGGTGGATCGGGCTAAAGTTGATTTGATTTCCAAACTTCCTCTGCCTAGCTTGGTTCGGCAGATCCGTTCGTTCCTTGGACATGTTGGCTTCTACCGAAGGCTCATCACAAGCTTCTCCAAGCTTTCCAAACCCTTGACCAACCTTCTGGCCAATGACGCCCTATTCCACATAACCTCTGATTGCATCCAGGCTTACCACACCCTCCGAGACTTAGTCTCCTTAGCACTTGTACTTCAGCCCCTGGATTGGTCCCAGGACTTTGAGATCATGTGTGATGCATCAGATTTTTCCATAGGCACCATCTTGGGACAAAGACAAGACAAGAAACTCATGGTGATCTACTACGCGAGAAAGATGTTGGACGAGGCCCAACGAAATTATACGGTCACAGAGAAAGAACTGCTCGCTGTAGTTTTTGGACTTGAAAAGTTCCGATCTTATCTTCTGGGATCCCACGTAACCATCTATACGGACCATTTAGCCATCCGGCACCTATTGGCTAAAAAGGATGCGAAGCCCAGGCTCATCAGATGGATCCTACTCTTGTAGGAATTCAACCTAGAAATCCGCGACAAAGCCAAATCAAAGAATGTGGTGGCTGACAACCTATCCAAACTCCACCCAGACCACAATGGGCCCTCCCTGCCTTTATCCAACACCTTTCCCGATGAGCACATTCTGGTTGTGCAAGACAAGAAACTACCTTGGTATGCTGACTATGTCAACTACCTAGTTGTAGGTCAGACCCCGCACAACTGGTCCAGACAGCAACGAGACAACTTCTTGGCCGAGGCCAAGCATTATTTCTAGGATGATCCCATGTTGTTTCGCCTCTGTGCCGACCAGATCATCAGGAGGTGTATCCCTGAGGACAAAGTTCAGAGTGTGCTATCTTTTTGTCATGACCAGGCTTGTGGTAGCCACTTCTCAGGAAAGAAAACAGCTGCAAAGGTCCGGCAGTCCGGATTTTACTGGCCTTCCTTATTTAAGGATGCACACAATTTCGCTAAGACTTGCTCTCGCTGCCAGATGCTGAGGACCATGACCAAAAAAGACATGATGCCCCTCCAGCCCATTTTGATTGTCGAGATCTTCGACGTTTAGGGTATTGATTTTATAGGCCCCTTCCCACCATCCAACGGCTTTGAGTACATCTTAGTCTCGATAGACTGTCTCTAAATGGCTTGAAGCCGTCGCCACCCGCCGATGCAATCATAAGGATGTCATGGACTTTGTTAGGCAGAACATCTTTTCCTGGTTTGGAATACCAAAGGCCATGATCAGTGATGGTGGAAGTCATTTTATCTACACCCAATTCCATGCCCTACTCAAAAAATACGGGCTTAACCACTACATTGCTACCCCATATCATCCGCAAACAAATGGGTAGACCGAGGTCTCAAACAGGGAGATCAAGAATATTCTATAGAAGACTGTGAGACCTGACAGGAAGGATTGGTCCGCACGACTGGATGATGCCCTGTGGGCATACCGGACTGCTTTCAAGAGCCCGATCGGCATGTCACCTTATCACCTGGTCTTTGGCAAAGCTTGCCACCTTCCTGTCGAGTTGGAACACCGGGTTTACTGGGCCGTCAAGTAGTGTAACATGGATGACAGTTAACTAATGCGCAGAGGACACTATAACTCTCCGAGCTCGAGGAGATTCGTCGGGACGCTTTTGAGAATAGTTAGCTATACAAGGAGAAAATGAAAACCATCCACGACCGACTCATCCATAGAAAAACCTTCGAGCCTAATCAGCAAGTTTGACTTTTTGATGCCCATTTGAAACTCTTTCCAGGGAAGATCAGGTCCAAGTGGACAGGACCATTTCGGGTAGTCAAGCCCTACTCCAATGGGGCGGTTGAAATCGCTGATCCGAATACTGGGCACACTTTCATAGTCAATGGCCAGAGATTGAAACACTTGCCCACCCAGGTTCCCCCAAAGGAGGTTGTCACCCTTATTGAAGGATAATACAAAGCACCGCCCAGTTGGAGGCATTAAACTCAGCGCTTGCTAGGAGGCAACCCAGAAGATTCAGACTGATTTGGTATTTTACTTCACTCAAGTAATATCTTTTTTGACCCCTATGCATCCATGTATTTATCAATGAGGACATTGTCCAACTTAAGCATGGGGGGTGGTAAATTGCATGATTCTTTTTTTTTTTTAGAAAGAAAGGAATGCTATCGAATCACCGATAGCAAACCAGGAGAGCTATTATTGATAATAAAAAATATTTACAAGTTCGACTCCCAATGCTGTATGAGACACCAGCAAAAATTTACAATATTTTTCACATACACTGGGATCTCCTGAAAAACACACTCATTTCTAGCCCTCCATACAGCCCATAACACAGCCACCATGTGTATATAAGGCTTATTCCCATCCACAAGGTAGCGCCACAAATTCCCCCAAGTGGGTAAGGACTCGTTGCATACTCTCCTCCATACATAATCAGTGATCGCACATGAAGAAAAGATATGAACGCTAGAATCATTATGCAACCCACATAAAAAACAAAACTGGGCGGGGGTCCCCATCCTTCTATGCCTCAGATCTCCAGTAATCAATCCATCCCTCCTGCAGAGCCATAAGAAAATTTGTAAATTTAGTGGTATTTTTAACTTCCATAGCTTTTTCCCCATTTCTTCATCTTTCGCCATCCTGGAGGACATTATCAACCTGTCATAGGCAGCCGCAGTAGAAAAATTACCTTCCCATTTGTATGTATCATATTCCTGAGGCATGGGTTTGAAAGCCGCAAGCTCTTGCATGAGACGTTCAATCTCTACACGGGATCTTGTTTCATGAATATGCCACCCATCATTATTTAACAACCACTACTCCGAATCCACATCCCAATAATCGGCTACCACTGCATTTTTATTTGCAGCCAGAGCATAAGCAAGGGGGAACCTGTCTTTAAACATTCCTCCATGTACCCAATTTTCCAGCCAAAACTTGAAGCTTTTTCCATCACCTAAAACTGATTTGAAAAAATTCCAATTATCTTTCAGGGCCCGCACCACAGAAGACCAAAAGGGGGACCATTTACGTGGGTTAAGATGATTTATCTCATCATTGGTACTCCCATAACTGTCCTGGATAATTTCTGTCCAAATTTTTTTTCCCCCTGTAGCAATCGAACAGCCCACTTCAATAGTAGCGCTTCATTAAATTCTTTGAGGGATCTAACACCCAAACCTCCCATCTGCTTAGGTTTGCAAACTGATTCCCACTTTAAGGGTTGAAAAAAGGACCCTTGATGAGAGGCCCCTTTCCAAAAAAATCGTTTCCGCATCACCTCCAGCTTTTTCCAAATAGAATTTGGAGCTCTAAGGACAGAGAAAAAGAAGATGGGAATTGAAGTGATAACAGAATTCAGTAATATATATCTCCCCCCTTTTGATAAGTATCTACTGCTCCAACCCTCCAATTTCGTAGCTACCTTTTCAAAGAGGAAAGGCCAATCTGCTTTCTTCATCTTAGAACATTTCAGAGGCAGACCCAGATATTTAATCGGCAGTGGAACCACATGTGTACCAAGAATGGTGGAGATCTCATTCTGTAACCCACTATTCATCCCAAAACAGACCAGGGAAGATTTACTACAATTCAATCTGAGACCAGAAACCTCTCCAAAAATTTTTACCATATGTAACAGAGCCTGCGCTTCTCTCTTCCCCCCTTCCACAAGAAAAACAGTATCATCAGCATATTGAAGTACAGGGGCTAGAGCCCTATGATTAGACAGTGAATCCCCCCTTATAAAACCATCCGCTGCCAGTTTACAAGCAAATCTAGCCAAAGTATCCACCGCAAGGTTAAAAATCAGAGGGGCAATAGGGCAGCGAAATGGGGCGAAGGCGGGAGCAGAAACATTTTGAAAAGGGTTTTTACATATCTCCAATTTACTACAGTCTAAGTATCTGCATACATTTTTTGCACAGACTCACTCCTCAAAGATTCTGAGGAAAATTGGATAGCTAATGAACTTTCTAAGGTGGCATGGCTGGCAAATTGTCATGGGTAACAACCCATTGGCAGGTTGTCCAAAGCCCAGCCACGGGACCACCTTCTTTTTATTGCCTCTAGGTAAATTTGAGATCAGGGAAGCCACCTACCAAATAAAAATAAAAAAAGAAGAAAAAAAAGAGAACAAAATAAACCACACTTCACCACACGAGTATGGCTGGCAAGTGATCGTGGGTAACAGCCCATTGGTCGGTTGTCCAGAACCTAGCTCATTAAATGCACAAAAAGAACCAAAACACTTAAGGAAGAAGCGAGGAAGTAGAGCAAGCCGGAGAGATATACACTGGAAAAATCCTTGTGTTGACCCTAAGTAAAACAAACGTAGGGAGAAAGCTACTGATCGAACAAATACACCTTCAGGAAAAATACTTCATTTTCTGGTCACCTAGGGGCATAGAAACCCAAAGTCTGTCTAAATTACCATTGAGTGAGTCTATCACAATCTTCACACCAAGATGCTTAGCACTTAGAGTTTTTCCGAGTTTTGGGTGGGTCGAGTAGCTGTAAAAAGTTACCAACACACTCTTAACTCCAAAAATCTAAAAATAAGAATATATATATACATGCCTTAAAGCAAGGATTCAGGCAATTCATATTTTGGTAGACACCCGAGCACTACTTAGTCTCTGTAGATCAAGATCTTAGTATATTTCCTCCTGTTGATAAGTGACGAAATGTCCAAGTAATTACTTCTTGAATTCCGACTGGAAATAATGGCTAGAATAAACCTTGCTAGGGACTAGCAAAGTGTAAGCATGGGGTATGATAACACCGCATTGTACAATGCTAACTCTGCCAAAAGGGGAGGGTCTTAAAGGTAAAATGCACAGAGAATACATCATAAATAAGAATAAGAGCATCGCATGCATCGTACAACAAGACTACTTATAATGCATTATTAATGGCCATGTATGCAAGTACATGTCAAAATAGGCCTCAGATGAGTGATCGGACCGCACGGATGGATCCAGAGCGACGAACGGAGTCCAACGGACTCAAAATTAGCTAAATCCAACATCCGGAGCGCCCACAATTGGCCCAAGAAGTTCTGACCATTGATCTGATGATCAACGGTCATGAAGCCGCCATGTGTCAGCATCCCCGCACTCCTCAACCGTAGCGTAGCACTAGCGCTTCCACCGCAAGATGAATCTAATCCATCCGATCTTTGATCGAACGCCTGAGAGGCGCTCTCCTTGTGCCCCACAGCCTCAGCACCTCACGGCCACAGCAGCTCACGACCGTTGGATCTTCATCCAACGGTCGCTCGCACCATGCCACCTCCGCATCTCCGCGACACAGCTGCAAGCGTAGCGCAGTGGAAAGTGCCTCACCCCCGCACAGTGGGGCGCGGGTTCGAATCGCCCTCTGCAGCGCAAATTAAAGGAGGGATTGGCGCATGCGATCTCGGCCGTCGATGCACGATCAAGCGGCTGGCAGTAGGCGATGCGATGCAATCCCGCACATCCGAGACAAACACCTGTGATGACGAGTGGGGCTCGAGCACAGCAAGCGCGATCCAAGCACACTCCCACGAGCAATCTCACACAGCCCACAGCATGCGCGCACGGATCATGCATGAAGAAGCGCGAGCTCGCGCATGAGACCGCTGGGAAGGAGGCTTCATCGACTCTTTAAGCATGGGTTTAGCGACATCTCGGACGTCGCTAAAGCCCATACTTAAAATAGAAACCTCTTCTTCCTATATAAACCCCTCCCAACCACCCATGTAAAGCATTCAATTCACCTTGCAAGTGTTGTAACACCCTCCTAGCCCCTTTTAGCCTCTCTTGTAGTCAATGGAGTCGACGAGCCACCGACGAAGCCTCCTTCCACCGTTGTGGCCGCCTCGCCATCTCCCTTCTCTCTCTCTTTCTTTCCCTTTAATCTAGCTTTACTTCTTTTTTATTCAATCATTTAGCTACCGTTGTATTTATAAAACTTGACTTGCATGTTTAATATAGTGTTGATGTTGTTCTCCATCTTACTTTGAGTAATGGCTATGACTTAAAAAACTCTAACCCTACTCCCTCTCTCTCTCCCTCTCTCTCCCTTTCTCTCTCTCACTCATTTTTCTACCACATCTTCTTGCAAGCAAAAACTCGTTATGTTCGTGACATTAAGTGACAAAGAAAATTTGATTTTTACACCTCCCTGTGATCGACACTCGGACTCACATTTGTTCCTTCTTTTAAAACCGACGTTGCGAGCACGACCTATAATGATCCTTTTAAACAAACACGTCTTCCGCACGTCATGCAGTAGGTGGCACTGGCTACTCAACACCTTGACCAGAACATGGTTCTATAATCCATGGTCAGCTAACACTGAGTAGAGTGGTGATTAAGCCATTTACATGCAATTTAACATAAAGAAACAAGCAAATAATTAATCATTCGTTTCCATTTATCTCAACTAGGTGTTTCTGATTCGGTTATTCTAATAAGGATCCACAACATTTTTTTATCCTCTTATTCCCTAAGGGAATGATCTTGATTGCAGTTTATTCCGCAATATAGGATGTACACGTGACACTCTCCTCGCCGGGAGAGCCCCTGTGGTAGTCCTACACCCGATCTACCACCCCGAGGTCATGGTCACGACGTACCGATGAATAAGGCATACGCGATAAGTGCACGGGTAGCTATCCCGAACTGGCACGCGGTCAGTCGTTTCTGCCAGTGGGTATGCCCCAAACATATGGCACAAAACAAAACAGGGCCTTGCCCTCTCAAAACAGGGGTTTCGCCCCTCAATAATCTACGTACCCTCGCCCGACTATCCCAGTTTGCCCAGTGGGCCTAACAAGAGTCAGTGTAGGGTGGCCGGTCCTAACCCCGGGCCCCATGGGACTGCTGGCTCCCCCCCTACACTAGAGTAATAAGAGTCGGTGTAGGGTAGTCATTCCTAACCTCGGGTCTCAACCTAAGGGCGGCTAGCTCCCCCCTACACTAAAGTGACGGTAACTCTCCTCGATACCGCGTACACGAGGGCTAGCTCACTTTCCATGCAAAAGGGACAGTTGCTCTCCTCGGTACCATGTACTCGAGGGCTAGCTCACTTCCCTCCTACATACGATATTTGTTGCATATACGTGAGTTCCTCTTCTAGCTCCCCATAGGGTTCATGCATTGTATTCATTTCATTTCGTTTCACGATATGCATATCTCATTGTTCATATCTAGGTTCTTAACCTTATAATAGACAGCTTGTGATTTAATAATAAAAGGAAGCATCACATCATTTAACTATTCATTTTCTAGCATTAAGGGTTCTAACATGCACTTCAGAATAGACCATGTGGCTCAAACAATGTTCATTCACTCAATTCTGCCCTAGGGTTCATTTCATATCCTAGGGTTCAATCAATTCATTCTAAGATAGCATGCATTTTGATTACTTAAGTCATAGTTTTAAGAAAAACCACTCTATCAGAAAACACGAGTGGAATGGGAGCTCGAATCGCAGATCCCGTCGTCTTCGCAGGCCCCGGATACGCTACTGGCTGGAGAACTATACAATTGATCGAATCACATCAAACAAGTTCAAAACAATATAAAACTGACACAAACACGTAGAGAACTCTGAAGTAAAACAAACGACACGTCGTTCGCGCAAAATCTACTCCATTTGGGCCCTGAACGGGCCAAAAACGTGCACTCTGACTAAAATCAAACATCTGGGACTAGACCCAGACATCTTAAACAACCACAAAGGCTTGCCTTACTTTCCTACGACTTCTTCAAATGCCTGAACCCCTCCGTAGCCATCTGAGGGAGATCCCAGACATCTGACACTCCTTCCGGTCATCTGGGAGTGCAATTATACATCTAGCACTATCTCTAGACGTCCTAAAGCACCTTGAAGGGTGCACCATACGCGTTTCCAACGAACTGCACCTGCGCATGTGCGCACGCGGGTCTAAAAACAACACATAAAAAGTTACGTACATGCAAAGCATGCTCGTGCATGGTACGTACCTCGGCCTCTATGTACTGTCAGACGTCCAACGCTAGCTCCGGACGTCCTAAGGCTCCTCCAAACATCTGGATAGCGTCCCAGACATCTGATACTGCGGAAAAATGGTTCTGCAATACGCCCTGCGATATTTCTCCCTACGCAGCTCTCCGCCCGCAGAATCGTAGCTGCTGCTCCAGTAGTTGTAGGAGGTCGCGGAGCTCCTCTCCACGAGCTCCCTTGGCCGCACCTCCTCTCCCACGCACGCTCTCGAGCTCCCTCGCGCTCCTCCGGTAGACTCTCCTCTTCCACGCTCTCGCTCTCCCTCTCCTCTGTCTCGAGCTCCCCTCCTTCGCCACTCGTGATTGCAAGGGGAATGGGAAAGGGGGTGGTCGCCGACTGGTGGTGGAGCAAAGGTGGAGGTGGTGGTGGCAATGTGGAGATGGAAAGGGCGGAGGGGTATTAAATAAGGAGAGGGTTAGGGTTTTGTGAGGGGGGTGTGTGCGTGGGTGTGTGCGTGGGGGAAGAGAAAGAGGGAAAAAATTGTGAGATTTTCCCCGTAAGGTTTCCTCTTTCCCGCAAAGCTCATAAACTTAAACCCAGGGGGTTTAAAATTACACTTACATCCCTACCCTTCTGGGAAAACCTCGAACGACACTTGGGAAGGGTCATTTCACAATGGCCCTTAACTCTTTGAATTCTTTACAAATAGGCCCCTAGGTTTTCTATCTTCTTCACATTCCAATCTCTATGCCATTTTTGGAAACCCACACCTTCACTGTTGAGATTCAAGAGAGGATTTTTCATTCGATTCTCAATCAATCACTCCCAAAATTGAAAGGGAGATTCCTTGAGGAATTCCCTTCCAAATGAGACCATTAATGAATCCTAAAATCCTCTAGAATCCTCATGTGAACGGTTTGAATGCACGTGTATCAAGCTTGCACATGAAGGTCGAAGTTCACAAGCTTGTTTCCAAGCTTGGAACTCCATCCTAAGGCCTATAAATGGACCTACATTGTGTTCCTCACCTCAGCAAATCTTCACCTCAGAAATCCTCCCATTCTTTTTCTCCAGCCACCTTCGGATTTTGCTCCGGCGACCTCCTCTGCTACCCTCTTCCGACCATCCAACCATCAAATTTGACGACCCATCTCCGTCCTCTCTTCCTCGTGAACCTCTCCGGCCAAAGAGAGGTCGCTCCTCTACCCCATTCGTCGTCGCCATCCTCCCATCGTCTTCTCCTTCTCCGGCTCTGGTCAGCCACAACCGGAGCTTTCCGACCTCCTTCCTCCCCTCTAAGACCCCTCATTCCTTCCTCTCTCTCCCTCTACATCATTTCCCCCTCACCTACACTCCAAATCAACCACGCTACCGCCCTCATGCCCTCTATCTCCCTCTGCTCCGGTGATGCTCCAACGAAGCCTTCCTACCGCTCCATCGCACGACACTCGCCACCACCACCTCCATTAGCTCCGCCTCGACTCGCCCTACAAAAGCCCACAAGAAATTGAGGGCTTCACCATCCCAATCGCCCCACCAAGCACAACTCCGTTTGCACATCTCCCCTTAGGTCGTCAAACCTCCACTCTTCACCAAACACCACGAAATCGCCACCACTACTTTCGCTGTGCTCCGGCGGATCTTTTGAGCTATTTTGACGAGGCCACGAGGCTATGTTGTGGTTTTCAGGTACACCACCGGTGTTCCGCCGCTGTGCCCTCTTTCTCCGACCTCAATTGTCTTGCTCATGCCATGTTCTTCCTTGCTTCCATGCCTAGGTGAAGCAGCTCTGCTCCAGGTGCACGATCAGGTCATCAATTGAAGAAGCCAGCCACCCCTTCATCCATAATTTGGAGCTTCATCGTCTGTAGCTGCTGCGCAAGGAGAACTGGGATGAATAGTCCCACATCGTGGGTTGCCGAAGCTCGCACATGACATAAGAGGAATTCGTGCATTGGACCCCTCGCCCAGTCACGAGGGGTCGGGTCCCTCAGCCACGCGCTCTACTGTGCTCTCTCAACACTTAGTCGCTTGGAGGCCTTTGTGCTCTATTGTGCCTCTCCCTGAGGCTTGAAGAGAAGAGGGCTTTGCCTCTGTGTGTGACTTGAAGAGAAGAAAGGCCCTTTGCCTTTGCTAGTTAATGCACCTGAGCACCTATTCTGACATCTGATATTCTGAGGGATTGATATACTGTGGTTGAAATTAAGCTTTCATATATTAAGTGCTTGTAAAACTTGAAGAGTAAATTGGTGATTCAAATCACCATTTTACTCTAATCTTTTTGCACTTTTAGACTTGAATCTTCTAATAAATCATTATTCCTCTTGTTATAATTGTTTATACTTCTGATTCTATTGTGATCTCTGATATTAATTGTTATACTTGCTCCCTATGTTCGACCTCAAATACTCTTTTGAATTCGAGCTATAAATTGTATTTGTTCACGCGCTATTACGGCTGTACTACAACTCATCTTTTATAAAACCCCATTTTAGCCCGTTAACACTTGGGTAGTGAGAGATACCTCTGGTAACTTCGTGAGGGCTACTACTACAAAGATCCATCTACTCAACAAAGATCTAGCTCTCCTAAAAGCTATGCATCACTTCCTTACTAATTGGCATCATAGGAGCCTTCCTATCATTCTTGAGGTGGATTCTTCCATGATCTACTTCTGGTGGAAAGGAAAATTGCAAGTGCCATGGAGTGTTAAATGGCACTTTAGTCAGATCAAGACTGCTTAAGGATCACATCATGTTGCAATATGTCCACCCAATGGCAAATCGTCTTGCAAATCTCATTGCCTCCTCTGTGATGGGTCCTTGGACCTTCTTCCAGTCTGATTATCTTATTGGAGAAAGGTGCTACAATTCAATCAAGCTGGACAAGATTCATTTTCCCTACATCATTAGTTGAATCGACTGCTACTTTTCTTTTTGCTTTTCCTGTTGTTTTCTGTCTTTGTGTTTTTCTACTGGGCCATGAGTCATGGCCCCCTTTTTTTTGTACTAGGTAGGTTTTGATCTAGTCCCCCTACCTTCTTCTTCTTTTTGGCCTCCAGGGAATGGGGGATGAATAATATTAGCTCCCATTTTTGTTAAAAAAAAAAAAAGAGCGGGAGGTCCCAAACACCAAGGCCCCCAAAATTAGGAGGGCGCGTGATACATTTCCAACTCACCCAATGATGTATATGACCAGAATCAAAAGAACCCCAAAAGAAATTTGCAAAGATGTATTCCAACTTACGGTAGACAGCTTTGGGGACTTCAAGTACAAAAAGGATATGAATAGGGATGAAGGAGAGATCATGCTTAATCAAAAGAAGTCTAGCTGAAGTAGAGAGGAGATGAGCCTTCAAAGAGGCAAGTTTAGATTGAATCTTCCCAATGATAAGATGAAAGTAAGAGATTTTGGATCTCCCAGAGAAAATGCGACAACCAATGTAAGTGAATGGAAAGATCCCCAATTGGGAGCCAGTAATCTGGAGAATGAGGGAAAGTCTACAAGAGGGGAAATGCTGACCAACAAAAGAAGAGCTTTTAGTTAGACTAACTTTTTGATGGAAAGCATTTTCGAAGTTCTTAATGAAATTGGCAAGATTAGAGATGGATTTAATTGATCCATTCAAGAAAACGATAATATCATCCCCATAAAGAAGGGAAATAGGAGGGGAAACTCCTCTTTTAACAGAAAAGGGGGAAATTTTGCCCATGAAGGCAAGCTCTCTAAGGCCGTGAATGAAAGGCTCCTTGAAAAGATCGAAAAGGTAAGGAGAAAGAGGATCCCCTTGATGAAGGCCCTGAGAAGCAGTAAAAAAATGGGAGTAGACCCCATCAATAAGGATAGAAGTCCCATAATGTTCCACACAAGCCTTGAAAAGACTAATACACTTAGGAGAGAACCCAATTTTTTCCAAAATCTGGTAAAGGACAAACCATTCAACTCTATCATAAGCTTTCTCAAGATCAAGTTGGAGAGTGACATTGGAGCCAAAGACTTTATGATCGATTCTTTGAGTAAGTTCAAAGGTGATGGCAATATGATCAAGCATGGATCTACCTTCAATAAAGCCAGCCTGCTAAGGCGAAATCAAATTTAGGAGAAGATTACAAAGACGATTAGCCAAAATCCCAAAGGCGATTATATAATAGACATTACAAAGGCTAATAGGCCAAAAATTGGAAAGATGTAAAGGCGAGACATTTTTAGCAGTGAGAGAAATGAAAGTATTATTAAAAGCCTGCAAAGTAGCCTAGTTGGAAAAAAAAGAGGTGATGGTAGCTATCAAGTCCTATTTCAAAATATCCCAGAAGGCCAGAAAAAATTTAGAATTGAAGCCATCAGGACTAGGGGAACGATTGTTGGGCATATTGGAAAGAGTATCAATAGAAGTGGGAGGAATAAAGTCATGGGACACCAGAGGAGGAATAAAGTCAAGGAGAAAATCATTAGAAGTGGGACCCTCAGAGGAGAGAAGATCTTGAAAAATTTTAGACCATTTATGTTTTGTAGTAGGGTTATTTTTGACAAGGTCAAAGAGTGTAGATGAGACTAATTGAAGAGCTTACCCATCTTAAGGTAGGTGAAGAAAGTCTAAGCTCAAAAAAATAGCATCCACTTAATCTGAGCTAAGTCCAAGGTCAATTAATTGCCCAACAATAATGAGATTATATGTATGAGAGATTACACCTTGTACAACATGTACAATTTGATGGACTAATGAGGTTCATGCTTGAGTGTATGTGTGTATATATATGCCCCTAGCTCCATATTTGATATTGTTGTGCTAGGTTGATATAATAGCATATCAATCTATATTGCAAAAATTATTACATGGATTTGTAAGGGCCAAATCATATGCAAATAGTGGATAGTGAAGTACTTCATAACCAAGTCAAGAGTTAATGGTCCTTCCTATTCAAGTCCTCTAACATTCAGCAAAATTCTAGATAGTCCCAATTGATTTTGTGGGAGCCAAGATGTCACATGTCATATGGTTTCTTCATGCTGCATGTAAAAGAGAAGATTGTACATTGGTACAAAAAGTGGAGATTTCTGCATCAAAATTTGCTAATTAATTCAGTGAACCACAACACAAATATGATACAAGTTAGAACACTATTTTATTATACAACAAGGTGAGGATTATAAACTCAACAAAGGGATATTAAACGACGATAAACAAGAGAGTATTGAGGGCAAGAACCATAAGACTAGACATGTGAATCAGCCTTGGCATGCTCAACGGAATGAATGATTAGGGGTATTAGTCACTTACCATTACAATCAAAGGTGGGGAACTACTACTATGAAAAAAAAGAATTAGGTCAACCTCTTGACTTACACCTTCTTCCTTTCAATTCCCTCTTAATTGACGTGTGGAGTTTAGAGGCTCCATCCGTTCAACTATAGACCTAACACAAGAGCTAGCCTCAAATTAATATATTAGGAATCTAGACATGTGATTCAAATTTGTGAATGAGAATTCCTCTAATTCTTACATAATAACCCCCTTATTGACGTAAATATGTTCGCACTGGTCCATCTCTACTTGCATGTTCTCTCTTATAAGGTTACTCTTGATCTTGGCATCATTAGGCCCATTTGCATGAGTCATTGCCTTATATATGTTCGCACCAGTCCATCTCTACTTGCATGTTCTCTCTTATAAGGTTACTCTTGATCTTGGCATCATTGGGCTATCTAAATATGGCATTGCATTCCTCTTGTCACCATCTTCATCCAAAACAAATTCCACTTACTTCCTCAAGTATGCTCTTTAAATAAATGTGCTAATGATTGATGAGAAGGATCCCTCAAATGTGAAATGCACATTATCATGTTGTAGTTTTCTAATGTTTGAAAATCAAACTCAAACGATTAATTATCATCCCATGTTTGTCTCTCCATTCAATTTTTATCAATTGCCTTTAGCATGCAACACTTGACCATCCTCAGGTCACGCATTGTTCATCAGTGAAGCAATTGTCTCACATAGCATGATGGTCCTTTGTCCAATGACGACCAATCTCCATGCCATACAAAGCCTCAAGCACTATTGTGCATACTTATTTTTGTTGGATTTGAGAGCCTAATTGCATCAATTGGGAAGCAATTGTTATACGGTGATGTGGAAATTCATGTTGAAATCAGTGAGATTTGGGAGAGGTTTTTAGTCTCAGACTAGAAGTGGACCAACCTCTTGGTAGGTGTAAAAGGCTTCTGCCGCCTATGACTTATGTAGCAAAGAATGAGAAGTGGAGCTGGGGACCATGCATGTAAGCGCGTGCACCCCACCCCACCCCTCCTAGGCTACGGCTCGGGCTCAGGTGAGAATCAATTTGAAACTTGGAACTTGATCTCTTTTGTTAAGAATTTTTAATCTCACGATTTTCACTTGGATTCATAGATCAAATAGTGAAATTGGTCGACCAATTGTTTTCGTCGATCAATGAATTGATTTTGGTTGATCAATTGGTTTGATCAACCAAAAAGTTAAGTTTGATCGATTAATTTATTTTGGTCGATCAATTACCATATTTCCACAAAACGAGAATTTCCTTAAACGTCTGGTCATGAACTCTATATAAGGGTCACAAGAGGTCTCTCATTTGACACACAAGAGCAAAAATGCTTTCTCCACTCTCTTGATGGTAACACCATCATTAGCCATAACTAACTTAAATTAGTTAAAATCAAGTGACAAATGCTCCTGAATGATCGTCTAAGGATCGTAATTCCATACAAATCCATTTTGAGAAGAAAACATTAAAAAAGGTTAATTATGCAGTTTTAACATCACACCATGGATGTAGAGTAACCACAGGATTTGTCAAGGATTACTTAAAGGTCAATTGAGCATTAAAGTCCAAAGAGTACATCCACACAAACAGAAATGGGGTTTCATGCATTTCGAGAACCGAATTAGAACACAAAATCCGAAATTCAAATCTGCTTAAATTGAAGAGGTTCTGGTTAGGATAAAATTCATCTAAACTTCCTAAAATTCATAGAAAAATATTTTAAGAGGTTTGGTACCCTTGGTTTAACCATCTAAACCCATTTTGACCTTGAACATAGTCTCAAACGTGATTTTGTCCTAATTTAGCCTTCTATGCAAATTGCCAAGTCAAACATTATCAAAAATGAAATTTAAGTTCACCATCAGATTTCTTGGGTCCAAATTAGATTAGTACCAAAATTTGAGCCCAATCAGAGTCCATTTGACCTACTTTACAACTTAGTCTCTAGACCTCTATTCCTTGCATTTAAACCCTTAGCGTTCATCTTTTCCTTTCAAAGAAGCCCCTAGCTTCTTGCCTATTTTGCGAATAGATCCAACCGCCATCTTCTTCCTCGTGATCAAACAGGAAAAGAAGCAGCAACCAACCCAAACATGCTTCATTGATTTTGGCACGTTGATTGATGGAATCTAAACTAAAAATCGCCAAACTTGGCGAAATTGAAATCAAGATCAATCCCAATCTCTTGAAACCGTTCTCACGGCCAATCTCTTCCAATTTCTCCATCGAAAAACTCAAGAAGCGTAGGTTCTGAAAGTGGCAAGGCCACCTTCCAATTAAGAGCTCCTTAGCAAATTTAAGAGAGAAACCTCTCGTATATATAGGGTCGCGTGTGTGCAAGTCAAATTTGTCTAATTTCTGGCATGCAAATCCACCCTTACTTCTTCCTCCAATGCCATTGACGATGACCTGGAGCTTCTTTAAACCCCTTCTTAAGCTTCTCCCACGTAAAATAGGGAGAGGGCTTCTCCTCAACACCTCATCGCCGTGCTTCCGAATAAAGAACACAACCCAATTACCCCCTTGTCGGCTCCATTTTCACCTCCTTCGTCCACAACTCTGGCGTGCCTCTAACAAGCTTCCTTGAACCTTGATGATAACATTATCATCAGCCATATCTAGCTTTATTTAGTCATAATCCATTGATAAATGTTCCTACATAACCGCCCAAGAGCCTTAATTCACTGCATATCCATTCTGTGAGATAAACTTGAAAACAGGAGTAAAATTATAGTTTTAACAAAATATCCTAATTGTAGAACAATCACAGGATTTCTCAGGGGTTTATTAAAGGTCATATGGTTATAAATGTCTAATAAGTGGGTTCAAGCAAACAGAAATGGGTTTTCACGTGTTTTGAGAATTAAATGACATATGAAATCCTAAAAATAAATCTGCTTAATTCACTGAGGTTTTGGTCAGGATAAAACTCACCTAAACCTTCTAAAAATCATATAAAAATATTCTTTAAGGTTGGTATGCATGCTTTGACCATTGGAATCCATTTTGACCTAAAATAGAGTCTCGGACGAACAGTTGCCATAATTTAGGTTTCTATGCAATTTATCCCATCAAACTTGGTAAAAACCTAAATCTAACTTCACCATCAGGTTCCTTTGGTCAAAATTAGGTTTGTACCAAAATTTGAGCTCAATCAGAGATCATCTTGACCAAGTTTGTATTTTCATCCAGTCTAACTCTTTTCTCTCACACACATGCCCTTAACTTTCAAATTCTTTGCAAGAACCCACTTGTTACGACTCGATCCTCGAATCCCTACAGGACACGAGAATTGGACCGACTCAACTGATCCCAAGACTCAGTCGTCCAACGAGAAAGTAACCAAAAAGCAGTAAAATAAACCACATTCACCATGCAAGCAACTAACAGTAACAAAATTACAGCAGTAGGGAAAAGAACTACTACAGTACACAACAGTAGAGAATTAAAAAAAAGTACAAAAATATGAAGTTTATAATAAAAGAGTACAAAGGTGTAATAGAATACTCATTACTATAGAAAAACGGGTACAACAAAGTACAACTACTGGGCTCTACTAGGCCGAGCACCCTCCGCAGCCGTAGGCTCTGGCTGCTCAACACCTGGACCTGAAAAAAAGTGGTAAGTATGACACGTCAGCAAAATGCTGAGTAGAGTGGCAACCAGCTAGCTAAGAAAAACAGTAAATGTGGACAAGTAGCAGTTGTTTTAATTTCTTTCTTTAGTTTACTCTTTCTTGGTTTATTTCTCAGGTCTTTCTCTGGATCTCGAATGTTCCTCATGGGAATGATCTTGATTGCAGTCATTTCCAAAAAGTAGAAGTAGCACGTGGTGCTCTCCTTGCCGAGAGAGTCCCCTGTGGTGGTCCTATCCTCAGTCAACCACCCCAAGGTCGATGACAGGCGTAACGGTGACTATGGCACGCGCGATAAACGCACGGGTAGCTACCCCACACTGGCACGTGGTCAGTCGTTTCCATTAACGGGTTCTCCCAAAGCACAGCATGGAACTAGTATAGGGCAGACCCTCTCAGTAACAGGGGTCCAGCCCCTCCACAGTAACCAAATAGGGGTCTTGCCCCTCCACAGTCCGCGCACCCTCGCCTGACTACCCTGGTTTGCCCAGTGGGCCTAACAAGTCAGTGTAGGATGGCTAGCTGAACCCTGGGCCCCGTGGGGTGGCTAGCTCTCTCCCTACACTAGTAGCTCTCCCCAGTACAGTGTACGCAAGGGCCACAGAGTCGATATAAAGTGGCCAGTCCTAACCCCAGGTCCCAACCCTAGGGCGGCTAGCTCCGCTCTGCACTAAACAGGGGGGACAGTCACTCTCGTTGGTACTCCGTACTAAAGGGCCAGCTCACTTCCCCAGTTCCATTCTATTTATTTTCTAGGAGCTCTACTCCAAATTCCCTGTAGGGTTCATGCTCATATTTCTCAGGCCAAGCCATACTAGGTTTCATCATTTCAGGTTTATTGCATATAGCACATGTTTACAATGTTCAAACTTTCTTTTTCAATTTATAAACAGGCAGCTAGTATTTATTTGCAAACAACAGGAATTACATGTAACAGTACTCTATATTTCACAGACAGCTGTTATCCAATTACAAGCAATTATTATTACTCTATCTACTCATCCAAGACTATAGTTCAAGCATTTAATACAATCGCTCCAAAGTTTCTAGTCCTAGGATTCATGCCATGCCCTAGGATCTATCATTCAATCTAGTTTTCAGGTCCTAGGATTCATGCCATACCCTAGGATCTATCATTCAATCTAGTTTTCAAGTCCTAGGATTCATGCCATACCCTAAGATCTATCATTTATTTCAGATATGCATTTATGTTTATAAGTAACTAAGGAAAGCCACTCTACCCGCAAAATCGAGAGTAATGGAGGGGTGATCGGCAGGTCCACATGCCTCCGCAACCCCCAAAGCCGTAACAGAATGAGGTCCTAACACAAGGAGCAACCACAAGAAACCACTCAGAATAGGATAAAAGTATTCCAAACAAGTAGAGGAACTTATTCTAAGAAGAATGGAATCTTAAACGCGGAAATCGGGCCTCGAACGGACGCTAAACGGGTCAAAAACGACAACTCTGACTCAAATCAGACATCTGGGACATCTTCCAGACGTCTTAAAAGGGGTCCAGATCTATACCTCGCTCTGCGTTGCTCCTTAGACATCTAGGGGTTCTGCTGAACCGTCTGGACCTAGTTTCAGACGTCTGACCACCTCTCCGGATGTCTGGAGACGCTCTCCGCCGTCTGGTGACTTGCCCAGATGTCTAAATCACGTGGAAGGGTGTGTCTCGTGCCTTCCCAAAGCTAAACCTGCACACACACGCAAAAATCCCTCAACAAGGCACGCGACAGAGCTTCAGTGGAACGGCCTGCATGGCCGTATCCGCAGAAGGATATGTAGGAGGAAATACGTACCTTTCAGTCGTCTGGAGCTCCCTCCAGACGTCGCCCGCGTCGTCTGGATGTAGGTCCAGACGTCTGATTCTGGAAAAAATCCCAGAATCAGAAGCTCCTTCGGCTTCTTCCCACTGCGCGCGGTCGCGCCGTGTTTGTCCGCCCGCTGCTCGAGCTGCAGCAGCACCGGGGAAACCTCCCCAGCACAATGCTCCTCCGCGCGCACGTCGGCCGGCCTCGAGCTGCTCCGTTGAGCTCTCTCTCTCACGGCTCGCGCGCTCTCTCCTCTTCCCTCTCGCTGCACCTCTCCTCTCCACCACTGCACCCGGCAGCAGCTGCTGCCCCCATTCTCGCTCTCGTGCTGGAGGAGGAGACGGATGGATGTGGGTGGCGTGAGGGAGAGGAGGATATATGTAGGCACGTGGGGGGGGGGGGGGGGAACTGCTGCAGGTTGGCGGGGGAAGAAGAAAGAGAAGGGGGCGGCGGGGTTTTAGTCTGCGCGCGGCACGCACGAAGACTCGCGATCGTACGCACGCAAAAATTAATTTCCAGACATCTAGGAAGGCGTCCAGACGTCTGGACCAACTCCCAGACGTCTTAAAGTGTTTTGATGTCACGGTCTTAACAACATAACAAACTCAAAGGAAGTTTCACCCTCGAAACTTGCGCTAACTAGGGTGCGAAAAAAGAACAATAACCACATAACAAACTCAAAGAGGACAGAAGCCGGTCCAAAAAGACGTACCCTCAAAGAGCTCCGGGTACCGCTCCCATATTGCTGCGTCAGGCTCCCAGGTAGCCTCCTCGTACTGCTGGCTCCTCCACTAGACCTTCACCAGGGGTACTTGCTTCCGTCTCAGACTCCGAACGGCTCTGTCGAGAATCTGCACTGCCCACTCGGGGTAGGTCAGGTCGTCACCCACCTCAATGCTCTCGTGGCTCTGAATGTGACTGGGATCGGTGACATACTTCCTAAGGTTGGACACGTGGAACACGTCATGCACACCAGAAAGCTGAGGAGGAGAGCAAGCCTGTAAGCAACGGGTCCAACCCGCTCCAGGACCTCAAAGGGTCCCACGAACCTCGGTGCAAGCTTTCCTCTCACCCCAAACCGCTGCATGCCCTTCATGGGTGAAACACGAAGGAAGACGTGGTACCCAACCTCAAACTGCACCTCTCTGCATTTCCGATCTGCATAGCTCTTCTGTCTGCTCCTGACAGTGCGGAGTCGCCTGTGAATCTGCTCGATCACCTCCTGACTCTGCCAGATCAGCCTGGGACCAACCTCCCACTTGGTCTCCACCTCAACCCAACTCAAGGGTGCCGTACACTTCCATCCGTACAGAGCCTCGTAGGGTGCCATGCCGATGCTCGAGTGATAGCTGTTATTAAATGCAAACACTGCTAGGGGCAAGTGCTCCTCCCAAGAGCCCCTCTAGTCCAGTACACAAGCATGCAAAAGGTCCTTAAGTGTCTGTATCGTGCGCCCAGACTGTCCGTCCATCTGGGGGTGGTACGCCGTACTGAACCTCAACCGTGTCCCCAAGGCCTGCTGAAACTTAGCCCAAAACTGGGTCGTAAAACGGGTATCCCAATCGGATACGATCTCCTGTGGAACTCCGTGTAGACGTACCACGTCGCGAATATACCTCTCTGCCAACTGTGCTGATCCCAAGGTGACTCGGATTGGCAAGAAACGTGCCGTCTTCGTCAATCTGTCAACGATCACCCAGACTGCGTCGTGTCCTCGCTGGGTAACGGGTAAGCCCACCACCAAGTCCATGGTGATGCTCTCCCACTTCCATTCTGGCATTGGCAATGGCTGCAACGGCCCTACAAGCCTCTGATGCTCGGCCTTCACCTGCTGGCACACTAAACACTACTGTATGAATTCACCTACATCCCGCTTCATTCCCCTCCACCAAAAGTCGCGTCTCAAATCATGCTACATCTTTGTGTTTCCGGATGTATGGTGAACCTAGAACCGTGTGCCTAAGTCAGGAGCTCTCTCAATAGCTCCTCATCCCTGGGAACGCACAAACGTCCCCTCATGCGCAGCACCTCGTCTGTAAAGGAGAAGTCCCCAGGGTCTCCTGATAGCACTCTGTCACACAACGACTGCAAGTACGGGTCGGCCATCTGTCCAGTGATGATGCGGTCTATCAGCTCTGGCCTCGTCTGTCGTGTCACAGTCACTACCCCACAGTGCCCCCGTAACTCTAGGGGTCGCCAACTGCCCATCTCCTTCATGAGGCTCCAACTCTGCACCTGCAAACTGGCCAAGTGTGCGGGCGTCTTTCGACTCAAGGCGTCAACCACCACGTTGACCTTTCCCGGGTGGTAGGAAATGCTGCAGTCATAGTCCTTCAGGAGCTCCAACCAATGTCTCTGTCTCATGTTGAGCTCCTTCTGATCAAACAAGTATGTGAGGATCTTATGATCTATGAAAATCTCAAAGGTCTCACCGTACAAGTAGTGCCTCCAAGTCTTCAGGGCGAAGACGACAGCTGCTAGCTCCAGGTCATGGGTAGGGTAGCTATGCTCATGGGGCTTCAGTTGCCGCGAAGCGTAAGCGACAACGTGACCCCTCTGCATGACCACACCCCCTAACCCTTGCAAAGAGGCGTCCGTGTACACAACGAACCCGCCACTACTGTCTGGGATGGTGAGCACAGGAGCTGAAGTCAGCCTCTCCATCAGCTCCTGAAAACACGCCTCACAAGCGTCTGTCCAAGAAAAGAGCACGTCCTTTCAGGTCAGCTGGGTCATAGGACGTGCAATCTGCGAGAAGTCCCTGATAAACCGCCTGTGGTAACCTGCCAGTCCCAAGAAACTGCGGATCTCAGTAACAGTACGCAGTCTCTCCCACCTGAGCACTGCCTCAACCTTAGCTGGGTCCACAGGTAAGCCATCCCCGGAGATCAGATAACCCAAGAAGGTCACCTCCCTTAACCAGAACTCGCACTTGTTGTATTTGGCGTACAGCCTACGTCGTCTCAGTTTGTCCAAAACCATCCACAAGTGCTATCCGTGCTACGTCTGATCTGGAAAATAGATGAGCACATCATCAATGAATACCACCACGAACTAGTCCAAGTACGGTCTGAACACCCGGTTCATCAAGTCCATGAAGGCAGCGGGGGCATTGGTCAGCCCAAACGGCATGACCAAAAACTCGTAGTGTCCGTACCAGGTACGGAAAGCTGTCTTGGAGATGTCTGCTTCCTTGATCCTCAATTGGTGGTATCCAGACCTTAAGTCTATCTTGGAGAATACCGTGGCACCTCGCAGCTGGTCAAACAAGTCATCAATCCTAGGCAGCGGATACCTGTTCTTGATGGTAACCCTATTCAGCTGTCTGTAGTCCACACAAAGGCGTAGGGTACCATCCTTCTTCTTTATGAACAATACAGGGGCTCCCCACGGAGATGCACTAGGCCTCACAAAGCCCTTCTCCAGAAGGTCCTGTAACTGTGACTTGAGCTCTCGCAGCTCAAGTGGTGCCATCCTGTACGGTGCTGTAGAAATAGGGCTGGTCCCCGATACCAGTGAGATCTCAAACTCGATCTCACGCTCGGGCGGTAGTCCTGGCAACTCATCTGGGAACATGTCAGGGTACTCTCTGACCACTGGGATGCTCTGAAAGTCTGCCACAGGGCTGGGCTCCACCACCACACAAGCTAGGAAGCCCTCACACCCCTGCCCCAAAAGTCTCGCCACCCGAAGTGCAGAAATGCACCTGAAGCCTCCATCCACTGGCTGCCTGTGGAACACGAAAGAAGGCAACTCCGGTATGGAGAAGACGATCTTCCTCTCAAAGCACTCCACCAAGGCGTGGTAAGCGGACAACCAGTCCATTCCCAAAATCACGCCAAAGTCCTCCATCTGTATCACGATCAGGTCAGTGGGAAGGTTGTGTCCCCCAATAGTGACCTCACAACCTGTGCACACCTCCTCAGCTACAAAAAGCTGACCACCCGAACCTCTGATCATGAACGGATCCTCTAACAACACACAGTCCTGCCCCAGACTAACCGCAAAACTGGCAGCGACAAAGGAATGCGTAGCGCCGGAATCGAAAAGCATGTAAACAAGTCTGCCGGAAACTGAAACCATACCTGCCACCACTGATCCTGAAGCTCTGGCATCCCTGTGTGTCAGGGAGTTGATACGCCCCTCAGCCCTAGGTGCGGACGAAGCAACCACACTCTAAGTCGGACGAGTAGCCACCGGCCGGTACCCTCCCCGCGACTCCTGTCCTCCTCCTCGCGCATGGAAACCGCAGCCTCCTTCTCGGCACGAGGAGCATCTGCTGACCTCCAGTCTTAGACGGGCAGTTCCTCCTGATGTGGCCCGGCTGGCCACACTGGTAGCAAAGGGGGACTCGACTTCCGCCCTCAGTGGGACCCTGCTGACTGCTGGACAGGGGTCTGGTGCTGGCAGCTGGCCCCTGTTGGGGGCCCCCAAAGGCCACTGATGGCCCCGCAAAGCATGACGGCTCTCTTGCGGACGCCACGTGCAACCTTTCTCATCGACCCTGTGAGAAGTCTAGCTGGTAGGGCTGCTTCCGCCCGCTGTCAGTGTCACATGCGGACAGGTTGGTTTCTTCATACGTCATAGCTGCCTCCACCACCCTCGAGAACGTAGGTAGTTTTAGAGGTTTGACATACCCCCGAATAGCAGGTCGGAGCCCCTCGGTGAACCTCCAAAGGCATTCCTCCTCTGTAGCCACGGCTGTTGCTGCGAAACGAGACAGCTCCAGGAAACGCATGCGGTACGCACTCACGATCATCGTCCCCTGGCGGAGAGTGTGGAACTCCTACCTCCTCTGGTCCTGCCACGTCTGAGGGAAATCCTGCTCGTAGAAGAGGGTGACAAACTGGTCCCAAGTCGGCTCGTCCCTCTCCTGACCCCTGACTGCCCTCCACCACCTATGTGCTGCGCTCTCCAACTGGTATGCGGCAAAGGCCACGCGGCACTCCACAGGGGGGAGAAGGGTGTCAAATACCTTCTCAATCTGCTCGATCCAGTCCTCTACCTCAGTCGGGTCCTCATCCCCCTTGAAAGGGGGGGCTTCAGCTTCCGGAACTGTCCGAAAAGCTCGTAGTGGCACTAAAGTGGAGAAGTTGGTACGCCTCCAGGTAAAGAAGCCTCGTGCTCGGAAGTGTCGGAGGAAGGTGGGGGCGGTGGAGGCCCACCCCCTCCCCCGTGTCCAGCGCCGTGTCCGTTTAGTGGTCCCACAAAGGACTCGCCCTCTGCAACCCCAGGGAGAGGCGCTCGTGGCGGCGGGTGGAGCTCCTCTGGCACGATGTCCCATATCAGCTGGGTGAACTCCTGGGCCTGAATGCCCAGGAGCAGTGGCTGGTCCACTGAGGCGTCGGGCTCAACGCGCCTGCCCCTCCGACCTCGTCCTCGGCCACGTCCGCGGCCCGCCTCACTACCTCCTCGTCGAGGCATCTCCTGCAAGGAGACGCGAACACGGAACAGAAAAGACGTCAATACTAATTGATATTCAACGAAGGAACCTTAAAACAGATGTCAAAAGGTATGTTGTGGTGGCTACTCTAGTTACAAGCACGTGAATTGGTTATTTTCCAACCAGTTGGTTCACTTCTCGGGACGACCTTGCTCTGATACCATCTTGTTACAACCTGATTCCCGAATCCCTACAGGACACGAGAATCGGACTGACTCGACTGATCCCAAGACCCAGTCGTCCAACAAGAAAGTAACCAAAAAGCAGTAAAAATAAGCTACATTCACCATGCAAGCAACTAACAGTAACAAAAGTACAGCAGTAAGGAAAAGAACTACTACAATACACACCACCACAACAGTAGAGAATTAAAAACAGGTACAGAAATATGAAGTTTACAATAAAAGAGTACAAAGGTGTAACAGAATACTCACTACTACAGAAAAATGGGTACAACAAAAGTACAACTACTGGGCCCTACAAGGCCCAGCACCCTCCGTAGCCGTAAGCTCTGGCTGCTCAACACCTGGACCTGAAAAAAAGTGGTAAGTACGACACGTCAGCGAAACGTTGAGTAGAGTGGCAACCAGCTAGCTAAGAAAAATAGAAAAGGTGGACAAGTAGCTGTTGTTTTAATTTCTTTCTTTATTTTACTCTTTCTTGGTTTATTTCTCAGGTCTTTCTCTGGATCTCGAATGTTCCTCGTGAGAACGATCTTGATTACAGTCTTTTCCGAAAAGTAGAAGTAGCACGTGGTGCTCTCCTGGTCGGGAGAGTCCCCCGTGGTGGTCCTACCCTCAGTCAACCACCCCAAGGTCGCTGACAGGCGTAACGGTGACTACGGCACGCGTGATAAACGCACGGATGGCTACCCTCCACTGGCATGCGGTCAGTCGTTTCCGTTAATGGGTGCACCCAAAGCACAGCACGGAACCAGTATAAGGCAGATCCCTCTCAGTAACAGGGGTCCAACCCCTCCACAGTAACCAAATAGGGGTCTTGCCCCTCCACAGTCCGCGTACCCTCGCCTGACTACCCTGGTTTGCCAAGTGGGCCAAAGTGGCCAGTCCTAACCCTGGGTCCCAACCCTAGGGTGACTAGCTCCGCTCTGCACTAAACAAGGGGGACAGTAGCTCTCCTTGGTACTCCATACTCAAGGGCCAACTCACTTCCCCAGTTCCATTCTATTTATTTTCCAGGAGCTCTACTCCAAATTCCCCATAGGGTTCGTGCTCATATTTCTCAGGCCAAGCCATACTAGGTTTCATCATTTCAGGTTTATTGCATATAGCACGTGTTTCCAATGTTGAAACTTTCTTTTTCAATTTATATACAAGCAGCTAGTATTTATTTTCAAACAACAGGAATTACATGTAACAGTACTCTACATTTCACAAGCGGCTGTTATCCAATTACAAGCAATTATTATTACTCTATCTACTCATCCAAGACTGCAGTTCAAGCATTTAATACAATCGTTCCAGAGTTTCTAGTCCTAGGATTCATGCCATGCCCTAGGATCTATCATTCAATCTAGTTTTCATGTCCTAGGATTCATGACATACCCTAGGATCTATCATTCAATCTAGTTTTCTGGTCCTAGGATTCGTGCCATACCCTAGGATCTATCATTTATTTCAGATATGCATTTATGTTTATAAGTAACTAAGGAAAGCCACTCTACCCACAAAATCAGGGGTAATGGAGGCGTGATCGGTAGGTCCACGTGCCTCTGCAACCCCCAAAGCCGCAACAGAACGAGGTTCTAACACAAGGATCAACCACAAGAAACCACTCAGAACAGGATAAAAGTATTCCAAACAAGTAGAGGAACTTAATCTGAGAAGAACGGAATCTTAAACGCAAAAATTGGGCCTCGAACAGACCCTAAACGGGTCAAAAACGACAACTCTGACTCAAATCAGACGTGTGGGACATCTTCCAGACTTCTTAAAAGGGGTCCAGATCAATACCTCACTCTGCGTTGCTCCTCAGACGTCCAGGGGTCCTGCTGAACCATCTGGACATAGTTCCAGACGTCCGACCACCTCTCTGGACGTCTGGAGACGCTCTTCGCCGTATGGTGACTCACCCAGACGTCTGAATAGCGTGGGAGGGTGTGTCCCGTGCCTTCCTGAAGCTAAACTTGCAAGCGCACGCAAAAATCCCTCAGCAAGGCACGCGACAGAGCTTCAGTGGAACGGCCTGCATGGCCATATCCGCAGAAGGATACATAGGAGGAAATACGTACCTTTTAGTCGTCTAGAGCTCCCTCCAGACGTTGCCCGCGTCGTCTGGATGTAGGTCCAGACGTCTGATTCTGGAAAAAATCCCAGAATCAGAAGCCCCTTCGGCTTCTTCCCGCTGCGCGCGACGATGCCGCGCTCATCCGCCCGCTGCCCGAGCTGCAGCAGCACCGGGGAAACCTCCCTAGCACAACGCTCCTCCGCGCGCACGTCGGCCGGCCTCGAGCTGCTCCGGCGAGCTCTATCTCTCACGGCTCGCGCGCTCTCTCCTCTTCCCTCTCGCTGCACCTCTCCTCTCCCCCACTACACCCGGTAGCAGCTGCTGCCCTCGATCTCAGCTGGGGAAGGAGAAGACGAATGGATGTGGGTGGTGTGAGGGAGAGGAGGATATATGTAGGCACGGGGGGGAAAAAAAAGTGCTGTGGATCGGAGGGGGAAGGAGAAAGAGAAGGGGGCAGCGGGGTTTCAGTCTGCGTGCGGCACGCGCGCAGACTCATGATCGTACGCACGCAAAAATTAATTTCCAGACGTCTGACCAGACGTCTGGACCAACTCCCAGACATCTTAAAGTGTTTTGATGTCACGATCTTAACACCACCCAACTTCTTCATCTTCTTGGCAAAAAGGTCCCTGCTGCCATGGTCGAGTGAACCCACCTACAGCTGATCTTCAATTAGGAAGATCTACCTGATTTCACAGAGAAATCCTTCCAAACTTGCAAGGAAGACTCCTGAGGAGATCCCCTTCCATCTGAGCTTTGCCATCCCTTTCGCCAGCTCTCCCAGAAGCTTCGTCGTCCTTCCGCCAACCAAAGACCTCTCTTAATTTCACCTTTCGCTCACCCTAGCTCCCCACTGAACAACCCACCTTCACGTCACCTTCCCCGAGGCCGTCCAGCCACTACACGCTTCCACTCATCACATACTCACCACCTCTACACTCCACACCTTCCGGCGATGCTTGTGAGCTATTTTGATGTGGCTGAGAGGCCGTGTTCTTGCTTCTCAGGTGCTCGCTGTTCTCTTCCACTACCGTGTTCTTCGAGCTCCAGGTCACGCAAACCCCAAGTTCTACCTCCAGGTGCTGCGGATGGAGCCCAAGGACCACTCCAGGTCTTCAATTGCTAGTGAAGGAGCCTCCATCAACCTCAATTAGCTACAAAAGCAACAGCAATCTTACTGCAGGATGCATGATGGATGTGGGACTCTTTAGTCCCACATCATAAGTCATCAACACAGCAGCGTCAGATAAATTGAAAAAGTGAAGATGGCTCCTTTCCCGAATACACAGGGGGTCCCCTCGCACATGAGCCTGCACACCCTCGTCTGTGACCACATGCATGCGGACCCAGACCCTACCCAAATCTGATTACCCGATTGATTACCCGAATATCTAAAAGAGAAGGAAATGAAGGGAAGAGAGAGAGGGATAGGGGGTTTTTGCTCTCTTGAGGGTTGGCTGAACACTTAGCCGTAAGGAAAAACAAAAAGGAACCCCTTGTACGTGAACAGAGAAGAAGAAGAAAGGCAGAGATTGAAGAAGAGTTAAAGAGAAAAGAAAGGAAAAGAAGAGTAGAAGAGCCAAAAGAGAAGAAGAGAGCAACAAAGTAGAAGAAGAAGATCAAAGAGAAGTATTGTAGCAGGGGGTTGTTTAAGTCGTTTGATTTGAGCATCCGATGTCTGATTCCACCAAATTAAGCTTCTGAGGCTATATTGCTTACTTATCCTGCGTGGAATTACTTAGTTCATATTGTGCATTTATTTGGTATAATTGTAAAGGATAATTGGTGATTTAAATCACCATTTTACCCTATCATTTTTTGCACATTGCTACTAATTCTCATCTATATATCATTCCTACATGGATTTTTCATTATAAATTGCCCATCTGCGTGGTTATATTGTGATCATGAGATTAATTGCAATACTTACTCCCAGTGAACAACCTCGGACTTTCAAATTCGAGTATAAATTATATTTGTTTTCGTGTGATTTCGACTACACTACAACGAAGTATTTTATAACATTGATTTCGTGCATTAAACAAACCTCCATTCGTCCAATAACATCAGGGCTTCTTTCTCTCTCCCTTCCAATTAGGTTTAGGCTAAATCTCAGGTCCCAATTCCCTCTCCTTCGCCTTCTCTAACTTTGGAAACCACCACCATGACCACCTTCATCGCCGGAACTCCTCCGCCCCATTCCACCCAAATTAGGTTGGGTAGGTGTTCACTTACACCACCAAACTTTTGCCCAACCTAATTTAACGCTTCAACGCCTCCATCACCATCCCCAACTCTACTCGCCGGAGCTTCGCCAACATTCACACTCCAGTCACTCCACTGCACCTCTCACCAAATTGCACCGACCATTACCTTCACCACACCACGGCTAAGGTTCTCAGCTATCTAATTGAGCTTCAAGGCTGTATTTCTATCGCAGGTATCTCACCGTCACCGGTCTTCATCTCCATCTCCGGCCATCGTCATCTGACCACCTTTGGTCTCGCTCCCACTCTCAATCGACGTAGAACATCTTCAGGACCAGTTCCAAACCGTCAATTGGGTGAAGCCATGGCAGCAGCAAACCGAATTGAGCACACTTCTTCACAACTACCACAACGAGGAGGAGTGGGAGACAACCCCACATCGGTTAGCTCCAATTGTGCAACATCGTATAATATGCATTCTTGACAGAGGCTTATTGCCCAGCACATGGGGGGTCGGGTCCCCCATGCACATGACCCACGCACCCTCGCTGGCCTCCACACTGGTAGGCCTGGACCTCTGAGCCGTATACCCAATAACCCGGTTACTATGCATCAATATACCCGGTTCTGAGAGAAGGGAAGAGGAGAAATTCTAATGGTTGGGGGGGTTTTGCACTATTGACCTTGGGATCCATGCCCCTCCTCTCCTTGCTCAACACTTAGCCATTCTCTGCTTGGTTGAGATGTTGGCTCTGTGCTTGTTCTGAGGCCTCGATACTTAAAGCACCTGAGCTTTGCTTGCAACATCTGATCCTAAGTACTATGGGATTATTTGAGGCCTATGCTACTTGGCCTTGTGCTTGAGACCCTTGGCTTTAGTACTGTGGATTTATTTGGCTGATATATGGTTCAGGGCTATTGTTGAGAAATTGAGACATTTGATATGTGCTTAAATGTAAGATATAATTAGTGATTTAAATTACCATTGTTAGGGTTTGAAATTCTTTTTATCTCACTGATTTATCGAGATACATTGGTTTATCATTTAATATCATTTTGAGTTGATTATTCATTACATATCTTTATTATTGTGCTCATTAATTATAAATTGCAATTAGTGTTATGAATTTCATATCTACACCCTGCGAACGACCTCGGACTCATTTATTTATTTTCGAGCACTCTTTATAAATTTAAATGTTGTAAAGTGATTTTGTCGACTATACAACGACGCAAGCATCTCTTTCCTCATAAATCGACGCAAATCACTATCAACATCTCTCCCCCTCTCTCTCATTCTTGTCTCTCTTTTTTGGTGCATTCGTTCGACATGAGATTAGTAGAAAAATCTCCAATCACTTTTGTCAATCTTACACAAGGAGATTGAGAGATCCACGAGAAGTTTTTGGTTGATAAACCATTTAATTAGTGGATCAATCGGGAATTTGGTTGGATATCAAATTGCCTCGACTTCATTCTCCTGAGGTTGTTTTCAAGGACGTCTAAGATCAGAGTGCGCTAAATCTTGGAAGTGGATCGTCATATCCTGGGAGGAGTTCATCAGACCCTGATGCACCGGTATTATGGAGGGCGATACCTTCTCTAAGGGAAGCCCTTAATGGGTACTTCGATCAAAGTAATCTCTAACTTTTCTTCATTTTATTTATTTGTGCTATTGCATGTTATTTATTCTTTATTTTATTCTATATATTGCCAAATCATATTTGACTTGCTTGATTTAATTTTTTTTATCTATGCAAAATCATTGAAAATGCATATGTATTTATTTATTTCCTATATATAAGTTTATTTCAACATTCTTAGAGAATGTATTAGTTCTAAAATATTTGGGATGTTAAAAATGACTTTTAAATCACATGTAGACTTATTTGATATGCCAAGAAATTTGGTGGGTAAAATTTCAACCGTTGGCAACAATGCATGAGGATTTGGTTGACTACCATTGATTTAATCTCGGCATTGGAAATCAAATGCCCAATTTTGGATAAGGAAAAACTCACTCCTAAAGGCCAAAAGGCGATGGATGTGTGGAATGAACACAAACGCATTTGTCATGGTTGTATCTTATTGGCTTTGTTCAATGTGCTATTTGATATGTATAGCACATCAACGTCCACTATGAAGAGCCTATTGGAGGAGTTGGACAAGAAATATAATACCGAGGATCTTAGTATTGAAAAATACTCTATCGCAAAATTCTATAAATTCCAAATGGATGAGGGTAAACCAATATCGGAGCAGGCACACGAATTTCTGTTATTTCTCCAAGGTTTAGCAGAGGTTGAAATAAAGCTTCCTGAGAACTTTCAAGTCATGTCTATCATTGAGAAATTTCCTAAATCTTAGGAGGACTCCGAAATAACTCTCAAGCATAAGAAAGGAAAGATTTCTCTTGATGATAGCCATTGTTATTGAGGAAGAGCATAGGAAACAGAAACACATAGTACCTATGGAGTCTGAGGTGAATGTCATGACATCTAAGGGAGAAGAGAATAAAAATAAGAACAACAAAGACAAAATGAAGGCCAAACTCAAGATCCAGAAGAAATCGAAGAACAAATCATACTGGCACTATGGGCAAGTTGAGCACTGGAAAAAGAATTGTCCTTCTAATAAAGCTCAACAGAAGACCACAGATGAGAATCCTCAGGTGATTGTGATCACTAAGGGGGCCGAGCCTAGAGATGGGTATTTCTCAAAAAAATCCGAACTCTATGTTATTCACGATCCTACTGAATGGCTCGTGGATACTAGAGCCAATGTACATATTTGTACCGATAGATCATTTTTTTCTTCCTTTCACACCTGCAGTGACAAGACTGTGAATATAGAGAATGACTCTGCAGCCAAGGTGCTGGGATTCGGATTCATGGACTTGAGGTTTTCTTCAGGGCGAGTTTGGACGCTGCGTAGGGTGTTACACATTCCTGCTGTGAAAAAGAATGTTCTTTCTAGTTCCTTGTTAGTTAGAGAGGGTTTTAAGTTAAACTTTAAATATAATAAAGTTTTTATGTTGAGACTTGGAATATTTTATGGAAAGGGGTATTTGGAAAATTTTGATCTATTATTTAAAGTGAGATGTGATGTGGGTGTATCATCTAGAAATACTCTAAATAATATTAGTTTTCATTCGATTCAATCTGTTTGCAGTAAAATTGAATCCTATGATATATGGCATGGTAGATTGAGTCATGTAAATTTTAATTTTTTAGAAAGAGTGATGCAATTAAATATAATTCATGAACACACCATAGATACAACTAAGAAATATGAGATATATGTGCAGGCTAAACAAACTAGGAAGCATTTTCACTCTATTACTAGAAATACTAAGTTCTAGATTTGGTGCACAAGGATATTTGCAAGTTTAACGGTGTGTTGACTAAAGACAATAAAAAGTATTTTACCACCTTTATAGATGAGAGTAGTAGATACTGCTACGTGTATTTGCTTAAGTCTAAGAATGAGGCATTAAGTATATTAATCTTTAAGAAAGAAGTAGAAACACAAACTGAGAAAACTCTTAAGAGACTGAGGTCAGATAGAGGAGGGAAATATACATCCAACTTATTTGATGAACAGTGCCAAGTTTTTGGTATAGTTCATGACATGATGACCCCATATTCCTCTCAATCTAATGAGATAGTAGAGCAAATGAATAAGACCTTAACTGACATGGTCAACGCTTTCTTGCAAAGGTCAGGATTACCTACTTACATGTAGAGGGAAGCTTTAAATATGGCATGCCATATTCTAAAAAGAGTTCCCCTCAACCATAAGGAAAGTAGTTCATTTGAGATTTGGAGAAACAGGAAACTAAGTTTGAAATACCTTAAAGTGTGGGGCTACCTTGCAAAAGTGGTTATCCCAGAACACAGAGGAAAAAGCTTGGACTTAAGACAGTTGACGTGATCTTTCAGGGTTATGTTGATAATAGCTATGTGTAAAGACCCATCCCACTTTTAGCCTTTTAAGATGTCTGGAGTCCTTGTCAGACGTCTGGACCCTTTCTCGGACGTCTGAAAGTGAAATTTCTGTATGTGTACTGCGCCCTGCACGCGGGCAGCGCACAGGATCTCCTTCTCTCTCTCCTTTTTCCTCCTTCCCCCAGCCAAACCCTAAACCCCAACCACCTATTTAAACCCCTCCCCTCCTCTCCTCTTCACTCCCCACACTGCCACCACCATCTCCACCTTCAAAGTTGCGGCAACCGTGAGGGGAGGCGAGCGAGGAAGAGCATGAGGGCGCGCGGAGAGTACGGGAGGAGGAGGAGGAGGCCGAGGTTGGGAGCTTCGGTGGAAGCTCGTCGAAGCTCCCATGGCCACCGCAATGCGTACGGGATGAGGGAGTCCAGAGCGACATCCTTGACCACCTGCAGCAACTGGGGCTGCGGCGGAGCGAGGAGAAGCACGGCAGAGTGTGGCAAGGAGCTTTGGGAGCACTTTATGATACTGGAAATTTTCCAATATCAGACATCTGGAGTGAAGCCCAGACGACTGGCTGAAAGTCTGGATGTCTAGAGTCAAGACCATTCGACTAAAAGCACCTTATTTGTGAAGGTACGTCCTTTCGCGGTTACGGCCATGCAGGCCGCACTGCAGAAGATTGACGACCTGATTTTGGGGTGGCTACTCTGTCGTACACAGGAGAAGCCTTGGGAAAGAGCGTGGACCGCCCTCCCACGCACTTTTAGACATCTGATCAGCTCACCAGACGACTGGAGGTGCTTCCAAACGACCGGAGGAGTGGTCCGACTTTTGGAACCACCTTCTGACGATCGCGGGGGAGTCCTGGACGTCTGAAGATGCCGCAGGGACTTGAGGTGAGATTCTGTATCTTTTAAGACATCTGGACTTGTTTCCAGACGTTTGATTTTGGTCAATAGACATGTTTTTGACCCGTTTGGGGTCCGATCGGGATCTGTTTTACGCAAAAGAAGTATCTGCAGTTTCCTTGCGAGTTTTTCTACATACTAGAAACCTTTGTACACTGTTTTGAATCCTCCTTTGTGTTGTATTCCCTAGTATAGGGTTTCCGTCTACTGCGTGTTTAGGGCTCGCAGAGACACCTGGGTCTGCGGTTCGAGCCCCCATTACTCCCGGATTGTCTAGTAGAGTGGTCTACTACTGTTAATTATATTAAATAAGAACATGCTTGTGAAATTAGCCAACTGAAACCCCTAGGATATGGCATGAACTCTAGGACAGAGAAATGAAAGAAACCATTATACTGCATGATTGTATATGTATACATGTTTAAGCTAAACTGCTAACAATTGCCTGTAATAAAGTTGTGAGCTGCTTGTTAGAATAGGAGCTGCCTGAGGTAAATGAACAATTACCTATGAGATCATCAATTACATGTATGGAATTGTGGAAATACGAGCCGCCTGTATATAAATGAAAACTAAACTGTGAATGGTGGAATATGAATTGGAATAATGTGGTAAACATGAGCATAAACCCTACGGGGAATTAGGAGTAGAGCTCCTGTGGTTGGATGGAAAATCTGGAATGTAGATGGGAAGTGTGCTGGCCCTTGAGTACATGGTACCAAGGAGAGTGACTGTCCCCTCTTTGTGTAGAGTGGAGCTAGCCGCCCTTGGGTTGGGACCTGGGATTAGAATTGGCTACTCTACACCGACTTCTGTTGGCCCTCGTGTACACGGTACCGAGGCGAGCTACTAATATAGGGAGGGAGCTAGCCACCCTACACTGACTTGTTAGGCCCTCTAGGCAAACCGGGGTAGTCAAATGAGAGTGCACGGACTATGGAGGGACGAGACCCCTGTTTCTGAGAGGGCTACGCCCTATACTGTTTCGTGTTGTACTTTAGGAGTACCCACTAGCAGAAACGACTGACCGCGTGCAAGTGCGGGGTAGCTACCTATACATTTATCAAGCGTGCCGTAGTCACCGCTACGTCTTGACAGTGACCTCGGGGTGGTTGACTGGGTGTAGGATTACCACAGGGGACTCTCCCGGCTAGGAGAGCACCACGTGTACCTTCTACTCTTTGGAAAAAAACTGCAATCAAGATCGTTCCCACGAGGAACATTCAAGATCAAGAATATCTGAGAGTTTGAGAAAAATGGGTGAAAAGGAAATACATATAAAATAAATAAATAGAAAAGAGAAGTAAACTTGCTGCTTTTACTGTTTTAGATGGTGTAGTTACCACTCTACTCAGCGTTCGCTAACTATGTCTTTTCATAACACTGTTCAGGTCCAGGAGTTGAGCAGCCCGAGCTTCCGGTTGCAGAGGGTGTTAGGCTCAGTCGAGCCCAGCTGTAGCTTTTCAACACTTTTTTGTTGTTTCCTCTTACTGTTGTAGTAAGTTTCAAACTTTAGCTACTGTTGTTGTTTCTGTTACTTCCGTTTCCGTTGTCTCTGTTGTTGTGGTGGCATGTAATGGAACAGCAGTTTTACTTTTCTTTACTGTTTCGTACGTTTTTACTACTTAGTTATATTGCATATGTGAATGTGGTTTACTTTCCTACTTTTTGGTTATTTCTTGTTGGACAACTGGGTCTTGGGATTAGTTGAGGCGAGCCGGTCTCGGGTCCTGTAGGGATCCAGGAACCGAGTCGTAACACTATGCCTATAGATTTTTTATTATAAAATCTAAGATTTGAAGCATAGATGTCAACACTATTGTTGAGCTTCACAATGCTATATTTTTTAAGGATGTCATCCCTATGAAGACTGAATTACCTCAAAATATGACTTCATATGATCTAACCACCACATCTGATTTTATTCCTGGTCAAGTGGAAAGGATGTCTAATGTGGGGGCTAGCTCTTCCCATTTTGAATCCAATCAAGTAGAAGAGTCTAAACCTAGGAGAAGTAAAAGACCAAGAATCGCCAAGGAGTTGGGAAGTGATTTTATTACTTACCAAATCGAGGGCGATCCCCCCACTTATCGTAACGCTATGACTTCTTCTGAAGCTAAGCACTAGAAAGATGCTATTAAGAATGAGATGGACTCAATCATCTCTAATGGCACTTAGGAGTTGGTTGATTTACCTCCAGGGTGTTCTACTATTGGATGCAAGTGGGTGTTTAAAAGAAACTCATGCATGATGAATCTATTGAAAAGTACAAAGCTACACTTGTTGCCAAGGGATTCAAGCAAATGGACGGAATCGATTATTTCGATACCTATTTTCCATAACTAGGATAATAACTATCCGAATGCTTGTTGCATTGGCTTCCATTTTTAATCTCACTATCCACCAAATGGATGTGAAAATAGCCATTCTTCATGGCGATCTTGAGGAGGAGATCTTTATGGACCAGGTTGAGGGATTTGTAACTCTTGGGAATGAGAAAAAGGTTTGCAAGCTTGTTAAATCTCTTTATTGTTTGAAACAAGCACCCAAGCAATGGCATGAAAAGTTTGATAAGACTTATACAGTCTTTTGACTTTGTAGGTCACAAATCTGACAGGTGTGTCTACTCTATTATTAAGGGTGATATGTGTATTGTCCTATGCCTATATGTAGATGATATATTATTGTTTGAATCAGACATTAGAATTGTAAATGAAACTAAATTGTTCCTCAGTAGTAAGTTTGAGATGAAGGATATGAGTGTTGGAAATGTGATCCTAGGCCTCAAACTGATTCGGTAGCAAAAGGGATAGCTATTTCTCAATCTCATTATGTTGAGAAGATTCTTGGAAATTTTGGCTATGAAGATTGCAAGGCTGCAGGCACACCTTTTGATTCATCAAAAACTATCAATAAGAATAAAAGTGAAACACCTGTTTCACAACTAAGATATTCACAGATTATAGAAAGCTTGATGTATTTGGCTAAGTGTACTAGACCGAATATTTCCTTTTCGGTGTCTACATTGAGTAGATACACAAGTTGTCCTGACCATACTCTTTGAGATGCCTTAGACCGAGTACTTAAGTACTTAAAGGGAACTATTTCCCTTAATTTGCATTGTGGTAAATATCCTTCAATTTTGAAAGGATATAGTGATGCAAGTTGGATCGGTCAAATGGAGGATTTCGCAGGTGGTGCAGTCTCCTGGCAGTCTACAAAACAGACCATTTTAGCCCTGTCTACCTTTAAGACTAAGCTTTGTGCTTTGGGCACCACTGGAATTGAGGCTGAATGACTAAAGGGGCTTCTTACAAAAATCCCTGTGGTGGGTAAACCAATTCCTGTGATAACTTTGCATTGTGATAGCATGACTGCTATAGCAAAGATTAAGAGTTTAAAGTTTAATCAAAAAACAAGGAGATGTATCCAAATCAAACTCAAGATTATAGGGGATTTAGTGTCTCAAGGAGTGATTCCTATGAATTTATAGGATCCAAGGATAACATAGCAAATTCGTTTACTAAAAGACTTGATAGATCTTTAATCCTTAAGTCTAGGCTTGGGATGGACTGAGACCCATTGGGAGTTCACCCACAGCAACAACCAACTTTACTGAGTGGAGATCCCACAAAGTAGGTTCAATGTGGTAATAACAAGCTGTATGGGAAACTGGTTGGCACTCATTATTAGATGTTTTCGCATCTGAGTCAAATCCTTGGAAGCCTGAGTACCTTAAGCTACAAATTTAGGAAGAGCAGAAGCTCTGAATGAATTCAAGCCTTTATGGCAAGATTTGAGCAATGCATCCTTGGAGAACGCCACCTATGTGAGTGTTACTCTAGACCGTAGGTAAGGAAATAGGGTCTTTTCCAATTACACTTATGAAACATGATAGGGTGCATGGCCTTTAAGAGGACCAACCCTGAAGATTATCACCAAGAACTTCATTCTGTTGTCACTACTATACACTCCACATCAAAGGTCTAGAGTTCAAAACTAGTTTCACTTTATTCCTGTGAAGTGAAGGTGAATGACTCAGATAAGGGTTTAAACCAGAAGGTACCGTTACTGAAAGCAGAGTGTGGTAGCCGAGGAATTTATCGTTGAATTTCAACGATGAATTTGTGGGAGATTGTTAGATTTGAGAGCCTAATTGCATCAATTGGGATGCAATCATTATATGGTGACGTGAAAATTCATGTTGAAATCAGTGAGAATTGGGAGAGGTTGTTAGTCTCATACTGGAAGTGGATAAACCTCTTAGTGGGTGTAAAAAGCTTCTGCCTCCCATGGCTTATGTAGCAAAGAGTGAGAGGTAGGGCTGGGGACCACACACACACTCATGCGTGCCCCGCCCAGCCTCGGCTCCGGCTCCAGCTTTGGCTTAGGGATCAGGCTCGGGCTTGAGTGAGAATCAATTTGGAACTTGGAACTTGAATTCTTTTAAAACGGATTTTTAATCTCACGATTTTAACCTATATTGGGCGATCAAATAGTGAAATTGGTCGACCAAAAAGTTAAGTTTGATCGATCAATTTATTTTAGTCGATCAATGAACATAATTGGTCGATCAATTACTATAAAAATTGTTCCACCTCCCATCTCCTCCCCAAGTGGTTGAGCTCGGCTCCCGCTTCGGGTTGTAGGTCCAATCTCCCATGTGGTCAATTGACTCACCGCCAACGGCAAGTTGTAGGTTCGTATCTCCGCCCCCGATCAAGTGGTTCTCCGATGAATTGGCTAACCGCCTGCAGCAAGCTGTAGGTTCCCACCCCTGATTAAGTGGTTCTCCGATGATAAAAAGTTTGGTGATTCATCACCCTATCAGTACCTTCAGGTGTAGCAGCCGTGCGGTCATCATGCCCCAAGCCTGTCGATGCAATGTTGGTCCCGATCATGAGGTTGTACTTGCTATATCTAAGTGTAACAACTGAAAAATTAAGATAAATAAAAAAAAAGCTATATCCAAGTGTAACAACTGAAAAAATAAAATAAATAAAAAAAAAGAAGCACCATGACTTTGATATTAGTTTCTGGGGACGTGGATCATGAGATTCTCTTGAAATAAAAACATGTACAATTCCATATTTATTGAATATGCTTTGAAATAAATGTGATTCACATATAGATATTCATTTTTGTAATTAACAAAATAGGATATAATATTAGATTCATTTTATCATGCATTTTCGATAGGCGTATATAGATCCATGAAACAAACAAGTATGTTATCAATTTCAATTGACAGTGAAGGTTGTACAATTTGTAAATCACAAGCACACTAGAAGGAAGGGATGAATAGTGTGATAGATAAAAAATTGTAAGACAAAGCAAATCACAAAAACACACAAAATATATAGTAGTTCCCATCACTTGGGTACTCCACTACCTAAGCTTCCCGACTTAGGATTTTTAACCCGATTCCCTCAACCCGGAGGGAATCAATTTACTAAAACTTAAGGTAATTAACGGGTTACCTCAACCCAATTATAAGACATCAAAAAGAAATAAAGATACAAGTATAAGCAAGATTCAAATAAAAACTTACAACAAATTCCTAAGTCTCCAACAAGTATATTGCTCAATAAAAGTATATAAATGAATCTAACAAGAATAATAAGGCGTAAACGAACGATTGAACAATGAAGAACACGATCACCTTTGATGACTTGTTGCAAATGAAGAAAGGCTTTGAGAGAAATGCAACAAATCAAGCTCCTTTTTAGCTAAAATAATTGAGAATTTGAGGTGTAGGTAAGAATAGTATTTTTGGCTTCTTAGTTGTGTGCAAAAGACACTCAAAGAGTGCTTATATAAGCCACTAAACACCTTCCCTACGATTACTAGCCGTTAGGGGCAATTTGGGAAAATTAGAAATAGGCTTAATTGCAAAATAACCGTTCAAATTAGTCACAACGGTTAGTTGGTACCGGTACTAAACTTTTGGTACTGGTACTGACTTCCTACAATCAACCCAACTAGGTCACTAGGTACCGGTACTCATGATGAGTACCGGTACTTGTGACTCACAGATTTGGGTCCAATGACCTATATGTACCGGTATTAGTGATTAGTACCGGTACTTGTAAGATCCAGGCAAAACTAAGTGCACAAACTGTGACCACTTGGTATCGGTATTCATGATGACTACCGGTACTTGTTGTTCACAGTTTAGGACTTAGACCCAAACCTGTGCCTAGCATGTACCGGTACTTATGACCAATACCGGTACTTGCTACAAGTACCAAATATTATAAGTGTAAGTCAATTTTTAGAGTTATCTCATCTACTCTAAACAACTTTATTTTGAAAGAATCGATTTTGAATTTTGAAACAAATGAATGAACGATATTATGAACCCTAATTATCTCTACTTTGATTTTAACTCCTAGACTATGTTTTACTTGTTATGAGACATACAAAGATATTAAAATACAATAAATGCAATAAATACATATAATTATAGTCTTCTAGTATTCTTCCTTCATATGCTATTTTGTTGTTTGCATCCACAGATTCTTTTGACATGTAATACTTCATAAACACATTAGATTTTAAGATAGTTTTGTTAACACCAAAATACAGAAGATTGATGGAACTAGGTTCCAACAGAGGTAGGATCAAGAAAGAACCATAGAATGAAATGCATGCATGAGTACAAAAAATAAAAGAATAGACGGGAGATTACAACATGATATAGTTGAAGCGTCCATGGATGGATTTTCCGCAGAGAAGCTTCGCCCCCACAATATCGATGCGATGGCTCAAGTGATCTACTCCCAACATACGACGATTGCACCACTACGATAGGTGCACTGTCTTCAAATATCATCTAAGGAGAATGTGGCCAGGAAGGGGAGATCATGCACGCACACCTCAAGAGGGATGAGAAGGTGCACACAAGAAAGGGGAGGAAAGGTGTGGGCATCCTCACAAAGAATCTTTGACCTGTTGCGGAAATGGGGAGATAGAAGACTTAGGAGATGCAGACAATCAGTTACGACTTATAGTCATAACGTCTAATTAATTAATTAAGTAATTAATTTACTAATCCAAAAATTTTAAAAGCACGGCCCACTACAGAATGGATAACCCCAACTAAGACGTAATAGTATGACATGACCAACACCAGCACGTCGTATAATCAGATACCCAAAAAGCACGTAGTCATAGATCACATCATATAAATACATACATACACATCTACATCAGTGAGTCAAACTCATCCTAACAGTAAACTTTATTAAAAATTCCATGACAGATTTCAACGTCTCGTCTACCCCTCCATCCATCACTTCTCCCTTCCCTCTCCTCCTTGCGAGCCTTTCCCTACATCAGAGCAGACGTAGAATTAAACCACGGTCACTAGGGATCCCCTCAACCAACAAATTTCTCCTCTTTTTGTTTTTTCTAATTTTTTTATTAGAATGTAATTAATTAAATAATTCCTACACACCTCCCCATGCATGGTATGCCGACATTGACAGATAATACCCTCTGCCCATCTGGTGTTTTCTCCCCCATCGTTAAAGTGTGATATGATATGATATGGTATGATTGATGTGATGGATATTTACAAAGGAGCGGGAGGGCAGCTGACATTTTCAACAGTGAGGGATTCATGGCGTTTTGTTTGCATTCTACATCTTTACGTGAAGACTGAAGAGAGAGAGAGTGAAGGGAGAGTGAAGGGAGGGGAAGATGAAATATTTAGGTGGAAGGGTTTAAAAAGTAGGAGTGCATACACACACACACACACATAGGGATAGGTCTAAGACAGTCGTCCTCTTGGTAAAAGGATGATCCTCTGCAGCACAGACCCCATCATTCCCATCTCTTCCGCTGCAGCATTTCCCATCATTCCTCCTGCTGCCGGTGGTTTTAAATATTAATGTAAGGGTAAGTGGCAAAGGTGGATGGAGGAGAGGGGACAGAGGGAGTAGAGACCCCAAGACGACGCCAATACCAAACAAAAGTGAGTAAATGGATGGGGACAAATTTTCCTCTAAATCTAACCAAACAACACAGAAGCGTAGGGGTGCTTGTGGGTTATGGAAAGGGAAGTATACACTCACATAAACACATGATATACTCCGATTACATGATCTTTCATGAGATATGTGACTCATTTTAATAATAGAAAGAAATGTCATGTGTATATAATCTCATGTATGTTTTGATAAGCCTACGTTTGACTACTGCATTAGATATGGGATAAGGTAATTGTAGTCACATTGTAACAATTGGGATTAAAGTATAATAAAAGTCAAATCAAGAGAAGTAGATAATTATTAACTATCAATCATTAACATCATATCAAAAGATTTCTACTCTCATTAAAAAAATAATTAAATAAAATACACTAACATCACATCATACAATCAATTATTTTATTTTACTACTTATTTTTATATTATAATCAAATACCCACAACTTTTCAATACAGTATCTTATCTCGATATAGCCCTTATCCTTCTACCAAACACAACTTAAGCGCACATGAATCGTTTTCACCTTACAAGCTTTTCAAACAAAGAAGTAATGGCATATACATATCTCCTTGTCATTTCTCTACATAGTAAATTCTATAATACATTTACTACTATGTTATTACCCTATGTAGCTTTTGGCAAATTGATTTGGTATTTATGTTTTAATCTCCTAAAGGTGTAATTGCAATTTTTCCTACTTACTTTTCAGTGATAAAAAGGAATACATAGTATGTTAATTAAGGGCTAGTTTGTCAACTATACCTACCTGAGTTAGAAAATAGAAATAGGGGATGAACCTGATTTGCATTTTAAGCATAAACAGAGGATATTTCTTGTTGGCCTTTGCATGGAGAGTTAACGATGGAAGCTAAAACAATAAAATAAAAGAGCGTGTGTTTTGCAAAATCATATGTTTTTTCCTCCAAAATATGAGTTTAAGAAGGTGTCCTTACCTTGTCATTTACAAAGGTTAATCACTTGAATAAAAATATTAGACCTAAATTATCTCTCCTTAATTGATATTAAATAAAAAAAATAATATTCCTACATATAAATAAGGATAAGCCCCAATTTTCACATGATATCATGAGACAATGCTCCTTGACCTAATTCAAATATAAGATTTATTCTTTTAAGTTTTATTTGGTTGATGGGTTAAATATTTAATTTATTATTTAACTCATCTTTTATTTATATTCAATTAAGTGAATTTAATGTGATGTAAAATTATTCTAACTTTCTTATAAATAACTTTAACTTTTTAAAATATTTAAATATATTAACTTACTTATTCTTTTATTTATTTTATATTTTTAATTTATTCCACAAATTTATTTTACTTTCTATGGAGATAAAGGGGGCATTGCAATTAAACAGTAAAGGAAATATTTGCAATGCAATCCTTAAAAGGGTATTACTTCGAATTTAAAGTTTTCGAACCAGTGTCAATGGGCCTGTGCCCTCCCCTGCACAGTATGCTCAATGACCTGTTTTGGGTAATCCGATTTTGTCAGGAGGCTGAAGGGATGTTTTGACAAAAGGATATGTGTCATAAGTTTGTATCTTACTTTGCGGATACGTCAAAGAAGATTTGGTGAAGTGACCGTTCACAACTGCTTCGAGGCAACGAACGAAGAAGATGTCGTGGCTATCACCACCGTATGAGGGCCTATGAGCAACCACATGGACGACCTTTATTTTGGGAAAAACAAAAAAGATAAATTATCTGGTTTGTACAATACGGTCTTTTCAATTCTTGTGATGATGCTTGGTTTAGATTCATCATCAGCAAGGCCTATGTGGATGGTTGTTGTGCCTCCTTGAGAAGAGAGCTGTCGTACGTTGGGTGTGAAGGTTGACGCAGGTTCCTAACTTGCTGTGGAGTCATTGGAGGAGATGGTATGGGGTTTTCATCACAATTAACTCGCATCGATCTGATTTTTCTATTTGGAAGAATTTGATCCTTCGTAAGGAGGATATCGTTGACAAATTCAAGAGGGGGAATAGTTGGGAGTGGTCTTGTGATACACATAGGAAATTCGTGGCTTCTAAAGTGGTCGGTGTCTTTAGGCCTAGAGGGGAAGAGAAACCTATGTGGAGGATAATATGGGCAAAAGGTTTTACTCCCACGTGGTCATGCTACGCCTGGCTTGTCGTTAATGGGAGACTCCTCACTTGCGATTGTCTCAAGAAGTGGAGAGTGATTAACACATCCAGTTGCCTACCATACGATGACATCAAAGAGTCCGCACAACATCTTTTCTTCAATTGCCATTTCTCTGCTTCCATCTAGAGTGCGGTTTGGGCTTCTTTCATTGCCACGGGGAGGATGGCATCATTTTTAGAGGAGGCCTCACTACTCATAGAGAATGGGATCGTCCCTCCCCCACCCCCCCCCAACCATGGGAGAAGGATTCTTGCAGGTACTATTTGATACGTGTAGAAGGAAGGAAATGGAAGACTTTATGGTGGCACCCCCGAGCCCTTCCTGGTAGTGTCCAATGAAATCATTAAAAGCTTAATGTCATTCTTCTTGTAATTTATTGATATTTGTACCTTTGTTCCCATTGGAAATATGATATTCGGACCTTCTTGTAATCGAAGGTTGGTTTAGTTGAGGGTTTAACCCTTGTTTACTTAAAGGGTTAACCTCCTTTTGATTAACACAAGTTAAGAACTCTTAACACTGATTTGTCTAACATCGGTTACTACTGCCGTTAGGCAAACCTATGTTTAAGTCCCACGATTTTGTTGTACCTTCGCAATCTTTAATTCAAATTCTTAACATCACTACTAAGTAAACACTACAAGGGTTAACACTCCAACTTAACACTAATTCAAGTAAACACAAATTGATGTTAACACCACTTTACAAATAAACACAATTAGGGCTTAACACCAGTTTCATATTTTTTAACACCACTTCCTTAACCCTTCAAGTAAACTGGCCTAGGGATAGTTTACTTCGTGGGTTAGAAAAGTGATGTTAAGAAATATGAAACTGGTGTTAACCTCCAGTTCAGTTTACTTGTAGGATGGTGTTAACACCAGTTTCAGTTTACTTAAATTGGTGTTAAGCTGTAATGTTAACTCTTGTGGTGTTTACTTGAACTGCTGTTTACACTAGTTTCTGTAGTGTAGAGTTTGTTAGTGCTAGATCACCACGATCGTTTATTTTGATGATAATAAAACACGTGTCTTTTAACATTTACTTTTGAGTCCTAGTTTTCAGGTCAAATTGCAAAAAGAGATAGGTGTTTAGACGAAGGTCAAGCTCTCATCCATGGCAGATTGGAGGAGCTGGACAGAGGCGGAGGAGCTTCGCGAGGAGCGAAAGCTTGAAGAAGAAAGGAGATGAAGAATATAATAGACTTCCTTTTATCTTATGCTATGTAATTTTGTTTCTTTCTTTCGCTTTTTATTTTTTTCTTAGATTTTATGTTATAAAGCCTTAAAAAACCTTTAAAGTAGTTCTAGGAACACCTGCACTACCCTAGGATACTTAAGTTTTCTGTAGAAATCTTAGAAAATCAAAATAGGGTTCAGACAGTCATATCAGACGTCCAATCTGGAAATCAAACGTCTGATATTGACTTTTAAGACGTCTGACAGTTTGATCAAACGTCCAAAACATCTAGAGTGGACTTAGTAGGTTCTGTCTGTTAGAATCAGTCATCCAAACCTTAGTCCAGACATCTTAGGAGACGTCTGATGTCTTTGCCAAACGTCCAATAAGTTGAACGTTGGCTGCCTTCGTAAACATTGAGGAAATGACCTTTATCCTTGTATCAGACGTCCATAGAGGATCCCAGACATCTGATATATAACTGTTTTTCCTCGACTGACACAAAATCTCCTTTCAGAGATTTTCTAGCCATTGTACTCCCTTGGGACTCCATTTTCACAGAATAATAGGTTTCCAGACGTCCAGACCTTGTGCCAGACGTCCTATATGTCGTCTGATGGCCATACACTAAAATGCTATTTAGGTCTAATTCAAGTCAAGAAGGAAACCTGCCTAGAATCAGACGTCTAACTTAGTTCCCAGACATCTTAAACAGGTTTTCCGGACGTCTGATGCTAAGACCGGACATCTGATGACCCTGTCAGAATCATGATTGATTCTAACTACGGCAATGGCTATGGAAGCCTTCCAAAGTCTTCCAAATCCTTTCTAGGCCCTCTATAAATAGAGGAGAACCCTTTCCACTCAAACACACACTTTGCAATAATATTTTCACTCATTTTTGTGTCAAATTGAAATAGAAGAAGCACTTACTCTCAAAGGCTTGTTCCACATCCAAGTGCCTCATCCAATTTGTGCACCTACTCTCCCTCTGCGACTACGAGAGTGACAAAGCACTATCGCGTGGTTCAGGCACCAACGTCGTCGCATCGATGCACTTCCACCAAAGGGAAGTTTCGTAACTCCTATAGAAGCTAGGTTTAAATATTTATGGCTCTATAGGATTGTTGTACATTTTAATGTCTTTGGTTGAGTATCTGCTTTGCGAATTCTCATCTTCTTCATGAGACAAAATCCTTCTTGTGAAGAGAAGGGGTTTTAAGGAACACTACCCCCGATCTAAGTAGTGTGGTTGTAATTGAGCTTCAGTCACCCTCGTTCAAGTGACTGGGTTTAGTGTATTTGATTGACTAGGTCGATCGAAACATCCTAACTCGAGAGGGTTAGGTGGTGGTTTTCACCCGATTTGGGTTTCCACCTAAAAATACTTGTGCCTATTATGTGATTGTTCATTTTGTGAGATTATCTATTTTAATTTCGCACTTTATATTACGTCACGCATATCTCATCCCCTCCAAGTAAGGAATTACAATTGGTATTAGAGCAGATTCTTGATGTTTCGGCGTAACAACCAAGTAAGAAGATCATGGAGGGAAGCAAGTCCGCGAACAGGATTTCTGAGGGGCAGTCTACGACCCATCCGCCGTTCTTTGATGGGAGCAATTACCTATACAAGAAGTTGCGGATGAAGACATGGCTTCAAGCCAATGACTTCACAATATGGGACCGTTGCGAGACTCCCTTCGACATCCCAGAAAGACCTGTCACAGGATACTTATAGCAGCAGATCCGGGAACTCTCGCTCAACGCAAAAACGATGAACACGTTGTTCTGCACACTCAGCCCAGAGGAGTTCAACAGAATCTCACAATGCGCCACCGCATATGAGATTTGGCACACACTCGAGGTAACTCACGAAGGTACCTCTAAGGTAAAGACTTCTAAAATAAATTTACTTTCTCAAGAATTTGAGTCTTTTTCAATGAAGTCTAACGAATCTCTAAGTGAGATGAACACTAAGTTCACTCTCATTATAAATAATTTAAAAGCTTTAGGTAAGACCTTCATCAAGGGGGAGCTTCAAGGAAAACTACTTCGTTCCCTTGGACCGGAATGGGAGCAGAAGGTCACCGCGATCGAGGAGGCAAACGAAGTGGAGGAGCTCAATATGGAGGATCTCCTAGGCAACTTAATGGCCTATGAGACGAAACTGAAGCAGAAGAAGGACACACCAAAACTAAAGCTTAAGAAGACTCTCGCCTTCAAAGCTGCATCAAATAGCGAGATAAGTTCCAACAACGAAGACTTTAAAATTTTACTTAAGAAAATTTCAAGGTTTGTAGAGACTCAAAGAAAGAAAAGGAGAAGAAGGATAACCCGAGACATTGCTACCATTGCAACGAAAAAGGTCATTTACAACCAGAATGCCCTCTTCTCAAGAAGGAGAAGAAGGAAAAGGAGAAGAAATCTAAGAAGAAGGCATTCCAAGAAACTTGGGACGACACGAGCTCATAGGAAGAAGAGGTGAATCCCCAGGAAGAAATCGCTTACATGGGTTTCGTGGCGACAACGGGCGACAACGAAAGCGACTCCAACAATGAGGTACATTTTAATTTACAAGAAGCTTTTAATGAACTATTTGATGTTAGTCAATCATTAAAAGTAGAGAACAAAAGCATGAAAAAGAAATTTAGTATGTTAAAATCTGAAAATGATAGGTTAGAAAAGCTACTTAAGGACCTAGAAACTAGTCCTAAAAATGATTACTTTTTGTTAGAAAATCATAACCTAATCTTTGAAAAAAATAAGTTGATTGAGAAAAATACTAGTTTAAAAATAGAAATTTCTTATTTAAAAACTAAGATGCACGTTATAGAAGAGGAAATTGCATGTCTTAGGGAAAATTCTAATAACTTAATCAACAAGGTAGATAATTTATATAGCCCTAAGATTGAGAAAGGATCTCCATCAAGGAGACCCGTTAACAGGTCCGAATCCAAGCTCACTTAGATACCGAAGAAAGAATTGGAATCTTATTTTGTAGGTTTCAAAGAGGATATCAACAAAAAGGACTGAACCTACAAGCTCAAGAATTGTCAACTCGAGTTGGGAGGAACAAGGAGTAGACCAAGGAGGAGAACGAGAAGGTCGACGAGACGACGAACAACCAAACAACCCACCGCACGTCGTCCGCCAGATTGGAGACCGGTGTCGATGCCCGGGCCTCCAAACTACGGATGGGAGCCCCATCCAATGTGGCATCGACCACCTCCATTTGGGCCATTCTATTGGCCATGGTAGGTGAGGTAACCCTTAATCCTATCTTTTTATCATTAGCATATAGATAGGGGGAGTTAAAATTATGAGTTATTTGTCAATCATTAAGGGGGAGATCTTATTAAGTTAGCTATATTTCCTTTAGAAAGGGGGAGAAAAATAATAGCTATCTTATTGTTATAAAAAGGGGGAGGACATTACTCTTGTTAAAAGAAATTCAATCCAATTATAGAAGAGCATGTTTTAAGGGGGAGTGATAGGAAATTTAAAATTGATAAAAACCTTTTTGATAATGTCAAAAAGGGGAGTATTTTATGCATTATTATCTTTGGTTTTGTCATCATCAAAAAGGGGCAGATTGTTGGAGCTAGAGCACCATGCTCGTTTATTTTGATGATAGCAAAACACATGTCTTTTAACATTTACTTTTGAATCCTAATTTTCAGGTCAAATTGCAAATGGAGACAAGTGTTTAAACGAAGGTCAAGCTTGCATCCATAGTAGATTGGAGGAGATGGACAGAGGCGGAGGAGCTTCGCGCAGAGCGAAAGCTTAATGAAGGAAGGAGATGAAGAATATGATAGACTTCCTTTTATCTTGTGCTATGTAATTTTGTTTCTTTGTTTCGCTCTTTATTTCTTTCTTAGATCTTATGCTAAAGAGCCTCAAACAACCCTTAAAGTAGTCCTAAGAATACCAGCACTACCCTAGGATACTTAGGTTTTCTGTAGAGATCTTAGAAAACCAAAATAGGGTTCAGACAGCCTTATCAGACGTCCAATCTGGAAATCAGACATCTGATATTGACTTTTAAGATGTCTGACTATTTGATCAGACGTCCAAAACATCTAGGCTGGACTTAGTAGGTTCTGTCTGTTAGAATCAGTCGTCCAGACCTTAGTCCAGACGTCTTAGGAGACGTTTGATGCCTTTGCCAGACGTCCAATTAGTGGAAAATTGGCTGCCTTCGTAAACATTGAGGAAATGACCGTTAGCCTTATATCAGACGTCCGTAGAGGATCCCAGACGTCTGATATATGACTGTTTTGCCTCGACTGACCCAAAATATCTTTTCAGAGATTTTGTAGCCGTTGTACTCCCTTGGGAATCCATTTTCATAGAGCAATAGGTTTCCAGACGTCCAGACCTTGTGCCAGACGTCCTGTATGTCATCTGATAGCCATGAACTAAAACCCTGTTTAGGTTTAATTCAAGTCAGGAAGAAAACCCACCTAGAATCAGATGTCTGACTTAGTTCCTAGACGTCTTAAATAGGTTTTCCAGACGTCTGATGCCAGGACCAGATGTTTGATGACCCTATCAGAATCATGATTGATTCTGACTACGACAACAGCTATGGAAGCCTTCCAAGGCCTTCCAAAGCCTTCCTGGGCCCTCTATAAATAGAGGAGAACCCTTGCCACTCAAACACACACTTTGTAATAATATTTCCACTCATTTTTGTGTCAAATTGAAGTAGAAGAAGCACTCACTCTCAAAGGCTTGTTCCACATCCAAGTGCCTCATCCAATTTGCATGCTCGCTCTCCCTCTGCGATTACGAGAGTGACGAAGCGCTATCGCGTGGTTCACGTACCCACGTCGTCACATCGATGCACTTCCACCAAAGGGAAGTTTCGTAACTCCTATAGAAGCTAGGTTTAAATATTTATGGCTCTATAGGATTGTTGTACATTTTAATGTCTTTGGTTGAGTATCCGCTTTGCAAATTCCGGTCTCCTTCGCGAGACAAAATCCTTCTTGTGAAGAGAAGGGGTTTTGAGGAACACTACCCTCAGTATAAGTAGTGTGGTTGTAATTGAGGTTCAATCACCCTCGTTCAAGTGACTGGGTTTAGTGTATTTGATCGGTTAGGTCGATCGAAAAATCCTAACTCGAGAGGGGTAGGTGGTGGTTTTCACCCAGTTTGGGTTTCCACCAAAAAATACTTGTGCCTATTGTGCGATTGTTCATTTTGTGAGATTATCTATTTTAATTTCGCACTTTATATTACGTCACGCATATCTCACCCCCTCTAAGTAGGGAATTACAGAGTTTACGTGTGGGGGAGTTATGAAGTTAACACCTGTTTTACTAACACCCATTAGAATTGGTGTTAAAAGAACATGTGTTAACCCTCCAAAATAGGTGTTAAGATTATGGGGGTTAACCGCTCAAGTAAATGAGTGTTAACACCCCAACATAAGGGATAACCCCCCAAGTAAACTAGCCTTTAGGGACTAGTTTACTTCCTGGGATAGGAAGGTGGTGTTAAAAAATTTGAAACTGGTGTTAACCTCCATTTCTGTTTACTTACAGGGTGATATTAACACCAGTTTTTGTTTACTTAAACTAGCATTAAGTTATAATGTTAACTCTTGTGGTGTTTACCTGAACTGATGTTAACACTAGTTTCTAGAGAGGAGAGTTTAGGTGTGGAGTAATTATGTAAGGACCCGTTACCTTTTAGCCTTTTAAGATGTCTGGAGTCTCAGTCAAACGTCTAGACCCATTCCCAAACATCCGAAAGTAGAATTTTTGTACTGCACACTACGCTCTGCACGCGGGCAAAGTGCAGAACCACTCCTTCCTCTCTCTCTTCCTCACCTCCCCCAAACCCTAAACCCCTCGCCCTCTTATATAAACCCCCCCTCCTATCTCCTCTCCACTCCACACACTAGCCACCACCACCTTTAGTGCTTATGCGGGAGCGATGAGAGGGGGCAAGCGAGGGAGAGCGAGAGGGAGGAAGGAGGAGGAGGCCTACGATCAGTGGTGCTCGCACGACCACCAACGGACTCGTACGAGAGGAGGGGAGGGCTCGGGGAGGCAGCCTCCCAGCCCTCTGCAGCGGCTGGAGCTGCTGCGGCGCGAGGTGAGCGGGCGGAGCGAGTTGCGGGGAGATGTTGATATTGGGATTTTTCCTGTATCAGACGTCTGGAGAGTCTACCAGATGACCATGGCAGCAATTGGACATCCAGGTCTAAGACCAAACATCTGAAAGCACTTATATCGCAAGGTACGTTCTTTTCTGTGGTTACGGCCATGCAAGTCTCACCGCAGCAGCTGGTCGGGCCTGATTATGGACCTGCGAATTCATACGCAGGTAAAGATCCTTGGGAAGGTGCGCGAAACTCTTTTCCATGCGTTTATGGACATTTGAGTACATCACCAGATGTCCGGAGGTACATCTAGACGATCGGAGACATTGTTTGACGTTTGGAACTGCCTTCAGACAATCGCAGAGAAGGTCTGGAGATCTGAGGATACTACAGGAATAGAAGGTAAGATCTGACACCTTTTAAGATGCCTGGGATTATTCTCAGATGCCTGATTTTGAACAATAGGCACATTTTTGACATTTTTAGGGTTCGATTGGGATTCGTTTTACGAAAATGAAATACCTGTACTTTCCTCGCGAGTTCCTCTACGTACTAGAGTCTGTTTTACATTGTTCTGAACTCTCCTTTTGTGATGTATCCCTTGGTATAGGGTTTCAGCCTGCAACACGTTTGGGGCTCGCAGCGACATCTGGGTCTGTGGTTCAAGCCCCCATTACTCCCGAATTTCCTGGTAGAGTGGTTTAATTTTATTAATAATAATTAAATAAGAATGTGTTTGTGGAAGTAGCGGAATGAAACCCTAGGATGTGGCATGAACCCTAGGGTAGAGAAATAAATGAGCATGTTTGTACTGTATGGTTTACATGCATGCGTGATTAAGATAAATTGCTAGTAAATGCCTGGATTATAATTATGAGCTGCCTATTAGAATATGAGCTGCCTATGTTTAATGTAACTACCTATGAATACACCAGTTGCATGTATTAAGAATTGAGCTATGAAAACACAAGTTGACTGTATATGGATGAGGAATGAATTATGAAACCTGAGATCTGGATCTGGATAATGAGGTGAACATGAGCATGAACCATACGGGGAATTAGGAGTAGAACTTCTGTGGATAGACGGAAACCTGGAATGTAGATGGGAAGTGTGCTGGCCCTTGAGTACGTGGTACCAAGGAGAGCAACTGTCCCATTTTGTGTAGAGCGGAGCTAGCCTCCCATGGGTTGAGACTCGGGGTTAGGATTGGCCACTCTACACCGACACCTATTGGCCCTCGGGTACGTGGTATCGAGGTGAGCTACTAGTGTAGGGAGGGAGCTAGCCAGCCCACGGGGCCCAAGGTTCAGCTAGCCACCCTACACCGACTTTGTTAGGCCCTCTGGGAAAATCGGGGTAGTCAAACGAGGGTGCGCGAACTGTGGAAGGACGAGACCCCTATTTGGTTCTGAGGGGCTAGACCCCTGTTCTGAGAGGGCAAGGCCCTATACTGTTCCGTGTTGTACTTTGGGCATACCTGCTAGCGGAAATGACTGACCGTGTGTTAGTCCGGGGTAGCTACCCGTGCGCTTGTCACGCGTGCCGTAGTCACCGTTACGTCTTGACAGTGACCTCAGGGTGGTTGACTGGGTGTAGGACTATCACGGGGGACTCTCCCATCCAGGAGAGCACAACGTGTACCTTCTACTCTATGGAAAAGACTGTAATCAAGATCGTTCCCACAAGGAACATGCAAGATCAAGAAATATCTGGATACTTTGAGAAATGAGTAACACTGGAACATATAAAATAGATAAATGGAAATGAGAATTAAACCTGTTGCTTTTACTATTCTATACTTAGATAATATAAATGCCACTCTACTCAGCGTTCGCTGACTCCGTCTTTTCAAAACATTGTTCAAGACCAGGAGTTAAGCAACCCGAGTTTCCAGCTGCGGAGGGTGCTAGGGCCAGTCGAGTCCAGCCATAGTTTCTTCAGCACTTCCTTTTCTTTTCTCTACTATTGTAGTAAGTGATGAACTTTTAGTTACTGTTCTACTACTACTGTTTACTTTCCACTTTCCGTTGTTTTTGTTGTTGTGGTGGTATGTACTGAGACAGCAAATCTATTTTTCCCTTACTGCTTTATACGTTTCTTCTACTTAGTTATATTGCACATGTGAATATGGTTTACTTTCCTGCTTTTGGTAATTTCTTGTTGGACGACTAGGTCTAGGGATTAGTCGAGGCGAGCCGATCTTGGTTCCTGTAGGGATCCGAGAATTGAGTCGTAACAAGATGGTATCAAAGCAAGGTCGTCCCGAGAAATAAACTAATTGGCTTAAGAATAACCATTCACGTGCATATAACTAGGATAGCCACCACAACGTATCGCCTTGATATTCGTTCCGAGTCTTTTCTTGAAGTAATTCGATATCATTAACTCTCTTATTCTATCTTTCGCATCTCCATGCAGGAGATGCCTCATCGAGGAGTTCTCGAGGCAGGCCGTGGTCACGGCAGTGGACGAGGTCGGAGGGGTGGACTTGCCGGGCCTGAGGTACCAATTGACCCACCTTTTCTCCCGGGCATTTAGGCCTAGGACCTCGCCCAGCTGATCAAAGATATCGTGCGAAAGGAGCTCCACTAGCCCCCACGAGCACCTCTCCCCGAGGATGTGGAGGGGGAGTCCTCGATGGGATAGAGAGACCGCTACTACGTCGGACAAGCAGGAGGGGGAGGGGGTGGTCCTCCACCACCTCCACCGCACTCTAACACTTCCAAGCACGAGCCCTCCTTGCCTAGAGACGTGCCCATTCCCCCACTGCAGCTGCACCACGAGCCTTTCGGACAGTTCCGGAAGCTGAAGCCCCCTCCTTCAAGGGGGATGAGGACCTATCTGAGGCAGAGGACTGGCTGGAACAGATAGAGAAGGTGTTCGACACCCTTCGCCCTCCCGCGGAGTGCCGCATGGCCTTTGCCACGTACCAACTAGAGAGCGCGACACACAGGTGGTCGAGGGCAGTTAGAGGCCAGGAGGGGAGGGAGTCGATGTGGGACCAGTTCATGACTCTCTTCTGCAAGCAGTACTTTTTGAAACCTGGTAGGACCAGAGGAGACAGGAGTTCCACACTCTCCGCCGGGGGACGATAACTGTTAGCGCATACCGGTATGCGTTTTCTAGAGCTATCACGTTTTGCCTCGACAGCCGTGTCTACGAAGGAGGAGCGCCTGTGGAGGTTTACTGAGGGGCTCTGACCTGCTATTCGGGGATATGTCAAACCGCTGAAGCTACCCACCTTCTCACAAGTAGTTGAGGCAGCCATGACCTACGAGAATAACAACCCGACCGTGCGAAACACTGACAGTGGATGGAAGAGGCCCTACCAGCCAAAGTACTCTTAGGGCCGTCGGGAGAGGAGGCACATGGCACCCGCAGGAGAGTTGTCTCATTTTGCGGGGCCTTCAATGGCTTTTGGGGGCCCCAGACAGGGGCTAGTTGCCAGCACCGGACCCCCGCCCAGCTACCAGCAGGGACCTACTATGGGAGGAGGTCGTGTCCCCCTCTACTACCAGTGTGGCTAGCCAGACCACATTAGGAGGGATTTCCCATCTAGGGCCGGAGCACAGCAGATGCTCCCCGCACCGAGCACTGGAGGCCGAACTGGTGGTCGTGGTCCCCAAGCGCGTGGGGGAGGGCAGCAGTCACGAGGAGGGTACCGGTCAGTGGCTGCTAGCCCGACCCAGAGTGTAGCTGCTTCATTTGCACCGAGTACTGAGGAACGTATCAACGGCTTGACACACAGAGATGCCAAGGCTTCTGGTTCAGTGGTGGCAGGTATGGTTACTATTTCTGGCAGACTAGTGTTCGTACTTTTTGATTCCAGCGCCACGGACTCTTTTGTTGCTACAAGTATCGCTGTCAGTTTGGGGTAGGGCAGTGTACTGTTAGAGGATCCGTTTGTGATTAGAGGCTCAGGTGGCCAGTTGTTTGTAGCTGAGGAGGTCTACACAAATTGTGAGGTCAGTATAGTGACAGCCTCCCCGCTAACCTGATTGTATTACAGATGGAGGATTTTGGCGTGATCCTAGTGTTGGACTGGCTGTCCACCTATCACACCCTGGTGGACTATTTCGGGAGAAAGATCGCCTTCTCCATACTGGAGTTGCCTCCCTTTGAGTTTCACGGACAACCAGTGGACAGAGGTTTCAGATGCATCTCTACGCTTCAGGCGACAAGGCTTTTGAGCTAAGGGTGTGAGCACTTTTTGGCCTGTGTAGTGGCAGAGCCTAGCCCCGTAGCTGACTTTCAGAGTATTCCAGTGGTTTGCGAGTACCCCAACATTTTTCCAGAGGAGCTGCCAGGACTACCACCTGAGCGTGAGATCGAGTTTGAGATCTCACTGGTACTGGGGATCAGCCCCATTTCTACTGCACCGTACCGGATGGCATCGCTTGAGCTGCGAGACCTCAAGTCACAGCTGCAGGACCTGTTGGAGAAGGGCTTTATGAGGCCCAATGCGTCCCCATGGGGAGCCCCTGTACTGCTTGTGAAGAAGAAGGACGGTACCCTGAGACTTTGTGTCGACTATTGACAGCTGAATAAGGTCACCATCAAGAACAAGTATCCGCTGCCGAGGATTAACGACCTCTTCGACCAGTTGCGAGATGCCACAATGTTCTCCAAGATAGATCTAAGGTCGGGCTACCACCAGTTGAAGATCAGGGAGACCGACGTCTCCAAGATAGCTTTCCGTACCCGGTACGGGCACTATGAGTTCCTGGTCATGCCGTTTGGGTTGACCAATGCCCCCGCTACTTTTATGGGTTTGATGAACCGGGTTTTTAGATGATACTTAGACCAGTTTGTGGTGGTGTTCATGGACGACATACTCGTTTACTCGCGAGATTAGGCGCAGCATAGACTGCATTTACGGATGATCCTGGACACTTTAAGGCGACGCAAGCTATATGGCAAGTACAGTAAGTGCGAGTTTTGGTTGAGGCAGGTGACTTTCTTGGGCGACGTGATCTCAGGGGATGGTTTGGCTGTGGATCCAACCAAGGTTGAGGCCGTACTCAAGTGTGAGAGGCCACGTATAGTGAAAGAGATACGCAGCTTTTTGGGACTAGCAGGTTACTATCGATGGTTTATCAAAGGATTCTCTCAGATTACGCGTCCTATGATCCAGCTAACTCGAAAGGATGTGCCCTTTGTCTGGACAGATGAGTGCCAGGCATGTTTTCAGGAGTTGAAGGAGAGACTGACTTCAGGTCCTGTACTTACCATCCCGGACAAAAGTGGCGGTTTTGTGGTTTACACAGACGCTTCGTTGCAGGGGTTAGGGGGTGTGCTCATGCAATGGGGTCACGTTGTCACTTACGCTTTGCGGCAACTGAAGCCCCATGAGCATAGCTACCCTACCCATAACTTAGAGCTGGTAGCTGTTGTCTTCGCGCTGAAGACATGGAGGCACTACCTTTACGGTGCAACTTTTGAGATTTTCACGGATCGTAAGAGCCTCAGGTACTTGCTTGACCAGAAGGATCTCAACATGAGACAGAGACGTTGGTTAGACCTTCTGAAGGACTACGATTGCAGCATCTCCTACCATCCAGGGAAGGTCAATGTGGTGGCTGATGCCTTGAGCCGGAAGGCGCCCGCCCATTTGGCCAGTCTACAAGCACAGAGTAGGAGACTCATGGAGGAGTTGGGCAGTTGGCGACCTTAGGAGTCACAGGGGTATTGTGGGACAGTGACAGTGACATGGCAGACACAACCAGAGCTAATAGATCGCATCATCACGGGACAGATGACGGATCCGTACCTACAGACATTGTAGGACAAGGTGTTGACAGGAGACCCAGGAGACTATTCCTTTACAGATGAAATACTACGCATGAGAGGATGCTTATGCATTCCTAGAGACGAGGAGTTATTGAGAGAGCTCCTGGCCGAGATTCACGGGTCCAGGTTCACCATACATACCGGAAAAACAAAGATGTATCATGATCTGAGACGTGACTTTTGGTGGAGAGGGATGAAGTGGGATGTTGGTGAGTTTGTGTAGCAGTGTTTGGTGTGCCAGCAGGTGAAGGATGAGCATCAGAGGCCTGCAAGGCCATTACAGCCACTTCCTATGGCACAGTAGAAGTGGGAGAGCATCACCATAGACTTGATGGTGGGTCTATTGAAATTGCACTAGAGGGGGGTGAATAGTGAAATTATAAAATATTGTAATACAAAAAAATTCAATCACAAAAGGTGGCACCAGATTTTTAGGTGGAAACCCAAGATGGGTGAAAACCACCACCTAATCCATTCCCTTGACTTAGGATTTTCGATCACAAGGTGATCAATCCACTAACCACACTACTTAAACGAGGGTAGTGTACCTCAATTAAAAATCCCACCTCCGATCCCTAAATGGAGGTTTCTCCCTTCAAAATGAAGAGACGGGGACCTGACAAGCCGGATACCCAAAGTACAAAAATAAGAAGTGAAACAACACCTATAGAGCACCCCAATACTTTAATTACTTTCTTATCTACTAAGCATGAAAAGAACTCCCTGAGGATTTGCAGAACGAAGTAAGCTGGGAGTATGGATTTGCCCTTGATCAGAGTGTTGGAACAGCACAAGGGTAAGATGAAGCTTAGAGTAGTGAGCAAGTGATTTTTCTAAGTGAATTGTATCTCAAGAGGTGTGTTTTGCCTAAGAAGAGTTGTAGTCAATTTATAAGCAAGTTTGGAACCTTCAAGAACACTTGGGAGGGTTCTCCTAGCCGTTGGAGACAAATCCCAAGAGATTAAGATGAAATCCATCACAAATCACGGTAATGATGAGTCTGACAGCAATATCAGACGTCTAATTTTAGGATCAGACGTCTTATAGGATGTCTGATTATAATTTTGGCCGTCTAATACTGTAGGCCATCCTAAACTGACTCCATTGGATCGAAAGAAGGACGTCTGATATTTTCACATAAGATGTCTGATTAAGTTATTGGACGTCTAATAAAGGGTGGATTCATTCATGTTTTCAACAGATCCAAACAGGGTTCTAGATTTAAAGGATCAGACGTCGTTATGGACGTCTGAGGAAATCACCAGACATCTGGGAACCAAAAAAGACTTCGCTACATTTTCTGACAAAAGATTTTATGGTCGTAATGAGATACGCACAGAAAATCATGGGCAACAGTCAAAAGGTAGATGTCTGGAAGTGTGTCCAAACGTTTGGAAATACATTTTTGCCCTGTGCTTAGTCTAACGGTTAGTCTGAGGACGTCCAGGTAAAGTATCAGACGTCTAGATGAGGTTATGGATATCTGATAGAGAAGTGCTTCAACTGATGTTTATGAAGAGACAAACTAAAGGTGGAACTATAGGAAGTTAGACATCTGAGACACTTGTTAGACGTCTTAAAGTGGAAAATCAGACGTCTGACCATTGTTCTAGACATCTGATAAGAGTCTAAGTGTTAGGTTTTTGTTTCTAATTTATCCAAAGTGTAGAAGCCTAAGTTAGTTATTTATAGGTTATGTTTGGGGGCTCTTTACAACATTTCTAGACTCAAATAAAATTAAAATTACAACCTTTAAAAGTTTACATGAAAAAGCCTATGACCTAATACTTATGCTACTTGTCTTCACTCTTTTAATCTCCCGTCTTGCAAAACTTTATGAAACCTGCAAATATGTTATTACAGAGAGAAACAATATGCTACGCTTATTTTTTGTTTCATTTTCTTCATTTTGTAAGATCATCAAAATATTATATATGAGTAGTTGAACTAACAATCTCCCCCTTTTTGATGATTTCCAAAATATAGCTGTAGGTTCTTATTTTCTCCCCCTAAAAGTTGTACTTAGTAGTCTATATCTATTTTTGTTTTTATATTATTCCCTAGGTTCTTACCTACGTTCTTCTCCCCCTTTTTGAATATCATTATGAAGGGTACTTAAAGGGAGTTGAAACCCAAACTACAAGAGTGACATCTACAAAATGGAGTACATTAATAAAATTGCACGCTTAAAAGATGGCAGAGCATTAAAGAAAAATTGATTAGGAATAGAAACATTTAAGCACGAACTAGCTATTGTTCCCAAAAAATATTAAGTATGGGTCAAGGCCCCTTAATACAAACTTGGAATAAAAGAAAAAAGAAAGAAAGAAAAAAAACAAGCACTAAACTATTCTTCTTGATCTTGGCAGCAGCGACGACGAGCAAGTCCGTGTCCCATCTGCAAATTTTGAATGTCTGATCGAAGTTCGTCGATGTCGCGGCGCATGCTTCCCATGTAGGTGTACATCTCACCGGTTCGACGTAGCAGGAGGGAGATGCCAGAGGAGAGGGAATCTATGGCCAGATCCCATGCTTCTTCAGAGCTCGAGTGGGGAGCTTCTATTTGAAGGGGCTCTTCTTCAATGGGCTCGTTGGCAGGCTCAAGATGCTCCCAAAGTATGTGCATCTTGGCGGCTGTGGCCCGGTTGTAAGGCTCAATCTTCTTGTCAACAGCCTGGTCAGTTATGGAAATCCGATGGGTTGAAAAAATTTTGGATAGAATAGACCGAAACGGAAGTGATGCCCCATGGTCTTCATTCATAACGCGAACAATGAGGCTGCAATAATTGAAAGGAATATGACGGACGGTCGCAAAAAGGAGTGCCTTGTGTTGGCGCGAGTTGTAATCAAAACCTCCCGATTTGTTTAGGAGGTCCCACCCAAAAATGCGAGAGAGTAGACGTGGAAGGGGTTTGAGATTTTTGCAAGGTAGGGTGCCAAGATTTTCAACATATTTTTCAAGGAGGACTAACTCTTGATTGATGACTTCTGAGTCGTATTGCCTCAAAATGTCATTGAAGTCATTTCCCTCATTGGGGATGGCTAGAAGGTCGGAAATAGTTTCGGATGTGATGTGGATTTCGTGACCAAATAAGCAGGTATGGAGTTCAAGTTCATCGTTGCTGTAGTCCTCAACGATGTTGGCATAAAAGAGACAGCAAAAATCAGGGAACACGCCAAGAGTTCCAATGCCAGAGTGGAACTGACGGTCTAAATATTGGAAGAGATGGAGAGTTTCGAAGTGTTCCCGAAGGTTTAAATGAGCAAAATCATTCCAAACAATAAAACGAGGGCATTTAACTTTGGCATTCACGAAGCGACGAAATCGTTGCTTAGCGATGTCGCCCCGTAGCTGATCTACCAAATAGGTGGAAGAGGAGGTGGAAGAGCCCTCAGCTTGCTTCCTACGAGGAGGCATATTTGGTGGAATGGGTGGTTAGGTTTTAGAAGAAAAAGGTGGTGTTTTGAGGATAGAATACCTGCAAAAACATCCATACAAAAACATTCAACCAACCAAACAACATTCGACCAAAAGACTTCAACAACACAGATTCAAACAATAGATATGCAATCATCATTGATAAAAAAAAAAAACGTGTGGCAATATGCCTTGAGGCAATATAACCTGCCTTGTAGTTGTGGCAATATACCTTTGGATTCAAGACACTAAAATGTCGGCTTGAATCTCGTGAGGTAATACCTAATGGTGATGTTGCCAACCGCAGTGCTGCTTTGTGCCTTTATATTTATTATAATACAGTCGTTATAGTATAAAATAAGACAGCTACGGTTGTCATTACCATAGAAATTTACTCGGAAATAGTTTCCCGAGGTCGAACTCAGGGAGCTACTGAAATTCTAGAAGTACAAAGTTTCTTTATTACAAAAATAAGAGAGAGAGAGATAGATTTCTGTTTTTGGCTTCTTCTTCTCTTTGTGCTTGTCTTCTTCCCTCTTCTTTCTTCTGCTGCTCTTCCTGTCCTCTTCTTTTCTTCTTTCTCTTTTCTTCAGCTGCAGTATCTATCTCTCTACGGGTCTTCTTCTTCCTTGGCTCTGTTTGCCTTCAATTCCTCTTCTTCTTCTGCTTGTCTTCTATTTCTTTTCTTCTTCAGTTCTTCTTCTTTTTCTTGTCTGTCTTCTACTGTTCAACTGCAAAGTCTTCTCTTTCTTCCTTCTTCTCTTTTCTTTCTCTTTTCTTCAGCTGCGGAGCCTTCTTCTTTCCTTCTTCTTCTTCTTCTTCTTCTCTTCTTTATCTCCTCTGAAGGTTCATCCGTCGTCTGATACAGCCGTCAGATGACTTAAACTGCGGTCTGCTACAATGATCCTCCTCTTTTCCTTCCTTCGCTGTTTCTTCTTCTTTGGCGAGCCTTCTTCTTCTGCTTCTTCTCTTCTCCTTCCTGCGGCTAAGTGCTGAGCCCTTCTCCTTCAGCACTCCTATCCTGCACACAAGGGGGAGGCAAAACCTATCCCCTCCCTCTACCCGCACGTATCTCTCTCTCTACAAACCACTCACAGGAAGCTCTCCCAGAGCCGCGGGTTAACGGGTCGAGTTGCGTACCGGGACCAGGTGCACCGGCGTGATTTGGTGCGCAAGGTGTGCATGGGTAGTGTCGGGTCGGATCCGCCGGGTCCGCGTGGTGAAACCGCGGATGGGGCGTGTGATGGGGTGCGGGACCTCACCCCAGGTGTATCGGAGGTGATAAGGTAAAAACACAAAATCAATTTAAATGGGTGCGGCGCTTCGAGAACTTACGATGTGGGACTAAACTTCTGCTTCTTCTCGCGCGCGCCTGCAGGAAGATCGCGACCTCACTTCAGCAGCTGCATCCTTGTTTCCCCTCGCGTGCCAGCTGCCTGCCTTCAATCGAGTCTCCCCAATTCGCATCAGCTGGAGACCTGACGCTCTGAAGCCTAGAGCTCGCTTGGAAGCTCCTTGAGTCATCGCCAATGGCGGCCAGGGCAGCAGATCTGTCCAGCACAAAAATGGCCTCTCGGCCTAATCAGACCACAGGGGAACCTTCGCCGTGGCACGACGAAGGTGGTGTGAGATGCAGCAGGCCACGGGATGGCCTAGGCGTGCGTGCCTAGGTCGTCCTGTGGCCGGAAAAGTGGGTTTGATCGGGGGTGAGTTGTGGAGCTGTAGAGTGGCAGTGGAGGGGTGGAGGGTGTTTAGTATGATGAGGCGGAGCTTTTGGGACAGTTGGCGAGTCATATGGGGTTGTGGGATGACGGGGATGACTCGTCGGAGAGTGGCCGGAGGTGGGGAAGGTGAGGGTGGTCAGGAGTGGTCGTGGGGCAATCAAGCAAAATAGATTGGGGAAAAGAAAGAGGGGAAGAAGGGGAGTAACTGCAACCTACCTACAAGGACGAAGGGGGCCGGAGTGGAGGGCAGTCGTACCGATTGTCGCCGAAGAAGAAGCACCTAGAGGGAGAGAGCGACGGCGAGGAAGTGGGCAGGGAGGAGCGCGCTTGGTACGGCGCAACGCGGGAAGATTAGGCGAAGCTGGCTCTGCTGCTGGTATTGCAGCAGAGCAACGAGAAGGAGGAGGAGGGGCCGCCGGAGCTGGTGGGTTTCCTGTCGGAGTGGGGAGAGAGGAAGGGTTAAGGGTTTCTCCGCCAAGACCAGACTGCGAGAACCGGCTGGCGATGCTGGTTCTTATAAAGGCGGTGGCGGAGAGGTGGATGCAGGCTGGCGACGTGCGCCCCTCGCCGGAGTATGGTCGGAGACGAGACCCATACTTCCGCGCATTCGCACGGAAGGTGTGGGGGTCGTCAGGCAACATGGCTGAGTCCCTGCGACAGTAGACGTCGTAGGGAACTCCGCGTTCACTTTGCAGGACGTCCCACACACCCTGCGCGGCGCCATGCTCCGCGCAAAGTCGCCAAAGCATGGTGCTGCGTAGAAACTTGCAGGAGGGACCAAAATGCAAAGAACGATGAGGAAATGAGGGGGCCAAAATGAAAGGGTTTCGAAAGTTAAGGGTCAAAAAGTAAATGATGAGGACCAAATTGCAAGGTCGGTAAAGGAGGTCTCTTCATAGGCTCAAGTTTTTATGCATGACTATGTTGAACCTAAAGATTTTAATGGTGAATTTTGTTTCTAGGTCAGACCATGTTTGATCGGCCAATTTATGTAAAAACTCAAATTAAATCATTAATTGGGCATGGTTCTCAATGTAGGTCAAAATGGGTTTCTAAGGCCAAATTAAATGTTCTAAACCCTAGAGATTATTTTTCTATGAATTTTAGAGGGTTTAGTTGATTTTTACCCTGCCTCGAACCTCTTGAATTGAGGTAGGTTTGTTTTAGGGTTACAGAATGTCATTTAATTCCTTAGAGTTGCTGTAGCCCTTATTAGGTCAGATCATCCCACTTTCCTTCTTATTAGGTTAGTTTGACCTGTGTTTGGACCCTTAATTACCCTGTTTGCAAATTGTGTTGGTGAAATTGCATTTTTACCCCTTATGTAACGACCCGGTTCCCGAGTCCCTACAAGACACGAGAACCGGACCGACTCGACTAATCCCAAGACCTAGTCGTCCAACGAGGAAGTAACCAAAAGAGCAATAAAATAAACCCCATTCAGCATGAATATAACTAACAGTAAGAAAGTACAGCAGTAAGGAAAGAAACTACTACAGTAGATACCACCACAACAGTAGAACAACATTTATCATATAACATGAACTGCAGGTAAAGAAAAGTACAGCGGAAACAAGAACTACTCACTATAACAGAAACAAAGAGGTACAAAAGACAGTAGTAACTCTACTGGACCCTACTCGGCCCAGCGTCCTCTGCAGCCGCTGACCCTGGCTGCTCAACAACTGGTCCTGAAAAAGGTAACGAGTGTAACACGTCAGCAAAACGCTGAGTAGAGTGGCAACTAAAACTAAAGACAACAGTAGAGTGTACAGTAGCTGTTATGTTCTGTTACTTTCTTTATTTACATCTTTCAATTGTCTCACTATTTCATTTATTTCTCAGATCTTTTACTTGATCTCGAATGTTCCTCGTGGGAACGATCTTGATTGCAGTCTTTTCCAAAAAGTAGAAGTAGCACGTGGTGCTCTCCTGGCCGGGAGAGTCCCCTGTGGTGATCCTACCCTCAGTCAACCACCCCAAGGTCACTGACAGACGTAACGGTGACTACGACACGTGTGATAAACGCACAGGTAGCTAACCCGTACCGGCACGCGGTCAGTCGTTTCCGTTAACGGGTGTGCCCAAAGCACAGCACGGAACCAGTCCAGGGCAGAGCCCTCTCAGTAACAGGGGTCCAACCCCTCCACAGTCCGCGCACCCTCGCCTGACTACCCTGGTTTGCCCCAGCGGGCCTAACAAGTCGGTATGGGAGGCTAGCAGAACCCCGGGGCCCGTGGGGTAGCTAGTACCTCCCTACACTAGTAGCTCTCCTCGGTACTACGTACGCGAGGGCCAGCAAGTCGGTACAGAGTGGCCAGTCCTAACCCCGGGTCCCTGGGGCGGCTGGCTCCGCTCTGCACTAAACAGGGGGACAGTCTCTCTGCTTGGTACTCCATACTCAAGGGCCAGGTCACTTCCCCAAAACTATTCCATTCACTTTCCAGGAGTTCTACTCCTACTTCCCCGTAGGGTTCCATCCTTTTTACTCAAACATCCAGGTTTCACTTTCCAGTTTCACATTCTTACAATCCATGTTCTCAACCACGTTATCTATTCACAACAGGCAGCTGTTAATTCAAATTACAGGCAGCTTTATATCTCTTTCCATTTTCCAAGACTGCAGTATTATACATTCCACTAGTTTGCCCATCCTAGGATTCATGCCATATCCTAGGATCTATCGTACAATCTAGTTTTCCAGTCCTAGGATTCATGCAACACCTAGGAGCTATCATTCCATCTATTTCTCATTCCTAGGGTTCATGCAATGTCCTAGGTTCTATTTATGGTTTCATAATTTAACAGATTTTAATAACTTAAAGCCACTCTACCAGGTACAACGGGAGTAATGGGGGCGTGATCAGGAATCCCGCGTGCCTCCGCGACTCCCAAGACTGCAACTGAACGAGGTCCTATCACAAGGATCAAACACAAGGAAAGTCTCAAAACAGTGTATAGCTACTGTAGACGGGTAGAGGAATTAATTCTGAAAGGAACGCAACTCGAATCGCGGAAAACGGAGCCCGAACGGGCCCTAAACGGGTCGAAAACGACGACACTGTGTAAAATCAGACGTCTGGAACTTCTTCCAGACGTCTTCAAAAGTGGATCAGAGAATTACCTGCTCAGTGTGGTTTCCCAGATGTCCAGAAGTCTGCAGGGACGTCTGGCCTAGCTCACAGACGTCCGATGGTCACCCCGGACGTCTGGAGGTCACTCCCGCCGTCTGGTACAACTTCCACACGTCTGATTCGCAAAGGATGGCGAATCAGCGAGCCTGCACACAGCCAACTCCCTCCCTCAGTACGGTCAGTCGACAGGAAGGAAGAAGAAAGCGGAATACTCACCTTTCAGACGTCTGTATGATCTTCCAGACGTCTCCCTCGCCATCTGGCTATAAACCCAGACGTCTGATTCTGGAAATTTTTCCAGAACAGGGCATCGCTCGGCCTCCGCTCGCGACGCCGCCCGCGCCGCACCTCGCGCGTCTGCTGCTCAGACCACAGTAGGTCACTCTCCGCGTCGTTCCGCGCCTCCTGCGCCCTCCGCAGGCCGGCCAAGCCGCTTCGGCGAGCTCGCCCTCACGGCAGAGCTTCGCCCTCGCACGCCGCACCTCCTCCGCGCTCACTGCGGCCGCCGCTGCCGCCCTCGCGCTCGCTAGCTCTCGCGCACAGGAAGGAGAAGAGGAAGGGGACGGTGGAGACGACAGGAGGGGAGGCGTGGCCTTTTAAGGCCGTGCGAGGAGGAGGGAGAGAGAGCGCGGCAGGTCTGCAGTTGCAGAGAGAGAGGGAAAAAGAGAGAGAGAGAGGAATCGCGGGTCTGCGCGCACATGCGCGCAGACAAATCTCTCGTGCGAAAAATAACTGTTTTATAGACGTCTGGAAAAGATCCCACACGTCTGGTCAGACGTCTGGATGTGCTCCCAGACGTCTTGTCAGATGTCTGGGCCACCTCCCAGACGTCTTAAAAGACGTCTGGGGCACGCATTCGTTACAATATAACAAACTCAAAGGAAGTTTCGTCCCCAAAACTTGCGCCAACTAGGGTGCGGGAAAAGACGTCCAAATAACCATAACAAACTCAAAGAGGACCGAAGCCGGTCCGAAAAGACGTACCCACGAAAAGCTCCGGGTACCGCTCCCGCATTGCCGCCTCAGGCTCCCAGGTAGCCTCCTTGTACCGCTGGCTTCTCCACAAAACCTTTACCAGGGGTACTTGCTTTCGTCTCAAACTGCGGACGGCTCGGTCTAGGATCTGCACTGGCCGCTCGGGGTAGTTCAGGTCGTCGCTCACCTCGACGCTCTCGTGACTCAGTACGTGACTGGAATCGGCTACGTACTTCCTGAGGTTGGACACGTGGAACACGTCGTGCACACCAGAAAGCTGCAGGGGAAGGGCAAGTCTGTAAGCAACGAGTCCAACCCGCTCCAGGACCTCAAAGGGCCCTACGAACCTCGGCGCGAGCTTCCCTCTCACCCTAAACCGCTGTAGGCCCTTCATGGGCGAAACACGAAGGAAGACGTAGTCCCCAACCTCAAACTGCACCTCTCTGCGTCTCCGATCCGCGTAGCTCTTCTGTCTGCTCCCGACAGTGTGGAGTCGTCTGTGGATCTGCTCAACTACCTCCTGACTCTACCGGATCAACCTGGGGCCAACCTCCCACTTGGTCCCCACCTAAACCCAACTCAAGGGTGCCGTACACTTCCGTCCGTACAGAGCCTCGTAGGGAGCCATGCCGATGCTCGAGTGATAACTGTTGTTGTATGCAAACTCCGCCAGGGGCAGGTGCTCCTCCCAAGAGCCCCTCCAGTCCAGTACACAGGCACGCAAAAGGTCCTCAAGTGTCTGTATCGTGCGCTCAGACTGTCCGTCCGTCTGGGGGTGATAAGCCGTGTTAAACCTCAACCTCGTCCCCAAGGCCTACTGAAACTCAGCCCAAAACTGGGACGTAAAGCGGGTATCCCGGTCGAATACGATCTCCCGCGGAACTCCGTGTAGTCATACCACATCACGGATATACCTCTCTGCCAACTGTGCTGGTCCCAAAGTGACTCGGATCGTCAAGAAACGCGCTGTCTTCGTCAGTCTATCCACTATTACCCAGACTGCGTCGTGTCCCCGCTGGGTAACAGGTAAGCCCACCACCAAGTCCATGGTGATGCTCTCCCACTTCCACTCTGGCACTTGAAGCGACTGAAGCGGCACTGCAGGCCTCTGATGCTCGGCTTTCACCTGCTGGCACACTAAGCACTGTTGCACGAACTCACCCACATCCCGCTTCATCCCTCTCCACCAAAACTCGCGTCTCAAGTCATGGGACATTTTCGTGTTCCCGGAATGTATGGTGAATCTGGAACCGTGTGCCTCAGTCAGGAGCTCTCTCAACAGCTCCTCGTCTCTGGGAACGCACAGCCATCCCCTCAAACGTAGCACCTGGTCTGTGAAAGAGAAGTCCCCAGGGTCTCCTGATAGTACTCTGTCGCGCAAAGACTGCAAGTACGGATCGGCCATCTGTCCTGTGATGATACGGTTTATCAGCTCTGGCCTGGTCTGCCGTGTCACCGTCACTGCCCCACAGTACCCTCGTAACTCTAGAGGTCGCCAACTTCCCACCTCCTCCAAAAGGCTCCAACTCTGTAACTGTAGACTGGCCAAGCGTGCGGGCGCCTTACGACTCAAGGCGTCAGCCACCACATTGGCCTTTCCCGGGTGGTAGGAGATGCTGCAATCGTAGTCCTTCAGGAGCTCCAACCAACGTCTCTGTCTCATGTTGAGCTCCTTCTGGTCAAAAAGATATCTGAGGCTCTTGTGATCTGTAAAAATCTCGAAGGTCTCACCGTACAAGTAGTGCCTCCAGGTCTTCAGCACGAAGACAACAGCTGCCAACTCTAGGTCGTGGGTAGGGTAGGTATGCTCATGGGGCTTCAGTTGCCGCGAAGAGTAAGCGACAACATGACCCCTCTGCATGAGCACACCTCCTAACCCCTGCAAGGAAGCGTCCGTGTACACAACGAACCCGCCACTACTGTCAGGGATGGTGAGCACGGGAGCCGAGGTCAACCTCTCCTTCAGCTCCAGAAAACACACCTCACAGGTGTCTGTCCAAGCGAAAGGCACGTCCTTTTGGGTCAACTGTGTCATAGGACGCGCAATCTGCGAAAACCCTCTGATGAACCGTCTGTAGTAGCCAGCTAGTCCCAGGAAACTACGGATCTCTGTGACTGAATGCGGTCTCTCCCACCTGAGCACTGCCTCGACCTTGGCGGGGTCCACCGCTAGGCCGTCTCCAGAGATCACATGACCCAAGAGGGTCACCTCCCTCAACCAGAACTCGCACTTGCTGTATTTGGCGTACAGCCTGCGTCGTCTCAGAGTGTCCAGAACCTTCCGCAAGTGCTGTCCGTGCTGCGTCCGATCTCTAGAGTAGATGAGTACATCATCTATGAAAACCACCACGAACTGGTCCAAGTACGGTCTAAACACCCGGTTCATCAAGTCCATGAAAGCAGCGGGGGCATTGGTCAGCCCAAACGGCATGACCAAAAACTCGTAGTGTCCGTACCGGGTGCGGAAAGCTGTCTTGGAGACGTCGGTCTCCCTGATCCTCAACTGGTGGTATCCAGACCTCAAGTCTATCTTGGAAAACACCGTGGCACCCCGCAACTGGTCAAACAAATCGTCGATCCTCGGCAGCGGATATCTGTTCTTGATGGTGACCCTATTCAGCTGTCGGTAGTCCACACAAAGGCGTAGGGTCCCATCCTTCTTCTTCACAAATAGTACCGGGGCTCCCCAGGGAGATGCACTGGGCCTCACGAAACCTTTCTCCAAAAGGTCCTGCAACTGGGACTTGAGCTCTCGCAGCTCAAGCGGTGCCATCCTATATGGTGCGGTGGAGATGGGGCTGGTCCCTGGTACTAGTGAGATCTCAAACTCGATCTCACGCTCGGGCGGTAGTCCTGGTAACTCGTCTGGAAACACGTCGGGGTACTCTCTGACCATCGGGATGCTCTGGAATTCTGCCACAGGGCTGGGCTCTACCACCACACAGGCTAGGAAGCCCTCACACCCCTGGCTCAAAAGTCTCGCCGCCCGAAGTGCCGAAATGCACCTGAAACCTCCGTCCACTTGCTGTCCGTGAAACTCGAAAGAAGGCAACTCCGGAATGGAGAAGACAATCTTCCTCTCAAAACAGTCTACCAAGGCGTGGTAAGCGGACAGCCAATCCATCCCCAGAATCACACCAAAGTCCTCCATCTAGATCATAATCAGGTCAGCTGGCAGGCTATGTCCTCCAACGCTGACCTCGCAATCCGTGTACACCTCCTCAACTACAAACAGCTGACCACTCGGACCTCTGATTACGAACGGATTTTCTAACAGTGTATAATCCTGGTCCAAACTAACTGCGAAACTGGCTGCGACAAACGAGTGCGTAGCGCTGGAATCGAAAAGTGTGTAAACGAGTCTGCCAGAAACTGCAACCATACCTGCTACCACGGATCCCGAAGCTCTGGCGTCCCTATGTGTTAGGGCGTTGATACGCCCCTCAGCTCTAGGTGCGGACGAAGTAGCCACACTCTGCGTCGGACGGGTAGGTGCTGGCCGGTACCCTCCTCGCGACTGCTGTCCTCCTCCTCGTGCCTAGGAGCCGCGGCCTCCTGCGCGCCCTCCAGTGCTCTGCACGGGAAGTATCTGCTGACCTCCTGCCCTAAATGGGCAGTCCCTCCTGACGTGGCCCGGCTGGCCACACTGGTAGCAGAGGGGAACCCGACTCCCGCCCTCAGTGAGTCCCTGCTGTCAACTAGGCGGGGGTCCGGTGCTGGCGACTGGCCCCTGTCGAGGGCCCCCAAAGGCCACTGGTGGCCCTGCACAACGTGACGGCTCTCCTGCGGACGCCACGTGTCTCCGTTCTCGCCGGCCCTGTGAGAAGTCTGGCTGAAAGGGCCTCTTCCGCCCGCCATCGGTCTCTCGCGCAGATGGGTTGGTCTCCTCGTAAGTCATAGCTGCCTCTACCACCCTCAAAAACGTAGGCAGCTTCAGGGGTTTGACATACCCCCGGATCGCAGGCCGGAGCCCCTCGATGAACCTCCAAAGGCGCTCCTCCTCAGTGGCTACCGCTGTCGCTGCAAAGCGAGACAGCTCCAAGAAACGCGTGCGGTACGCACTCACAGTCATCGTCCCTTGGCGGAGAGTGTGGAACTCCCACCTCCTTTGGTCCTGCCACGTCTGGGGAAAGTACTGCTCGCAGAAGAGGGTGACGAACTGGTCCCACGTCGGCTCGTCCCTCTCCTGTGCCCAGACCGCCCTCCACCACCGGTGTGCCGCACTCTCCAGCTGGTACGTGGCAAAGGCCACGCGGCACTACACTGGGGGGCGAAGGGTGTCGAAGATCTTCTCCAGCTGCTCAAGCCAGTCCTCTGCCTCGGTCGGGTCCTCATCCCCCTTGAAGGAGGGGGGCTTCAGCTTCCGGAACTGTCCAAAAAGCTCGAAGTGGCGCTGTAGGGGAGGTGCTGGTGCACCTCCAGGCGAAGGTGCCTCATGTACAGAAGTGTCGGAGGAAGGTGGGGGTGGCAGGGGCCCATCCCCTCCCTCGTGTCCAGCGCCGTGTCCGTCGCGTGGTCCCACAGAGGACTCCCCCTCTGCAGCCCCAGGAGGAGGCGCTCGGGGCGGTGGGTGGAGCTCCTCTCGTACAATATCTCGTATCAGTCTGGCGAGGTCCTGGGCCTGGATGCCCAGGAGTGGTGGCTGGTCCACCGAGACGTCAACAACAGCACGTCCACCTCGCCGACCTCGCCCTCGGCCACGCCCGCAGCCAGTCTCGCCAGTCCCGCGACGAGGCATCTCCTGCAAGGAGACGCGAAACGAAACAAAAACGTCAAAACAGACGGTACCTAACGAAACTTCTAAGAGCTCAAGTCAGGAGATATGTTGCGGTGGCTACTCTAGCTATAAACATGCGAATTGGTTATTTTCAGTCAGTTGATTCACTTCTCGGGACGACCTTGCTCTGATACCATCTTGTAACGACCCGGTTCCCGAGTCCCTGCGAGACACGAGAATCGGACCGACTCGACTAATCCCAAGACCTAGTCGTCCAACGAGGAAGTAACCAAAAGAGCAGTAAAATAAACCCCATTCAGCATGAATATAACTAACAGTAAGAAAGTACAGCAGTAAGGAAAGAAACTACTACAGTAGATACCACCACAACAGTAGAACAACATTTATCATATAACATGAACTGCAGGTAAAGAAAAGTACAGCGAAAACAAGAACTACTCACTATAACGGAAACAAAGAGGTACAAAAGACAGTAGTAACTCTACTGGACCCTACTCGACCCAGCATCCTCTGCAGCCGCTGACCCTGGCTACTAACCACCTGGTCCTGAAAAAGGTAACGAGTGTAACACGTCAGCAAAACGCTGAGTAGAGTGGCAACTAAAACTAAAGACAATAGCAGAGTGTACAGTAGCTGTTATGTTCTATTACTTTCTTTATTTACATCTTTCAATTGTCTCACTATTTCATTTATTTCTCAGATCTTTTACTTGATCTCGAATGTTCCTCGTGGGAACGATCTTGATTGCAGTCTTTTCCAAAAAGTAGAAGTAGCACGTGGTGCTCTCCTGGCCGGGAGAGTCCCCCGTGGTGATCGTACCCTCAGTCAACCACCCCAAGGTCACTGACAGACGTAATGGTGACTACGACACGCGCGAAAAACGCACAGGTAGCTAACCCGTGCTGGCACGCGGTCAGTCGTTTCCGTTAACGGGTGCGCCCAAAGCACAGCACGGAACCAGTCCAGGGCAGAGCCCTCTCAGTAACAGGGGTCCAACCCCTCCACAGTAACCAAACCGGGGCCTTGCCCCTCCACAGTCCGCGCACCCTCGCCTGACTACCCTGGTTTGCCCCAGCGGGCCTAAAGAGTCGGTGTGGGTGGCTAGCAGAACCCCGGGGCCCGCGGGGTAGCTAGCACCTCCCTACACTAGTAGCTCTCCTCGGTACTACGTACGCGAGGGCCAGCAAGTCGGTACAGAGTGGCCAGTCCTAACCCCGGGTCCTTGGGGCGGCTGGCTCCGCTCTGCACTAGACAGGGGGACAGTCGCTCTCCTTGGTACTCCGTACTCAAGGGCCAGCTCACTTCCCCAAAACTATTCCATTCACTTTCCAGGAGTTCTACTCCTACTTCCCCGTAGGGTTCCATCCTTTTTACTCAAACATCCAGGTTTCACTTTCCAGTTTCACATTCTTACAATCCATGTTCTCAACCACGTTATCTATTCACAACAGGCAGCTGTTAATTCAAATTACAGGCAGCTTTATATCTCTTTCCATTTTTCAAGACTGCAGTATTATACATTCCACTAGTTTGCCCATCCTAGGATTCATGCCATATCCTAGGATCTATCGTACAATCTAGTTTTCCAGTCCTAGGATTCATGCAACACCTAGGAGCTATCATTCCATCTATTTCTCATTCCTAGGGTTCATGCAATGTCCTAGGTTCTATTTATGGTTTCATAATTTAACAGATTTTAATAACTTAAAGCCACTCTACCAGGTACAACGGGAGTAATGGGGGCGTGATCGGGAATCCCGCGTGCCTCCGCGACTCCCAAGACTGCAACTGAACGAGGTCCTATCACAAGGATCAAACACAAGGAAAGTCTCAAAACAGTGTATAGCTACTGTAGACGGGTAGAGGAATTAATTCTGAAAGGAACGCAACTCGAATCGCGGAAAACGGAGCCCGAACGGGCCCTAAACGGGTCGAAAACGACGACACTGTGTAAAATCAGACGTCTTCAAAAGTGGATCAGAGAATTACCTGCTCAGTGTGGTTTCCCAGATGTCCAGAAGTCTGCAGGGACGTCTGGCCTAGCTCACAGACGTCCGATGGTCACCCCGGACGTCTGGAGGTCACTCCCGCCGTCTGGTACAACTTCCACACGTCTGATTCGCAAAGGATGGCGAATCAGCGAGCCTGCACACAGCCAACTCCCTCCCTCAGTACGGTCAGTCGACAGGAAGGAAGAAGAAAGCGGAATACTCACCTTTCAGACGTCTGTATGATCTTCCAGACGTCTCCCTCGCCATCTGGCTATAAACCCAGACGTCTGATTCTGGAAATTTTTCCAGAACAGGGCATCGCTCGGCCTCCGCTCGCGACGCCGCCCGCGCCGCACCTCGCGCGTCTGCTGCTCAGACCACAGTAGGTCACTCTCCGCGTCGTTCCGCGCCTCCTGCGCCCTCCGCAGGCCGGCCAAGCCGCTTCGGCGAGCTCGCCCTCACGGCAGAGCTTCGCCCTCGCACGCCGCACCTCCTCCGCGCTCACTGCGGCCGCCGCTGCCGCCCTCGCGCTCGCTAGCTCTCGCGCACAGGAAGGAGAAGAGGAAGGGGACGGTGGAGACGACAGGAGGGGAGGCGTGGCCTTTTAAGGCCGTGCGAGGAGGAGGGAGAGAGAGCGCGGCAGGTCTGCAGTTGCAGAGAGAGAGGGAAAAAGAGAGAGAGAGAGGAATCGCGGGTCTGCGCGCACATGCGCGCAGACAAATCTCTCGTGCGAAAAATAACTGTTTTATAGACGTCTGGAAAAGATCCCACACGTCTGGTCAGACGTCTGGATGTGCTCCCAGACGTCTTGTCAGACGTCTGGGCCACCTCCCAGACGTCTTAAAAGACGTCTGGGGCACGCATTCGTTACAATATAACAAACTCAAAGGAAGTTTCGTCCCCAAAACTTGCGCCAACTAGGGTGCGGGAAAAGACGTCCAAATAACCATAACAAACTCAAAGAGGACCGAAGCCGGTCCGAAAAGACGTACCCACGAAAAGCTCCGGGTACCGCTCCCGCATTGCCGCCTCAGGCTCCCAGGTAGCCTCCTTGTACCGCTGGCTTCTCCACAAAACCTTTACCAGGGGTACTTGCTTTCGTCTCAAACTGCGGACGGCTCGGTCTAGGATCTGCACTGGCCGCTCGGGGTAGTTCAGGTCGTCGCTCACCTCGACGCTCTCGTGACTCAGTACGTGACTGGAATCGGCTACGTACTTCCTGAGGTTGGACACGTGGAACACGTCGTGCACACCAGAAAGCTGCAGGGGAAGGGCAAGTCTGTAAGCAACGAGTCCAACCCGCTCCAGGACCTCAAAGGGCCCTACGAACCTCGGCGCGAGCTTCCCTCTCACCCTAAACCGCTGTAGGCCCTTCATGGGCGAAACACGAAGGAAGACGTAGTCCCCAACCTCAAACTGCACCTCTCTGCGTCTCCGATCCGCGTAGCTCTTCTGTCTGCTCCCGACAGTGTGGAGTCGTCTGTGGATCTGCTCAACTACCTCCTGACTCTACCGGATCAACCTGGGGCCAACCTCCCACTTGGTCCCCACCTAAACCCAACTCAAGGGTGCCGTACACTTCCGTCCGTACAGAGCCTCGTAGGGAGCCATGCCGATGCTCGAGTGATAACTGTTGTTGTATGCAAACTCCGCCAGGGGCAGGTGCTCCTCCCAAGAGCCCCTCCAGTCCAGTACACAGGCACGCAAAAGGTCCTCAAGTGTCTGTATCGTGCGCTCAGACTGTCCGTCCGTCTGGGGGTGATAAGCCGTGTTAAACCTCAACCTCGTCCCCAAGGCCTACTGAAACTCAGCCCAAAACTGGGATGTAAAGCGGGTATCCCGGTCGAATACGATCTCCCGCGGAACTCCGTGTAGTCATACCACATCACGGATATACCTCTCTGCCAACTGTGCTGGTCCCAAAGTGACTCGGATCGTCAAGAAACGCGCTGTCTTCGTCAGTCTATCCACTATTACCCAGACTGCGTCGTGTCCCCGCTGGGTAACAGGTAAGCCCACCACCAAGTCCATGGTGATGCTCTCCCACTTCCACTCTGGCACTTGAAGCGACTGAAGCGGCACTGCAGGCCTCTGATGCTCGGCTTTCACCTGCTGGCACACTAAGCACTGTTGCACGAACTCACCCACATCCCGCTTCATCCCTCTCCACCAAAACTCGCGTCTCAAGTCATGGGACATTTTCGTGTTCCCGGAATGTATGGTGAATCTGGAACCGTGTGCCTCAGTCAGGAGCTCTCTCAACAGCTCCTCGTCTCTGGGAACGCACAGCCATCCCCTCAAACGTAGCACCTGGTCTGTGAAAGAGAAGTCCCCAGGGTCTCCTGATAGTACTCTGTCGCGCAAAGACTGCAAGTACGGATCGGCCATCTGTCCTGTGATGATACGGTTTATCAGCTCTGGCCTGGTCTGCCGTGTCACCGTCACTGCCCCACAGTACCCTCGTAACTCTAGAGGTCGCCAACTTCCCACCTCCTCCAAAAGGCTCCAACTCTGTAACTGTAGACTGGCCAAGCGTGCGGGCGCCTTACGACTCAAGGCGTCAGCCACCACATTGGCCTTTCCCGGGTGGTAGGAGATGCTGCAATCGTAGTCCTTCAGGAGCTCCAACCAACGTCTCTGTCTCATGTTGAGCTCCTTCTGGTCAAAAAGATATCTGAGGCTCTTGTGATCTGTAAAAATCTCGAAGGTCTCACCGTACAAGTAGTGCCTCCAGGTCTTCAGCACGAAGACAACAGCTGCCAACTCTAGGTCGTGGGTAGGGTAGGTATGCTCATGGGGCTTCAGTTGCCGCGAAGAGTAAGCGACAACATGACCCCTCTGCATGAGCACACCTCCTAACCCCTGCAAGGAAGCGTCCGTGTACACAACGAACCCGCCACTACTGTCAGGGATGGTGAGCACGGGAGCCGAGGTCAACCTCTCCTTCAGCTCCAGAAAACACACCTCACAGGTGTCTGTCCAAGCGAAAGGCACGTCCTTCTGGGTCAACTGTGTCATAGGACGCGCAATCTGCGAAAACCCTCTGATGAACCGTCTGTAGTAGCCAGCTAGTCCCAGGAAACTACGGATCTCTGTGACTGAATGCGGTCTCTCCCACCTGAGCACTGCCTCGACCTTGGCGGGGTCCACCGCTAGGCCGTCTCCAGAGATCACATGACCCAAGAGGGTCACCTCCCTCAACCAGAACTCGCACTTGCTGTATTTGGCGTACAGCCTGCGTCGTCTCAGAGTGTCCAGAACCTTCCGCAAGTGCTGTCCGTGCTGCGTCCGATCTCTAGAGTAGATGAGTACATCATCTATGAAAACCACCACGAACTGGTCCAAGTACGGTCTAAACACCCGGTTCATCAAGTCCATGAAAGCAGCGGGGGCATTGGTCAGCCCAAACGGCATGACCAAAAACTCGTAGTGTCCGTACCGGGTGCGGAAAGCTGTCTTGGAGACGTCGGTCTCCCTGATCCTCAACTGGTGGTATCCAGACCTCAAGTCTATCTTGGAAAACACCGTGGCACCCCGCAACTGGTCAAACAAATCGTCGATCCTCGGCAGCGGATATCTGTTCTTGATGGTGACCCTATTCAGCTGTCGGTAGTCCACACAAAGGCGTAGGGTCCCATCCTTCTTCTTCACAAATAGTACCGGGGCTCCCCAGGGAGATGCACTGGGCCTCACGAAACCTTTCTCCAAAAGGTCCTGCAACTGGGACTTGAGCTCTCGCAGCTCAAGCGGTGCCATCCTATATGGTGCGGTGGAGATGGGGCTGGTCCCTGGTACTAGTGAGATCTCAAACTCGATCTCACGCTCGGGCGGTAGTCCTGGTAACTCGTCTGGAAACACGTCGGGGTACTCTCTGACCATCGGGATGCTCTGGAATTCTGCCACAGGGCTGGGCTCTACCACCACACAGGCTAGGAAGCCCTCACACCCCTGGCTCAAAAGTCTCGCCGCCCGAAGTGCCGAAATGCACTTGAAACCTCCGTCCACTTGCTGTCCGTGAAACTCGAAAGAAGGCAACTCCGGAATGGAGAAGACAATCTTCCTCTCAAAACAGTCTACCAAGGCGTGGTAAGCGGACAGCCAATCCATCCCCAGAATCACACCAAAGTCCTCCATCTAGATCATAATCAGGTCAGCTGGCAGGCTATGTCCTCCAACGCTGACCTCGCAATCCGTGTACACCTCCTCAACTACAAACAGCTGACCACTCGGACCTCTGATTACGAACGGATTTTCTAACAGTGTATAATCCTGGTCCAAACTAACTGCGAAACTGGCTGCGACAAACGAGTGCGTAGCGCTGGAATCGAAAAGTGTGTAAACGAGTCTGCCAGAAACTGCAACCATACCTGCTACCACGGATCCCGAAGCTCTGGCGTCCCTATGTGTTAGGGCGTTGATACGCCCCTCAGCTCTAGGTGCGGACGAAGTAGCCACACTCTGCGTCGGACGGGTAGGTGCTGGCCGGTACCCTCCTCGCGACTGCTGTCCTCCTCCTCGTGCCTAGGAGCCGCGGCCTCCTGCGCGCCCTCCAGTGCTCTGCACGGGAAGTATCTGCTGACCTCCTGCCCTAAATGGGCAGTCCCTCCTGACGTGGCCCGGCTGGCCACACTGGTAGCAGAGGGGAACCCGACTCCCGCCCTCAGTGAGTCCCTGCTGTCAACTAGGCGGGGGTCCGGTGCTGGCGACTAGCCCCTGTCGAGGGCCCCCAAAGGCCACTGGTGGCCCTGCACAACGTGACGGCTCTCCTGCGGACGCCACGTGTCTCCGTTCTCGCCGGCCCTGTGAGAAGTCTGGCTGAAAGGGCCTCTTCCGCCCGCCATCGGTCTCTCGCGCAGATGGGTTGGTCTCCTCGTAAGTCATAGCTGCCTCTACCACCCTCAAAAACGTAGGCAGCTTCAGGGGTTTGACATACCCCCGGATCGCAGGCCGGAGCCCCTCGATGAACCTCCAAAGGCGCTCCTCCTCAGTGGCTACCGCTGTCGCTGCAAAGCGAGACAGCTCCAAGAAACGCGTGCGGTACGCACTCACAGTCATCGTCCCTTGGCGGAGAGTGTGGAACTCCCACCTCCTTTGGTCCTGCCACGTCTGGGGAAAGTACTGCTCGCAGAAGAGGGTGACGAACTGGTCCCACGTCGGCTCGTCCCTCTCCTGTGCCCAGACCGCCCTCCACCACCGGTGTGCCGCACTCTCCAGCTGGTACGTGGCAAAGGCCACGCGGCACTACACTGGGGGGCGAAGGGTGTCGAAGATCTTCTCCAGCTGCTCAAGCCAGTCCTCTGCCTCGGTCGGGTCCTCATCCCCCTTGAAGGAGGGGGGCTTCAGCTTCCGGAACTGTCCAAAAAGCTCGAAGTGGCGCTGTAGGGGAGGTGCTGGTGCACCTCCAGGCGAAGGTGCCTCATGTACAGAAGTGTCGGAGGAAGGTGGGGGTGGCAGGGGCCCATCCCCTCCCTCGTGTCCAGCGCCGTGTCCGTCGCGTGGTCCCACAGAGGACTCCCCCTCTGCAGCCCCAGGAGGAGGCGCTCGGGGCGGTGGGTGGAGCTCCTCTCGTACAATATCTCGTATCAGTCTGGCGAGGTCCTGGGCCTGGATGCCCAGGAGTGGTGGCTGGTCCACCGAGACGTCAACAACAGCACGTCCACCTCGCCGACCTCGCCCTCGGCCACGCCCGCAGCCAGTCTCGCCAGTCCCGCGACGAGGCATCTCCTGCAAGGAGACGCGAAACGAAACAAAAACGTCAAAACAGACGGTACCTAACGAAACTTCTAAGAGCTCAAGTCAGGAGATATGTTGCGGTGGCTACTCTAGCTATAAACATGCGAATTGGTTATTTTCAGTCAGTTGATTCACTTCTCGGGACGACCTTGCTCTGATACCATCTTGTAACGACCCGGTTCCCGAGTCCCTGCGAGACACGAGAATCGGACCGACTCGACTAATCCCAAGACCTAGTCGTCCAACGAGGAAGTAACCAAAAGAGCAGTAAAATAAACCCCATTCAGCATGAATATAACTAACAGTAAGAAAGTACAGCAGTAAGGAAAGAAACTACTACAGTAGATACCACCACAACAGTAGAACAACATTTATCATATAACATGAACTGCAGGTAAAGAAAAGTACAGCGAAAACAAGAACTACTCACTATAACGGAAACAAAGAGGTACAAAAGACAGTAGTAACTCTACTGGACCCTACTCGACCCAGCGTCCTCTGCAGCCGCTGACCCTGGCTACTAACCACCTGGTCCTGAAAAAGGTAACGAGTGTAACACGTCAGCAAAACGCTGAGTAGAGTGGCAACTAAAACTAAAGACAATAGCAGAGTGTACAGTAGCTGTTATGTTCTATTACTTTCTTTATTTACATCTTTCAATTGTCTCACTATTTCATTTATTTCTCAGATCTTTTACTTGATCTCGAATGTTCCTCGTGGGAACGATCTTGATTGCAGTCTTTTCCAAAAAGTAGAAGTAGCACGTGGTGCTCTCCTGGCCGGGAGAGTCCCCCGTGGTGATCGTACCCTCAGTCAACCACCCCAAGGTCACTGACAGACGTAATGGTGACTACGACACGCGCGAAAAACGCACAGGTAGCTAACCCGTGCTGGCACGCGGTCAGTCGTTTCCGTTAACGGGTGCGCCCAAAGCACAGCACGGAACCAGTCCAGGGCAGAGCCCTCTCAGTAACAGGGGTCCAACCCCTCCACAGTAACCAAACCGGGGCCTTGCCCCTCCACAGTCCGCGCACCCTCGCCTGACTACCCTGGTTTGCCCCAGCGGGCCTAAAGAGTCGGTGTGGGTGGCTAGCAGAACCCCGGGGCCCGCGGGGTAGCTAGCACCTCCCTACACTAGTAGCTCTCCTCGGTACTACGTACGCGAGGGCCAGCAAGTCGGTACAGAGTGGCCAGTCCTAACCCCGGGTCCTTGGGGCGGCTGGCTCCGCTCTGCACTAGACAGGGGGACAGTCGCTCTCCTTGGTACTCCGTACTCAAGGGCCAGCTCACTTCCCCAAAACTATTCCATTCACTTTCCAGGAGTTCTACTCCTACTTCCCCGTAGGGTTCCATCCTTTTTACTCAAACATCCAGGTTTCACTTTCCAGTTTCACATTCTTACAATCCATGTTCTCAACCACGTTATCTATTCACAACAGGCAGCTGTTAATTCAAATTACAGGCAGCTTTATATCTCTTTCCATTTTTCAAGACTGCAGTATTATACATTCCACTAGTTTGCCCATCCTAGGATTCATGCCATATCCTAGGATCTATCGTACAATCTAGTTTTCCAGTCCTAGGATTCATGCAACACCTAGGAGCTATCATTCCATCTATTTCTCATTCCTAGGGTTCATGCAATGTCCTAGGTTCTATTTATGGTTTCATAATTTAACAGATTTTAATAACTTAAAGCCACTCTACCAGGTACAACGGGAGTAATGGGGGCGTGATCGGGAATCCCGCGTGCCTCCGCGACTCCCAAGACTACAACTGAACAAGGTCCTATCACAAGGATCAAACACAAGGAAAGTCTCAAAACAGTGTATAGCTACTGTAGACGGGTAGAGGAATTAATTCTGAAAAGAACGCAACTCGAATCGCGGAAAACGGAGCCCGAATGGGCCCTAAACGGGTCGAAAACGACGACACTGTGTAAAATCAGACGTCTGGAACTTCTTCCAGACGTCTTCAAAAGTGGATCAGAGAATTACCTGCTCAGTGTGGTTTCCCAGATGTCCAGAAGTCTGCGGGGACGTCTGGCCTAGCTCACAGACGTCCGATGGTCACCCCGGACGTCTGGAGGTCACTCTCGCCGTCTGGTACAACTTCCACACGTCTGATTCGCAAAGGATGGCGAATCAGCGAGCCTGCGCACAGCCAACTCCCTCCCTCAGTACGGTCAGCCGATAGGAAGGAAGAAGAAAGCGGAATACTCACCTTTCAGACGTCTGTATGATCTTCCAGACGTCTCCCTCGCCATCTGGCTATAAACCTAGACGTCTGATTCTGGAAATTTCTCCAGAACAGGGCACCGCTCGGCCTCTGCTCGCGACACCGCCCGCGTCTCACCTCGCGCGTTTGCTGCTCAGACCGCAGTAGGTCCCTCTCTGCGTCGTTCCGCGCCTCCTGCGCCCTCTGTCGGCCGGCCAAGCCGCTCCGGTGAGCTCGCCCTCACGGCAGAGCTTCGCCCTCGCACGCCGCACCTCCTCCACGCTCACTGCGGCCGCCGCTGCCGCCCTCGCGCTCGCTCGCTCTCGCGTACAGGAAGGAGAAGAGGAAGGGGACGGTGGAGACGACAGGAGGGGAGGCGTGGCCTTTTAAGGCTGCGGGAGGAGGAGGGAGAGAGAGCGCGGCAGGTCTACAGCCGCAGAGAGAGAGAGGGAAAAAGAGAGAGAGAGAGGAATCGCGGGTCTGCGCGCACAGGCGCGCAGACGAATCTCTCGTGCGAAAAATAACTGTTTTATAGACGTCTGGAAACGATCCCAGACGTCTGGTCAAACGTCTGGATGTGCTCCCAGACGTCTTATCAGACATCTGGGCCACCTCCCAGACGTCTTAAAAGACGTCTGGGGCACGCGTTCGTTACAATATAACAAACTCAAAGGAAGTTTCGTCCCCGAAACTTGCGCTAACTAGGGTACGGGAAAAGACGTCCAAATAACCATAACAAACTCAAAGAGGACCGAAGCCGGTCCGAAAAGACGTACCCGCGAAAAGCTCCGGGTACCGCTCCCGCATTGCCGCCTCAGGCTCCCAGGTAGCCTCCTCGTACCGCTGGCTCCTCCACAAAAGCTTTACCAGGGGTACTTACTTTCGTCTCAAACTGTGGACGGCTCGGTCTAGGATCTGCACTGGCCGCTCGGGGTAGGTCAGGTCGTCGCTCACCTCGACGCTCTCGTGACTCAGTACGTGACTGGAATCGGCTACGTACTTCCTGAGGTTGGACACGTGGAACACGTCGTGCACACCAGAAAGCTGCGGGGGAAGGGCAAGTCTGTAAGCAACGGGTCCAACCCGCTCCAGGACCTCAAAGGGCCCTACGAACCTCGGCGCGAGCTTCCCTCTCACCCCAAACCGCTGTAGGTCCTTCATGGGCGAAACACGAAGGAAGACGTGGTCCCCAACCTCAAACTGCACCTCTCTGCGTCTCCGATCCGCGTAGCTCTTCTGTCTGCTCCTAACAGTGCGGAGTCGTCTGTGGATCTGCTCAACTACCTCCTGACTCTGCCGGATCAACCTGGGGCCAACCTCCCACTTGGTCCCCACCTCAACCCAACTCAAGGGTGCCGTACACTTCCGTCCGTACAGAGCCTCGTAGGGAGCCATGCCGATGCTCGAGTGATAACTGTTGTTGTATGCAAACTCCGCCAGGGACAGGTGCTCCTCCCAAGAGCCCCTCCAGTCCAGTACACAGGCACGCAAAAGGTCCTCAAGTGTCTGTATCGTGCGCTCAGACTGTCCGTCCGTCTGGGGGTGGTAAGCCTTGCTAAACCTCAACCTCGTCCCCAAGGCCTGCTGAAACTCAGCCCAAAACTGGGACGTAAAGCGGGTATCCCCGTCGGATACGATCTCTTGCGGAACTCTGTGTAGTCGTACCACATCACGGATATACCTCTCTGCCAACTGTGTTGGTCCCAAAGTGACTCGGATCGGCAAGAAACGCGCCGTCTTCGTCAGTCTATCCACTATTACCCAGACTGCGTCGTGTCCCCGCTGGGTAACAGGTAAGCCCACCACCAAGTCCATGGTGATGCTCTCCCACTTCCACTCTGGCACTGGAAGCGGCTGAAGCGGCCCTGCAGGCCTCTGATGCTCGGCTTTCACCTGCTGGCACACTAAGCACTATTGCACGAACTCACCCACATCCCTCTTCATCCCTCTCCACCAAAACTCGCGTCTCAAGTCGTGGTACATTTTCGTGTTCCTGGGATGTATGGTGAATCTGGAACCGTGTGCCTCAGTCAGGAGCTCTCTCAACAGCTCCTCGTCTCTAGGAACGCACAGCCGTCCCCTCAAACGTAGCACCTGGTCTGTGAAAGAGAAGTCCCTAGGGTCTCCTGATAGTACTCTGTCGTGCAAAGACTGCAAGTACGGATCGGCCATCTGTCCTGTGATGATACGGTCTATCAGCTCTGGCCTGGTCTGCCGTGTCACCGTCACTGCCCCACAGTACCCTCGTAACTCTAGAGGTCTCCAATTTCCCACCTCCTCCAAAAGGCTCCAACTCTGTAACTGTAGACTGGCCAAGCGTGCGGGCGCCTTACGGCTCAAGGCGTCAGCCACCACATTGGCCTTTCCGGGTGGTAGGAGATGCTGCAATCGTAGTCCTTCAGGAGCTCCAACCAACGTCTCTGTCTCATGTTGAGCTCCTTCTAGTCAAAAAGATATCTGAGGCTCTTGTGATCTGTAAAAATCTCGAAGGTCTCACCGTACAAGTAGTGCCTCCAGGTCTTCAGCGCGAAGACAACAGCTGCCAACTCTAGGTCGTGGGTAGTGAAAGTTTCGTCCCTACTAGGTGGGGGTGACGTAATAATTGCGGAAATAAATATAAACAATATCACAAAATAGGCAATCAATCGCACAATGTACACAGGTATTTTTAGGTGGAAACCCAAACCGGGTGAAAACCACCACCTAACCCTCTCGAGTTAGGATTTTCCGATCAACCAAGTTGATCAAAATCCACTAACCGAATCACTTTGAACGAGGGTGATTCAACCTCAATACAACCACGCTACAAGTACGAGGGTAGCGTTCCTCAACCCCTTCTCTCCACGAGAAGGATTTTGTCCCACGAAGGAGACGGGAATTCGCAAAGCGAATACCCAACCAAAATACAAAGATAAAATAAACAACAAACCTATAGAGCCAACAAAGTAATAAACCTAAGCTTCTATAGGATTTAGGAAACTCCCCTTTGCAAGGAGTGCGTCGACGATGACGCGGTGCGTGAGCCACGCGACGGCGCAACTTCGCTCTCGTGAACTACGGCGGGAGAGCGGGTGCGCAACAGCTTGATGCTCTCAAGAGAATGGTGCTTGAGCTTGGAGAGCAAGAGCTAGCTAGGACACAAGAGAGTGGAAAGTGTAATACAACTTGTTTCTTGTGTATCTTGGTCTCTCTAGGTGTGTGTCTTGTGTGTAAAGGCTCCCCTCTATTTATAGAGGCCTTAGGAAGGCTTTGGAAGGCTTGGAAAAGCTTCCATAGCCGTTGGGTGCAAAGCCCAAGTGAATCAGCCCGAAATCAGGAACAATCATTGTTCTGACAGGCTTATCAGACGTCTAATTCTAGCATCAGACGTCTGGAAGTTCACTATAAGACGTCTGATTCAAAGGTCAGACGTCTGATTTTGGGCGGGTCTCTCCCTGACTTGGATCAGATCTAAACAGGGTTTTTGTGCAAGTCCATCAGACGACATGCAGGACGTCTGGCACTATGTCTGGACGTCTGGAAACCTACTTTTACTGTGGGAATTGATTTCCAAACGTTGCAACGGCTAGAAAATCTCTGAGAAGAGATTTTGGGTCAGCCGAGGCAAAATGGTCATTTATCAGACGTCTGGAAAAGCCTAAGGACGTCTGATAAGGCTCTAACGGTCATAATCTTGACTGTTTGCTAAGCCAGCCAACGGTCCACTAATTGGACGTCTGGCAAATCCATCAGACGTCTTCTAAGACGTCTGGTCTAAGGTCTGGACGTCTGATTTCATCAGACAGAACTAACTATGTCCAGCCTAACAGTTATCAGACGTCTGAAACAACAGTCAGACGTCTTAAAATACTTTATCAGACGTCTGATTTGGGAATTAGACGTCTGGAAGTGCTGTTTGAACCCTATATTGGTTTTCTAAGTATTCTACAGAAAACCTAAGTATCCTAGGGTTGTGCCGGTGTTCCTAAGACTACTGTTAGGGTTCTTTGAGGCTCTTTAACATAATTTCTAAGGAAATAAAGAGCAACAAAAGAAACGAAAAATACAACAAGTACAAAAGAAGGAAATCTATCCTATTCTTCATTTCCTTCCATCTTCAATCTGTCGCTCCACGCGAACCTCCTCTGTTTTCCGTCAAGCTCCTCCAATCCGTCCTGGATGCGAGCTCGAACTCCGTCTAAACACGTCCACATTTGCAATTGACCTGAAATCTAGGACTCAAATTGCAAATGTTAAATAACACGTGTTTTGTTATCATCAAAACAAATGATCGTGGTGCTCTAGCACCAACAATCTCCCCCTTTTTGATGATGACAAAACCGTAAATAATAATGCAGAGAAAAAAAAAACCTCCCCCTTTTTGACATTATCAAAAAGGTTTGATTGATTTAAATTTCCTATAACTCCCCCTTAAAACATGCTCTTTTATAAGTTTATTTTAACAAAGGTGATATTCTCCCCCTTTTTGTAACAATGCGATAGCTATTATTTTTCTCACCCTTTCTAAAGGAAAATTAACTACCTTATTTCTCCCCCTTAAAAATTGACAATTAGCTCATAAAATTTTTAACTCCCCCTATCTAAATGCTACTGATAAAAAGATAGGGTAAAGGGTTTTACCTCACCTACCATGGCCAATAAAATGGCCCGAATGGTGGTGGTGGATGCCACATCGGATGGGGCTCCCATCCGTAGCTTGGAGGCCCGGGCATTGGCGCCGGTCTCCAATCTGGTGGTCGACGTGCGGCGGGTCCGTTTCTTGTTCGCCGTCTCGTCGGTCTTCTTGTTCTCCTCCTTGGTCTACTCCTTGGTTCTCCCAACTTGAGTTGACCAGCCTTGAGTTTGTAGGTCCAGTCCTTTATGTTGTAATTATCCCTGAACCCTACAAAACAAGATTCTAATTCCTTTTTCGGTATCCAAGTGGGCTTGGATCCGGATTTGTTAGCGGGTCTCCTTGATGGAGATCCTTTCTCAACCTTAGGGCTATAAAAATTATCTACTTTATTGATTAATTTGTTGGAGTTTTCCCTAAGACATGCGATTTCTTTTTCTATAATATCCATCTTAGTCTTTAAATCAGAAATTTCTATTTTTAGACTAACATTTTCCTCAATCAATTTATTATTTTTATTGATGAGGTTATGATTTTCTAATAACAGGTTATTATCCTTAGGACTAGTTTCTATGTCCTTGAGTTATTTTTCTAACCTATCATTTTCATTTCTAAGAAAACTAAGGTTCTTTTTAATGCTTTTATTTTCTATTTTTAGTGATTTACTAATCTCAAATAATTCATTAAAAGCTTCTTGTAAATCAAAATTTACCTCATTGTCGCTGTCGCTTCCGCTTTCGCTGTCGCTATTGGTTCCTCTGGCCATGAAACCAAAGCAAGCGGTTTCTTCTTTTTCTTCTTCTTCTTCCTCCGAGCTTGTCTCCTCATGAGTGCTTTCCAACCTCCTCCATATCTCGTGGGCGGTGGTGCACTCTTTGATTTTCTCGAACTCCTTCAGACTCAATGCGCAATGTAGGGCATTCATTGCCTTTGCGTTGAGTGAAAGATCTTGAATCTGCAGCTGCGAGTAGCCTCCCGCGGGTTTCTCTGGGATGTCGAAGGGGGTCTCGCACCTGGCCCAGACTGTGAAGTCGGTGGCTTGAAGCCACGTCTTCATCCGCAACTTCCAGTAGGGGTAGTTGCTCCCGTCGAAGAACGGCGGACGGGTTGTGGACTGCCCCTCAGAAATCCTGCTTGTGGAACAGCTTCCCTCCATGTGATCTTTCCGCGGATGTTACTCCTGTCGGCGGAAAACCTGCTCTGATACCAATTGAAAGTTTCGTCCCTACTAGGAGGGGGTGACGTAATAATTGCGGAAATAAATATAAACAATATCACAAAATAGGCAATCAATCGCACAATGTACACAGGTATTTTTAGGTGGAAACCCAAACCGGGTGAAAACCACCACCTAACCCTCTCGAGTTAGGATTTTCCGATCAACCAAGTTGATCAAAATCCACTAACCGAATCACTTTGAACGAGGGTGATTCAACCTCAATACAACCACGCTACAAGTACGAGGGTAGCGTTCCTCAACCCCTTCTCTCCACGAGAAGGATTTTGTCCCACGAAGGAGACGGGAATTCGCAAAGTGAATACCCAACCAAAATACAAAGATAAAATAAACAACAAACCTATAGAGCCAACAAAGTAATAAACCTAAGCTTCTATAGGATTTAGGAAACTCCCCTTTGCAAGGAGTGCGTCGACGATGACGCGGTGCGTGAGCCACGCGACGGCGCAACTTCGCTCTCGTGAACTACGGCGGGAGAGCGGGTGCGCAACAGCTTGATGCTCTCAAGAGAATGGTGCTTGAGCTTGGAGAGCAAGAGCTAGCTAGGACACAAGAGAGTGGAAAGTGTAATACAACTTGTTTCTTGTGTATCTTGGTCTCTCTAGGTGTGTGTCTTGTGTGTAAAGGCTCCCCTCTATTTATAGAGGCCTTAGGAAGGCTTTGGAAGGCTTGGAAAAGCTTCCATAGCCGTTGGGTGCAAAGCCCAAGTGAATCAGCCCGAAATCAGGAACAATCATTGTTCTGACAGGCTTATCAGACGTCTAATTCTAGCATCAGACGTCTGGAAGTTCACTATAAGACGTCTGATTCAAAGGTCAGACGTCTGATTTTGGGCGGGTCTCTCCCTGACTTGGATCAGATCTAAACAGGGTTTTTGTGCAAGTCCATCAGACGACATGCAGGACGTCTGGCACTATGTCTGGACGTCTGGAAACCTACTTTTACTGTGGGAATTGATTTCCAAACGTTGCAACGGCTAGAAAATCTCTGAGAAGAGATTTTGGGTCAGCCGAGGCAAAACGGTCATTTATCAGACGTCTGGAAAAGCCTAAGGACGTCTGATAAGGCTCTAACGGTCATAATCTTGACTGTTTGCTAAGCCAGCCAACGGTCCACTAATTGGACGTCTGGCAAATCCATCAGACGTCTTCTAAGACGTCTGGTCTAAGGTCTGGACGTCTGATTTCATCAGACAGAACTAACTATGTCCAGCCTAACAGTTATCAGACGTCTGAAACAACAGTCAGACGTCTTAAAATACTTTATCAGACGTCTGATTTGGGAATTAGACGTCTGGAAGTGCTGTTTGAACCCTATATTGGTTTTCTAAGTATTCTACAGAAAACCTAAGTATCCTAGGGTTGTGCCGGTGTTCCTAGGACTACTGTTAGGGTTCTTTGAGGCTCTTTAACATAATTTCTAAGGAAATAAAGAGCAACAAAAGAAACGAAAAATACAACAAGTACAAAAGAAGGAAATCTATCCTATTCTTCATTTCCTTCCATCTTCAATCTGTCGCTCCACGCGAACCTCCTCTGTTTTCCATCAAGCTCCTCCAATCCGTCCTGGATGCGAGCTCGAACTCCGTCTAAACACGTCCACATTTGCAATTGACCTGAAATCTAGGACTCAAATTGCAAATGTTAAATAACACGTGTTTTGTTATCATCAAAACAAATGATCGTGGTGCTCTAGCACCAACAGGTAGGTGATGAGAACCTCATCATGAGCCATAACTAGCTCATTTTGACCCAATACAAAGGATAAAAGCTCCTACATAACTCAAGGAAAGGCTTAACTCAGAGAATTCTGAGTTTAAGGAGAAAAGAAGTCATAAGGGGTAAAAATGCAATTTTACCAGTATAATCTGCATACAGGGTAATTCAGGGTCCAAACACAGGTCAAGCAAACCGAATAAGAAGGAAAGTGGGATGATCTGACAAGGGCTACAGCAATTCCAAGGAACTAAATGATAATCTGTAACCTTAAAACAAACCCACTTCAATTCACGAGGTTCGAGGTAAAGTAAAAATAGAATAAACCCTCTAAAATTCATAGAAAAATAATCTCTAGGGTTTAGAACCTTCAATTTGGCCTTCAGATCCCATTTTGACCTACATTGAGAACCATGCCCAATTAATAACTTAATTTGGGTTTTTGCATAAATTGACCGATCAAACAAGGTTTAATCTAGAAATAAAATTCACCATCAAATTCCTTAGGTCCTAATTAGTCATGTATAAAAACTTGAGCCTAAGAAGAAACCTTCTTGACCAACTTTGCACTTTGGTCCTCATATATTTACTTTTTGGCCCTCAACTTTTGAACCCTCACATTTCTGCCCCTAACTCTCCTTCGTTCTTTGCATTCAGGTCCCTCCTGCCAAAACCTGCCAGCACCATGCTCCGGCGACCTTGCGCGGAGCATGGCGCCGCGCAGGGTGAGGGGGAGAGTCTGGCAAGTAAACCGGGGGTGCCCTGCGTCGTCAGCCGTCGCAGGGACACCCCCCTGGTCGCTGTAACCCACCATACCGGCCGTGCGAACGCACGGACGATATGGGCTTCCATCTCCAGTGTCCTCCGGCGAGGGAGACACGTCGTCTCCCTCCGCCTTCCTCCCTGATTCGGTCCCTATAAATACCCCCGTCGCTCCACCGTTCTTCCCAGCTTGGATCTGACGGAGAAAACCCCCAAATTTCCTCTCTTCTCACTCCGGCAGACGCCCACCAGCTCCGACGGTTCTTCCTCCTCCTCCTCTTCGCTCTGCCGCAATACCAGCAGCAGAGACCTTTTCCCCTGCTCTTCCCGTGCCACGCCGCACCCAGCTGGCGCCTCTCCAGCCCTCTGCTCGCCGCCGCCCCTTCCCCCGGGCATCTTCTTCTCCGGCGACAGTCGATACGACTGTCGCCCGCTCCGGCCCCTCCTCCTCCTGCTAAGTAGGTAGAACTCCTCCTCTTCCTCCCCTCTTCCTTTTCCTCATTTTACATCTTTACTGTTACCTCGATTCCGACCAATCACCCTCACCTTCTCCGCCTCCGGCCATCCTCCGGCGAGCCGCTCCCATCACTCCAGCAACCCACACGGCTCGCCGACCACTGCAGAACCTCCGCCTCCTCACCCTGATCAAACTCCGCCCTTCCACTTCCCCCACATCACCCTCTACAACTCCACCGAACAAACCCATCTTCCGACCCACAGTCTGACCTAGGGCAGCTCTTGGGCTCCGCCCCGCCGCCTGCACACCCCCCGACCACCTTAGCCGTGCCACGGCGAAGGTCCTCCGCGTTTCTGATTGGGCCGAGAGGCCGTTTTTCTGTGGGCAGGTACCTGCGCTCGTCGCAGCCATTGTTGAAGCAAAGCAGCTCCTTCACCTGCTGCCCCAGGTGAGTCATGCCCAGGTTACGCTCCCAGACAGCGCAAGGCGCCTTCGCGAAACACCAGGCTGCAGTCGAGTCGACGCCCTCGCGCGAAGGTCTCGCGTAACGCTGCGATTACCGGCTGCTTCCTCCGCGCAGGTGCGAAATTGGGGTGGGACATTTAGTCCCACCTCGGAAGGCTCTGAAGGAACGCAACGGTATAAAGCGAAAAAGTGCTGGAGGCTTATTGCCTCAGCACACGGGGTGAGGTCCCCTTCACCCGCCCGGTTACCCGGTCTCGTCCGCGCTCACGCCCCGCGGACCTGGCCCGACCCGACTTAGACTGACCTGCACTCCTCGCCCACCACGCACGCCGGTGGGCCTGGACCCAGGCGCGACCCGTACCCGGCTACCCGGCAGCTCTGGGAGAGCTATCCCATGAGCGGATTCTGTGAGAGAGAGACGCGGGGGAGGGTAGAGATAGGTTTTGCCCCTCTCTGATCAAGCTGTGCAAGTTTGCAGGCACAGGTGAAGAAGAAGAACCGGAGAAGAAGACTGACGAAAGAAGAAAAGGCGAAGAAGAAGAAGACGAGCGAGGTAGAGAAGAAGGACGACGAAAGCTGAAGGAAGGAGCACCGAGCGGCACTGTAGCAGCGGCGGTTTAAGTCGTCTGATTGGAAAATCAGATGACGCTCTAAAGGCAGAAAAGAGGAAGAAGAACAGGAGAAGGACCGCGCTGCAGAAAAAGAAAGAGACAAAGCAGAAACAAGAGCTGAAAGACGAAGAAGAACATCACCCACTGCTGCAGATAAAGAAGACAGAAAGAAGAAGAAGACCACAAGGAGATAAAGGAACCAAAAGCCAAAGAGAAGAGAAAAGAAAGAAGAAGACAGACGAGAAAGAAGAAGCCAACAAATTTTCATCTCTCTCTCTATCTATCTATATTTTTGTAAAAGAAACTTTGTACCCCTAGAATACAACTTGCTCCCTGAGTTCGACCTCGGGAACTCTTTTATTTTCCGAGTAACAAATTGTATTAAACTGGTAACCACCTCTCTCTATACTATACTACGACGAAATAATAAAACTATAGAGGAAGGTTCCACACCAGTTAGTAGGGTAGGTATGCTCATGGGGCTTCAGTTGCCGCGAAGCGTAAGCGACAACATGACCCCTCTGCATGAGCACACCTCCTAACCCCTACAAGGAAGCATCCGTGTACACAACTAACCCGCCACTACTGTCAGGGATGGTGAGCACGGGAGCCGAGGTCAACCTCTCCTTCAGCTCTAGAAAACACGCCTCACAGGCGTCTGTCCAAGCGAAAGGCACGTCCTTCCGGGTCAACTGTGTCATAGGACGCGCAATCTGCGAAAACCCTCTGATGAACCGTCTGTAGTAGCCAGCTAGTCCCAGGAAACTGCGGATCTCAGTGACTGAACGCGGTCTCTCCCACCTGAGCACTACCTCGACCTTGGCGGGGTCCACCGCCAGGCCGTCTCCAGAGATCACATGACCCAAGAAGGTCACCTCCCTCAACCAGAACTCACACTTGCTGTATTTGGCGTACAGCCTGTGTCGTCTCAGAGTGTCCAGAACCATCCGCAAGTGCTGTCCGTGCTGTGTCCAATCTCTAGAATAGATGAGTACATCATCTATGAAAACCACCACGAACTGGTCCAAGTACGGTCTAAACACCCGGTTCATCAGGTCCATGAAAGCAGCGGGGGCATTGGTCAGCCCAAACGGCATGACCAAAAACTCGTAGTGTCCGTACCGGGTGCGGAAAGCTATCTTGGAGACGTCGGTCTCCCTGATCCTCAACTGGTAGTATCAAGACCTCAAGTCTATCTTGGAAAACACCGTGGCACCCCGCAACTGGTCAAACAAATCATCGATCCTCGGCAGCGAATATCTGTTCTTGATGGTGACCCTATTCAGCTGTCGGTAGTCCACACAAAGGCGTAGGGTCCCATCCTTCTTCACAAACAGTACCGGGGCTCCCCAGGGAGACGCAATAGGCCTCACGAAACCTTTCTCCAAAAGGTCCTGCAACTGGGACTTGAGCTCTCGCAGCTCAAGCGGTGCCATCCTGTATGGCGCGGTGGATATGGGGCCGGTCCCTGGTACTAGTGAGATCTCAAACTCGATCTCACGCTCGGGCGGTAGTCCTGGTAACTCGTCTGGAAACACGTCGGGGTACTCTCTGACCACCGGGATGCTCTGGAAGTCTGCCACAGGGCTGGGCTCTGCCACCACACCGGCTAGGAAGCCCTCACACCCCTGGCTCAAAAGTCTCGCCGCCCGAAGTGCCGAAATGCACCTGAAACCTCCGTCCACTGGCTGTCCGTGAAACTCGAAAGAAGGCAACTCCGGAATGGAGAAGACAATCTTCCTCTCAAAACAGTCTACCAAGACGTGGTAAGCGGACAGCCAATCCGTCCCCAGAATCACACCAAAGTCCTCCATCTGGATCATAATCAGGTCAGCTAGCAGGCTATGTCCTCCAACGCTGACCTCGCAATCCGTGTACACCTCTTCAGCTACAAACAGCTGACCACTCGGACCTCTGATTACGAACGGATTTTTTAACAGTGTATAATGCTGGTCCAAACTAACTGCGAAACTGGCTGCGACAAACGAGTGCGTAGCGCCGGAATCGAAAAGTGTGTAAACGAGTCTGCCAGAAACTACAACCATACCTGCTACCATGGATCCCGAAGCTCTGGCGTCCCTGTGTGTTAGGGCGTTGATACGCCCCTCAGCTCTAGGTGCGGACGAAGCAGCCACACTCTGCGTCGGACGGGTAGGTGCTGGCCGGTACCCTCCTCGCGACTGCTGTCCTCCTCCTCGTGCCTGTGAACCGCGGCCTCCTGCGAACCCTCCAGTGCTTTGCACGGGAAGTATCTGCTGACCTCCTACCCTAGATGGGCAGTCCCTCCTGACGTGGCCCGGCTGGCCACACTGGTAGCAGAGGGGAACCGGACTCCCGCCCTCCGTGAGTCCCTGCTGTCAACTAGGCGGGGGTCCGGTGCTGGCGACTGGCCCCTGTCGAGGGCCCCCAAAGGCCACTGGTGGCCCTGCACAACGTGACGGCTCTCCTGCGGACGCCACGTGTCTCCGTTCTCGCCGGCCCTGTGAGAAGTCTGGCTGAAAGGGCCTCTTCCGCCCGCCATCGGTCTCTCGCGCGGATGGGTTGGTCTCCTCGTAAGTCATAGCTGCCTCTACCACCCTCGAAAACGTAGGCAGCTTCAGGGGTTTGACATACCCCCGGATCGCAGGTCGGAGCCCCTCGGTGAACCTCCAAAGGCGCTCCTCCTCAGTGGCTACCGCTATCGCTGCAAAGAGGGACAGCTCCAAGAAATGCGTGTGGTACGCGCTCACAGTCATCGTCCCTTGGCGGAGAGTGTGGAACTCCCGCCTCCTCTGGTCCTGCCACGTCCGGGGAAAGTACTGCTCGCAGAAGAGGGTGACGAACTGGTCCCACGTCGGCTCGTCCCTCTCCTGTCCCCGTATCGCCCTCCACCACCGGTGTGCCGCACTCTCCAGCTGGTACATGGCAAAGGCCACGCGGCACTCCACCGGGGGGCGAAGGGTGTCGAAGATCTTCTCCAGCTGCTCAAGACATTCCTCTGCCTCGGTCGGGTCCTCATCCCCCTTGAAGGAGGGGGGCTTCAGCTTCTGGAACTGTCCAAAAAGCTCGAAGTGGCGCTGTAGGGGAGGTGTTGGTGCACCTCCAGGCGAAGGTGCCTCGTGTACAGAAGTGTCGGAGGAAGGTGGGGGCGGCAAGGGCCCATCCCCTCCCTCGTGTCCAGCGCCGTGTCCGTCGCGTGGTCCCACAGAGGACTCCCCCTCTGCAGCCCCAGGAGGAGGCGCTCGGGGCGGTGGGTGGAGCTCCTCTCGTACAATATCTCGTATCAGTCTGGCGAGGTCCTGGGTCTGGATGCCCGGGAGTGGTGGCTGGTCCACCGAGACGTCAACAACAGCACGTCCACCTCGCCGACCTCGCCCTCGGCCGCGCCCGCGGCCAGTCTCGTCAGTCCCGCGACGAGGCATCTCCTGCAAGGAGATGCGAAACCAAACGAAAACGTCAAAACAGATGGTACCTAACGAAACTTCTAAGAGCTCAAGTCAGGAGATATGTTGTGGTGGCTACTCTAGCTATAAGCATGCGAATTGGTTATTTTCCAGTCAGTTGATTCACTTCTCGGGACGACCTTGCTCTGATACCATCTTGTAACGACCCGGTTCCCGAGTCCCTACGAGACACGAGAACCGGACCGACTCGACTAATCCCAAGACCTAGTCGTCCAACGAGGAAGTAACCAAAAGAGCAGTAAAATAAACCCCATTCAGCATGAATATAACTAACAGTAAGAAAGTACAGCAGTAAGGAAAGAAACTACTACAGTAGATACCACCACAACAGTAGAACAACATTTATCATATAACATGAACTGCAGGTAAAGAAAAGTACAGCGGAAACAAGAACTACTCACTATAACGGAAACAAAGAAGTACAAAAGACAGTAGTAACTCTACTGGACCCTACTCGGCCCAGCGTCCTCTGCAGCCGCTGACCCTTGCTGCTCAACACCTTGTCCTGAAAAAGGTAACGAGTGTAACACGTCAGCAAAACGCTGAGTAGAGTGGCAACTAAAACTAAAGACAACAGTAGAGTGTACAGTAGATGTTATGTTCTATTACTTTCTTTATTTACATCTTTCAATTGTCTCACTATTTCATTTATTTCTCAGATCTTTTACTTGATCTCGAATGTTCCTCGTGGGAACGATCTTGATTGCAGTCTTTTCCAAAAAGTAGAAGTAGCACGTGGTGCTCTCCTGGCCAGGAGAGTCCCCCGTGGTGATCCTACCCTCAGTCAACCACCCCAAGGTCACTGACAGACGTAACGGTGACTACGGCACGCGCGATAAACGCACAGGTAGCTAACCCGTACTGGCACGCGGTCAGTCGTTTCCGTTAACGGGTGCGCCCAAAGCACAGCACGGAACCAGTCCAGGGCAGAGCCCTCTCAGTAACAGGGGTCCAACCCCTCCACAGTAACCAAACCGGGGCCTTGCCCCTCCACAGTCCGCGCACCCTCGCCTGACTACCCTGGTTTGCCCCAGCGGGCCTAACAAGTCGATGTGGGAGGCTAGCAGAACCCCGGGGCCCGTGGGGTAGCTAGTACCTCCCTACACTAGTAGCTCTCCTCGGTACTACGTACGCGAGGGCCAGTAAGTCGGTATAGAGTGGCCAGTCCTAACCCCGGGTCCCTGGGGCGGCTGGCTCCGCTCTGCACTAAACAGGGGGACAGTCTCTCTCCTTGGTACTCCGTACTCAAGGGCCAGCTCACTTCCCCAAAACTATTCCATTCACTTTCCAGGAGTTCTACTCCTACTTCCCCGTAGGGTTCCATCCTTTTTACTCAAACATCCAGGTTTCACTTTCCAGTTTCACATTCTTACAATCCATGTTCTCAACCACGTTATCTATTCACAACAGGCAGTTGTTAATTCAAATTACAGGCAGCTTTATATCTCTTTCCATTTTCCAAGACGGCAGTATTATACATTCCACTAGTTTGCCCATCCTAGGATTCATGCCATATCCTAGGATCTATCGTACAATCTAGTTTTCCAGTCCTAGGATTCATGCAACACCTAGGAGCTATCATTCCATCTATTTCTCATTCCTAGGGTTCATGCAATGTCCTAGGTTCTATTTATGGTTTCATAATTTTACAGATTTTAATAACTTAAAGCCACTCTACCAGGTACAACGGGAGTAATGGGGGCATGATCGGGAATCCCGCGTGCCTCCGCGACTCCCAAGACTGCAACTGAACGAGGTCCTATCACAAGGATCAAACACAAGGAAAGTCTCAAAACAGTGTATAGCTACTGTAGATGGGTAGAGGAATTAATTCTGAAAAGAACGCAACTCGAATCGCGGAAAACGGAGCCCGAACAGGCCCTAAACGGGTCGAAAACGACGACACTGTGTAAAATCAGACGTCTGGAACTTCTTCCAGACGTCTTCAAAAGTGGATCAGAGAATTACCTGCTCAGTGTGGTTTCCCAGATGTCCAGAAGTCTGCGGGGACGTCTGGCCTAGCTCACAGACGTCCGATGGTCACCCCGGACGTCTGGAGGTCACTCCCGCCGTCTGGCACAACTTCCACACATCTGATTCGCAAAGGATGGCGAATCAGCGAGCCTGCGCACAGCCAACTCCCTCCCTCAGTACGGTCAGTCGACAGGAAGGAAGAAGAAAGCGGAATACTCACCTTTCAGATGTCTGTATGATCTTCCAGACGTCTCCCTCGCCGTCTGGCTATAAACCCAGACGTCTGATTCTGGAAATTTTTCCAGAACAGGGCACCGCTCGGCCTCCGCTCACAACGCCGCCCGCGTCGCACCTCGCGCGTCTGCTGCTCAGACCGCAGCAGGTCCCTCTCCGCGTTGTTCCGCGCCTCCTACGCCCTCCGCCGGTCTGCCAAGCCACTCCGGCGAGCTCGCCCTCACGGCAGAGCTCCGCCCTCGCACGCCGCACCTCCTCCGCGCTCACTGCTGCCGCCCTCGCGCTCACTCGCTCTCGCGCACAGGAAGGAGAAGAGGAAGGGGACGGTGGAGACGACAGGAGGGGAGGCGTGGCCTTTTAAGGCCGTGCGAGGAGGAGGGAGAGAGAGCGCGGCAGGTCTACAGCCGCAGAGAGAGAGGGAAAAAGAGAGAGAGAGAGGAATCGCGGGTCTGCGCGCGCACAGGCGCACAGACGAATCTCTCGTGCGAAAAATAACGGTTTTATAGATGTCTGGAAACGATCCCAGACGTCTGGTCAGACGTCTGGATGTGCTCCCAGACGTCTTGTCAGACGTCTGGGCCACCTCCTATACGTCTTAAAAGACGTCTGGGGCACACGTTCGTTACACCTTATGACTTGTTTTCTTTTTAAACTCAGAATTCTTTGAGTTAAGCCTTTCTTTGAGTAATGTAGGAGCTTTTTCTTGCATATCTAGGTTAGATTGTGCTAGTTAGGGTTCATGATGAGGTTCTCATCAATACCCTTGCCACAAAAGATGCAGCTAGGGCTAACAATGTCGGCTTGACCGAGGGTTTAGGTTCTAGGGCTAACAATACCATGAAATACGCAAGTAGGCCGAGTGAATCAAGAAGGAGAATAAGATGCAGCTAGGGCTAACAATGTCATGGGCAAAAGAACGTGGAGATGCCGTAAGTGTTGAGAGAGTATACCCACGGGAGGGGGGAGGCCTCCAAATGCGCGGTCGAGAAGCAGGGAGGACGCGCGTAGAGGAGCAGCAGCTCCACCAGTCGTCGAGGATGCACGACGTTCGTCTGGCGGCGAGAGGAAGGTCGTCAACCGCAGCTATTGGCCGTCGTGTGGGAGGGAGAGTGGTAGGGATTTGAGAGAGGGGAGTGGGTCCTTAAGAAGGGGATGTTATATCCCAAGGTCATCGAGCAAGTCTTCCCCTAAAGTTGGGGAGATTTACATTTCAAACCATCCAGAGAATAGATGCGAACCGCAGATTTTTCCCAGATCAGACGTCTGGAGACGATGTCAGACGTTGGGATTGGACTTTTGGTATTTTAGCCCTTTTGATGGCATCGTCTATTTTAACCATCAGATGATATATCAGACAACTAATTTACAAATTAGACGTCTGATTTCTACAGGCATCCCTCCTAGGAAAATGATTTATTCTCTAGGTTGTCATCTGTTTTTTGTATCAGACGACATACAAGACGTCTAAATCTAAAATTAGACGTCTGATTTCTACAGACAGACCTTCCTAGATTTTACTCTAAAGTTACAGGGTCGTCCGATTTCACAGTCAGACGACCTATACGACATCTAACCATAGCATCAAACATCCGACTCATAATACATGTTCTGACTCACAGATAGACGTCTGTCAACACATCTGGACAACGGCCCAAACGTCTGTGAATGATCACGGACGTATGAAATAACTCTTTTATCAGCTCTTTTGATAGATAAAATCATCGTCTGTCCCAGATCTTCAGACGATGAATCTTTATGTATAAGACGTCTGATAGTTTAATCAGACGTCTGATATTGCACAGAATGTGCATTTTGATGTTTGAACTAAGAATGAAGGCTTTTAACTTAGTAAAGTCAAGGCTCCATCTATGCTCATGACAAAGGAAGTTCCATTAAGTCACTAAATTCTTCAAATATCACTTAGCTTACATATGCTTAGTTTCCTACGTATATAATTAAAGCGATCATAATTCAAAGGTTTAGTAAAAATATCAGCCAATTGCAATTCAGTACAAATAAATTCAACCTCGATTTCTCCCTTAAGTACATTATCTCCCAAAAAGTGATGTCGAACATCAATATGTTTTGTGCGAGAGTGATGTACGGGATTTTTCGAGAGGTTGATAGCAGTAGTATTGTCACATAATATTTTTATCTTATTAAATATCAAGTTAAAATCCTTCAAAGTATTTTTCATCCAAAGCACATGGGAACATGCTAGTGCGACGGCTGTATTCAGCTTTCATAGTTGATAGGGCTACACTAGATTGTTTCTTTGAGAACTAAGAGACTAGTGATTCGCCCAAGAATTGGCATGTCCCACTAGTACTCTTCCTATCGATGTGGCTACCTGCATAGTCCGCATCATTATATGAAACTAAGTTGAATTGTGGACTCCTAGGGTAGAATAAGCCATAATCAGATGTGTCAACTAGATATCTAAAAATTCATTTTACAGCATTTAGGTGTGATTGTTTAGGGTTTGATTGAAACCTAGGGCATAAGAAGGTACTAAACAAAATATCAGGTCTACTGGAAGTTAAACACAGTAAAGATCCAATCATGCTACGATAGAGCTTTTGATCTATGGGCGTACCTGATTCGCCCAAGTCTAGGGAAGTTGTGACACTCATAGGAGTGTTCTTCCCTTTACTTTTGGTCATTTCAAATTTCTTCAGCATCTCCTTTGTGTATTTTAATTGACACACAAAGGTTCCAATTTCGAGCTGAGTAATTTGCAAGCCCAAGAAAAGCTTGAGTTCACCCATCAAACTCATTTTGAATTCTTCCTACATAATTTCTGAAAACTTTCTACACATAGATTCATTAGTAGCACCAAATATAATATCATCTATATATATTTGAACTAATAAAATTTCTTTTCCTTTTCTTTTAATGAATAATGTGGTATCAACTTCCCCTATAGAGAATTTTGCATTTAACAAGTAGTCTTTGAGCCTTTCATACCAAGCTCTAGGAGCTTGCTTTAGACCATATAGTGCCTTGTTTAATTTGTAGACAAAATGAGGCTTATCATGAGACCCAAAACCAGGAGGTTGTTTTACAAAAACTTCCTCCTTAATGAATCCGTTAAAAAACACGCTCTTAACGTCCATTTGAAAGAGTTTAAAGCCAAGAAAGGCAGCATAAGTAAGAAGCATGCGAATTGATTCGAGTCGAGCTACGGGAGTGTAGGTCTCATCAAAATCAATTCCTTCTTCTTAGTTGTACCCTTGTGCTACCAGCCGAGTCTTGTTCCGAATGACCGTACTAGATTCATTCAACTTGTTCCGAAATACCCATTTGGTACCTATTACCATTAGCCCTTCAGGCTTAGGTGCTAGATCCTAGACTTCATTCCTTTGGAATTGGTTGAGTTCCTCCTGCATGGCCATCATCCAAGGTTCTTCGGAGCACGCTTCCTCGACACTCTTGGGTTCAACTTGAGATACAAAGGTGGAGAGACCAAAAGAGCAACTAAAATGAGATCGGGTTTTAACGCCATCAGAAACACTTCCAATGACTTGACTTTCGGAATGATCCCTTTGATATATCCAATCTTTTGGAAGATTATGGATATTGGAGTTTGGAATGTTAGACACATCAATAGTAGAATCATCTTCATCATCCATATTGACTCGGTCAATGGAGGAGAAGTGAGGAGATTCATCGAAGGAAACATGGAGGGTTTCCTCCACTATTAATGTGATTTTGTTAAAAACCCGATATGCCTCACTACGTGAGGAATAACCAATAAAGATGGCTTCTTCACCTTTGGCATCAAATTTATCTAAATTAGACCGGGAATTCAAAACTAAACATCGACATCCAAAAACTTTAAAGTAACTAATTTTGGGTATTTTCCCATAGTATAGTTCAAAATAAGCTTTTCGCAACCCGAATCGAATTAAAATGTGATTTAACACATAACAAGCCATGTTAACCGCCTCAGCCCAAAAGTACTTCGGTAACCCCGAGTCTATAAGCAATGTTCGAGCACACTCTTGAAGAGTACGGTTCTTTCTCTCAACCACCTAATTTTGTTGAGGTGTTCAGGGAAAAGAAAACTCATGAGCAATACCATGCTCCTGACAAAAATCATCAAACAAGGAATTTTCAAACTCGCCCCCATAATCACTACAGATACAAGTGATTTAGTAGCCTTTTTCAGTTTGAACTTTCCTACAAAAAATAGAAAAGACGGAAAGCACTCTTTCTTTGGATCTCAAGAATGAGACCTATGAAAATCTCGAAAAATCATCTACAATTACAAGGCAATATTTGCGTCCACTAAGGCCTTCATATTTTGTAGGTCCAAACAGATCTAGGTGAAGTAGTTCTAAAGGTCTTGATGTGAATATAACTTCTTTGCTTTTAAAACTAGATTTCCTAATTTTACCTAATTTACATGAATCACAGATAGGCTCATTTAAAAATTTTCCTTTAGGAAAACCTCGGACTAGTTCATGTTTAGCTAGTTTTTGAACCAGCTTCATATGAACATGTCATAGTCTTCTATGCCATATACTTAACTCATCATTTGCTATAAGACATTCATAAGTGACATTTTTATCAAATTCTGTGACATAAATGTCTTTAAATCTAGTTCCCTTAAGAAGGGTTTCATTGGTTAATGCATGCATAATTTCAAACATTTTAGAAGTAAATACTACTTTAAAGCCCTTATCACATATTTTACTGACACTTAAAAAATTATGTTTTAGTCCTTTAACTAAAGAAACATTTGAGATGGGAGAAAGAGGGTTACCTATTTTACCAAGGCCAATAATATGGCCCTGGTGGTTGTTGCCAAATGTAACCGTTCCTCCATCCGTAGGTTGGAGGTCCAAAAATAGGAGCTTGTCTCCCGTCATATGTTTAGAGCATCCAGAGTCCATCACCCATCGTCCTCCTTGGTGGTCTCCGTGTCTTCTTTCTTGTAGACCTCCTTCCTCCTACAAAAGATCTTCGTTGGTGACTTGGTGTTTCTATAGGTCTTTCTAATTTGAGTGGTTCATCCTTCATTTTGTATATCTAATTTTTGACATTATGATGTCCTTTCATCCCTACAAAACAAAGTGAGAGTTGTCTTTTCGATATCCATTGTAATGTAGATCCGTATTTGTTAGTGGTCTCCTTTAGAGGAGGGTCCTTTTTCTACTCACTTTGACTAGGTTCATAAAAGCCTAGTCCAAATTTACTTGAGGAAGGTTTTTGATGGGCAATGAGCTTGTCCAAGTTATCTTTCCCCTTTGTAAATTTGGCTAGGTCCTCAAGAAGTTGATTTGATTTTTCTTTGAGGTGATTTATCTCTATTTTCATTATGTCTAGTTTATCTTCTAGTGCCCTAATCTCTATTCTAAGTAAGCTATTTTCATCGTTTTTAAAAGAATTTGATTTTTCAAGCACATGGATTTTGTCGAGCAATTCTTCTCTATCTAGAAATTTTTGTTCACTTATTGTCGTATACAAATCATTTGCTAATGACTCCTTTTCAATCATTAGATTTCTTATTTGCATATTTAAGGCAGTGGTTTCTTTTGTAAGAATTAGATTCATGTCTTCAAGATCATTGATTAATTTCTTATTTTCTAAGTTTTCTTCTTTTAAAACCTTGCTTTGGGTATTTGTTTTCTTATGATCTACATATAGTGAATCAAAAGCATCTTCTAATTCATCTAAAGAATAGGAGTTTACCTCAGGTTCCTCAGATTTAGACTCAAAGGCATCATTTGTTGCCATTAATCCCAAGCATGTCGTTTCTTCATTTGTTTCCTCCTCTTCTTCGGAGGTGGAATCATCCCACCTTGCTTGAAACGCCTTCTTCTTGAATCCCTTCGGCTTGGAGATCTTCTTGTAGTTGGAAGGCTTCTTAGGTTTCTTTTCATCATCCCTTTTGAGTAAGGGACAATCTTTCCTTATGTGACCTCGCTTTTTGCAATTATAGCAAATTAGAGGTTCTTCCTCTCTTTTCCTTCCCTTGATCTTTTTTCTATTTCTAAGAAACTTTTTAAACTTTTTAGCTAATAAAATGAATTCTTCGCCATCAGTACTTACCTCATCATCCGAAGTAGCTTTGAAGGCTAAGGCCTTCTTCTTTGGCTCCGATGAGATTGATTTCTTCTTTTGCTCCATTTTTTATTCATAAGCTATAAGATTCCCAAGTAGATTTTCTATGTCTAGATCCTCTACTTGGTTGATGTTAAGACCCGATTCCCGAATCTCTACAGGACACGAGAATCGGACCGACTCGACTGATCCCAAGACCCAGTCGTCTAACGAGAAAGTAACCAAAAAGCAGTAAAATAAACCACATTAACCATGCAAATAACTAATAGTAACAAAAGTATAGCAGTAAAGAAAAGAACTACTACAGTACACACCACCACAACAATAAAGAATTTAAAACAGGTACAGAGTATGAAGTTTACAATAAAAAGTACAAGGTGTAATAGAAATACTCATTACTACAGAAAATGGGTATAACAAAAGTACAATTACTGGGCTCTACCAGGCCCAGCACCCTCCGCAGCCGTAGGCTCTAGCTGCTCAACACCTGGTCCTCAAAAAGGTGACAAATATAACATGTCAGCGAAACGCTGAGTAGAGTGGCAACCAGCTAGCTAAGAAAAACAGTAAAGGTGGACAAGTAGCTATTTTTTTTAATTTCGCAGGTCTTTCTCTTGATCTCAAATGTTCCTCATGAGAACGATCTTGATTGTAGTCTTTTCCGAAAAGTAGAAGTAGCACGTGGTGCTCTCCTGGCCGGGAGAGTCCCCGTGGTGGTCCTACCCTCAGTCAACCACCCCAAGGTCACTGGCAGACGTAACGGTGACTACGGCACGCGCGATAAACGCACGGGTAGCTACCCCACACTGGCACGCGGTCAGTCGTTTCCGTTAACGGGTGCGCTCAAAGTACAGCACGGAACCAGTATAGGGCAGAGCCCTCTCAGTAACAGGGGTCCAGCCCCTCCATAGTAACCAACAGGGGTCTTGCCCCTCCATAATCCGCTCACCCTCGCCTAACTACCCTGGTTTGCCCAGTGGGCCTAACAAGTCAGTGTAGGATGGCTAGCTGAACCCCGGGCCCCGTGGGGTGGCTAGCTCTCTCCCTACACTAGCAGCTCTCCCTGGTACGGTGTACGCGAGGGCCAGAAAATCGGTGCAAAGTGGCCAAACTCACCTCGGTCTCGACCTGAGGGCGGCAAGCTCCCCTCTACACTAAGAGGTAATATGTTCTCCCTTTGGTACAACGTACCCAAGAGACAACGCACTTTCCCGTTTACCTTTCCAGTTCCATTCCATTTATTTCCTGGAGCTCTACTCCTAATTCCCCGTAGGGTTAGTGCTCATGTTTCCTCAGGCTAAGCCATACTAGGTTTCATCATTTCAGGTTTATTCGAATATAGTACGTGTTTCCAACATTCAAACTTCTTTTCTTTTCCAATTTATATACAAGCAGCTCGTATTTAATTTCAACCAACAGCAATTACATGTAACATTTACTAACAACAGTACTCTACATTTCACAGGAAGCTGTTATCCAACTACAGGCAATTATCATTATTCTATCTACTTATCCAAGACTGCAAATCAGGCATTTAAGACATTTGTTTCAATGTTTCTGTTCCTAGGATTCATGCCACACCTTAGGATCTATCATTCAATCTAGTTTTAAGGTCCTAGGATTCATGCCATACCCTAAGATCTATTATTCAATCTAGTTTTCAGGTCCTAGGATTCATGCCATACCCTAAGATCTATCATTCGATCTAGTTTTCAGGTCCTAGGATTCATGCCATACCCTAGGATCTATCATTTATTTTGGAGATGCATTAATGTTTGTAAGTAACTAAGGGGAGCCACTCTACCCGCAAAATCGGGAGTGATGGGGACGTGATCGGCAGGTCCACATGCCTCCGCAACCCCCAAAGCGGCAACAGAACAAGGTCTTAACACAAGAAACCACTCAGAATAGGATACAAGTATTTTCAACAATTAGAGGAACTAATTCTGAGAAGAATGGAACCTTAAACGTGGAAATCGGACCTCGAACGGACCCTAAACAGGTCAAAAATGACAACTCTGACTCAAATCAAACGTCTGTAACAACTTCCAGACGTCTTAAAAAGTGGTCCAGGTCTACCTCACTCTACGCTGCTCCTCAGACATCCAGGGATCCTACTGAATCGTCTGGACCCAGTTCCAAACGTCCAACCACCTCTCCGGACTTCTGGAGACGCTCTCCGTCATCTGGTGCCGTGCCCAGACATCTGAACTGCGTGGGAAGGTATGTCCCTGCGCCTTCCCAAAACGAAACCTGCACATGCAACGAAAACCACCTCAACACGACACGTTTCAGCACTTCGGCGGAATAGCCTGCATGGCCACATCTGCAAAAAAGGAGGTGGAGGAGCAATTTTGTACCTCTCAGTCGTTTGGAGCTCCCACCAGACGTCGCCCACGTCGTCTGGATGTAGGTCCAGACGTCTGATTCTGGGAAAATTTCCCAGAATTAGAACCTCCTCATCTTCTTCCCGCTGCGCGCAAGCTCGCCACGCAGCCGCTCATCCGCTGCTCAAGCTGCAGCACCACCAAAGGGGATCTCCCCAGCAGGACACTCCTCCGCGCGCACGCTGGGCGACCTTGAGCTGCTCCGGCAACTCTCTCTCTCTTTCTCGCACGCTCTCCCTCTTCTTCCCTCTCGTTGCACCTCTTCCTCTCTGCATCGCACCCGGCAACAGCTGCTGCCCTCGCTCTCGCACTCACACTGGAAGGAGGAGATGGTGGGGTGGTGAACGAGGGAGAGGGGATGGGGTATTTGAAGGCGTGGGGGAGGCATCCGCAAGTCGACGAGGGGAGAGAGAAAAAGAGGAGGGCGGCAGGTTACAGTCTACGCGTGGCACGCGCGCAGACTCGCGATCGTACGCACGCCAAAATTTATTTCCAAACGTCTGGGAAGGTGTCCAAACATCTGACCAGATGTCTGGACCAACTCCCAGACGTCTTAAAAAGTGTTTGATGTCTCGGGTCTTAACAGTTGGCTTCTTCTATTGCCATTACCTTTTGCTCCCACTCAGGTTCAAGGGAGCGAAGGAGCTTCCCTTGAAGCTCCCCCTTTATAAATGCCTTTCCAAGTGACTTGAGGTTATTCACGATTAACGTGAATCGAGTGTACATGTCCCCAAGTCTTTCATTCTCCTTCAAAGAGAAAGCTTCGAATTCCTACGATAACAAGTTTATCTTTGAGGATTTAACTTTAGACGTACCTTCGCGAGTTACCTCCAAGGTTCTCCAGATCTTGTGGGCGATTTCACATTGGCTGATGCAGTTTAATTCCTCCGAACTGAGTCTGCAGTAGAGTGAGTTCATTGCCTTGGCATTCAGTCCAAAGTGATGAATTTGCTCCACTATGTATCCTGTTTCTAGTTTCTCGAGAATGATGTATGCGGATTCGCATTTCTCCCAAATGGAGAAATCGTTGGCTTGAAGCTACATCTTCATTCTCAGCTTCCAGTAAGTGTAGTTTGTTCCTTCGAAGAATGGTGGTCGAGTGGTGGATTGCCCCTCCAATCTGCCTGTGGAAATGACCTTCCCCTCCATGTGATCTTTCCGCAGATGTTACTCCTGTAGGTGAAAAATCTGCTCTGATACCAAATGAAATTGCACTAGAGGGGGGGTGAATAGTGAAATTATAAAATATTGTAATACAAAAAAATTCAATCACAAAAGTTGGCACCAGATTTTTAGGTGAAAACCCAAGATGGGTGAAAACCACCACCTAAGCCGAGCCCTTGACTTAGGATTTTTTATCACAAGGTGATCAATCCACTAACCACACTACTTAAATGAGGGTAGTGTACCTCAATTACAAATCCCACCTCCGATCCCTAAACGAAGGTTTCTCCCCTCAAAATGAAGAGATGGGGACCTGACAAGTCGGATACCCAAAGTACAAAAATAAGAAGTGAAACAACACCTATAGAGTACCCCAATACTTTAATTACTTTCTTATCTACTAAGCATGAAAAGAACTCCCTGAGGATTTGCAAAACGGAGTGAGCCGGGAGTATGGATTTGCCCTTGATCAGAGTGTTGGCACAGCACAAGGGCAAGATGAAGCTTACAGTAGTGAGCAAGTGATTTTCTAAGGGAATTGTATCTCAAGAGGTGTGTTTTTCCTAAGAAGAGTTGTAGTCTATTTATAGGCAAGTTTGGAACCTTCGAGAACACTTGGGAGGGTTCTCCTAGCCGTTGGAGACAAATCCCAAGAGATTAGGATGAAATCCACCACAAATTAGGGTAATGATGAGTCTAACAGCAATATCAGACGTCTAATTTTATGATCAGATGTCTTATAGGACATCTGATTATAATTTTGGTCGTCTAATACTGTAGGCCATTCTGAACTGACTCCATTAGATCGAAAGAAGGACGTCTAATATTTTCACATAAAACGTCTGATTAGGATATTGGATGTCTAATAAAGGGTGGATTCATTCCTGTTTTCATCAGATCCAAACAGGGTACTAGATTTAAAGCACCAGACGTCGTTATGGACGTCTGAGGAAATCACTAGACGTCTGGAAACCAAAAAAAGACTTCGCTACATTTTCTAACAAAAGATTTTATGGTCGTAATGAGATACGGACAGAAAATCATGGGCAACGATCCAAAGGTAGACGTCTGGAAGTGTGTCCAGACGTCTGGAAATACATTTTTGCCCTGTGCTTAGTCTAACGGTTAGTCTGAGGACGTCCAGGTAAAGTATCAGACGTCTAGATGAGGTTATGGACATCTGATAAAGAAGTGCTTCAACTGATGTTTATGAAGAGATAAACTAAAGGCAGAACTATAGGAAGTTAGACGTCTGAGACACTTGTCAAACGTCTGACCATTGTTCTAGACGTCTAATAAGAGTCTAAGTGTTAGGTTTTTGTTTCTAATTTATCCTAAGTGTAGAGAGCCTAAGTTAGTTATTTATAAATTATATTTGGGGGCTCTTTACAACATTTCTAGACTCAAATAAAATTAAAATTACAACCTTTAAAAGTTTACATGAAAAAGCCGATGACCTAATACTTACGCTACTTGTCTTCACTCTTTTAATCTCCCATCTTGCAAAACTTTATGAAACCTGCAAACATGTTATTACAAAGAGAAACAATATGCTACGCTTATTTTTTAATTTATTTTCTTCATTTTGTAAAATCATCAAAATATTATATACGAGTAGTTGAACTAACAATCTCCCCCGTTTTGATGATTTTCAAAATATAGCTGTAGGTTCTTATTTTCTCCCCCTAAAAGTTGTACTTAGTAGTCTATATCTATTTTTGTTTTTATATTATTCCCTAGGTTCTTACCTACGTTATTCTCCCCCTTTTTGAATATCATCATGAAGGGTACTTAAAGGGAGTTGAAACCCAAACTACAAGAGTGACATCTACAAAATGGAGTGCATTAATAAAATTGCATGCTTAAAAGATAACAGAGCATTAAAGAAAAATTAATTAGGAATAGAAACATTTAAGTACAGACTAGCTATTGTTCCCAAAAAATATTAAGTATGGGGTCAAGGCCCCTTAATACAAACTTGGAATAAAAGAAAAAAGAAAGAAAGAAAAAAAGAAGCACTAAACTATTCTTCTTGATCTTGGAGACGCCGACGACGAGCAGGTCTGTGTCCCATCTACAAATTTTGAACGGCTAATCGAAATTCGTTGATGCCGCGGTGCATGCTTCCCATGTAGGTGTACATCTCACCAATTCGACGTAGTAGGAGGGAGATGCCGGAGGAGAGGGAATCTGTGGCCGGATCCCATGCTTATTCAAAGCTCGAGTGGGGAGCTTCTATTTGAAGGGGCCGCGGTTCATGGAAGTCTAGAAAGGGTGGACAGGGCTCTTCTTCAATGGGCTCGTTGGAGGGCTCAAGATGCTCGGGGTCTAGGATTTTTCCAATATCAGACGTCTGGAGAGTCGACCAGACAACCGTGGTGGCAACTGGACGTCTGGGTCTGAGACCAAACGTCTGAAAGCACTTATATCGCAAGGTACGTTCTTTTCCTATTAGAATATGAGCTACCTATTTTTAATGTAACTTTCGGTGAATACTCCAGTTGCATGTATTAAGAATTAAACTATGAAAATACGAGCTAACTGTATACGGATGAGGAATGAATTATGAAACCTGAGATCTGGATCTAGATAATGAGGTGAACATGAGCATGAACCCTACGGGGAATTAGGAGTAGAACTCCTATGGATAGACGGAAACCTGGAATGTAGACAGGAAGTGTGCTGGCCCTTAAGTACGTGGTATCAAGGAGAGCAACTGTCCCCTTTTGTTTAGAGGGGAGCTAGCCTCCCTTGGGTTGAGACCCGGGGTTAGGATTGGCCACTCTACACCGACTCCTGTTGGCCCTCGCGTACGTGGTATCGAGGTGAGCTACTAATGTAGGGAGGGAGCTAGCCACCCCATGGGGCCCGAGGTTCAACTAGCCACCCTACACTGACTTTGTTAGGCCCTCTGGGCAAACTGGGGTAGTCAAACGAGGGTGCATGGACTGTGGATGGGCGAGACTCCTGTTTAGTTCTGAGGGGCGAGACCCCTGTTCTGAGAGGCGAGACCCTATACTTTCCGTGTTATACTTTGGGTGTACCCACTGCGGAAATGACTAACCGCGTGTCAGTGCGGGGTAGCTACCCATGTGCTTATCACGCATGCCGTAGTCACTGCTACGTCTTGACTGTGACCTTGGGGTGGTTGACTGGGTGTAGGACTACCACGGGGGACTCTTCTGGCCAGGAGAGCACCACGTGTACCCTCTACTCTACGAAAAAGACTGCAATCAAGATCGTTCTCATGAGGAACATGCAAGATCAAGAAATATCTGGATACTTTGAGAAATGGGTAACACTGGAACATATAAAACAGATAAATGGAAATGAGAATTAAACCTATTGTTTTTACTATTCTGTACGTAGATAATATAGATACCACTCTACTCAGCGTTCTCTAACTCCATCTTTCCATAACACTGTTCAGGACCAGAAGTTGAGCAGCCCGAGTTTCTGGCTGCGGAGGGTGCTGGGCCCAATCGAGTCCAGCTGTAGTTTCTTCAACACTTCCCTTTCTTTTCTCTACTGTTGCAGTAAGTGATGGACTTTTAGTTACTGTTCTGCTACTACCATTTACTTTCGCTTTCCTTTGTTTTTGTTGTTGTGGTGGTATGTACTGAGACAGCAAATCTATTTTTCCTTTACTGCTTTATACGTTTCTTCTGCTTAGTTATATTGCATATGTGAATGTGGTTTACTTTCCTGCTTTTGGTTATTTCTTGTTGGACGACTAGGTCTTGAGGTTAGTTGAGGCAAGCCGGTCTCGGGTCCTGTAGGGATCCGGAATCGAGTCGTAACAAGATGGTATCGGAGCAAGATCGTCCTCCAGCTGTCCTCCTTCTCAACACCCTCTTCTCCTCACCCCCTCAACACCAGCCACCGCCACCTCCAGCCATCCTCCCTGTGCAGCAGCGGCGAGGGAGAACGAGAGTGATGAGAGAGAGGCTGAGCGAGGGAGAACAAGAGGGAGAGAGGGAGAGAGGAAGGAAGATCGTGAAGGGAGGCCGGTGGACCTTCGAGGAGCTCGGCGGAGCTCGCGCGGCTCGTGGCAGGCCCGCGCACGAGAAGGGGCTCAGGGAGGCAACCTCCCAGCCCTCTACAGCTGCTAATGCTGCTATGGTGCGTTGCGGATGGCGCTGCGAGGACAGCAGCATCACGGAGTAGATTCTGGTACTAAAAAAGTTCCAGTATCAGACATCTGGAGCATCGATCAAACGTCTGGAGAGACACCAGGACGTCCAGAGCTAAAGTTGGACGTCTAAAAGCATAATATAGGGTGAGGTATGTATTTTCCTATGCTACTTTCCTCCATGCAGATTGTAGCATAGGAGATGTCAGGCTAAGAATGGGCCTGCGACTTTCGTACGCAGGTGAAGGGCTTTGGGAAGGTGCGTGGTGAGCTTTTCCAGACACTTTTGGACGTCTGATCACGTCACCGGACATCCAAAGGTACTTCCAGACAACCAAAGGCTTTGCCCAACATCTAGAGCTGTCCCCAGACGGTTGTGGAAGGATCCAAATGTCTGAGGGTACCGCAGAAGACACAAGGTGAGATCTGACGTCTTTTAAGACACCTGGGACTAGTCCCAGATGTCTGATTTTGGACAGTAACCGTATTTTTGGCCATTTAGGGCCCAAACGGAATCAGATTTCTACAAACGAAGTATCGCTATTTTCCACTTGGGTTTCTCTACGTATTCGGGTCTGATGTAAATTAGTTGTTGGTATAGGTTACCAGCCCATGGCGTATATGGGGCCTACGACAAGATTTGTGGTGCAGACCCCCATTCCTCCCGTGATACCCGGTAGAGTGGTTTAATTCATTTATTAAGATGTGAATAAAGAACATTCCTGCTTAGATTAGATTGATTGAAACTCTAGGATGTGGAATGAACCCTAGGGTAGAAACGTATGAGACTGATGTTGAGCTACTCTATTTACTTGAGATCCATGTTAAAATATCAATTGCCTGTATGTGAATATGAAATTGAACTGTGAAATCATAAGTTGCATGTATATGATTGAGAATTGCATTGTGAAAACACGAGCTACCTGTATATGGATGAGGAACGAGTTATGAACCATGAGATCTGAATATTGATAAATGAGATGAACATGAGCATGAACCCTACGGAAATTAGGAGTAGAACTCCTGTGTATGAAAAAAATAAGGTATGTAGACGGGAGGTGAGCTGGCCCTTGTGTACTGCTCTGGTTAGGGCTAGTTCCGTTGTTATGGTTATTAGATTTGCAATCGTTGTAGTATATGACAAAACAGCTACCAGATTACTACAGAAATTTTTTTACTCGGAATAATAAGTTTTCCCGAGGTCGAACTCAGGGAGCAACCATAATTCTAGAAGTATAAAAGTTCTCAATTATGTTACAAAAATAAGAGAGAGAGAGAGGGAGCAAAAGTTTTCTTGGCTTCTTCTTCTTCTCTCTTCCTCTTCTTTCTCTTTCAGCTGATCTTCTTCTCTTTCTCTGCTTTCTCCTGCAGAGTCTTCTTCCTGCCTTCTTCTTTCTTCTTTACTTGCGGCTGTGCGTTCTTCCTTTCTTCTTCTTCTTCTCTGCTTCTGCTTCTTTTCTTTTCCTCTTCTTTCTTCTCTGGCCGCTGACTTTCCTTCCTCTTTTCTTCTTCTTTTGGCTGTTGCCCTTCCGACGTCTGATGCAGTGCTCAGACGACTTATCTGTGCATTTGCTACAGTGCTTTCCTTCCTTCTTCAGCTGCTCAATGCGGTTAAGGCTTCGACCGCTCCTCCCCTCTTCTTCTTTCTTAGCTTGCTTCTTCTTCTTCTTTCTTTCTTTCTTTCCTGCGTGCACATACAGTGGTCAGTGCAAAACTACCCCTACCCCTTCCCCACGTCTCTCTCTTTCTCAAAACCTCTCTTAGGAATGCTCTCCCAGAGCCGGGTAATCGGGTACGGGTAGCGCGCCCGGGACCAGGCCCACCGGCATGCGGTGGTGGGCGAGGAGTGCTTGGTCAAGTAGTCGGATCCGGCCCAAACCCGCGGGGCATGAGCGCAGGAAAGGGCGAGCGAGCGTGTGGTGCGCTGCGTGCGGGTAAGAGGGACCTGACTCCTGTGTATCGAAGGCAACCAGCCCGATACACTTTTTCAATATAGGTGTGGGCACGCAGCCGCACACTTACGAGGTGAGACTAAAGTCCCACCTCCAGATGTCTCACCCGTGGCCGAGGAAGCTGCTACTAATTGGGGCAGCTGCGAGGCTCGCAACCCAATTGCAGGCCTGGGTGTATCCGCAGACGCAATCTGCGCTGCCTGGGATGCCCGCCTGGGCTGGAGAATGACTAGAGCTGCGAGCGAAGGAGCTGCGGCAGCTTAACAATGGCGGCGAGGGGGCTCTGACCTGAAAGCACAATGACGGCCTCTCGGTCACATCAGAAAATGTGGGAAGCTTCGTCGGAGTGCGGCGAAGGCAATGCGGTGGTCGACGAGGCACGAGAGCGCCTGTGGAGGTGGACCTAGGTCAGAATGTGTCCGCGGAAATGGGTCTGTTCGGGGGGTGGTCAGGCTGTGAGTGGCAGTGTATAGAGTGGGGGAAAGGGGGAGCTTCTGGGGTAGTCAGCGAGGGGTGAGGAGGTCTGTGGAAGTGGGATGGCCTCGCCGGAGAAGGCGATCGGAGATGGAGAAGATGGAGTTGGACAGTGGCGGTCGGGTGGTTTAAATGGCATATTAGATGGGGGAAAATACAAGGGATAGAGAGAGGAAACTTTGTACCTAATTACTCGACGAAGGGGGAGAGAGCAGCGCCCGGCTCGTGCCTGCCGGAGCTGAGGATGAAGATGCCCAGGAGGAGGGTATCGGCGATGAGGAGGCGGTCGGAGGGCGCTAGCTGGTACGGCCTGGCGCAGACGACAGGGTAGAGTAAACTCTGCTGCAGGTAGGGCAGCAGAGCGACGAGGAGGAGGGGAGGAGATCGTCGGAAGCTTGGGCTCTCTGACCGAAGGAGGAAGAGATGAAGTGCGATGTATTTCTCCGCCAGAGGAAGCTTGAAGGAGTCGGCAGACCTTGCCGCTCCTTATAAAGGCCTTGGCGGGGAGAGGGGACCGAGGTGGCGACGTGCCAGCCTCGCCGGAGAGTGGCCGAAGAGGATACCCATGCCTTTCATGCGTTCGCACGAGAGGCATGGTTGATGGCAGAGGGCAGGGGAGGGTCCCTGCAACAGAGGACGTCGCAGGGAACCCCCCGTCTGTTCTAGAGGACGACCGCCCTGCCCTGCGCGGCGCCATCCTTCACGCAAGGTCGCCGGAGGCATGGCGCTGTGCAGAAGTGGCAGGGAGGACTGTTCTGCAAAGAAAGATGAGAAGTTGGGGGTCTAAACGTAAGGGTTTTAAAAGATAAGGGTCAAAAAGTAAATAAAGAGGACCAATTTGTAAAGTCGGTCAAGATGGTCTTTTCTTAGGCTCAAGTTTTTATACCAAACTAATTTGAACCTAAGGATTTTAATGGTGAATTTTTATATTAGGTTGGATCATAATTGACTGATCAATTTACACAAAAACCCAAATTAAGTCACTAATTGGGCATGGTTCTCATTTTAGGTCAAAATAGGTTTCAAAGGCCAAATTGAAGGTTCTAAACCCTAGGAAATATTTTTATATGAATTTTAGAGGGTTTAGTTGATTTTTACCCTACCTAGAACCTCGTGAATTGAAGTAGATTTATTTTAGGGTTACAGAATGTCATTTAATTTCTAGAAGTTGCTATAACCCTTTTTAGATCAGATCATCCCACTTCCCTCATTGTTAAGCTTGTTTGACCTGTGTTTGGATCCTTAATTACCCTGTTCGCAGACTGCATTGGTGAAATTGCAGTTTTACCCCTGATGATTTGTTTTATTCATTAACTCAGAATTCTCTGAGTTAAGCCCCTCTTTGGGTTTTGTAGGAGCTTTTTCACACATATTTGGATTAGATTGTGCTAGTTAGGGTTCATGATGAGGTTCTCATCATACCCCCATGCCTAGCTTTTGCTAGTCCCTTAGCAAAATTTTAAGATTTCAACCCTTGTTATAGACCATGAAGTTCTTAATGATTTCAGATAAGTGCTTTTTCTTTTGCAACCTAGATTAGGTCAGAATGCCAACCATAGGCCTAAAAGATACTCAAGTACCAACCAAGATCCAGATCTATCTAGCCCCAGCCTCAGTCCTTAGCAAAGGTTTTTAAAGCCTACAAGAACTAACCTAAGGTTTATTGGACTTTGTGGTTAAAGCACCCGTGTTTGAGATAATTTTAGCCCTGGCTCAGTTCGCAGTGCATTTTGTAAGAAAGAGAGGTATAAGATTTATATATTTGGAGAGTTTTCTCTCTCTTTTTGTTTTTAATTCTATCTTAGGATTAGCTTTTCAACACGGTCTGTATCAAATTCCTTGTCCCCATCATCAATCCTCAAGGGTTCCTGGCAATCGATGCTTCGAGATAGCACCGCCCATGGTAACCCCCAAAACCCTGGCTGTTGAGATTTCGAGATAATCCCATCCATGGTGTTCCGTGGCCGAATTCAGACCCTGGCAGTTGACATTTCGTGATAATGCCATCCATGGAATCTGAACCAGCAGAGTGCTTACATGCCCCCAGTAGGATATGTAAATATCCTAAGAGACAAGCACCGAGGAGATGATATTTTGTTACGCATATTCGAGGGGAATTTCCCACCTCTCCGCACTCGGAACTCGTCCAAATCAACTTGTGTTGATCGGCCGCTCCTACTCTAGGTGTCATTTTCAGAATTTTTGCAACGCTTCTGCGTGATTTTGATTTTTATGCTTATTGAACCAGGCTGTGTGTGAAGTTAGGATGCTTAGGTTACTGAGTGCCGTAAATCAAAAGTTAGTTAACGAGGCCAAATACTCCCTAAGCCTTGGACATAATACTTAAGCTTTTCATTTTCCTCAACCTCTTGAGGAATGTCTAGATCTTAATGGGTACTAAGAGTCTATCCAAGAATGCCTAAGATTCGCGTTCTTACTAATCTCACTGTGCACTTTCCATTTCTTTTCATGAATGAGGTCTAAAACGTAGGTTAATTCCTTAATTTCTTACTAATGACTATCACTTTTCTTTCATTTTGTGCTCCTTTTCATTTTATTCCTTTTTCTCCTCCTCCTTTGTAGAGTCCACAAAATTTCATTCCTCCTCTCATTTTATTATTCTTCAAAAATTTTTAATTTTTATGGTATTTTTGGCATATGTGAATTTTTTTGTTTAAAACCTTTTCTTATAAGGTTTGCACTTTCATACCCCCCCATGCTTAAGATTTGCAATGTCCTCATTGTAACTTAGGAGGGTTTTTATTCAACTTAGTTCATACATTAGGACAGATGTTTTGATGAGTGAATGGGTCGGGGTGACAGTTGTGGACGATTTCTAATCTCAGATGCAAGCACCTGAGGTGGAGTCGGCTGTCCTAAAGGGTGAACCATAAGTGCGAAAAGGTGTCAGAAAAGGTTTCAGGTTTTTCCAAAGAGAATGATGAGCTGCCTCCCGTTGAGCGTTGAGTTTTACGCCATCGGCTGGGCGCAATATGCTCAGGGAAAATGGAGGATAAATGATGATTCAGCCAAATCAGTAGAGGTTACATCAATGAACGGTTTAAGTCTCTGACCATTCACGATGAAAGGTTCGGAATCATGGCTGAGCGGATTGATTTCGATAGCTTCATTTCCAAAAATCTGTCGGACAAGGTATGGTCCAACCCACTTGGATTGCAGTTTCTGAGGGAAAAGTTTGAGTCGGGCATCAAAGAGTAGGACCTTCTAACTAGGATGAAAGATCTTTCTAGAGATGTGCTTTTCATGGAAGGCTTTAACTCGCTCCTTGTAGATTCGCGAGTTCTCGTATGCATCAAGATATAATTCATCAATCTCGCTGATTTGAAGCTTTCTGTGGGTTCCAGCCTTAGAAAGATCTAGATTACAGCTCCGTACTGCCCAATAAGCTTTGTGCTCCAGTTCGACGGGAAGGTGACACGCCTTCCCATACACCAGTCTAAAGGGAGACATGCCTAATTGGGTTTTATTGGTGATCCTATAGGCCCACAAGGCTTCCGGAAGTCGGGACGACCAGTCCTTCCTGTCAGGCCGAACAGTGACTTGCAGGATTTTCTTTATCTCCCGATTTGATAGCTCAGCTAGACCATTACTCTGGGGGTGATAAGGAGTGGAGATTCGGTGAAACACCCCGTATTTGGTCATCAGTGACCTGAACTGAGCATTCATGAAATGGGTCCCCCCGTCGGAGATGATAGCACGAGGAATCCCAAACCATGAGAAGATATTATGATGAATGAATTTGAGGACGATTTTATGATCACAAGTTCGGGTCGGTATGGCTTCGATCCATTTGGACACGTAGTCCACAGCTAGCAGAATGTACTCGAAGCCATCTGAAATAGGAAAGGGGCCCATGATGTAAACACATTTACACTACTTAAAATGTCTATTTATGCATGTTCTTAAGCATAGGATTGCATTTCATGATATAAATATTGCATTACATGCATCATCTTGCATTTAGAGTAGTTTGAATAAAATGGAGGTTAATTGTCTCCTTTTATGTGCTTGGACAGGGCAAATATTTTATCGGGGCCTCGGATCAAAGATCCAACCGTATGGATATGATCAGGGCGACGATTGGAGTTCAACGACTCCAAGATCGCCCTAATCAAGCATCCGTAGCATCAGATAGAGACCGGGGAACCCTAGAAGATCAAGGGCCAGGATGGTGTAAATCCGCACTTCAGATGGAAAATCCGACCACACGGATGAATTCGGATCGACGATCGCAGCCGAACGACACAAAAATCAAGTCAATCCGACATCCGTGGCACCATCTACAACTTCCAGAAGATGGACGGCCAAGATGGCGCCACGTGGCGCCATCCCAGCCACCCAATCGGCCGCAGGAGTCCTGTGAAGATCGCGCAACGTCTCCTCTCCGCCGTTGGATCTCGATCCAACGGCTGCGGTCGCGCGCGTTTAAAAACGTCCGCGCGACCATTTCGCCGCGTAGCGCAGCGGCTACGCAGCCGCGGGCGAAGCGGAGGTCGCGGGTTCGAGCCGCGGAGAGGGGGGCGAAGGCGCGGGCGAGCGGGCGCGCACGAGCGTCGGATGAAGATCCAACGGCCGCGCGCGCCCGATAGCGCCGACGCGCAATTGGACGCCCTGGTGGGCGCGCGATCGCACGCGGGCGGCGCGCTACGCAGCGGGCGCGGGCGCGATCTAAGCCGTCCGATCTCGCGATCGGACGGCTGAGACGACGCGGATGTGCGTCTGCGTTACGCGCGCAGGCCAGCCGAGCGGGCGCGCGTGGCGCGGCGGCGACGGCGACGGCGGGGCTTTAGCGACGGTTTTATCCGTCACTAAAGACCCCTTATTTATTATTTTGAAGATGTAATGTCCATTTTGCCCCCACTCCTTGCAACTATAAAAGGAGACCCCCTCCATACGAAATTTTCATCCCTTCCTTCTCCTCTCTACCTCTCCAAAGCTCAAGAGAAGCTTGTCCCACACCCGGGATGCTTCTCGCGAGATAAAGTCCAAATTTTCGTCCCCCTTCGGAAGTGGATCCCGCGACGACGACGACGTGCTGCTTCGTTCCCGTTCTTCTGCTTCATCCTCCTTCGTCCCGCTTCGTTCTCCTTCGTCCAGGCGTCGTCCCGTCCGGCTCGTCCTCCAAGCGACCGTCGAGGAGGATTCTCTCTCCCTATTCTTTTTACTGCTTTCTAGTATAGATTTACTGCTTTCTAGAGTAGTCTATTCGTCCTCCGAGCGATCGTCGAGGAGGACATTTCTCCCTCCATTCTTTTAATGCTTTCTAGAGTAATTGTTTTATATTTTCTAGTTGTAACGAATGAACTCTTTTATAATTAATTCCTTGTCTATTCTACATCTCATTTTAATTTCCATGTGTATTATTCTTTCTCTCTCTCTTACTCCCTCTCTCTCTTTTATTCGCTGTAGATACTTAGATAGTTTAAATTAAATTTCTTCGTGACAAAATAAAAAACGAAACGCGAAGTTTTTAAATCAAACGTTCGCCTCCCTGTGTTCGACCCGGAATTCTTATTTCGGTATAAATTTTATTTGTTGAACACGAATTCTTCGCTTTCGAACTACAACGACGGGTTTTTCCAAAAACCAAACACGTTAGCGTAGATTCTCGCGCTCAACATTTTGGCGCCGCTGCCGGGGAGGCAACGCTCTTTGATTTCTCTTCGCGTTTTGTAACTTACAAATCATTTACCTCACTTTTCTCCTTTCTTATTGTAATTGCAGGTACTCTTTCGAGACAGGCAAAAGCGGTAGATCGGAGTAAAGTGCTGTGGAAGGTTTTGTAAGTTACCCCCCACCTCCCACCCATTAGATTTCATTTCATCACATAATAATTCAAACATCAATCAACCTAGGTGTTCTTATAAACTCTAAGGTTAGATTGTTTGTTGTTTGACATCCATACTCACTCCAACCCCCACATTAAAAAAAGAAAAAAATAAAAAAATCTCACAGAGGTACACAACCTCATCTGATTTTCTAACTCAACCGGTAAACCAATCTTAGGAGCCGGTACACACATCCAAACACATAATTGAGTAAGAAATCAGATTAGGTAATCATTTGTGTGCCTAATTAGGTGGTGCATCAGGCCAGTTGTTTGAGTTGTTTGGGCCGCACCACTTCAAATAAAATCAACTCATCTAGTAGCTGCCAATTAGGTTCAACTCTTAGGGATCTACCAGGCACTCCACATTCTTTTTAAACTTTAAAGGAAAATATCTTCACCTGTGCTTGCAAAACCTGGTGTGCCAATGAAACTTGATTGAAAACACCTAAAGTTGAATCCTAAAAGCTACTAAGCAAGATTTGAACCTTAAAATTCACCACATCAAAAATAATCTTGCTTGAAAACCACTGGTTGTGCACGCACACACAAAGCAATCAATCATTAAGGGCACAACCCATTTAAAGGGCCCATCACATTCCAAAGCACATTCAAACCTAGCCCTAAATAAAACAGAGTAGACGTTGGCCTTAAGGATTGGACTCGCTCTTCAGAACTCAGAACGAGATTATTTTCGATTAGTCTGTTTCTATTGTTCAATCTGATGTCTAGCTAGGGGAGCAGAGTCAAACGATCGCGGCTGGGGGGTACACTAGGAACCGGAGGCGCAAGCCGAAGGAAGAACCTTCTCCCCAGTCCCTCCTTCTAACTGGTTGGATTGAACAGACAGAAGTAGATCAAATCGTTCCTTTATCTCAAGATGGGTTTTGAGAGTCTGTAGGTCTGTAGGCTAACCCATTTAAGGACAGGTTTGATTGTTTGTATTGCAGGGCACCTTTCTTCCTCCCGTATCTCATGAATCCTTCCACATATTTCACGCATTCCCGCTCTTTCCCTCCTGTTGTAAATTATCCTCAACATGACGATTATCCCAACTCGTATTGTAATCGACCATCAGTTAGTTGGGATAATTTGGATTGGGGATACAATTCCGGACCCCCGTGTTTAGGGTCTAACCCTGAACACTTTGATTCTCAATTCTATCCTTCTCAGAGTTGCATCGATTATAGATCGTCCTCCTTTCATGAACAACCTAATGCGATCTACAATCAAGAAGGATACACCGATCCTTACCCATCCTCTGATTTCACTGCCTTTAGGTCATCTCCATCTTATGAACAATCTGAAATGATCTATTATCAGGATGGGTATAACGAATCTCAATTTGTTAATTCCTCTACATTGATGTCAAACCCGCCCAACCCTGAACCAACTCATTTGGTTCAGGTTAATCAGGTTCAAGATAAGGTTCTGGCTAACTTGAGGAATATCATTCAATCTTTAGAAGTTCAGCCAATACCTTGCATTGAGAGATTGGAGCCCCTGATTGAAATGATTGATGATTTAAACAAGTCTTTGTTGGATTGGCTCCAGGATGTTAAGGATAAGAACCCGGGTGAGTTTCTACTTGGGAAATTAGCGAAATTGAGGATGAGATTCGTGGTTGCTTTGATTCAATCTTGGAATAATTCCCAGGATGAACTCTCTTCAGGAAAGCCAATGACAGAACCCGCTCAGGCACCTGTTGGGGGGGACATGTGTTACGAAGCTGACCAGATTGAATTAAAACAACCAATTAAGGATGATTTGATTTCTTCACCTGAAACCCCTGAGCCGGGTTACGAGGAAACGTATGTCTCCTTGGAACGCAAAGTGACAAATGATTTTGGAACATACATTGATACGGATCCTGATGGTGAAGATTCAAGTTGCGAAGTCTCACACGAGTTTTCAGATCACGATTTTTGTGAGACGATTGGGCCTGAGGAATCTGATAGATCATTTGATAGCCCAATAACTGAGGAAACTGATCTTATTAGGGCACACGATACGGATCCAGAATCGCATTTTCTGGAGGAATTAATTCAATGCCCTGATTATCAGTTACACCCTGTTGAGCTTATTGATGATTCTAATTCTGAGATAATTAGACCCAAGTCAATTTTGATTTTGCCACATCATCTAGACTTGGAGATTTCAGACAGGGTGATGAATATACAAGAGGTCATGGAATTTGATATGCCGAATGAGGAGGATAGGAGCTGGGAAATTCTGATTTGGGAAGTCAATTTTGGAGGAAATGGAAGATTGAGTCGAAGGGTTCCTTTTAAACTGAAACCATCAAATCAGAACCTTTACGACATTTGTTTCGAGGATGTCAAACTCAAGCACACATTTAACGATTATCCTTTTGAGTTTCAATTCTCTGTAACCCGACATTTTGGCCTTGGGTTGCATCCTCACAAATCGCAGGCCCGACCCCGCTTGCATTCTGATTTTAGGTTTTGGGTAATTTTTATCCAGAACCTAAGGTATTCTCGATTATGGGGTGTGGGTCTGCACCACAATCTGGTCCACATCTGTGGACCTCTGCTGACAGGTCAGAGGATTCTTCTGTTTATTCTAATTCTGACCTGCTCATGTGAATTATTCATTTCTTTTCTTTGTATAGTGTGCCTAGCTGAAGGCACTAAACTCAGCACATATACAGTTCTTTTTCATTTTCATCTCGGAGCGGACCCGATATCCACGTAATTCAGGTGCTTTCTACGCTTTTCCACTCTGTTTTATGTCTTTTCAATACAATGAGGACATTGCATTAGATAGGCATGGGGGGGTGGATATTTATCTTTGAATTCATTCGTCAGCTCCGTAGATTTGTTTTATTATTAAAAAAAAAAAAAAAAAATCGAAATTAGGAAAGAGAATTTGGGTTTAAGAAAATTTTCGATCTTAAGAAATACTATATTATGGTTTGAACACAAAGACCCTTCAGGTCTTTGGACTTAATCAGCCTATGTATCCACTAAAATGTGGATTTGTTTTTCGAGTCCTCGCCAACCTGAATTTTATTATAATTGGAGTAAATAAGTTTGGGTGATAAGTACACGACTTATCAACCCGCCCTCTGATGTGAGGGAATTTTGAGTCTTAAGCATCTACACACTTTCTTTGCACTGACTCGTTGTTTGGCGATTTTAACGGAAATTGGGTAGCTAATGAACCTTCTAGGGTGATATGGCTGGCAAGTTATCGTGGGTAACAGCCCATAGGTAGGTTGTCCAGAGCCCAGTCACTGGACCTTTCTCTTTTTGCTGCCTTTAGGTAAATCTTAGACCAGGGAAGCCACCTACTTAAAAAAAAAAAAAAAAAAAAAAAAAAGGAGAAAAGAACAAAAAGAAATAAGCCACACTTCGCCGCACGAGTATGGCTGGCAAGTTGTCGGTGGTAACAGCTCATCGACCGGTTGTCCAGAACCCAGCTCAGAAAATGCACTAAAAATTCCCAAAACACTTAGGAAGAAGCGGAGAAGTAGAATAAACCGGGGAGATATACACTGGATTCACCCTTGTGTTGACCCCGTTAAAAAATAAAAGTAGGGAGAAAGCTACCGGTTGTAAAGATACACCTTTAGGCAGAATTCTTTTTGAGGTCACCTAGAGGCGTAGAAATCCGAAGTCCGTTTTAATTACCGGTCAACGAGTCTATCACAATCACAATAAGATGCTTAAAACTTAGGGTTCTCATCAAATCTTGGGTGAGTTGAATGGCCGTAGAAAGCCACTCTTAAACCCTAAAATTTGAAAATCTAAAAAAGAGAGTAAAAACAGAAAAAGGAATTTTTCTTTGAATAAGGCGAGGCTTGAGGCGGTCTGCATTTTGGCTGATACCTGGGCACTGTTGTGTCTTTGAAAGTTCAGTTCTTAAGTAGACAATTTCTTAATGATTGAAAATAACTCAGGTCCAAACAATCTAACCTAATTCTTTTATAAATAGCATATAGTTTTTGCTAGGGACTAGCAAAAGATAGGCATGGGGGTATGATGTAAACACATTTACACTACTTAAAATGTCTATTTATGCATGTTCTTAAGCATAGGATTGCATTTCATGATATAAATATTGCATTACATGCATCATCTTGCATTTAGAGTAGTTTGAATAAAATGGAGGTTAATTGTCTCCTTTTATGTGCTTGGACAGGGCAAATATTTTATCGGGGCCTCGGATCAAAGATCCAACCGTATGGATATGATCAGGGCGACGATTGGAGTTCAACGACTCCAAGATCGCCCTAATCAGGCATCCGTAGCATCAGATAGAGACCGGGGAACCCTAGAAGATCAAGGGCCAGGATGGTGTAAATCCGCACTTCAGATGGAAAATCCGACCACACGGATGAATTCGGATCGACGATCGCAGCCGAACGACACAAAAATCAAGTCAATCCGACATCCGTGGCACCATCTACAACTTCCAGAAGATGGACGGCCAAGATGGCGCCACGTGGCGCCATCCCAGCCGCCCAATCGGCCGCAGGAGTCCTGTGAAGATCGCGCAACGTCTCCTCTCCGCCGTTGGATCTCGATCCAACGGCTGCGGTCGCGCGCGTTTAAAAACGTCCGCGCGACCATTTCGCCGCGTAGCGCAGCGGCTACGCAGCCGCGGGCGAAGCGGAGGTCGCGGGTTCGAGCCGCGGAGAGGGGGGCGAAGGCGCGGGCGAGCGGGCGCGCACGAGCGTCGGATGAAGATCCAACGGCCGCGCGCGCCCGATAGCGCCGACGCGCAATTGGACGCCCTGGTGGGCGCGCGATCGCACGCGGGCGGCGCGCTACGCAGCGGGCGCGGGCGCGATCTAAGCCGTCCGATCTCGCGATCGGACGGCTGAGACGACGCGGACGTGCGTCTGCGTTACGCGCGCAGGCCAGCCGAGCGGGCGCGCGTGGCGCGGCGGCGACGGCGACGGCGGGGCTTTAGCGACGGTTTTATCCGTCACTAAAGACCCCTTATTTATTATTTTGAAGATGTAATGTCCATTTTGCCCCCACTCCTTGCAACTATAAAAGGAGACCCCCTCCATACGAAATTTTCATCCCTTCCTTCTCCTCTCTACCTCTCCAAAGCTCAAGAGAAGCTTGTCCCACACCCGGGATGCTTCTCGCGAGATAAAGTCCAAATTTTCGTCCCCCTTCGGAAGTGGATCCCGCGACGACGACGACGTGCTGCTTCGTTCCCGTTCTTCTGCTTCATCCTCCTTCGTCCCGCTTCGTTCTCCTTCGTCCAGGCGTCGTCCCGTCCGGCTCGTCCTCCAAGCGACCGTCGAGGAGGATTCTCTCTCCCTATTCTTTTTACTGCTTTCTAGTATAGATTTACTGCTTTCTAGAGTAGTCTATTCGTCCTCCGAGCGATCGTCGAGGAGGACATTTCTCCCTCCATTCTTTTAATGCTTTCTAGAGTAATTGTTTTATATTTTCTAGTTGTAACGAATGAACTCTTTTATAATTAATTCCTTGTCTATTCTACATCTCATTTTAATTTCCATGTGTATTATTCTTTCTCTCTCTCTTACTCCCTCTCTCTCTTTTATTCGCTGTAGATACTTAGATAGTTTAAATTAAATTTCTTCGTGACAAAATAAAAAACGAAACGCGAAGTTTTTAAATCAAACGTTCGCCTCCCTGCGTTCGACCCGGAATTCTTATTTCGGTATAAATTTTATTTGTTGAACACGAATTCTTCGCTTTCGAACTACAACGACGGGTTTTTCCAAAAACCAAACACGTTAGCGTAGATTCTCGCGCTCAACAGCCCATAAAATCAATCCCCCAAATATCAAAGATTTCGCACACGAGAATCGGCTGCAAAGGCATCATGTCGCGATGGCTCATGTTGCCCAAAGTTTGGCAACAACTGCATGCCTTGCAGTGATTGTATGCGTCCTTGAACAGAGTGAGCCAATAAAAGCCACACTGGAGGATTTTCGATGCGATTTTGTGCCCAGAGAAATGGCCACCGCATGCCTGGTCATGGCAGAAGGAGAGAATATCATTGATTTCACCTTCTGGGACACATCTCCGGATGATTTGGTTGGCCCCTATGCGAAAGAGGTACGGATCTTCCCAAATGTAGTACTTGGCATCAGAGCGCAATTTGTATTTCTTGGCCTTCGGCCAATCAGATGAGATCTGATGAGATGCCAAGTAGTTTACTCTATTAGCAAACCATGGAAGTCTAGTACCAATAGTCAGCAACTGCTCGTCAGGGAAATGTTCAATGATAGGTCCAGAAGGGTTGATGATCTCAAAAGGAAGGCGAGACAAATGGTCAGCTACCACATTTTGTCTTCCTGCCATGTCGCGAATCTCGAGGTCGAATTCTTGCAACAGCAAGATCCATTGGATTAGTTGAGGCTTCGCGTCCTTCTTGGTAAGGAGATGCCTCACAGCTGTGTGATCCAAGTAGATGATGACGTGGGAACCCAGGAGATAAGATAGAAATTTTTCAAGGGCAAATACTACGGCTAGCAACTCTTTCTCCGTAACTGTGTAGTTGCGCTCAGCCTCGTCAAGTGTCTTGCTAGCGTAATAGACGACCACGGGTTTCTCGTCAACTTTCTGCCCCAGAACCACTCTTACAGCGAAATTAGATGCATCGCACATGATCTCAAAGGGTTGAGACCAATCAGGGGATTGTAGGATCGGGGCCTGGGTGACTCAGTCACGGAGGTTTTCAAAGGCTTGAGTGCATTCCTTGGAGATCTCAAAGGGGACATCCTTAGAGAGAAGAGTAGTCAAGGGGCGCGTGATTTTCGAAAAATCAGGAATGAAACGATGGTGAAAATCGACGTGCCCCAGAAAAGAACGAATGTCCCTGATCGAGCTAGGCATAGGAAGACGAGAAATTAAATCAACCTTGGCTCGATCCACTTGGATGCCTTTCCCAGAAATCAGATGTCCTAGGACTATCCCCTCAGGCACCATAAAATGGCTCTTTTCCCAGGAAAGAACCAAATTAACGTCAATGCAATGCCTGAGTATATGAACCAAGTGCTGGAGGCAATCATCAAATGATGCCCCGAAGACTGAGAAGTCATCCATGAAGACTTCCAGATAATCACCTACCATATCAGAGAATATGGCAAGCATGCACCGCTGAAAAGTCGCGGGTGCATTGCAGAGACCGAAAGGCATCCTTCGGAATGCATACGTTCCAAAGAGGCAAGTGAACGTGGTCTTCTCTTGGTCCTCAGGATGAATAGCTACCTGGTTATAACCGAAGTACCCGTCAAGAAAGCAGAAGAATCGATTTCCCGCTAATTTCTCAAGAATCTGATCAATGAAAGGTAGTGGGAAATGATCCTTCTTCGTGAAGGAATTGAGTCGTCGGTAATCTATGCAGACTCTCCACGAGTTGGCTAATAGGGTAGGTATGACTTCTCTGGTTTCAGTCGTAATGGTGGTGAGCCCTGCCTTTTTAGGCACGACCTGAATTAGGCTCACCCAACGACTGTCGTAGATCGGGTAGATGATCCCTGCATCTAACCATTTGATGATCTCCTTTTTCACGACCTCCTATAGATTGGGGTTTAAATGTCTCTGCATTTCACGGGAAAGTCGTGCGCCCTCTTCTGAATAAATATGATGTGTACAATAAGAGGGACTTATTCTAGTCAAGTCATCAAGAGTCCATCTAATGGCTCTGCGATGTTGCTGGAGAACAGCAATCAGACGGGATTCCTGATCAGGAGTGAGCTTGGAATTTATAATCACAGGAAAAGTCTGATTAGAACCCAAGAAGACGTATTTCAAATGATCGGGAAGGGGTTTTAGTTCAAGGATGGGGTTATCAGCAGCAGCGGGTGGTTCAGGGTAAGTGTGAGGTTTAAGGATAGGAGCTATGGGTTTGTCTAAATCAGGGTCTGACTCCTCTAATTGCGGTTCAAGATCTTTCTGTGGTTGATGAGGTATAATCAGGTTGTTCTCAAAATTCGTTTCATCAACCAAGGCCCTAATATCACATATTTGTTCGATGACACCGCAATTGATTCCCTGTTGGGCCTTAAAGATATCAAGTTTGAGGGTTTGATTTCCAAATTTCAGCTCTATTTGGCCCTCCTCACAACTGATGTTGGCTCTAACAGTAGCCAGGAAAGGTCTCCCTAGAATGATCGGTGTACCCCTAGGGTTTTCAGGTGCATCCATGTCTAAGACTATAAAGTCTACAGGAAAATAGAAATCCCGCACTCTTATAATAACATCCTCAAGAATCCCTTTAGGTGACTTTATAGATCGATCTGCTAACTGTAGTGTCACCTCAGTTGGTTTTAGGTTAGATTCTTCTAGGTGTTTTAGTAAGGATGTGGGTATCAGATTTATGGAAGCACCCAAGTCTAACAATCCTCTATCCAATTGGGTTTCACCTATTTTGCAGGAAATCAGGGGAGTACCTGGATCTTTTGCTTTGGGTGGGAGTTTGCTTAGGATTACAGAGCTGGCTTGCTCTGACAGTACAATTGGACTCCCACTCTTGGTTCGCGGCTTACGCTGAGGTGTACACACATTCTTTAAGAATCGTGCGTAAGCCGATACGTGGCGAATCGCATCCATCAAAGGGATGTTTATTTGGACCTGCTTAAAGAGCTTGACTAGGTCCTCCTCTGGTGCCACGGGCTTGGTTGTCTTCTATCCCTTGGTCAAGGCCTCGGGAAATGGAACCTTGGTTGGTTCTTCTAGGATAGGTCCAGGTCTTTGATCTGGAACAGGGATAGGAACGTCATGGATTACTATCCTAGGGTTTGGATCACTACCAGGCTTGGAGTCGTCTAGATAGGGTGGATCTTGGGTCTCCTTACCACTACGAGTTGTTACAGAATTTAGTCCTGCATGGTTTTGGTTAGGATTTGATAGAATGGGTTGCTGCTGATAGCCCGCATAAGAAGTGGAAGCCTCCATCCCGTCAGGTGAAGGAATAGAGGGGGCCTGATAAATCATGTGTGCTTGGCCCGGGTTTGGGTTCATAACGCGCCGCTGGGTCGGCACATTATTCAAGTTAGGAAGAGGTTGAGAAGGAAGTGTGCCTGGTTGGCGAGAATTTGCCAATTGGTCCAGTTGGTTTCGAACCTCTGTAAGTTCGTCCTTGTGTTATTTCTGAATAGCCGCATTTGTTCTCTGATTGTCAGCCAGAGTCTGAAGGATGAGGGACATTTGGTCTTGGTTTGGCCCTGATGAATAAGTAGGGTTGGGCCGAGGCTGAGGCGGCTGGTAAGGATGAGGTAGTTGTGGACGGGGCTGAAAGGGTGGTCTTTGAGTTTGGGAATTTCCCGCCCACTGGAAGTTGGGATGGTTTTGCCATCCAGGATTGTAGGTGTTAGAGAATGGGTCATTCTGGATGGCGTTGAGGTCCTCGCAGGTCTGAGGAACCTCCAAAGAGTCAGAGAATGAGGGAATGGAATTCCCCTGGCTAGTATAGAAAGGATTGGAGGATCCTCCGATCCGAGAATCAAATGGGGGTAGATACGGATCCATCCCAGGAGAATGTTTTGCACAGTCTCCTGCGTGGAAGGAGGCTGTGCAAAAGAATTATACGCAGAGGTGACTCGTTGCAAGTGCTGAGTCAACTCATCCACCTTCTTCTCAATTATAGAGACCTTGTCCAATCGATTGGCCATCAATTCCAGGTCGACTGATGCGGACAGGCCCTGCGTCTCATGTGCTCCCCTAAGGTTCGTCGATGCATGGATATTCGTCCTGTCGAATAATCCCATGGAGTCATTATTGATGGAGTTCTCGCACATATTTTCGAGAATCTTCCACACGGTGTCCTCATGCTGACCCATGATATTCCCTCCACAAGTTGCATTGACGAAAAGCCTAATATCTTCATGGAGTCCCTGGTAAAAAGACTGGACTTTTTCCCATTTAGGAACTCTGTGATGGGGGCACTTTCTCATGAGATCCTGAAAGCGATCCCATGCCACATGAAGAGGTTCTCCCGATTGTTGTGTGAAGTGAGTAATCTGATGGCGCAAGGCATTGGTCCGACCAACGGGAAAGAACTTCTTCAAGAACTCAGACTAAAGTTCTTCCCAATTGTTGATCGGCGGGGTCTGTGTTTGGTACCAATGAGCGGCCTTGTCCATAAGGGAGAAGGAGAACATCTTCATAAGGAGAATATCCCAATTTTGGCAATCTGACCCAAAAGTCTGGGCCAGATGCTTTCGCTGTTTGATGTACTGGAAGGGGTCTTCAGAATTAAGCCCATGAAATTTAGGTATGGCATGAATCATATTGGGCTTTAATTCAGAATCAAGTCCTCCAGTCGGGATTCTGACTCGAGGCTCAATAGCCACCGTAGCAGGATTATAATGGTCCGGCATCATAGGACGCTGCGGTGGGTGCACAAAGTTCTGGAAGAGGTCATTGAGTCGCTGAAGCTGGTGCTCCAAATTGTTCTCTTCCTCAACTGGCTGAGCCATTGTGGAAGAAGAAGGTGAGTTTGGTTCGGAGTCGGAGGAGAGGTCTATGTGAAGTGTTGTTTGCTCAAACAAGGGCATTGAGGCTTGACCTCGAGGAGAGTGAATTTCTAGAGGAGGTTTCAAGGACCTCCTACCAAACATACACTGATGGAGAAGATGAGTTTAGCAGGTGCTGGATCCAATCAAGACACCCAAAATGTTGGGTGACTATAAAGGTGCAGGGCAGATGGACCCCTTAATTAAAAGATCGACCACCTGAGAATTACCTGGGCAGCCAGAGAGGGTGAGTCCTGCGAAGACCCCTACACGGTAGAGCATCCCCACAGGTTACAGGGTTTCCGCCACCCGACCTCTCTTGTCATTGAGATTCCAGGTAGACCAGAATGTGGATCTTGACCTCTTAAGTCTACCACTTTTAATTAAGATCAAAGTGCTTAGGTTTTCACTTGAACTTTAGCTTTTTGAGTGCAAAGAGTGACCTTAGTTTAAGGTTGGTTGACCCAAGGGGTCAACTTCACCTATTATTTCCTTTGAGAGCTTATTAGGTCTTGTCTTTTAGGGTTCAAGTGTCTTTAAAGAGCCAAATTGCTTAAGGTTTCTTTGAATAAGTATTTTCAATCAATAGCTTAGGCACACTTCTTTTGGGATTTCTCAATTCTTGCTTAAGAAGTGTGTCTCTAAAACCCTAATGTTAAATCTTATGTTGGCTCTACTTGGTCCAGTTAGCTCCTTGTTGGGTAATTTAGGGCTCAGGTAAGAAGGTGTTAGCCCTTAAATACCCTTAATAGTGTGTGTAGAAATAGTGGGTTGAAATTGAAAAACATGCAGCTTTGATGGTTATTTATGGTTTACAAGGTATGGAAGACAAGTTGTACCTATATTGCTTATTCTTTCTTTTTCTTCCTCTTTAGAATTGAGGGGTTAAAGTGAGAGGATAGAAAATTACCTATCCTTGGAGTGGTTGTTGTGCGGCTGCTTGTCTTCTTGATTTCCTGTGCTTGCACACAAAAGATTAGAGATTAGTAGAAACTCAAAAATAGAGATCTTATGACTTCTAGAATAGCCGTTGCCCCCCGGCAACGGTGCAAAAATAGTGCTCTGGTTAGGGCTAGTTCCGTCGTTATGGTTATTAGATTTGCAATCGTTGTAGTATATGACAAAACAGCTACCAGATTACTACAGAAATTTTTTTACTCGGAATAATAAGTTTTCCTGAGGTCGAACTCAGGAAGCAACCATAATTCTAGAAGTATAAAAGTTCTCAATTATGTTACAAAAATAAGAGAGAGAGAGGGACCAAAAGTTTTCTTGGCTTCTTCTTCTTCTCTCTTCCTCTTCTTTCTCTTTCAGCTGATCTTCTCTTTCTCTGCTTTCTCCTGCAGAGTCTTCTTCCTGCCTTCTTCTTTCTTCTTTACTTGCGGCTGTGCCTTCTTCTTTTCTTCTTCTTCTTCTCTGCTTCTGCTTCTTTTCTTTTCCTCTTCTTTCTGCTCTGGCCGCTGACTTTCCTTCCTCTTTTCTTCTTTTGGCTATTGCCCTTCTGACGTCTGATGCAGTGCTCAAACAGCTTATCTGTGCATTTGCTACAGTGCTTTCCTTCCTTCTTCTTCAGCTGCTCAGTGTGGCTAAGGCTTCGGCCGCTCCTCCCCTCTTCTTCTTCCTTAGCTTGCTTCTTCTTCTTCTTTCTTTCTTTCTTTCCTGCGTGCACACACAGTGGTCAGTGCAAAACCTACCCCTACCCCTTCCCCACATCTCTCTCTTTCTCAGAACCTCTCTTAGGAATGCTCTCCCAGAGCTGAGTAATCGGGTTCAGGTAGCACACCCGGGACCAGGCCCACCGGCGTGCGGTGGAGGGCGAGGAGTGATTGGTCGGGTAGCCGGATCCGGCCTAGACCCGCGGGGCGTGAGCGCGAGCGAGCACGTGGCACGCTGCATGCGGGTGAGAGGGACTTAACCCCTATGTATCGAAGGCAACCAGCCCGATACACTTTTTCAATATAAGTGTTTGCGCGCAGCCGCACAATTACGATGTGGGACTAAAGTCCCACCTCCAGATGTCGCGCCCGCGACCGAGGAAGTTGCTTCCAATTGGGGCAGCTGCGAGGCTCGCGACCCAATTGCAGGCCTAGGTGTATCCGCAGACACAATCTGTGCTTCCTGGGATGCGCGCCTGGGATGGAGAACGCCTAGAGCTGCGAGCGAAGGAGCTGCAGCATCTTAACAATGGTGGCGAGGGGGCTCTGACCTGAAAGCACAATGACGGCCTCTCGGCCACATCAGAAAACGTGGGAAGCTTCGTCGGAGTGCGGCGAAGGCAGTGCGGTGGTCGGCGAGGCGCGAGAGCGCCTGTGGAGGTGTACCTAGGTCAGAATGTGTGCGCGAAAATGGGTCTGTTCGGGGGGTGGTCGGGCTGTGAGTGGCGGTGTATAGAGTGGGGGAAAGGGTTGAGTGGAGTGAGGGGGAGCTTCTAGGGTAGTCAGCGAGGGGTGAGGAGGTCTGTGGAAGTGGGATGGCCTCGCCAGAGAAGGTGACCAGAGATGGAGAAGATGGAGTTGGACAGTGGCGGTCGGGTGGTTTAAATGGCATATTAGAAGGGGGAAAATACAAGGGATAGAGAGAGGAAACTTTGTACCTAATTACTCGACGAAGGGGGAGAGAGCAGCGCCCGGCTTGTGCCTGCTGGAGCTGAGGATGAAGATGCCCAGGAGGAGGGTATCGGCGATGAGGAGGCGGTCGGAGGGTGCCAGCTGGTACGGCCTGGCGCGGACGACAGGGCAGAGTAAACTCTGCTGCAGGTAGGGTAGCAGAGCGATGAGGAGGAGGGGAAGGAGATCACCGGAAGCTCGGGCGCTCTGACTGGAGGAGGAAGAGATGAAGTGCGAGGTATTTCTCCGCCAGAGGAAGCTTGAAGGAGTCAGCAGACCTTGCCGCTCCATATAAAGGCCTTGGCACGGAGAGGGGACTGAGGTGGCGACGTGCCAGCTTCGCTGGAGAGTGGCCGGAGAGGATACCCATGCCTTTCATGCGTTCGCACGAGAGGCATGGTTGATGGCAGAGGGCAGGGGAGGGTCCCTGTGACAGAGGACGTCGCAGGGAACCCCCCGTCTGTTCTAGAGGACGGCCGCCCTGCCCTGCGCGGCACCATCCTCCACGCAAGGTCGCCGGAGGCATGGCGCTGTGTAGAAGTGGCAGGGAGGACCGTTCTGCAAAGAATGATGAGAAGTTGGGGGCCTAAATGCAAGGCTTTCAAAAGATAAGGGTCAAAAGGTAAATAAAGAGGACCAATTTGTAAAGTCGGTCAAGATGATCTTTTCTTAGGCTCGAGTTTTTATACCAGACTAATTTGAACCTAAGGATTTTAATGGTGAATTTTGATTTTAGGTTGGACCATAATTGACCGGTCAATTTGTGTAAAAACCTAAATTAAGTCATTAATTGGGCATGGTTCTCATTTTAGGTCAAAATAGGTTTCAAAGGCCAAATTGAAGGTTCTAAACCCTAGGGGATATTTTTCTATGAATTTTAGAGGGTTTAGTTGATTTTTTTCCTACCTTGAACCTAGTGAATTAAAGTGAATTTTTTTTAGGGTTACAGACTGTCATTTAATTCCTAGAAGTTGCTATAACCCTTTTCAGATCAGATCATCTCACTTCCCTCATTGTTAAGCTTGTTTGACCTGTGTTTGGACCCTTAATTACCCTATTTGCAGACTGCATTGGTGAAATTACAGTTTTACCCCTGATGATTTGTTTTATTCTTTAACTCAGAATTCTCTGAGTTAAGCCTCTCTTTGGGTTTTGTACAAGTTTTTTCACACATATTTGGATTAGATTGTGCTAATTAGGGTTCATGATGAGGTTCTCATCATGTACAGAGTACCAAGGAGAGCAATTATCCCTTTTAGTGTAGAGGGGGAGCCAGCCACCTCTTGGGTTGAGGCCCAAGGTAGGACTGGTCACTCTACACCAACTCATGTCGGTCCTCGCGTACGTAGTACCGAGGTGAGCTACTAGTGTAGGGAAGGAGCTAGCCGCCCTACGGAGCCCGGGGTTAGGACTAGTCAATCTACACCGACTTTTAGGCCCTCTGGGCAAATCGGGGTGTCGGACGAGGGTACGCGAACTATGAAGGAGCGAGACCCCTGTTTGGTTCTAAGGGGTGAGACCCCTATTCTAAGAGGGCAAGGCCCTATACTGTTCCATTCTATACTTTGGGCGTACCCGCTAGCGGAAACGACTGACCGCGTATCAGTGCGGGGTAGCTACCCGTACGCTTATCACGCGTGCCGTAGTCACCACTACATCGCGACAGTGACCTCGGGGTGATTGATTAGGTGTAGGACTACCGTGGGGGATTCTCCAGGCCAGGAGAGCACCACGTGTACCTTCTACTCCACGGAAAAGATTGCAATCAAAATCGTTCCCACAAGGAACAAGCAAGATCAAGAAATACTTCGATCCTTTGTAAAATAAATGAACCAGAAATACATAGATGAGATAAATGGAAATAAGAATAAAACCTGATTATTTATTTTAATTTACTTGCACATAAATAATGTAAACACCACTCTACTCTATGTTCGTTGACTCTATCTTTTCGTAACCCTGTTCAGGAGTAGGAGTTGAGCAGCCCGAGTTTCCGGATGCAGAGGGAGCTGGGTGTAGCCGAGCCCAGCCGTAGTAGTTTCTTTCCAGCTCTTTTGTTTCTGTTGTAGTTGTGAGTACTAGACTTTTAAATTACTGTTCTTGTTACTTTTTATTTTCTTTCCACTGTTGTTGTTGTGGTGGCATGTACTATTTTGAGACAATTGCTTTACTTTCCTTTACTATTTCGTTCTTCCTTCTACTTAGCTATATTTCATGTGTGAATGTGATTTATTTCCTGCTTTTGGTTATTTCTCGTTGGACGACTAGGTCATGGGATTAGTCGAGGCGAGCCGGTCTCGGGTCCTGTAGGGATCCGGAAACTAGGTCGTAACATAAAATTATGAGGGTTGACCCCTCAAGTAAACACGGGTTAATACCTCAAAATAAGAGTTAACCCCCAACTAAACTAGCCCTATAGGCTAATTTGGTAAGGGGGATCACCCATCAAAATAGGGGTTAACCTTGTTAATTTGGTGAGAAAGATATTTTGACCCGGGTTAAGAAGATATAACCCAGGATAAGTTATTTTGTGGTTGATGTGGGATAAGCTTTTTTTGTGGGTTAACCCATGTGTTTTCACAAGTTAATCCAAAAACTTTCTGAACAATTACAAGTTAACACACCAGGATAACCTTTATAACTTCCAAACAAAAATGGAGGATAACTCAGCTACAAAAAGGTTATCCCATAAAATATATCTCTCCATCCAAAATAACCTTAAGGGTGTTGTATGGGTGATAACTCTACATTCAATGACAATAATTCCATCAATTGGGGTAAGTTTTGAGGACAAATGAGCACTAATAACAAGTCATGATGGGCATATGGGCACTGTATGCATTGCGATTTAAGGTTGCTTATAAATCAATATTTAATGGCCATATGTACAAGTGCATGTTGAAGCAGGCCTCAGATGAGAAATCGGACCGCATGGATGGATTCAGATTGACAAATCGAGTCCAACAAACTCGAAATCACTTAAATCAGACATCCAAAGCTCCCTCAACCAGCCTAAGAAGTTCTGACCGTTGATCTGATGATCAACAGCCCACAAGAGGCCATGTGGCACTCTCCACCGCACCCTCACTCGCGCAGCACCTGCTCATCACGAAGAAGTATTTTAGGCAGTTCGATCCGCTAAGGATCCACAAGCCTCGACCGCACTGCATCTTCGGTGTGCCCAAATGACTTCAAAATCTGACCGTTGGATCTCCATCCAACGGTCGTCATCGCACGTGCTCAACTCACCTGCCACACCATCTCGAGGAGGCAACACAGCAGTCGAACACTCACACTCGCAAGCAGCAGCGAGCGTTCGACTCTCGCTGCACCTCAAATCACGCCCAGCACGCACCGTAGGGAAATCAAATTATTCGATCAATGCCGAGCCATGTGGATGGAGGCTACGTGGCACTCTGGATGCACGTGGACGATCACACACGCAATAAAGAGTGAGGCACGCGCTCTGCAAGCACGATCCATAGCATGCGATCACGCTCACGCGAAATCTCAACCGTGCGATCTTCGATTGGACAGCCCACAATGCGAGCACACAAATCATGGGCGTGGCTTAAGAAGAAGAAGAACGCGCGCCTACGATGGACCGGCGGGAGGAGGGCTTCAGCGACATTTTGGAAGGGGTTTAGCAACGTCTAGACGTCCTAGATGCTGCTAAACCCCCTTTACCTCATTTAGAAGCTCTTTTCTCCTATTTAAACCCCTTCAACCACCCATTCAAAGGCATTGAATAGACACACACCTTCCACCCTACTTCTAGCTCCTTCCTAGCTTCACCAAGCATACTTCACACTCATCGGAGTTGTCAAGCCGCCACTGGAGCCCTCCTCCACAGCTGTGGCCCCCTTGCCTCCTCCTCTCTCTCTCTTTACCCTAGTTTCATATTGATTTTTTTTAAGCTTTTAGCTATTGTTGTATCTACAAACAAACTCAAGTTGCATGCTAAATGTTAATATTGATGTTGTTTCTTATATAGTTCCCATCTTGTTCAAATGAATGTCGTGATTTAAAGACAAACTCTAACCCTACTCTCTCTCTCTCTCTCACTTTCTCATTTTCTCACAAACAAACCAAACTTCCTGTGACAACTAAAAGTAACAAAGTAATCCAATTTTACACCTTCTTGTGTTTGACATTTGGACTCACCAAATCCAATCTTTAATTAAAACTGACATCGCAAACGCATGCTATAACAACACAATTGAGCAACCGCATCTCGCGCACGTCAATGGGTGCAAGCTCAATTCCGGTCAATTTACCCATTTTTTATTAAATATTTACCTTCCTACTTAGAAAACTTATCCTCCATAAACCACCCATTTACGTTGTTTTCTAATTTTCGATAGCCTTTTGTGTAAAAAAAGTCACCAAAAAGTAGGGAAACACAGATGGTGACACAAAAAGTGACGTGGGAGATTTTTTAGGTCATGTTCTCATACTTTACACAACGTTGTAAATGCTGACCTACTTGATAATTGATATTTAATGTAATGAAACAAAAAAATATAAGGTTTGTTACATGGTAGGTTCCACCACATTTAAAGAAACTACCACACCACTTTAACCTAAAATGCATAGGTGATAAATTATTTTAAGTTGTCTTTGCACTAGTGCAATCTCATTTTGTATCTGTGCAAAATTATTCCAAAGGTGGTTTCACCCATGTAAAGTGATTTTGACCTATGTATTTAGGATTTAGGATTTAAGTTTATAGAAAGTGATTTCACGTAAGAGAAGTGATTTTTCACTTGAAATGTGTTTTTTCACCTTAGGATTTAGGGTTTAGCAACAATGGTGGACCCCACCATGTGTCAGTACTTTTTTCTTTTTAACAAAATCGAGAGTATTTCTATTCATCCCCCACTCCCTGGAGGCCAAGAAAGAGGCGGGGGACCAAACTAAAACCTATCCAATAGAAAATAAAGAGGCAGACCACAACTCGTGGCCTATTACAAAAGGAAAGGAGAAACAAGCAGGCAGCAAAAGCCAAAGCCGCAATCAAGAAATCACATAGAGCAGTTGAACTTTGTCCAACAGCAAAGTACCTTGAATGCACACGGGTAGGTCCCTGACATTGCTTAGAAGGGACCACTGATCCAAGCCCAACACTGCCAACTTAACAACCAAAGATTAGCTGAAGGGCAGATATATAAAAGAGAAGCATCCTTGCTTTTGAAGCCGCTCAAGTCCCTACATTCCATTATGATCTTCCAAGGTAAAGAAATTTTCCCATTTCACCAAAAATACAAAAGAGTGGAATCCATCTCCAGGTGAGTGCTAGGGTGCTAAGGAGAGACAGCCAAGCAATGCTTGATCATGCTGACAAGGGCTATACTATTGTAGGTAATCCCAATCCTGGTGTGGGCAGCCTTCAAAAGGTCTCTATTGCAATTGCACATCACCCAAGAGACGTGAGTATAATGCAGGCCCATAATCGTAGCTATGTTGACCTTAATCCCCTCAACAGGCCGACACCAAGACACAGCAAAGTTTTTAGGTGCTATCTTTTAAACCACAACGACATATCAAATTTATCCCAGTTATGGTTGAGAAAGTAGTTAAACCTGTTAGAATTAAAGCCCTCATTTCTAATTTTGTTCCTAATCCACCAGACATTGAACCAAATGAAACTGATAAAGCCCTTAAGAATCTTAGCCCTCTGAGATTTGGCCATAGATTTCATGATACAGAAGAAATGGGATGGATGAACTACAACAATATGATTCTTAGAAAAGACCCAATTAGAGATCTGATGAACGAGCTTACTCTTAGAGAAAAGGTGCAGTAAGGTTTCCTGAGCAGGAAAGGAAGAGTAGCACCAACATTTAGATAGAAGATAAAACCCAAACTTGGTGATATTATCATCAGTAGGAAGCTTAAACTAAAGGATTCTCCAAGTCAAAATGGAGACAGAAAGAGGCATGTCAATCTTCCAAATCTCCTTCAAGTAGCCAAACTCCTGAACCGTGGGGAAGCTAGAGAGATATGCAAAGGCCACGGTGAAGGATCCAGAGGAGTTAGGGGTCCAAATGGGGATGTTCAGGGAGTTATCCAAAGTAGTCTCAAGAATACGAGTTCTAATGTCAGTAGGTAAGTGGGTAAACTGGGGAACGTCATAGGGATGGTCAATGATGTCCTTGATAAGGATAGGAGAAAGCTCGATAGACTCATGTAAAAGACTTTTGAGTGCTGAATCACCAATCCAAAAATCGACCCAGAAATCCACAGCCCCTTCATGGATATCCCAGTGGATAAGGTGCCTCATTAAGAGGAAAGTCTCCTAGAGAATGCTGATACGAGTAGGGAGAGGGAGGGAAGCAGAGAAAATATTGCCATAAAGTTGTTTCATAAAATCATAATAGGGCGAATTCGAGAAAAGAATGTTCCACACCCTCTTCATCCTAAGCACCTAGACAAAAAGGCCAAGATCGCGGATGCCAAGACCACCATGAGAGAGAGGTTTGGTAACTTGTTTCCAAGCAACCTAGTGGTGTTTATGCTCAATAGAAGAAGAACCCCAAAGGAATTCCACGAATTTGCTCTCCAACCTTTTAATTATGGCCCTAGGTACATCCAGAACAGAAAGGATATAGACGGGCATAGAAGAGAGGACATGTTTGATGAAAAGTCCTAAGGCATAGGACAAGAGATTGGCTTTCCAACCAGCCAATTTAGTATTGATTTTGTCAACAAAAAAGGAGAAATAGGAAATCTTCACACGACCGGGGAAAATGGGGCATCCCAAGTAAGCAAAAGGGAAGGAGCCAATCTAACAGCCAATGAGTTGAAGAATGCGGCTAAGTCTACCAGCAAGGAAATGCTTACCAAAGAAATAGTAGCTCTTCATAGGGTTAAGGCACTGTCCAAAATCAACCTCAAAAGAATGGATAAATTTAGAAAGGTTGGAAATCGTATGCATGTTGCCGTTAAGAAATAGGACAATATCTTCAGCATATAGAAGGGCAAGAGGGGGAGATACCTCGCGTTTGACAGAGTAGGGAACCAAATTGCCATGAAACGCAAGCTCTTTAATGCCCTGTATGAAAGGTTCCATGAAGAGGTCAAATAGCACGGGAGAAAGAGGATCACCCTGTCTAAGGCCCTAAGACACTTTGAAAAAAGTAGAGGAAACACCATCAATGAGGAGGGAAGATCCTTCATGATGAACGAAACCCTTAACCAAATTAATAACCTTCTCAGAGAAGCCAAATCTCCTAAGGATGTTAAAGAGAACATTCCATTCGACCCTATCATAAACTTTTTGGAGATCGAGCTGGATAATGAGATTAGATCCAAAAACCTTCTTGTCAATGCGTTAGGCAAGCTCAAAGGTAGTAGCAATATGGTCTAAAATGGATTGGCCCTTAACAAAACCAGCTTGCTTAGGAGAGATAAGTTTAGGTAGGAGGCAAGCCAACCTATTAGCCATAATGCCAGAAGAGATTTTGTCAGTATCTTTTTTGCATAAAAAGGAAATATATCAAGTGATGACCACTTTCAAATTACTGTACGTCAACTTTTACGTCACCATTTACGTTTCCCAACTTGCATCCAAAAAAGTCAAAGCAAGTGATCTATTTTGTTGACCAAATAAAAGAAAATTCAACTCTTAAATTTTTCTTTAGATTCATATTACGTCGAGGAGGTTTGCCGTATCAAGTAAATTATTTATCAAGCTATAAAAAGTATTCAACAAAAGACACAGAATAATTCTACAATTGATCTGAAATCAAGGAATGGTGACTGGTGGACATAAAATAGCTTGGTCGTCCTTGATAAGTATAAGTTTTTTTCCAAATATATGTGATTCACAATTTTGTGAGGTTCTTAAAAAGTGCATTTGGAGGATAAAAGTAGATGTAAAAATTATTTATCCAATTGCGACCAGAGTTTGAAGTCAAATATTAAAGATGGTAAGTACACTTGGATTAAGAGTGAAAAAAATCAAAGCTTTGACAAAAGAAATCTAAATAAAAAAGTAGATCAAATACGTTAAATCTTATTCCTAGCTTCAAATGCTCATATTATTTTCAATAAGCTATGTAGGATGTCTCCCTAAGCCAGCTGCATGGCCATATACATGGAGCACCTAGTAGAAAGCATGTCATCAGTTTTATGTCATCAGTTTTGTATTAGAAACTAGGGCTTGTTAATTTGAAAGATGGAGAAAAAAAATATGATGCAAGCAAGGAAGAGAAACTATGCTAAGAGTGATCCACATTTTTCGTTTGAATGATAGCAAAATATATATATATATATATATGAATTAAGTATGTCACATAAAATATCAAATTTAATAAACATGATTCATGTAAAATTATATATAATAAAGGTGATGACAAATTAAATAGAATATTCCTAAGAATATTCTAACCCAAACGTCGTAAGGCTTAAAGGTAGATTAAAAAAAAAAAACGAAAAGGAGGCAGAGGAGCTTAAATATCTATCCGTCTTGTCATGCGCACGGGCAGTTTATCCTCGTAGAACAGGTCATAAACCTGAAAATTTAGGCTTCCAAACGAGCCCTTAATTTTGTACTTGAAGAGAATTTCAAGTTGCGATCACTTTACTCGAAACGAGGGAAGAAGATCCAAGAGAGAAAAATACACCCTAGATACCCCTCACACATTTTAAAATCTATTCTCTATTTACCCTTTTTTTTTTCCCAAGGACAAGAAGGATTACTTTTAAGAAAAATAAAAAGTTTAGGGTGCACAAACTTTTCAATTACACAACAACATTCATTTCTTCTCTTATTTATTTATATCAAAATATAGGAAAATAAATGTATTGACGTAAAAAGTGATTTCGAAAAAATATATAAGTATTATTTTTATAATTCACACAGTATTGAGAATATAGATTTATTTGATAATTGATATTTAATATAAAGAAATAAAAAAATATAAAATTTATTATATGGTGGTTTCCACCGTATTCAAAAAAATCACAATACCACTTTAACTTAAAATATACAGGTGATAAATAACTTTTCATTGGTGATAAACTATTTTAAGGTGTCATTACATTAGTGTAATCTTATTTTACATTAATATAAAATTATTTCAATGGTAGTTTCACCTGTTTAAAGTGATTTACACCTGTGCAAAGTGATTTACACTTGTGTAAAGTGATTTTGACCTATAAATTTATGATTTACAGTTTAGGTTTATAGAAAGTGATTTCAAATATGATAAGTGATTTTTCGCTTTAAAGGTGATTTTTCACCTTAAGGTTTATGATTTAGAATTTATGATTTAGAGAAACTAAATCCTAAATATTAAATACTAAACCCTAGACCCTAAGGTGAAAAAATCACCTTCCAAATGTAAAATCACTTGTCATAGGTGAAGAAATACTTATAATTTAATTTTGCACCAGTGCAATCTTTCTTTACACTCGTACAAAATAAGATTGTACTGATATAAAGTAATTCAAAGTAAGATTGCACCAGTGTAATCTTACTTTACACCAGTATAAAATTATTTTAAAGGTGCAAGTCGATTTTTCACAAGTGCAAAATAAGATTACATCCGTACAAAATGATCTTACACCAGTATAAAATGATTCCAAAAGGAATTTGAGTGGTTTATACCTGTACACAAATAATTTGTTGTTGATTTCAACAATAGTAAACCCTACCATATGTCAACACTTTTTCTATATAAAAACACTACGTGTCAACTTTTACATTAATTTTTACATTTCCCAACACCTTTTATTTATTTAATTTTTTTGCACCAGCTAACCAAGCTTCAAAGTTCCTATTGAGACCCTATTCAACTGAAGAAGCATGCATTTAATATAGCCCATCCATCTTTCAGTACATCCACCGTAAACAGAGCTGAACAAACAACAAACTCTCCCTCCATTTTTTTCCATTCCCACCCCCACCCCCATCCTCCCCTTTTGTGAAAAAATGGGTGGTATTCAATGTCGAACCCATCCCCCAATGGTGCAAGAACAAGGTCCACACCTTGTGCCCTGTGTGACTGCAACACCCCACCTTTATTTAGAAGTGCACCAAATGTCTGCGTGGGGGGGCAGGAAGAATTTTCAGAGATTTTGCAGCTATAGCATTGATTGTTGTGTGGACCTTTTACGCTTTTCTCATGCCCTTCCAATTCTTCCTTCTCTCTCATCCCCACAGGAAAAGCTGTCACCTCTCCTAGAGGGTTAACACCCTAAGTCTACATATATGGTTGAGTTGCTGCATGCATACCACCCTACCACATGCCCCCTCCTTACATAAAAGACCTACTCCTCTCCTCATCCATGTAACCTTTTTAAAAGCAACTTTATTTCATCTTATTCTTTGATCTGGCATGTAATTATGTCAATTGCAATTCAAAATGTATAAAGCGTAGATGGTGACGTATTTTATAATCCATGGACGTAGTGGCTGTTGTGTTCACCGTACAACTGTAATGTAAAGAATGTGGTGGGCTCTACTTCACTTAAAAATATCACAACTTACCTGAGTTAGTGGATATAACGGTATCTTTTGATTTTTAATAAAAATATATTATTTTTCTAGATTAATGTAAAATGATTTTTAAGATAATTTTTTGTGATTTTATACCTATATAAATTAATATTACATCAATATAAAATAATTAAAAAATAATTTTTAGTAATTTTATACCTATATAAATTAATATTGCATAGATATAAAATAGTTAAGAAATTGATTCTTAATGATTTTGTATCCAAATAAAATAATTTTTGAAGTGATTTTAATAATTTCATCTTGAAGATAATTTTGATAATTTTATACTCATCATAATCCACTGCACACGTAAATTTTAATTTTATATTAATATAAAATTATTTTATATCTATATATTTTTTATTTAGATGTGATGATGACTTTTTAAAATAATGATAAATTTTTTCACATGACATTATTTGTATTACTTTATGGTGTAAATGAAAGATAAATAGCATGATTTGTATTTGTAAATTTACTTTTTTTTATTATCATCACTTTATATATTACAAAAATATGTCACCTTTTACTATATATATATATATATATATATATATATATAGCCTTAAATCTATCCCTTTTATTAGGCATTCGAGTTTAGAATATCAAAATCTGAACTAAAAATCGATATTCCCATGTTCCAATCTATATATATATATATATATATATATAGCCTTAAATCTATCCCTTTTATTAGGCATTCGAGTTTAAAACATCAAAATCTGGCCTAAAAATCGATATTCCCATGTTCCAATCTATTGACTATTAGGTGCTTCTTTTTTCCAAAGAAGAAAAGGTAAGAATTTTGGTTTTTTATAATAAGAATACGTTAAATCATATGAAACCCTCTGATTTTCTGAGAAATAAAACCTTGAGTAGATAATACTCCTTCATCTTTGATTAATTTCTAAGAAAAAAATCTAGAATAATTTGAAAGAGATGTGATCATGACACCTCGGAGGATCTCGCTTTTCGTTTGGACGTGTACAAGGAAAGCTTTTAACCTTTTCCCTCCAAAGTAAAAAGATAATGGATAAGAAATATGATTAGTCCACATGATAAGGATAATATGAATATTATTAAAATATCACATCAAATCTCATATATAATATATTAATTTACTTATCTCATCTCACTTCCATTTATTTTACTTTACGGTAAAATATAAATAAAAAAATCTGATATTAAATATAAAATAAATAAACAACTTTCATATCTCTTGTTATATATATCTCAATCATATCGATTTATAATTTATAATTTATAATATATTATTAATTCATACCATCTTAAATTCTATCCAAAATAAGCTTTGTCTCTCACGTAGGAATCACACCAACCAGATTCCAGGAAGGATGATTTTGGACAATATTTTCTTGGAATATAATTAATTAAGGAAAGAATAAGGTTTGTTGCGACCATGGTGGGATGGAAGGCCTGCCTAAAAACAGTTGACATTTTAACCTGTGCTGACATAGATGGATAAGACTTATGGATGGGACAACAAGTTCAAAGATGGGGCTGTTATTATTGACTTGACCCATTCACCATCTTGGCCACCCTCTAATCTGCCGAACAAACGTAGGGGCAAACGTAACTGATAGGGTACTGTCCACCATCAACCATCTGCAGCACACGCTAGGTTTGGGTGTAGACTATAGAGTACTGTATGGAACATGGAAGTGTATGATGGAAGGCAAGAGATATATACCACAGCCGCTGTGCCTGCTCTTACCCTCTAGCTTGTGGAGATTTTGTACTTCTAGCCCTCCAAAAAAATGAAATGCTGTGAGGTTCATATCCACGTTGAATAGTCAACTACTTCAATTGCCATCATGGTGCACATTTCCTCCCCAGCAAACAATATCTACAATTAATCACCATCCAAAACTCAAGCTTCTGATGTTTAGTCATTGAATTAATATGTTATTTATCATAAGGGGGATATTACAACATTACTGATGAATTAGGGATTGAGAAAGTGATTGGAGGATAAAAAGAAGGAAAACATGTCAGGTCACATAAGATTTTGTTATTTATCAAAGATGCATTTGAAGATAAGAAATGAGGATACACAACATGGGTTTTAAATTTTTTTATTCAAATCTATCTTTCAATGTAATATATATATATATATATATGTATGTGCCATTTTTATAGGACTTTAACGGCCCAAAAAATAAAAAAGACTCAACTTAATTTTTATGAATTGATTTCAAGCATATTCTAATTTAAGCGACCAAGTCGAACTCATTGACACTTATTTGACACAAATCGACTTAGCATAGCCTCAAAATGAAGAAATGCGACTCTTGATCAAACTTGGTCAACCATCAAGTCAAATTTGCTCGGAACATGTCATATATGATACCGTTAGATTTCCCTCATCGTAAACTTTCCAATAATTTCTATTTTGCAGAAATTTAAGTTGCATAGCAAAAGTTAAGTACAAAACACATTTAACATGGACGTAGGCGCACATGAATTGAAATTGAGGGTCTAGGGGGTTATTTTTGTCAAAATTAGGGTTCGAAGTCATGTTAGAGTTGATAACATCATTTTGGACCCATTAATACCTATTAGGGTTGGGTTGGGTCAAAATGTCTCGTAAAATATGAAAAATGCATGCTTTTAGTCAATGCTTAGTCAAAACTTTTCAAAAGAAGGTCATGTGTGATATCATTGGATTCCTTTTATCATAAGCTTTTCAACAATACTTATTTTGCACAAATTTGTTGTGTGTAGCTCAAGTTACTTCAAAAATAAGAAAAATGGGATTGAGGCACGATTAAATCTTCATCAAGGGGTATTTTTGTCAAGCTTAGCCACTCCTAACCCTAATCTGCCTGCCTAAACCTATTTAAGACCCTAATTAGAGTTTGGGGACATCATTTGCACCCCTAAGTCACACATATCTTAAGGGAGCAAAAAAGAAAGAAAGAGAAAAGAAGAGAGGGAGGGGTCATTCATCAACATGAGGCGAGTAGCATGCGTGTAGGGAGAGCATAGGTGCATGTAGCCTGCATGCACGTGGGTGAGTGTGTAGGCACACAAGGCAAGCACATGGTCAAGCATGTGGGTTGGGTGTGGGCATGCAAGCAATGAAGTTTCAACCCCTTGGTGTATTTCAAGCAATTTAGGGCCTTTTCCAAACTCTACTTTTTGCAAATATGATATCGTTGACATCATCTCTTCATGAACTACGTTTTAGTAGTTTCAAAAATTGGTTTTGACCCTTCTACACATTTGGTTGCTCATTACAAGATGTCTAGATGAATTATTGGACATTGAAACTAAGAGGGTTTGTTCCTGGAAGTGCTAAGATCCAAATAGGGATTTAGTGTTTAGCCATCTGACGTCTGGAGATGTTATTGGACATCTAAAACTAAATGTAACCTTTGAGAATCGCTTTCTCGAGAAGCTAACCATGATCTTAGGTCTGACACATCAAGATTTGGGTCAAATTTGACCTAACGTCTGCTTTTTGGACGTTTGGATATGGTCTTGGATGTCTCGAAATATTAATAAAATAATCTTAACTTATCTCGTGAATATTTTGGTCTAACAGAGGTAATTAGAGTCCAACGATACTTTTGTTGGACATTTGATAAGGTCATTATACGACTTAGAGTAGGTATGGACAACTGGAAGTAGGTCAGAATGTCCAGGAACTAAATATCACAAACTAAGTATTCCAGGTCTTGGTTATTGGTCGTCTGATCTATATATCAAACAACTTAAAAGAGATTATCATACATTTAATAAGCAGGTTGGACATCTAATAACACAATCTATTTACTGTTTTGATTTTCTAAGTCGATTTTGGGATTTAGCTGAGTGTCCTAAGGATAGATGAATGTGTCTAGGACCTAGGCATTATATTTTGGGCTCTTTAACATGAATTTAAAAAAGTGACAAGATAAAATAACAAGTACATGAAAAGAAATAATCTATCTTATTCTTCTCATCATCTTCAAGCTTTAGCTCTAAGCAAAGCTCCAACTCCATGCTCCTTGATGCTTTTGCTCTTTCATTAAGCTCCTTTGAATTCCATGGACTTGAGTTTGACATCCTTCATGTTTGCTTTCATTTGCAATTAACTTGAAATCTTAATCTCCAATAAAAATGTTAAATCCCAAGTATTTTGTTATCATCAAAATCAATGATCGTAATGCATTTGCACCAATAGTGGGTTGAGGTAGTTGGAGTTAACTTGAAGCACGATGAGTCAATGATGAAATGGTAATGGCATAAGTGATGTTGCTAATGCATGAGACAAAGGTAGGAGAAGTCAAGTGTGGAGAATGCATGTCTTAGATGGGATGAGTAGGGAGGGGAGAAGTAGTGCTAGCGGTGGAGCAAAGATGGGCCATGATGAACTCTTGGTGGAGGGAAGGAATCAAGGGTGTAGATGGCCAACACATATTATGTAGGAGGTGAGTGCATGGTGGCAAGAGAAGATGGAGGAGGGGGTGTCGTGGCTGGATGTGGGTGGATGGACTGGTTCATGAGATTATTGTGATAGAGAACCAACACAAAAAACTTGTCTTTATTCATGTTGATGTGGATCTTTTTGTTTTGATACCAAATTGATGTAGCTAGAGAAAGAATTAAGGATTAAGAAGATGATGGAGGGTAAAAGGAAGGGCAACATGCCAAGTCGCATGGGATTTTGAGAGGGAAGGCACAAAGATGCGCTTCTAGATAAGGGAAGGAAGAAGATACACAACAAGGATTTCAACTTTTTCTATTCAACTCTATCTTTCAATATTACATATTTATCCTTTTTATAAGACTTTAAAAACTCAAATGATAAAAACAGCAACCTATCCCAAATAAAGGGATAATTTGTCATAGCAACAAAAAAAAAAGAAAAGACAAATGACTTGACTAATTCTAAAATAAGAAATAACAAATAAAAAAGAAAGAAAATCCTAAAAATGGTGATAACTTAAGACTCTCAGCAAACCAACTTATCCTAAGACAATAATAAAAAATAAAATTATCAATTTGCATCCACACCCTTAAAGAATAATATTGTGCTACTTATTTTGATTAGTTACATAATATTTAATTGTAAGACTCTTGGAGGCCATCAAGGCCCTTTCCATGCACACCTTTGGCATAAAAATGCACATAAAAGCACTTTTATGCATAAAGAAAAATGGGCAATGTTACGGTAGTTCTTTTTTGAGTCAAATCCTTTGTCCCTTCTCAATTGAATTATAATGCAAAAATTCATGTAAACAATATATATATAGAGATGTGCTACCAAGAAGTTAATAGAGCAGTAAAACTTCACTTTTGGTATCTAGAAGTTATAGGATCAATTAATCTAATTGTCTTATCGCATTTGCCTTCTCAAAGTGTATGCCTCCAAACATCTGTGTGTGTCCATATATTAGCTCAATTAAAGTTCAATGACACATGGAGATCAACAAATACCATCAGCGTTTCAAAATAAGCAATCACATCAGCACGTACGATGGTGTCGGAGAAGCAAAACATGCTTGTATCAAGCTACTAACAAATAGTCAAGAGGTTTGATGAGCATTCAACATTGTTGTAAAGGCCTAAACTTTCAAGAATAGAAACAAATAGTTAAGAAACTGATATTAATCCTCATTTCTGTTTACTTGTAAATTTGTGTTAATATCAATTTTTGTTTACTTAAATTAGTGTTAACTCTTGTGATGTTTACTTTGAATTAATATTAACACCAGCTTCTGGGGAGTGAGGTTTAGATGCATAGGAGTTATGAAGTTAACAACTATTTTACTAACACCCCTTAAAACTGATGTTAATTAGTAAAATGTGTGTTAACCTCCAAAGCAAATGTTAAGATCATGCGGGTTAACCCCCTTGAGTAAACTAATCCTCGAATTCCAAGGGCATAATGGGATTGATGGAATTTATACCCTTCTCATATGCCACAATACTCAATTGGCAAAGAGAAAATATATTATTCAAGGTTTTTACACAAAATATGATGGACACATGCAAGCCAAATTATAATATAATTACGTATAAAGTGTCATTGTTTTGAAAACAAGCTAGTAGATCAGTAAGGTAGCACATGTTAGAGAAACAAAAAGTATTTACACATTAAGCCACTAATAACGAGTCACATCTAAATCCTTAGGTCAAGTTTAGTTTAAAGAATTTTTAGGATGAATAAAAATGAGATATAAGATGAGTAAAAGGAATCGAGGGATTTCATTTCACCTGAGGGTTTAGTTGTATTGGTAGACATGTCGAGAAATTAGCAAAGCATATTCCACACGAGGTGTTTGTTCGGTGGAATAAACTTGTGAAACAAGAAATGGAAAGTTAGTTGAGAAGTTTGAAATGGAATAACATCCACCGACGTGACAGGACGAAATGGCAGAATTGGCAAATTCCCCCTCTCCCACGGAATTCGCAAAAGTTGGGTTTCACGGCCCAACGCCGACACTGACAACGCAGGACAAATCTTATGGTCCTTACTTGAAATACTAACGTAGAAATGCAATTTACCGTCAAAAGGTTGGTACATACTCAACACCATTAGTGAGCAGAGGTGTTTCTGCAATTCCTTCAATTTACCACACTACTTTAATGGTTGGATTTTTGGACAGTGGTGCAATGATGACGAGAGGGGGGGTGTGGGAGGAGGAGGAGGAGTCGGCCACTTTGCCTTGGGGTCAAAGCCCCAAGCACAAGTTGCTGCCACATCTGTACCGCAGTGCTTCCTTTCCGAACTTGCGTTCTAGCAGTAAAGCCTCCAGGGGATTGGATCGGACCACCTACTCGTGATGCCCTCCCCCTTCTCCCTCCCTATGGCTGCTACACCTATCCCACTTGATTCACGCTCCGCCCCCATAAATTACTACCACTCATCCGCACACACAAATCTACTCTTACCACACCCACCACAATACATCATCATGCATCTGAGAGAGAGAAGCACCATTATTATCATATACACAATATATATATATATATATATATGATTTGCCACATGCCCCAAGACAGAGAGAATTTGGCTGACCTCTCTGCTACCTCTCCTGCTCTATGGCAGCACCCACCCCTCCCTCCCACAACCCAACAACTACCGTGAGCAGCTTCCCTTCCCCTCCTTCTATATATGTGCTGTAATGATATAGCGGTAGCAACACGTTTTGATGTATGGTGTGCGGTTCCACTGCTACCAAAGAAGGTAACCATCAGATTGAGTTGCACCGACGTGGATACACAAGAAGAGCGAGGAGAGGAGGAAGGGAGGAGGAGGGAAATGGGGAGCTGTGGGAGGAATGGTGCAGTGAGGCAGTACATAAGGTCGAAGGTGCCGAGGCTGAGATGGACTCCTGAGCTGCACCAGTGCTTTGTTCGTGCCATTGAGAGGCTGGGAGGCCAAGAGAGTAATCTCTCCCTATCCTATATATCCTCTCTTTTTGCATTTGGGTTGTGATCTGATATCATTGATATGATGAAGTGGGTCTTATGGGGTTTAACATGGGGTGTTGTGTGTATGATTGATCTGCAGAGGCTACACCTAAGTTGGTGCTTCAGCAGATGGATGTCAAGGGGCTCACCATCTCTCATGTCAAGAGTCATCTTCAGGTTTTCTGTCATGCAATATTTTTTTATATTTGTGACATATATAGTGTATGTGTGTTATTTTTTTGCCCCCACCTGTTTTGATTTGCATGATGACGTTTTTGGGCAGATGTACAGGAGCATGAAGAATGATACGAGCAGGAAAGGTATAATCTGGGGATCACCATATGTCTCTCATGTGTTGTTAAGAAGTGGCTTCTCAGTTTGAAAGGAAGCCCATTTTCTTCTGCCTTTGTCTCTATATGTGTGCTTGCTGTAACCGATTTCATCTTTCATCTTAGGCTGCGTTTGGCTTCGGGCTAACGAGGCTTGGGGTTCTGTATACCTGAAAAGGACATGCATTTGTTTCTGAGGAAATGGTTTTAATGCACGTTCTAAAAAAACAAAAAAAAAAGTAGTTATTTTTTGAAATGTGTGCTCCCTTTCTTTCGCATTGCATGGCTTCCCAATCAATGCTCAATGTCTATAAAAAAAAAAGAAAAAAAGAAAACAAAGAAACTTATTTTCCTTATTGTTCTTTTCAAGTTTAAATCAGCCTCACTTCTTCTTCCAAGTAGATCTATTTTCAAAAGAGAACTATATTTTTTTCTCCTTGCAGAAAATATATTGAAAGGCGAGACACCTATATATATATGTGTGTGTGTGTGTGTGTGTGTTATTTTCATAGAATGTCAACTGTGCACTTTTGTCCACCGGAGAAAGCTTTTACCATGAAGTACCACCACCCTTCACAAAGATGCCTTGACTAATGAACAATCTTCATGTTTATGGAACAAAGCCTCCAATGTCCCCACAAAAAAGGTCTTTTTAGCACCTACAAATTCAAAACACATACTAGTGTTAAAAAGGAAAGTGACCACGTTCCTGTCCCCTTAATTCTTTTTGTTGTTTCCATATTCCTGCAGCAGAAAGAAGCCATTTCACTGAAGGGAATGATCTGAGTCCTCATAAGCAAAATAATGGCCTTTTCCAATCACCAAGACCAACTCCAGGAATCCAACCACAGTCGACCAAGTGCCCCTCCCTTCCTCTGAAAAGGTTTGGTTGCATGCCTTTGCCTTCCTATGAATCCTATCTCATTATGAATGTATATATCCCCAAAATGGTCACCAAGTTAATATTAAGCCATAGTGTAGCTTTTTTGCTTGTGACATAATAGATCTTGAGCTTTCAAATGTAGTTGGAATGATAGCATACTCAATGGCTTTAGAACAATGTCCTTTTTTTGAACTTTTAAGATGTTATACTATAGAGAGGGAAGAAACGATGTGAGATTTTCAAACCTCATATTGGAATGTTTCAACTCTTTCGTTATATTTTCTTCCAAAAATTTAACTTACATATTATACCTCCTTGTGATCAACTATATGTGACACAACAAATTTTCAAGGACATATTTCCCACAAAAAGAAAAGAAACTCGATGCATGCACGCAAGTTCTCATGCATATTTTGTTCGATGTTAACTTATGCTATTTGGTTGTAGCTGGGACAAGTAACATAACTGAACCCTGTCCCATGCTTTCATATAAAATATATACCGTTTCTTTTTAGGACACGTGGTTAACCAAACCTAATTATGGAGCCTTATACACTTTTGTTAAAATAAGAAAGATTAGCAAGGAATTAATCAATGCGCCTGATTTAAGCATATATAAGCTGTTTTTGTTTTGTTTTTCTGTCTTTTTATTTTGTTTAATTTTATGAATCAAGCTCAACAAAAGCATCCAAGACTTTGATCTTAAAACTTTGAAATCAAACGTCCAAATTGTTGGTCAACCCATAACTTAAGAGAGCGTTAATTAACCACATTAAGCTCCTGAAAACATCGAGAAGCTTGGATAACATGTATTTCTTTGCATCTTAAACAGAGCTCATGAAGGGGTACACACCATCCCCACTGTCACACAACAAGGGATTTGTGGGTCAGTCACCCACATGTACCACATTGATGATTACAGGCAAGCCATGGATGAACCTGAGAGGGGAATAAAGGAGGGCCTCAGATGGCAGAATGATTCCATGGAAGCAGAGTTGCAGGCAGGTGAACTTCCCTGCAAGCAGCTCCTCAAGCCTGATCTGGTCTCCATGGCAGGAGGGGTATCTCAACCTTTCAAGGTGCAACAGAAGGAGGTAAAGGTGCCCCCTTCCCCTTTTCTCACCCTCACCCTCCCCCTTTCTGGCTATTTTGTTCCTTTCTTGTCCACCACCAAGTGGTCCAGACTTAAGCATCTGCATGTTTAGGGTTATCTCATGCCGCTGAGATTCTGCTATTATTAGGGGCCATACCATTCACAAGTTGCATGCATGAGTTTATGGTTTGGGTATTTCCCAATTGCGTGCATTACTCGGTTGACCCACTTCTTTCCCTTACTTACCTTTGTCACAAAATGGGCATTGATTGTCCATTTATAGCGCAAAGGTAAATGTCGTAAAGCCATACATGTAAACCTTTTTTTTTTTTTTTCTTTCTTTTTTGTCATGTGGGTGTGGTATAACAAGAATTGGAAGTACTTCTCACACTCTATGCCAGTTACCATACCAGTTGGATTTCTATTCCATGGTTAAAAACGTTTTCCATTGAGGGTGGACTTGAATATCCGATATACGCGTATAACTTGGGATACTATTTACTTGTAAGTGTGTTCAATTTACGTGAAATTGCTGTTTTTGTATCATCTCTACCATCTCATAGAAATAGAAAGTGGCATGCTGATTGGAATTGGTATCTATACAAATGAGTTAATCTAAACAATTACATTTTGCTTGTAGAATTTTTTAACCGTAGTTTTGAACAGTTTGAATGTGTCCGGGCATCTGACTGGCAACTTTTTGAATTGTAGCATGGGAAAGCTGTATGGAGAGATAAAGTAAGAAGTTGCCAAATCTACCATGCTATATGGCTAAGTTGATCTGTAGTAATACATGAATAACATTAGATTGGTGGTCCTTAAATCATATGGAAATTAAACTAGTTGCAAAACCCAAGTTATTATCCATCAGCTTTCATCTGGATTCCTTTGTACTATGCATAGTTGCTTTACGTTGCTGCAGCTATCTGGACTATGATACAAATATAAAAAGGGTGTTTTGACAGGCAAGGGTAGAGCAATGTAATAAATTATTCTTAAAAAGGGGTGATTTTGGAAAAGGCCTCCAAGTTAACTTCTCCTCGGTAGTTTTTCTTCTTTTTCTTCTTCTTCTTCTTTTAATTATTATAAGAATGTGTGAGTGTATGGTCAAAAATGGACATAGTCGTTCACGTTCTATGGTGCAAAAGTCCTAGCATTTAATTTAGTGAGAGGAAAATAAAGTTTTTTCTTTCTTCAAAGGTTAAGTGGACAGTCACAGAAGAAGGTGACCATCCTAGAGAATAAACTAAATTGCCACATGCAATTTTTCCATGTTTTCGTGTTTACCCTCTAACCCTTCTTATTCCCCCCTTTGAATCCCACAAGAGCCTCCTTTTTTGGGTTCAAAAACAAGTACCTTTTTGAGGAAACAAGTTACCCCTGTTTTCTTTTGTTTTGTGCTTTTTTTTTTTTTTTTCTTTCAAATTTGTTTTAACCTGATCGAATTATCATCCTCCATGCTTGGAAGCCATCAAGACATCAATCATACAGTTACAACCAAGAATCAGATATACAATTGTACAATATGAAATAATTCTTTCTTTTTCTATGAAGATCATCCATTTACTCAAAAAGGACGTCGGTGTTTCCTTGGAACTTTCATGTATCAGGGATGTAGCTATGGAAGGCAAGATGTACGTCATGAATGCGTTATCAATTTTTCCATGGAGTTTGGGAGTGGAAAATTTCAGGAATTGGAAATTGGGTCTTCATAAACTAACTAAATTTTAATCTGGTTCAGCCAAACCTGTTAAAATCCCCCATCCCAGCTAGTCTTGCCAGCTTCAAGCTTTTAAACCTGTTTGATTAGAAAATCTACTCTTTCTTAGATCATGATTTCTCACATGAGTACTCCCTTGTAACAGGTTGCAAATCAAAAGAAGCGCCCCAATCCGCGGGCACCCAAGCGGAGTAAAACCGAAGAGAGAACGCGAGAGAACGCATCGTCTTCGCATGTGTCTGAGGCACTCGGTAGATGGAATGGCTCTGGAAGTGGAGACAGATGCGACGACGACCCCTTGGCGCTTTCGCTGTCCCTCAACCCACCGCGAGGGTGCTGCGACCCATCGGCCAGCGAAGGCAGCGAGGTCTTGTCTGCCTCTTCCATGAGGAACCTCAGGGAGTGCTCTGGATTCCACTCAGATGGCTGCAGCCTGAATTTAGAGCTCTCCATCTCCTTATGTGATTTAGGCACTTGAACTTTGTTTGTTTTTGTCTCTGTAAATCTCCACACACCCCTCCCCACCTCCCCCTTTCTATTTTGTCAGGATGGTATTGTATATGACGAAGGCATTGATTTTTTTGCCCAATTATTTCATGATCATCTTTTTGCAAGTGTTTGACTGATGCTTGTTTGGAAGATAAAAAAATGGTCAAAATGAATTGGGCCTCCACTTCTGAAAAGGTGAGGACTGTTTTTGCCATTTTCCTGGAGTGACCCACGTTCCCCATCTCCATCTCAGGGAGAACGTCTGATTCCTTTCTCCGGGATTGATTGATGTGAGGGGGCCATCCAAGGTTGCTTGGAAACTATTGTTTCAGTCTTCAGATGGGGGCAACTTGTAGCCTCTGTGATGGTGTTCCGATCTTTTCACGGGGAACAGAAGTAGAAAGTTAAAAAAAGGGCACAATCTCTCTCTTTTGAAGGTTAGGTGACTTTACAGAAGAGCTAACTTCTTCTGTATACACTCATTTTGAGTGAGATTGATGGCAGTTGTATCTGATAGTTTTGATGTATCCTCTTGGAAAATGCTAATTTTTTACAATAAATTCATACGGATTTTGCTTTTTCAGAAAAGAGTAATTCTTCATTAAAAGTAAGAACATGATACCGTGTATCCAAGAGCGGAAGAGAGAGACGGAGAAGGCTGAGGCCCTCAAATAGGGGGAAGTTGTATCTCTTAAAAATGGGGGAAAGTCAAAAACACAAGAACAAGAAACAAAAGAAAAAGAAAAAAAATAAAGCACCTCAAGAATCGAGAATCCTTTGAATTTTCGAAAGAGTGATCCCATGCTCATAGAATATCAAAGTGCCAACGAGATATAATCTTGAAGATCGTGTTAACAAGTGATCGAATAAATCAACTCCTTACCTATGTCAGGAAATTTGGTTGTAATAGTTCGGGGTCACATGTGATCCCTATTCAAAATATTGCTACACTAAAAAGACAAGAAAAAAGAAGACCTAGTTCTACCCACACAAAGCAAAGAACAACCACAACGATAATAGATCAACACAAGCACCTGCGACCTCGCTTGCTCCCCCGCAACTGCTACCTAAATAAGAGCACTAGCGAGGAGACTTCACACAGTCACACATCCGGCGACGAGGCGATCCCGCGCTGTCGAACGACAAGTCGATCGATCAACAACGGGGATTTGACCACCTCAACGGCACTATGAACGTTGAAGACGAATGAAGGACACTCTCCCCTCACATGTGCTCCAACAGCTGCGAGCGTCACAGCCATCCTCCCCACAGCGACGATCACCGACAATGAGGGACATTAGTTGTAGTCGATGCGTTGAGGATCACAAGCTCCATGTGCTCTGCATGTCAAGATGCTTCTTCAATCTAGGTAGAGGGAGGTCGAGGGTGGGAGAGCGAAGGTCCAGAGGAGGTAGGGGGGTGCTCCAATCAGCCTGCTCCAACCGATCAGAGCCCCAAGATTTTGGGTTTCATTTGTCGCAAGAAGGGGAGGTCTGGAGGATACAAGACAAAGCAAAGGGGCATCCTCTCATATATAAATTCATAAGGATTTAGTATGCCCATATCATTCCAGAAGCTTCTTTATCAAGATTTCCATGAAACACTCATATTTATCATGTACCCAAGATAAAGTGTAGGGGTTAACTACATCTCATCCAATTATCCCTTAAGGCGACTTAAGCTAAGTTATTAGTGGCTAGGGAGATTTAGAAAGCCCTTCCCCAGACACTGGCCCAGAGGAGACATTCAGATGGAGTGCTAAAGTCAGGCATGGCTCCGAGGAGACAGAGTCAACAGCATCGTGCATAGTCTAGTCGAACAGATCCACGAAGGGCTCCTCCAAACTAGCAGCAGCAGCCTCCTGCCCAGCACCTATCGAATCTTCCTTGGTCGCCGCCTGTAGAGAGAACTTAGGACACAAGGCAGTTGTTGCCCTGTATAATCTCTCCTCCTCTTGCTTCTGGGAGGTAAAGGATTTATCTACAGGTGTTTATATTGGTCTGAAGGGGAAGGCTAGAAGGCATATCCAAGTTCATCGCAAGCTAAAGCGAGGTCTTCGTCCAACGACAGCGTTGGGGAAGGTGGTGGTTGGCTTGGAGCAGCGATCTTCCTCCCCACCAAAGGTGAAATGTTCCTTATTAGCCCCTCACCTATCTCTATTTTTGATGCTTTGATGCCTAATTATGGTATGCATGCTTCTATTCATAAGTTCGCTAAGTTTTCGAGCAACCCAACTTTTCTTAACAATGATTTTCCTGATGCTTTGAGTTCTTCCTTGGTGAATTCTGATGGCAAGGATTCTTTGCTTCTATGCGAATTTTCTAATTGTGGTCGGATTTGTGAGGACAATGCTGTTTGTGATTTTGTTTCTGCTGGTAGTGATGATGTTAAATTTCAGATGGTTAAATGTGGTCCTACCAATGAATCTTGTGGGTTAACTTGGGGGATCTAACTTCCTTTGCCTTCTCCTCCTCCTCCTCCAGACCCTGAACCGCCCCTCCTTGCTGAGGTTGGGGGGAGAGAGGCTATCCTGAGCAATGATGACAATTGTCTAGATGATTTTTCCGATGTCAAGTCTTAAGGCCTTGTGGATTTTTTTGATGCTGAACCCCTTTTCCTCCAGGATAAGGCATACAAGGCACACTCTCCATCGATGGCTAGAGGAGTCCATGGAGGTCAGTCGTTAGAGGGATTGGGGAGGATCACCCAGAGTCGATCTAAATCCCCCCAAAAAATGTTCTCTATGAATTGTCTCTTCTAGAATTGTAGAGGCATTCTTAATGCCCCTACAGTGAATCGCTTGAGAGATTTGACTCACCTTCACTACCTTAGCCATATCTTCTTGTTTGAGCCTTTCACAGATTCATCCTCTATTGATTCCATTTACAAAGACATTTCCTTTCATTATTGTCTTGTGGTTCTAGAGGCTCCTAAGATTTGGTGTCTTTGGAAGGATAGTATCTCCATCAAGCTCCTCATTAGTATAAGTCAGGCTTTAACGGTCCAATGCTCTTTCGATGGCTCCTTGATTAAAATTTCTATCGTTTGTGCCTCTTGTAAGCCTGAGTAGCGTTTACTTCTTTGGGATTTTTTGTCCTGCTCCTCGGGCATCAATCCTATTCCTTGGATTATAGGGGGTGATTTCAATTGTGTTCTTCGCGCCTCAGAGAAATCTAGAGGACTTTTCCTTTCCCAATCTCTTTTTTTTTTTTGAAAAAGAAAGGAAATCTATCGAATCACAATAGCAATCCAGAGGGGCATTTTATTCATCTTACCTTTTCCCAATCTCTTGCGGATCCTTTCCTCACTTGTATTCATCATCTAGGCCTCTTGGAGATGCCTCTGGCGGGTCCTCAATTCTCGTGGTGCAATGGCCGGCGTGGTAGTTCTCGGATCTATCAAAAACTTGATCGTGTGTTGTTGAACTCTGATGCTTGGGATTTTGTCTTCTCAGGATTGTATGCATCCAGATCGAACTCTGACCATGCCCCTATGATTCTTTCCTCTTTTACTAGTCCAGTTTCCCACCCACATCCTTTTCGTTTTCAAAATATGTGGCTTAGGGACAAGTCCTTTTGGCATTTGGTGCAGAATGTCTGGCATAATACCAATGTTAATCACCAACTAGATCCGATCTTTATTTTCTATTCTAAATTGTCTGCTCTCAAAAGGGTTTTGAAGGTGTGGAATAGAATGACTTTTGGGGATATTTGGGATATTGTTAAAGGTCTTGAGACTTGTTATGAGGATATTGATTCTAGACTCACATCTCGTTGGGATGACAACCTTGCTGCTGAGCTCAGTGATACCCAAATTCAACTCGATGATGCCCTTGCCAAGCTTAATGATTTTCTAATTTAGAAAGCTAAGATAGATTGGATTAAATATGGGGAAAGGAATACCAAGTTTTTCTACTCCACCATCAAGAAGCGTTTTGCTAAAAGGAATAGATCCTCTCTTTCCAAAGTGGTTGGTGGTGGGTGTTGGGACACTGCATCCTCCAAAGCGTCTGACTTCTGTAGGGATCTTCTGACATTGGAAAGCCCCTCGAGTTCCTTTCCATTGCTAGAGGTGGTTCCGAATATTCTCTCTATTGAAGATTCTGAGCTCCTCACCTGTATCCCTGATTCTGCCGAATTTTCAAGATGATTTCTAACATGCCTGTTGAAATTACACTAGAGGAGGGGTGAATAGTGAATTTAAAAAATATTGTAAGACAAAAATACAATCACAGAAAGAAGCATAAGATGTTTAAGTGGAAACCCAAAACGGGTGAAAACCACCACCTAAGCCAATCCCTTAACTTAGGATTTTCGATCACAAAGTGATCAATCCACTAACCACACTACTTAAACGAGGGTAGTGTACCTCAATTACAAATCCCACCTCCAGTCCCTAAACGGAGGTTTCTCCCTTCACAAAGAAGAGATGAGGATCCAATAGGCCGGATACCCAAACTACAATAATAGGATAAGAATGAAACAACACCTATAGAACACCCCAAAATATTAATGACTTCCTTATCTATTAAGCATAAAAAGAACTCCCTGAGAATTAGAAGAATGAAGTGCACCGGGAGTGTGGGTTTGCCCTTTAATCAGAGTGTTGGTACAGCACAAGGGCAATAGGAAGCAAAGAGTAGTGAGCAAGTGATTTTCTAAGGAAATTGAATCTCAAGAGGTGTGTATTGCCTAAGAGGGGTTATAGTCTATTTATAGGTAAGTTTGGAAATTTCAAGAATGCTTGGGAGAGGTCTCCGAGCCATTGGAGGCAAGTCCCAAGAGATTGGGACAAAATCCAACACAAATCAAAGCAATCATGAATCTGACAGCAATATCAGATGTCTGATTTTAGGTTCAGACGTCTTGTAAGACGTCTGATTACAATTATGGACGTCTGATTCTATTAGTCAAGCTTACTGTTTTAATTGGATCGAAATAGGGACGTCTGATATATTCATATAAGACATCTGATAAAAATATTGGACGTCTAATTATAAGTGGATTCGTTCCTGTTTTGACCAGATTCAAACATGGTTGTAGATTTTAAGGAACAAACGTTAATATGGACGTCTACCAGATTTCCTAGACATCTGGAAAAATAAAAAGGACTTGCCTTAGAAATCTAAGAGTTGATCTTTGGTTTCTAATAAGATTTGCACAGAAATAAATGGGCAATGGTCCATTGATAGACACCTGGTGATATGTCCAGACGTCTAAAAGTGTATTTTCCCATTACAACAGGGAGAAAATGGGCAATTGAGTCTAACAGCTAGTTTAAGGACGTCCAGGCTAGGTATTCGACATCTGGATAAGGTTTTGAACGTCTGATGGAAGGTTGCTTTGACTGATGTCTAAGAAGTGAGAATGTAAAGGCAATGCTATAGGTAATTAGACGTCTGAAAGATTTATCAGACATTTAACAGATGTTATGGACGTCTGATTTGTGTCTTAGTGCTAGGTTTTTGTTTCTAATTTATGCTAAATGTAGAGAGCCTAAGTTAGCTATTTATAAGTTATGTTTGGGGGCTCTTTACAGCATCTCTAGACTCAAATAAAATAAAGATTACAACCATTGAAAGTTTGCATAAAAGCTTATAACCTATGACAACACTTATGCTAATCTAGTCTTCATGCTTTTAATCTTCCAACTTGAAAAACTCCATGAATCCTACAATTATGTTATTATAGAGAAAAAATACGATATACTTATGTTTTATCTGTTTTTCTTTATTTATGCAAAATCATCAAAATATTATTTATGAGGGGTTGAACTAACAATCTCCCCATTTTTGATGATTTTCAAAATATATCTATAGATTCTTATTTTCTGTTACGACTCGGTTCCCGAATCCCTACAAGACATGAGAATCGGACCGACTTACTTGATCCCAAGACCTAGTCGTCCAAGGAGAAAGTAACCAAAAAGCAGTAAAATAAACCACATTCACCATGCAAGCAACTAACAGTAACAAAAGTACAACAGTAAAGAAAGAAACTACTACAGTACACACCACCACAACAGTAGAGAATTAAAAATAGATACATAAATATGAAGTTTACAATAAAAGAGTACAAAGGTGTAACAAAATACTCACTACTACAGAAACGGGTACAACAGAAGCACAACTACTGGGCTCTACTAGGCCCAACACACTCCGCAACTGTAGGCTCCGGTTGCTCAACACCTGGACCTAAAAAAGGTGGTAAGTACGACATGTCAGCGAAACGCTGAGTAGAGTGGCAACCAGCTAACTAAGAGAAACAGTAAAGGTGGACAGGTAGTTGTTGTTTTCAATTTCTTTTTTTTTTAACTAATTATTCTTTCTTTCATCACTTGGTTTATTTATCAGGTCTTTTTCTTGATCTCGAATGTTCCTCGTGGGAACGATCTTGATTACAGTCTTTTCCGAAAAGTAGTAGTACGTGGTGCTCTCCTAGCCGGAAGAGTCCCCCATGGTGGTCCTACCCTCAGTCAACCACCCCAAGGTCGCTGACAGACGTAACGGTGACTACGGCACGTGCGATAAACGCACGGGTAGCTACCCCGCACTAGCACGCAGTCAATCGTTTCCGTTAACGGGTGCACCCAAAGCATAGCACGGAACCAGCATAGGGCAGAGCCCTCTCAGTAACAGGGGTCTAGCCCCTCCACAGTAACCAAACAGGGGTCTCGCTCCTCCACAGTCCACGCACCCTTTCCTGACTACCCTGGTTTGCCTAATGAGCCTAACAAGTCGGTGTAGAACGGCTAGCTAAACCCCGAGCCCCATGGGGTGGCTAGCTCTCTCCCTACACTAGTAGCTCTCCCTAGTACTGTATACGCGAAAGCCAAAAGTCGGTACAAAGTAGCCAGACCTAACCCCTGGTCTCAACCCTAGGGCAGCTAGCTCCGCTCTACACTAAGAGATAACATGTGCTTTCCTTGGTACCACGTACCCAAGAGACAACACACTTTCCCATTCACTTTTCCAGTTTCATTCTATTTATTTCCAGGAGCTCTACTCCTAATTCCCCGTAGGGTTCATGCTCATGTTTCTCAGGCCAAGCCATACTAGGTTTCATCATTTCAGGTTTATTCGCATATAGTACACGTTTCCAACATTCAAACTTTCTTTTCCAATTTATATACATGCAACTCGCATTTAATTTCAAACAACAGGAATTACATGTAGCAGTTACTAACAACAGTACTCTACATTGCACAGGCAGCTGTTATCCAATTACAGGCAATTATTATTCCATCTACCCTTTTCAAGACTGCCTTTTAGGCATTTAATACAATCGTTCCAGTGTTTCTAGTCCTAGGATTCATGCCACACCCTAGGATCTATCATTCAATCTAGTTTTCTGGTCCTAGGATTCATGCCATACCCTAGGATCTATCATTCAGTCTAGTTTTTTTGGTCCTAGGATTCATGCCATACCGTAGGATCTATCATTTATTCTAGATATGCATTTATGTTTGTAATTAACTAAGGGAAGCCACTCTACCCGCAAAATCGGAAGTAATGGGGGCTCGATCGGCAGATCCGCGTGCCTCCGCAACCCCCAAATCCGTAACGGAATAAGGTCCTACACAAGGATCAATCACAAGGAACCACTCAGAACAGGATAAAAGTATTTCAAACGAGTAGAGGAACTTGCACAGAGAAGAACGGAATCTAAAACGTGAAAATCGGACCTCAAACGGACCCCTAAACAGGTCAAAAATGGCAATTCTGACTCAAATCAAACGTATGGAACATCTTCCAAACATCTTAAAAGGAGTCCAGATCCATACCTCACTCTGTGCTGCTCCTCAGACATCCAAGGATCATGTTGAACCGTCTGTACCTAGTTCCAGACGTCTGACCACCTCTCCGGACGTTTGGAGACGCCCTCCGCCGTCTAGTGACTCACCCAGATGTCTGAACCATGTGGGAAGGCATGTCCTGCGCCTTCCCGAAGCGAAACCTGCACGCGTACGCAGAATCTCTCAACACGGCACGCAACAGACATCCGTAAAAGGAAGCGTAGGAGGCAAAACGTACCTCTCAATCGTTTGGAGCCTCCTCCAGACGTCGTCCACGTCGTCTGGATGTAGGTCTAGACGTCTGATTCTTGGAAAAAATCTCAGAATCAGAAGCTCCTTCGTCTTCTTCCTACTGCGCACGGCCGCACCACGCTCGTCCGCTCGCTGCTCGAGCTACAGCAACGCTAGGGGAAACCTCCCCAGCACAACACTCCTCCGCGCGCACGCCGACCGACCTCGAACTGCACTGGCGAGCTCTCTCTCACGGCTCGCGCACTCTCTTCTCTTCCCTCTCGCTGCTCCTCTCCTCTCCGCCGCTGCACTCGGCTGCAGTTGCTGCTCGCTCTCACTCTCGCGCTGGAGGAAGGAGGAGACAGATGGGGTGGGGTGGCGTGAGGGAGAGGAGGGGAGTATTTGTAGGTGTGAGGGGGAAAAGGTCCTGCATTCGGTGAGGGGAGAGAAAGAGGATAAGGCTGCTGGGGTTCAGTCTGCGCACGGCACGCGCGCAGACTCGCGATCGTACGCATGCAAAAATTAATTTCCAGACATATGGGAAGATGTCCAGACGTCTTAAAGTGATTTGATGTCACGGATCTTAACATTTTCTCCCCCTTAAAGTTGTACTTAGTAATCTATATCAATTTTGAAAAGATTTTTCGTACCTTTTCATGTCATTTCTTCTCTAAGTTCTCCCCCTTTTTGAATATCATCATGAAGGGTTTTGAAAGGGGTTGAATCTTAAACAACAAGTGTTATATAATGACATTTATGAAGCGGAGATCATTAATAAAATCTGCATGCTGAAGTATAATAAAAATGGCAGAGCATTAAAGTAAACTAACTAGGAAAAGAATGTATGCGACCTAAGCACAGACTAGATATTGTTCCCAAAAAAAATATATAAGTATGGGGTCAAAGCCCCTTAATACAAGCCAACATGAAAAGACAGAAGAAAGAAAGAAAAACAAAAGGACTAAACTAGTCTTCTTGATCATAGCAGCGGTGGTGGCGAACGGGTCCTTGACCCATCTGCAGATTGTGAACGTCGATACAAAGTTCGTCGATGTCGCGGCGCATACTTCCCATATAAGTGTACATCTCGCCAGTTCGTCGCAACAAGAAAGAGATGCCCAAGGAGATGGAATCTATAACGGGATCCCATGACTCATCAAAGCTCGATCGAGGAGCTTCTATTTGAAGTGGACATCTTCATGGAGATCCAGAAAGGGTGGAAGGGGTTCTTCTTCAGTGGACCCTTCGGCTGGCTCAAGATGCTCTGTAAGAATGTGCATCTTGGCGACTATGGCCCAGTTGTAGGGCTCAATCTTTTTATCAACCGCCTAGTCATTGATGGAAATCCGATGACTTGCAAAAATTTTGAATAAAATAGACCCAATGGTAGAGACGCCCCATGGTCCTCATTCATAACACAAACAATGAGGCAGCAGTAGTTGAAGGGAATGTGACGTACGATGGCAAAAAGGAGCGCCTTGTGTTGGCGCGAGATATAGTCAAAATCTCTCGATTTATTTAGAAGGTCCCACCCAAAAATGCGAGAGAGTAATCAAGGAAGAGGTTTGAGGTTCTTGCATGGTAGGGTGTTACGACCCGATTTCCAGATCCCTGCAAGACTCGAGACTGGCTCGCCTTGACTAATCCCAAGACGTAGTCGTTCTTTGCACAGCAAAAAATATACCAGTAAATATGTCATCTTGTGTTATTTCCTAGCACTGCCATTGCATCTTATGTAGCCGTCATTACATTTGTAAATAGACACATACATGCATTTATAAAGAAGGGGGAGAGTGTGAATAATTGGCCATCTATTAATTAACATCTTCCTCAAGTGCGGCATTGCAATTTCACCATTTTCATTTTTTTATTTACTTTGAATTTTTCTCTCTCACGCGGCTGCAGGGCATGGGGCATGCGTGCCTCTTCGCGCCTCTCCTCCTGCCAACAGCATGGCAGGGTGTGCGCTGCCAGCAGCATGGCTGTGGCATGCCCTCTCCTCTTTATAATGTCGTGCTCTCTCCCTTGTGCGGGCATGCACTTTCATACACCTGCAGACACCTTCAGATCCACCGTCACCCTGGGTCAACCTCCTCCCCTCTCCCTCTCCATACATAGTACCACTTCTCATTGAGAAGAGGCACACCATAGGCAGGAGAAAACCCACAGTGGTCTCACACCACCAATGTGAGTTCCACCACTGCCCAGCTCTTTCGTGAGTAGGTGGGCGTGGTGGATTCCCCTTTTGTTTTTACTGTCGTTCGTCTTCTCCGCCATTGCCAGAGCTTCAAGCTCGCAAGCTCAGACGCTCCAGCAGCACCGCACGCCTACCTGTAGCTCCGTCGGCCACCGCGCGTGTGCCTGCAGGACATGCACAGCTTTTTCCGCACGTGCAGGCGCTCCACAGCGTGCCCGCACACGCAGAACCAGTCACTACTGGTCGCTCGCTCCGCGCGGCACTGTAGCTACTGTTCACGCCTCTCAGGACAACACTGTAGCCACCGACTCTCTTCTCACTTAGCCGGTGGCTTTGCTCTCTCTCTCCTCTCCTGCTACCCGTGCTAGTCGGTCATGCGCCTGTACGTGCCTCAACCGCCCGCAGCTCTGCATGTTGCGCTGCGCTCGCCCACAACCATCCACGCACGAAGAGAGCGCAAGCGCTCCCCAGCGCACCGCGCGCACTCGCTCTCTTGCGCCCGCGCACCTGCGCCTTCAGACGTCGGGGTAGTGCAGCAGATGGCTTATCTGCTACACCCCCCTCCTCCGCCAGCATACACACACACACACCTGTACACACACACTCATACAGTCACACACACACTCGTACACTCACACACACCCTTGTACACTCACACATACACAAACACATAGATATATATATATCCACTCACATATATACATAAATATATATACATTCACCTACCCATATCCATATATACACTTCACCACCCATACTCCTGTGCACTAGTCCCTCCACCGCACATCATATCGCGGGAATATCTGCACCAGTTGCATATATTCCCCAATATCCGTGCAAAGCAAGCGCTTCCACACACACTCCCACACATCCACTCACACTTCACGCGGCACTCAGTCTTGTTGGTTGCGTCTTACTAGACGTGGACCAACTTGATACTGTACTACATTCCATTTCCACTTCCACCTCCACCCCTATATATAATATATAACTATATACATATATATATATATATATATTCCGTATCTACTATATATCTATGCATATACTAAGCTGAGTATTTCTTTCTTTTCTAGCAACCTACCTTGTTTTCATTTATCTTTTATTTCTTGCTATTAAAAAGATAAAAAAAAAGAGTAAAAGAGAAAAGATAATTCTTGTCTTGCAGGTACTTGATCTTGCGAATAACAAGATCGATTTCTGAAAACCCTAAGTTGGCTACAAGCCAAGAACCATTTAGCTCAAGACCAAGGACTTGATTTTGAGGGTGTACCTCAAGGACAACATTATCAACAACAAAAATCTTAAAAAATAGAAAAAAACAAAAACATAATAAATGCAAGGAAAAGATACGTTTTAAGAAAGGCATAGAAACTCCTTGACCTTCAAATTCCCGCCTCCCTAAGATCGACCCTGGGCCTAAAAGCGACCAAGATAAAATCAAGTAGATCAAGTTAAAAATTTTGTGAAGCTGGTTATACTCGATTTAAGTTAACTCACTACAATAACTTCAACGATAATATCACCATATTAACAAAACCTATTCGAGTCGCACCACATTTTTCTAGCGCCATTGCCAGGGAGGCGCAAGTTGAGGTAAGTTTCTACTCTCATTCCTTTGATTTTCTCTTCTCACACCCTTCTCTTCACGGGTGTTTTGTTTGCTTGTGTGCAGGTAAACCGGTTGCAAGGAGGAGACAAGCAAAGGAGGTCGGAAACATGGGCAAATCCAAGGTGGGAGCGAGAGTGTGAAGTGGCCGGCACCGCATTGGAGCTTCGCCCACGTTACTGAAGAAGTAGGTGTCTCTCTGTTAGTAACTTAGGTTAACTTGTCACCTAAAAGAAAAAACCTAAAAACACTTCTTAGGAATTTCTTGGGGCAAGTGGATTAAAAACCAATTGTTGACTGTTTGCTATCACCCCCACCGCCCCTTGATTTCCCATAAAACTTCGCATAACGAAAATCCAAGAATCTTGATTCTTGGATCCTTCATTGTGTGAAGCTTTCCTTGAGGCAAGTTAAAATAGATTGATTGCCATCGTTCCTTACCTCATTCATTCATATTTCGGGATCACATTTTTGGTGGGGAGACTTGGAATTGAGTTGATTCCAACCCCACCACGACTTTTCAATTGCCTTAGATTTGATCCCGAATATTTCAACCCCAACATTTTAATTTTCTTTACATCATCTTGTGGTTGAGCTCTATGTGGAACATCATTTTGGTGATTGGGAGCACTTGAATTGAGGTGCTTTGGCTCTCTTTCACATTGACCTAAAATAGACTCGTGCATCCACACAAAGAAATTTCCATCTAGGGAAGCACATTGCATTTTTAGCATGCATTAACTAATTCACATTGAAGAAGGGTTTGTTGGGCATAAAAGAACTTGTGTTTTCTCAAAACCCGGAGATTGGTTGAATTGGTAACTCAGTGGAATCCTAAAATCCATACTACTTAAGGCTGAAATTCTAAAAGCCAATTCACCATCTAAAACTCTAATTCAGGGAGATTTCCTCGTTGCATGCTTGGTTTACACACTCTTAAAATCAATGCACTTGGGCATTACCCATATACAATACCCTTCACATTCCGGGAACACTTGATCCTAAGCCTCTAAATTAAAACTGGTAGCAATTTGACCCCTATTAAGGATTGGAGGTCAAACTACCTACGTGTAGCACCTACGTGCTGGTGTGGGTTCCCGCGTGCTATCGGGTGTCTAAGACTGGGGCAAACGACCTTTCAATCTGACCCGATGGTTCCGCAGTGCTCTCATTTAGTTCCATAGGTTGTGATAGTCGGTAACTTAGATCTTTAGGTCTAAGGGCACATTGTAGAGGTTAGGAAATTGATTTCTTTGATTTGTCATCAAGTGTACCCATACGGCATTGTTTCTCTCATCCCCTTTTCCATTCTTATCTCCCCAATTCTTCCTGCGGTAATGCATGCTTGAGACGAGGTCACAAAACCCTGAATTGTTTGAATTGTCTGATAATTCTAGAAGAATAGAAACTAAATCGCCATCCTCCTCCACAAACATGGCTGCACGCCCACCCCTAAATCCCGAGGGAGGAAACCGCCCCCCTCAAATCCCACCAAGTGGTGGTGGAGCCATAGACCCCATAACCCGCCTCCAAGCCCAAATGGAAATGTATAATGAGCAGATGGAAGCCATTAGGGAAACCTTGGAGGAAATGCAGAACCCTCCTGAACGAGAGGAGCCTAGGTCTCTTAGCTCTTATCAAAATCCCGCTGCTACAGAGACCATTAGGAAAATTCGGGTCCCCATGGGCTAGGACGATTTTGAACTAAAACCTAATGTCATTGGCCTAATTAACTTTCACTTCCACGGTCTTGCAAGTGAAGATCCCTTTCTCCATTTGGAAGACTTAACCCGATTAGCTGAAATTGTTAAACCAAGAAACATCGGGTTATCAATTGTCCTCATGAAAATGTTCTCGTTTTCGTTGTGAGATAAAGCGTCGCAATGGTTACGCACCCTTGGGAGAACCATCCATTCTTGGAAAGAGATGCGAACAACATTTCTCAAGAAATTCTTCCCAATCAGGTGAACCAATGCGCTTCGCCGGGTTATAACTTCTTTCACGCAACAAAACGGCGAGCAGTTTCATGAGGCTTGGGAAGGGTATAATGACCTCCTCCGGAAATGTCCTCACCACGGTCTGCCTAAGTGGCATATAGCCCAGATCTTCTATTATGGGCTAAATGAAACTTTGAAGCAGATTTCAGACTCTTCCTACGGAGAGAATTTCATGAATAAAGACGAGAATGGAGCATTTGAATTATTTGAGAACATGAGTGAAAATTCAATGAACAATGCCTCCATTGTCGCCTTTAATCGTACCATCTTGCCCTACAATGTTCACGAAGTTGACGCGGGACCCTCCCATTCATCCACAGATCTTAACCTTATTGCACAAAAATTGGATGAAGTCTTCGTCGTGCACAAGAAGCTGGACGAGCTTCTAGCCAATTCCGCCCGTTCTATGGCAAACACCTCCACCTCATCACTCTGTCACAACCCTAATCCTTCCAATGCCAGGCTTATTCCCAAAAACCCTGTAAGACCGTCCTTACCGAGTATCGCGCCGAGCGATTTGGAAAGTAATGTGGACCTGGCTTCTGCAAGCCAGTATTTCAACACGGAGGACCAAGCCTCCATGTGCTCGGATGCATATATACATGCAGACTCGTCTTTTGGCTTAGAAGATGCTTGCGTCTTGGGAAACAACCCGTTCTCTGCTAGTTATAACCCAGGGTGGCAAAATTATCCTAACTTCGCATGGTCCAATAACCCGCAGCACCAAAATCCCGCAGGTGGGCCAATGCGACCTTCCGTACCCGTCATCCCAAGGGCCCTATCTAATCCTGTGGCAAATCCGCCATCAGGTCCTTGCATTCCTCAAACAGAACATGCATCAAGTCCTCTTAATAAACTGATGCGAATGGTGACGGAAATATCTAAGTGCCATGAAGAAAACATGACCTCTCTTTAGCACCAATTAGCGCAGTAGAATGCTGAGATCAATCAGCTACTCATGGCGACACAATCTCAGGGTACTCTTCCAGCCCAACCTGTTCCCAACCCACGAAATTTTGTACCCCGTGTCCTCAACCACAGGTACGCCCTTCTCAAGGGTAGGTTCATCAGATTCTGCAAGCTCCGAGCATTCCACCAAGATTTCAGGCTCATCCCGCAGCAACACATAACCCTTATGTCCCTATTGCGAACCCTCCTCCGCCTTATGATCCTACAAGACCCGCGATGTCCAATACGATTACTACGAGGAGCGGTAAGCAAACCGTCGATCCGCCTCGACCTGATCCTGGCCCATCTTTTTCATCGCCCTCTCATTCAGGATGCGTACTGCATTCTCGTGAGGACGATATACCCAAACTAGTGCCAGAATCAGTCTCATTCCCTGAGGCTTTACTAAGGGAGACAAAAGGCAAGAAAAAGGATACGCAAGATTTTGATAACCTGCGTAATTTATTCAGGGATGTTGAAAGCAAGTTACCCCTGTTGGACGCTATCGACCATATGCCAACTGTCGCCCGATTTTTCAAAGACTACACTACACCTAGGCGACAGTCAAAGAAAACAAAGAATCCAATGGTCCTCTCGCCTCATGTGAGTTGTGCTATACTGTCAAATCTACCACCGAAGCAAAAAGATCCGAGCACACCGCTTATTTCTTGTAGCATCCAAGGCTGCAATTTTAACCGTGCTCTGCTTGATCTAGGATCTTCCATCAATCTTATACCAACCATCATGCTCGAGATATTTACCTTAGGAAATCTGAAACCCACCCCTGTCACATTGCAGTTAGCAGATCATTCTGTCAAAATACCGAAGGTTGTGGTGAAAGACGTGGTGGTTAGGGTCAACAGTCTCTGTTTTCCTGGTGACTTTCTTGTTTTGGATATGGAAGTTCCTAGCTCACTTTCTGATTGTCCGATCATCCTTGGTCAACCTTTCTTGGCCACAGCCCACGCCCATATCGACTATGAGTCGGGCTACATTGAGATTGCCGTTAGCTCCGAGAAGCTCAAGCTAAACATCTTCAAGGTAGCCAAGAATTTTGATTGCGATTACATCCAGGATGACACATCTGACGAGGACATGGCCGTCAGAGCGTGTATCGGACTTATAGGGACCTATTCTAACTACTATAGATTTCCCCTGAACACAGACCATCACCTGACTAGCACATATGGTGACGTTCCCCCATCCCTCCCCTTACCCGTACCATCTCCTGACCAGACTTCTGACGAGGCTTTCTCCACTTCCCATACCTCGTGGTCTGAGTCATATTCAGGCTACTCACTGCTGGTCCACCCTCTTAAAGACTAGATTGCACTTTCTTTCCCGCCAAATCAGGCGAAAATGCGACTCCACACTGAAACCTTGAGCCCACATCACTAGGGCTATCCCTTTTTTGATCCATCAATCCAAGATGCCCCTCTTTTTGGCCAATTTGAGGGCCAACTTCTTCCTCCTACCTTTCTTTCTTCTGATCCGCTTAGGACACTCTCGACCCAAGAAATGCCAGATCTTTCACCATCTACTCCTAAGCTAAGAGAGCTACCTGACATGCTTAAGTATGTTTTCTTGGGACCAAATGAAACGCTCTGCGAAATCATTAGTTCAAAATTGACCAGGGAGCAAGAGTGCAAACTAACAAAGGTCCTTATGGAACACAAGGCAGCCATCGGATGGTCTTTATCTGACTTAGCTGGCATTAGCCCCTCCTACTGCACTCACCGTATATATACGGAGGAGGAGGCTCGACCTTCCCGCGAGATGCAGCGACGTCTCAACCCTAACATGCGGGCGGTCGTTAAAAAGGAAATCATTAAGTGGCTTGATGTGGGTATAATCTGCCTGATCAGCGATAGCCCCTGGGTGAGCCCGATTCATGTCGTGCCCAAAAAGGCAGGACTCACCATCTGTATCAATGACAGGAGCGAATCCTGTAGGTTCCCACTTGTACTAGGAGGGGGTGAGATTAGCGTAACAAAAAAAATGCGGAATTGAAATATATAAAGCAATCTCACAAAATAAGCAATCACAAAATGTGCACAAGTAATTTTTAGGTGGAAACCCAAACCGGGTGAAAACCACCACCTAATCCTCTCGAGTTAGGATTTTCCGATCAACCTAGTTGATCAAAATCCACTAAACTGAATCACTTAAAACGAGGGTGATTCAACCTCAATACAATCACGCTACAAGTACGAGGGTAGCGTTCCTCAACCCCTTCTCTCCACGAGAAGGATTTTGTCCCACGAAGGAGACGGGAATTCGCAAAGCGAATACCCAACCAAAAGACAAAGGTAAAATAAACAACCTATAGAGCCAACAAAGTAATAAACCTAAGCTTCTATAGGATTTAGGAAACTCCCCTTTGCAAGGAGTGTGTCGAAGATGACGCGGTGCGTGAGCCACGCGACGGCGCAACTTCGCTCTCGTGAACTACGGCGGGAGAGCGGGTGCACGAAGGGAATGATGCTCTCAAGATGTAGAACTTGAGCTTAGAGAGCAAGAGCTTCTTGGACACAAGAGAGTGGAAATACTTGATCTTAGTGTATCGCAAAGTGTTTCTTGTGTTTCTCTTGTTGTATCTTGGTGTGTAAAGGCTCCCCTCTATTTATAGAGGCCTTAGGAAGGCTTTGGAAGGCTTAGGAAAGGTTCTATAGCCGTTGGGAATAAAGCCCAAGTGAATCAGCCCAAAATCAGGAACAATCATTGTTCTGACAGGCTTATCAGACGTCTAATTCTAGCATCAGACGTCTGGAAGTTCACTATAAGACGTCTGATTCAAAGGTCAGACGTCTGATTTTGGGCGGGTCCTCCCTGACTTGGATCAGATCTAAACAGGGTTTTTACGCAAGTCCATCAAACGACATACAGGACGTTTGGAACTATGTATGGACGTCTGGAAACCTACTTTTACTGTGGGAATTGATTTCCAAACGTTGCAACGGGTAGAAAATCTCTGAGAAGAGATTTTGGGTCAGTCGAGGCAAAACGGTCATTTATCAGACGTCTGGACAGTCCTATGGACGTCTGATAAGGCTCTAACGGTCATATCTGGAATGTTTGCGAAGCCAGCCAATGGTCCACTAATTGGACGTCTGGCAAAGTCATCAGACGTCTCCTAAGACGTCTGGTCTAAGGTCTGGACGTCTGATTTCATCAGACAGAACTAACTATGTCCAGCCTAACAGTTATCAGGCGTCTGAAACAACAGTCAGACGTCTTAAAATACATTATCAGACGTCTGATTTAGGAATTAGACGTCTGGAAGTGCTGTTTGAACCCTATATTGGTTTTCTAAGTATTCTACAGAAAACCTAAGTATCCTAGGGTTGTGCCGGTGTTCCTAGGACTACTGTTAGGGTTCTTTGAGGCTCTTTAACATGAAATATCTAAGGAAATAAAGAGCAACAAAAAAAATGAAAAATACAACAAGTACAAAAGAAGGAAATCTATCATATTCTTCATTTCCTTCCATCTTCAATCTTTCGCTACACGCGAACCTCCTCTGTTTTCCGTCAAGCTCCTCCAATCCGTCCTGGATGCGAGCTCGAACTCCGTCTAAACACGTCCACATTTGCAATTGACCTGAAATCTAGGACTCAAATTGCAAATGTTAAATAACACATGTTTTGTTATCATCAAAACAAATGATCGTGGTGCTCTAGCACCAACAAATCCATCCCTACACGCACTCCTACATCTTGGAGAGTGTGTGTAGACTATAGGAAACTGAATGCTGCAACTAAGAAAGATCACTTTCTACTACCTTTTATTGACCAAATCCTGGAGCGGTTAACGGGAAATAAATTTTTCTATTTCCTAGATGGATTCTCTGGATATAACCAGGTGGCAATTGATCCCCAGGACCAAGAGAAAACCACCTTTACCTGCCCCTTCGGCACTTTCGCATTTAGAAGGATGCCTTTCGGACTTTGTAACGCACCAGCAACTTTCCAAAGATGTATGTTGGCGATATTCCATGACATGATGGGTGACTTTCTTGAGGTATTCATGGATGAATTTTCGGTCTCCAGACCTTCATTTGCTGATTGTCTTGCCAACCTGACCCGTATCCTTCGAGGAGGTATTGATTGGAACCTGGTGCTTTCTTGGGAAAAAAGTCACTTTATGGTGCACGAGGAAATTATTCTCGGGCATATCATCTCCGATAGGGGTATTGAGGTTGACTGAGCTAAGCTTAATGTGATTGCTGATTTACCTATGCCTAGCTCTGTCAAGCAAATCCGCTCCTTCTTAGGACACGTCGGTTTCTATAGGAAATTCATCAAAGACATCTCCAAAATTTCTAGACCTTTAACTCATCTCCTATCGACCGACGTACCCTTTGATATGGGCCTAGACTGCATACGAGCATTCATGCAGCTACATGATGCTGTCACCAAGGCCCCTATTCTCCAGCCACCTGATTGGTCCCTCAACTTTGAACTCATGTGTGATGCTTTCGACCTTGCAGTTGAAGCCATCCTGGGATAAAGATGCGATAGACACCCCTTCGTGGTGTACTACACCAATAAGACGTTGGATGAGGCCCAGCGTAATTATACAACCACCGAGAAAGAACTACTGGCAGTCGTCTTTGGGCTGGAGAAATTCCACTCTTACCTTCTGGGCTTGCATTTTATTATATTCATTGACCACGCGGCCATTCGCCATCTCATGCACAAGAAGGATGCCAAGTTTATACTGATTCGTTGGATCCTTCTACTCCAAGAATTTAACCTTGAGATCCGCGATAAGGCCGGAGCCCATAATGTTGTTGCTGATCATCTCTCAAGACTAGACCCTGACCACATTGGACTTACCCTGCCGATTAATGAGGTTTTTCCCGATGAGCACCTATTGGCAATTAATGTGGCAAGTGGACCTTGGTATGCCGACATTGCCAATTACCTTGCTTCTGGTTCCCTTCCACGTGGCTGGCCTAAAAACCAGCGCGAGCGTCTCATCGCAGAAGCAAAGTACCATTTCTGGGATAATCCACTACTTTTTCGAATAGGTGCCGACCAGATCATCCATCGTTGTATTCCTGACAATGAATTCCCCAGTGTGCTATCCTTCTGCCATGATCAGGCCTGCGGAGGCCATTTCTCTGGGAGGAAAACTACAGCCAAGGTGTTGCAGTGCGGTTTCTTTTGGCCCTCCCTTCACCAGGATGCACACAATTATGCTAAACATTGCACTAAGTGCTAGTCGTTAGGGTCAATGTCACGTCGTGACATGATGCCCTTGCAACCCATCCTAGCTGCTAAAATCTTTGACATTTGGGGAATCGATTTCATGGGTCCCTTTTCTCCTTCCAACGGCTTTGAGTACATCCTCGTTGCTGTTGATTATGTTTCGAAATGGATCGAGGCTATTCCCACACGCCATGCTGGCCATGTCATATCTACTCGATTTGTCAAAGACCACATTTTTGAATGCTTTGGGATCCCTCGAGCCATTATCTCTGATGGAGGAAGTCATTTTACCCATGCTTCTTTTCGGGCACTTCTGAGAAAATATGGAGTTCACCATCGTATCGATCTCCGTATCATCCTCAGACGAACAGTCAGGCTAAGGTGTCGAACAGGCAAATCAAGCAAATCCTCCAGAAAACGGTTCGGCCTGACCTTAAGGATTAGTCCGACAAGCTAATTGACGCACTTTGGGCGTATCGGACAGCCTTCAAGGCTCCCCTTGGTATGTCTCCTTATAGAATTGTTTATGGAAAGCCTGGTCATTTGCCCGTGGAGCTGGAGCACCGTGCTTATTGGGCGATTCACCAATGTAACCTCGACCTAGACCTGTATGGTCAAGAAAGGAAACTCCAACTCCAGGAGCTGGAAGAGCTCCGTCAAGAAGCCTATGATTCTACCTTAACTTTCAAGCAACATACTAAGGCCTTTCACGACAACCGAATTCGGCGGAAGGAATTTGAGCCATCCCAGCAAGTTTGGCTTTACAATGCCCGACTCAAATTCTTTCCAGGGAAATTGAAGTCCAAATGGACTGGTCCCTACTTGGTCTCAAGACCATTTCCCAATGGAGCCGTTGAAATTGAAGATCCCAAATCTGGGCATAAATTTACGGTCAATGGATTGCAGTTAAAACCCTATCTTACTCATGAACCTGCCCCCATTGGTGAAACTATTGCCCTACTGGAAGGTAACTAACTTCGTGCCTCACTCTGAGTCCAGCTGGGGACGTTAAATTCAGCGCTTGTTGGGAGGCACCCCAGCAACACTCCTCCACTATGACTTACACAATTCCATTTCACTTCACATCACACTTCACTTTTTCACTTTACCACCCACCCTACCACCCTGCTATAGACCTTACACTTCAGCTCTCGTTCCCTAATCCTTCGACCTTGCTTTACCCTGCATGCATATGAGGACATAGCATCATTTGGCATGGGGGGGTGGATAGGAATCCATCGGATCTGGGTATTATATGGTACCATGCAGCTTCCATTATACATATCCATATATAAATATGTACATATCCTATTAAAAAAAAAAAAAAAGGTATTTAGCAATGATCTGAAGGCTGAAACAAAAATACAATAAGTGTTTATGGATATTCAATCGCTGTTTTGAAGATTTTCCAGGCCAAAGAAGCTTGATTCACTCAGGCTTGGCTTAATTCACTTGAGCATTGATAAGATAGATCGAAATTTCTCCTAACTAAGGATGTATTCTTGTACTTGAGTCACTAGTACATGATTCGTTGGTTTGCTTCTACTTGAGAGTCTATGTAATCTTGGTTCACACTACACATATCAAGAAAGACCAGGTGAACATAAGATCCAACCCTAGTGTTCATTTGGGAAGGTGAAGTCCTTACTTGTGTAAGTAGGTAGACTTTTTATCCCATACTTTAGTCTTGTGTCTAGGAGAAACTCTTTCCACCAAAAAGGTACTCTCCCACCAAAAATGTGTGCTCCCCCAAATAAAGTTGTAAGAGATATACTAACAGTTGTTTCAAAAAAAAAAATAGAGAGAGAAAATCTTACAAATAAGTCAGTATATCTTTCAAATGTCTGTAAATTCTTCTCCCCAAAAAGTTTTTCAGGGTACGTTACAAATACCCAATTTCTACCATATATTCATTGAGCCACAAAAGCAATAAAATGGGGGTTGAGTTTTCCATCATCTTTTTAAGGGTCAATCCGAAGACATGAGCTGAAACTTGGACGAACCTGCACTTAAAAATTTGTGAAACCCTGGGCTTGAACCTTAATGTTCATCTGGTCAGTCTTGATCCTTCACTATGCACAAACCATAATCTCTTAAGTTTTCGAGTATGGCAAAACCCTCTGAGTCCTGGAAATCATACTTAAGGTTTAAATATCAAGAGTCCAAGTTAGTCGAGAGATGGTCTATGTCATATAAGACTTAAAGTACTAGTAGTCTTCTCAGCAATTGGTTCTCACAATATCCAATAGATAAACACACCCTTGTCGCCTCAGAAGAAAATCTTCAGGTTAAGATCATTTCTAAATACAATACAAAATGTTTTGCTATGGACTAGCAAAAGATAGGCATGGGGGTATGTTTGCACAGCAAAAAATATACCAGTAAATATGCCATCTTGTGTTATTTCCTAGCACTGCCATTGCATCTTATGTAGCCGTCATTACATTTGTAAATAAACACCTGCATGCATTTATAAAGAGGGCAGGAGAGTGTGAATAATTGGTCATCTATTAATTAACATCTTCCTCAAGTGCGACATTGCAATTTCACCATTTTCATTTTTTTATTTACTTTGAATTTTTCTCTCTCACGCAGCTGCAGGGCATAGGGCATGCACGCCTCTTCGCACCTCTCCTCCTGCCAACAGCATGGCAGGGTGTGCGCTGTCAGCAGCATGGCTGTGGCATACCCTCTCCTCTTTATAATGCAGTGCTCTCTCCCTTGCGTGGGCATGCACTTTCATACACTTGCAGACACCTTCAGATCCACCGTCACCCTGGGCCAACCTCCTCTCCTCTCCCTCTCCATACACAGTACCTCTTCTCACTGAGAAGAGGCACATAGTGGGCAAGAGAAAACCCACAGTGGTCTCACACCACCACTATGAGTTCCACCACCGCCTAGCTCTTTCGTGAGCAGGTGGGTGATTGCACAGCAAAAATACACCAACAATTGTGCCATCTTGTGCTATTTCCTAATAGGAAACCATAGTCGCATTTGTGAAAATACACACATGCATGCATTTAATTGAGAGGGGAGGAGAGTGAATAAAATGGCCTTGAAATTTATGTTTTCCTCAAGTGCTTCCTTGCAAAATTCACCACCTTTATTTTTATTTTTATTTGACTATCTTCTCCGCAGCTGCAATGCACGACAGCCTCTTCCTCGCGCCATGCCCTGCTCAGCTTGCCCTGCACAACCACTCCCTGCCAGCCATGCACAGCTGCATGCACAGCCAGGGCATGGCTGTGCATGCCTTTTTCCTCTTTAAAAAGGCACAACTACCTTCTTTGCAAGAGAGCCTGGTCCACACAAAAAAACACAGCAGCACTCCTTCCTCCAGGCCGTCTCCTCCCCTCTCCCCTCCATAAGCAGCCTCTCCTCTTTGAGGAGCCACGCTGCAGGCAGGAGCAGCTCACAGTGGTGCACAACCACCACTGTGAGTCCCACCACCGCCCAGCTCATCAAAGAGCCGGTGGGCGTGGTGGTTCCTCGCTCTGATTTCACCGTTCAAAGCATTTCCGCCATTGCCACAGGAGCTTCAAGCTTTGAAGCTCAAGCTCCGCAGCAACAGCAGCAGTGCAGGCCTCAAGCACCTGTTCCGCGCCCACCGCGCATGCTAGCAGGCCGCCCGTGCCCCTCTCCGCATGCCCTGTCGCGAAGTTCCGCTCGCAGCCCAGCCCTCTCTGCACTCGCCAGCAGCCGGCACAGACCTTCAGCGCACGTGCCAACTCGCACAACGGCACCCGCACTCACGGAATCGGGCGCAAGCAGTTGCGCGAGCCGAGCACGCACTGTAGCCACTGTTCATGCTAGTCAGCGGAACACTGTGGCTACAGTGCAGTGACCGGTAAGTTTCTCACTTATCCGGTCACCCGACACTATCTCTCCACGCCACAACCTGCGCTAGCCCGCACCTGCGTCTCTCTCTTCGCCCGCACCCATCTGCACACGCCCGCTTCTTCTCCCGCATCACCCTCTTCGCGTAGCGCGGCGCGCTGCGGTTCCTCCCGTGCCCACTCCCTCCAGCGCACGCGTCTTCGCGCGCCTACGTGCCTGCGCGTGCACGTGGACTTCAGACGTCGACCGCTGCTTCAGACGACTTAAACGTCGCGCCTTCCTCAGCAGACGATCTCTCTCTCTCTCACAGCACTCTCTCACTCCTGCTCACACATACACACACACACACTCTCGTACACACACCCACTCAGCAATACACTATTATATACTTATATATATATATATATACATATACATATATATATTGATATATATATACATATATTTATATACATATATATATATATACATATATTTATATACATATATATATATATATATATAGATACACACATATATTTATACATATATATATATATATATACAAATATACATACATATACCTATAACTATAAATACATACATACATAGATATATATATATATCTATCTACATATATCTATATACATAAATAATTATTCTAATATATATATATACATATACACATATATATAGCTATATACATATATTACTATATATATACTTATATATATCTATATATACATATCTATATCAATATACATAGTTATATATACATACATAAATATATACAATTATAAATAAATATATATATATATATATACATCTATCTATACATATATTTACATACCTATATTTTTTTTTTGAAGCAGTACATACCCATATATATACATATATATATATACACATATATACATATATAAGTCCACATATACCTATATATTTATAACCATATATATATATATATATATATTTACATATAGATATATATTTACAAATATATATATATATATTTTTTTTTTCATATCATCTACCATAAGTTGTATTGCAGGAATATCTACACCAGTTGCTGATATTCCCCAATACACGCGTACAGAAAGCATTTTTCGCACACATCTTTTCCACCATCCACCTTACACTCCACGCAGCACTTCGTCCTGTTGGTTGCATCTTCCTAGATGATGACCGACTCGATACCGTGCTACACGCCATCTCCACCTCCACCCCCACCCCTTTATATATATATAATATATACATATATATACACTATATTTACTTTATTTCTGTTTCTCTTTCCTGCCATTAAAAAGATAAAAAATATATAAAAGAGAAAAGATAATCCTTGACTTGCACGTACTCAGTCTTGCAAATAGCAAGACCGGTTTTGAAACCCTAATTTGGCTCAAAGACAAGAACCTGGTTTTGAGGATGTACCTCAAGGACAAAAATTATCAGAAAAAAATCTTAAATAGAAAAACACCAAAAACATAATAAGAGAATGGAAGAGATTCATTGTAGGAAAGGCGTAGAAACTTATTCAATTCTAATCCCACTTCCCTGAGTTCGACCCTGGGCCTAAAAGTGACCAAGATAAAATCAAGTAGGCCAGGTAAAAAAATTTTATAAAGAGATGGTTAGGCTCGATTTAGGTTGACCACTATACTCATTTCAACGATAAAATCACCATATTAACACAACCTATCCAGGCCCGACCAGTGGACGTGGTGGATTCCCCTTTTGTTTTTACTGTCGTTCATCTTCTTCGCCATTGCCAAAGCTTCAAGCTCGCAAGCTCAGAAGCTCCAGCAGCACCGCACGCCTACCTGCAGCTCCATCGGCCACCGCGTGCGCGCCTGCAGGATGTGCACAGCCTTTTTTTGCGTGCGCAAGCGCTCCATAGCGCGTACGCGCACGTAGAATCGACCGCTACCGGTCGCCTACTCCGCGCGACATTGTAGCTACTGTTCACACCTCTCAGCGCGACACTGTAGCCACCAACTCGCTTCTCACTTAGCCGGTGGCTTTGCACTCTCTCTCCTCGCCCACTACCCGCACCAGCCGGTCACGCGCCCATCCGCACCTCAACCACCTGCAGCTCTACGCGCTGCGCCGCGCTCGCCTGCAACCGTCCGCGCACAAAGAGAGCGCACGCGCTCACTCTCTTGCGCCCACGCACCTGCGCCTTCAGACATCAGGGTAGCATAGCAGATGACTAATCTGCTGCGCTCCCCTCCTCCGCCAGCATACACACACACACACTTGTACACACACATTCGTACACTCACACACACACTCGTACACTCACACACACCCTTATACACTCACACATACACACACACACACACACACACACACACACATATATATATATATATATATATATATATATATATATACATATACATATATATATCTATATATATACATATATATATCTATATATATATACATCTATATATATACATATATAATTATAGATACACACATATATATATGTTTACATATACATCCACCTACCCATATCCATATATACACTTCACCACCTATACTCCCGTGCACTAGTCCCTCCACCGCGCATCATATCGCAAGAATATCTGCACTAGTTGCTGATATTCCCCGATATCCACGCAAAGCAAGTGCTTCCACACACACTCCCATACATCCGCTCACACTTCACGCAGCACTCAGTCTTGTTGGTTGCGTCTTACTAGACGTGGACTAACTTGATACTGTACTACATTCCATTTCCACTTCCACCTCCACCCCTATATATAATATATAACTATATACATATATATATATTCCGTATCTACTATATATCTATGCATATACTAAGCTGAGTATTTCTTTCTTTTCTAGCAACCTACCTTGTTTTCATTTATCTTTTATTTCTTGCTATTAAAAAGATAAAAAAAAAGTAAAAGAGAAAAGATAATTCTTGTCCTGCAGGTACTTGATCGTGCGAATAACAAGATCGATTTCTGAAAACCCTAAGTTGGCTACAAGCCAAGAACCATTTAGCTCAAGACCAAGGACTTGATTTTGAGGGTGTACCTCAAGGACAACATTATCAACAACAAAAATCTTAAAAAATAGAAAAAAACAAAAACATAATAAATGCAAAGAAAAGATACGTTTTAAGAAAGGCGTAGAAACTCCTTGACCTTCAAATTCCCGCCTCCCTAAGATCGACCCTGGGCCTAAAATCGACCAAGATAAAATCAAGTAGGTCAAGTTAAAAATTTTGTGAAGCTGGTTATACTCGATTTAAGTTAACTCACTATAATAACTTCAACGATAATATCACCATATTAACAAAACCTATTCGAGTCGCACCAGTCGTCCAACAAGAAATAACCAAAAGCAGGAAAATAAATCACACTCACACATGCAATTTAACAAAGTAGAAGAAAAGTACAAAGTAGCAAAGAAAGTAGAACAACTGTCTCAGTACATGCCACCACAACATCAACAGCATCTAAAAGTGGAAAGGAAACAGGAATGCAGAAATAATAACTAGGTATCCATTACTCACTACAACAGTAGAGAAAAAGAAAGTGCTAAAAGAACGACTATGGCTAGGCTCGGCTGGGCCGAGCACACTCTGCAGTCGGAAACTCGGGCTGCTCAACTCCTGGTCCTGAACAGTGTTATGAAAAGACAGAGTCAACGAACGTTGAGTAGAGTGGTGTATATATTATTTAAGTACAAAAATAGTAAAACAACAGATTTAATTCTCATTTCTAGTTATCTCATTTATATGTTTCTGTTTCATCTATTTCTCAAAGTAACCAGGTGTTTCTTGATCTTGCATATTCCTCATGGGAACGATCTTGATTGCAGCCTTTTCGGTAGAGTAGAAGGTACATGTGGTGCTCTCCTGGCCAGGAGAGTCCCCCATGGTAATCCTACACCCAGTCAACCACCCCGAGGTCACTGTCGAGACATAGCGGTGACTACAGCACGCATGATAAGCGCACGGGTAGCTACCCCGCACTGACACACGGTCAGTCCTTTCCACTAGCGGGTAAGCCCAAAGTACAGCACGGAGTAGTATAGAGCATTGCCCTCTCAAAACAGAGGCCTCGCCCTTTAGAACCAAACAGGAGTCTCGCCCCTCCACAGTCAACATACCCTCGTCTGACTACCCTGGTTTGCCCAGAGGACCTAACAAGTCGATGTAGGGTGGCTAGCTGAACCCCGAGCCCCGTGGGGTGGCTAGCTCACTCCCTGCACTAGTAGCTCGCCTCAGTACCACGTACGCGAGGGCCAACGGGAGTCTGTGTAGAGTGGCCAATCCAAACCCTTGGTCTCAACCTAAGGGAGGCTAGCTCTGCTCTACACTAAAAGGGGACAGTTGTTCTCCTTAGTACCACGTACTCAAGGGCTAGCACACTTTCCGTCTACATTCCAGATTCCGTTCATCCATAGGAGTTCTACTCCTAATTCCCCATAGGGTTCATGCTCATGTTCACCTCATTTATCAAAATCCAGATCTCATGTTTCATAATTCATTTCTTATCCATATACAGGCAACTCGTGTTTTCATAGTTCAATTCTCAATAACATGCAACTGGTGGTTTCACAGGCAATTTCTCAATTAAATACAGGCAGCTCGTATTCTAACATGCAACTCATAATTATAATACAGACATTTGCTAGCAATTTATCTTAACCATGCATTCAAGTAAATAGTACAGCTCAAACAGGCTCAACCATTTTCTACCCTAAGGTTCATTCCACATCTTAGAGTTCCATTCAGGAATTTCAACCAAGCACATTCTTATTTAAATATTAATAACTGAATTAAGCCACTCTACCAGTATCACGAGAAGAATGGGGGCCTGTGCCGCAGATCTCATCGTCTCCGTGGGTCCCGAACATGCCACCAGCTGGTAATCTGCACCAGCGACCAATGTACATTAGACAAGCTCAAAATAGTAGGTACTCAACACGAATACATAGAGGAACTTGAGTAGAAAACAACGGTACTTCGTTTGCAGAAATCCGATTCCGTTTAGGCCTTAAACAGGCCAAAAATGCGTTTATGAGTACACAAAGTCAGCGAACGCTGACTAAAGTGGCAACCAACTAAAGCAGTAAAAGTGAACAGGTAGTAATTTATTCCAATTACTTTATTTCACAAATTATTCCTTTTCACCCATTGGTTTCTTCATCAAATCTCTTTCTTGATCTCGAATGTTCCTCGTGGGAACGATCTTGATTGCAGTCTTTTCCGAAGAGTAGAAGGCACACGTGGTGCTCTCCTAGCCGGGAGAATCCCCCGTGGTGATCCTACACCCAGTCAACCATCCCGAGGTCATGGATAGATGCAGCGGTGACTAAGGCACGCACGATAAGCGCATGGGTAGCTACCCCACACTGGCACGCGGTCAGTCGTTTCCGCTAGCGGGTATGCCCAAAGTACAGCACGTAACAGTATAGGGCCTAGCCCTCTCAGTAACAGGGGTCTAGCCCCTTAGAACCAAATAGGAGTCTCGCCCCTCCATTGTCCGCGCACCCTCGTCCGACTACCCCGGTTTACCCAGCGGGCCTAATAAGTCGGTGTAGGGTGGCTAGCTGAACCTCGGGCCCTGTGGGGTGACTAGCTCTCTCCTTACACTAGTAGCTCTCCCCGGTACAGTGTACGCAAGGGCCAAGGAAGTCAGTGTAGAGTAGCCAATCCTAACCCTGAGTCCCAACCCAAGGGCGACTAGCTCCGCTCTACACTAAACAGGGGACAGTCGCTCTCCTTGGTACCACATACTCAAGGGCCAGCACACTCCCACTCACATTTCCAAATCCATTCCATTTATCCACAGGAGCTCTACTCCTAATTCCCTGTAGGGTTCGTGCTCGTATTCCCCACGTTATTCCATACTAGGTTTCGTCATTCACTATTCCATTCTCAGCTTTTACACATGCAACTCGTATTTCCACAATTTGCATATACAACAAGAAATGTCACAGGTATTTGTCTAACTAGCACAGGCATTTCATATTTCACAGGCAGCTCTTGTTTATAGACAAGCAAATGTTCATATTTCTATTCATTCATTTAAGACTGTAATCTCCAACACGCATACAAATAGTGCAAGTACTTCTCGACCTAGGATTCATGCCACATCCTAGGTTTCTAGTTATCCAATTTCACATAAGCATTCATGTTTAATAATTAAATAAAGAGGAAACCACTCTACCAGATAACCTGGGAGTATTGGGGGCTCGAATGGCAGGCTCACGTGCCTCAGCAAGCCCCAAACCCGCAACCAATCGAAGTCCTATACCAAGGAACATACCACAATGGAACATTCAAAACAGTATATAAGGATTTCCAACAAGTAGAGGAACTCACAAAGAAACCACCGATATAGTGTTTGCGTAAAATGGACCTCAAACGGATCCTAAACGAGTCAAAAATAGGGCTGCAAACCTAAATCAAACGTCTGGCACAAGGTCCAGACATCTTAAAAGTAACCAGAGTCTCACCTCAGGTTCCTGCGTCGACCTCAGACGTCTGAACCCCTACTTGACCATCTGGACCCAACTCCAGACGTCCAACCTCTCCTCCAGTCGTCTGGGAGTGCTTCCGGTCGTCTGGTAAGTTGTCCATAAGACTGAGATGCATGGGAGGGCGTGCCCCGCGCCTTCCCGAAGATATCTCTACACGCAACAGGTGAATCATCCACTTTTAGCCGTGCAAATCGAAGCTACGATGCGGCCTTCATGGCCGTAACCGCAAGAGGAACATACCTTCATGGAACACTGCTTTCAGATGTCCGGTGTCATCACCAGACGTCCAACCCGTCGTCTAGACGGCACGCTAGACGTCTGATTCTGGGAAAAACCCAGAACCAAACCGACCTCCTACTCCTTTCGCTGCGCGCGGCTGCGACCTCTTCTCCTCGCTTGCAGCTTCGGCTATAACAAGTGTCGGGGATGTCTCTCCCAACGCGCTCCTCCTCCCGCACGTGCCACTCCGGTTGTGCGTCCTCCGACGAGCTCCCACGAGCTCGCGAGCTCAAGCTCTTCCTCCTCTCCTCACGTTGCCTCTCCTCCTCGTCACTCACTCTCGCGCCCTCTCTCGCACTCGCCCCTCTCGCTGCAGTGGAGAGGAAGGAAGGAAGGTGGCTGTGGTGGAGTGGGGAGGAGAGGAAGGGGGAGAGAGGTTTCATAAGGGTGCGCTAGGGTTCTGCAAGGAAGAAGGAAGAGAGAGAAGAAAGGAAAAAGGCAGCCAGCGTGCAAACGCGAAGCTACGTATAAATTTTCAATTTCCAGATGTCTGGGAAGGGATCCAGACATCTTACCAGACATCTGACCGACAATCCAGACGTCTTAAAGGGCTCAGAACAGAACGGTCTTTACAATCAGGAAACACGCCAATCGTTCCAATGCCAGAATGGAACTATCGGTCAAAATAGTGGAAGAGATAAAGGGTTTCAAAATATTCCGGAAGGTTTAGATGGGCAAAGTCATTCCATACAATGAATCGAGGGCACTTGACTTTGCCATTTGCAAAGCGACGAAATCGCTATCTACCAATGTCGCCACGCAGTTGGTCAGCCAAATAGGCAAAAGAGGAAGTGGAAGAGCCCTCATCTTACTTCTGACGGGGAGGCATTTTGGGTAGGTTGGGTGGGTTGGTTCTAGAGGGAGGGGTTTGGTGTTTTAGGATAGGACACCTGCAAAAATAATTCGACCAATAAGGTAATATAGTGCCATACATGCACACAACAACAGAAATATACCAGAAAAACAACGGAAAAAATTTGTGTGGCAGTATACCTTAAGGCAATACAACTTGCCATAAAGTTGTGGCAATATACCTTTGAACTCAAGCCACTAAGACGTCGGCTTGAATCACTTGAGGTAATACCCTTGCCATTAACATTCAAAAAGACATACATTCACGCTACATAAAAAATAAGTTCCAAGCTCTAGGTTTTGTTCTAGGGTTTTAGCTCCTAGGGCAAAAGAAGCATGATGGAAGAGGAAACCTTAAATGAGTTGTAAATCAAAGAGTGGGAAAAAAATAAGTTGAGGGCTTTAAAAGGACTCGATCAAAGTCACGGAGATACCCTAAGGGTTTAAGAGGTTATACCCATGGAGGAGGGTCTCTAAATGCCTCGAGGAAGAGTGGCACACACGTGCAGGAGAGCAGCTGCACCGCCAGTCGTCGAGGGGGTGGAGTAGTCGTCTGACGGCAACATGGGCAACACCAACTTGCAGTTGGCGGTCGTCAGGCGAGAGAGGGATTTGAGGTTTTAGGGATTTTGAGAGTGGGGAAAGTGGGACCTCAACGAGTGGGTTTTTATACCCGAAGGGGTTGAGCAAGTCTCCCCCCAAAGTTGGGGAAATTTTCATTGCAAAACCATCCAGAGAACAGGCGCGAAGTGGCAAATTTTGGCCAGATCAAACGTCTGTTGATGTCGTCAGACGTCAGGATTGGCCATTTGGGATTTTAACCCTTTCAATGGCGTCGTCTGTTTTTAATACCAAACAACTTATCTGACATCTAATTAATAATTTAGACATTTGATCTCTACAGACATACCTCCCTAGAAAATGGTTTATTCTCCAGGTTGTTCGATTTCTGTATCAGACATCTGAACTGACCTCTAAAGTGAAAATTAGACGTTTGATCTCTAAAATCAGTCCTTCTTGGATCTCACCTTAAAGCTACAGGCTGTCGTCTAATTTTTTTCATCAAACGACTTACAAGACGTCTGACTAAATTATCAAACATCTGAATCCAGACATCCTAATCCAAATCCTGATGCTAAATAGACGTCTGTCAAACACACCTGGACGACTATCCAGACATCTGTGGATGATAACGGGCGTCTGGAATAACACTTTTCTCAGCTCTTCTCAGATATAAAATCGACATCTATTCCACATCTTCAGATGTCAAATTTTTAAGTATAAGATGTCTGTGGTATTAATCAGACGTCTGATATTGCACAGAATGTGCATTTTGATGTTTGAACTGCGTTTGAAGGTTCTTAACTTGGTAAAGTCAAGGCTCCTATGTTCATGACAAACAAAATTCTACTAAGTCAAAAAATTCTTCAAATATCACTTAGCTTACATATGCCTAGTTTCCTACGTATGTAATTAAAACGATCATAATTCAAAGGTTTAGTGAAAATATCAGCCAATTGCAATTCAGTACAAATGAATTCAACCTCGATTTCTCCCTTAAGTACATTATCCCTCAAAAAATGATGTCGAACATCAATATGCTTTGTACAGGAGTAATGTATGGGATTTTTCGAGATGTTGATAGCACTAGTATTATCACATAATATTTTATCTTATTAAATATCAAGTTAAAATCCTTCAAAGTATTTTTCATCCATATCACTTGGGAACATGCTAGAGCGGCAACTATGTATTTAGCCTCCATGGTTGATAGGGCTACACTAAATTGTTTCTTTGAGAACTAAGAGACTAGTGATTCACCTAAGAATTGGCACATCCCACTAGTACTCTTCCTATCGGTGCAGCTACCTACATAGTCCACATTGTTATATGTGACTAAGTAAAATTGTGGACTCCTAGGGTAGAATAAGCTATAATCAGATGTGTCAATTAGATATCTAAATATTCATTTTACAGCATTTAAGTGTGATTGTTTAGGGTTTGATTGAAACCTAGCATATAAGCAGGTACTAAATAAAATGTCAGGTCTACTGGAAGTTAAAAACAGTAAAGATCCAATCATGCTACGATAGAGCTTTTGATCTATGGGAATATCTGATTCGTCCAAGTCTAGGGAATTTGTGACACTCATAGGAGTGTTCTTCGCTTTACTTTTCACCATTTCAAATCATTTTAGCATCTCCTTACTGTATTTTGATTAACACACAAAGGTCCCGAATTCGAGGTGAGTGATTTGAAAACCCAAGAAAAACTTGAGTTCACCCATCAAACTCATTTCAAATTCTTCCTATATAATCTCTGAGAACTTTCTACACATAGATTCATTAATAGCACCAAAGATAATATCATTTACATACATTTGAACTAATAAAATATCTTTTCCTTTTCTTTTAATAAATAATATGGAATCAGCTTCCCTTAGAGAAAATTTTGCATTTAACAAATAGTCTTTGAGCCTCTCATACCAAGCTCTAGGAGCTTGCTTTAGACCATATATTGCCTTGTTTAGTTTATAGATGAAATGATGCTTATCATGAGACTCAAAACCAGGAGGTTGCTTTACAAAAACTTCCTCCTTAATGAATCCGTTAAGAAACGTGCCCTTAACGTCCATTTGAAAGAGTTTAAAGCCAAGGAAGGTGGCATAAGCAAGAAGCATGCGAATTGATTCGAGTCGAGCTACAAGAGCGTAGGTTTCATCAAAACCAATTCCTCCTTCTGGTTGTACCCTTGTGCTACCAAACAAGCCTTGTTCCAAATGACTATACCGGATTCATTCAACTTGTTTTGGAATACCCATTTGGTTCCTATTACCATTTGCCCTTTAGGCTTAAGTACTAGATCCCAAACTTCATTCCTTTGGAATTGGTTGAGTTCCTCCGACATTGCCATCATAAAGGTTCTTTGGAGCATGCTTCCTCGACACTCTTGGGTTCAACTTGAGATACAAAGGCGGAGAGATCGAAAGAGAAACTAAAATGAGATCAGGTTTTAACGCCATCGGAAACACTTCCAATGACTTGACTTCGGGATGGTCCCTTTGATATATCCAATCTTTTGGAAGATTATGGATATTGGACTTTGGAATGTTAGACACATCAATAGAAGAATCATCTTCATCGTCCATATTGACTCGGTCAATAGAGGAAGAGTGAGTAGATTCATCAAAGGAAACATGAAGGGCTTCCTTCATTATTAATATGGTCTTGTTAAAGACCCAATATGCCTTACTACGTGAAGAATAACCAATAAAGATGGCTTCTTCACCTTTGGCAACAAATTTATCAAAATTAGAGAGGGTATTCAAAACAAAGCATCGACATCCAAAAACTTTAAAATAACTTATTTTGGGTATTTTCCCACAATATAATTCAAAATAAGTTTTTCGCAATCCGGATCGAATTAAGGTGTGATTTAACACATAATAAGCCGCGTTAACCACCACAGCCCAAAAGTACTTGGGTAACCCGGTGTTACGACCCAGTTCCCGAATCCCTGCAGGACCCAAGTCCGGAGCGACTCGACTGATCCCAAGACCAAGTCGTCCAATGAGAAATAACCAAAAAGTAGGAAAGTAAACCACATTCACTATACTAAGAAACTAACAGTAAAAGAGTACAGCAGTAAAAAAAGGTAAAAGCTACTACAGTACATGTCACCACCACAACAGTAGAACAGTAACAAGGTACAGGAACATAAAGGTACAAAAAAGTAAAGGTACAGAACGTAAAAGTACATGAGTCTGAACTCACTACTACAAAAGGTACAACAACAGAGAATTACAGCTACTGGGCTCTACTCGGCCCAACACCCTCTATAGCCGTAGACTCGGGCTTCTCAACACCTGGACCTGAAAAGGGTTATGAGTACACAAAGTCAGCGAACACTGAGTAGAGAGCCAACCAACTAACTAAAGTAGTAAAAGTAAACAGGTAGCAGTTTATTCCAATTACTTTATTTCACAAATTATTCCTCTTCAGCCATTGGTTTATTTATCAGATCTCTTTCTTGATCTCGAATGTTCCTCGTGGGAACGATCTTGATTGCAGCCTTTTCCGAAGAGTAGAAGGCACACATGGTGCTCTCCAGGCCAAGAGAGTCCCCAGTGGTGATCCTACACCCAGTCAACCACCCCAAGGTCATGGACAAACGTAACGGTGACTACGGCATGCGCGATAGGCGCACAGATAACTACCCCACACTGACACGTGGGCAGTCGTTTCCGCTAACCAGTGCGCCCAAAGTACAGCACGAAACAGTATAAGCCCTAGCCCTCTCAGTAACAGGGGTTTAGCCCCTAAGAACCAAATAGGGGTCTCGCCCCTCCACAATCCGCACGCCCTCGCCTGACTACCCTGGTTTTCCCAGTGGGCCTAATAAGTCAGTGTAGGGTGGCTAGCTGTAACGACCCGATTCCCGAATCCCTACGAGACACGAGAATCGGACCGACTTGACTAATCCCAAGACCTAGTGTCCAACGAGAACGTAACCAAAAGAGCAGTAAAATAAACCACATTCACCATGTATATAACTAGCAGTAACAAAATACAGCAGTAAAGAAAGGAAATACTACAGTATATACCACCACAACAGAAGAGAAATAAACATGTACATAACATGAAGCTTACAATAAATAGAGTACAGGAAGTAACAGAAAACTACTCACTACAGCGGAAAGAAAAGTACAGAAGGTACTACAGGTAACACTACTGGACTCTACTAGGCCCAGCGCCCTCTGCAGCCGCTGACTCTGGCTGCTCAACACCTGGTCCTGAAAAGGTAACAAGGGTGACACGTCAGCGAAACACTGAGTAGAGTGGCAACTAAAAGTTAAAAGAAACAGTAGAGTGTACAGTAGCTATTATATTTTTACTTTCTTTATTTATATTTTTCCATTTATTCACTGTTGATTTATTTCTCAGATCCTTCTCTTGATCTTGAATGTTCCTCGTGGGAACGATCTTGATTGCAGTCTTTTTCGAAAAGTAAAAGTAGCACGTGGTGATCTCCTGGCCGGGAGAGTCCCCCGTGGTGGTCCTACCCTCAGTCAACCACCCCAAGGTCGCTGACAGACATAACGGTGACTACGACACGCGCGATAAGCGCACGGGTAGCAACCCCGCACTGGCACACGGTCAGTCATTTCCGTTAACGGGTACTCCCAAAGCACAGCACGAAACCAGTATAAGGCAGAGCCCTCTCAGTAACAGGGGTCCAGCCCCTCCACAGTAACCAAACAGGGGTCTTACCCCTCCACAGTCCGCGCACCCTCGCCTGACTACCCTGGTTTGCCCAGTGGGCCTAACAAGCCGATGTAAGAGGACTAGAAGAACCCCGGGGCCCGTGGGGTAGCTAGTACTCTCCCTATACTAGTAGCTCTCCTCGGTACTGTGTACACGAGGGCCAAAAGTCGGTACAAAGTGGCCAAACCTAACCCCGGGTCCCTGGGGCAGCTAGCTCTGCTCTGCACTAAACAGGGGGACAATTGCTCTCCTTGGTACTCCGTACTCAAGGGCCAGCTCACTTCCCCAATTCTATTCCATTCACTTTCCAGGAGTGCTACTCCTAACTCCCCGTAGGGTTCAAGCTCTTTTAACTCAGCCAATTTAGGTTTCACCGTTCCAGCTTTATATCCATACAATTCATGTTCTCAACCATAATTATCCATTCATAACAGGCAGCTGTTAACCAATTTACAGGCAGTTATCATTTCCTTTCCACTTTTCCAAGACTGCAATATTTATATATTCAACTAGTTTTCCATTCCTAGGATTCATGCCATACCCTAGGATCTATCATTCAATCTAGTTTTCTAGTCTTAGGATTCATGCAATACCCTAGGATCTATCATTCAATCTAATTTATCAGTCCTAGGGTTCATGCAATGCCCTAGACTCTGTTAATTGTTTCATAATTGTACAATTTTGTTAAATACATTAAAGGGGCCACTCTACCCGCGAAATCGGGAGTACTAGGGGCTTGGTCGGCAATCCCGCGCACCTCCGCAACCCCCAGAGCCACAATGGAACGGGATCCTAACACAAGGATCACCGCAAGAAGTTTCTCAGAACAGTATACAATTACTGTAAATAGGTAGAGGAATTAAATCTGGAAAGAACGCAACTTGAAACACAGAAAACAGACTCCGAACGAACCCTAAACGGGTCAAAAACGACGAATCTGCCTAAAATCAGACCTCTGGAACCTCTTCCAGATGTCTTAAAAGGTCCATTATGTCATACCTCGGTCTGCGCAGTCCTTCAGACGTCCAGAAGCCTGCTGGATCGTCTGGTCTTGGTTCCCAGACGTCCTATTGTCACCCCGGACGTCTGGAGGTCCTCTCCGGCGTCTGGTACTGAGGCCAGACGTCTGATCTGTGTGGGATGGCAAGCCCTCGCGCCCTCCCGAGTAGAACCTACGCACACACACACCCGCTCTCATCACGAAGGGGCGCAGAAGGACGCGGCGGATGGCTGCATGGCCGTACACGCGAAAAAGAAGAGAAGTAGGAAATTATTGTACCTGTCAGACGTCTGGACCTTCCTCCAAATGTCCTAGGCGTCGTCTAGACGTAAGTCCATACGTTTGATTCTAGGAATTTTTCACAGAATCAGGACCCTGTTCGCTCTCCGCTCGCGACGCACGACCGCGCTGCGCCTCGTCCGCCTGCTGCCCGAGCTGCAGCAGCTCCTCCGCGCTACCCCACGCTCGCTAGTCTCCTGCCGACCGGCTCTAGCAGCCCCGGCAAGCTCGCACCTCCACGGTCGAGCTTCTACTTCCTCTCGCAGCAGCTTCTCTCCCCACACGCTCGCAACAGACGCTCTGCCGCTCTCACTCGCTCGCGCTCTCGCTGGCAGGGAGAAGGAGACGACGGGTGGAAGGGAGTGGGGGTGGCGTGAGGGAGAGGAGGGGTATATGTAGGCATGAGGGTGCTCTACAAGTTGGCAGGGAAAGAAGGAAAGAGAAGAGGGCGGTTGGGAATCAGTCTGCGTGCGCATGCGCGTAGATTCGCTCTCGTACGCACGCAAAATTAATTTCCAGACGTCTGGGAAGGCGTCCAAACGTCTGATCAAACGTCTGGGCCAACTCCTAGACGTCTAAAAGTGGTCTTGGTGCCTCGGGTCTTAACACTAGCTGAACCCCGGGCCCCGTGGGGTGGCTAGCTCTCTCCCTACACTAGTAGCTCTCCCCGGTACAGTGTACACAAGGGCCAAGAAGTCGGTGCAGAGTGGCCAATCCTAACCCCGGGTCCCAACCCAAGGGCGACTAGCTCCACTCTACACTAAACAGGGGACAGTCGCTCTCCTTGGTACTACGTACTCAAGGGCCAGCTCACTTCCCCACTCACATTCCCAGATCCATTCCATTCATTTCCAGGAGTTCTACTCCTAATTTCCCGTAGGGTTCATGCTCATGTTCCTCATGCCATTTCATACTAAGTTTCATCATTTCTATTTCCATTCTCAGGTTATACACATGCAGCTTGTATTTCTACCATTCACATTTCCATTCTCAGATTATACACATGTAGCTCATATTTTATCATTTAATGCATACAACAGGTAAGGTCACATGTAACAGTCTGACTAGCACAAGTAAATTCACATTTTACAGGCAGCACTGGTTCATTACAAGTAATTGTTAACATTTCTATCTAATCATCAAGACTGCAACACAATTACGCATACAAACATTTCAAGTATTTCTCCTCCTAGGATTCATGTCATATCCTAGGTTCTAATATTCCACACATGCATTAGGTTTATAGTTAAATTAGGGGAGCCACTCTACCAGTCAACCCAGGAGTATTGGAGGTTCAAACGGCAGTCTCACGTGTCTCAGCAAGCCCCGAACCTGCAACGGAATGAAGTCCTATAATAAGAACCAATCACAATGGAACATTCAGAACAGTATAGAAATCCTTCTAACAAGTAAAGGAACTCACAAGGAAAACACCGGTATCTTATTTGCGTAAAATGGACCTCAAATGGACTCTAAACGGGTCAAAAACAGAGCTACTGACTCAAATCAAACGTTTGGAACAACTTCCAGACATCTTAAAAGTGTCCAAAAACTCACCTCAAGCTCTGCGTCGACCTCAGACGTCCAGGAACTCTTCTGAACCATTTGGACCCAGCTCCAAACGTCCGACCTCCTCTCTGGACGTCTAGAAGTGCTTCCAACCAACTGGTAAGCCGTCCAGACGTCTGAAATGCGTGGGAGGGCATACCCCGCGCCTTCCCAAGCAAATCCTGCATGCCACCAGCAAAATCTTCTCAAAATGGCCATGCAAAGCGTAGTTGCGGAGTGACATGCATGGCCGTATCCATAAAGGGAACGTACCTTCAGAAGACCTCTCTTCAGACGTCTGCAACCGCCTCTAAACGTTCGCACCGTCGTTTAAATGTCACTCCAGACATCTGATTCTGGGAAAAACGCAGAACCAGAACCTGCTCCCACTCGCTTTCGCCATACGTGGCCGCAGCTTGCCTCCTCGCTTGCAGCTCTGGCCGCAGCGGTGTCGGGGATGACTTCCCCGACGCACTCCTCCTCCCGCATGCGTCGATCCAGCGGTGCGCCCTCCAGTGAGCTCCCACATGAGCTTGCGAGCTCAACTCCTCTTCTCCTCACGCCACTCCTCCTCGTTGCCGCCCTCACGCTCACTCGTGTTGGTGCTAGAGCACCACGATCATTTGTTTTGATGATAACAAAACACGTGTTATTTAACATTTGCACTTGGAGTCTTAGATTTCAGGTCAATTGCAAATGTAGACGTATTTAGACAGAATTCGAGCTCGCATTCAGGACGGATTGGAGGAGCTTGATGGAGAACAGAGGAGATTCGCGAGGAGCGCTAGATTGAAGATGGAAGGACAAGAAGAATAGGATAGAATTTTGTTTAATCCTTTCATGTACTTTTATCTTTATTTTGCTTGCTCTTTTTATTTCCTTAGAACATTATGTTAAAGAGCCTCAAAGTACCCTAACAGTAGTCCTAGGAACACCTGCACAACCCTAGGATACTTAGATTTTCTGTAGAATACTTAGAAAACCAATATAGGGTTCCAACAGAGTTTCCAGACGTCTAATTCCCAAATCAGATGTCTGATAAAGTGTTTTAAGACGTCTGACTATTGATTCAGACGTCTGATAACTATTAGGCTGGACATAGTTAGTTCTGTCTGATGAAATCAGACGTCCAGACCTTAGACCAGACGTCTTAGGAGACGTCTGATGACTTTGCCAGACGTCCAATTAGTGGACCGTTGGCTGGCTTAGCAAACAGTCAAGAATGTGACCGTTAGAGCCTTATCAGACGTCCATAGGACTTTACAGACGTCTGATAATTGACCGTTTTGCCTCAGCTGACCCAAAATCTCTTCTCAGAGATTTTCTAGCCGTTGCAACGTTTGGAAATCCATTCCCACAGAAAAAGTAGGTTTCCAGACGTCCAGACATAGTGCCAGACGTCCTATATGTCGTCTGATGGACTTGCACAAGAACCCTGTTTAGATCTGTTTCAAGTCAGGAAGGAACCCGCCCAAAATCAGTCGTCTGACCTTGAAATCAGACGTCTTAAAGTGGTATTCCAGACGTCTGATGCCAGAATTAGACGTCTGATAATCCTGTCAGTGCAATGATTGTTCCTGATTTCGGGCTGATTCACTTGAGCTTTGCACCCAACGGCTATAGAACCTTTCCTAAGCCTTCCAAAGCCTTACTAAGGCCTCTATAAATAGAGGGGAACCTTTGCAACACAAACACACACCAAGATACACCTAGCTACACACTTTCACACTCTTTTGTGTCCAAAAAGACTCTCTTGCTCTCCAAGCTCTAATTCTTCATCTTGAGAGCATCAAGCTTTGCGCACCCGCTCTCCCGCCGTAGTTCACGAGAGCGACGTAGCGCCGTCGTGTTGTTCACGCATCCGCGTTGCCGACGCACTCCTTGCAAAGGAGAGTTTCTTAATTCCTATAGAAGGTTAGGTTTAAAATTACTTTGTTGGCTCTATAGGATTGTTGTTTATTTTATCTTTGTTATTTGGTTGGGTATTCGCTTTGCGAATTCCCGTCTCCTTCGAGGGACAAAATCCTTCTCGTGAAGAGAAGGGGTTGAGGAATGCTACCCTCGCACTTGTAGCGTGGTTGTAATTGAGGTTGAATCACCCTCGTTTAAAGTGATTCGTTTAGTGGATTTTGATCAACTTGGTTGATTGGAAAATCCTAACTTGAGAGGGTTAGGTGGTGGTTTTCACCCGATTTGGGTTTTCACCTAAAAATACTTGTGTACTTATGTGTTTGTCTATTTTGTGAGATTGTTTATATTTATTTCCGCAATTATTACGTCACCCCCTCATAGTAGGAAATTACAACTCACTCGCGCTAGCTCTCTTGCTGGGGTGGAGAGGAAGAGAGGAAGGTGGATGGAGTGGGGAGAACGAGAGAGGGGGAAGGGGGTTTATAAGGTTGGTGGGTTAGGGTTCACTGGAGGCGGGGAGAGAGAGAAGAAGGGAAGGAAAAAGAGAAGGTACTATCTGCACGCAGCCTGCGCGAAGACGCGAGCTCATGTCCAAAAATTTTGGTTTCCAGACGTCTGGGAAGGTGTCCAGACGTCTGACATACAGTCCAGACGTCTTAAAAGGCTCAAGACAGAACGGGTCTTTACTCCTGGAGTCTATGAGCAATGTTCGAGCACACTCTTGAAGAGTACGGTTCTTTCTCTCAACTACCCCATTTTGTTGAGGTGTTCGGGGGAAAGAAAATTCATGAGCAATACCATACTCTTGACAAAAATCATCAAACAAGGAATTTTCAAACTCGCCCCCATGATCACTACAAATATGAGTGATTTGGTAGCCTTTTTCAGTTTGAACCTTCCTACAAAAAACTGAAAAGATAGAAAATTCTCCACTTTCTCAATGGGAACTTGCAATCTATCGTCAATCTTTCTAAGTTCTTCCATCTTTTTCAAGAATCTTCGGGGCAACGTATTAGTAAAACCAAAAGCCAATGCTTCATTGGTAACCACTTCCCCTCTAGCAGAATTTCTAGGATCCTACAACTTCTTGACATCCAACTAGGATCCTTCCCCTTTCAATATTTGGAATGTCCGATTTTTCCTGGGAGAGCCAAAAATGTGTATTTCTCTCATATCACTGATAAGATCCAATCTAAACTTGCAAGATGGAAAGCAAACCTTCTTTCTTTTGCATCCTGACTGATGCTTATCAAACATGTTCTTTCTTCTATTCCAATTCATATTCTCTCTATTCTAGATGTGCCAAACTCCATCCTTAGGAAGTTGGATTCTATTGCCGTTGCCTTCTTCTAAGGTGATACTAATTTGGACAAACATCATCATTGGATTTCTTGGAAACAGATTGCCCAACCTCTAGATGTGGGAGGTTTAGGGATCCATAAGCTCAACCTATTTGTGACTGCTCTCAAAATGAAGCGGGTTTGGAAAATTTTCTTCTCTAATTCTCCCTATTCCAACCTCATGACTCAGCTATATGGTAAGTCTCTTCCTGTCACTCGTACTCTTCATGCTACAGTCAGGCATCTTTGGGAAGCCTTCCTCTATGAAACCATTAATTCAATGGGAGGTTCATGAAGAGAAAATCGATTTTTGGATGGATCTTTGGGTTGGGGATGCTGCTGTATGTGATTTTCTTCCTGGTCCTCCTTCCCCAGCCCCAACTCCTATCAATTCCATCATTGACAATTTCCTTAACCACCCTCTCTCTGTTTATCTCCCACATTATATTTGCTCTAAAATCTCTGAGACTACTCTGGACCACAACAAAGATGTGCCTATTTGGACTCCCAATTCTACGGGGAATTTCGCGGTTGCCTCTATTTATCTTAATTTCTTCAAGAACTCTCCTATTAATTTGGCCGCCAAGGACCTATGGAGCCTTAAGCTGCCGCTAAGATTTTCTATCCTAGTTTGGAGAATTCTTCATGCCGCTGAGATTGTCTGTGGAGCCTTAAGCTGTCGCTGTTTTAGTGCATGGCCATCAGACGACATACAGGATGTCTGAAAACCTATTGTACTGTGGAAATGGATTCCCAAGATAGGTTAACGGCTAAGAAATCTGACAAAGGAGAGTTTGGGTCAGCCGAGGCTAAACGGTCACATATCAGATGCTTGGGGTCCTCTATGGACGTCTGATATAAGCCTAACGGTCATATTCCTCAATGTTTACTTCGTAGCCAACATTCAACTAATTTGACGTCTGGCGCAAATATCAGACGTCTTCTAAGACATCTGAACTAAGGTCTAAACATCTGATTTCATCAGCCAGAAGCTAAAAAGTCCAACCTAAGTTATTGGACGTATGAGTCAACAGTCAGACGTCTTAAAAGTCACTATCAGATGTCTGACTTCCAGATTAGACGTCTGATCAGGCTGTCAAAACCCTATTTTGATTTTCTAAGTTCTTTACGGAAAACCTAAATATCCTAGGGTTGTGCAGGTGTTCCTAGGACTACTTTAATGGTTCTTTGAGGCTCTTTAACATAAGATCTAAGAAAGAAATAAAGAGCAAAATAAAGAAACACAATTACATAGAATAAGATAAAAGGAAATCTATCCTATTCTTATCTTCACGCTTCTTCAAGTTATTGCTCCTCACGAAGCTCCTCTGTTCTCCATCAAGCTCCTCCAATCCGTCATGGATGCGAGCTCGAACTCTGTCTAAATACGTCTCCATTTGCAATTAACCTAAAATCTAAGACTTCAAGTGTAAATGTTAAATAACACGTGTTTTATTATCATCAAAATAAACGATCATGGTGCTCTAGCACCAACACTACATTCCCCGTAGGGTTCGCACATGAATTTCTTTTCTTATTCCGTATCTGGTTTGTTACATACAGAACAGGCATCCCAGTTTCCACAGTATAAGTTCATTTTTCTATTCATAACATATTTCATTTCAGGTAGTACAGGCAGCTTATGATTTACGTGCATCTTCTCTAGTGTTCATGTCACAACCTAGGGTTTAATCAATTAAATGTATTCTAAAGCATGTGTTTACTTCTTCCTAAGGTTCAGTTCACATCCTAGGTTCAACTAATTTTTATGCATGTACTTTATTAATTTCGAGATTAGGGAAAAATCACTCTACCAGGGAAACCAGGTGGAATGGGGGCTAGTACAGTAGTTCCCGATGTCTCCGCAGGTCCCATATACTCAACGGATGGGCGACATGTGACAGGGATTGACAGGTAAAAAGTGTTCGAAAAGACATGGACAAAGTACCATTACATAGAAAAACTCACATGGAAACCAGAGACATTTCGTTTGCGGAAAACTGACATCATTTGGGCCCTGAACGGCCCCAAAAACACCACCCTGACCAAAATCAAACGTCTAAGAAGAGTCCCAAACGTCTTAAACGTACTCAAGGACTGACCTTGCTCAGGGCACCTTTCCCAGACATCTGGGACTCGGTGCAGACATCTGGGAGTGGCTTCAGTCATCTAGAAACACGTCCAGACGTCTGAAACTACCTCGATCTTCATGCCAGTGCACTTCCCAACCTCTGATGCACGTGCATGCACAATCAGAACTTTGAAGGAAAAAATAAATTGAAAATATGCACTATCAAACGTCTGGAACTACCTTAGGACGTCTGACAAGACGTCTGACGTACTTCGCAGACGTCTAATTCCGCAAAACCGTTAGCGAGTTCTTCTCCGTAAGCTGCTGCAACTGCAGCAGAATTTGCTACCGCATCAGCGGCAACTCTCCCCTCCCACACACACCCCTCTGGCTCTCTGCTCTCCTTCTCCTCTCGGTTGTGGTTTGTGGAGGATGGAGGAGGGACGAAGGGGTTTAAATGGAGGAGGAGGTATGGGGGAGGGAAAGGTCTAGAGAGGGAGGTGAGGGTCCCACACCGTAGAGGGACGGCGCGGCGTGCAGGGTATGGGGGAGAGAAAGGGGGCGTGTACGGTGAGGAGAGGTGGTAGGGAAATTGCAGGGATGTCCTTGCAATTTCCCTCTCCCCCTCACAAACCCTCAAAACAAAAGATAAGAAGGTAAAAACTACAGGAAAACCCCTACGGGTTCCAAAAATTCCAAACGACTCCAGAAGAGGGTCATTTAAATTGGATTCGTCCCTCTAATGGCTTGAAGATTAATTCTACTGTCCATCGCAGGGGTTCTTTCTTGCATATGGGTTGGATTTTGCGCGACCAGAATAGTGATTTCATGAAAGGTGCTTCTTGCAGGGTCCCCTACATGTCAAAGGAGAAAGCGCTGATTAGGACGTTTATTCATTCTCTCTCCGCTGTTGATGGGACCTCCATGCTGCATTTAGAATCTGACTCCACGTTGCTATACTACTGGTGAGATGGAAAGGTCTCTACTCCTTGGATGCTCAAATAGGATTTCAACTTATTGAAGACTTATCAACGGCGGATCAGCTCATTCTCATATATCTTGCCTGCAGCCAATGCTCTTGCCTTGTATTTTGCAGATTTGGCATCTGGAGACTGGAAGGTTCTTTCTGACCCTACACAACTGGCTCCTAAAGCTAAGGGTCTTATTAGACTTGATTACCTCCGGTTTCCTTATGTTATTTCCTTAGTCTGATGTTTGTTTTGCTTTGGTTGTGCTTTCTGTACTAGGCCACGAGTCGTGATCCTTTTTATTTGTACTTGATAGGTTTTGGGTTGGTCCCCCTACCTCTTCCTTTGTTCCTTAGGAGTGAGGGATGAATAAGATCTACTCCTACTTTTTCCAAAAAAGAAAGTTATTAGTAGCTCTGTTTGTTTACCAGGCTAATTGAAGTTGTGTTGGATTAAATAGTTAACCTATCACTTAACCTAATCTACACTTGGAAAAATTTTAAACAATTAAAATTTACTTATTTCACTATTTATTTCACTCATTTTCTATTTATTTAATTATTTTTAATAAAATTATTTAGCAAACTTATACTCTTGCAAAACAGGTCTAAGAACGTAGTGCTCAGTAAAATATTTTTATCAACATCATTAATAATGTAGTATTAAATTAATTATATGTTTAAATTTATTTCCTGATGTCACAATCTTATTTCTTGAGAGAGAGAGAGAGAGAGGCATTCTGGATACTTATTGCTACACGTTTGAAGTTATCCTCCTCCCAATTCCATCTTCCAAATTATCCCAAAATGCTTCCTATCAATCCAGTTGAGTGTGGTGGTCGAGCAAGAAAATAAAAAAAAGGAAAAATCAAAAAACTATCTAAATTAAAATGTTACTCCGTCGTAATTGCGGTGGCCCTGTCATCTATTGCAGCAATAAAATAAATTTTTTCCCTGCGGACGGCGACAGATGGATATTATCTTTTCCGTGAAATCGAAATGATTCGATTGTGCAACCAGACAACTTGGAATTTTTTACGTGTTGTTCATTAAAGCCTCCGAGCTATAATTTCGTTGGCCACTACTCTGAATTTTGCAGGATGTTGCCAAGTCGGAACTCATGTCTTCCCCCTCACCCCACAGGTTTGACACGATGGTTTCTCCACAATTTCAATCATATAAAAGTGAGCTTTTTAGAAAAATATCATTAAAAACTTTTTAAATTATTTAAACATCATGAAAATTATTTATTTACGTAAATATTAATTCCAGTGTTACTCCTCATGTCAATTAAGGTAAAATTTGAAACACAATAATTCTTTTAGCAATGCAAATATAAAAGCATAAATTAATGATCCAAATTTTATCTCCATCGATATAAAACTTGATATTTTATGTGAATGAAGGGAAAATTTTTATTGGTATTTATATAAATGTGAATTTTTTTATAATATTTAAGTGATTTTAAATGTTCTTTATGTTATTTATCTAAGTTTCCTCTTATATGTACATTTAGATCCTTATCTCTTAAAAGTAGTGGTGAATGTTAAAATCATTAGATTCTATAAATTTGGATGATTCTGGCGTTAAAAGAAACTGCCCTCTCCCTCCTTTTAAAGGTTAAAACCACATAGGAAATTATATTAAGTAAAAACCAAGTTTCACCAACAGATTTAAACTGGTCTACTGGCAAATAAGTAAAACAAGAGAAATTTCACGATACAAAACATTCCAAAACTTGTTTAACTATGTAAGAAATTGATTGTCATTTAAATAAATGTTTGAAATTGTCAATTGACTCAATGGAATTTTTTCCTTAAATGACCAATGCCGATTTTCCAAACTCCTGATTTGCAAGTGAGATTCCGTGTGCCATGATGTGATCACTTTCGCCAGTATCTCCATTATAGAAGACTCAGCATGCTATACCTATCAGAAATAAACTTTTTATGTAGTTCCTCCCTAAAAATTCAATATCACACATATATGCTTAGATTTATCGTATACACATTTGCCATCATGAAGTTCCTTGATTTTACAGTAATGACCCTTAGAGAAAAATTATAAATTAACCATACCTAAAGCCAATTTAGACCAATTAAGGGTTACTTATGATATCGGTTCATTTAAAATTGGCAACTAATCAAAATGATAAGAAAATAATAATAATAAAAAAAAAGAGAATCTATATGCTCTATATACTCTGCGTCACACCTACACTCTAGCAAACTTGTTAAAATTCCCATGCTACCCTTCTGGATGTTAGTTCGCATTGCTCATCCATTTTCTAGAGTATATATATATTATCTTTGTTGCATCCACAATTCTACAAAATCCACAAAATTCCTATTCCACCCTTCTAAACTTTAGATAATGTTACAAAGAAAATGGTGAGATAAGCAAGGGATATATATATATATATATATATATATATATAAAGTTCAAATTCCAAAGATAGTAGAAGTTGGTATACATATAAAAAAGCATTTTTTTTACATATTTTTTAATTAAAAAATCATGTACTTGTCATGTGTACATCTTAATTCACCATCGTAAATTACATTTTTCAATAATATTTCACAGATCCATGATGGCTTACAATGGTGCATACATAGAATTATTCAAGGAAAAATTTCTAATGAGTGAAAGTGTAATTTGGAGAGTTAAAATCTTTACAATTTTATGTTAAATCTACAATTTGTTTTACTTTGTCATTTATGATGTCTATTTAATTTTTTTACATAATGTCGTTGTTTCAAATTTGGTTCCTATAGGATTAGAACTATAAGTATACAAATGTGCAAATCTCTAATTGTTTCTTTGTGCAAAACACAGGTATTCACTAATTTTGTCGAGATCTAGATAACGTTTAAGAGTTATTTAACATTGAAGTGACGAAAGGCAAAATGCACATTCACTTGAAAAATAGGATAAGAAAGATAAGAATACGTAATTAATTATTTTACCTTTTCCGTCAAAATTCAAAAATACTAAATTTCTTGTTAGTGCTTAACTTAAAGGCTCCTGAGTAAGGGATATCAACATTTTGAAACTACATGCATAAATGTAGAACACTTGGGGTAATTTCTGTGAGAGTGATGGTTTACCAGCCTTACACATAAAAATTCACATTGAATGATGAAACCTATTATGTACACTTCCTAAACAATAGGACTTGTTTCAGGAATTATCTTAGGACCTTCTTAATGTATTACTCCAAAATACAAGATGCTTCCTTATCGAAGAGGTTGGTACTGAAGTTACAAAGACAAGTTTTCTCCTGACTGGAACAACAACAATTATGGAGCATTTGCTTTGACCTCGACTAAATAGATCTTCCAATTTTAATATTCTATAGTACTTTTGACCCCGAAATTTTCCTTTACCTGTTCGGTCGGCCTCCAAAAAATAAGGGCATGGTAAGTTGGAGATGATCAATTACAGCCCACTCTCAATAAATGAATGAAGCAATAAAATCCTTTGTTTGAAGAAGTACATGTCTTTATTGTACATGTTCTTGGCAAGATCTGAGCCATAACATCTTAAGGATTGGAACGATGTCATACCTTACCACGAAAGAGAGAACATACATCACATACTCAAAGGGGTGGTGGAGTGGGAAGATAGATAGAAAAGGCAACCTCTCTACCATATCATCATCACCACTCTTTTTCATGAAAAGGCATCCTCTCTACTATATAATAATCACCATTTAATGCTGGACGATGTCCCCTTCTTCAAGGTAACCACCGATGGCCCTTGTTGCCCTCTTAGAACTTTCAATGGAAAAGTTTTCGGTGAGCCATCGTGTTCAGCAGTGGGCAGGTGTTATTTATAGACTCAGGTGTGGTACAATTTCATGGTAATACTTGAAAGGAAAAGTTTTAGTGTCTGCCACTTGATCTTTGCTACCAAGGAATTGTACATAAAAATTCCTTTTTGTGACTTTATCTTTGAAAAAATGAAAATCAATTTCTATATGTTTTATTCCGTAAGATATGTAGCACCAAGGTTATCACATCATAAAATTGAGATCTGCTTTAAATAGATATTATTACGACTTAATTTTCAAATCCCTACAGGATCCAAGACCGACTCGCCTCTGTGATTCCCTACTCAGAGGGGGTGAGATCAGTGTGACGTAAAAAAATGCGGAAAAGATAATAAACAATCTCACAAAATACAATCACACAAAATACACAAAGATTTTTAGGTGGAAACCCAAACCGAGTGAAAACCACCACCTAACCCTCTCGAGTTAGGATTTTCCAATCAACCAAATTGATCAAAATCCACTAAACGAATCACTTAAACAAGGGTGATTCAACCTCAATTACAACCACGCTACTTTATACGAGGGTAGCGTACCTCAAACCCCTTTTCTTCACGAGAAGGATTTTGTCTCACGAAGGAGACAGGAATTCGCAAAGCGAATACCCAACCAAATAACAAAGACAAAATAAACAACAATCCTATAGAGCCAATAAAGTAATTTAAACCTACATTCTATAGGAATTAAGATGCTTCCCTTTGCAAGAAGTGCGTCGACGACGCGGATGTGTGAACGACGACGCAACGTCGCTCTCGTGAACTATGGCGGGAGAGCGGGTGCGCAAATGCTGGATGGTCTCTAGATGTGAAACTTGAGCTTGAAGAGCAAGAGCTTTTCTAGGACACAAAAGAGTAGAAAGTATGTTGCTTGGGTGTGTCTTGTGTATCCAGGTGTATGTTAGTGTGCAAGAGGTTCCTCTCTATTTATAGAGGCCTTAGGAAGGCTTAGGAAAGGTTCCATAGCCGTTGGGAGCAAAGCCCAAGAGAATCAGGACGAAATCAGGAACAATGATTGCACTGACAGGCTTATCAGACGTCTAATCCTGGCATCAGACGTCTGGAAGATCACTTTAAGACGTCTGGGAACAACATCAGACGTCTGATTTTAGGCGGGTTTCTTCCTGACTTGGATCAGATCTAAACAGAGTTCTAGTGCAAGTCCATCAGACGACATACAGGACGTCTGGCACTATGTCTGGACGTCTGGAAACCTACTTTTTCGTGGGAATGGATTTCCAAGAGAGTGCAACGGCTAAAAAATCTCTGAGAAGAGATTTTGGGTCAGCCGAGGCAAAACGGTCATTTATCAGACGTCTTGAAAGGCCTAAGGACGTCTGATAAGGCTCTAACGGTCATATCCATGAGTGTTTGCTAAGCCAGCCAACAGTCCACTAATTGGACGTCTGGCAAAGTCATTAGACATCTTCTAAGACGTCTGGACTAAGGTCTAGACGTCTGATTTCATCAGACAGAACTACCAAGTTCAGCCTAAATGTTTATCAGACGTCTGAATCAACAGTCAGACGTCTTAAAACACATTATGAGACGTCTGATATTGGAATTAGACGTCTAGAAAGGTTGTTTGAACCCTATATTGATTTTCTAAGTATTCTACAGAAAACCTAAGTGTCCTAGGGTTGTGTAGGTGTTCCTAGGACTACTGTTAGGGTATTTTGAGGCTCTTTAAATTAAATCTAAGTAACAAAAATAAAGAGCAACAAAAGAAACGAAAAATACAAAAAGTACAAGAGAAGGAAATCTATCCTATTCTTCATCTCCTTCTTTCTTCAATCCATCGCTCCTCGTGAATCTCCGTTGTTCTCCATCAAGCTCATCCAATCCGTCTTGGATGCGAGCTCGAACTCCATCTAATCATGTCTCCATTTGCAATTGACCTAAAATCTAAGACTCCAAGTGCAAATGTTAAATGACATGTGTTTTGTTATCATCAAAACAAATGATCGTGGTGCTCTAGCACCAACAATCTCCCCATTTTTGATGATGACAAAACCATAAATAATAATGCAAAAAATCTTCCCCCTTTTTGACATTATCAAAAAGGTTTGATTGATTTTAAATCACCTATAACTCCCCCTTAAAAATTGACAATTAGGCTCATAAATTTTAACTCCCTCTATCTAAATGCTAATAATAAGAGGATAAGGTAAAGGGTTTTGCCTCACCTACCATGGCCAATAAAATGGTCCAAATGGTGGTGGTGGATGCCACATAGGATGGGGCTCCCATCCGTAACTTGGAGGCCCGGGCATCGGCGTCGATCTCCAGTCTGGCGGTCGACGTGTGGCGAGATCAATATTTGTTCGCCGTCTCGACGGTCTTCTTGTTCTCCTCCTTGGTCTACTCCTTGGTTCTCCCAACTCGAGTTGACCAGCCTTGAGCTAGTAGGTCCAGTCCTTCGTGTTGTAGTTATCCCTAAAACCTACAAAACAAGATTCCAAATTTTTCTTCGGTATCCAAGTGAGCTTGGATCCGGATCTGTTAGCGGGTCTCCTTGACGGAGATCCTTTCTCAACCTTAGGGCTATAAAAATTATCTACTTTGTTGATTAATTTGTTAGAGTTTTCCCTAAGACATGTAATTTCCTTTTCTATAGCATGGATCTTAGTTTTAAAATCACAGATTTCTAACTTTAAACTATCATTTTCCTCAATCAATTTATTATTTTCATTGATGAGTGATGAGAACCTCGTCACAAACCCTAAACTAGCACCATTTAACCCTGATTTGCAAGAAAAAACTCCTACATAACCTTAGAAAGGCTTGGCTCAGAGAGATTCTGAGTTTGCAAAGAAAACATAAACTGAGGGGTAAAAATGCAATTTCACCAATCCAATCTGAAAACAAGGTAACACAGGGTCCAAACATAGGTCAAAACAACCTAATAATAAGAAAAGTGGGATGAAATGTCTCAACAAGGGCTACAGCAACTCCGAAGAATTAAATGACATCCTGTAACCCTAAAAACAAATCCACTTAAATACACGAGGTTCGAGGTAGAGAAAAAATCAAATAAACCCTTTAAAATTCATAGAAAAATAATCTCTAAGGTTTAGAACCTTCAATTTGACCTTAGAAATCCATTTTGACTTACATTGAGAACTATGCCTAATTAACAACTTAATTTAGGTTTTTACGTAAATTTACCGGTCAAATAAGGTTTAATCTAGAAATAAAATTCACCATCAGAATCCTTAGGTCCTAATTAGTCATGTATAAAAACTTGAGCCTAAGAAGAAACCTTCTTGACCAACTTTACACTTTGGTCCTCATATATTTACTTTTTGGCCCTCAACTTTTGAACCCTCACATTTTAGCCCCTAACTCTCCTTCGTTCTTTGCGTTTAGGTCCCTCCTGCAAAACCTGAGTAGCACCATGCTCCGGCGACCTTGCGCGGAGCATGGCGCCGCGCAGGGTAAGGGGGGGCCTACCAAGTCAAATGGGGGTGCCAAATGGGGGTGCCCTACGTCGTCAGCCGTCGTAGGAACACCACCCTGATGGCTGCAACCACCCATACCGACCGTGCGAACGCACGGACGGTATGGGTCTCCTTGCTCCGACATCCTCCGGCGAGGGAGGCACGTCGCCTCCCTCCGCCCTCCTCTCCGGCTCTGCCTCTATAAATACCCTCGTCGCTCCGCCGTTCTTCCCAGCTTGGATCTGACGGAGAAAACCCCCACAACTTTCCTCTCCTCCCACTCCGGCAGAAGCCCTCCAGCTCCGGCGGTTCTTCCTCCTCCTCTTCGCTCTGCCGCAATACTAGCAGCAGAGACTTCTTCCTGATTCTCCTCCGCGTCGCGCAATACCGGCGCGCGCTGCTTCAACCCCGTCGTCGCCGCCGTCCTCCCCCACTGGGCATTTCTTCTCCAGCTCCGGTAGGTACGAGCCGGCAGCCTCTTCGTCCCCTTCGTCACTTTAGCTAGGTTAGAATTAGTCTTCTCTATCCCCTCTTTCTTTTCCTCCCTATTTTTACAGTCAATTACACCCTCGACCGACCCGACCACCGTCATCTTCCACGCCTCCAGCCAACCTCCGGCGAGTCGCTCCCATCATTCCGCCACTCCACACGACTCGCCGACCCTCACAAAACCTCCACCTCATCACACCGACCAACTTCCGCCCCTCCACTAACACTCCTCACCTCCACAACACTCCCCCGAACAAACCCATTCCCCCGACCACAGTCCGAACTCGGGCAGTCCCTTAGGCTCCACCCCGCCACCTGCAGACCCTCCGACCACCTTCGCCGTGCTACGGCGAAGGTCCTCCGCGTATCTGATTAGGCCGAGAGGCCCTTTCTCTGTAAACAGGAACTTCGCTCGCCGCCGCCATTGCTGAGGTGAAGAAGCTCCTTCGACCTGCTGCTCCAGGCACGCCACGCCCAGATCAGGCTCCCAGGCTGCGTGGGGTGTCTTCGCGAAGTGCCAGGCTGCAGTTGAGGCGAAGCCCTCGCATGAAGCCTCGACTGCCGCTGCTTCCTCCGCGCAGGTGCCCAAATTGGGGTGGGACATTTAGTCCCACCTCGGAAACTCGCAGAGGCGCGCGGGCGCTTAAAGGCAAAAAGTGCCTTAAGTTGTTCGCCTCAAATCACGGGGTGAGGTCCCCTTCACCCGCCCGATTATCCGGCCTCGTCCGCGCTCACGCCCCGCGGACCTGGCCCGACCCGATTAGCCCGACCTGCACTCCTCGCCCACCACCGCACGCCGGTGGGCCTGGACCTGGGCGCGACCTGCGTACCCGACTATCCGGCAGCTCTGGGAGAGCTATCCCATGAGTGAATTCTGAGAGAGAGAGATGCGGGGGAGGGTAGAGTAGGTTTTGCCCTCTGACGAAAACCTTGAAGTGTGCAGGCACAGGTGAAGAAGAAGAAGAAGAGAAGGCAGGAAGAAGAAGAAGAAAGCCACAGAGGAAAGAAGAAAAGACACACTGTAGCAGCAGCAGTTTAAGTCGTCTGATTGGAAAATCAGACGACGTCCTGAAGGCAAAGAAGAAGAAGAAAAGAAGAAACAGGACCGCAAGGAAGAAGAAAAAGAAAGAGACGGACAGAAAGAAGAAGAACAGAAGGAAGAAGACAAAGAAGAGAAGCAAAAGACGAAGAGAAAGAAGAATGCACTTGGCCGAGAAAAGAAAGAGCATAAGAAGAGGAAGCAGACCGCAAGAGAAGAGAAGGAAAAAGAAGAAGAAGGCTAAGAAAGAAGGACTGCGAGAAGAAAGAAGAAGAAAAAAAGAGAAGAGAAAAGAAGACAGACGAGAAAGAAGGAGAAGCCAACAAATTCTCTCTCTCTCTCTCTCTCTCTCTCTCTCTCTCTCTCTCTATTTTTGTCATAAGAATAAACACTGTACTTCTAGAATATGACTTGCTCCCTGAGTTCGACCTCGGGAACTCTTTTATTTCCGAGTAATAAATTTTTAATTGTAACGGCAACCGTAGAGCCGTCTTATCCTATACTACAATGACTTTACTATAAGAGACGCGTCGCGGTTGTCCCCGTTAACAATTTTGGCGCCGTTGCCGGGGAGCAACGGCTATTCTAGAAGCTTTAAATTTCTTTCAAGAGATTGCTAATCTTTTTCTCTCTTATGTGCAGGTAAAAATTGGAAGAGCAACCGCACAACAAACACTCTAACAAAACAGGTAATCTTCATCAGCCCTTTCTTAACTCCCTTAAAATCTAAAAAGAACAAAAAGAAAAATCAACTTAGGGCTACCTGCATCATACATAGTAATTCCTCAAAGTTGCCTAAATTTTTCATTTCAACACATTGTAACTATTCATCCAACTAAGGTAACTAGGGCTAAAACCTTCTGGATTGAGCCCTGGATACTACATTTTTTGAGGCAACTAAAATGAACCAATTAGAGCCAACTCAAGGATTGAAAAGCTAGGGTTTTTAGAGACACACCTTCTATTAACAAAGAAAAGATCTTCCCAAAAAGAGGTGTACTTAAACCTTGTTTGAAAGGATCTATACAAGAGAAACCCTAAACAATTAGCTCTCTAAACACTTGAACCCTAAAAGAATGGACCCAAAAGCTCTCAAAAGAACAAGAGGTGAAGTTGACCCCTTGGGTCAACCAACCTTAAAATTAGGTCACTTCTTCACTCAAAAATACCTAAAAGTTCAAGTGAAACATTAAGCACCCCGATCTTAAACTAAAATTGGTAGACTTAAGAGGTCAAGATCCCCATTCTGGTCTACCTGGAACCGCAGTAACAAGTGAGGTCGGGTGGGGGAAACCTTGTAACCCGTGGGGACGCTCTACCGTATAGGGGTCTTCGCGGGACTCACCCTCTCTGGCTGCCCAGGTAATTCTCAGATGGACAATCTTTCTGATCAAGGGGTCCATCTGCCCCGCACCTCTATAGTCACCCAACAATTTTTGGGTGTCTTGATTGGGTCCAGCACCTGCTTATCTCATCCAGTCCTTCAGTGTTTGGCAGGAGGTCCTTGAAACCTCCTATAGAAATTCACTCTCCCCGAGGCTAAGCCTCGGCTCCCTTGTTTTTGCAGAAATCATTCACATAGCCCCTCTTTCCTCTGATTCTGAACAAAATCCCCTTCTTCCATCTTGATTCAAACTTCGATTCTATATCTTGATTCCACCACCTGATTCAAAGATGCAGCCACACCAATTAAGACTACCATTCAAAAAACCTGAATATCTGAGATCCATGAAAGATAAGATGATTGAGGATGCCCTTGAATTTTATGAAATCAAATGTAAACCCTCAACACCAATAGAAAACATTCAGGTTGATGTCCCAACAACCACAGCTTTCATCATAAACTGTGCCCAAATTCTATTGACAGAAGTTACAAAAGGATCAACCCGAGATATGCTCATGACAGGATACATTGAGATAGAAAAAGTACACCAATCTGAATACCTTCAATGCTTGACAAATCCTGTACTTTGGGAACAACACCAAGATGCCCTTATAAAACAGGTAGAAATGATGAAATCAGTAGAACAAATTATCAACCAGAAATACCCGCATATACCAGAAACAGAGGATGAACCATCTTGTAACAGTAGTAAGGAACAATCCAGTTTCCCAGATCTCGGGACTGAGACACAAAGTGGTTGTGGAATCCCAACCCAGATAGAAGACAATGTTGAATTAGGTTGGGATATTGCAGGAGAACACAATGATGAGCCAAACTTAGACCATGAATTGCCAAGCCTAGAATTCCAAAACTCCTGCAATAATGAGATCAGAACTGAACCTTTTGAGGGTATAAATTCCGTCCCTTATTTTGATAAGGTGGCCCTCAAAGTTTATTCGGACTTAGGTTCTAATAATTCTACCCACATCCTAAGCCTAGAACCTAGATCTGAAACTTATTGGGAAGATTATGAGGCCCCTTATGAGAAAGATCAAATTTTTACAGAATATGATTCCGGGCCTCTATTTGATGAATATCCCTCTCCAACATCCTCAGGAAATTTGATCGATTTTTCAAAAGTCATGCCAATTTATGATACAGAAACTGAGGAGTTGGATGAGCAAGGTTTTAATTGGGTCTATCCTACCAGCTTCGAGCTTTAGCCTAGACAGAATACCTTTTTAAGTCCAGAATTAACATATAGGCTAGACCCCAGTCAGGCTGCTGATTCCACATCTGATGATTTATGCTGCGGTGGAATTCATAATCATGAATCTCATTTTTGCAAACTCTCCGACAACTTCAGCTCCGACTATAATTGTGGAGAGATTCTCCTTCCTGAACACGCCAGGCCCATCTACGACCTCAGTTCACATGACTCTAACTCCGACTCTGAGGTCCTGATTCCCGAGATCACTGATAACACAGAATCATTCATTTTCGATCCTCAGGAACCAAAAATAGAAAATGTCAAGAGTGATTGCAACCCAGAATTCAAATCTTTTCTCAATTCAGATTTCTTTCATCCTACAGACACTCTTCAGGCATTTGATAGTTACCCAGAGGACTCTTTACAGAAAATCACCTGTCATTCCTTTCTAGAAGAGCCCTCATACACAGTTGCCACCTCGTCTGCACACACAGAACTAATCAAAACCTCTTCCCAACCCCGACCCGCAACCGGACTCAATTTCTATTCAGATTCACCTCTCACCGAGCCGATTGCATTTCCACATCGGGTTTGGAACACTGATCAGACTACATATCATGCTCCATCATTCTCTGATCACCCCTGTAGGGTTTCCGCGTCATTCATTGATTATTCTACGGGTCCCTACTCTGACCAGGCTAATTCGACTCAGCCAAACCCTGCGTTTTCACTTCCACATCCATCTGAGCTTCATAGTATATGGTGGGTTCCACACCTTTTTATCCACATCTATCAACCCACCAGATTGATTGGGTTTGGGCTGCATCATCAGCCTGTTGATCTGAACAAACACCTGGTTGGACCAACCAGGCTCTTAATCAAGGTGCTTGTATTACAAAACTCTGCTGATTTCACCATCCCCTCTCCATCGCATTTCCCGCTTGGCTAAAGGCATCAAATTTAGCGCTCAACGGGAGGCAGCCTGTCATTCTCCTTAAAAACCTGAAACCTTTTCTAAAACCTTTGTGCACTTGAAATTCACACTTTAGGACAGCCGACTCCACCTCAGGTGCTTGCATCTGAGATTAAAAATCATCCGCAACAGTCACCCCGACCCATTCACTCATCAAAACATCTGTCCTAATGTATGAATTAAGTTGAATAAAAACCCCCTAAGTTACAATAAGGACATTGCAAATCTTAGGCATGGGAGGGTATGAAAGTGCAAAATGTGTAAGAAAAGGTTTCAAACAAAAAATTCACATATGCCAAAAACACCATAAAAATTAAAAATTTTTCGAAAAAGAATAAGAGAATAAGAGGAGAAAGGAAATTTTGTGAAGGAGAAGGAAAAAAAGAAACAAAAGGAAAAAAGGAAAACAAAATATGAGAAACAAGTGATAGTCATTAGTAAGGAACTAAAGAATTAACCTAAGTTCTAGACCTCATTCAAGAAAATAACTGAAAAGTGCATAATGAGATTAGTAAGAACACAAACCTTAGGCATTCTTGAATAGACTCTTAGTATCCATTAAGATCTGGACACTCCTCAAGAAGTTGAGGAAAATGAAAAGCTGAAGTATTAGGTCTAAGGCTTAGGGAGTATTTGGCCTCATTAACTAATTTTTGATTTACGGGACTCAGTAACCTATGCACCCTAACCTCACACACAGCCTGGTTCAGTAAGCGTAAAAATCAAAATCACGCAGAAGCGTCACAAAATTCTGAAAAGTACACCTAGAGTAGGAGCGGCCGATCAACACAAGTTGATTTGGACTAGTTCCCAGCGCGGAGAGGCGGGAAATCCCCTCAAAGATGCATAACAAAATATCATCTCCTCGGTGCTTGTCTCTTAGGATATTCACATATCCTACTGGGGGCATGTAAGCACCCTGCTGGTTCAGATTCCATGGATGGCATTATCACGAAGTGTCAACTGCCAGGGTCTGAATTCGGCCGCGGAACACCATGGATGGGATTATCTCGAAATCTCAATAGCCAGGGTTCTGTGGGTTGCCATGGGCGGTGCTATCTCGAAGCATCGATCGCCAGGAACCCTTGAGGATTGATGATGGGAGCAATGAATCTGATACAGACCGTGTTGAAAAGCCAATCCTAGGCTAGAACTAAAAAGAAAAAGAGAGAGAAAAACTCTCCAAACAAAAATACTTTCTACTTCTCTCTCTCTTGCAAAACGCACTGCGAACTAAACCAAGGCAAAAATCATTTCAAGCACGGGGTGCTTCAACCACAAAGTCCAATAAACCTTAGGTTAGTTCTTGTGGGTTTCAAACACCTTTGCCAAAGACTGAGGCTAAGGCTAGACAGATCTGGATCTTGGTTGGTACTAGAAGTACCTTTTAAGCCTATGGTCAGCATTCTAACCTAATCTAGGTTCAAATGAAAAGGCACTTATCTGAAGTGGTTATGAATATCATGGTCTAGACCAAAGGTTAAAACCTTAGGTTTTTGCTAAGGGACTAGTAAAAGCTAAGCATGGGGGTATGATGAGAACCTCGTCACAAACCCTAAACTAGCACCATTTAACCCTGATTTGCAAGAAAAAGCTCCTACATAACCTTAGAAAGGCTTGGCTCAGAGAGATTCTGAGTTTGCAAAGAAAACATAAACTGAGGGGTAAAAATGCAATTTCACCAATCCAATCTGAAAATAGGGTAACTCAGGGTCCAAACATAGGTCAAAACAACCTAATAAGAAGAAAAGTGGGATGAAATGACTCAACAAGGGCTACAGCAACTCCGAAGGATTAAATGACATCCTGTAACCCTAAAAATAAATCCACTTAAATAAACGAGGTTCGAGGTAGAGAAAAAATCAACTAAACCCTCTAAAATTCATAGAAAAATAATCTCTAGGGTTTAGAACCTTCAATTTGGCCTTAGAAACCCATTTTGACGTACATTGAGAACTATGCCCAATTAACAACTTAATTTAGGTTTTTGCGTAAATTTACCGGTCAAACAAGGTTTAATCTAGAAATAAAATTCACCATCAGAATCCTTAGGTCCTAATTAGTCATGTATAAAAACTTGAGCCTAAGAAGAAACCTTCTTGACCAACTTTACACTTTGGTCCTCATATATTTACTTTTTGGCCCTCAACTTTTGAACCCTCACATTTTGGCCCCTAACTCTCCTTCGTTCTTTGCGTTTAGGTCCCTCCTGCAAAACCTGAGCAGCACCATGCTCCGACGACCTTGCGCGGAGTATGGTGCCGCGCAGGGTAAGGGGGGAGCCTGCCAAGTCAAATGGGGGTGCCCTGCGTCGTCAGCCGTCACAGGAACACCCCCTGATGGCTGCAACCACCCAAACCGACCGTGCGAACGCACGGACGGTATGGGTCTCCTTGCTCCGACATCCTCCGGCGAGGGAGGCACGTCGCCTCCCTCCGCCCTCCTCTCCAGCTCTGCCTCTATAAATACCCCCGTCGCTCCGCCGTTCTTCCCAGCTTGGATCTGACGGAGAAAACCCCCACAACTTTCCTCTCTTCCCACTCCGGCAGAAGCCCTCCAGCTCCAGCGGTTCTTCCTCCTCTTCGCTCTGCCGCAATACTAGCAGCAGAGACTTCTTCCTGATTCTCCTCCGGGTCGCGCAATACCGACGCATGCTGCTTCAGCCCCGTCGTCGCCGCCGTCCTCCCCCACTGGGCATTTCTTCTCCAGCTCCGGTAGGTACGAGCTGGCAACCTCTTCGTCCCCTTCGTCACTTTAGCTAGGTTAGAATTAGTCTTCTCTATCCCCTCTTTTTTCTTTTCCTCCCTATTTTTACAGTCAATTACACCCTCGATCGACCCGACCACCGTCATCTTCCACGCCTCCAGCCAACCTCCGGCGAGTCGCTCCCATCATTCCGCCACTCCACACGACTCGCCGACCCTCACAAAACCTCCGCCTCATCACACCGACCAACTTCCACCCCTCCACTACCACTCCTCACCTCCACAACACTCCCCCGAACAAACCCATTCCCCCGACCACAGTCCGAACTTGGGCAGTCCCTTAGGCTCCGCCCCGCCACCTGCAGACCCCCCGACCACCTTCGCCGTGCTACGGCGAAGGTCCTCCACGTATCTGATTAGGCCGAGAGGCCCTTTCTCTGTAAACAGGAACTTCGCTCGCCACCGCCATTGCTGAGGTGAAGAAGCTCCTTCGACCTGCTGCTCCAGGCACACCACGCCCAGATCAGGCTCCCAGGCTGCGTGGGGTGTCTTCGCGAAGTGCCAGGCTGCAGTTGAGGCGAAGCCCTCGCACGAAGCCTCGACTGCCGCTGCTTCCTCCGCGCAGGCGCCCAAATTGGGGTGGGACATTTAGTCCCACCTCGGAAACTCGCAGAGGCGCACGGGTGCTTAAAGGAAAAAAGTGCCTTAAGCTGTTCGCCTCAGATCACAGGGTGAGGTCCCCTTCACCCGCCCGATTATCCGGCCTCGTCCGCGCTCACGCCCCGCGGACCTGGCCTAACCCGATTAGCCCGACCTGCACTCCTCGCCCACCACCGCACGCCAGTGGGCCTGGACCTGGGCGCGACCCGCGTACCCGACTATCCGGCAGCTCTGGGAGAGCTATCCCATGAGTGAATTCTAAGAGAGAGACGCGGGGGAGGGTAGAGTAGGTTTTGCCCTCTGACGAAAACCTTGAAGTGTGCAGGCACAGGTGAAGAAGAAGAAGAGAAGGCAGGAAGAAGAAGAAAGCCACAGAGGAAAGAAGAAAAGATACTGTAGCAGCAGCAGTTTAAGTCGTCTGATTGGAAAATCAGACGACGTCCTGAAGGCAAAGAAGAAGAAGAAGAAAAGAAGAAACAGGACCGCAAGGAAGAAGAAAAAGAAAGAGACGGACAGAAAGAAGAATAGAAGGAAGAAGACAAAGAAGAGAAGCAGAAGACGAAGAAAAAGAAGAATGCACTTGGCCGAGAAAAGAAAGAGCATAAGAAGAGGAAGCAGACCGCAAGAGAAGAGAAGGAAAAAGAAGAAGAAAGAAGAAGAAAAAAAGAGAAGAGAAAAGAAGACAGACGAGAAAGAAGAAGCCAACAAATTCTCTCTCTCTCTCTCTTTATTTTTGTCATAAGAAGAAATACTGTACTTCTAGAATACGACTTGCTCCCTCAGTTCGACCTCAGGAACTTTTTTATTTCCGAGTAATAAATTTTTAATTGTAACGGCAACCGTAGAGCCGTCTTATCCTATACTACAATGACTCTACTATAAGAGACGCGTCGTGGTTGTCCCCGTTAACAATGAGGTTATGATTTTATAATAATAGGTTATCAATTTTAGGATTAGCTTCTGTGTCCTTAAGTTATTTTTCTAACCTATCATTTTCATTTTTAAGAAAACTAAGGTTCTTTTTAATACTTTTATTTTCTATTCTTAATGATTTACTAACATCAAATAGTTCATTAAAAGCTTCTTGTAAATCGAAATTTACCTCGTTATCGGAGTCGCTTCCGCTTTCGCTGTCGCTATTGCTTCCTCTAGCCATGAAACCAAACCAAGCGGTTTCTTCTTCTTTTTCTTCTTCTTCTTCCTCCAAGCTCGAATCGTCCCAAGTGGCTTGGAACACCTTCTTCTTAGATTTCTTCTCCTTTTGGAGAAGAGGGCACTCTGGTCGCAGGTGCCATTTCTCGTTGCAGTGGTAGCAACGTCTAGGGCTCTTCTTCTCCTTCTTCTTCAATTCCCTACACAACTTGGAAAACTTTTTAAGTAAAAATTTAAAGTCTTCGTCGTCGGAACTTACGTCGCTATCCGACGCAGCTTTGAAGGCGAGAATCTTCTTCGGTTTAGCTCCGGTGTATCCTTCTTCTGCTTCAACTTAGTCTCGTAGGCCATTAGATTGCCTAGGAAATCTTCCATGTTGAGCTCCTCCACCTCGTTTGCCTCCTCAATCGCGGTGACCTTCTACTCCCATTCTGGTCCAAGGGAACGAAGAAGCTTTCCTTGAGGCTCCCCCTTGATGAAGGTCTTTCCTAAAGCTTTCAAATTATTTACTATGAGAGTGAACCTAGTGTTCATCTCACTTAAAGATTCGTTAAACTTCATAGAAAAAGATTTAAATTCTTGAAAAAGTAAATTTATTTTAGAAGTTTTTACCTCAGAGGTACCTTCGTGAGTTACCTCAAGTGTGTGCCAAATCTCGTATGCGGTGGCGCATTGCGAGATTCTGTTGAACTCCTCCGGGCTGAGCACGCAGTACAACGCATTCATAGCTTTCACGTTGAGTGAGAGTTCTCGAATCTACTACTGTGAGTAGCCTGCTGCGGGTCTTTCTGGGACGTTGAAGGGGGTCTCGCAACGGTCCCATATTGTAAATTCGGTGGCTTGAAGCCATGTCTTCATCCGTAACTTCCAGTAGCTATAGTTGTTCCCGTCGAAATAGGGTGGTCGGACGTTGGACTGCCCCTCGGAAATCCTGCTTGCGGAACTGCTCCCCTCCATAGGATCTTCGCCGGCGTGTAACGCCGATAATGCGAACCTGCTCTAATATCAATTGTGATTCCCTACTCGGAGGGGGTAAGATCAGCGTGACGTAAAAAAATGCGGAAAAGATAATAAACAATCTCACAAAATACAATCACACAAAGTACACAAAGATTTTTAGGTGAAAACCTAAATCGGGTGAAAACCACCACCTAATCCTCTCGAGTTAGGATTTTCCAATCAACCAAGTTGATCAAAATCCACTAAACGAATCACTTAAACGAGGGTGATTCAACCTCAATTACAACCACGCTACTTTATACGAGGGTAGCGTACCTCGAACCCCCTTTCTTCACGAGAAGGATTTTGTCTCACAAAGGAGACGGGAATTCGCAAAGCGAATACCCAACCAAATAACAAAGACAAAATAAACAACAATCCTATAGAGCCAACAAAGTAATTTAAACCTAGCTTCTATAGGAATTAAGATACTTCCCTTTGAAAGGAGTGCGTCGACGACGTGGATGTGTGAACGACGACGCAACGTCGCTCTCGTGAACTACGGTGGGAGAGCGGGTGCGCAAATGCTGGATGGTCTCTAGATGTGGAACTTGAGCTTGGAGAGCAAGAGTTTTTCTAAGACACAAAAGAGTAGAAAGTATGTTGCTTGGGTGTGTCTTGTGTATCTAGGTGTATGTTAGCGTGCAAGAGGTTCCTCTCTATTTATAGAGGTCTTAGGAAGGCTTTGGAAGGCTTAGGAAAGGTTACATAGCCGTTGGGAGCAAAGCCCAAGAGAATCAGGCCAAAATCAAGAACAATGATTGCACTGACAGGCTTATCAGACGTCTAATCCTGGCATCAGACGTATGATTTTAGGCGGGTTTCTTCCTGACTTGGATCAGATCTAAACAGGGTTCTAGTGCAAGTCCATCAGACGACATACAGGATGTCTGGCACTATGTCTGGATGTCTGGAAACCTACTTTTTCGTGAGAATGGATTTCCAAGAGAGTGCAACGGCTAGAAAATCTCTGAGAAGAGATTTTGGGTCAGCCGAGGCAAAACGGTCATTTATCAGACGTCTTGAAAGGCCTAAGGACGTCTGATAAGGCTCTAACGGTCATATCCTTGAGTGTTTGCTAAGCCAGCCAACGGTCCACTAATTGGACGTCTGGCAAAGTCATCAGACGTCTTCTAAGACGTCTGGACTAAGGTCTGGACGTCTGATTTCATCAGACAGAACTACCAAGTCCAGCCTAAATATTTATCAGACGTCTGAATCAACAGTCAGACGTCTTAAAACACATTATCAGACGTCTGATATTGGAATTAGATGTCTAGAAAGGTTGTTTGAACCCTATATTGATTTTCTAGGTATTCTACAGAAAACCTAAGTATCTTAGGATTGTGCAGGTATTCCTAGAATTACTGTTAGGGTACTTTGAGGCTCTTTAACAGGAATCTAAGTAATAAAAATAAAGAGCAATAAAAGAAACGAAAAATACAAAAAGTACAAGAGAAGAAAATCTATCATATTCTTCATCTCCTTCTTTCTTCAATCCATTGCTCCTCGCGAATCTCCTTTGTTCTCCATTAAGCTCCTCCAATCTGTCCTGGATGCGAGCTCGAACGCCGTCTAATCATGTCTCCATTTGCAATTGACCTGAAATCTAAGACTTCAAGTGCAAATGTTAAATGACATGTGTTTTGTTATCATCAAAACAAATGATCGTGGTGCTCTAGCACCAACAGCCTCGACTAATCCCAAGACCCAATCGTCCAACAAGAAATAGCCAAAAAATAGAAAAATAAACAGCATTCACTATGCAATGTAACTAACAGTAAAAGCGTACAAGCAGTAAAGGAAAGTAAAATTACTAATTCAATACATACCACAACAACAGGTAAGTAGAACAAAAACAACAGTAACAGGAACAGTAAACAAAAATCTGAAACTCACTATAGCAGAAAAGAGAGTACAACAGTACAGAAAACTACGGTTGGACTCGACTAGATCCAGTACCCTCTGCAGCTAGTACCTCGGGGTACTCAACTCCTGGACCTAAACAGTGTTATGAGAAAACGGAGTCAGAAAACGCTGAGTAGAGTGATAACCAAACTATCTAAAGTAGTAAAAACTAGTAGGTATATTTATCCTTTTCCAGTTATTTATTTTACAGGTAATTTCTTTCCACCCTATTGGTTTACTTTCAGATTTCTTTTTTGATCTTGCATGTTCCCCATGGGAACGATCTTGATTGCAGTCTTTTCCGAAGAGTAGAAGGTACACGTGGTGCTCTCCTAGCCAAAAGAGTCCCCCGTGGTAGTCCTACACCCAGTCAACCACCCCAAGGTCATTGACAGACATAGCGATGACTACGGCATGTGCAATAAGCGCATGGGTAGCTACCCTGCACTAACATGAGATCAGTCGTTTCCGCTAGTGGGTACGCCCAAAGTACAGTACGGAACAGTATAGGGCCTAGCTCTCTCAGAAACAGGGATCTAACCCCTCAGAACCAAACAGGAGTCTCACCCCTCCACAGTCCGCGTACCCTCATCTAACTACCCCGGTTTACCTAGAGGGCCTAACAAGACAATGTAGGGTGGCTAGCTGAACCCTGGACCCCGTGAGGTAGCTAACTCCCTCCCTACGCTAGTAACTTACCTCGATACCATGTACATGAGGGCCAACAGAAGTCGGTGTAAAGTATCCAATCCTAACCCCGGATCCCAACCCAAGGGCGACTAGCTCCGCTCTACACTAAAAGGAGACAGTCGCTCTCCTTGATACCACGTACTCAAGGGCCAGCACACTTCCCGTCCACATTCCAAGCTTTTCCATCTATCCACAGGAACTCTACTCCTAACACCCCATAAGATTCATGCTCATGTTCACATTATTCCAATCCAAGTTTTATCATTCACAATTCGGTTCTCTTTTATACACATGCAGCTCGTATTTCCACAATTTAACACATGCAATAAGTGATATCAAAGGTAACTGTTTAATTATCTCAGGCAGCTCATTCTATCAAGCAACTCGTATTTATTAACAGGCAGTTGCTAACAATTTAACTCATTCATTTATAAATACAATTTCAATTACACAAACAAGCAGTTCAACCATTTCTCGTCATAGGATTCATGCAACATCATAGGTTTCCAGTTGTCTAATTTTCATAGATGCATTCATATTTTATAAGTAGAACAGGGGTGGACCACTCTACCAGACAATCCAAGAGTACTGAGGGCTAGAACTGCAGGCCCACGTACCTCTGCAAGTCCCAGACACACAACAGATCAAAGTCCTATACCAAGAAACACACAACGGAAGATTCAGAATAGTATATAAAGGTTTCTAATATGTAGAGGAATTCACAAGGAAACCACAGATACTTCGTTTGCGTAAAACGGATCCCAATCGAACCCTAAACGGGTCAAAAACGTGTCTGCAGACCCAAATCAGATGTCTTAAAATAAGTCCAGACGTCTTAAAAGTCACAGACTTACCCCAAACTCCTGCGATGATCTCAGACGTCCAAGACTCCTCCACGACCGTATGGAAATAGTTCCAGACGTCTGACCAGTCCTCTAATCTTTTGGAGACATCTCCAGTCGTCTGATAAGTTGTCCAGACGTCCGAAAAGCGTGGAAGGGCGTGCCGTGCACCTTCCCAAAGCTGCTCCTACGCACGACAGAGCAGCACACCATTTTTAACCCAACAGATCACATCTACGATGCGGCCTGCATGGCCGTAACCGTGAGGAAGACGTACCTTCGCGATACACCCGCTTTCAGACATCTGGTGTCGTCGCCAGACATCCAGCTAGTCATCCGAAAGGTACCCCGGACATCTAATACTGGAAAAACTCCAATACTAGACCGCACTCCTGCTTCTCTCACCGCACTCCGCCACGACTCCTTCCGCTCCGCTGCAGCTCCGACTACTGCAGAATGTCAAGGACGATGCCCCAATGTTCTCCTCCCGCACGTGCCACGGTGGCCATGAGAACCTCCAGCGAGCTTCCACGAAGCTCGCGATCTCGACTTTCTCCTCTTCACTCCCACTCCTCCTCGCTCTCGCTCTCTCTCGCTCGCGCGTGCCAGCTCACTGCAGTGGAGTGGGGAGGTGTGGTGGAGTGAAGTGGAGAGGAGAGGGAAGGGGGGTCTCTCTTATAGGCTGGGGGGTTAGGGTTCGGTGGGGGAAAAAGGAGAAAGGAGAGAGGAGGGTCTACGCACTGCCTGCGCACAGAATCAAAAGTGCGTACAAATTTTTCAATTTCCAGACATCCAGGAAGGGATCCAGACGTTCAGCCAGACATCTAACTAACACTCTAGACGTCTTAAAAGACTCAGAATAGAACGGATCTTTACAGATATCCAATTCTTACAGCAAGGATTGTAGCCAAGTGATTTCCACTGTAGCATTAGCTATGGCCCTGTACTCTGCTTCAGTGTTAGATCGAGTGACTGTAGATTATTTCTTAGTGCTCCAAGAAATAGGACTAGAGCCAAGAAAAATAACAAACCCTGCGATGGATCGACAATCTTATGGAAAACTTGCCCAATAACTATCGAAATAAGAATGCAATACCATGGGATTTGTAATTGGCAACTGTTTAGAATAATCAATGGTGCCTTTTAGGTAACGTAAAACATGCTTTGCAGCTTCAAAGTGTCTCACAGTTGGTTTATGCATCAATTGTGAGAGACGATTTATAGCATAAAGAACATCCGATCCGGTAAAGGACAAATGTTGTAAACTTTCAACTAATTGACGAGAAAGCTAAGGATCAGAAAATGAAGAGGAATCTATCATTGACAATACTTCAGTTGTCATTGGTGTCTTGACAACTTTGGCTCCTTCCAAATTAAATTTGTGTAGCAAATCAGCAATATAGCGCTTCTGTGATGATTTATATATGTACCAGTGTACTAAATTTCTATTCCTAGAAAATATGGTCTTCCAAGGTTCCGAATAGGAAATCCAGTTTGCAAAATGGAAATCATCTTATCAAGAGCTTGAGCACAGGAACTAAGAACCATAATATCATCAATATACACTAGAAAATACATATGAATATCTAATTTTTGAAAAATAAATAGAGATCGATATGTTTTAGATGATAGAAACCCATGCTCTTGTAGAAAATTACTTAAACGTGTGAACCAGGCACGTGGTGCTTATTTGAGGCCATATAGAGTCTTTTTAGAGCACAAATATGATTGGGAAAATCCGAATGCTGAAATCCTGTGGCTGACTCATATAAACACATTCATCCGAATTTCCATGTAAGAAGGCATTTTGAACATCTAGTTGTCTCAATGTGCCATTTATTTGTGGCAGCCACAGCAAGTAGAACATGGATTGTAGTCTGGTTTACAACAAGACTAAAAGTTTCAAAATAATCAATTTCATAAGATTGATTATATCCTTTGACAACCAATCGTACCTTAAACCAATCAATAGTCCCATCTGATTTCCTTTTGATTCTATATACCCATTTGTTGCCTAAAATATTCATATGGGGTTTCCAAGGGACTAACATCCAAGTTTGATTATGTATTAAGGCATTTATTTCCTCTATCATTGCTTGACGCCAACAAGAATGCTTAAATGCTTCTGAAAAACATGTAGGTTCAATTTCATGTGCCTGAAGTTGATATGCTGTAGGTAATGGATATACGGTACTTGAAAAAAAAAATTTCTTAACAATCCCATGCATGGATCTATCTAGTTACCGTATGATGCTACCATTGGACTTGATTGGGGACGATTGTCGGTTGCGAGGAAACATCAGTGGCTGTTGCATTTTCTGTTGTGAGAATAGGTGTAGCCAACTATGAAGAAACACCGGAGGTCCTTGGCGTTGACATGTCTTCATGCACTAGGGAGTTTTCAGTAGGATTTCCAATAGGAGAGACCACAAGTTGTTGGGCATTGTTGTCAGCCTTGGATATCTCTCTTACTCCAGAGGAAGTATTTGATGGTTGAGGCAGAGTTGTAGCAGCTTGAAGTGGCAGTTGATGCTGGAGAGGAAAAACCATCTCATCAAAATAGACATTACGAGCCATTATGAATTTGTTGGTGACAAGATTAATTGTAACAACGATAAGCTTTGTGCTAAGAGCAGCACCCCATAAAAATATGTCATAGCGACCTTGGTTGTAGCTTATGAGAAGTATATGGTTTTAATAAGGGATAACAAGCACAACCGAAGGATTTTAAAAAACTATAATCAGAATCTTTCCCAAATAGTAGCTTGTAAGGAGTAGAGCCATTAATTAGTAAGCATTGAGGGGAGCATATTTATAAGATGCATAGTAGTATGAAAGACAAGAAGTCAAAACCCTACTGGAACCTTTGATTGAGCAATGAGAGATCTTGCAATTTCAGTTATGTGTCGATTCTTCCGTTCAGCACATCCATTCTATTCCGAAGTATATGGTGCAGAGACTCTATGACAAATGCCTTCTTACTTAAACGAAGGGGAAAGTTTTTGATACTCGCCACCCCCAATCAGAATGAAATACTTTTATTTTCCGATTGAATTGTGTTTGAATATATTTATGAAATTACCGAAAAATGTTGTAAACATCTGATCTCTATTGTAGAGGATATATCCACACAAACTTAGTGAAGTCATCTATAAATGTAACAGCGTACTTTGTGCCATCATATCCAGTAACAGGTGATGTCCGAATATCAGTAAAGATAATATCAAATGGATTTGTACTAACTGTGTCGGTGCAATACAAGGGAATTTTGTGTGTTTTCCCTTGCATGCACGAATCACATAAGTGCTTATTCATATCATCAGAAAATGGAAACCCATAAGAAGAAAGCAACTTGCAAACTAAGGAAATATTTGCATGACCCAAGCGAGCATGCCATAAGGAAAGTGGAAGCTTAGACATAGATACTGCATTGATTGAAACTGATGAAGATGGGAGAATGTCTTCCTTATTTGCCGCAGATAAGGACGTGGGCAGCAATAGTTGATGGAGGTCGTCAGACACTTGTCCCTGAATAGAACTTTGGTGGCTTTGTCCATGACATCAAAAAAATGCGCATAAAGCTCAAAAAAACAATTATCATCCTTTGCAAACTTTCTAAAGTAAATTTTTGCATGCACGAGGAACTCGGAGAATATGATTTAAATAGAATAGGCAATTATTTATGGTAACATGCTTTGTACCAATATCAGATATTTTCTCACCATTGCCATTCCAAACGAATGTCTTCAATGCCGGAGTACTCAAAATTGATATCAAGATTGGCTAGGGAGTTTGTGATATGATGGGTTGCCCTCGAATCAGGATGCCAAGCTTGATAGAAATTTCCAGACGACTCTGTCAATTGAGCTTGAGGGGCAAGGGCATGGTTGAATCAATGGTAGCAATTTATACCAGTATGATTGTATTTCTCACAAATTTGGCATTGAACTGAAGACGAAAAAAGTTTGAAAATGTTACCACGACCACCATAGTAATGTCGACCTCCAGAATAATTATTTTGGTTGAATCGACCTCCTTGTCCATTTCGTGCAACTCTGTAGGATGAGCCTCCCCTTGCTCGACTTGCACATCTGCCCCCCTTGTAAAATTAGAATGTGGCTGAACATTTGATTGATTAACAGTAGGTTCAAGTTTGGGTTGATTTTTGAGCAATCTTTGCTCGTGTGATAATAAGAGACCCTATAGTCTTCATAAGACATTTGGCCGGTCTCGCTTATCAATAAACAGCAACGGACATTATCATAGTCAGGCCCTAGCCCATTTAAAATAGCAAGTAAAAGATCTTCAGGGTCAAGGCTCCATCTAGAGGCTGCCAGATTAATGGAAAGCAACTTGGCTATGTTTACGTAATCAGTAATAGACATCTCCCCTTTCTTAAGAGCAGTGAGTTCTATTTTGTATTGAAAAACCTTAGCCTTAGTTTGGATTGCAAAATAATTGTCAAGAAATATCCAAACTGAACGTGCAGAAGTGAGATGAAGTATTTAAGAACAAATATCTTCAGAGATTGAAGGAAGATACAAGCTAGCTTAATACAAGCTGATCCTTCCTGTACCAAACCATATAATCTTCATTCGAAACAAGCATTTTGGAGGTTGAATCTGAGGTAAACTTTGGTGGAGGTTGACAAGAACAATCAATCAAACCAACTAAATCATATGCATTTAGTATTGGAATAAGTTGTGCTTTCCATAATGCATAGTTGGAGGCATTTAACTTATATGGAATACTGTGATGTATGTTTGGCATTGCAGTTGTAGGAAAAATAGCTTTCAGACTCGATACAATAGCAGATCCCTCCGACTCTGTCATTTGCCGCAATCAAAAAATGATATAGCTGACTGGTTACAATTGTAAGAAAAATGCCACACGATACTGACAGGGAAATAGAAGCTTTGTGATAGAGATCACTAATCGATGATCGCACAGCTGCCCTTAGGCGATGGAAAATGCTAGCGATTGATCGAGTCCCCACGTCGCCAGGAGCCCTAACGCTCTCATACCATCTTAAAACTTTCCGTGGAAAAGTTTTCAATGAGCCACCATGCTCAGCAGTGGGCAGTGTTATTTATAGACCCAGGTGTGGTACAATTTCACTGTTGTCCAAGATACAAAGGACTATTACAAAGGGATACATATTATATTGACTAACATGTCCTCCAATCTAAGCTTAACTAATTTTGCTGAAATGCATGATACAACACTTTCCCACCAACATAGGTTGCTGGGGTACAATTTAGTATTCGCATCACAAAGGCATTCAACGAAGCACACTTCTTTCGAGGAGAAATTTTCTCGCATGTTTCTCGTGCATTTAAGATTCATCCTTGAAGATGATATGTGGGGGTGAATGCAACAATAATGACATTGTGCATTCTTCACATCGTAAATGATCGTACAGGGTTATCATATTTTAACCTAACTTTTCCGCTCGTAACTCTAGACCTTTTGCCATCCTTCGGGCCCTCGATCAGCCTCTACTCACCGATTAGGCACCCCCATCCTTCCTCCCGTTCCACCCTCGTCATATACCTACTTTGCCTCTTCCTTGCTGTAGCACCTTCATCCCCAACCTCATCTAGTGCCCTAGGCACATCGTTTCCTCTTCCTGATACTCCTCCAACCTTCACACTCCTTCAATGTTTGATCCCTTCTGACATTGGAGTTTCCACCTATCGATGGCATAGGGGTTGCCTCGGGCGTTGGGCCCCCTCAACATCACTACTCCTTGTCCCTTCCTTGTGAGGGGAGGGGGGATGTGTGCAAGGAGGGATTACTAGAGTCGTGACACTTAATCTTAAGTTCCAACACTCACCTCCACAACTTTTCTTCATCGAGACCACACTAGAGACTATTGTTTCCCACAATTGAGATGCAACCAACTTACCTTCGATTCCCAAGTTTTCAAACTCTCGTTGGCATGAACCGATATAATCACTAAAGCCTTCTCTTCATTGAAACCGTCATTACCTTATAACATAAAGCAATCTCTACGGGATGAAGCATTTATATTACAAGGACTTCTTCTTTGTACCTTCTTTTTATTATTTTTTATTTTGATGCTTCTCTTTTGTCTCCTCCATTCGAAGCTTCTCCACTCCTAAGGATGGGACACAGGTGTCCCTCCATTCTTCAAGATTGAACATTTCACTCTCTTTCAAGAAGGTTTCGATTGTCTTTGCTTTTTCTCGTCTTTTCATCCGGTTAATGAAAGATGTTTATTTCAAAAACTGAGGTTACAGGGTTGGGGCAAGGGATTTGTCACTACCTTCAAGACGACGACGGTCACCGTCTCTGATGTTGCCTTGAGGCAATTTTCGAATTCAATAAAATAAAAACAAAAAATAAAAGTAAAAGAAAAAAAAAAGAAAAATAATAAGAAACACCAAGATGCTACCTCGAGGCTTCTCGCTCAACGTTCGCACCATAACTACCTTGGTGGCTTCTCTCGCTTCAAATTAGGGCTCTGAGGCAGTTGGGGATTTGGGTATGAATGGGTCATCTCCTTTAGAAATAGGCTGAAATGAAAAGATTCGATGGGATCTTTTTTAAGGAAAGGAAAACATTATATTAATGATCTGGACACTACATATGACCTCCATAACTAAAGAAATGGTAATGGATCACCAATATGTCACTTGTTTGAGTACCAAAGTGTTCCAAAATTTTCAGCGACCTTTTTAATCAAGATCCTATAGATGGAGACCTTGTATTTTTTCTTTTTTTTTTGACCTAGAATCCTTGGAGAGGAATTAGCCACCTCAACAAACCAATCCTCTAGATAATGCATAATTACATATTATAGAAATAAAAAGCACACAATGACATGAAACATGGAGAAGAACTATGAATTCTCCACTAGCACCTAGCAGCCTCGCACAAAGACCTCAGTTAGGTCAATCTTCTTGGTGCATCCATCGCATCCCAAAATCATAAATAACACCATGTACCAGCTTTGCCTTACCCTAACAACTTTCCTTCTGAGGCCAAACTTATGTATGCAGGCTTTGCTTCGTCAGTGGACTTGGAAAGTAGAAGCCACAGCACAAATACTGGCAGTCAACCATGTTGTTTATTCAATTTGGTATCAGATACCAATGACTTCATGCAGATCCCCTGAGACTTTATGCTCAATACAGTTTTAGGAAGAACTGATACACCAGCTACTAAAGACCCAGCTGGTAATCCCGAAACAGGTAGCAACTCAATTCGCACGATGAGCTACAGCAAGCATGTAATCAGGTGATTAATATGAATTGCATGCATATATCTGAAGTAGGTGCAGATGAGGGGAATCAATTCACCCAAGCCTCACTGAATGGGCCAGGAACTTGGAAAAATTGCAAATAATCATGCAATGTGGGATTAGATACCTCAGGAGATTTGAGGTCAACAACAGCGTCCGATACAACATCCTTGACAACTTTGGCAACTACCTTGAAGCATGTATCTCTGTCCAACAAATCCAGATAATCAGTCCCGTCTGCCACTGAAGGTTTTGCTGTCTTGTTGGTCTCATCCACTCTCCGCTCATAACAAATGGCAAACTATAAATTAAGAAAGGTCAGCCAAGGAGGTCATCCAGATTTGTCCAAGTAACATAATTCACATTCTAGAAAATTAAAGGGAAAAAAAAATTTAATATGCTTGCACATGTCAAGATGTGAAATGAATAAGCTTAAAAAATTCTAAACAGAGTTCCAAGGTTATGCTTGTTTGCTTCTATGCAAACATTTTCCCTCGTTATATTGAAATTGTAAGACCGGAAGCAAAACAAGAGTAATGCCTCCTCTATGAGGTACACGTTGCAAGCATAAATTGTCCCCATTTATGTGTATGTTAAGTTTCATTCTCCATGCATGCACTGATTACTTCTCCATTCTCGATGGATAGTAAGATTTGTCAACAAGCCCATCAAAGTTTAAGAGGTGCAAACCAAAAAACAGACTCCCTAATTTGGACCATCAAGCAAGGAGCCTATGCAAAGTAAAAAGACACTTTTTTGGAAAAGCAAAGTAAAAAAGAAATATTAATCAAACCTTTCATTCATATGATGTAAAAACTAAAATGAGCAGCACAGGAATGCATTACCTTTATGGGCTTTTCCAGTTTGCTTCCTGCACCGTTAAGGAAACCTTGGACAAGTTTTGATACAACCATGTATAGGTCCTTCTCTTTCAAAATGCATGTTTCTTGAATGGGAAAAATGCGAAAACACCATCTGTTGGGAAAAGTGAAACAATTTTAAGGACTTTGTATGAATTAATAGCTTCCTCGAAAAGTAGTCAAGTCAAAAAAAAGAGTGCAGATTAGTTGCCATTAATCAAAATAATCCAGTGAAATACCCTGTCATACTCCATACAAGTTGCACTATAATAAATGGTTGGTTATGCATCATATCCATTATAAACTTCACACGTCTGAATAGAATTCAATGTTAATAGGTACAACCAGCAAAGCAATTATAATTTGAAATTTGTCTATTTTTCTAAATGAAAGTTTTGATATCTAAAAGTAGCATTAACAAAATTAGATAATAGAGCTGGTAGCATTGGAGAGGACTACCTGACTTCCTTTTTTCTCCCTCAAAAAGGAGATTGCCTAACTTCTTGGAAAGATGTGTGTCGCACAATGCTGAAGGAGGGCTTGGGATTAGAAGGATTCTAGATATGAATATTGCCCTGCATACAAAGTGTTGGTGAAGGTGATGGCTTCTGATTTTATCTTATTTTTTGAAGCTTTACGTGAGATTTGTTTGGCTTTTCTTTCTTACTCCCTAAGAGGAGTTCATGTGATTGATATAGTAGGATCCTTCATTGGGAAGAGCAATGTCTCTCCTTAGAGTTGATTCACCCTTTTGGAGGGGATTGCTGAAGGTCATTCCACGTACGGGGAATTCTTCGCTCCAATCATCAGTGATAGACAGGTATTTAGATTTTGGAAGGATGATTGGTGCAGCCTTCGACCTCTATGTATAGCACTTCCTAGGCCATTCACTCTGGTATAGGACAAGAATGCAAAGCTGATTGATTGTTGGAGTGAGCTCCCAAGAAAGCTCAGAGAAGTTGGATATTATCTTGTGTCTCAAGGCTTTCTATCCGCAGAATGGAGCAGCTTCTTCAATTGCATGAGGTGATATGCAAGATCTGCCTTGTTGTAAAGGAAGGGAATGGAAAATGGCAACTTTTAATGCATTGGGTTTTTCGATATGCTATGGTCAACTTTGATGGACATAGATGAGGACTTCCTTAGAAATTGTCACATCTTGTGGAGAACTTGCTTCTCTGAAGGTAAGATCTCTTCCTTCGGAACTCAGAATACAACAGAAAGGTCCCTTCCACAACAAATTGTCGCCTCCAGATGCAGATATCTCCTGTCCTCTTTGCAGAGTTGAGAAAGAGGATGCCAACCACTTATCCTTCGCTCACTCTCTATGGCTACTGTATTTGGGCAGAAGCATGTATTAACCAGGTAAACACTGAAATGTTTGCAGCTCTTTGGAAGTTCTTCAGGGAAGGAAGATCAACGATGAGACTGGCTCGGTTCGTACTAGGATAGAGAGGGCTATCCCTTTTGCTTTCCTATAAGCTATTTAGACCTAGAGAAATGGTGATGTTTTCAAGGCTGAAAGACCATATGCTGAAAATGTGATTGCTTGTACCTGATCTTCACTTGTGGAGTGGGGAAATACTTTTACCCGTTGATGTAATACTTGGCTTCATTCATCAATGAAATGGAATGACTACTAACCTTGAGTTCTCATTGATCACCCACTTAAAAAAAAAAAACCATAATTACATAAGGACATAAGCAAATTACTTAATAATGAATCCCAACCCTCTTCCTTTTTAGGGGAAAAACAACAAATTGCTTAAACCATGGAGAACTAAATAGAAGGCAATAGTGAGTACAATATACAAAAGACAGAAAGCATCTATAGACAATTAAAAAAAACCATGATGAAATAAACTAAAGATCTTTTAATATTGGATGATTGTAGGGACTCCCCCCATGTAAGTTATGCATGTGTCATACCCTATGCCCCCCTCAGTTAAGCAGGATCAGCACCAAAGGCAATCTAGGAAACCCTATATCAGACTGGGACACCTCCACAGGGCTACAATTGCCTCATTACGTCTATATGGTGTCTTTTGCATTCAAGAGCATGGGCCTAAACAGCTAATGCCCCATGCTTGAGCAAATGTTATGGCCGATTCGAGGTCCCTAAACCAGTAGCTGTACTTAATAATTGGAGTTGCAGCTCTCAGCATGCTTAAGGGAAAGGATGAACACTCAAGATTAATGACCATTCAAGCTTCTATTAAAACTAGCATTTCTTTTTTCAGATGTTAAAGAATATATGTTTGACAAAAACCCATGAATATAAGGTCCTTCATGCTTAAAAATACCCCATTGCGTTACAACTGAAAAAGCCCCAAAGGACCATCAAAGAACTTGCCTCCTCTTGTTGGAATCTAAGCCAAGAGGGCATTAACCAACTCTTCACCTCATAAATGTATATACCAGATGAGAGCATGAAGCAGTGTCCATTCCAACACTATATTAGCAAAGGGCAAAACAAAAAACAAGCAGGAGCAGTCCTCTGCCAAAGCACATAAGATGCTAGCTATGTCCTTATGGGGTGCAACTTAGTCATAATATCGAGACCTCCTTATTAATTGCCTTGATGCCTATGTAATTCTCGATCCTCGTTCTTGCTCTCTTCGTAGTTATAGATATCACCAACAAGGTTTTAAGTGCCAATATCGATGTTGTACCGATAATTTCTCAAGTGCATGTATCGGAGGCATGCTGTGGAAATGCCCATTTATCAACATCAAGTTATCGAGGTTATCGATGCCTTGAAATTTTTCCGTATCGAGAACATAAATTATTAAGTTAAAACCTTAAAAGGTTATACAAGAAAACCATACATGTGAAACTGGGCCTTCAGAGCCACTCATTTTGATCTTGTACTTACTGCTTTAACTTGTTAACTAAAGAAATTCTTGTAGTAACTTATATGTGTACCATAGGCTTTTTTTAAGAGAAAAAGGATGACTACAGATTGCTCATCCATAGATTTATTGAAATGAGAAAAATGGGGTACAATAACTAGAGCATTTCTCCCCGCATGTCCAAGAATGCACTAGAAGTAACACTGACATTATAAACTTGTGGTAGGTTCTTTAAAAAATGAAGCAATCCTGTCAATCCTTATACCACAAACGTAGTACAAGCATAAACATATCTTATTATGTATGTTGTTATAATATCCAATAACATGTCCCCTTTTAGCAACATAGCCCAGAGAAGGTTTAGGTTCATGATTTGTCCAATCCAAAAGAATTGTTCCTAAGACTCCATATTTTATACCTGAAAAAACTCTAACTTGTATCTTCAACATCTACACCTAATCTTACTGTACAAGCCCAATATGAATGCGCCCTTCATAGAACCTGCTCCAGAACGATCAAATGAACAAATCGACCTTTAGCTTTTAAACGACATTCACAGCGAGGCCACCACCAGCACTAGGAGGCCATCACCAGTAAGGCCACTGGCAATAGCTGTAGGGCAAACAACAGCAACATCGTCGATATGATTGGCACAAGTGTTGATATGATCGGCATTGACGTCAACACGGTTGATATATTGTTCGCACACCTACATATCAACACCTTTTGAGTGTCGATATGGCCCTTTGCCTAAAACCCCCTATATTAACAGCATGCTGCCGACATCTTAAACATTGATCACCAAACCTCCGACCCACCCTTTCTCTCTATACCACATTTCCACATGAACTTTGTTCCTACGAACAATAGCCAATAAAAGCCAAAACGCTTGAATTGTTCCCCTTGTTATAATTAGCAAAAAGGATGTGAACATACCCAGGCCTTAATGACAGGTGTCGGTGCAAGGGCACCACAATCGTTGATTTTGATAATAACAAAATAATTGATATTTAACATTTGCATGAGTTGAAGTTTTTAGGAATAATGCAAATGGAATCAAGTGTGAATGAACTCAAGCTCACGTCCATGGCAGATTGGATTGGAGGAGCTTGATGGAGGAGAAGAGGTGATGGAACCTCACTTGAAGTAGGAGCTTGAAGAAGCGAGAAGAAAAATAGGATAGAATTTTCTTATGCCAATGTATTCGTCTTTATGCACTTTGCTTTTTATTTTCTTAGATAAATGTTAAAGAGCCCAAAGTAACATACCTGTAATCCTAGAAACACTTACACTATCCTAAGATACTTAGACAATCTTAGAAATCACTTAGAAAACCAAAACTGTAATCAGACAACTCGATCAGACATCCAATGTCCAATATGGACTTCAGACGTCCGATCTTGAATTTTAAAACGTCTAACCTCTTGTCCAGACGACCAAACACTTAGATTAGACTTAGTATTCTCTGTTCATTGATTTTTGTCGACCAACCCATAGTCCAAATGTCTTAGAAGACATCTGATGACCTTGACAGACGTTCAACAATAGGATCGTTAGATTGTCAGAACATAATCTTTGAGGATTACCTTTTAATTATTTTTATAACACTTTCAGACGTCCGTAGAACCACCCGGATGTCTGCTAAATAGACATTAGGCTGGATCTGACCCAAATCACTTTTGTCGGATGATCATAGCCGATAGCCTCTCGAAAAATCCATTCCCGCAAAGAATCTTCTTTCTAGATGACCAAACTTTTTGCCAGACGTCTTATCTGTCATCTAACTTACAAACACTAAAACCCTGTTTCGATATGGTCAAAATAGAAAGAAACCCATCTCAGAATTAGATGTCTGATTAATTTCCCAAACATCTTAAAATGACTTCTTAGACGTCCGTCTTGATCCAACCCAGTCCAGATGATCAACCCTTCTAGATCAAAATACCGACCATCAGATCAAATGATGCCTCAGACATCTGACTATAAATCCAGACGTCCGAAAACCTTGTCAGACTCTTTAATGACCCTGATTTCGGTGGGATTTTAGACCACTCTCTTAAGCCTTGTTCCCATCAGCTACAAGAGGCTTCCTAAACCTTCCAAAGCCTTCTTAGGATCTTTATAAATAGAAGAGGACCCTTCCTAAGCTAAACACACCTAAGATACACTACTTCCACCATTTGTGTCCAAGGAAAGAAAAGATCAACTAGAAGAAAAGCCATTACTCTCCAAATCTTCCAACATACATTTGAGAGCACCATTTAAGATGCACAACCGCTCTCCCGTCTCTGCATACTTGAGAGCATTTACGTGCCTTACGTGGTCACGCACTCCGACTTCCATCTTAGGAAAGTGTCTTTTGCCTCTAGGAGCTAGTTAGATTTATACATATTTGGGCTTTATAGGATATTTGTAATTTTATTTTTTGTTGAGTATTCGCTTTACAAATTTCCGTCTTCATCGCGAGATAAAACACTCCTCGTGAAGAGGAGGGGTTTAAGATACACTGCCCTCGTGTAAGTAGTGTGGTTGTAAGAAGTTAAACTACCATCGTTGAAGTAGTTCGTTAGTGGATTTGATCGACTAAGTCGATCGAGAAATCCTAAACCTAGAGGTTTAGGTGGTGATTCTTACCTAAATTTGGATTTCCACTTAAAAATCATTGTGTTCTTGTGATATTGCTTTTTGCGTGATTGTTCATTTATATTTCCACACTATTTCGTATCACACTCAATCTCAACCCCTCCATCAGGAATTACAATAGGTGTACAAGCCTGGTCAAATAAAATGGTAGGAGAAAGACAAATAATGTGCATCCATGAAACCTTGGTCAATGTAATATGCATCCAATAAACCTGAAACAATGGCACCCTTGGAGTGAAAATTCAAACCTAGGATTCAAGATCTAATCAGGGCCATCAAAGAGTAACACTTGCATTTTTTGTTTTTTGACATTTGGGAGGCTCAAACTTGGGACCTCCATCATCCAGAATTAGTGATCTGCCATTTTACCATGCCTTAGGGGGGGGCTAACCCTTGCATTATCCTCTACTAAGACACAAAAAGGAGGGGACAACCAAAGAGAACCATGGATATAATTTGCAATCCACTCAAACTTGAGAGAAAGCAAAGAGAATTAAGCAATTTTACAATTTTTCAACCTTTAATAGATAGTGCACTTAGAGATTAGATCCTTCACTAGGATGTGCATTTCTCACAAGTGATAACTTATGAAGGCTCGTCTCCATTATACTTGTTGATTACTCTTCTCTGTCTTATTATCATCCTTTGGAATTAGAACTTAGCCTAACCTAATCAATTGACATGTCCTTTGATCCTGTCAATAGTTTACACAAGGCATGGTGTTTTTGATGTCTCCAAACACCAAAATAGGGTAAGTCATTATCGTTGCATAAGCAAGTAGGGATGTTGGAGATAGAAGGAATGCCCATAAGAGTATCAAATACACTTCAAATGACAAGATTATCACTCAGCTACTACCTCCATGCTTTTTAGGATTGAATGTGCATATAAAGAAAGGGAAGAATTATCTTATAAAAGACATTTATCTTCTTTTTTTCGAAAAGGAGATACTATCTACTTTTATCTATCTGTCAATACTAATGCTGATGAATACAGAACTACAATCACTTTGACTTTGGTTAGATGATATACAATGTATGATTATCCCCAAAATCCCCATCAAGAGCATTGTTCACGGTTTCTTATTAGTTTTTCTTGTTAGATAACCAAAAGACTGCTGCCTTATGCGAAGGTATAAAAATTGGAATGGGATTCGGCTGCAAAAAATGGGTCACAAAAAAGCCAATAAGTGTGAGGTCAAACATGCTCTATGAACCACTGACCCATTTGGGATCTATATCATTAATTTGACCAGGTCATCTTTGGGGTTGCCAAGTTGAGCAAATATCAAATTGCATGGTCAAGGTGAGGCTCCCAGTGCAAATCTGATTTAGGTGAAATTCATCTGAATTTTACTCCATGGACAACACAGCCAGGTGAATAGGTATAATGATAAAATCGGCTTTGTGTTTGTCGAATATCATTTGCATTCATGTACACTAGGTTGATCCATAGGAAAGATTAAAGGTGTTTAGAAGAGAGCTTGACTAGGTGCCCACAGAATCACGAGAGATTATTTACCTGTAGGAAAGTTTAGATAGATATGTAAGAAGGATTGATAAGAGTATCTAAAGTTCTAAACATTGATGTGGAAGATTTAGATAGACGTGAGGAGGATAACTAATAATATCTGTTCATCTTGGAATTACGATGTTGGTAATAAAAATGAAGGATTTTCTTGATTGCAATGGCTTATGGTTTTTTTAAGAGCACATGCTTTCTCAAATAAAAGAGAGGACCATCTGAGACTAGCTTGGTAAGAAACAAATTAACTATTTTGCTTAGAGAAGAAAGTTGATTATGCTATAAGGATTGCAAGGATATTTCAATAGCGAGTTGAACCATGCACCTTCTTTACTGGTGGCAGATATGCAAATGAATGGAGGAACCTTAGAGTAAATAAGTTCCAAGGAAATAACCACAAGAATGTTGGCGAGATCTGATGCAATGTGATGACTTTTTTTTTCTTTTTTCTTTTTAAGGGAATGAGGGGTTAACAAGAAATGTTAGCCTCCCATAATTTCATTAAGAGGGGAGGCTAAAAGTTCCAAGTATTATAGTAGTAAGAATACAAGTGGCTACCACCTTCAACAAGAGTACTACTCCTCTCTAAAGACGATTCCATTACACTCCAACCAAATGCACCAAACAAGAGTAAATGCCCTCGCAATAGACCCCCGAATTAGAAAGGATGGAGTGCAAGCTTTGCCAGAAAGAGTGTTGCAAGTCATACCGAATGGGTGCAAGGCCTGAAGCGAACCAACGCTCCCTAGTGAAAGAGCAAGTACAAAATAGGTGCTTAGTGTCTTTCAATCCTCCGCTGCAAAAGATGCAGTAAACATCAAAGTTCGGTGCTCAATGGCATCTATCTCCTCAAAACCCAAGGTAGGTGCATTTTCCAAATCTTGGAGTACACAACAATATTCTAGTCAAGATCGAGAGTCTCCTCCAGGAAATGCAAATATGCCTTCCTCACTAAGAAACGGCCATATTTCCACAACCATTCATCACATCCCATGCTTGGACATAGATCATGAAGCATCTGAAGAAGCATAGTAAGGTCCTCAAGGCATGCCTCAGAGAGCGAGGTAGGCAACAGGGGTGATCACGAGTTTTGCGAGAAGTAATCAGCCACTAAGGCTAAGGGGAAGTAGAGAGCGCCACAAGTTTGGGGTAGGACTCTTTGAAAGTATCCCCGCTAAAGACTAGAGATGATGCCAAAAGCTGAAGCCTAAACCATCACTAAGGATCGCTCTATAGTAAGGCTGCACTCTCTTGAAAGTCTTCTATAGGCACTATTGAAAGAAAGAAGTTCCTCTACTGGAGCTTCTCCCCTCATCCCAATTGATGGTGTCACCATAAGACTCAATAAGGACTTGCTTCCAAAGCAATTATTAAGGCCCCATAATTTGAATAATCCACTTTGTGAGCAGAGCATCATTCATCAGAAGAAAGTCCAAAAACCTCAGACCACCCATCTCCCGAGGCGTACAGCCATCCTCCTAGGCAACAAGAGGGATAAATCTATTGCTTAATGAAGATGACCATAGAAATTTCCTTTGGATCATTTCAATCCTCCTCAAGACTACCGCTGGTATCTTCAACATCGAGATATAGTAAAGAGGCAGAGCCTAGAGAATCGAGGAAAGCAAAACTAGTCTACCTCCCCTTGACAGAAGCCAAGCTGCCCATCCCTGTAGTCGCTTCTCCAACTCCACAATCAAAGTCCAATCTTTAGCAGTGATGCAGCCTGGTGTAAGTAGGAAACGCAGGTATCTGATCGGAGTCTACAGCTACTCGACCCTCGAAATATCTCTACAATGTAACACTAACTTAGATGTCATCCCAAAAGGTAGAAAACCAAACTTCTGGAGATTAAATCTTAAACTAGACGCCTCTCTAAATGTCTCAAGTAGGAGCCTCATTACTCTAGCCTCATATGCCAAACCCTCAATGAAAAGGATGGTATCATACACATACTGAAGGAGAGGCATAACAAACCCCCCTCTATTGGAGCCAAAGCCCCTCAAAAGGCTAGTGTTATAAAGGGCATAATAAGCATCTGCAAGGAAATCCAAGGCAAAGACAAAGAGCATAAAAGCCAAGAGACAGCCCTCTCGCACGCCTCTCCTTGGGTTCATCAAACCTTCCTCAAGTCTTTCATTGATCATAATTGAACAGGATAGCGAGGTAACATAGGCCTTCATCCACCAAATCCTGGCTTGAGGAAAGTCGTGCAGCTACAAGGAGGACCACAGGAAACCCCAATCCAAGTTGTCATAGGCCTTAAAGAAGTCAATCTTCCAGCAAAAAGCCTTAATCCCACTCTACCTTCATGCTGAACGAATCTCAGAGTCCCATTCTACCTCTATGATGGATTGTCCTCAAATGAAAGACGATTGTACAAGCCTAATAAGTTGATTAAGAATGGTCCCCAAGCACCACGCCAAGGTCTTGGTAATCAGCAGGTAAATGGAGTTGGAAAAGGCGATTGGCCTGTAGTCCCCGACACTCTCTACCGCTTCACCCTTCAAGAGGAGAAAAAAGGAAGCGATTGATCTTGGTCAAGTCCCCTCCATCCGTTAAGTGATCAATGATCTCCATAACATCTTCTTTAAGGAGCTGGCAAAACTCATTAAGGAAGAAAACCACAAAGCCATCTAACCAGGAGATCCCTCTTGCTTCATTGAGCAAAGGACTACCAGACCTCATCCTCGGCAAAAGGGTCACATAGAGAACCTATATTTACCTGACCAAGTCTCCGAGGTCTATATCCTCCAAGGTGCTAGGTCCTCGTGTCTCTATAGCATAAGAGGTCATGATAGAAATCAACAAACACCTTGCCTGCCTGCTGTCTGACAGTATGCTATCCATGTTGATCCAAAACAAAGTCGATCAAATTCCTTATCCTTCTACCGTTTGCAAATGAGTGGAAGAACTTGGTGTTGGATCTTCCTCCTTTAGCCATAGTTGTAAAGATCTCTATCTCCACTTCTTGTCCTTCGTCTGGATGCGAGTGCGAAGGTCCCTTCTTTCCATTGCCTCCTACGTGGAAAGGTCATGAGAATCTTTCAGCTTGTCAAGTCTAGAGATACCAGCCAACATCTCCTTTCTAACCCAATATTTGACCTCTAAGCTTCCTCTTGAACTCTCAAAGCTTACCTTTAAGGAAAAGCATCTTCCTGTGAAAGTTGAATGGGGGTGGTCCTACCATGTTACATGCCACCAGCCCTCAACCTTGCTCTAGAACCCATCCTCCAATAGCCATGACCTCTCAAACTTGAAATAGGTTCCGTATCTGATGTGTTCACCAAAGCCCCACTCCAAGGGGGTGTGGTCTGAGAAAGGTATCGACAGGGCCCTAGCCTAACCACGTGAAAACTCTCACTAAAGCTAATGGACCCAAAAAATGTCAAGTCAGGATTTATGGCCACCCTCGTTGGAGCTCCTCCAAGAGTATCTGCAGTTGAGGACCTCCAACTCAACCGCCCCAACCGCAAATATCCAGTTAACAAAAAGCTCAACTCCTTTGTCTCTACCTCAACTGCTCTCAGGCCTGTCCTCAGAAGAGAGTGGCATTAAAATCACTCGCAACAAGCCAGGCATCCTTGGTGACTAGCTACGAGAGTTCCCAAAATGCAAACTTGTCATCCAAAGCATAGGGATTGTAAACGTTGATCCTACAGGAGAAGCCATCACTTCTCCGATGCAAGTCAACAACTATAGAGACTGCTTGGTGATCCAAGAAAGAGCAAAAGCATCACTGCTGATGAAACTACTTTTATCCACTCTAATTATCTCTTTTTAATGTAGTTTCCAAACTAATGCATGTTAATTTACATAATAACAGGGTTAAAAACTTAATTAGCACTCCTGCATTTAAAGGATGTAATTAGGGCTAATTGATGTGTATTTACATGTAATTACATGATCCTCTTTTATTTGTAGGTAATACAGGTCAGATGAAATCTTGATTCTAAAGAAGCCCTAGAGACCTAAATTGCCCCAAGTAGAGAGACCGGATGCCTTTGAAAACCCTAATCCTACCCATATTGACCTTAATCAGATATTTGTTAAATTAATTAGCTAAGATTTGGTTCAATTCTCTAATTAGGCTTGATCTAAGTTAATTAATACCCAATTAAGTCAAGAGAACCCTGACTTGGCCAACCTAACCTAAGCCTATTTAAATTACTCTATCCTAATATCCCATCTTATTTAATTCACCTTAATTCATTTCTTTAATTTCCATTTTAATTCTCTCTTTCCTCTCCAAAAAAGGTGGCGTAAACCATTCTCTCTCCTCATTTTCATGCCAACCTTATCCCAATCCATCCTTCTCATTCCATCAATGCCCTTCTTATAACCTTAATCTATTTTCCCATAAATAAATCTTTCTACGATAATCTAAAACCTTAAATAGTAAATCCCCCAACCCCTTCCTATTCTAGCCTTCAAAATTCTCTCTCTTGCTCATTCCCAACAACAACTATCCCTCTCCCTCTCATTCCCATTTTTGCCCCTTCTCTTATCTTAATTAAATCCCTTCCTAATATTTAAACCCGATAAGTTAACCTAAAATAGTAAACTATCAAATTCCCTCTCTCTCTCTCTCTCTCTCTCTCTCTCTCTCTCTCTCTCTCTCTCGTAAACTCACTCTCTTTCCCATTTCTCACGATAAAAATATGGATGTACACGGGTCGGGTTGGGACTCAACTCAAACCAACCCATAGTTTTCAGGTTGGGATATTTCCAACCCAACCCAACCCGTTATACTACCAAACCCAACCCAACCAACCTATAAAAATTGGGTCGGATTAGGTCAGGTTGAGCAAGTTGTTGACTAGTCAAAGGACTCAAAACTTATGTTTATCTCCTACTTATTTTCTCTATCTTTCATACTTAATAATAAAACACTTTGAACTCATAAATACTTATATCTTCTAAAAAAGATAATAAAATAGGTAAAAACAAAAAAAGTTGATAGTTGTATAATAGTAATTGCTTCTTTCCTATAGAAAATTAAACACATATTACAAGATGATTATCTTATGCACGTATTTTTTTCATAGATGTAGATATTCAAAACAAAGAATTAGACGATAATCAAAATAATTTTTTTACTAGTAAGAAAAAAATTTAAGATGTACATGTGGATGTCTTTTAATTCTGTCTAAACAAAGAATTTCATGAGAACCTAAATAATGATATCTAATTCAAGCATCAAAGTTTAAATGCCTACATCGAAGTTTAAAATAAGTTAGCCTCGATTAAGGGAAGGCCAAGAAGGCAGAGGATGGTCGAAAGAGAGGGTGGTGGCTATTGGCTATAGAGAAGGAAGGCCATTGAGGGGGTGGTAGGCTGTGTGGTGGTGGTGGTGGTGGTAGCGACTTTGGTGATAAGTTGGGCAGAGGGGAAGGTAGAGAGGATGGTGGATGGCCAGTGAGCGGTGGTGGGCCCTATGGTGGTGGTGGACCAATGGTAGCGGACCAGCGACTTTGGTGGTAGGCTCACGCAAAGGGGAAAGTTAGTGACGACGATGGATGGCCAGTGAGGGGCTGGTGGGCCATGTGGTGATGGTGGTGGTGGTGATGGTGGCTCTAGTGAAGGAAGGTGATGGCTGTCAGCAACGACGAGAACAATAGCAACAACGAGAAAGGAGCTGCAAGAGAGGTTGGTGGCGACAACGAGAGAAGGTCGATTTAGGGCTTGCGAGCAGGAGGAAAACTGAAAAGAAGCGCACGATGGAGAGCACACAGGAAGAGGGAAAAGTGAAATTGAGTAGCGTGTGTTATTTGCGTTGATTTTTCTTGTCAACTTTCAAGTTTAAACAGGGTGGCTTTTTTTTCCTTTAAAATTTAAATGGATAGTCTCGTGTGTGTGTGTACATATATATCGGGTTGAATCAGGTTACGGGTTGGGTTAGGTTGGGTTTATTAGACTTTAAACCCAACCCAACCCATTTTTTATCATGTTGGGAAAATCTCAACCCAACCCAATTCAATCGAGCTGGGTTCATGTTGGGTTTGGGTTGAACCCAACCAATGTACAACCCTAGACAAAAGCACTGCTCAATTCCTATTTTTAACAACCAAGGTTTTAAATATCGATATCGATATCATATCGACCAGTCAAAAAAATGATATATCAGGGATATATCGCTTATATCAGTGAATTTTAGGGAAATCATTTAGGAAGGCATAAAATATCACAAAATATCACAAAATTAAAATATTAACATTTTTATGAATAATATATCATGAAATGATGCCTAATAATATCGGTGTGTGTGTGCACGCGCGTGTACCGCCATTTTCAACTCTTCAAACCTCCCGTGCAACCATTTTCAAACCTTCCCGTCGAGAGCTACCGCCATCAACAGCCAACTCGTCGATATATCACCGATCCGGGAAAAAAATACCTTCGGTGGTATCGATACCACCCAACCCCGTCAATACTGATATATTGGCGAATCGCGATATTTCGAACCTTGTTAGCAACCTCTCTCTCTCTCACAACACAACACACACCTCACTCACAAAACTTCTCCCTCTCCCATTTCTTATGACAATTACTCCCCCCTAACTCCCTCATGCATGCACATCCTTCCCATTTCTCACACACACAACTCCCTCCCATTTTACACTCCACGCAAAAAAAAAACCTTGTCCTCTTTCCCCCATTCTATTAACTTACCCATCCAAATAACCTCCTATACTAATGCATTCTAGTTCCATTCCCTCTCCATGCAAAACCCCTCCTCATCCTTTCCATTCCTCTCCGCCTGCTAACCTTCTTTACCTTCACCTTCCTCCTCCCATGGTCGTACCCCCTCTCCTCTCCCCCTCTCCACCTCCATGAGCCTCTCACCATCACCACCTACCACCTACATAACCTCCTCTCCATCTCTATTCCACACGCCATCTCCCTCCCTTTCCTTAAACCCTAGATCGTCCCCTCCTCCCTCTCCTTTCCAACTCTAATCTCTTTCAAGCTCTAACTCTCTTGAAGGCTTAAGGTGGAGAAACTCTGGCTTCCTCGACTTCTTTGACATCACACCAATTTAGCGAAATCTCAAGACCACCTTGGTGGAAACGTGCATGGACCCTTGGTGTGCGCGCGGATGGCAACTCCGATGACCTCAACTTCAACTGTGATCCCAGTAACAAATTTGTCTTTGGTCCCCTCCGTGTCAACTCAAAGTAGAACGCATCACCATAAGTTTTCTCCTTCCCTCTAAATTTCATGTTCTAGTTGTTTCATAGTTTTGTAAGGAATAGTTTATCGTGTTTTTGGTTGTGTAATATTTAGGTTTTGAAATTTTCAGATCTGAAACTTGTGCCCTTTTAGTAAAAATTCAATATCAAGCAAACCACACATGCTCTTGTTTTGATTTTAATTTTCTAAGTAACAACACTTGATAACCGTTCTTTTGGCATAGTTTTTATGTATTTTCCATGACTAGAATGATATGCAGAATTTTTATAAACAGGTAACTAATTGTGGTCATTAGATGTGATACTTAGTTGTATATTTTTAGTTGATTTTTGGATCATAGATTTTAGGATTAGTGTAGATTGTATGAGAATTTTAGTAGATATATTTTATTGTTGTATGATTTATTTAGGATTGTTAATTAGGATAGTATCAGTTGGGTCTGAATTAAGTTTGGATGAATTAGAAAACTTAGTTAGGATAATAGACTTAATATTTTTGTAAAATTTCTTGTGGACCTTTATTTAATAAAGTTTAGTTACTGTAGGGTTTTGATTAGAATTTTTAAGTTCCTAAAAACAAATTTTCTTGAATTTCTTTCTAGCTTGCGTAAAATGAAAAGCCTGTTTGCAGGCTGCCCTTTAATTCCACTAGTCTAAGCCCTAGAATTTAGTTAATTTAGGTTAGAACTATTTAAATGTAGATAAACTAAAATAGGATGCCTAGTTAGAAATATAAATAAGACCTCCTCAGACTCACCCAAATAAGTAGTTCGATATAAAAAATGAAAAAAATTAAACTTGGCACCCAATCGCACTATGACATAATTTTAACAAATCACGATTCAAGTATGTCACCTGCCCCATCCAATCTGTAGCACTCCAGAATTGTCGTTGGAATCAATTGTGGCAAAGTCATCAAGTCTACCTCCTCCAATCCTAGATCAGATATGGGAATCACACTGCTCCAGATTAGTCTCTGTCAAGAATTGGTGCAGAAGCGGAGCGTGAAGACTCCCGTACGTGGGAAAAACAGCCCGTCAGGGTGACTGTCCACCCGTGGAGAGGGAGAGCAGCATGTGGTGGCTGTTGCAGCGGATCAGCCAATCCTGATATGGACCGGTCTGGACTGCTGTGGACCCGAACTGCTCCTACAAGGGCTAGAAGCAAGGTTTGAAATGCTAATTTCGATGCCGTGCCGATAAAATCCTAAGTATGCATTTCGTGGGCATGCTGAGGGCACGCCGTGAAAATACCCATTTTTCGATGGCCATGCTGATGGACATGCTAAGGGCACGCCGACAACATACCGACAAAAAATCACACAATTTCAAAATATTAATTGTGTAACATACAATTTCAAGATAAAAAGTGTTTCAACGACTAAAAGAAGGAAAATTACGTGTGTGTGTGTGTGTGTGAACGCGCGCCCAACGATATGAGCGGTATACCGCCAGCATCCCTTATCCGTGTCGGCAAGCCCCCCTTTGTGCAGACCAAGTAGCAGCCCAAGTAGCAGGTCGGTCTGCTGTGTGCAGACTGGTATGCAGTGGATGAGGGCTGGCCTGTCGGTGCTGGGAAGATGGCCAATCCTGTGTGGATCAGTCTGCAGTGATCGGTGGCTCTTCTAGGACCTGCTCTGTGCTGGCAGAGAGGCCTCCTACCTCTTGGGTGGCCGGTTACTGCAGTAGGAAGAGTAGAGAGAGGAGAGGAGCTTGATTATGGAAGAATTAATTGAATTGCTCAAAGAAATAATAGTTGGGGAGGCTCTCTATTTATAGAGAGAACATACCAACTAAAAATAGTAAAGACTCAAATCCTAAAACTTGTTTCCTAAAAAGATAAAATCTTTTCTCATTTGGAAAGATTTTATCTCTTAACAAAAGAACTAATCCCACAACTTTTATTCATAAACTCACTTTACTAAAAATAGGAAATCACCAATTTTAGTGCACTCAAGTTTGGTTCTTGGGAACCCAAACTGCTGGTCCTACTGGGCATGTAGATGGCTGTCACATGGCACTGCCACATGGCCTCATGGCTGCCACGTGGCACTTTCACCGAATCCCAACAGTCTCCTATAGAAGTATAATGTCCACTTCATAATGTACCGCCCAAGGATCCTCTTTCTATCCTAATCCCTGAGACTACGAACATTTCACAAGAGCATCTTCATCCAAACAAATGGGCAGCCCTTTTGCTAGCATTTTCCCTGTGTGGCCGATCACGGTCAATCCAACATGAGACCCGATGGAGACTTGTGATCGTAGCAATCCTAGCTTTGGTCACATCCCCTTCTAAAGACAAGGAAGTTGTGAGTGGAGTGAAAGAGGCACAATGCGCTTCACTACCTACACCCAAACTACCACCCTAAGATGAAGACGAAGGGATCAGTCTTCGTCGATAGACAAGCTCCTACTCCACGAAAAAATGTGGAGTAGCAACTTGCGAAGGGGGTCCCAACCCACGTATAAGTCAATCTCAATGCTGATATCACCCAGTGACCACGCATAGATCTATAGAGGGGCCGCTGCACCAAGTGCAAGGGTGTGCCTTAGCCACTAAGGAAGGTGGCTCAACAACTACAATAGTCACGGTTGTCGGGAAGGTGACTGTAGAGGTGAGCTAGGTCTCCTCAACCGATGCGAGGTCTAAGGGTCTACCACAAGGGAGGTTGGGAGTGAGCGGGATCCCCACCTAGTTTAACAGGATCATCAAGTGGCAAAACCACTCCTTCGGGGTAGAAAGTGTCATCGGTTGAGACATCTACGCCACCTGTACTACATTGTCGTCGACAATGGACACGAGTAAAGCATGATCACCCTCAACACCAAGGGCAACCCACACCTCAAAGGTAGAGTCCCAAGGACTCACAGTTGGGTGAAAGGCCTGAAAGTTCCAAGAAACTTAAGGTTGGATCACCCCTACCCAATACGGTAGGGGAGGCAAGGTGAGACCCATAATCAATGGTCTCGAGAAGAAGACTCCCATTGAAGCCAAGCATAGGAGATCCAACATCCAAATTTGCCCCCATACCTAACTCCAGAGGATTCGATGCCAAGTGGCCTTCTCGAGGATCTCGCAATCGTTCCTCTTTTGAGTTCAAAATCAACTGGAAGTTCTCGTTTTGCCTGTGCTCTTCCACTGATTGAAGCTCCACCTCTATCATCAAAGACACATTCGCATCATCGAAGGTCGAAAAGGGTCGTCGAGAATGCTAGATGGAGATGGACAGACAAGGCTCCAGGAGATCAGTTCACCTCCTTCGAGGATAGAATCGTGCTAATCAAAGGCATGAGGGAATCGAAGCTCTCTAGTATAAGAACATAGTCGGTCATCGACGAGGTGCAAAATGGAGCACCCTTCGCAACCGTTAGAATGAACCGCATCACTCTGGAGATGGGAGGTTGCATGCCCAATCAAGGAACCTCATAAAGCTTTCTTAGAATCTAAGAAAACTCTACGTGTATAATCCTCATGACGACGGTCACCTACACAAGAGGGACGATCCAACACCTTATGACCAATAGTAAGGCATTCGCGACAATGCAAATCCTCCCCACAAACGCGTGAAACAAGGCCCTCCAAGCATCGGAAGCATCAAGGCTTTGAGGAATGCTAATGTCCTCTACCACATCTCCATCTCCGCTACACCTCCTGCCAACCTTCATCCACCATCGCTTGAAGAGCCAGGTCCTAAACATAGGCTCCAGCAACGGGAGTAGTTGTCCCTTGTCTTCAGCTACCATTCCTCCGACGCATATCGCCCAAACATGAACCACGACCATGGCCATAGACCTTCCGTGCATGCCCCCTACCAATCCCTTCATTGTCGCTCGCTCACCTACCCTCCCGCTTGCTCACTCCCTCTCCCTCTCCTTCACTCACCCCCTCCCTTGTTCACTCCCTCTTGCACGATGCCTCCCCCTCTCCCTCGTTTGCACCCTCCCTTACTCTCACGCCATCTGATTTATGTCCAAATCCAATCTTGAGCTGAATTGGGTTATTGCAACCTCAGACACTGATTCAATTTTTTAGGGAATGGGTGAAGCCTGATCTCTATACTGCAATATGACAATTTGTATCAAAATGGTTGTCAAAAGGGTGCTAGATATTTCTAAAAGGAGAACACCACAAGCAAAGGAAGCTCGATGATGAAGTGAAGAAAGAACATACTTCCAAAGCCTTTTATGAAGAGAAGGCTAATGGAAGCTTGCCAATTACAAGCAGGCATAGAAAGAATTAAAGGTAATCAGTGAAGAATAGAAGCTTGGGAAAAATCTGTATAGCAAGTTGTAAGTATCAGAAACAATTTTAATTTACAAATTATACATGATTTGATCATTATCACTAGCCTGTATACAGCACAAATATTTTATTGTAAACATTCTTTCAGAAACAATTTATGATATGTCTACAACGTAACATTTGACACAATGAAGGTACAACATGTCAACAACTTATAACCTAAGGTAAGTATTAATCCGATTAAAGAAAGATTGGCCTAGTTAAAGAGAAGACAAAATCTTGTGCAAAAAAAAAAAATGATAGTGGGTATTTAAAGGGGAAAAGGGAAAGCAAAGAAAATCAAAGCACCATTATATAAAAGGAGCTACTTCCATCAGGCCACAAGTTCAGCAACTCACTCTGGCCGCTTCAGATCTCCAGATTCCAAGGAGAATAATATCCTCAACAGAACATTGACAGCACAATGTTGGTTGTCATCAAGAAAGGTAAACAGCAGCAGCCCATTTTTCTTCAGCTTAACCAGGGAAAGGTTGCCTTTGATTAAGCAATTTTCTACTAACGTAGCTCCATTTGCATCTGCACTTGCTATCAGGTTCCAAATAAACAGATAGCAATCAAAAGTTTCAGAATGTTGAATCCTTGTGAATCAAAGGTAGTAAACTTGACTGCACAAATCAATAAGCTGATACCATAGCTTCCAGTAGCATCAAAGGCATCTTTTTCCTCGGTTCTGGAAAGACTTTCTTCTTCCATTTCCTTCGAACATAGTTTCCTTCTCTTTGCATCATGCTCCGAATCTGCTATACCACATTCATTGCTATGTTCCTTCGAGTACTGCATTAAACTTTAGAATATTAGAACCGTACAGAAAGCATAAAAACACTCTACTGAGAAAATCAACTCTCCATCATTCAGGATGATAGTAGCCAATTCAGTTCACAGAATGAAGATGAAGGCGTTGGTGTTAAATCAAGGGTAAAGTGTCTTCAGACAGGGAAAATGCCTATAGTATATAGTAGTATTGAGATGTAGGAAATTAGATGGATATCCACAGAATCTAATTAATAGATAGAGCTTACTCATTTCCACGCCATATACACGTTCTGTACAGTCAGCTTGTCAACACTTTCACAAAAGTTGGTGTTCCTCTGTCCTTTGGTGAGCCATCAGCTGATTGAGTACAATTGTCACGGATGGAAAAGTCTATGCAGCTTGATATGATCAGTATAATCAGGCTGGCAAGCCTGTTGGCATGTCCCTAAAGCTCAATCCAAAGATCATGGACGAGAGAAGTCCAAAAAAATCCAATAACACCATAGGCAGTGGATCTATATTTGGATTCAGTAAAAGTTGCCTAATATGCGTGCTACTTGGTCTACCAATCCATACCACTCAGCAGATTCCACTCAAAGATATAATGCATTATCTCCAACCCATGGAATGACCAGATGCCAGTTCCCCCAGCATGTAACATAAGTTCTTAAAACCAAACATTCACTGTTTTCTACTTGGGTAGGGAAGTTGGTATTTAGATGAGAATCTAGCAAAAACAATTAAACAAATAGTCCTACTGATGATGAACTTTACAATGTTAAGACAAATCAAGGGCACTGCATGTTTACATACACAGAAAGTGGGAGGGTTTTTTTTGTGAAAGGGAAGGGGGCATGATTTCTCTTTCGAAGAGGAATGCAAATATTATTTATTTTGAGATATTTGATTTTACATAACATATACAGGTAAAATTCCAAGCCCTTTTGATAATTTGACAGGATTCTGCTATAAAAAAAATTACGTAGATTTATATAAAAGAAACACGGTAAAGAAAATTTAACCTTTTCGAGGATGGATATGGCTTCTTTTGTGGCACTCTTCTCCCTTTCTGACAACAAAAACAGTGCACAGTCATGCATTACTTTTCCTAAAACAGATGCAAGAATGGATCATATGCAAATATGAAAAGAAACTGAGAAAAAATGTACAGTCCAAGAAACCAAAATCTGAAACCAGAGCATTTCCAAGGTAGTCCAATGACTGAATTGGGCAGGGATCTGTCTGAATAAGTAAAATTTTAGCCACCTTTATTTTTACCATCAGACCCCCACACTACTTAGAATGAGCTGTTTAGGGACCTATAAATGGATTCTCTTCATACACACTTAATACGATTCATTTGCAAGGAAATATGCACCAGTAAATGATCATAGTAACTATCAACAAAGATTAATTCTTCTAAAAACAGGAGTTCAATGGAGGAGATGGTAATGGGATCCATACGTTGATCGCAAATAATAATCATGACTAGGAAGATCACAAGAAGTTTAAGCCAGCAGATATGATATTGTCGGGATCTACAAGCTTCCACACCTAACTTGCAACTTGTCCTACCAGGTTCCATAAAATTCCACTCCTGGCTTGCAACCTGTCCTTTCAAATGAGGGACAATCTACCTATAAGCTCAAAGACCCTAAGCCAACCTTTTAGAGATCCAACCCACTTTTCAAAAGAGGAAAGGAGTTAAAAAATGGCATTTTGTTTGTCCACCTAGACAGTCTAGGATCCTAATTGCTCCATTGTGGTCTAAGGGACTAGCTATACGCAAGTTACCTAAGCGGGCCTCCAGCGGCCCCTGCCGGTCAGCCTGAGTCAACTGCAAGTGCCATTCTAGCTCAGAAAAGCAAGCTTCATATGTCTCTACTCTTTTAAGTCACAACGCTCTCGTGTAAGGGTTTTTTTTTTTTGTTTTTTTAATTTCATCCAACATTTGAAGCCTACCAATCTCCCAACTTTCGATGAACACCAAGTTTCCAGAAACCAACCACAGTGGCTCCTTAACCAGCATCAGTCAACTCAAACGCTCTCAAAACAAGAACAGAGAACCGATTAAGATAAGCGATCTAATCATAGCTGTCCAGTCCACAAACCATCCAACATTTCGTATCCAAGGGGTTTAACTAAGTTCAAATCCGCAGGCCATCCATCGCCAGTAATACCAATTTGTGCACGCAGATCATGATGAGGCATGGAATCAATGGACTCAACTGATGGGGCAAGTGACGAGGAAACCGGAGTGGGGTCGATCGAGGAGGGAAGACGGAGCCTTGTAGTCGAACCGAGGGATGCCGATGACCTTCGAGTGCTGCTCCCATGGCTTCAGCTCCTCCTTCTCCTCTTGACCCTTCGCCATGGCGATCCCCCTCGCGCCACCACCGTCCATCTCTCTCCTCGAATCGTCCGAGGTCCGTTAAAACCTACCCGCCGCGGGTAGTCCAGCGAGCTCGACGGCTAGACCTTAACCCGTGTTTAACTTATCCTACTGGTGAGGTCAGTGGGTACATAAACGATGCAAACGTAAGGTCTCCGTTGGATAAAATTTTGGAAATCTTAACTTTGGATAAATGAATGGATAAGAGGAGGATGAGTGAGTGTGGTGAGATAGTTTATTTAATATGTTATTATTTAATTTTAGTTTTTTTAATGAGTGAATCAGTAAGCGGTAGATGCAGTGAGTGTGAATAAATTAATAAAGATGTATATATTTAATGAAGGATAGATATGATAGATGGTGGTAGATGTATAAGTAAAAAATAAAATTTGTTTATGATAATAATAACTATTGTTATTTAGGATAAATTTTTTTTTTAAAATCACGTTAAATAGGACCAAAGCAAACTAAGTATTTTTTATGCTCGAGTTCGACTTGGATTCGTTAAGAAAAAATGAAGATGAGATTCGATTCACTTTATTTACATTATTGAAGGGTAGATATAATTCATTTACGATTCATTTAAATATAAAATTAAAAAATATTATTTATTTTAATTTAATTCAACTTGGATTTAATTGAAGTCCATTTAAGTATAAATTACTCTATAATATTTTATTATAAATGCAAGATAAATATTTTGTAGATTTATTTAACTTACTTTTACACATTTGAGAAGAATATTTAAAATACATAAATTATAATTCTCTCCAAATTTTTAAAAATTATAAATAAAAAAAATACCTCTACCCCCCACAAGTTATTACATGTATCATGAAATGAAACATAAAAAATTATATATATCTACCTTATATTTTTAAATCATATATATATATATTATTTATTTATTTATTTATCAACTCTTTCAAATCTAAATGTAAATTATTTATTTGTGAGTCAAATTTAAAATGAATTTTTTAACTAATAGAATATATACTAGCACTGGATCCAAAAAAATTTTCGCAGGTGAAAAAAATTAACATAGGTTTACATAAATTCACCTTACATGCTTTTCTTGTAACAAGTCAGATCATGAGAAAATCTATCTCTTTGACCTTAATATACAAAAAATCATCATCTTAGACTAACCTACTTTGCGCACCAAGCAAGATTACTCTACAAAACCAATCATCCCAATTACGTAACTAGTGCCTAAGGATTAGTTTACTTGGAAAGTTAGGAAAGTAATGTTAAAAAATGTGAAATTAGTGTTAAGCCGTAATTATGTCTACTTACATAATGGTGTTAACACCAGTTTATGTTTACTTAAACTGGTGTTAAGTTGTGATGTTAACTCTTGTGGCATTTACCTAATTGTGGTGTTAAGTATATAAAATATAAGGGATGTCAAAGATACGAATGGTCTATAATTTTAACATGAGTTTGGCTAACACTAATTGAAACTGATTTTAGATAAACTCGTGTTAAAATGGGTAAACCCAGGTTAGCCAATTAAGGGTTAAGTAGTGTTACGACCTGGTTCCCGGATCCCTACAGGACCCGAGACCAGCTTGCCTCGACTAATCCCAAGACCTAGTCGACCAACAAGAAATAATCAAAAAGTAGGAAAGTAAACAACATTCACATATGCAATATAACTAAGCAGTAAAAACGTATAAAGCAGTAAAGGAAAAGTAAAACTTCTGTTCCAATACATACCACCACAACAACAGAAACAACTGAAACGAAAGTAACAGTAACAATGACAATAGTTAAAGTCTGAAACTCACTACAACAGTAAGGGGGTACAACAAGAAGTGCAGAAAAATTACGGTTGGACTCAACTGGGCCCAGCACCCTTCGCAGCTGAAAGCTCGGGCTGCTCAACTCGTGGACCTGAATAGTGTTATGAAAAAGACAGGGTCAACGAACGGTAAGCAGAGTGGTATCTATACTATCTAAAGCAGTAAAAGCTGCATGTTTAATTCTCTTTTCTAGTTATTTTATTTTATATGCATTTCCTCTTCATCCCTTTTCCTCAAACTTTCAGATTTTCTTGATCTTGCATGTTTCTCATGGAAACGATCTTGATTGCAGTCTTTTCTGAAGAGTAGAAGGTACATGTGGTGCTCTCCTGGCCTGGAGAGTCCCCTGTGGTAGTCCTACATCCAGTCAACCACCTCGAGGTCACTATTAAGACGTAGCGGTGACTACGACACGCGTTATAAAGGCACGGGTAGCTATCCCGCACTGACACGCGGTCAGTCGTTTCCGCTAGCGGGTATGCTTAAAGTACAACACGAAATAGTATAGGGCCTAGCCTTCTCAAAAACAAGGGTCTAGTACCTCAGAACCAAACAGGGATCTCACCCCTCTACAGTCCGCGCACCCTTGTCTGACTATCCCGGTTTGCCTAGAGGGTCTAACAAGTCAGTGTAGGGTGGTTAGCTGAACCTCGTGTCCCGTGAGATGGCTAGCTCCCTCCCTACACTAGTAGCTTACCTCAGTACTGTGTACATGAGGTACCGTGTAAAAGGCTAAAAGTGGGACGGATCTTTACAAGTAGTCAAGTAAACGGGAGTTAACCCCCCAGTAAACTGAGCTTAAGAGCTATTTTATTTAAAGGGTTAGGAAAGTAGTATTAAGAAATGTGAAACTGGTATTAACCCGTAATTGTGTTTACTTGCCGTGTGGTGTTAATACCAATTTATGTTTACTTGAATTGATGTTAAGTTGTTGTGTTAATTCTTATGGTGTTTACTTGGTGGTAGTGTTAGGTATATAAAATATAAGAAATATCAAGATATAAGTGGTATAAAATTTTAACATAGATTTAACTTACACCTTAGACAATCCTATGTTAGCAAATGAAAAATTAAATAATTAAATAAATGAAAGTTAACTTCTCTTTTAAAGAATTAATCCTCCAAATAAATTAAATCTAAAGACTAATTTACGATATGAGGTAACCTCTCTTTTTAAAGGTTAACTCTCACTTACAAAAGAAGATACCGCAATACCTATTTACCTATTTGAAGAGGTTCCCAACCCCCGACTTAACCCCCGCATTCCTCTCTCCTCCGCGTTGCCCCTGACGATCGAAGTTTCCCAAATCTGCCCCCTTCGCTCCCCCCTCCCTCCTTCCAGTGATGGCACGAACGAAAACCTACCCCCTCGGAGCGAGCTAGGAGCCATGAGCGACGACAAGAAGAAGGAAGCCCTCGACCTCTCCGACCTCGGCTCCGCCCTCCCTTCCAAGCCCAATCAGTACTCTCTTCCTCCTCCTTTGCGGTTCCTCGTTAGGGTTTGATGCTGATGTGTGCCATTTGTTTTGTTTTGATTTGTGATGAAGCCTTGAGCGCGGAGGATAGAGCTGGGCTTGTCAATGCCCTAAGGTTCTGTTGTGCCATGGCTGGGAACAAACTGATCAATGTTCTTCCCTCCATTGTTTTTTGCTTCTTTCTTTTAGATCGAATTGAAGTGGTTGACCGGTTAGTTGTGACTAGTAAATGGGAATTACAGGATGGCTTTAGCGAGGAGTTTGAGAAGAAAAAGGAGGAGGTCGAGCCTAAGACACTCGCCATCTACGACGCATCTTCAGCCAGCGCCAAGGTATTTTCTTTCTTTCTCCTTTTCTTTTCTTTTCTTTTTTCTTTTTTTGTTTCCTTTCTATCCAATCTGCAGGGGGTGTAGATGCTTTCAATTCAAACCTTTGGTTGATGGCGGCTTCGGCATTTTCAACAAATTTTGACGTTTCTTTTGTCTGATTAGGTTGTGGTTAAAGAGAGGATATTTAGTAGGATTCCTGCTAAATGTTTCGGTCTCTACCCATGTTTTGCCCTAGGATATTTAGTAGTGCAAGGATTCCTGCGAGAACATGGTAGGAGGCGTTGTTTCTCTAAGGGGAATCCTACATGGGACGCTTCAATCGTAACCTTCTAATCCTCTAATTTATTTTTTGCATATCACATCTGATTTTTGATGGATTTTTCTGGATTTTCCTTTGCTATTTTCTTACCGAATTGTTCCTGATATACTTGTTATCACAGATCTATATAATGGATTACATGCATTTTCTGGTGTATGTTGAATTTTTATTTGCTTCTCTATGCATGTATGCTATTTATTTTCAACATTTTCTCATAAAGATGTTTGTGGTATCTGGTTTCTAGATATTATAAAAAAAATGGTAAAGAAGCCATTTCGACTGATGATGACTCATGAATTATCATGGAAAGGATGACTAAACGATATGTGTAGTTCAAATAGCTTGTTTCAATGGGTCATTTGCTTAGCCCTTTTGCTCAGTTGCTGGAAGAGTTGTTTCTTAAATTTGATCCGTTTGGAGCTGTAGGGAAGCTGCCTTTGCACGTGTTTTCCTTTTTAGGGATTTTAAAATCTTTGGATTTAAATTGGGAGTTGATAGAGGCAGCTTCCCTCAAGATCTTTTTGGTTCTTTGGCTTGCAAAATTTGTAATCATCCTTTTCTCTCCTTTCAGGAGCAACTGTTGGGAAAGAGCACCGAAGAAGATGATCAACGAGAGGATGGTGTATGAACTATGTTGCTTGTGAGAGTTTTACAATTTAGTTGTTTCTACTTATATTATAACTAATAAAGTTGTTGTTTACCCCCCCAGATGGACAAATCGTGCCTGCTGAAATTCCACTTCGTAGAAAGAGACATGGACCCAATCAGGAAGAGCAGTCTTCAACTAGAGAAATCACATTTAAAAAGCCAAAGCTAGAACATGACCCTTTGCCTGAAAATGAAATTCAACAGAATCGGCATAATGGATTGGAGAGAAATACTAGAGGATCTACTGACCTAGTATCACCTGAGCTGTCTTCTAGACTAGGGAAATCTAACCCAGCTAAAGGAAAGGGAATTCTCGTAGATTCATCACATGGACATTCTGGCCCAATTTCACCAAGAGCGCATCGAAAAGATAAAGGACCATCAGTTGGTAGAGCCCAACCCTCGGTCATTTTTAAAGAGCCTAAGGTTGAACCTGATACAGAGCCTATTCCAAAGGAAGTAATGAGTGGTACCTCTTGTCACCATGACAATAACGTACCTGACGGACATCCTATTACATTTGAGGCCCCACTTGCTAATACTTCTTCCAAAATAAATAAATTATCTCAATTAACTTACCTATCATCCAAGAGTAAACATATTTTTTATCAACTTAACCTTTCATTTTAACCTCCATTTCCAGATAAATATTCCTTTGTCACATCACAGGAAACTTTTATTCCTAACTCTCATTCATTAAACACAAACAAAGGTTAACTCTTATTTGTAAGTAAACAAAAATAGGAGTCGGCCCCTGTTGTAACTTTGCTAACATGGGTTAGTTAATCTACATCGTAAACTAGCCTTAAGGCGTCTATGTTTTGCCTTTAGTCTATGAAAAAATGACCATGGGATGAGATGTATTCAGAACGTGGATTATCCTTGCAAGGGACTTGTTAATTCAACGTAAGGGAGGGCCTACCAAAGTTATCAAAATGGGCAGGTGAGATATAAAAATGGGCCTATTGGAACGTGGCTTATCTTTACGGCCCTTGAACGTGTTTCTTTTCTGTAGTGTCGTCTCCCCCGCTCCCCCCTTTCTCATAGCAATAAGCCCTAAAAGCATGGGGCTCCCCTACCCCAGCCTACGGAACTCCCCCTCCTCTCCCTCGAACTTCCTTTGCTTCAATCAAAGACGCTTCTCAACATGTAGTGCTCATGTGGCTCGTGGTCCTTGGTTGCTTTAGCTTCGGTTGCCCTCCCTCCTCGTCGGTGACTGCCACCGTGGGGGTGTCTGCTGCGATGCTTGTGGTGATTGTGGTTGATCTCCGAGCGTGCTAGGGGGATTGAGGCCTTGTTGTCCTGGTCAGGAGGCGCAGCTACTCATTTGTTCGTAACTAACGTCGGTTGGGCGGTTGCAATGATCGTTGATTGCCTCGTTGTTCGATCACCTTCGTCGGTCGGTTGCGACTCGTCGCTCGATCGCCTCACCATTCGGACATGCGGTGGATGTGATGGTTCTCTCGCCGACCCTTCTAGCAGCTGCTGCTGCATGGGAGCTTGAGTAGTTGAGGGTTTCCATGATGATCTGCTGTTGTGGTGGTTGTTTTTGTGTTGTGCGTGGAGTTTGGTCTTTTTTCTTGTTTGTTTTTAGTATAGTTCTGTTTTGTTTGGGAACCACGTGTGACCTTGGGTTTAATTCGGCAGAGTTCCCTGACGTGATTTAGGGGTTGTCTGTTGGTGTTTTACCGATTCTACGAGTGTGGGGTTGATCTCCTTCAAAAGATGATCTGATTTCCAATCATGGGATGCTTCGTTTTCTTTCTTCTTTGTTTCTTATCTTGTTTTGTATATGAGTGTTCCCCTTTTCTAAGAGGTGTTTTTCTTTCCCATTTGAGGGTTAGGTGTTTTTTGGCTTTCTCTTGTGTCTCTTGTATCAGGTTCTTTCCCTTTTAATAGAGAGTTAATTTTCGCAAAAAAAAAAAGGGTAGGTGAGGTCGGAAACTAATTGGTCTATTGTGAATGCATGACTAAATAGGTAACAACAAAACCTATTTTATCAAAGCCAAAATATAAGAAAACACAGGAGGTGAAACATTTTGAAATGTAAGTTGATGTGAACATGATTCCCACTTGGTAATTGGTATTTAATGTAAAACAAAAGAACGTAAGGTTTATTACGTGATGGGTTTCACTACATTGAAAAAAATCATTACACCACTTTGAACTAAAACGTACAAATGATAAATCATGTTTGTATAGGTGGTAAATAATTTTATACCGGTGATAAATCATTTTGCATTATTGATAAATTGTTTTGGGTGATTTTGCATTAGTGATAAATTACTCTGAGGTGATTTTACATCAGTGCAAAATTATTCCAAAGGTGATTTAGTAGTTTTGTACCCATGTAAACTGATTTTGACCTATTAGTTTTGGGTTTATGATTTAGGGTTTAAGGTTTTGGTTCATGGAAAGTGGTTTTACCTATGGAAAATGATCTTTCACTTGAAAAGTAATTTTTCACCTTAGGATCAGGATTTAGGGTTTAGGGAACTAGGGTTTAGGATTTAGGGTTTAGGTTTACTAAACCTTAAACCTTAAGCTGAAAAATCACTTTTCATAGGTGAAGAATCACTTGGAATCTAATTTTTACTAATGCGATATTATTTTGCGCTGGTGCAAAATTACTCCAAAGGTGATTTGAGCAATTTGCATTCATGCAAAATGGGTTGTTATTAGTTTCAATAGTAGTTGACCCCCACCACATGTGAGTACTTTTTTACATAAAAAGGAGATACATGAAGTGGGGGCCACGTTCACAACTCTTTGCATTGCTTTTTGCATCGTTTTGTACACTTCCAAACTCGCATCCTTTATCAAATAAGTTTGATGTTGGTTCTTGTGGACTGGAGTGTTGTTTTAAAATATAACCCAAACAAAGACAATTATTGCACATAGCTCCAATAGGTCCAATTCTGGGTCCAATGGGCATATGGAGCCCATATATGCATGATGGCATCACTATCATTCACTATAGCCATCTTAATTTTGCTATATTTTAAGGGTAAATTTACCTAAATCATATATAAAAAGGGTATAACTTAATCAGGGGGAAAGAATCATCAAATGAATCCAAAAGACAGCTTAATAAGTCCAAAACAGCCAATCTAGGATTTACTCTGAAAATTAGGCTATTAAGACAATAATTAAAACCCTAATTTTTGGCCTAACTTAAATTAACAGGGTTCTGATAAAAAATCGTAAAATAAAGCTTCTAAAAATCATAGATAAATATATTACAAGATTTAATATGATCAATTGGATCAAAAGAGCCAAGATGACTTAGAACAATAACCTAGATAAATAATTAGAGCCAATTGGGTTTAAAATAAAATTTACCAAACAAATGACTTCAAAACCTAAAATTGAGATTGTAACTAAATTCCCTAGGTTCTAATCAAGCTTCCATAAAAAGTTGGACATATTTTGATAATATTCACACCTACTTTGCATTCAAGTCCTCAATTTCCTAAAACTTTGCAAATAGGTCCAAATCTATTACTTCTAGGTCCTTTCTCGCACAAAGGTCCCTGGGTCATCACCTTCCTCGCGTCGACCTTCGACTGTTTGATCAAGCTTCTTGCTGAGTTTTGAGCTTGGTTGATGACCGCCTCGAGCCTCAATTGCCTTCATCTCCTAAAGCGAAGTTGTTCGCCTTGCTATTCCACTTCTAACGGCAGTTGTTTCGCCGTTAACCGCTACCTCTACGGTTCTCTCTTCTCGGTCAAAGCCAGTGCGGTTGTTGCAAGTTTTCCGAGCTTATCTCGCACCCACATGCCTTTTGTTGCTCCAGCGTTGGCCTATAAAGCTCCGCACAGCCATTCGGTGCCAAGTCGTCTGAAAATCGCGAGCGCTCCTCTCCTCTTCTTCCTCTTAAAGCACCGCCATTGAAGGACCTTGAGGCCTTCACCCTGTCGTTCTGTCGCCTCTCACCATCAAACGAGGGTGCAACCATCTTCGCCTCTCTTTCACTGAGCTTCCCGACCAAGAAACCAATCATCCGACCACCTTCCTCATCTCTTCAATTTCTCCTTTCCATCTTGTTTTCACCATCATCGTCCACCGCCACCAATCCCCTCACCTCCTCTCCAATAAAATTAGGGTTTTTCTTCCCCTTATCCTCTATCTCCTCATCTCTTCAATTTCTCCTTTCAATCTTGTTTTCACCATCACCGACCACTGCCACTTGGAGCTCCAGGGAACTTCATCACCACGCCTCCACGCATGACTGACCACCAAATAGATTTAGGGCTTTGCTTCGGGGTTTTACCCCGAAGCTCTTGAATCTAACGCAAGGTCAAATGACCTCCTATTCTACCCGTAGGTCCTCGCCGAAGTCGGTCTTCGTCTTCACCTCCGGCAGCAGCTCTCCAGTCACCTCCGTCGAAGCTCTGCACACCATCGAAAGCCCTGATTCAAGAAAGAGCTCCTCAATTGAAAGCGCAACACCAACGCTAATCAGTCGCTGGTTGCATCGGGCCGATCTGATGGTCGACACGCGCTAATCAAGCCGGGCATCCTTGCTGCCAAGAGACGCGAGAAAGCAAGGGACTTTAGTCCCACATCGTGCGTAGCCAAAGCCTGTGCAGCCTTTATCATGCAAACACCCCCGAAGCGAGTTGCCTCAGAATGCACGGGGTGAGGTCCCCTCCGCACACCCGTACGCACGCTCTCACTCATGTCCCCTCGCCTGCGATTATGCCTGCAGGTCTGGGCTGTGGATTCGGTTACCTAGGTTCAGCTTCAAGAGAAATTAACGGAGGGAAGCGGGTTTTGCACCTTGAGAATTGTGCCTTCCCCCTTAGTGCTTGGCCCTTGTGCTACTGGCTTCACAAGTTAAGGCATCCGTGCCTAACATTCGTCGTCTGAGGGTAAAGCCTGACTTGGCTCTGTGAGCTTTACGTGAAATACTTGATAGTTGGAACTATTCAAACATTTGAGGTTATTTGGGTTGAGACATTAGGGTTAAATTTGGTGGTTTAAACCACAACTTTTACCCTTATCTTTTTATTTTTTTTTTTCTATCTGAAGATATTTGATATACATTAAACATCCACGATATTACTCTTATTGTGATAGTGATATTTTGTGCAATTTCTTACTTCCAGAGATGACATCAGATTTTTCCGATAATTCGAGTAATATAAATTTAAATGCTAATTTCGCCTTGATCTCCAATACTACGACACGTTTTTAAAATATGATTGCAGCGACTCAACATTTTGGCACCGTTGCCGAGGAGCAACGCGCAATTATCACTATTACTTGTGAATATTTCTGATTTCTGACACATTTACCTTGTTTTGGTTGTTTTTGCAAATTGAATCTAAGCATCTGGCTTCTTGAACCTGAGGACAACAACTCTACGACAAGTAAATTTCTCCTTTCTTCTTAATCCCCTCTTTCCTAGTATAGATAAAAAAAATTTAAGATTCAACCTTGCCTTGTTTTCTTAGAAATATCATTTGCGATAAGAATTTTTGATTTCTGAGATTTAACTGTGGTTAAGGAGATATATCTGCTTAGAAGACACAACCCAAAAATTTTCTGCACTTATAGGGACTTATTTGAAAATTAATTGAACCCTTAGACTAACACGTTCTTGATTGAGTCCAAAGGAATCATTGAATTTGAATTGGACTCCACTTTAGAGCCAAATTAGGGTTGAATTTTAGGGTTATCTAGTACACTTTTGCAAAACTATAAAGGAAATTATTATCCGCATTGCGTGCTACCTAAACCTTGTTTGAATCAATTTACAATTTGAACCCTAAAACATAGGCTCTAAGATCGCTTGAACATTAAAAGAGGTGACTTAATAGCCTGCTTGTCGAACCAAAACAGGGTGATCCGGGTGAGTTAACCTGGGTTGCATCTTAAACAATAGACCAAGTCAGGTGAAGTTGGTTCACTTGGTGAACCAATCAATCTAGAAATTAGGTCACAACTTGAACTAAACTTTAAATCAAGTGATAATTCGAGGCACGAATAGGCTTAAAATTTGGTAGACCTAGGACCTAATTCATGCAGATCCAATTTACTTGGAACCGAGTGACAAGAAAGGTCGGGTGGGGGAAACCCTTTAACCTGTGGAGGTGCTCTACAGTATAGGGTCTTCGCGGGACTCTCTTTGTGGTTGCCCAAGTAATTCTCGGGCGGGTGGATTTGTAATCCAGAGGCCATCTACCTCAAACCAACCTAAGCCATCCAAAAATATTTAGATGTCTTGATTGGGTCTGATTTAAATCTAGTCCCTCATCTTTTTTATAGTGCATACACAGTAGGAGGTTCTTAAGACCATTCTTAAGACCTCATTTATTAGTTCACTCACATCGAGGCCAGCACCTGACTAACTTGTTTGGGTCCTCTTCTGATCCGATTCCTATCTCCTCTGACCTATCTACATCCAATCCAGGTTCTTCTTACTCTGATTCTAACTCGATGGAGAACCTTGGTCTAGAAGGAGGAGACGACATTCAGCACCTGCAGAACCAGCTACAGGCTCTCACATATCTTATCAATGGATTGGCAAACCCCCGTGCAAGTCCACAAATATGGGATCACTATAATCCTGTAGGAGTGGCTATAAAGCCCAGAGTGTGTATTCCGGTTGGGGGACCTAAGATTGAGCTCAAGCCGAATATTATCAGCTTGATTCCCCATTTCCACGGGATGGGTTCTGAAGACCCATTCTAATACATTCAAGAGTTGAAACATTTGGCTCAGACCCTCGGGCCAACAATTCAAAATCGGAATACTCTGCTCATGAAGATATTTTCTTTCTCGCTTAAAGAGAAAGCTACCCACTAGTATCGGTCTCGGAATCGACTGATTAATACCTAGGATGAATTGCAGGTCGAATTTCTGAGAAAATACTTCCCAATAGGGTGTACTAACACCCTGAGGCATCAGATTACGCATTTTCAACAAAATGCGAGGGAACCACTTCATGAGGCATGGGATCGCTTCCTCGATCTCATGCGGAAATGCCCACATCACGGAGTTCCTAAATGGGAACAGGTCCAATCTTTTTATCGGGGACTCCGTGAAGATATCTAATTTTTCATTGATGCAGCCTGTGGAGGCAACTTTATGGGCAAACATGAGAACACCGTTTGGGAAATTCTCGAAAATATGTCTGAGAATTCCATAAACAATGCGTCCATGGGTATGTTTGACAGGACGAATACATGCGAGGCACATGAAGCACAAGACCTATCCTCTTCCGTCGACATGGAGATTGTGGCCAATCGACTGGATAAGGTCTCTATTATAGAGAAGAAGCTCGATGATCTGACTTGCTAGCTACAAAAAGTCACTTCTCAACAAAACACGCATGCATGTTCGCCCGTAGGATGGGAGGCCGTGCATAATATTCACCACACTAGGATGAAAGCATATCCATCCTCTTTTGACTTAGGTTTCAGAGGAAACTTCGAACTTACTTATTCTAGTTGGGGGTCCTCTGAACCTCAATATTATGATTTCTCTGGAGTTCCTCAACCCTGTGTGGAGCTCCACGCCATCCAGAACAACCCCTATTCTAATTCCTACAATCCTGGATGGCATAATCATCTAAATTTTTCCTGGTCGAGGAACTCTTATCCTCAAAATCCTAAACCACAATATCAACCCCGACCACCAAATCCGCATTCATATCAGCTAGCTTAACCTAGGCCAAATCCAAATTTTCAACCTGGGCCTAGTAAAAAAGATCAAATGAGCATGATTCCTTAGACATTGGCTGATATGAAGAAGACCAATGCTGCTATGCAGAGGCAGCATACCATGGATATGGCAAATATGCATGCACAACCAAGTTGTGCAAATGGCTGGGACTTGCCAGCCAGGTGCATTACCCTCGCAACCACTGCCAAACCCTAACAACGTATTGAACCAAAGGTACATTGCAAACCCAAAACCAGGTCAAATCTACTTTGTGAACCAAGCCCATCTACACCTGTTTATCAAGATGGGTCAGAAGCATCAACTGCTGTACCTGATACATCTCAGTAGCAGCAGCTAGCTATTCTACCCACTCCTCCATATCCGGCGGGATTACATTCTGTAACAACCCGCAGCGGTAAATGTACTAAGGATCCTGAGCGTAAGAGATACACTAAACCTAATCCTAGCACATCTCAATCCGAGGTGATTATCAAGGATAAGCAAACACCAACAAAACATATTCCAGATGAGCCTAGGATCACACCTTTTCTTGAGGCCTTAACCAAGGGAAATAAGGGTAGGAAACCATCTCAAATTGACGAGGACTTAGTCAAGCTCTTTGAGTAAGTCCAAATCAACATCCCCTTGATGGATGCGATTCATCATGTATCGACTTACGCAATATTTCTGAAAAGTTTAGGTACACCTAAGCGAAAGCCGAAGAATTCTAACGGAAGTCTTATTTTGCTATCGGAGTAGGTTAGCTCCATTATCTTGAGCAAGCTTCCGCAAAAATTAAAAGACCCTGGCACCCCTTTGATCTTCTGCAAGATAGGAGATTTATAATTGAATCGAGCTCTTTTAGATTTAGGTGCATCCATCAACCTCATTCCTACGTCTCTCCTTAAATATTTTGAGGATCCTGAACTTAAGCTCACGGAAGTGACCTTGCAGTTAGCAGATCGATCTATTAAGTCACCCTGTGGAATTTTGGAGGATGTAGTTGTAAGAGCCTGGGATTTCTATTTTCTTATCGACTTTATTGTCTTAGACATAGATACACCAGAAAACCTGAAAGAGACACCTATAATCTTGGGGAGATCAATCCTAGCAACAGCTAGGGCGAACATTAATTGTGAGGAGAGCCAGATGAAAATTAAATTTGCTGATAAAACAATGAAGATTGACATTTTTAAGGCCCATACATGAATTAATTGTGGTGTGATTGAGGAATTGAATAGAATCGATTCACTTCTTGAGGACTCGATTTCTGATAATTTGGATTTGATTACTCCTAAGCAAGAACCTCTAGAAGCTCAATCCCAGTTACACCTTGAGGAACCTAGTCCACCTCTAGTTCCCCCTCAAGCTAGCCCCGACCTTATCGCTGCTGCTGAGAATCAGGTACTTGAGTTGAAACCACTTCCTGACAATCTCAAGTATGTCTTTTTGGGTTTGAACAACACGCTTCTTGTGATTATCAACTCTTCTCTATCCACTAATCAGGGAACGTGTTTGATTTCTATCCTCCGGGAGCATCGCAAGGCCATTGGTTGGACCTTGGATGATCTCACCGGCATAAACCCTTCTTACTATACACACCGTATCTTTACAGAAGAAGGCTCACGACCTACTCACGAAGGATAACGTCGACTCAATCCAAATATTCAAGAGGTCATGAAGAAGGAGACAATTAAATGGTTTGATGTAGATATTATTTATCCCATCTCCGATAGCCATTAGGTGAGCCCAATTCATGTGGTGTCTAAAAAGGCCGGGCTCACCATTATTAAATCCGAGTCAAGAGAATCCATCCCCACAAGTAGTTGAATACCTTCACAAAGAAGGACCATTTCCCACTACCATTGATTGATCAGATTCTTGAAAAATTAGTAGGAAATCAGAACTTCTGTTTCTTGGATGGATTTTCTGGCTATAATCAAGTAACCATTCATCCTAAAGACCAGGAGAAAACCACATTCACTTGCCCTTATAGGACATTTGCATTCCGTAGGATGCCATTCGAACTCTGCAATGCACCCGCCACCCTCCAACGGTGCATGTCGGCAATATTCTCTGATATGGTAGGTGAATTCTTAGAAGTCTTCATGGATGATTTTTCTGTATTTGGAAAAACTTCTGATGAATGTTTGGACCACTTGACTAAGATCTTCTAATGATGCATCGACGTAAATCTAGTCCTAAGCTGGGAAAAGAGCCATTTTATGGTTTCCCAAGACATCATTCTTGGAGACCTTATGTATGAATAAGGTATCCAGGTTGACCGAACGAAAATCAATTTAATATCCAAACTCCCTCCTCGGTCAAAGACATTAGATCCTTCTTGGGGCACATCGAGTTCTACCGACGTTTTATCTCTGATTTCTTAAAAATCGCCAGGCCCCTGACTCATTTGTTATCGAAGGATATTTCCTTTGATTTCTCTGACGAGTGTGCCAAAGCTTTCAAAATCCTTAAGGATCGAGTCACCAAGGCACCAGTATTACAACCCCCTATTTGGTCTCTATCCTTTAAGATCATATGTGATGCTTCGAATTATGCTGTGGGGGCAGTCCTTGGTCAGAAAATAGACGGGAAACCCGTAGTGATCTATTATGCGAGTAAAATGTTGGACAAGGGCCAACGTAATTACACGATCATTGAGAAGGAACTTCTGGCAGTGGTTTTCACCTTGGAGAAATTTCGGTTGTACCTTCTCGGGTCTCGCATTATCATATACTTGGACCATACCGCATTTCGGCATTTACTCGCCAAGAGGGACGCAAAGCCTCGTCTAATTCGTTGGACCTTGCTTCTGCAAGAATTTGATTTATAGATTCATGATAAAGCGTAGTTGCAAATTGTAACGACCCGATTCCCGAGTCCCTACGAGACACGAGAACCGGACCGACTCGACTAATCCCAAGACCTAGTCGTCCAACGAGGAAGTAACCAAAAGAGCAGTAAAATAAATCACATTCAGCATGAATATAACTAACAGTAAGAAAATACAGCAGTAAGGAAAGAAACCACTACAGTATATACCACCACAACAATAGAACAACATTCATAACATAATATGGAACTGCAGGTAAAGAAAAGTACAGCGGTAACAAGAACTACTCACTACAGTGGAACCAAAAAGAGGTACAAGAGAATAGTGGTAACTCTACTGGACCCTACTCGGCCCAGCGTCCTCTGCAGCCACCAGGTCACTCAACACCTGGTCCTGAAAGGTAACGAGTGTAACACGTCAGCAAAATGCTGAGTAGAGTGGCAACTAAAACAAAAGAAACAGTAGAGTGTACAGTAGCTGTTATGTTCTGTTACTTTCTTTAATTACGTCTTTCTATTTTCCCACAATTTATCTATTTCTCAGATCCTTCACTTGATCTCAAATGTTCCTTGTGGGAACAATCTTGATTGCAATATTTTCCGAATAGTAGAAGTAGCACGTGGTGCTCTCCTGGCCGGGAGAGTCCCCCGTGGTGATCCTACTCTCAGTCAACCACCCCAAGGTCACGGATAGGCGTAACGGTGACTACGGCACGCGGGATAAGCCCACAGGTAGCTAATCCGCACTGGGACGCGGTCAGTTGTTTCCGTTAACGGGTGCGTCCAAAGCACAGCATGGAATCAGTACAGGGCAGAGCCCTCTCAGTAACAGGGGTCCAACCCCTCCACAGTAACCAAACAGGGGCCTTGCCCCTCTACAGTCCGCGCACCCTCGCCTGACTACCCTGGTTTGCCCAGTGGGCCTAACAAGTCGGTGTAGGTGGCTAGCAGAACCCTGGGACCCGTGGGGTAGCTAGTGCCCTCCCTACACTAGTAGCTCTCCTCGGTACTACGTACGCGAGGGCCAGCAAGTCGGTACAAAGTGGCCAGTCCTAACCCCGGGTCCCTGGGGCGGCTGGCTCCGCTCTGCACTAAACAGGTACAGGTACTTCCCTTGGTACTACGTACCCAAGAGACAACACACTACCACGTCTTTCTTTCTTAGTTCCATTCCTTTCTCTTTCCAGGAGTTCCACTCCTAATTCTCTGTAGGGTTCCAGCTCTTTTAACTCAGAACATCCAGGTTTCACTTTCCAGTTTCATGTTCTTACAATCCATATTCTCAATCACGTTTATTTATTCATAGCAGGCAGCTGTTAATTCAATTCACAGGCAGCTATTATTTCCTTTCCACATTTTCCAAGACTGCAGTATTCATATATTCCACTACTTCTTCCCATCCTAGGATTCATGCCATACCCTAGGATCTATCATACAATCTAGTTTTCCAGCCCTAGGATTCATGCAACACCCTAGGATCTACCATTCATTCTAGTTTCTCATTCCTAGGATTCATGCAATGTCCTAGGTGCTATTTATGGTTCCATAATTTAACAGCTTATACCAATAAACTTAAAAGACACTCTACCGGTTACAACAGGCGAACTGGGGGCATGGTCGGGAATCCCGCGTGCCTCTGCAACCCCCGAGACTGCAACGGAACGGGGTCCTATCACAAGGATCAACACAAGGAGTTTCTCAAAATAGTATATAGCTACAATAGACGGGTAGAGGATTTAATTCCGAAAAGAACGCAACTTGAAACGCGGAAAACGGAACCCGAACGGGCCCTAAACGGGTCGAAAACGACGAAACAGTGCAAAATCAGATGTCTGGAACTTATTCCAGACGTCTTAAAAAGTGGATCAGGGGTTACCTTGCTCTGCGTGGGCTCTCAGATGTCCAGAAGCCTGCGGGGGGCATCTGGCCTAGTTCCCAGACGTCCGATGGTCACCCCGGACGTCTGGATGTCGCTCCCGTCGTCTGGTGCTAAAGCCAGACGTCTGATTCGCGTTGGATGGCGAATCACCGAACCTGCGCGTACCCATCTCTCTCTCTCAGTACGGTCAGTCGAAGAAAACGAAGAAGACGGAAATAACTCACCTTTCAGACGTTTGGACAGTCTTCCAGACGTCGTGCTCGTCATCTGGCTAGAAGCCCAGACGTCTGATTCTGGAAAAGTTTCCAGAACCAGGGCGCGACTCGCCCTCCGCTCGCGACTCCCGGCCGCGCCGCGTCTCGTCCGCCTGCTGCTCAAACTGCAGCAGTCCCCCCCACGTCGCTCCGCGCCCGCTGCGCCCCCCGCCGGCCGGCCCTAGCAGCCCCGGCGAGCTCGCCCTCATGGCCGAGCGCCTCTTCCACGCGCAACACCTCCTCCCACACTCACCGCAGCTGTCGCTGCCGCCGCTCACTCGCGCTCGCTCTCGCGCACTGGCTAGAAGGAGAAGAGGAAGGGGGCGGAGGTGACGGGAGTAAGGGAGAGGGCGTGACCTTTTAAGGCCGCGCGAGGAGGAGAGAGAGAGCGGACAGGGTGGGTCTGCGGCCGTAGGAGAGAGGGAAAAAGAGAGGGAGAGAGAGCGTACGTAGGAGCGCGCAGACGAAACACGCGTGCCAAAAATAACCGATTCCCAGACGTCTGGAAGTGGTTCCAGACGTCTGGTCAGACGTCTGGGCCACCTTCCAGACGTCTTAAAAGACGTCTGAAGCGCGCGTTCGTAACACAAATCATCTGCCCCGCCTTCCCTCATCTATCATTGATCCTTCAGTACCTATTACTGAACATTTCTCGAATGAGCATCTTTTACACATAGATGCTAGGCTTCCCTGGTATGTAGACATTATGAGTTACTTGGCATCAAACCAGGTTCTGCCTGATTGGTCCAAGGCCAAAAAGGACATTAATTTTAGATGCCAAGTATTACTTCTGGGAAGATCCATATCTTTTTCACATTGAAGCGAATCAGATTATCCGGCGATGTATTCTTGATATAGAGGTCAATGATATTATTTCATTTTGTCATGACCAGGCCTGCGGTGGCCATTTTTCAGGGCATAAAACCACAGCAAAAATCCTCTAAAGTGGCTTCTATTGGCCGACTTTATTTGAAGATGCACACAACTACTATAGGGCATGTGCTCGTTGCCAGACTTTGGGCAACATGAGCCATCGCGATATGATGCCCTTAAATCCGATTATTGTGTGCGAGATTTTTGATATCTAGGGATTAACTTTATGGGTCCATTCCCAAACTCAAACGTCTTTGAATATATTCTTTTTGCTATGGACTATGTGTCTAAATGGATTGAAATCGTTTCGACTCGAACCAATGACCATAAGGTCATTATCAGATTTATTCATGATAGCATCTTCTCTCAGTTCGATGTCCCGAAAGCAATTATCTCTGATGGAAGGACTCATTTTGTGAATATGCATTTCCAGTTCATGCTTAGAAAATATGGGGTATATTACCGCATTTCTACCCCATATCATCCGCAAACAATTGGATTGGCCGAGCTGTAAAATCGGGAAATTAAAATGATTCTGCAGGTCATAATTCGACCTGACAGAAAGGATTTGTCAACCTGGCTTCTGGAAGCATTATGGGCTTATTGGATTGCCCATAAAACCTAGTTGGGAACGTCTCCTTTCAGGACTGTTTACGGGAAGGCATGTTACCTTCCTATAGAAATGGAGCATAAAGCCTACTGGGTAGTATAGAAATGTAACTTGGACCTTGGAAAGGCTAACATCCACCGTCGCTTTCAAATAAGTGAGCTCGATGAATTACGCAATGACACGTACAAGAACTCGCGAATTTACAAGAAACGAATAAAGGTCTTACATGATAAGCACATTTCACGGAAATTATTCAGTCTTGGTCAGAAGGTACTTCTGTTTAATGCCCATCTCAAACTATTCCTAGGAAAGCTTAGATCTAAGTGAACTGGACCATTTCTTGTAAGGAGGATCTTTGGTAATTGAGCTAAGGAAATCTCACCTCCCAATCTTGATCTGCGAGTCTCTTAATCTTTATTCCACTTAAGCTGCATTGTGCCCAGCTGATAGCGCTAAACTTAGCGCTTAATGGGAGGCAACTCGTCATTCTTTTGAAAAACCTCGAGACCTTTCTTAATCTATTTGAAGTTCACTCTTATTGCACTTTAGGGTTCTTAATTTAAGAACTAACTTATTCTAATATTATGAACTAAACTGAATATAAACCCACCCTGTTTGCAATGAGGGCATTGCAACACTTAGGCTTGAGGGGATTAAAGTGCAATTATCTCAAAGTCATTTCTGAAATGTTCTCACAAAAAATATACATAGATTTAGATATATATAAAAAAAGACAGAGGGAAAGAGCGAGAGAAAGGAAAGAGAAAATCAATAAACGTTTTTAGTTTGTCAAAACGCTTGGGCATTCAGTTATGGAGTCAGGAAAATTTTCTTCCATAAGATCCACCAAACAATTGTGAGGTGAGAGTAGAGTGTCTACTGGTGCTCTAGGCCTAGCATGAGGACTCTTAAGTTTTGGATAATTAGATAATGATACTCGGAGTTAGGCATAGTTTTCGCTCTCAGCTCCTATGTGCAAATATTTTGTGTGAATTCTTGAGAGCCACTAAATAAGGCAAATATGTAAAGAGCGGATTCTAATAAAACTAAAACTAAGGTGGATGGTCACGATCGTTCTTTACGGAATCCTCAACTGAAAGAGGGTGTTAGTGTCAAAGGTCAGAAATACATTGTCTTATCTATTCTTTCCCGGTGCTGAGAGTAGGCACTTCCACCAAATAAACCACATAATATCTTCTTGCACACCATCATTTTCCAATAATGTCTCATAAATGAAAGTTGTGTTGCATTGTGTTTTGTTGATATTTGATTATAAGAAAAAAAAAAGAGAAGAGAAGAAAGAAAAAAATAGATATTCTCGAAAAAAACATATATATGTATATATATTTGAAAAAAAAAGTTGTTAAGTTCATATTTGTGTTTATGTGTTGATTCGTTATGAATAAAGTTAATTAAGGTAGAAATATCAACTTTCATTTACAATCCACCAAATACAATCTTGACCTACATTTTTGTATTTCTAACTGCCCAAATACTAGTTGAAAATTTCCGACTTAGTTATATGATTATCAGGACTTAATCAAAGTGTTAATGTCATGAGAGACTACCAAAGTACAATAACAAATCTAGTGAGATTGTGAGCGAAAGCAGAGAAAAAAAGAGTGAACACAAAGGAACTAAAAGAGAGTACAGTTTTTTAGCATTTCTCTGAGTTGATTTATTTAATAATATAGAAATTTAAAGTCTGAAGTACTATATTATATGTACCACCAAAAGAGTGTGAGCCACCAAAAATAAAACCCTTCAATTTAGATATCTTCTACCTAAACCTAAAAGCCAGGGGTAAAATCACAGACCACCTGTTATGTCTTCCCTTAGGGAAGAAGTTTGCCTATTTTAATAATTTGTATCAAGGGTTAAGAACAAACTTTAAATGTATATTGGTAATTGGTAACGAAGATGAAGAAAGAAAAATATTTTTGAGCTAAATGGCAAAAATACCCTTACATTGAAAATCTATGGTAAACTCTAAAATTTGCTAAGGGATTAGCAAATGATAGGCATGAGAGTATGATGGCATTGCCATCATTCATTGTAGATAGCTTAGTTTTACTATGTTTTAAGGGTAAATTCACCTAAATTATACATAAAAAGGGTATAACTTAATAGGGGAAAATAATCATCAAATAAACCCAAAAGACAACTAAATAAGTCCAAAATAGTCGGTCTAGGGTTTTCTCAGAAAATTAGGCTATTAAGACAATAATTAAAATCCTAATTTTTGGCTTAACTCAAATTGATAGGGTTCCGATAAAATAAATCATCTAAAAAACATAAATAAATATGCTACAAGGTTTAATGTGATCAATTGGATCAAAAGAGCCAAGATGACCTAGAACAATAACCTAGGTAAATAATTATAGCCAATTGGGTTTAAAATAAAATTTACCAAACAAATGACTTCAAAATCCAAAATTGAGATTGTAACTAAATTCCCTAGGTTCTAATCAAGCTTCCATAAAAAGTTGGACATATTTTGACAATATTCACTCCTACTTTGCATTCAAGTCCTCAATTTCCTAAAACTTTGCAAAGAGGTCCAAATCTATTACTTCTAGGTCCTTCTTTCTCTCACAAAGGTCCCTGGGTCATTGTCTTCCTCACATTGACCTTCGACCATTTGACCGAGCTTCTCGCTGAGTTTCGAGCTCGGTTGACGGTTGCCTTGAGCCTCGATTGCCTTTATCTCCTAAAGTGAAGTTGTTTGCCCTGTTGTTCCACTTCTAACGGCGGTTGTTTCACCGTCAACCACCGCCTCTATGGTTCTCTCTTCTCAGTCAAAGTTGGCGCAGCTGTTGCAAGCTTTTTTAGCTTATCTCACATCCACACGCCTTCTGTTGCTCCAACGTTGGCCTATAAAGCTCTGCACAGCCAATCCGTGCCAAGTCGTCTAAAAATCTCAAGCGCTCCTCTCCTCTTCTTCCTCCTACAAGTGCTACCATTGAAGGACCTTGAGGTCTTCTCCACCCCGTCGTTCCACCGCCTCTCGCCATCAAACGAGAGTGCAGCCATCTTTGCCTCTCTCTCGCCGAGCTTCCCAACCAAGAAGTTAGTCGTCTGACCACCTTCCTCATCTCTTCAATTTCTCCTTTCGATCTTGTTTTCACCATCACTGGCCACCGCCACCGGTTTCCTCACCTCCTTCTCTCTAATAAAATTAGGGTTTCTCTTCCCCTTATCCTCCTCTATCTCCTTATCTCCTCAATTTCTCGTTTCGATCTTGTTTTCACCATCACCAACCATCGCCACTTGGAGCTCCAGCGAACTTCATTGCCACGCCTCCACGCACGGCCAACCACCCAATAGATTTAGGGATTTGCTTCAAGGCTTCACCCTGAAGCTCTTGCATCTGACACGAGGTCAAATGACCTATTTTGCCCACAGGTCCTCGTTGGAGTTGATCTTCGTCTTCGCCTCTGGTAGCAGCTCTTCAGTCACCTCCGATGAATCTCCACATGCCATCGAAAGCCCTGATTCAAGAAAGAGCTCCTCAATTGAAAGGGCAACACCAATGCTAATCAGTCGCTGGTTGCATCAGGCTGATCTGATGGTCGACGCACGCTAATCAAGCCGGACATCCTCGCTGCAAGGAGATGTGAGAAAGCAAGGGACTTTAGTCCCACGTCGTGTGTAGCCAAAGCCCATGCAGCCTTTATCATGCAAACGCCCTTGAAGCAGATCGCCTCAGAACGCATGGGGTGAGGTCCCCTCCACACACCTGTACGCATACGCTCGCTCATGCGCCCTCGCCCGTGATTATGTCTGCAGGTCTGGGCTGTGGATCTAGTTACCCGGGTCCAGCTTGAAGAGAAATTAATGGAGGAGGGAGGCATGTTTTACACCTCGAGATCTGTGCCTTCCCCCTCAATTCTTGGCACTTGTGCTACTGGCTTCACAAGTTAAGGCATCTATGCCTAACATTCGTTGTTTGAGGGTAAAGCCTGACTTGGATTTGTGAGCTTTATGGGAAATACTTGATAGCTGGAGCTATTCGAACATTTGAGGTTATTTGGGTTGAGACATTAGGGTTAAATTTGGTGGTTTAAACCACCACTTTTACTCTTATCTTTTTATATTTTTTTTCTATCCAAAGATACTTGATATACATTGAACATCCACTATATTACTCTTATTGTGATAGTGATATTTTGTGCAAGTTCTTGCTCTTAGAGATGACATCGGATTTTTCTGGTAATTCGAGTAATATAAATTTAAATGTTAATTTCACTTTGATCTCCTATACTACGATGCATGTTTTTAAAACACGATTAAAGCAACTCAACAATGCATAAGGATTCAATTAGGTTACATCCTATTTCAATGATCCCGATTTAGGTCAGGATTTGATCATAATAATCGTATAACTCTAGGTCCCTAATTAGCTTTTGTCTCTCCAATTGTCGCTAGAAAATATTCTGAGTACATCAAATTGTACACAAAGATGAGTGCACAAGATCCACTCCCCCTCGTATTAAAAAGGTGGGATCCACCTCCAAACCCACTTCTGATGCATTTTTCTACCCATCCAACGAATGTCATGCATTTGTGTCTACTTCCGTGTTCAATCTGATATCGTGGAAACATCGTCCACATCGAAAAACATTCAAGGTATGTTGAAAGGAAAATACCTCGTGCACACACATGACATCCCCTCCTAGTAAAAGGGGCCACATGACTCATAACATGTCATGTATGTGGAAGGATGTCATGTTTTTCATGCATGTGTGTATGATTTGATGTACAAAATCATGTCCCATTATCAACATCCATATTGAAACCCCATGGAGGATGGTGGACTAGAGGTGCAGTTATCCCCGAATCCTCTATTCATGTTCATAAATTCTACATTGAAACCCAAAGTAGGCTGGGACGTTTGCTGCAACTTTCAGGATAAGATGCATTTGACAGGTGATGTCCCACATGATGGCTAACTTTGGGATGATCAAAACATCTGTTTGGTTAATTTGACCTGCACGAACGTCAATTGGATCTACGATACCGATCTTTTCTGACACCAACAATGATCAGAGTAGCGCTCCCCTTGCAACTCTTCTCCTGTGAAAAGGTTAGCTGCTACAGTACGAGCCCCGATCGGCCATCGGGGCTGATCGGGCCCCCCCACTCACATCGGAGCTTCCCCCCACCCTCAGGATCACTCCAACACCGACGAGGTGGCAGCGGGCGTTTCCTCCTCCGATCGAGGTGAGCGGCGGACGACAGGCTCTTCCCCGACCGTGTGGAGCTTCGTTGCGGATTAGCAACGTGCGTGGTGATGAGCAGCGGGGGCTAGACGGCGAGTGGCAGAGGGTTTGGACATCATCCAACGGTCCCAGTTCCATGGCGTGAGGAGGGTACTTGGCGGCAACCATCGTGCTATGGTTCCGTGGCCTACATATGGCGATTCTGTGGCCTGCATGCAGCAGTTCCAGGCATGTCTCGATTTGTGTCTCTGTTGTGTGGTTCGGTGGTTGCTTGTTCTTGTTCGTTACTATTAGATGTTTCGTTGTTTTTCTTTCTTTTTAGTGTAGTTGAATTTTATTGGAGACCTTGTGAGGAATCGGGTCTCATACGGCTGAGTTTTCTGACTTAAGTTAGAAATTAATCTTGACCTGTTGGTCGGCTTATTCGATTTACTCGTTCGCATGTTCTTCGAAATTCGTTTCGTTGGCGCCTTGCCATACCTTTGAGCATGAAGTTGGCCTCCTTCGAGAGGTTAACCAATCCTGGTATCAGTATGCATCATTCTTTTTTTTTTTCTTTTATTTCTTATCTTCTTTCTATATTTTTACTTTCCCCCATGTCTACAAGGAATAACCTTTCCCTAGTTGAGGGCTTTAGACTTTTCTATCTTTCTTTTCCCTTCTAAGATGCATCTTCTTGTATCATATTCTTCTCTTTAATAAAAATATTTATTTTTCAAAAAAGAAAAATCAAGGGTCGAATATATACAGCCTGTAGGTGCATTCGTCGTTTTAGCAGCTGCTACACGATGCTGAAGTTTAGCTCTTCGATTTATTATTTGTTTTGAAATTGTTTTGAAATTTTAGTGTACACGATGCATTCGTCGTGTACACTCGTGCTACACGATGCGAGCATTTTAGCCGCTTGTTTTGAAATTGTGTCTTAGTGATTCATGCAGCATTGCAATTTCTAAAATAATTATGTTTAAGCTGCAATTGCTCTGAACGCTCGCCAATAAACTATGGCAAAATTTTGCATCTGCAAAGTCAATAACCACCCACCAACTCAAACATGTGAAAACAAAGAGCAATGGTTTATCAAAGGCATTTTTCAAGTCAAAATTACATGTGCAAATTTTAGCTATTAAATATGTGGAAGAAGATAAAAAAGACATATGGAATCCAACAAAAAAAAAACAACTCACCTAATTTTGCTAGGGAGGTGTGAATCTTGACTTGAAAAATTACTTAGGAAAATCATCTCTCAAAAACAAATGGCACTGTAATGAGATGGGATAACTGTCCATATTTTATACCTATCGCTCTGCAAGTGAATGATCATTCCAAATTGTAATATTGTTGTACTTCAACATAAATCAAGAATCAAAGTTTTAGCACATACTTTAAAATTTCGATTGAGGGAAAATTTTAAAAACAAGTGATGCACGGGTTTATTTTAAAAATTAGAATCAGTATATCATAATTTTCAATTAGCAAAAAATAAAAAATATTGATTAAAAATTAAAGCACACATGTTATAAAATATATTACTTGATATATCTTAGATTTGATTTATATTACTTAATTTTATATTAATTATATATTAATCTAATTATATATTATTTTATACTTTTGTAAAGATATATTTAATATTAATTTTAATAAAAGAATACAAGATGAAAAGGTCAACGATGAAGGTGAAATTCAAAATAGGCTTAGGTGTTAAACTGTTTACAAGAAAAATAAAATAAATAAAAAAAAAAGAGGAGGAGAAAGAAATTAGGAGAGAGAAGCAAGAAAATTTGAAAAAATAAATAAATCTACATTGTCACCCGGATCGTCGCTATAGTTACGGTGGTTCAGTATACAGCAGGTGATCCAGCTATCTTCTATTCCTCTAAATGGAATATCAAAAATGTTCTATCCGAGGCTAACCATATAACCTATCTTTGATTTCTTTTCTTATCCTGTGTTATAAATTTTATTTTACAGCCAAATGCAATCCAGCGTATGCTTGTGAACGTTGCCTATCGTAAAGAAACCTGTTAAGATGAATAAAAATTAGAAGCGGGAGTGACGGAGGAATTACAAAATTATATTTTGTTTGAGTTTTTGGTTAGATTTTCAAAAAAAATTAAAAATTTTATTTCATTTGAGACGTTTGTTTGGTGAAATAAATAAGTAAATTAAAAAAAGAAATAAGTAGAATTAATAGGTTAAATTAGGTAATTTTAAAGGGATGACTGAATTGTCAAAATATGAAATTACAATTTTAATTTTAGAATAGAGTGATTCCAAAATTATAGATGTTAAATACAAAATTAAGAGCGAAATTGATGTTGAACACCCTTTGAAAGATTCTTTCGCATATAATGCACTTTGAACTTTTGCCACCATACTCAGGGACCCGCAGCAAAAATAATATTTAAAGAAATACCCCTTAAAGTACGGATTTTGAATAGATGATACGTTAAAAATCCATTCGCATGTGGAATTAATGATATAGATGACATTAATCCCATATGTAAATTAATATTGTCTGGTATTTCAGAGGGGCTTTAACGTATAATCAGGAGCTTTTGAAATGTTATGAGTAAATATTGAAATTTGCTTGCATATTTGAAAATTAAAAAACGACGATAAAATGTAGTCATTCATGCATCAAAACCTTATTCTTCAAATATACATTAATTTATACAAATGCTCTTCTATGATTTCACAAAAAAGTGCAAAAAATGAGGAGTAAATTGGATAAATTAAGGCATCCTGTGCTGAGTACAAATAATGAAATGAGTCTCTCTCTTCTCTTGTTTTAAAATGAAAGTTAAATCCATTCACGAAATATACATGTATATGTACATCCCCACTTTACCACCTATGTTGAAGTCATCATGTATTAATGTCAATATCAATTTCATGGACTTGTGCCACAATACATGTGCAATAGCATATAGCATTATATCTACAACTCTTTTATATATCTTGCAAGTGACTTTGAAGAATTGAACATACATTTCCACCGTCACTAGCTAGAACTCCTCTACCTCTCCCTTCTCAAGACCAAAATAAGCAATTCCTATGAGGGGATTTACACCACCATGTTAGTAGAAAGAGGGAAGTAGATTAAGATGCATGTCATCGAGCATGCAAGTTTTCCTAGAAAAAGACATGATTTTCACAACATGCATATTTTTACAAGAGTTGGTTAGTATTCACTAGTGGTGAAATTAAGAATCCCAAGGCAAACATGTTTGGGAATGCATAAACTTTCTAGATTGACCCTTTCTCATATGTAGAAAACTGTAATATATCATCAATCATATGTATATGACAAACTCTTAAATATCTCTTATTAAAATAATCATTAAAATGAAGATTTGTTATGTTTTGAGAAACTAAGCAAATTGATCATATATAAGAGAGAGTGCATATGTTATTTATTCATAACCAAACTAAGAATTGGTACAAGCATCATTGTTGACTAAATGGATAAGCTAGCTAGCTTACAAAACGTCAAATAAACAAGGAGCGAGTAAAGAGAAACAGTAGTACTAGTACTGTCATATAATATTAATATTACATGGATAGGTTTGTGATTTACTACTACTCGCTCTCAATTTCGATCACCTTCTTCCAGGAAGGCCTGGCGGACAATGCCTCCCACCAGGCCCTCACGTGTCTCCTTCCAGAGAGGAGGCACTCATCAAAGCCTGCATCCTCAAAGAGGCGCCTCGTAGCAGGTATGTGTACAAGGTCAGCTAAGGTGAAGTCGTCTCCACAGAGGAAGCGACTGGTGGAGAGGTGGCGGTCATAGACATCGAAAACCTTATGGAGCTTATCAGCATAAGTAGCATGAGTGAAGGGTTGCGAGGGTTCACCCAGGCGAGGGAGGATGACCAAATTGAACACTATTGGAAACACAAGGGGATCATATGTCATGGCCTCAACATCAATCCACTGATCAACCTTGCTGCGATCCTCTAATGTCTTTCCAAGGAGATTAGATCCAGAACCAGCATACTTGGCTGCATAATACCGAACAATGGCTCGAGATTCTGCAAAAAAAATAAAAGGCATATAATTATTAGATGAGCTACCTTTCCTTTTTGTGTACAAAGTAATGAAAGTATTAAAAAATCAATGTAAAGAAGATTGTGTAAATATTTCAATACCATCCTCGATTGTTAATTAATTGACTTAATAGAATTTTGTTCAATATTAATGCCTCAGGGCTAGCTTACTTGGGGGTTAGGAATCTGTTGTTAACTCTCATTTCTATTTATTTGCATATGGTGTTAATATAAGTTTCTATTTACTTGAACTGATGTTAAGTTATGGTGTTTACTTGAATCGATGTTAACACCAATTTCTAGAGATGGGGATTTGGCTGTCGAGGGTATGAAGTTTACACTAGTTTTGCTAACACCCCTCCAAATTATTGTTAACAAAATTGATGTTAAGGACTCCAAAACCTGAATTATGACCATGTAGGTTAACCTCTTAAATAAGAACAAGATAACCCCCCAATCCTCAAGAACTAAGAAGTGTTTAAAAGCTTGCAATTAAATAGGGTTAATATTACATGCACTAAGAGAGTAGACATGCGTGACATCAATAATAGTGATGAAGTCTACTCTAATGGGTCCTATTTGGGTTCACAATAGGAAAAGTAGGGCCGCTAAAAAAATAATCAATCACATAAAAGATACAAAGTAATTTGGTTACATGGTTCCACATGAAAGGTATATGTTTGGGGAGAGTAGGTGTACTTTAAAAAATTTCACTAATTTTCTTTTGAGTACAAGAAATGGTCTCTCTCTCAATGGGTAGGTCCCCCCACACTTGAGGGGAAACTTGGCTATTTATTTGATGATTACTCTGAAATGCATGTAACATGACATTCGCGGGCTTCTTGGATCATAGTAATTGTGGTCAAATGAATGGTCATTAGGTGATAACCGTTATTTGTCATGTAAACACATTCTTAATGAATGTGGAGACATGGACTTAATTGCTTGTAACCATCACCCTCTAAGTGGTTGGACAACTTACTTTCCAAGACAAAACTTCAATCTGATTGCGATGCCCTTAGGTAGGGGGAGAATACAAAAGAGGTTGTCCACCTGATTTGTCAGATAGACAAAAGGAGTTGCCCGCCTGATCTATCAAGCAAATAGAAGGTTTACCTCTTGGCCTTTTAGACGGACTAAAGCCAGGTTGCTCGTTAGGCTGGTCAGGCGCATTGGGAGCCTTTCCAACTATAATCCTCTTTAGGCAATTGCCATTTGTTCCCACTGAACCATTTGGGCAGATCTTTAGGCATTATCTGCCTACCCACCTGAGGAGGTAGTTATATCTTTTGCTTGTTGGGTCTCTTTGGGCTTATTCTTGGACTTGAAAGAGGCCCTTAACAATTAAGCTTGAGTAAGGATTTTCCTTCCCTCATTAATTGGTCTCACTCACTTTAATTAGTGTACTGACAAAGAGAGTAGTGTTTTTGATTAAATTTTGATAGAAAACCTTTTCCTCACGTTGCCCCCCTTGGCAAGCAGCCCTGTCATCAACACGAGATGGGTGATTGTTCTGGATGGGGAAGTAATAGTAAGAAGGTAGATAGCATTGATAGGCATATCGGTGCCTATGGATATACACAGGAATATTGCCGCTTGGATTTTGGCAATTTGTTTTCTGCATACCTGAGTTTAATTGTAAATAGAGCTAGGAGGCGATTAAGATCGCTTATTTGAGGTGAGTGATGGCTAGCCACCGCCTTTTAACTTTGTCATTTTTGAGAAACTATGGATGATGTCATCATCATCATTGGTACTAATTGATTTTAAATCCTCGTAAATGCATGAAAATCATGCTTCTCGAAGTGTCATGATGTTAGGATCCAAATCATTGTTATGAGCATTTAATGCTAATGGACGAAGAGCATGTCATATCAAGTTTGGCACGAATTTTTGTGTGTATCACGGGATTTTGCAAATATAAAAATGGTGGAGGGTAGGTGCGAGTACATGCAGTTGATTCCCCTTAGTTTTTCCTGTGCGTGAGAGATCTAGTCAACTAGAGTAGTTGCCACCTGCTCATGTCGAGTTGCCCACTAGAGTTATTGCTAACGCCTAAGAAAAGATGTCGGGTATCACGAGAAAGGGTGAGTTCACCTCTTCCTCATCGCATTTGTCTGTAGATACATTAGGGCTTTATGCCTTTAGTTCAGATTTCCGTAGTAGGCCTACTCTTAGGCCTTTCCTTGAAGAACATGACCTAAGGACGACTAAGTTTCAGCCTACCAGGAAGGATAGCTAGCTTCGTTCACCCGCTAAGGGTGATTTCTTTGTCCTATGTAAATTTGTTGTAGAGAATGGGCTTAGCTTACCCCTGAACCCTTTCATGGTCTCCTTTATTTCCTATTAGCACTTGGTTCCATCCCAACTAAGTTTAATTGTTGGTTGGTGTTGAATGCCTTTGTGGTAATATGTTTTCACCTTGACATTTGTCCCTGTATGGGACATTTTTGACTGCTTGTTGGTTTAATGCCCCTAAAGGTGAAAAAGGGGAAACCACCATCTAGGTCCTATACCTTATATAGCTGGAGAACTAGGTATAGGATCATTGATCCTCCTCAACAACCTAAAGGGCCAAGACCACTATTTCTTTTCCCTTCACGATGGGGAGAAGTTAGAAGTTCCAACTCCTAGCAAGGTTCACCTGAGAAAAACCTTCCGCCTGCCTCACACGTGCTTGACTCGGCAACTTAGGCAAACGTGGACAAGAAAGTTAAATCCGGGGCTATTTCTCACCTAAGGTGGCTGGAGGTTTTAAAGGTGTTGTCATGGGTGACCAACTCGTATCTCATGCCAAGTAAGTTGGGGGTCTTGATGGATAGTTGAGTCTTGATTATTTCTTTATTAGTTGTGACAATTTTATGTCATAGCCTTTTGCAAGTTTTCGAAGCCGAAACAGCCAAAGAGACAGAGTTAGGCGGGTGCCGGTTCATCTCACAATAATACTAGTCAAGATGGGTGGAGGCACAAAGGGAAAAAGTTAGTGCAAAGGAGTCATGCTCATTGCACTCATCCCATCATGAAAGGGAAGAATGCCCCCAAAGCAAAGGTGAGGGAGCGAAAAGGAAGGAACCCATTGTGGGTTCCAATTCTCCTATAGGCGGCTCGGTAAAGAGGTTGAAGAAGGCAATAGCCGTGAGGCTACCCCACTGCCCCCAGGTGACGAAGACAAGTTCATTTGGGTGCGTGGGTCCACGTACTCACACATCCCCTACCAGGCCTCACTCTCATCCACCAAAGGTTGGGAGATCATCAAACAAGATGCAGACTCCATTGCCCTTACACTAGCCTTTCGCGCCCCAACCAATGCCGGCTAGAAGTTCACTTGTGGTAAAGGCAGGGAACAGCACTCCAAGGAAGTTGCCATCACAAGCGAGGAAAGACACAAGTTCGACCAGGGGAACAGGAAGATCCTCCTCTACATGCATACCATTTGGAAGCCTCCCCATGCAGTAGACATTTCAACACAGCAATGTCGGGTACCACATCCCAATTGATCCCACCCATCATGACGAGGTTAGGATTATTGGACAAACTGTTGAATCCGTTAGAGGATCAATCCTTGAAGAGGCAACAAAGAAGGAAGAGAGATTAGTGCGTCGGCCCCACCTTCATCAAAGTTCTAAGGTGGCTACCGTGTTGAGCAAAACATCTCCTCTTGCTCAAGACACATTGGGTGGAGAGCTCCCAAGTGGAGCTAAAGGGACTAAGGGTAGTGATAAGCCGCAATCAGAATCTGCTCTCGAGGCGCCTATTGATGCCTATACTACAACTGAGAAGAGGGTGTTAGGCCTACTTAGTTCAGTTGTGGATTGGGCCTTTCCACTACAAGGTCCAACAAATTTGAAGAACGTATACTGGTACTGTCTCCACATGATAAGTTTTTGTACTTAAAAAATTTTCATCAAGCATCATTGAAGTGTTATGCTAATATCCCATTGCGTTTGAGAATTAGAGACTATCAAGACCAATCTTATCTTTGGGAGTCATCTTATTGCCGACACCTCAATATTGGTTGATGTGTCAAGATTCTACTCAACTGGGCAGTCGGCTGTGTGGGCTAAGAAGTCACTGGCGGAGAGTAAGTTAATGTCCCGCCAGCTCGAAGATGCCCTTTTCACGAAAAAGGTGGCTAAGAAGAACATGAAGATGGCCAAGGCAAAACTGAGGTAGGTAATACCTACTCAAATAGGGGTGTTTAATGCCCAATCGGTCTGTTGTACACCGCGTAAGGTGGTAAAGGCCAATGACCGAGACATGATGAAAATTCACTCATTCTTTGAGGGTCACTTGGAGAAGATGGACGTGTTGGAGAGGAGACTTAGGTTAATCTCTCTTAGTGTTGCCACTACTAAAGAGTAATGGCAGCTTTTAAGGCCAACAAGGCTTCTACCTTTGTAGCTTATGAGGCGGACTCAAGCATGAGCGGAGTCACCTGGCATCAGTCATAGAGGAAATGGCGAAAGCATGCTCCGCTTGTGAAGAGGTGGAAGCGAAAGTGAAAAGGCTGATGCAGGATTTAGATAGTGATGTTAATATCATGCAGCAGGAGTCGAAGAAGCTCTATGATTTAAGGTAGGAGAGATGGCAAGACATGAAGCCAGACATAGTAATGAGGTTTTTTGCTGAGGATCCATTTGTGGGGCAAAGACGAAATATCTTGGCAGATGACATTGACAAATATACTTTGGTAGCGGCTAAGTCAATTCTTGGAGGAGGTTACACCTCTATAAAGGACTTCCTTAGTTGATCGTTTGAAAGGCTCAATCTTGAGCTAAAACGATAAGTGAAGGAAGGGGCGATAAAGGAAAGAGAACTCGTCTCTCCCATGCCTAAGGATTAGATCATTACTTTAGCTTGCCTAAAGGGAGTGAAGAAGCGGGATTGGGAGATTTGGTAGAAGGTGGTTCGAGTAAAGAAGAGTTGGTTGAAGAGGTGTCGGTTGAAGAAGGTGGTCGTGTAGTTGCTAGAGTTTCTTCTTATGGTACTCCTTGGGGCCTTTTCCCTTGACTTGGTTCTAACTTTGCTTTACGAATTGAGTCAAGTTGCCATGCCAAATCTCCGGTCTCTTAGATTCTGGCAATTTTTAGTGAAATGTCCCTTGGCCTTATGGTATCAACAATAAGGCCCCACATTTATTTGCTTTCTTGTGGTGGGAAGAGGTAGCAAGAGGTCCTTATTATTCAACTAGACCTTCATCAAAATGTCATCCCAGTTGACATCTAGGGGTGTGTATTCTTGGTACAAGTCCCATCAGGGCTACCAGGGCCCATTATCTCGGCTACGGGTCTGGCGATCACCCCTCTGATCGAGGAAGGTCCCCTTTTGCTTATTGAAGCGATTGCCTTCACCTCGATTATTGAATGGTTCTCTAGCTACTCTCTAATCATCAAGGGAGTGGCACTGATCTTCCCCCAAATTGTCAGCTAGCCAGCCACGAGAGCAGAACAAATCGTCATGCTCCGCGTACATTGTGTTCCAATCCCACAACTCTACCATGTCTTTAGGTGGGAAGCCATTAATATCATAACAAAACCTTTAAGTCAGTAATCCTAACTTGAAGTACTGGATGGTGATGGTATCGTAAGGCCACTTACATTTGAAGGACTGCACCTTAAATATGTCAAGGTAGGAGTAGAAGGATTCTCCTTTCCACTGTCGCACCTCAGACAATCTCTCAAGGTTATCTCTAACACTTTTCTAGCTAGCAAATTACTAGCAAAATTTGTTAGCTAATTCTTGAAAACAAGATATCTGACCTAATAGTAACTCATTGAACCACTCATAAGCCATGCTGACAAGATATGATGGGAATACTCGACAAAGCACCCCATCTGGGTACCCATGGACCAGCATCATCTGCATGTAACTTTCGACGAAGTTGTTTGGGTCAAATGTGTCGTCATATTATAGGAGAGTCAGGTGCTTTAATTTTCCAGGGAGGGGTGCATTCATCACTCCTCAGTAAATGGGTACGTTGTGACCTACGTGTGGGAGCAAAGGCCCCTCATCGCCTATGTGACCTGATTGACGATCTCAGGAAGGGAGCTGCCTTCGCTCGGGTCAGTACCCAGGCACCTGATTATTCCTTTGAGTTACGCGGAGGTGGACGAGGAGGTGGGGCTTGCGAGACTTCTCCCTCGCAATTGCCGAGTTGTTGCTTGCGTTGCTCGAGATGTTCATATAAATGAGCATTCTCCTCTTTGACCATGCGATGCCAATGCACCTGGTCATTTGCCTGGCTTGATGCTGGAGGAGTGTGAGGAAGCTATGATTTCACCTTCTCCTTTTGCTACTATACCTCACAAAGTTGGCCCATGACCAACTCTTGTTTCTCCTGAAGGGTGGTCAGTCAGGCAAGGAACTCCTGTTACTTTGCTTGGGCTTCCTCTAGTGGGTCGACGTAAGGTTGCTCAACTTAATGAATCACACTCTTCAGTTTGTCCGTGTCCCTAGCTTGCTAATGACACTGGGACTAAGCCATGTTGGACTCCTCAGGTTCAAAGTTCTCAAGATTCGTTTTTGAAGAATGGTGAGTAGTTGGAGCCATCTTAATCAGTGGAAGGAAGAGAGAAAAAGACTTTTCCCACAAATGAGACCAAATGATCAAATCCTATTCTAACAGCCCCTATTTAGGTTCACAGTAGGGGAAGTAGGACGACTCGCAAAACAATCAATCACACAAGAGAGAAAGCAATTTGGTTTCTTAATTCCACCTGAAAGGTGTACATTTGAAGATAGTAGGTGTACTCTTAGAAATTTCACTAGTTTTCTTTTGAGTATAAGAAAAGGTCTCTCTCTCTCTCTCTCAAAATGTGTGCATCTCCCCCTTACACTTAGGGGGAAACTTGGTTATTTATTTGATGATTACTTCGAAATGCATGTAATGCCACATCCAAGGGCTTCTCGGATCGTGGTAATTAGGGTCAAATGAACAGTCATCAAGTGATAATCGTTAATTTTTATGTAGCCACGTTCCCAATGAATGTGGAGACGTGGATTTAATTACTTGTAATTGTCACCCTCCAAGTGGTCGAACAGGTTACCTATTGGTTCAAGACGAAACTTCAATTTGACTGTGGCCCCTTAGGTGAGAGAATATAAGAGGGGTTGTCTACCTGATTTTTCAATTGGACAAAAGGGGTTTCCCGCCTGATCTACCTGGCGGACAAAGGGGTTACCTGCTTGATCTATCAGGTGGGTAGAAGGCTTACCTCCTAGCCTTTCCGGCGAACTAAAGCCAGGTTGTTCGCCAGGTTGTTCGTCAGGCTGGTCAGGCACATTAGGAGTCTTTCTAACTATATTCCTCTTTAGGCGGTTGTCATTTATTCCAACTAAACCTCTTAGGGGGATCTTCAGGCATTATCCACTTACCTGTTTGAGGGGGTATTCGTATCTTTTGCTTGTTGGATCTTTTTGACTTTATTCTTTGGCTTGAAAAAGATCCTTAACAACAAATGAGCTTGAGTGAGGATTTTTCAAATAGTATCTTAATTTTCCAGCATACTATTTATATTATCTAATGTACAATATTGATCACACTTCTTTTGTAAATGCTTTGTTAAAGAACGCTCTAGAAGAAAAGTACTGCGTGATTCTCGATTGGAAAATCTGATTATATATGGTCTCCTCTTCCCTCCGATATGTAAAACCACCTTAATTCCAAGTACAATATACCTTTATCAGGGACGAATTTAGCTGCTATCAGCAACTACAAATCACTTTCATATACTACTTGATTCTTGATTGAAAAATCAAAATTTTGGTGGCACTATCTCCAGATCTAGCCATCATTCCTAGATGGAGTCACCTTCAACCGAATTCAGTCACCACCCACCAGACCATGCCAAGGCACATGAAAACCAGCAATCTAGTTAATCAGCATGAAAGGGCTTTGTAGTCAATGGCTCATGCATGAATAAGTCACATAGAAAAAACCTACCCTTGGTATATGCCCAGTCTTAACTACGCAAGGGCAACTTAATTTATTAATGCTCCTCTATAAATCGAAGGAATATTTAATTAACAACTTCTTCAATAACCATGTTAGCTAGTCCATTCTAATTTTACGAATATTTTTCACTATATATATATATATATATATATTAGACTTAAAAGAAAGTAAAATTCCTTGCCACCAGTTATATTATGTATTACAACTTCTTTTCTCAGTGCAGGTTACATGATAATTTTTTTTTTTTTTTTAATTTCTGTTGTCTTATAGGCATCATTAACGTCCATTTGAAATGCTTCCATCGGGGGTTGTAGGAATTATTAGAATATGCACGTGTGTTCGCGCACGCGCACAAGGGAGTTAGTCTTATAGGTAGATACACGTCTAATTGGATGGTTAGAGAAGAAGGAAAAAAAAAAAACTAATTAAGGAAAACAACAAAAAGATGACACCAATATTACCAAATAACTTGACGTTCCCATCTTCGACGTATGGCACCTTCCCAAATGGCTGCAACAGAAACATGCTTCCCACATAAGAGAAACTAAAGACATTTACATGCCAGTCAACAAGCTAGTAAATTAACATAAAAAGAAAACACGTGAACACTCGACAACACCCAAAGATTTTGATCTACTTGCAACTTTAATGGCAACATCGATCCATGTATATGTATGCATACCTGCTTGAGGAGATACTCAGGGCTCTTGTGTTCCATGGCATCTAGATCTATCTGCTTGAGTTCGAAGTCAATGTCCTTCTCCAGTAAGCACAGCATCACTCGTTGGACCGATACCGACGTCTTCGGGCCATAGACCTTCACCACCATTTTTCTTGATTCACCTTTAGCTTGGCTATGGTAGATCGAAGAAGCTACACTATCATGTAATACTTCGGTAGCATATCCCACCCTTTTCTATATACCCAATTAGCTGTAGGTGCAAATGCTGAGCGGGTATTAATCGTAGAGGAAACGACGTTGTTGGGGCCATTGATTAAAGGCTGACACAGGTGGGGGGTTGGTTGGCATGTGACTTTCCTTTGACCTGCCGGTGGTTGGAAATGACTCGACGAATTGGCGGGACTGGTGCTAACCACCAGTGCGCACGCCCAATAAATCTTGTTTCTTTTTATATTATTACTATTATTATTATTATTATTATTATTATTATTATTTGATGATGTATTATTTGTCAAATGTGCATAACAAAATATATAAGTGTAATAAAGATTGAGTATAGCACACATTAATAATTACATTGTAATATAAAGTTTCTATACAATTATCTGCATAACATAATATATTTCAAGACGTGTAATGCAAATTAATCAAGGATCATGCACGATATTTAAGATTTATTTTCAAAAATAATATAACAAAAATAATAACATAAAAATAATATTAGTTGCTAAAAATCACTCCAAAAATGGGAAGGTGTTTTTATCAATGCCATCACATGATCAGAGGGATGGTGTTTGGTATTTATTGTTATTTTAATAAATACAGTTCTAGGTACACTAAACATATTTTTGGGTTCTTTGTACAACTAAACCACTACAATGCAATAGTTTTTCAAAGATGGTAATTTAAACTAGATTAGTGCAATCATCTCAAATAAATTAAAACCCATAACCCCATGGTATAATCCCCTTGAAGAAAATACACTCGTGCACTCACCGCTCCACACCCTTTCATCAAAAGCAAATTAAAATTGCACGCTCACCTACTTTCTCTAGTGTGCGATAACATTTGCTAGCATCGTTGATAGAACAATTTAAACTTAAGTACTAATGTTGATTTTCTCAATCAAATAAAGGCACACATAGTTTAATTTTATCGTCCATTCATCTAAAATGGAGAAAAATGTGTACGTATTGGATCCACTCATGATTAAGAAGTGGCATGTGAAAGGTATTTTTAGAGGAAAAATTTTAGAAATCTTCGTAATGGATGTATGGGAAATAGAGAAATGCAATTATTAGGCATCCAACCAGGTGATCCAATATAGGTGGGAAAAAGAATAGGAAAGAAATATTTGAAGTTGGAGAGGGGAGATAAGAGCTTATTTAGCCTTTCACGGGGCGGTCCAAGTTACATAAAAAAGTAAAAAAAAAAAAAAGGAAAACCCAAGTTTATACCAAAGGTAATCGGACTAAGGCTAGGGAGGCCATTAGCTTATTTCTAAGTCCAAACCTGTCTCATTGGCAGGCCAGATAGACAGGGAGACCAGATCTAATTGTTTCTATAAATAATCGTAGCATCCTCTTGTCGTATTGGTTCCATCTATTCTGTAGGGATTCCTTGTTTAATTGCAGTTGTTCGGTAACTACAGGTGTGACGTGCAAGAACTTTTTTTGTTGAGAAATGGCGCAAGTAATGAGGTTGTAACCAAGGCACGTGTATCGATGTGCGAGAATTTGTAGCTTGTGCTTTGCGTTGTAAGTTGGCTCAAAAATAAAATGATTTCCCTCCTAGGAAAAAAAAAAGAAGAAGCAATTTTCTATTCTCAGATAAATCTCTGCTTAAGAAGAATAAACACACAAATTCCCTCCTCCTGACTCTTATGAAAATGGTTAGTTCTGACTGAATCATATATGGTTTAATATGTCTCTCTCTCGCTTACCACTAATGGTCATATGATAAGATTACCCGATGGGTTAACCCTTTTGTTGGCTAATATCATCTTTTAAAACCTATGTGTTTGAATAGAAAATATAAACTTTTCCAAACCTTGGTTGTAGTGTTAAGTTGATATTGATGTCAACCCTTTATTTTTACCTTGCTTTCCTAACACTCCAACGTATGTTTAAGCACAGAGGAGAAAGAGTTAGCTCTTCTTGTAAAGTAAACAAAAAAATTGAGATAATATCCGTTGCATGTTAGTGGGTCTCGTAACAATTCAAGCAAATTGATTCTTAAAAAGAAAAAAAAAATTAACTAATTTGTTGACCTCCATGCATTCTCGAAGCACTAAAGGTACGAAAATCAACTCTGAGACATAATTTATGCTTTACCATAGCAGTTAACCCAATCTTTGTTGAGGTCCTTATCCCGAGTAAATGAAAAAGAGGTAAGCTTAAAAATAAATTTAAAAATAATATCTCCCAACTAACATAAATTATCTTTTAACTAATATCTTCGTAATATAAATTTAAACTAATATCTTCCACATGATATCTCCCATATTAAATTAATATAAATTTACAAATATTCGCAACTAACATACTTAATTATCATTTAAAAATAAATATATCTTTTACCATCTTATCTCACGTATTAACTATCATTTCTAAGTAAATATCTTCCTTTCACACCATAAGATAATCTTTATTCTTATTTTTAATATATTAAATAAAAATAAAGATTAATTTTTATTTACAATTAAATAAAAATAAAGATTAACTCCACTTACCTAATCCAAATTGTCTAATCCATATCGTAAACAGTCCTTAACCTCGGATGTACCTATCAGTCGAGGGGGGTTAGTGCACTCACCGGTCTCACTTGCTCTTCTTCGAGATTCGTTGTACGCTCGTGGATTTGTCACGCAAATAGGCTTTTTTTTTTCTTTCTTTTCTTTTCTTTTCCCTTCCTTTGGTTTTGACTCTACTTTCCGCGTATCACACGTCCCTTTCCGGAGATCTTGCAATTGTGTGCTCTCGCCATCAATGATCGAGCACAAAACTTTTTTAATGAACGGGAGAAAAAAAACGGTTGCGGTGCTCGAACGATTTTATATATTTAAAGAGCCATTAATGTAATACTGTTCACATTTTATGACATTGATTATTTATGCAGTTACTAACATTATTGCGTTATTCTTTTATTTTGTGATATCTCCCTCAGTTGTCCATGCTTCTTCTCTCTCTCTCTCTCTCTCTCTCTCTCTTAACGTTTATTTTAAAATATATCTTATCATGGATCTCTTTCTTTTATTTTTTTTTGTTCAGATCAGTATTAAATACATCTATGTGAGGATATAAAATAATATATATATATATATAATTATAATATATAAATCTATTTCAAGATATCGATTGAAAATTAAAATATATTAGATAATACATTTTACAATTTAGATGTTTTTTATTTCAAATACACTGATTGAAAATAAAAATATATCAATATATTTTATTGAGTTGAGACATTTATCTACTTTTCAATCGGTGTATTTTAATTTTAAATCAATATATTTCAATGGAAAATGAAAGCATACCGATTAAAAATAAAAATACATCGGTGGATTTTAATGAGCAATGACATTTATTTATTTCAACCGGTGTATTTTACTTTTTAACATATATTTTGGTGAAAAATTAAAATATATTGATTAAAATTAAAATACACTGATTTATTTAATTTATTAAGTGAAGATGTCTTACATCAAATATAAAAAGATGTTGAATAAATACTCTGTATATTAATATGTCATTATTTATTTATTTATTTATTTTGTACCTTCTCTCATCTTGTAATAATTTTTTTAATATTTAAATTTTGACATAACTTCAACTATTATATTTCTACCACAAAGTCTAAGCTCAAAAATATTATTATTATTATTATTTTGGCAAAGACTAACTTTCACTACAAAGGGGAAGCATCTGTACATAAGATATAAGAGAAAGACAGAAACACTTAACCCTCAAAAGGGGAAGAAAAATACCCCGTAGAACGGGAGAACTCCTAGACTCAAAACAACAAGACAAGAAATAAAGGAAAAGGAAAAAGAAGTGTCTCGAGATCAAGAACTGGATGATATCCTGAAGGAGATCGACCCCACACTCATATAACCAGCAGAGTGCCAACAGGCAACCCCTGAGAACAACGTCAGTGAACTCTACCGGAAGAAGCATGGGGTTACACGTGGTCCCATAACAAAACAAAACTACACTAAAAACAAAAGAAAAAGAAGATCTACAATCTTGACAACCAAAGAACCGCTGCCACAAGCAACACCACCTGCAAACGTTGTCGGCCGCACCTTGACATCAGGGCACTGCCGCACAACCGCAGCAAGCCACGATCACCGCGTCCTCCAACTCGAAGACCGTCAGGCCAACTGCAGCTCCGACCACCAACAACCCACGTTTCCATGGTCGAAGCGTCGCCTGCAACGCCAAACAAAGCCACGACCGCACGGGCTAAAGTCAAACCACGTCCTGCCCATGATGAAACATTGCGTCCAATAAAGTCGCCACTACCAAAGCCATGACACCTCCATGAACAGCCATAGCGAAACGACTCGACCAAACATGAACTTGACCCCAAGCCCCGTCGACTTTGGCAGGAACGACCAACGCGCGACGCCTAGTGGCTGCATGACAACAAAAGCCTCTCAATCGTCGAGGATATGCATATTGGAGGAGGGGAGGGAGATTCAATCGTGGGGAGGGGGCCCCGATCGACCGGCGGTGGCCGATCGAGGCCCCCGAGGAGGCAACTTTGAGTCGGCTCGAGAGGAAGAGTCGCGTGCGGTTGTGAGAAAAAGTTTTCCATAGGACAGTCCTTCAAGGTGGTAAGTTGAGAGTTGCTCGCACGAGATCAAAATTAATTGATACTAAGGGCAAAAGTCCCCTAGGATCACTTGGTGCTGCCTATAGATATATTGTTGTGATGCGGATTAGGAAATGCAAAAATTGATGTAAAAGTTGACACGCAGCAGTATGAACATGGTCCTAACCCATGTCCCTCATTTTTATGCAAAAATAGTGATGCCATATGATGGGGTCCACCATTGTTGAAACCAACAATAAACTACTTTTGTATAGGTGCAAAGCACTTAAATCATCTTCGGAATCACTTTGCGCTGGTGAAAACTTACTTTGAACTATTTTGCATTGGTGCAATCAGTGTGAATATGGTCCCAACTTGTGTCTCTTTTTTTTATGCAAAAAAAGTGTTGACATATGATGAGGTACACCACTGTTGAAACAAATAACAAACCACTTTTGTACAAGTACAAACAACTCAAATCACCTTCAAAATCACTTTGCACCAGTGCAATCTTCCTTTACACAGCTGCAAAGTAAGATTGCACCGGTGTGAAATTAAATTTCAAGTGTTTCTTGATAACACTACATTCTACCATGATAATTCTGCCAAATGGGGTCGGTCTTAGGGGTAAAATGCACAGATAACACATCATAAATATGCATGGGAGCATTGCATGCATCGCACATCGAGATTACTTATAGTGCATTATTAATGGTCATTTGTACAAGTGCATCTCAAAAAAAGCTTCAGATGAGCGATCGGACCACACAGATAGATTCAGAGCGATGAATGGAGTCCAACGGACTCAAAATCGGCCAAATCCGACATCCGGAGCTCCCACAAATGACCCAAGAAGTTCTGACCGTTGATCTGATGATCAACGGCCACGAGGTGGCCACGTGGCAGCATCAGATGCACCCCCGCCTGCAGCGCAACGGTTGCTCCTTCCCCTCGCATGCAGAAGATGCGAGTTCGAGTCACCCATTGCAGCTCATCCGCCAAATTCGCCCGCACATCCAAATTCGACCGCCCGATCGCCATCGAGCAACCTCGATAGCGCTACGTGGCGCCTCCTCAAGCATCGATGCTCCACGCGCGCGCCTACGCCGGTCAATAATGCCTACTCTGACGTGCACTTGAGGCACGATCTAAGCGCGCAGACACGCGCGATCTGGCTCGTTGATCGGGGATCGAACGGTCCTCAGCGGCTGCACATGGATCGCCAAGACGACGAAGCACAAGCACGCGCGGGTGACCGGTGGGCTGGGGCCTTCACCAACATTTTGGGAAGGATTTTAGTGACGTCCGACGTCTTGAACGTCGCTAAAACCCCTTCTTCATTTGGAAAGCCCTTCTTCCTATTTAAACCCCTTCCAACCACCCATGAGAGGATGGAATTCACTTAGCAAGTGTTATACCTCCCTCCTATCTTTCCTTAGCATCTCTTGTAATCAACGGAGTCGACGAGTCGCCAACGGAGCCCTCTTCCACGCCGTGGCTGCCTCGCCATCTCCCCTCTGTCTCTTTCTCCCTTTACTTTAGCTTTACTTTTGTTTAAGCATTTAGCTATTGTTGTATTTGTAAAACTCGAGTTTCATGTTAAATATAGTATTGATGTTGTTTTCCATCTTGATCAAAGTGAATGCCATGACTTAAAAGACTCTAACCCTATTCTCTCTCTCTCTCTCTCTCACTTGCTTTTCTCCTACGTTTTCTCACAGGCGAAAACCTGCCATTTCCGTGACACTAAGTGATAAGAAAAATCTGATTTTCACGCCTCCCTGTGTTCGATACTTGGGCTCACGTCTGTTTCTTCATTTAAAACTGACGTTGCGAATGCGAACTACAACGACCCTTTTAAACAAATGCATCCGTAGCACGTCAGTTTTTGGTGTAGTTGTCGGGGAGGCAACGGATTTATTTTGTCACTTCCATTTTGCATCTGTGCTCACATCATCTAACGCATTTTTTCCTTTTACTTGATGGTTGCAGGAACTCAGCACTTGGACGGCGAAGTAGCGTAACTTGTGACGGTGATGGAGTAAGCACAGCAAGGACCGATTGTGAGTAGTTCTCTACCCGTGGTTGTTTGCTTGCCTAAAAAAAATCAAAAAAATTTTTAAAATAAAACAAATTGGCATGGTGAATGATTGCCTGATCCTCATCCTTAACTCATCACCCAATAAAAAAAATACACTCTAACATTCTTAAAGACCTAATCTTTTTGGAGTGTTTTTCTTTCTTTTTGAGTGGTGTTTGCAAAGCCACCGTGAATTTACATGAGCCGCACCACTCATCCCTAAAATCAACTCATCTGGTAGAAATTGCATGGACACTAGGATGAGCACCTTAGGGTTTTAGAGCCTCTTCACATTAAAGGAAATCTACTCTCACCGATTGTGCGCAAAAGTTGGCGTGTCCACTTGAAACTTGCCTGAAAACACTAAGGCACGTAAACCCTAAAAGACACAAAAGTAAGGACAAACATTAAAGATTCCACATCTTAAAATCCTTTCTTGAAAATCATGTTTTGATAGGAACATACACACCTGAATTGGAGAACTAAGAGGCACCACCCAATCAACACCTCATCGCATAATCCAAGCACAATCACTGTCCTAGCCCCATTAAAACAGAGTAGACGTGCCCTAGATAGGACTGGGTTAAGTCTCAAGAGGTGTGGTTTTGTTTGCTGGGCACTTGGCCTTCATTCCCTTAGTAGAATCTAGTAACTAGGCTGCGGGGAAGTGTCAAACGACTGCGGTTGTGGGGTCTACGGAATCGACGGTGCAAGCTAAAGGAAGAACCTTCCCTACAATCCCCTCTAATCAACCTGGCTAGATTAGCTTTGGGAAGGGAGGTTCCGTGCCTACGGACTTGATTGCTCCTTTGAAATTTCTAAGTCTCCTAAGGAATACACTATAAGGACTAGGCTTGCTTGCTTGGTTGTGCACACACACTTCTCGCATCTGTCGCTCTCCGCATCCCCTCCTGTTCTTCTCTAGTGTATGCACGGGAGACAATCACTTCATCCCGAGTTGTTTGTTTTGGAATGGGAATCCAGGAGACTTGATCTTACTAGAGACATGGCCGAACCTAGAGTAGATGAGGTTGAGGACTAACCCCCACCAGATACGATGGCCATCATCCTGGCCCAAATCAACACAAACCACCGGCTTCAGCAGAACTAGAACCACACTATCATGCAAGCCATACACCGGTTGCAGAACCCATAGAAGCAACCACCGCAACCTTTCCAGGGCCCGCAAGGACAACCACCACTTGATCCACCACCATTCCAGGACCAACCAAGGCCCCTCTGCGACTTCTACAATCCTTGTGCTATTTGGATTGAGTGTAAAGACCCGTCACACTTTTAGCCTTTTAAGATGTCTGGAGTTTCAGTCAGACGTCTGGACCATTTCTTGGACGTCTGAAAATGAAATTTTTGTACGAGCTCTGCATTCTGCGCACGGGCGGCGTGCAAAACGTTCTTCTCTCTCTCTCCCTTCCTCCTTTCCCCGAACCCTAAAATCCCCACGCCACCTATTTAAGGCCCTCCCCTCCTTTCCTCTCCACTCCACACACCACCACCTTCACCTTTAGAGCTTGCAGGAGTGGCGAGAGGAGGTGAGCGAGGAGGAGAGCGAGAGGGAGGAGAGTGCGGGAGGAGGAGGCCGAGGTCGGAGAGCTTCGGTGGAAGTTCGGCGGAGCTCGCACGGCCACCGTAGGTGCGTGTGGGAGGAGGAGAGATCCCAAGGAGGTGGCCTCGACCATCTGCAGCGGCTGGAGTTGCGGTGGCGCGAGGAGGTGTGCGGCGAAGAGTGTTGGGAGCAGGTTTTGGTACTGAAAATTTTCTAGTATCAGACGACTGGAGTGAAGTCCAGACGGCTGACAGAGTACCTAGACGTCTGGAGTTAAGGTCAAACGTCTAAAACATCATTTATCGCGAAGGTGCATTCTTTTTTACGGTTACGACCATACAAGCTTTACTGCAGAGGAATATCGGATCTGATTTGGGGGCTATAGGTGTCATACGTAGGAGTGTCATAGGATCTTAACAAACTACTTACTAAAGTACAGCGATGGTCACCTCAACCACCGAAGAAAAAACTGATTTAGCTAAGTGTATGATGAGGTGTCATTCTCAAGGAGGCTTAAATTAATTTCACTTTTCCTAACATTATTTTTTTAATCTTTTACGTAAATTAACCCTAAAAGATGATGCGGTCACCCTGCCGCATCCAAATGGAACACCGTATACCGAGGAGAGACAGGATCCAATGAAGATGGACCATCCCAACGAAGAGATGCATCTCTTCATCTACATCCCCGTTTGCTCCAAGAAGAAATGCCCTCTTTGTCTCCAATCATGCTGGTGAAATTAAATACTTATAGCAAATTACGGAGTTATCTAAAAAAAATATGCTTAATTGAAAATATTTGGTATTCCTCACCAATAATATATGCAAGAAACAATACCGAAAGCATACCTATTACATTGGCTAAAAATATATATCTCGGATAATGTTTTGGACGGGCCTGAGGCGTGCTCATGGAGTATTGTGGACATCTGGGAAGTTGTTGGGCCTTACCGTGAATAGGGCTGCGCATGGAGCAAGACATTTGGGGTCAAGCAAAGGCTTCGTACCATTCTCATATCACGAAGTTAACGATGCTATGAGCCAGAAGAAACCACGGTTGAATCCAGGGAAGATTGGTTATCCTTCACACATCGATCTTTAAAGTAATTCTACCCAAACTTGTTCTAGGAGTTAAAGAAGAAAGAAGTAACTTTGGAGCTTCTAGATCATCTGGTGATTGGTGCCATGGCCCATGGATATGGCGGCGAGTCATATTCCCAACGTGCATTCCCTCACCTGTTGGATGTCTACACCTTAACACGGTAGACTATCATTTATCCCTGTCGCAGGGATGAACAACAAAATATCACAAAAGCAAGAAGTGCAAAAATTCTACACGGGAGGAAAGAATAAATGGATCTTTACATATTTCTCCTTTTTTTTTCTTTTTATTTTGCAATTGTGGATTTGTCCTTGTGAAATCCGTATTTACAATAATGCCCCTATCAAGTTAAGAAGTTTTTACATAACTAGCATCATGAGCTTCGAGAGTCACTTAATTGTTATAATCAATCCATATTTGCGTACATATTATAAAAAAATTAATTTCATTTACGTAAATGCTAATTCTTGTGTAAGTCCATGTTGGTGTAAAATTTTTTTATCAAAAAAATAAAGAAATATATATTGTAACGTATTTTACAACATGTGGAGTGAGAATGTGATGAACCACTGTATGTGACGGTTTTAGTTAGTGTATGTTGATTTTTCACTGGTAAAAATCACTTTCTATTGATAAAAAATTACTTTTCAAGTGAAAATCATTGTTCATTATTGGAAAGGCAAAACTAATGGGTGCATTTTAATTTTCAACCACTGTATTTTTATTTTCAACAATTGCATTTTAATTTTCAACCATTGAAAATCATCTTCAGCTAGTGTATTTTCATTTTCATCTTATCTATTTAATTTTCAACTGATATATTTTAATTTTTAATCAACATATTTTAATTTTCAACAGATATATTTTTATTTTTTGTTGAGTGACGCCATTAATAGAGGTCACATATTGTAACCTGCATTTCCTTACTCGCGTCAAAGATTTTTCATATAGTTATATGTTTTAGGCACGGATGTCACATATTTAAGTTACATGTTATTACTTTTTTTAATATGTAATTGTGATATTTTAAGTTTTTTTTTACTAAAGTGGCATGAAATTTAAGTATTAAGATAAACCATGTGATTGTAATTTTCATTTTCTTTTTCCATGTCAATCTTCGATGCATATCGACAATTATATATATATATATATATATATATGTGTGTCATTGTAAATCTTTAAAATTATTTAAATGCCATCGTATTCTTAGTATTACTTTTAATGTTATAAAAAAAGTTACATTATTTTTATATTTACTACTCTATTAGTTAATGCATTAAATTTAATGGCTATGAACTGAAAAATAAGAATATATTTTTTTCCTCTTAGAACTTTTTTTTCCTGTTCCTCACCTTTTCCCCATCCTTGTCTTCCTCCTCCACCTTCCCTTTCCTCCGCCCCCCTCCACCTTTCCTCACTAAGGAGAAATTTACGTAGGGGAATATAATCTATTTTTTTTTGGTGATTATCTCTTGTTTACTTTGGAAGGTAACTTAACATTTTTTTGACTTTCTTAACTCGAGTTATCTCAACCTGTGTTAGAAGATAGGTTAAGATAATATGCATGTTAACACCTGTTTGCAACTCTCGCAACCTTTTCCAAAGTTGCATCTCTCCAAATGTAAATTAATATAAACTTAAAACAAACAACCCCAACTAAAGACAACCCCCCTCATCCTAACCTCCAAATCCAAGTAAACACTCCATTTCACATCACAGCTTAACTTCCATTGCTATCCTCCATTCAGTAAATACAAACATAAATTAACTTCCATTTGAAAGTAAACAGAAACAAAAGTTAACCACTATTGCAACCTAGTTAACCCGAGTTAGCTAATCCGTACAGTAAACTAAACCTAAAATTCTTCTCAACAGGTCTCCATTAAGGGGGATTTCAACAAACACCAGAGGGATCAGCATTGGGGTTCTACAGCTTAGTGTCCCAGTAAATAGTGCAGTCTTCTTCGTTAAGGAGATTGAGAAGCTCATGTTTAGTCGATGGGTAGTGGTTTCTAGAGCGGTGGAGTTCAGGTCGATAAGGGGGTGGAGGGGTCAATGAATTGGGTGATGTTGTGGTGGAGATGAGCTCGAACGTGTTGACGAAGGCAAAAGGAGGAGGAGGGGGTGAAGGTGAGGACGAAGGTGGTGGAGGAAGGGGTTTTGGGGAGGAAGGTCAAAACTGTGGCGTTGGTGATGAAGCCGCAGTACGTTGACGAGGAAGTTGTCTCGTGGGCTGGAGGTGGCGGAGGATGAAAAGAAGGAATGGCGGTTGACGTGCGACGTCATCGATAGCACTTGAATGTAGAGAGTAGAGTGGAGTAGGAAGTGAGCATGAGGTACTTGTTTTAATATTTATCCAAGGGGAAGGTTTGTTGAGGAGAGTTTTATCGAGGAAATTAAGGTGATGGGATGAGGAGGTGAAGGAGGGGGGTGGGTATAGGATAGAGAGAAAATAAGTTTTGCAGGTAAATTTGTTTTCTTACTTTTTTTTTTGATCCGTAGTTGTTAAACTTAGTGATATTAACTAAATAGAATGGTAAATACGGAAATATCGTAACTTTTCTAGTAACATTAAAAGTAATCTTAGGATTGCCACGACATTGAATTCATTTAAAAAATTTACAATAATATCTATGCAAAAATTACTTACTTTATTGATCATTATTCACTGGTACCATATTAATATCCCAAGTGTTATGTTGAAGAAATATCTTTAACTTCATTTAAATAGATACATCCAACTACGTTGACGTTTACTAGGTTGGACCTATTTAACGAGGGGTATGAAAGGTTTCTCGAAATCAGTCCATTTGGGTTCAAGTGCCCAAAATGGTATTTCAAACTCTCTTCCTATTATGTCTCCAAGTTGATTGCACCTGCGTCGTGTTGCAGGATGTATGATAATTTTTTAAAAATTTAAATATAATTGATACAAATTTATTTGCATAAAAAAGGAAATTTCAAGTAATTTAATATTTTAATAAAATTTTAAATGTATAACTTTTAAATTACATTTTGATATTTATTTATATTTTAAATAAGCTTTTTCTTTGATAAAAAAAAAAATCTTCTCTCAAATTTCATGAATTAAAATTTTGCTTTGATGTTTAAAAAGTAACTTGGAATGGCTTACTATATGGAACATATGTATTGACTTTATTTATATAATTTAAGTTTAAGTTCAATAAAGTCATCTTAGATAAGATTTCTTGTACTTTTATTATTTAAAGGTTTAAATTGAAAATGATACAATACGCTGGAGAAGGACAGAGGTCCTTACATGTTACTAATAGAAATGAAAGTATAAGCAATTAGTGGTATAATTAGTGAAAGGGATGGATAGGAGGGGAGAGGTTGCTAGTTATAGTTATATTAAATGGGTCATGAGAGTTTTACAGGACTAAACATATATACAAAGAGCATTGACTTAAATAAAAATGCAAAAAAAAAGGTAACCCACCACTCTCTTTGATCTTGATGGGATTCTCTTCGTAGTAATGATCTTGTTCTATCCTTCAATTTCTTTGCTCGATTGAGATCACCCCTCTCGATTCCTTGGGAAGGATTCGTGAATCGATATCTAATGTAAGCTTTCCTGCTCAAGACGTGGGGCAGAAGAAATATTGGTGGGTGGGTATAGGGAAGAGGTCAACTTGGGTTGACAGTTAGAGTGACAGTGACGACACTTGTCCTTTTTGAGGTCGTTAGTGGAGGAGGTGGGGAGGGGAGGGAGGTGGAGGGCTTCATGGACATTTGAAGGGGAGAGGAAAGGTGTAATATCTTGATTTTTTTAATGTAAATTTTTTATAAATAAGTAATTAGATGTGTGTATTATGAAATAAATACGATTATGAGCTATTATGAGAAAGAGGAAAAATAAATTGATGAAAAGATGTTTTCCAAAGATGTCTCCATCAAAATTAATGGTTAAAAAAATGTAAGTAATAAGTAAATAACAAATCTTCTCCATTAAGATCCATTTGATAAGGGGAATAAGTTTGTGAAATAAGTTGAAGGAGTTGAATAAATGGTAGAATAAGTGAGTAACCTGTTTGGATGTTTTGGAGGGTTAAAATTATTCCACATAGAGGGTTGAATAGTTTTACCCCGGGTTAAGTCCACTTAACCTGGCGTAAATAAGAGGCGAGTTAAGTGGTGGGTTAAATACTTAACTCGCTAACCAAACACAGATAGTAGTTGTTTTTCTTTATTACATGGATTTATTCTTCATTAGGCCATTAGCTATGAATTATATCTTTTCATGTTTACTACACAATCAATGCATTCTTAATTTCTTGCCATCCTATTACACTATAATTATGTTGTCCTTGAATGGCAAGAGTCTTAACCATGGGCATCATTGCGGATTGTCTTACTCCCTTTAATCTCTTTATATCTCTCCATTTCAAAATTTAACAACACTTCAGCAAGTCATGAGTCTCTCCATGTGTGGTCTTGCTTATCTCCCACTTGAAAGCAAACATGCCCTCCATGCAAGGCTTCTTCCATCCAAGCTACCAACATATTGTCAATTTCACACCCATTTGATGGTTGAATCTGGATTTGATGCTGATCATGGTGATGGATGTCGTTTGTAGCAAGATATACCAACATTGTTGAATCCATTGTTTTCAACATCATTAAGAGATAAGTGGGAATAAATCGTGTAACCTATAGTTATTGCAACCTATTCCTCCCGTGTTCTATCATGACGTTGATATGTAAAGAAAGGTGACTTTGATACTATAAAAAAATATTATGCAAACTATATTCCCTATAAGTGAGCAATTTTTATAATTATGCAGAAAATTTCAAATATTTCATGGAGAACCATGCATAATTTCTTTAAGATCATATTGATATATTTTATTTTAATTTAATGAATTATATATTTCATATGTGACTAATGCATTGCATCCATTCTCAAGTACATCATAATCTATTTTCTTCTTTTGTCTCTGATTAGTACGAATGCATGTATAAGCATTAACTTATATTTATGCTTTCGTTTATGTGAGTGAACAACAAAAATGCCAATGTAAAATATCAATTGTTATTAATATGCATGTTTGACCAAATTCCAACATTGGATTATTAGAACTATTAATATGAAAAAAATGTCATTGGCATGTCCTCTTATGTCTCATAATTAAATGTAGGTAAATTAAAAATGTCAAATATGCAACCTATTTTTCATTCTTACATCGCAACTAATCTAGTAGAATAAACAATGACTTAAAGATGTTTTTTTTTTTTTAACATGTGACAATAGTTGACATGTGTAAATAGCTTGAGCTTTACATAATTCTTCAATGCTTGCAAATAATTTGCTTGGTATGTATATAGAAACCTCCTACTTGATGTTAAATGGCTTATATTTAGTCTTATTCTAATGAATTGTTATTAACGTATGTTAGTAACTGTTATAAGTTCGTGAATGAGACAACTAGGTAATTGCATGTACTTAAATGTAAGGTTTTCCAATTTGATAATAGTACTAATTTTATTATAAGGTTTTATAAGTCAAATTAATATTGAATATTGATCTCTTTATGTATGCGTTACTTGAATAATTATGAACATGTCTGTTGGAATGTGCAATTACTAACTAAGTACATGAAAACTAATGACTATGTAATATGCTGCTTTTCTAAAGATATATGTGTAAGTTATACGATATATAAGATATCGGTATAAATAAATTAATTAAGATTAAAAAGGTATGTACAATTGAATATGGTATACAAAAAGAAAATGATGAAATCTGTATTTATAAAATACTAAGATAATTGACACTATAAGAATAGGCTTTTCATGGAAAATATGGAATTATGATTTATGAATATATATGTTAAAGCACTGACTCAAAAGAGTCTCATGGACCCTAAGAGGAGCAACGCCTTCTGGGGGCGTATGGTTCTATGAACCAAGATAGCAAAAGATAAGCCCACTTTAGTTGTAGCTACACTAGCATGTATGTTATTGTTTTATGGATCGCTTGTGTCAACGGTTGAGCCATCAAAGCCGCCTAATGATATATGAACTAAGACAAACGTCTCTATGCAAGAAATGGTTTAATAAGGTAAACCATTGCAATGAAATTGTTATGAAATGTCATGCAACAAATTATTGAAAATGAATATTGTCATGGAAAAGCTCGTGAAATGTGTTATTGGATGATTCGCCTATGATTATGGTTGTGAAAATTGGTTACGGATAAGGATATAGAATACGATTATGCATGCAACATGGTCAATGGAGCATTGTCGTGTAAAGGAAATGAAATTGTGCAATTCCTGAAATTTCTATGAGGAAGGTTTGAGATTACAAGTTACGGATTTCTTGTATTCAAGAAAACTTTTGAAGAGTACAAGTTTATAATATTGAAGAATTGAATGACTACAAAAGTTATCGGAACAATTGTGACTTTCTGCTTATATTATTATAAAAGAAATATTTATGAAATAATGTCTTTTGTGTACTGTATGTCATTTTTTGCTTCATGAAAGTTTAAGACAACAATATAATATGAAAGGAAAGGAAATGTAAATTGTATAAAGCACCATTGTGACTCATGTCTTTTGTGTAATGGAAATTAAGTTATCATGAGATATGGTTGTTATGCTTGATAATGTATGTTACTATTCGGTTCCCAGATTCCAACAGGACCCGAGACTGGCTCGCCTCGACTAATCCCAAAACCTAGTTGTCCAACAAGAAATAACCAAAAGCAGGAAATAAACCACATTCACACATGCAATATAACTAAGGAGAAGGAAAAACGAAACAGTAAAGGAAAGTAGAGCAACTGTCTCAACATAGTACATGCCACCACAACAACCACAGCGGAAAGAAAAAAGAAAGTAACAGGAACAGTAATTTAAAAGTCCATTACTCACAACTACAGCAGAAACAAAAGGGTTGGAAAGAAACTACTACGGCTGGGCTCGATTGGGCCCAGCGCCCTTTGTAGCCTGAAACTCAAGCTGCTCAACTCCTGGTCCTGAACAGGGTTACGAAAAGACAAAGTCAGCGAACGTTGAGTAGAGTGGTGTTTACATTATTTATATGCAAGTAAAGTAAAACAAGCAACCAGGTTTTAATTCTCATTTCTATTTATTTCATCTATGTATTTCTGGTTCATTTATTTAACAACGGATCCAAGTATTCCTTGATCTTGCTTGTTTCTCGTGGGAATGATCGTGATTGCAATCTTTTTCGTGGAGTAAAAGGTACACATGGTGCTCTTCTGGCCAGGAGAGCCGCAGTAGTCCTACACCTAGTCAACCACCTCGAGGTTACTATCGTGACGTAGCGGTGACTACGGCATGCGTGATAAGCGCACGAGTAGCTACCTCACACTGACACGCGGTCAGTCGTTTCCGCTAGTGGGCACGCCCAAAGTATAGCACGGAATAGTATAGGGCCTTACCCTCTCAGAACAGGGCACTCACCCTGTTACAAACGTGGCATCAGACGGGTTTTTAAGACGTCTGGGAAGTGGCCCAGACGTCTGTCCAGACGTCTGGAACCCTTTCCAGACGTCTGGTAATAAATTTTTTCGGCGTACGGGGTTGCGTCTGCGCGCGTGCGCACTCATACTGCACCCGCCGCTTTCGTTCCTCTTTTCCTCTCTCTTGCTGCAGGCGCACCGCTCGCTTCTCTCTCTCCCCGCGCGGCCTTATAAGACACCCTCACCCTCTCCCTCACCCTCATCTCCTCCGCCTTCCTCTTCTCCTTCTCCCTGCCAGTTCGAGAGCGCGAGCGAGCGAGTAAGCGACGGCAGCAGCGGCCGCGGCGAGCGTGCGAGAAGGAGGGTTGCGAGCGGAAGGAAGAAGCTCGACCGTGAGGGTTCGAGCTTGCCGGGGCAGCTAGCACCGACCGGCGGGGGGGCGACGGGCGGGGGTGTCACGGAGAGGCTGCTGCAGCTTGGGCAGCAGGCAGACGGGGCGCGGCGCGGCAGTGCGTCGCGGGTGGAGAGCGAATCGGGCTCTGGTTCTGGAAAATTTTCCAGAATCAGACGTCTGGACTTACGACCAGACGACGCTGAAGACGTCTGGAGGACTGTCCAGACGTCTGATAGGTAAGATATTTCTATCTTCTCCCTTTTTCGCGTGTACAGCCATGCAACCGTCCGCCGTGACTTTGTCTGTGTTTCGTCGTACTGAGAGCAGGTGTGTGTGTGCGCAGGTTCTACTCGGGAGGGCGCGAGGGCTCGCCATCCCACATAAATCAGACGTCTGGCCGCAGTGCCAGACGACGGAGAGAACCTCCAGACGTCTGGGGAGACAATCGAACGTCTGGAAACCAAGCCAGACGTCCCAGCGGGCTTCTGGACGTCTGAAGGACTATGCAGAACTAAGGTACGACCTGACCCACCTTTTAAGATGTCTGGAAAAGGTTTCAGACGTCTGATTTTGGATAGTTTCGTCGTTTTTGACCCGTTTAGGACCCGTTCAGAGTCCGTTTTCCGCATTTCGTGTTGCGTTCTTTCCAGAATAAATTCCTCTACCCGTTTACAGTAATTGTATACCGTTTTGAGAAACTCGTTGTGATTGATCCTTATGTTAGGACCCCGTTCCGTTGCAGTCTTGGGGTTTGCGGAGGCGCACGGGATTGCCGATCACGCCCCCAGTACTCCCGTTTTCGCTGGTAGAGTGGCTTTTTTAATTTACTTAACAAAATTTCTTACAATTGTGGAACAATTAATAGAGTCTAGGGCATTACATGAACCCTAGGATTGAGAAACTAGATTGAATGATAGATCCTAGGGTATTGCATGAATCCTAGGATTGGAAAACTAGATTGAATGGTAGATCCTAGGGTATTGCATGAATCGTAGGACTGTAAAACTAGTGGAATATATAAATATTGCAGTCTTGGAAAGGTGGAAAGGAAATAATAGCTACCTGTAAATTGATTTAACAGCTGTCTGTTATGCATGAATAAATATGATTGAGAACATGGGTTGTATGAACGTAAAATTGGAATGGTGAAACCTAAAATGGCCAAACGAAAAAAAGAACATGAACCCTACGGGGAATCAGGAGTAAAATTCCTGGAAAGAGAATAGAATGGAACTGAAAAAGTGAAATGTGGAAGTGTGTTGTTTCTTGGGTACGTGGTACCAGAGAGAGCACACATTACCTCTTAGTGTAGAGGGGAGCTTGCCGCCCTCAGGTTGAGACCGGGGTGGGTTTGGCCACTGTACACTGACTTGCTGGCCCTTGCGTACACAGTACCGAGGTGAGCTACTAGTGTAGGGAGAGCACTAGCTACCCCACGGGCCCCGAGGTTCTGCTAGCCTCCTACACCGACTTGTTAGGCCCACTGGGCAAACCAGGGTAGTCAGGCGAGGGTGCGCAGACTGTGGAGGGGTTGGACCCCTGTTACTGAGAGGGCTTTGCCCTATACTGGTTCCGTGCTGTGCTTTGGGCGCACCCGTTAACGGAAATGACTGACCGCGTGCCAGTACGGGGTAGCTACCCGTGCGCTTATCATGCGTGCCGTAGTCACCGTTACGTCTGTCAGCGACCTTGGGGTGGTTGACTGAGGGTAGGACCACCACGGGGGCTCTCCAGGCCAAGGGAGCACCACGTGTTACTTCTACTTTTCGGAAAAGACTGCAATTAAGATCATTCCCACGAGGAACATTCGAGATCAAGAGAAGGATCTGAGAAATAAATCAATAGTGAATTAATAGGAAGACGTAAATAACGAAAGTAAAAATATAACAGCTACTGTTCACTCTTCTGCTTCTTTAGCTTTTAGTTGCCACTCTACTCAGCGTTTTGCTGACGTGTTACACTCGTTACTTTTCAGGACCAGGTGTTGAGCAGCCAGGGTTAGCTGTTGCAGAGGACACTGGACCTAGTAGGGTCCAGTAGAGTTACCTGTAGTACTTTTTATACTTTTCTTCCACTGTAGTGAGTAGTTTTCTTTGTTACTCCCTGTACTTTCTTTGTCGAAACTTTATGTTATGTAAATGTTTATTTCCCTTCTGTTGTGGTGGTGTATAATGTAGTATTTCCTTTTCTTACTACTGTATTTTGTTACTGCTAGTTATATTCATGCTAAATGTGGTTTATTTTATTGCTCTTTTGGTTACTTCCTCGTTGGACGACTAGGTCTTGGGATTAGTCGAGTCGGTCCGATTCTCATGTCTCGTAGGGATTCGGGAATCGGGTCATTACACACCCTGAAGAACCAAATAGGGGTCTCGCCCCTCCATAGTCCGTGTTCTCTTGTCCGACTATCCCGATTTTCCTAGAGGGCCTAAAAGTCAGTGTAGGGTGGCTAGCTTAACCCTAGGCCCCATGGGGTGGCTAGCTCCCTCCTTACACTAGTAGCACGCCTTGGTATCACGTATGCGAAGGCCAACAGGAGTCGATGTAGAGTGGTCAATCCTAACCCCGGGTCTCAACCCAAGGGCGGCTAACTCTGCTCTACACTAAAAGGGATAGTTGCTCTCCTTGGTACCGTGTACATAAGGGCCAGCTCACTTCCCGTCTACATTCCAGATTCCTTTCATACACATGAGTTATACTCTTAATTCCCCGTAGGGTTCATGCTCATATTCATCTCATCTATCCATATTCAGATCTCATGTTTCATAACTCGTTCCTCATCCATATATAGGTAGCTCGTGTTTTCACAAGTCAATTCTTAATCATATACAGGCAACTTGTGGTTTCACAGTTCAATTTCTCATTCACATACAGGCAGTTTGTATTTTAACATACATCTCAAGTAAATAGAGTAGCTCAGCATCAGGCTCATACATTTCTACCCTAGGGTTCATTCCACATCCTAGAGTTTCAATCAATTTAATCTAAGCAAGCATATTCTTTATTCATATCTTAGCAAATGAATTAAACCGCTCTACTGGGTATCACAGGAGAAATGGGGGCCTATACCGCAGATCTCGTCGTCTCCGCGGGCCCCGAACACACCACCGACTAGTAACCTGTACCAGCGATTAATTTACATCAAACAAGCTCAAAACAGTAGATACTCAATACGAACACGTAAAGAAACTAGAGTGGAAAACAGCGGTACTTCGTTTGGGCCCTAAACGACCAAAAACATGGTTACTGTCCAAAATCAGACGTCTGGGACTACTCCCAGACGTCTTAAAAGACGTCAGATCTCACCTTGTGTCTCCTGCGGTACCCTCAGACATCTGGATCCTTCCGCAACCATCTGGGAGCAGCTCTAGACGTCGGATAAAGCCTCCGGTCGTTTAGAAGTACCTTCGGATGTCTGGCGACGTGATCAGATGTCCAAAAGTGCCTGGAAAAGTGCACCACGCTCCTTCCCAAAGCCCTTCACCTGCATACGAAAGTCGCAGGCCCATTCTTAGTCTGACATCTCCTGTGCTACAATCTTCATGGTGGAACGTAGCGTAGGAAAATACGTACCTCGCGTGATATAATGCTTTTAGATGTCCGGCTTCAGCTCCAGATGTCCTGGTGCCTCTCAGACGTCTGGCCGATGCTCCAGACGTCTGATACTGAAAAACTTCCAATATTAGAATCTCCTCCTCAACGCTACTCTCCTCGCAGCGCCGCCCGTAGCGCACCACAGAAGCTTCAGCAGTTGCAGAGGGCCAGGAGGCCACCTCCCCGAGCCCCTCCTCCTCGTGCGCGAGCTCCATCGAGCTCCCTGAAGGTCCACCGACCTTGGTCCTCCTCTCTCACGCTCTTCCTTCCTCTCTCCCTCTTTCCCTCTCATTCTCCCTCGCTCACCCTCTCTCTCGCCACTCTCGTTCTGACTCGCCGCGGCTGCACAGGGAGGACGTTGGAGGTGGTGGTGGCTGGTGGTGAGGGGGTGAGGATGGTGAGAAGGGAGGTTTAAATAGAAGAGGGGTTAGGGTTTAGGGGTGAGGGGTGTGGAGGGGAGAGAAGCGCTGCGCGTCGCCTGCGCGCAGAGCGTAAAGGAACATAAGAAAATTCTCACTTTCAGATGTCCGGGCCTGTGTCCAGATGTCTGACTGAAACTCCAGACGTCTTATCCGACTAAAAAGGTAACGAATCATTTCAATGTACAATTAGATGTAGCAAGATATCTATTAGAATTGTAAGATTATGTTATTTAATTATGTTAAAGATTTTAAATCATTAATTATTTCTCTTAAATTTAGTCCTTATGATTACTGATTTTCACAACTCAAAGGTTTATTTTGAAATCCTACGGAATTAGGCATCGTAGATTCATTGTAGGAAATAGGATTATTCTATGGTGTACTCGATCAACTATGCAAATAAAGGTACGTGATATTTGTCTAAATTTGTACTTACTAAAACTTTACTTTTGGCTATTGTTAAGTCACTGTATATAACGCTCTACGTTGTATGAATCGATAAATACAAAATGCTTTAGAAAAAAAAATTTTATACAAACGTGGGTCGTTACAAGAGGGGTTTGGATTTACGTTTGGGTGGTAGAGGGTAATGCGTGGATTTGGAGGAGAGGAGAGTTAGTGGTGTAGGGTAACATGGTAGAAGGTGCACTCTTGCACTTTCTTTTAGATGATATATAGATGTGCATTTATAAGATAGTGGATTATTAATCAATCTCATAAAGAAATAATAATTCTTATCATCACAATTGCTAACATCGATTATCTACTGAGATAATTCTTCTAATAAAAGAAGATAGTGTTTGATTGATCGAAACCTAAATGTAAACTTACAAAATATTTTAAAAAGGTCAAGAAATGTTAGGTTGTGTATGTTATGATAAATTACTAATATTGAAAATAAAACATCTAAAATAATTGAAAAGGTAGGTTGTTGTATGCTAACATTGAGAATAGAACATTCGAAGAAAAAAATGTAAAAAAGTAGGACATTTGACATTGATGGTATTTGATGGAACAGAAGGTACATTTACATACCTTCATTTAGATGATGCATAAATAAATGGTCAAGCTAAGTACCCAAATACTCTAGATTTAATGTGTAATTTAAATATGTCATAAGGATGTGAATATTTTTTTCTTTTATAAAAATTATATTTGAGAATTAACTTCAATCTCTAGATACAAGAAATTCCTAAGAAATCGACTATATTTTTTTCTACACTACTTTCTTTCATATCGAAGGAAAACTCGATCCATTATTTTAATCATCTTCTTTCCCCACTCATATTCTCAGGTGATTATAAGTGCACAAAAATCCACATATGCCTAGTACTTGTCATTTTTCTTTAACATATATCGGATTTGATCATCGTGGAGGAGAAAAAAAGATTGGAATACTGGAGAGCACCTTTTCTAGAGTCTAGTATAGATTCTTGTAATTTTATTTTATATAATATGCACCCCCACTTTGTTTTTATTTTTTAAAAAAATTTCACAAGGAAATGGATGGAAAACGAAACCCGTTGCCTTTTCTATCAAATTAGCACATTCTTTCACCTTCGTCCTTTCCCAGGAGGGGTCTTTGTGCCTCGAAAATGGAAGGATAACGGAAGCAAGAAGAACGTGAATTCCTTTCAACCATCTGATGCGTTACATGGAAGGGTGGCCTTTATATTGTGAGCAAATCCCAGACTTCAAGGAAAACGTAAAAAAAAAACATCAAACCTTGGAATTTCGTTGATCAAACATAAAGTATTCTCCTTCCTTCTTTATTTTCTTAAATCATCGCTCTCCTATCTCCCGCAAGCAGAATTTGGTGGGAAACAAAAATAAATGTTTTAAAACAAACTCAAGTTGCAACGTAGAAAGTTATAATGATCATTTTAATGGGTGTGGTTTAATTTTTTATTGATAGATATTATTTTTCGTAGATAAAAAGTTACTTTCAATATAAAAAAAATTATATTATAAGTAAAAATTTATTTATCATAAATAAAAAGATAAAATATATTGATATATTTTAATTTACTTTATTTTCAACTCATTTATTTTAACTTTTAGTCAATTAATTTTAACTCCACATTATGAAATATGTTACAATACATATTTTCATATTTATATCCGATAAAAAACAAGTGATATTCCAGAGTCCCATACAATGCCTGAACATCACTCATGCATTATTAACAAAAAAAAAAAAACATCACAAGTATCACCGATAATATTTTATTTTCTCAAGGGTGTATCAAACGAAACATAAATTTTTGTGTCAGTTAACCGTGAGCACAGACTCGACCGAAGAAAATCCAGGTTTCCTCGAGTTCGAATTACCCGACTATGCTAACTGCGCGCCGGTCCCCCCCCCCCCCCCCCCCCCCCCCCCCCCCCCGCCAACCCTCCGTTTTCAGATAAATTAACAGGCACCAACTTAGACCTCAAATGGGAACATGAATATAAGTTTTGGATCCCAATGCACCATCTCTTGGCAACGCCAGTCCTAGAATTTATGGTAAATTTTCCCCAAGAAGAAGTTGAATAAAAACTTGCTAATTTACGAAAATAATATTAAATGCAATCGACCGATTGGAAAGTAACGGGTCCAATATATGACAAACAAGGAGGGAAGCAAATTAATCGAATCCACGCCGTCTTTCCTTAACTATTGGCTACAGTGGACTCTCTCTCGTCATCCCTTCACATATATAGTGAGTACAGATATCTATACCATAAAGAGAGAGATCACATGTAGAACGTGAAGAACATATATATATATATAACTCTCACCCAAGCAGAAGCAGTGCAACGTCGCCATGCAGCTAATGAAGGGTGGGCCCCACCATCACCACGAGCAGTTGGGCCCGCAGCCGTGGAGGTGGCGGAGGGCGGTGGTGCTCTTTGTGGCGGTGCTGCTGCCGTGCATCCTCATCTACCGCACGTCATTGGGCTCCGGTGCAACGGCTCTCGTCCAACCCTCACTCGCCGTGGGACCAGACCCGTGGGCCGACGACGATGTCGACGCGGTGAGACGGACATCCTTTCTTCTATATATGCGTGGGGGGTTTGTAATTCCATCTTTTTTTTTTTTTTTTTTTCCTTTTCGAAAAGGAAAAATATGATTTCGATGGGATCTAATCCCATGCATGATCTCCGGTTGTTAATAGAAAAGCTTTACCACTCTTCCAACTTTCCCCCACCCCCACCCCCATTTTTTTTTTTTTTTTAATTTTGTAAAAGGGTAAATTTAATGGTGTTGTAATTCCAATGTTCTTCTCGTATAGATAGTGATGATTGACCACTACCAATAATTGGGTATCATTTTGCAAGTTTCTTTACTCAACGGATTGAGCTAATATTCAAGTAAATGTGAAGTTCGATTCATTTATATTATGAAGCGACGATTAAGCATAAGCCAAGGCATGGCCGTGCAGTGCTGAGTCCAAACACTGACTTTGGTAGTGGAGGTGCTCATCGGGAGGTCACGACTTCTTTAAGTTACCCAAGAGGTGCTGGATTATTAATAAAAAAAAAAAAAAATTAAACTTAAGAAACTAACAGAAGACCCAACTGAACTTAATTTACGATGGGTTAAATTGAAACTTGATCCGAAATCAAGCTCGTAAGACACCCTTGGATGCATCATGTTGCCTGCCATTCTGAATATTAATTAATCATACATGGTTCCCGAAGAGATTTGCTTTGCTTATGGGCAAAATTGAACTTTTTACATTCTTCTTAATTTCACAAATGACTTGATTCTTGGTTTATGGTTGTTCTTTCTAGGAGAATCAGAATTTTAGGCTTGAAATAGTCCTCTCGCGATTAACAACTCTAGCTGCTACAAAAAAATAGAATCATGGTTTAAAATGTTATAGCTTCTCACAGGATGGTGAAGATCCGATGCTGGAGAAGGTTCTAAAGAAGGCAGCGATGGCGAACAACACCGTAATCATAACCACCCTCAACGCTGCTTGGGCGAGCCCGGGCTCGGTGTTCGATGTGTTCTTGGAGAGTTTCAAGATTGGGGCCCAAACTGAAAGGCTTCTAGATCACCTGGTCATAGCCAACATGGATGGCAAGGCATACAAACGATGCTTGTCGGTGCATCGCAACTGTGTGGCAGTTAAAACTGAAGGCGTGGACTTGTCGGGGCAGGAGAACTTCATGTCTGATGGGTATCTGAAGATGATGTGGAGGAGGATTAAGTTCTTGCTTGCTGTTCTCGAGAAGGGCTACAGCTTCATATTCACGGTATCGAATTTTCCCTTACTGTTCCATACCCAAAGAATTCCCATTCCTACCCTGAGAGTTACGACCTACAGTTTGTATGCAATTCTTTTGACAAGTTGGTTGTGTTTATGTTACTAATTAAGCTAATGCTGCCTATGTTTGTTTGTTGCTATCCTTAGCTCTTCCTTTTAGCAGTAATTTTCCCTTTTGTTCAATTTACATTGTTAGTTTAATGCCAGCTTAACACCTATCAGCATTATCTCACATTGTGAATTATGGCAGATCTTGCTGAAATCAACTTATATTCATCAGAAAATATCACACACACATACAGATTTACTAAGTAATAAATTTACGAAAATCTCGACTTGTCCAATCGATGAACTAACTGAGTGTAAAATCACTTGCAAAAGACTTGGGAGATTATTGACCTCGTTTTTTCATCTCGACGCAGGATACCGACATCGTCTGGTTCCGTAATCCATTGGCATACCTCTACCCAGATGGAGATTTTCAGATAGCATGCGACCGGTTTAATGGGGATGCATACGACTTGCAAAATTTGCCGAATGGTGGCTTCACCTATGTCAGATCGAACAATAAAACGAAACTGTTCTACGAGTTCTGGTACACCTCAAGATTGAATTATCCCAGGAAACACGATCAAGATGTCCTCAACCACATCAAATTCAAACCTTTCACCTCCAAAATTGGACTCAATGTAAGGTTCTTGGACACCACGTATTTCGGAGGTCTTTGTGAGCCAAGCAAAGACTTCGACAAGGTCTGCACGATGCATGCAAATTGCTGTATCGGTCTTCAGAGGAAGGTTGATGATCTCAAACTAATGCTCAAAGATTGGACAGCATACCGATCTCGCGCACCCTCCGCACTCCATCATCAAACCATATCTTGGAGTGTACCTAAAAATTGCAGGTAAGAATGGTGGCACTTCTTCAACTGAGATTACTCTCATCAACTGTTAATTCATTTTACTTGAACTAATATCAGTCATTTACCATTGTTTCAGCCTCAATCCAGTCCATTAATCAAATCGAATATCGCATACGTTGATCTGCTATACATGCCTCCTGCATTTTACATTTGCTCGTAAAGGTGAGGCTCCTGTATATATATATATATATATATATATATATATATATATATATATATATATATATTTGTGTTTCCTTTGTGCAGCAATTTGACTTTTTTTTTTAATAGATTATCATCCACAGGCTCATGACCATTTAGAAATTTTTTGGCAACTCTATTTCCCAACATTATTCTGCAGGGGTTTTGGCTCGTATAGGTTTCCATTTTGCCTGGATTTTGATATGGCAAGGATCCAGCAGGGACATTTTCTCAGTTAGCCAATCCACCACCTAACATTCCTCAACAAGTATCAACTTGCCCGGAATCTATCGAAATTGTAGTTGGTAGAAATTGGAGTCCAATATAACAAGTGGGTAAGTATGAAATTGAGCTCTTTCCAACGACGAAGTCTCTGTCTTCCTTTTTCTCTCTCTCTCTTTTTGGTAGGGGCAATTGATAAGGTTAACTTTGGTATTCCCTTTACCGAAGGGGTACGGAAAGGCTTCAAAATTTATGGCTTATGTTTATGTATGGGAAAAAAAGCATAGCTTAGTAATATAGTTCTTGTTCTTTTTCTTTCGTATGTTCATGATATTAACTAGAGAGGAATAGTGAAACATAACCTGGCACTGGAAATAATCCTACTCCTGTTGTTCTCACTGCTATTACAGATCTGTTATTATTATTGTTACTTTTTGTCATTGTTATTTGCTGTGATTTAGATGCTTGCCTTGCACACTCAAATCGAAGGTAAAGAGGTAAATCGAGGGAGAGTGGAGAAACCAGAGATCACCTTTTCTTTCAATTCAATTGCAGATAAACCCTCCTGTTTCATAGGTCTAATGTCGTTCGAAATAAGCCGCCGAAAATAGAGAGATGTTGCTGTTCTACACCCAGAATTGTTTGACATTTTTGCAAGCTCCTTTTATCTGGCTATGAAAAAATTCCAACTCATGGTCGGATTTGGCTGGATTTTACATATGTGTACGAAGGGACTCCAACCCAATACAACCAACTCCTGTAAAGTTATACAAAGCATTAAACTACATCCAAGCCTCAAGGTCTTCCCCACTCCTTCCACTTCGTCAAACTCTGCCTAAGGGATTTTTGGCTTTACAGTTTCACGTTAATGGATATTAGGCATGATCATGATTACTTATATTTAAGCCCAAAAATATCTCAAGATAGATCCAAGTGCAGACATAAAAGCCACATAACCAACCCAACCTCAATGTGGGAAAAGGCTTTGTTACTTTTACTGTCATGGTTTCTCATTGATAGAGGGTCCATTCATTTGCTTCTGTATATTATAACTTAATGCATGCATATATGGTGGCATTTACCAGTTTGATGAGAGTGTGTTTACATGTCCCTTGCTTGGTGGAGTCTAGTGTTTACAACTGTTCTTCCTTTCATTTGTATATATTTCTATTCAATAGGTGATGCATTTTCTAAGAGTTCTTTTTTCCCTTTCCAATAGAGACCAAATTGTTATTAAAGAGGAAAAATAGGTGCATTATTGATGCGTAACTCGTCAACCATCGTAATAAAGCACTATTAATGGATTTTTGTCCCTTGCAACGGCGTCAAAAATATAATCGTCGACGATGGGTTCGCACTAAAAATAATGTTTTAAATGTCGTCGTTGTATTATATGTCACAAATAAAAATCGATGTCGTGTCATTTTTATTTATATATTTAATTTTTACTGATTTATTACACGTCGTTTACTGGGAGGTAATTATTGGTATATATCACTCTCTAAGTCTAAAAACATTCTTTTATTCCAAAAATGTTGATTTTATTTAAAAAATGAATAAAAGAATCAAAGAATAAAAAATTCAGTTAATTACGTATAAAAGAATGAATAGAAATACATTACAATTTTTTAAAATAAATGTACACAAACAAGCATAAAAATTATATATAACTAATTTATGTTAATTATTTACAACTAATATAGATATTACCTAAGTATAGGTACAAAAATAGGTAATAATACTTACTATACCAAATCATTAGGACATACTAATATCTATAGTAACATATATTATATATATATTAACATATATAAATGTCGCTAAAACCTTAATAAAATTATATACACAACATAAGGCAAAATATTTATCTGTAGCAACATATACAAACATGTACAGTGATGAATGAATTTATCACTAAAGCTTTAATGTTATATATATGCATATAAGAGCTCAAACAACTTGCACTACACATACTACACATATATACTATACTATTATAGTATACTTATTTATTTACATTATAATACATTATTTATATACATATACTTATTATACACTACACACACACACACACACAACACACACATACACAGACCTACATCACACACAACTCACGCACACATACAGGCACAGACACACAACTCACACAAAGGCACTCGAGGGCTCTCTAACACTTAGTCGAATTTTCTTCTTCCTCTTCTCTTAGCCAGTTCACTCTCTCGAACTGGTTCGGTTCAACTCAACCTAAAAATTGGTTTAATGGCTGGGTAGCTTTTTCAAGGGATACACAGCACCCATTTCTGGGTAAGACCAGACCTCTAATACGATCACCTTAGTTTAGTTATTAGGTGTATTAAATCCGATTCAATGCTCGTTAATGGACTCACACAGGCTCACGCACAGTGCATGGCCCCTGGACCATGCCTTGCACAAATATCATGTATCGCATGCATATGCCAAGTTCATGTCAGATCGAAAGAGAGAGAGAGAGGTATAGGTATGAGAGGGTGCCTGGTGCCTTACGATTGGATAGCCAGAAACACAAAATCAACTTAAGGCGCTGCGGGCGCTTGTAGGCTATCGATGTGCCACTAAAGGGTATGTCAATTTTGCTGCGATAGCGTGCTATGCTGTTCTGAATAGCCAACTTTGGCTCTCGATTTGAAGGCCATAATTTATTCTAAATTAAAATTAAATTATAGGATTGTAAAGCCCTTACATAAGGATACATAATTGTATAATTACTTTACAAAAAGAAGTTATTTTATTATATAATAAAATTAGGGAGAATTAACTATTTATACATGTTAAATTAGACTTTAATTCGCTAATTAAAGTGTAAATTAGTTAATTAATCATACAATGGACTTAATATAGAGTTAATATACATAATAAATTATTTATTACATATTTTTATTATATTTTAGAAGCTTTATTTTAATTTATTTACAATTAAATACATGTTTTAGATGGTTTTACATATAAATAAACTATAAATACTATAATACAGTATAATTATGGCATAAATATGTTCAAAATATTTATATATCATTATACAAATATACAGTATGACTTACTTCAGTATTACATTCAATTATTAATTTATTTTATTTTAAGTTAATAAATTACCTAGTTAACTTAATAACCTAATTATTTACTGTAAATATATAATTAAATTAAATTACAGGTATTATAATATTTATAATATATATATATATGTATGTACAATATTAGGTATAGATATATACATTTAAATAGATTTATAGAATTACTTCGTTATTATACAATTAAGTTATATAAATTAATATAAAATGATACAATAAGATTATATATACATTAAATTATTATCAGTACTTACTTTAATACATAGCATACATATATAAGTTATTTATATACATTTTATACATATTATACAATATTTGCTTATAGCTTAGGTTTAATTACTATATACAAGTATATATATAATATATATGGTATTTTTGGGAGTTTTTGAGTATTTTCTGATTTTTATGGGCTTTATATATATAGTAGAGATAAGGGAAGAGAGAAAGAGTTAGATGAGAGAGAGAGATATGTTTTTGTTGTTTTTCAAGTTAAGTTCTTTCATTAAGTTCTAAGGTATATTGAACCGTCGGTTAGCATGTTCTACCAAATCGAGGGTTCAAAATACCTTAAAACTTGGCACACACTTAAAAATATATCTAATCTTAACCAAGACACATTTATTTTACTTTTTTGGATTTTTTTATGATTTTTATTTATATACAAAGTTTACCAATTTTAGGCCTTGAACAGGTTTTCAAAGTGAACCTAAGGCACTAAAATCAGTTTGAGTGGCTGGGGAGAGTGTTTAAACATTCAGACATGTCCAACATATGGTATCAAATAGATAAAGTAATTAAACATGATTGTCAAATCTATTTCATTCCATTTTTACATGTGGATAGTTAATACAAACTCAAATGGGTGACAAAGAATTTAAACTGAATTTACAAGCAATTCTAGTTGAAATCCAATTAATCTAAAGTATATGAATGCTTGTTACATTATGTTCTAACACTACATAACAAGTCAGCTCTTTACAACTCTAATTCCCAACTGAAATCCACTTTGATCAAACCCCTTTCCAGCCAAAACAGTGGCTGAACTGCTGTAATAAACATAGCAGCAGCTGCTGCTCAACTTTAGTAGCTGATTCAGCTACTCAACTGCTATGATTTACCACCAGTTGCTGTACAAGAAGAAACCAGCAATAGATGTTGATGTAAGAAATGTTGCAATTTTAGAATAGCAACTGCAACTGCCACTTCACTCATTAAAATTAGCCTAGATCAAACCTAAGAAGGTTTGATCTAAGACACATGAATGCACAAAACATTGTCCAAACTCCTTTAAAATCAATTTCTGAAAATCTAAAATTCATATGACTAATTCTCATCCTTTATAATTCTCAAAAGACCTTAAGATGATCATTTCTTTACATTTTAAACAATGTAGAGAAGAAGATTACATTAGGTACTGAATTACCTTGAAGCAATTCTAAATCTCCATTAAGACCTTGAAATCAGCATTTGTTTCTTTAAAAACCAGGGTGAAATTAGATTGGTAAAAGAATTCATGTGTCCTTGTTTAGGCCTTTAATTTAGGATCATTTAGATTATCTGATAACCATGAGCTTCTAAACACTATATAACAATGTTAGAATTTCAAATGATCCAATGCAAAACATTGGGTCATGATTTAGAGCCTCAAATCAATATTTAATTCTCCTTGGCCTAAATTACCCAAAATAAGGCTTGAATTTGATGTAAACTTATTTGAGAATAAATCTTTGATAAAAACACATCAAACTCATTGCAATACACTCAATTAAGCAAATCCAAACTTGAATCACTTGATTAAAATTCCATTAAAATCAAATTGATTCCAATTCATGAGATTGGGTGTGAAAACTAATTCTGAAATAATCGAGCGAATTGGTTCAGTTAAAACTAGATCGGGAGGTCTTTGTGGATTTATGGAGTTAATGGGAGGCCTCCCAAGTGGATTTCAAGTGCAAATTCAGATCTAGAAGCCAAAGCTTCATATCTAAATTTGACCTTGATGGATGGGTAATCAATAAATAAAAAAATGAGAGGAAATCAGAAACGAATCGCAATGCGTAGGGAAAGCTATATGCATTGAAATGGAGGTGGAAAAACACCTCTCTGATCTGAATTGATCAGAGAAGGCGAAGCAGATCTAAGCTAATCTACTTCTAACTTACGACCCGGTTCAAGAATCCCTACAGGATCCAAGATCGACTTGTCTCAACTAATCCCAAGACCCAGTCGTCCAACAAGAAAAAATCAAAAAGCAGGAAAATAAACCACATTCACATATGCAATGTACTTAAGCAGTAAAAATGTACAAGCAGTAAAGGAAAGTAATAGCTGCTAATTCAATACATACCACCACAACAACAGGAAAACTGGAACGAAAGCAACAGTAACAGGAATAGTAGCAAAAAGTCTGAAACTCACTATAGCAGTAAGAGAGTACAACAAAAAGTACTGAAAACTACGACTAGGCTCGACCGAACCCAGCACCCTCCGCAGCCGGTAGCTCGGGCTGCTCAACTCCTGGACCTGAACAGTGTTATGAAAAAGACAGAGTCAGCGAACGCTGAGTAGAGTGGTAACCATACTAACTAAAGCAGTAAAAGTAGCAGGTATATTTTTCTTTTCGAGTTATTTTATTTTACAAGTAATTCATTTTCACCCAATTTGGTTAACATTTAGATTGTTCTCGATCTTGCATGTTCTTCGTGGGAACGATCTTGATTGCAGTCTTTTCCGAAGAGTAGAAGGTATACGTGGTGCTCTCATAGAGGGAGAATCCCCTGTGGTAGTCCTACACGCAGTCAACCACCCTGAAGTCACTGTCAAGACGTAGCGGTGACTACGGCACGCGCGATAAGCGCACGGGTAGCTATCCTGCACTGACACGCGGTCAGTCGTTTCCGCTAGCGGGTACGCCCAAAGTACAGCACGGAACAGTATAGGGCCTAGCCCTCTCAGAAACAGGGGTCTAGCCCCTCAGAACCAAACCGGGGTCTCGCCCCTCCACAGTCCGTGCACTCTCGTCTGACTACCCCGATTTGCCCAGAGGGCCTAACAAGTCGGTGTAGGGTGGCTAACTGAACCCCGGGGCCCGTGGGGTGATTAGCTCCTTCCCTACACTAGTAGCTCGCCTCGATACCGTGTACACGAGGGCCAACAGAAGTCGGTGTAGAGTGGCCAATCCTAACCCCGGGTTCCAACCCAAGGGTGGCTAGCTCCACTCTACACTAAAAGGGGACAGTCGCTCTCCTTGGTATCACGTGCTCAAGGGCCAGCACACTTCCCATCCACATTCCAGACTTTTCCATCTAACCACAGGAGCTCTACTCCTAACTCCCCGTATGGTTCATGCTCATGTTCACCATATTATTCCAATCCAGGTTTCATCATTCACAATTCAGTTCCCGTTTATACACAGGCAGTTCGTATTTCCACAATTTAATACATACAACAAGTGATATCACAAGTAACTATTTAGTTATCTCAGGCAGCTCATATTCCAACATGCAGCTCATACTTATTTACAGGCAGTGGCTAACAATTTAGCTCATTCATATATAGGCAATTACAATTACACAAAATAATTGGTTCAACCATTTCTCCGTCCTAGGGTTTATGCCACATCCTAGGTTTCTAGTTGACTAATTTTTCATAGATGCATTCATGTTTAATAAGAATAATAGAGGTGGACTATGATGAGAACCTCATCATGAGCCATAACTAGCTCATTTTGACCCAATACAAAGGATAAAAGCTCCTACATATCTCAAGGAAAGGCTTAACTCAGAGAATTCTGAGTTTGAGAAGAAAACCAGTCATAAGGGGTAAAAGTGCAATTTTACCAGTATAATCTGCATACAGGGTAATTCAGGGCCCAAACACAGGTCAAAACAGCTTAATAAGAATAAAAGTGGGATGAGATGATCTAGCAAGGGCTACAGCACTTCCAAGGAACCAAATGATAACCTGTAACCCTAAAACAACCCGCTTCAATTCACAAGGTTCGGGGCAAAGTAAAAATAGAATAAACCCTCTAAAATTCATAGAAAAATAATCTCTAGGGTTTAGAACCTTCAATTTGGCCTTTAGAACCCATTTTGACCTACATTGAGAACCATGCCCAATTAATAACTTAATTTGGGTTTTTGCGCAAATTGACCGGTCAAACAAGGTTTAATATGAAAATGAAATTCACCATCAGATTCCTTAGGTTTTAATTAGTCATGTATAAAAACTTGAGCCTAAGAAGAAACCTCCTTGACCGACTTCACACTTTGGTCCTCATATATTTACTCTTTGGCCCTCAACTTTTGAACCCTCGCATTTTGGCCCCTAACTCTCCTTCGTTCTTTGCAATCAGGTCCCTCCTGCAAAACCCTGCCAGCACCATGCTCCGGCGACCTTGCGCGGAGCATGGCGCCGCGCAGGGTGAGGTAGGGGACCTGGCAAGTGTACCGAGGGTGCCCTGCGTCGTCAGCCGTCGCAGGGGCACCCCCATGGTCATTGTAGCCCACCATACCGGCCGTGCGAACGCACGGACGGTATGGGTTCGTGTTCCGACCATTCTCCGGCGAGGGAGACACGTCGTCTCCCTCCGCCTTCCTCCCTGTTTCATCCCTATAAATACCCCCCGCTGCTCCACCGACCAGGGCAGCCTGGATCTGACGGAGAAAACCCCCAACTTTCCTCTCTTCTCACTCCGGCAGACGCCCACCAGCTCCGGCGGTTCTTCCTCCTCCTCCTCTTCGCTCTGCCGCAATACCAGCAGCAGAGACTTCTTCCCCTGCTCTTCCCGCGTCGCGCAATACCGGCGCGCGCTGCCTCTGCCCCGTCGTCACCGCCGTCTTCCCCCCACTGGGCATCGTCTTCTCCGGCGACAGTCGATACGACTGTCGCCCTGCTCCTCCCCCTTCGTCCCTGCAGTTAAGTTAGAACTACTCCCCTTCTTCTCCTCTTTCTTTCCCCGCTTTCAATTTAGTCAATTAAACCCTCGACCGCTCCTGTTCACCCTCACCCTCTCCGCCTCCGACCACCCTCCGGCGAGCCGCTCCCATCACCTCAGCGACCCACACGGCTCGCCGACCACCGCAGAATCTCCGCCTCCTCACCCTGATCCTCTTCCGCCCCTCCACTTCCCGCCAAACGCCCTCTGCAGATCCACCGAACACACCCACTTCTTCGCTCACAGTTTGACCTAGGACGACCTGTTGGCTCCATCACGCCCCCTGCAGACCCCCTGACCACCTTCGCCGTGCCACGGCGAAGGTCCCCCGCCTGTCTGATTTGGCCGAGAGGCCGTTCTTCTGTGACCAGGTGACTCGCCCGCCGTCGCCATTACTGCGCAGGCAGAGCTGCTTCACCTGCAGGTGCAGGCACGCCTTCGCCCAGGTTTGACTCCCAGGTTGCGCAGGGACTCTCCGCGAAACGTCCCAGGTTCACAGATGGGGCGAAGGCAGCGCGGGAAGCCACGATCGCCCACTGCTCCATCCGCGACGCGCGCTCAATTGGGGTGGGACATTTAGTCCCACCTCGGAACTTCTCGGAGGCGCGCGGACGCATAAAGGCAAAAAGTGCCTTATGCTGTCTGCCTCCTGACCACGGGGTGAGGTCCCTCTCACCCGACCCGGCCTCGTCCGTGACCACGCTCCGCGGACCTGGCCCGACCCGATTAGACCGACCTGCACTCCTCGCCCACCACCGCACGCCGGTGGGCCTGGACCCGGGCCTGACCCGAACCCGATTACCCGGTAGCTCTGGGAGAGCTGTCCCAAGAGTGGTTTCAGAGAGAAAGAGAGACGCGGGGGGGGGAGGGTAGAGTAGGTTTTGCCTCTTGACGAAAAAACTCTGAAGTGTGCAGGCCAAAGAAGAAGAAGAAGACCCGTGGAAGAAGAAGTGCAGGCGAAGAAGAAGGAGCTGCACTGTAGCAAATGCTCAGTTAAGTCGTCGAAGCACCGGGCCAGACGACGGAAAGTCAGCAGCCAGAGCAACACAGAAGGCAGGCTGAAGAAGAAGGAAGGGAGACTTAGTAGCCGAAGGCAGAAGCACCAAGATTGCAGAAGAAGAAGAAGAGAGGTCAAGGCAGAAAACCAAAGAAGAAGAACAAGGAGCTCTGAAGAAAGAAAAACATCACCAATGCAGGAACAGCAGGAAGAAGAAGAGCATCACCATTGCAGAAGAAGATTATCACCATAGCAGAAACCAAGGAAGAAGAAGAAGGAGATCTGAAGAAAGAGAAAGAAAGAAGAACATCACAACAAATTCTTTCCCTCTCTCTTTATTTTGTAAAAGAAACATGTATATCTCTAGAATACGACTTGCTCCCTGAGTTCGACCTCGGGAACTCTTTCATTTTCCGAGTAAAAAATTTTATATTTGAAATGTTGGTAATAACCGGCTTTACTACAACGTTATAACAAAACCCGGTGAAACCGGACGTTTCAGACTACTCTACCAGATAATTTGGGAGTACTAGGGGCTTGAACTGCAGACCCAAGTCCCTCTGCGAACCCCAGACACGCAGCAAGTCGAAGTCCTATACCAAGGAATACATCACAACGGAAGGTTCAGAACATTGTATAAAGGTTTCTAATATGTATAGAAACTCACAAGGAAACCACAGATATTTCGTTTGCGTAAAACGGATCCCGATCGAACCCCAAACGAATCAAAAACGTGTCTGCAGACTAAAATCAGACGTCTGGAAACAAGTCCAGACGTCTTAAAAGTCACAGAGACTCACCTCAAGCTCATGCAGTGACCTCAGACGTCCAGGTCTCCCCTGCGACTGTTTGAAAACAGTTCCAGACGTCTAACCAGTCCTCTGGTCATCTGGAAACGCCTCCGGTCGTCTAATGAGCTGTCCAGACGTCCAAAAGTGCGTAGAAAGATGTTCTACGCACCTTCCCAAGGCTGTTCCTGCACACGACAGAGTAGCACCCTATTTTAACCCAAAAAGGATCGTCTGCATGCGACCTACATGGTCGCAACCACGAAGAGGACGTACCTTCGTGATACAGATGCTTTCAGATGTCTGGTGTTGACGCCAGACATCCAGCCGGTCGTCCGGAAGGCACTCCGGACGTTTAATACTGGAAAATTTCCAGTACCAGACCACGCTCCCAATGCTTCTCTCCGTGCTCCACCATGTCTCCCTCGCTCTGCCGCAGCTCCAGCTGCTGCAGGTGGTCAAGGATGACACTCCAACGCCCTCCTCCTCCCGTACGCGCTGCGGTGGCCGTACGAGCTTCCGACAAGCTTCCACTAAGCTCTCGACCTCAGCCTCCTCCTCCTTCTCACACACCCTCCTCCTCACTCTCACACTCTCTCTCGCTCACCCTTGCTCACGGCAGTGGAAGTAGGGTGTGGTGGATTGGAGAGGAGAGGAAGGGGTGTGGCCTTTTATAAGGCCGTGGGTTAAGGTTCTGCAGGGGGAGGGAGGAGGAAAAAGAGAGAGAGAAGAGTTCTGTGTGCCGCCCGCCCATAGAACGCAGAAGATATATAAAAAAATTTAATTTCCAAACGTTTGGGAAATGGTCCAGATATCTGGACAAACGTCTGACTGACACTCCAGACGTCTTAAAAGGCTAAAAATGGGGTGGGTCTTTACATAACTAATCTAACAAAACAGTGAATTCCATCATGTAATCTACTCCTATGCTAATCTATTTACACTAACTACACAAACTAATCTTGAAAGCAGGACAACTACACTAAGAAAGCAATAGATGTAGCTAACAGGTGAAGGTGGTGTCCAAGGTCTACCGGCTGGAGGTCGATGGCGACGAAATGGAAGAGACCCTCAGCAGAAAAAGGTGGTGTCCAAGAGCCAACAACCTGCAACTAGAGGCGATTGAAGGAGGGAGAGGAACCCACTCTGTCACCGTGGGTGATGAAAAGGGGTGGAAGGTTGAGGGGATGGATAAAGGGAACCACTTAAGAGGAGGGAGCTGGTTAGCGTGCGCGCAGTTTAGGGGAGTTGCTTAAGTACGCAAAGGAGTGAATGCGCTCACGGCAGAGGTGCGATTAAGCACCTAGGGCTTGGGCGGTGGGGATGAGCTTGTGAGGGCGCACGAAGCTTCAAATCAAATCGTGGCCGTTGGATGAGATCTGGGCAATGTGGTGAACACAAGCGCCAAAGCACGCAAAGCTTTGAATCAAGGATAGCCATAGGATCATGAGATCAAAGAATGAACGACTGCGATTTGGCGAGTTCATCGCGTGTACAATGGCTAGCGACCGCAACTCTAATGGTGGTTTTGCGTTGAGGCCCTTATGGGTGAAAGGTTAGAACAATAGCACAGAAGCCCATAAGTGGCAAGAAGGATATCAGAGTTGTCCTCAGGTCTTGCAAAGAAGCCCTTGGCTGTTTACAAAATGGTCCCTAGAGGTTTTTAAATAAAGAAAATGTATATGACCTGAGGACCTATATGTAATCTAATAAATATAAGGTCCTAATGATGTCCAAATGCAACCAAGTTTTTATTTAAGTTTAATTGAACATTAAGGAAGTTAATTTTACTTTTGATTTGAACTTTTGAACTCAAATATTTGTTAAATTTGCAATTGGATCATCATCCTACATTAATGAATAGAATATGTCATTTAATGACCTAATTTCATAATTTTAACACAATTTTGATGTTTTAGGTCTTTTCAGTTATTTCTCATACTTAACCCATTTCATGTGTTAATTCAGTAGTATTTAACCTAGTTTCTAACTTAACTTGGATATTTTAGTTATGATGAGTCACACTTCATCAATTATCACCCATAAAAAAGAGGTAGATCGACAAGAGAAGGGGCATTGAAGAGAACATTAATAGGACAATTTCCATAATGCAATATCCATTGTCGAAATGTTGTTGAGACGTTTTTCAGGATGGAAACTTTTCCAAGGAACACAGGAATGGGATTCCACGGGAGTCCTCTAAAAGTAATTAGATTCAAACCAAACAATCTACAGATAAGTTTCCATTAGGTCAGACCTTGAGATGGCCTGCATTGGATTGGAAAAGCCCTAAACTAATATGGTCGGACTAAATAATGGATTTAGCTGAAATCCAATCCCCTTTAGTATGCACGGGTTTAGGACTGAAATGTTGTTACTACTATTGTGCATTCAATATATTGTTCTTCTTTGTGGGGGTTTGTTGGATTTTTTTTTCGAATAGAAAATTAGAAAATTTTCAGGCAGTTTGTATAACCTCTACACCCTGTGCTGACGTGTGACCTTTGTGATGATTTTCATGCTTTCTAGCATTCGAAATTCAGTAATACCTTCGTCACTTGCAATCCTCAATTTTTGATCTAAGAATGGAAGGAAGTTGCTTGCTCATTTTCTAAAAGACACGAGTACAGAAATGTGCAGTGCAACATATTTTACAACGCGTGATCAAAATTAATATGTTGAAAATGAAAATTAACTGATTGAAAATAAAAATCCACCAAGTGAAAATTAAGCAAACAAAAAACACATTAATTGAAAATGATTTTCAACCTATTAAAAATCAAAATACATCGGTTGAATTGTGGTAAATGATTTTTGATTTGGAACATAGTTTTTCACCTATATGAATTAATTTTTTATTTATGAAAAGTGATTTCTATCAAAAAAAAATTAAAATATATCAATTGAAATCACCACTCTCATTTTATGTATTTCATTTGTGGAAGGTGGAATTGGGGGTGAGATAATTTGTGGGAAAGAGAGGCCAAGGGAAATTAGATAATACCGAGAGGGAGGGGAGACGGTGAAAACGTGGAATTGGGGGGCCAATTCGGGTGTGGTGCAGTTCCGAAATAAACACAACTAAAAGGAAAATTGTGGGAGCAATTCCCCTGACGAAAGGGTAGAAGGAAAATGTCTACAACACCCGCTCTTCCACCCTTGGCCAGTTGGCCCTATAGCAACCTCCCAAGTCACAAACTAATACCACTGCAAGAAGTGAAGTGGAGTCGAGTTGGAGGTGACCTGCAAACTCTGGTAATCGTGACTTGAGAGCATGTGAGAATATAATGGAAAAAGCAATTTAATCAACAACTAATTATTCCAACTTCTTGAATAAGGACGTATCCGTTCCATGAGTTACAAAAGCTCCAAAACATTAACAACGTAAGTTAACCAAAAGGTGAAGGAACTGTTTGGATAGAGGAATCAAAAAAAGAGGAATTGTAAGAGGAATAAGAAGAAAACGAAATTAGGAGAGAGGAATTGGACACGTTTTTGCTTTGCATGAAAAGCTGGAATTAAAGTGGGTGTTTGGTATAACTGAGTGTCACATCATGCAATTATAAGAGGTAAAAAGGAAAAATAAAATAATTCTACCTTAGAGGTGGAATTATTTTCCTTTGGAATTAAGAGTGCCAAAACAGGGAATTAAGACCTTAATTCCTGTAAACAAATAGAAGGCTCCTATGTCTCATTGCACAATCTGATTCCCCCATCTTGGGTGCAAGTGAGGAATTCACGTCCATACATTTTCTGTTAGGAATTCTTATGTCCATACCCCTATAATCTATCTTAATTACATCTATACCTCCATATACTTTATTATTATATATGTACTATAAAAAGTTGCTAACCATGTTGATTATACCCCTAGGTTAAATGTCCGTTAGATTTTGAAGAAATATTCCTTGAATTTTCTCTAATAGCTGCTAAAGTTAGTAACTCAAATTATAGAAATTACATTCATTCCCTTAGACTAATATCTCTCTTTTTCTTCTCCTTTTTCTTGTACCTCCTCGTTGGACAACAACGACTATGTTAATGGTGGCAACATTAACGGCGGCAACATCGACAATGGCAATGATGGTGGTGACAATGTTAACATCAACCCTAGATCCTAACCCCCTCCTCCAGCAACAGCCCCTCCTCCTCTCCAACAACCCCTTCCCATCCTCCTCTCCTACAGACCCTCCTCCTCTCTTGCAACCCTCCCTCTTTGGCAACCCCCCTCCCCACCTCTTGTTCTCCGACAACCGCCCTCCCCTCCTCTCCTATAACCCCTCCTCCTCTTTGGCAACCCCTCTCTCCAATAACCTCCCTCCCATCCTCCTCTCCCATAACCCCTCCTCTCCAATAACCCCCTCCCCTTCTCCCATGCAACCCTTCCTCCCTCCTCTGCAATAACCCCCCTCCCCTCCTCTCCTTTCTGACAATCCCCAACCCCACCTCCTCCTCCCCCAACCCCTATCTCTCTATTATCTTTTTCTTTAGGATTTTATTTTTAAGTGAATAACTATATGGTGTATGATTGAGATGTAACCAAAATTAGTTTACACTAACAAAATGACATCTATCAAGGAATATAGATGTAATGATAGAATATAGAGAGATATGGATTTAATTAAAATAGATTCTAGAAGCATGAATGTAAAAATTCCTTTTTATTATACTTAGACTAAATTCCATGAGAACTTCGATTCGTGTAGATAGCATCCAAAATGCTATAGTTGTCCACTTTATCAACCCATTTAACTATGACTAAGGATTACATCTGCAAGGAAAAACATTACTCAGACAGAACCTACGTAGCAAGGAAAGTTGGTGTTACTCTCTTCACATCCTCCTAGGTAATAACTAGGCGAAATGTTCCTCTTTAAGGAGGAAAGGTAGGAAAGTTAAAGAAAACACAAATTCTTCCATTCGGTTTTACTTTGAGATGCACAATACAGAGGATCTGATATAAAACCTTAATCAAGGATGATTTGCCATCAAGGTACTCGCCGAGGCAGAGGGGTAAGTGGAGACAAATGAACGTTGATTGCCATATCAAATAAAGACATCACGACTGCAGCTCATGGTTAGGGAAATTTTGGTGCACAAACCCAATCGCAACCAAAGATTATTGGGATTTAATCTGGAACTAAAATACAAACCCTCTTATTACCATCTTTTTGCTCGCACCAATAAAATTGGATTCGATGAGAGCCATTCACACATATTCCACCATCAGAAAATACAGACGTGCAATATAGCAATTAAGAATGTACAAAAGATTAGAGTACATTACCATTATAGTGCTAATATTAGTTGGATTTCTTGTTAAAATACATTTAACTATAAAACTCTAGACTATAAACTAGATTACAGTTACATGGGGTTAATCCTTGACAGCAGAACAAAGGAAGTTTATGAATGATCGCATTTAGCAACTTTCCCTGATAAACTACTGAATCAAGTTTCATATTAACAGAGTGGTACATTTAAGCAGCCCAAAGATTCTGGGTGAAAGTAGATATGGACTTCTCACAAGAAAACATAACAAAGAGCCCCCTACAAGATTGGGGAACCGGTTGAAGTTCTCCCCATAGCCATTACACCAACAGTAGGAAAACAAGTTTATCTCTACAGCCAACAATCTCTTCTAGCAAGAGACTGCTGAATCCACCTACAACAGGATACACTTGGACCAATCCAATAAGAGCATCACTGCACGCATCCAAGTTGCCAAAATTGTGTTGCACGAGAATATATACACGTCAACTCTTCCGTATTACAGCTCCATAGTTCCGAGTCGGCTACAAAATTAAGCAGTGTGAGAGAACAATTTATGAAAAGCCAAGGGGAAAAAAATCCTGCTCAATCTGCTGTGAAAGTTTATGCAAGAAAAACATCACTTGGCTATTGTTTTGAGTTGAAATAAGCAAGTGATATCTGTCCAAGATCCTGAATTTCGCACTGCAGTTGTTGGTTCATTGAATTTATGCATCAACTGGCCTCTGATTCAACTTTGAGCATTAGGGATTGGCATCAAGATCAAGTCTCAGACAAGAGAAGACACTTCCTGACCTTGTAAATAATGACTTGTAAATAGTTTTTTATCATAAACAAACAACTGGGCCTTTTTCCACACCAAAAAGGCTCGGTATACAGGTTTTTTGCCCTTCTGTATCTATCCTGAACATTCCAAGATTAAGATCCAAATAATAAAGATTGGTCCTAATAGTCTCGTTTCAAACTTCTTCAAACCTTTCCCGATCCCTCTTATGGAAAATATTGGATCTCATAATGATGAAAGGATACCGCAGGTGAAAAAGTCACTAAAGGGTCAAATGCAGCTCTGGTATTCCTTATCCGTTTCTATGTGTACACTCTTCTTAAAAGATGTACCAATCGTCCCTTCAAAAAACGATCTATTCTAAATACTAAAATAAACTGCTGTGCCTCTAATGTTTGCACCTGTCTGGCACCTACCATCTCTTTCACGCACTACTATTTATGTTCCACTCCTAACCCAAGTCTTCCACACACTCTCTCTCTCCTATCTCTCTTTCCCTTCCTTTCTTTCCTCTACCTCTCTCTCAATCAACTATCCCACATCTTCATTTAAGTTCTCTCATCAATCTCTCTCTTTCCTTCTCTCTCCCCTAAGATTCTTCTCCCACCCAATCTATTTTCGCTTTTATTTCTCTTACCAATCTCTCCCTATCCCCTCCCACCCTAAGTTTTCTTCTTTTTCTGTCGTCTACTAAAAAAGACACTCTCTTTTTACTCCTGCTTACAAAGGGTACTAGTTGCAATGACATGTCAATTATACAAATTAAACATTTCAAAATATGTAGGTGCCTATGCCTCAATCTAATGTATTAAAATTGTCGTAGTAAAGTAATTAGACATTGCACATGAATATTATATATTATCTCTTTTTAGACGTATCTGAAATTTATATTAGTTTTTAATTCACCAAGTATTTGTTAAAAGCAGAAATATAAATTAATCCCTCGTTCACACACACACCCTTTACGTATTCCCTGTATACCAAAAGGCACTGCAGTGGTGCTTTTTAATAGCACCAATTCTTTTCAGCATAGAATGTAAAAGTATTAAGATCCGTACCGTTAAAATACTTTAAGATATCTGGAACTTGGGTCAGACGTCTGGACATCTTCCTAGACGTCTGGAAATCAATTTTTTTATGTACGTCTGCGCACAGTACGCAGCTGCATTTTTTCTCTTCGCTCGCCGATGAAACCCTAAACCTCACCCTTATAAATCCCCTCCTCTCCTTCACGCCACCCCACTTCCATCCACCCTTCTTCCCCAGCAAGAGAGGTGAGCAGGAAGCAGCGAGCGACGAGCGTGAGCGGCGTGGGAGGGGAGGAGCAGCGAGGGGAAGAGAGGAGAGTGCGTGAGTTCGTGAGGGAGTTCGTCGGAGAGCTCATGGCCGGTCGGCGCGTGCGCAAGGCGGAGAGTTGCATCGGGAAGGTCCTTCCCGACACTGCTGCAGCCAGAGCAGCGGTCTAGCGGGCATGGCGCGGCCACGCGTGACACGAGAAGGCGAGGGCAGTCTCTGGTTCTGGGACTTTCCCAGAATTAGACGTCTGGATCTACATCCAAACGACGTAGACGACGTCTGGAGGAGGCTCCAGACGACTGAGAGGTAAATCCCGCGACGTACACCTCCCTTTAAGAATATGGCCATGCAGGCCGTTCAGCTAAGGCACTGTTCCGTGCCATTTTGAGAAAATTTTTCGTCGCGCGTGTAGGATTCGCTTCAAGAAGGCGCGAGACACGCCCTCCCACGCAGTTCAGACATCTGGGCGAGGCACCAAATGGCGGAAAGCATCTCCAGACGTCCGTAGAGGTGGTTGGACGTCTGGAACTAGGTCCAGACGGTTCAGCAGAGCACCTGGACGTCTGAGAAGTAGTGCAGAGTTGAGGTATGGTTCTGGACTTTTTTAAGACGTTTGGAAGGTGTTCCAGACGTCTGATATGAATCAGGATTGCTGTTTTCAACTCGTTTAGGATTCGTTTGAGGTCCGATTTCCGCAATTAAGATTCTATTGTTCTCCGTTTAAGTTCCTTTACTTGTTGGAATACTTTTTATCCTGTCCTGGGTGGTTTCTTGTGATTGATCATTGTGATAGAACCTCATTCCGTTGCGGATTTGAGGTTTGCTGAGGTACGTGGACCTACCGATCAAGCCCCCATTACTTCTAGGTTTACTGGTAGAGTGGCTTCCCCTAGTTTAATTACCAACATAAATGCATATTTGAAATGAATGTTAGATCTTAGGATATGGCACGAATCCTAGGATTAGAAACACTGGAATAGTTGTATGCAATGTATGAATCGCAGTCTTGAATGAATAAATAGAATAATAACAATTGCCTGTAAATGGATAACAGCTGCCTGTGAAATGTAAAGTACTGTTGTTAGTAACTGTTGCATGTAAATTCTTGTTGTTTACCTTTAAATACGAGCTACCTGTATATGAATTGGAAATGGAAGATTGAATGTTGGAAACACGAACTACCTGCGATTAAACCTAGAATATGAATAAACCTGTAGAACCTGAGAAATGGAAATAGAAATGATGAAATCTAGTATGGCTTAGCTTGAGAAACATGAGCATGAACCCTACGGGAAATTAGGAGTAGAACTCCTGAAAATAAATGAAATGAAATTGAAAATGTGAATGGAGAAGTGAGCTGGCCCTTGAGAACGGAGTACCAAGGAGAGCGACTGTCCCCCTATTTAGTGCAGAGTGGAGCTAACCTCCCTAGGGTTGGGACCCGGGATTAGGATTGACCACTTTGTACCGATTTTCTGGCCCTCGCGTACACAGTACCGGGGAGAGCTACTAGTGTAGAGAGAGCTAGCCACTCTACGAGACCCGGGGTTCAGCTAGCCACCTTACACCGACTTATTAGACCCACTGAGTAAACCAGGGTAGTCAGACGAGAGTGCGTAGACTATAGAGGGATGAGACCCCTATTTGGTTCTTAGGGGCTAGACCCTATTACTGAGAGAGCTATACCCTATACTGGTTCCGTGCTGTGCTTTGGACGTACCCGTTAACGGAAATAATTGACCGCGTACCAGTGCAGGGTAGCTACCCGTGCGTTTATCGCGCGTGCCATAGTTACCGTTACGTCTGTCAGTGACCTTGGGGTGGTTGACTGAGTGTAGGATCACCATGGGAGACTCCCGGCTAGGAGAACACCACATGCTACCTCTACTCTTCTGAAAAAACTGCAATCAAGATCGTTCCCACGAGGAACATTCGAGATCGAGAAAAAGACCTGATATATAAACCAAGCGATGAAAGAAAGAATAATTAGTTAAAGAAAGAAAGAGATTGAAAAACAACAGCTACCTGTCTACCTTTACTGTTTAGTTAGCTAGTTGCCACTCTACTCAGCATTCGTTGACGTTTTGTACTCGTAACCTTTTTCAAATCCAGGTGTTGAGTAGCCAGAACCTACGGCTGCAGAGGGTGCTGGGCTTAATAGAACCCAGTAGTTGTAGCTTTTTGTTGCACTCTGTTTGCTGTTATAGTGAGTAACTTAGTTACATTTCTGTACTTTTTTATTGTGAACTTTATATTCCTGTATCTATTTATTTTTTTAATATTGTGATGGTATGTACTGTAGTAGTTTACTTCTTTACTGCTGTACTTTTGTTACTGTTAGTTACTTACATGGTGAATGTGATTTATTTTACTATTTTTTGATTACTTTCTCATTGGACGATTGGATCTTAGGATCAGTCGAGTCGATCTGATCTCGTGTCTTGTAGGGATTCGAAAATCAGATCGTAACAAAAAATATTAAATTTTTTAGTAAATTGATGCTATATAATCATATGGGAGGGAGAGAGGTGCAAGAAAGACGGAGTTTCAAAATTGTGATCTTTTTTAAGATATAACTTTTCCACTTGTAGTGTTCAACAAATTTTGACGATATTTTTGCAATGCACTACTTAACATGCTTTTGATAGTACAGATTTAGAGGTGATACTTACTCTTATGTCATAGGCATTTGGCTATAATTGATACTAAAAAATACATTTTTGTGGTCATGAAAATTGAATTTTGCCACGTACACTTATGAAATGGGCAATGAACAAAAAAAGTCGACTTATTCATCTCTCTGAAGAAAGTGAACAATGATGTACCATTTTAAAATACTTAAATGTGATTCTCTCAAAGAAAAAAACTTAAATACAGATTCTTTATTCGAACTTTAAAGCATATTTTAAAGCAAATGTAGTTTGTCAAAATAAACTTTGCTTATTAACTTATTTTACTGCAGAACCACACAGGTTTTTTGGTTAGTAATAATAACAAATACTTATCCCTGATCCTAATGAGCTCTTTACTGACTTAAAAGAATTTTGATAACAGATGTTCACGGCTCTTCTGCAGGAGGAATGTCAAAGTCCACATTTTCACTCGTACCATCCCTAAGGAGACATTGAGACATTGCACAATTTCATAAGACATTGAGACATTGCAAATGGTGTAATAAGTCGATTTTGGTGTTTGGCAGCTTTTGATGTCATATCAAGGAATAAAATGGAGTTATTCCACTTGCAATGTTTGGTTAGTGGAATAAAATAATGGACTGAGTGGTGGTTTTGGAGGTTATAGTTAGTCGAAAAACATCGGTGACATCCGAATATCACTTGAAATATCACCAGTGAGGGAGGGAGGGGGCAAGCATGAGTGGCACGAGAGGGAAGGGAGTTGCAGATGTGTGTTAGAAGGGCACTGGATTAATTTGCCTAAAAAGATGAACAAATGGTGGGTTTAGTGTTGATTTACTTTGAGGGGGGGGGTGGAGAAGAAGAGAATAGCAACTACACTAACCCAAATCAAGTTGAGTGATAAAACTTGGATACCAAACACCCCTTTGAGTGCAAAAAATTGCCTCTGTACTATATAGGTTTGGTTGCTCCATGCTTGGTGGACCTAAGATCCATCATAAGTTCATAACTGGACCAACTTTTCTCTATTCCACAAGTATGGCCCAAAAACCAACAATTCCATCAGTAGATGGTAGCTTAAAGTTGAAGATATCAATGCATATTACTGCAATCAATTCTGATCTTTTTGTTAATAAAAGCTTCCAGTTGACATTGAAAAGCAACTTTTAACCTGGGCAACAGAATCACACTGCCTCCAAACTGCACTACGTAAGATAGCTGAAACTGCACTATGTAAGAGTTCAACCAATTCATTTGGATGGGGGGCTGACGGCCAGGCCAATTTAAACTCGATATAAAGAGGTTAACAAGATTTGAACTAGCTCACATGTAGACAACACCTTTTGCTATGTATCTTCTACTCCCAATCTTAAGCAACTGCAAAAGTTAAACCAAAGCCTTTTCCACACTACTTGTGGTCAGCTATATGAATTCTTTGCCTCTACTTGAATTTATTGAGTCATTTCTGGATTTAAATTAAAGTAATCAAGGTTATGCCTAATGTTTCCTTCCAACACATCATCGACCTCACCATCCCCTCCTCGAAGGCTATGCATCCAACTTCTCGAACCTCTTGATTGGGATGGTACTTGGCCTTCTCTGCAAGCGTCTAGGCCAACTTAAATGTGTCTCCATCTCCATTGCATATTTTACCAGTGTCACGCAAACCTTTTCCTTTCCTTGATAGTTGCATTAGAAATCCAATCCTTCTTTTTATGGCCACAAGTCCATCATAACATCTTCATTTATGCTTTCAACATCTTTTACACATGCCTACAATTGGTAACCCAACACCCAAAAACATAAAGCATGGCAATTCTTAAAGTTGCTCTGGAACCTTCTTGTCGCGTGGAATACTAGATGCTCTCTTCCATTGCATCCAATCCACATTATTTCTACATGTGACATCGCCATCAATTTCTCCATCTCGTTGAAAAAAGACCTCCCAATAAACAAACACATCTTTCTTCAAAATGCACTCTACCCCAATTTTCACATCTAACTAATTCGGATCTCTCATAAATATTTTTAGTGTGTGGGTCAATTACGACAATTGTACTTTTCTTGGGTTGTACGCAATCTTTCTTGGGGTGTAAGCAACCTCATGTATTATAAATAAGTTCCTAGGGACTCCTTTCAAACTATCAAGAGTTGTAACCCTAAGCTCAGACGTAGAGAGACACGCCTCTTAAACTGAGTTAACAATTTTCTTTTCTCTTGTGGTTTGTTTCTTCTTATTTTATATGGTACCAGAGCACAATCCGTCAAATAAACAGATTGTTTTTGTTCTTTGATTGGTCCCGATCATTCATCCTTGAAGCAAAATGTCGTTTCTCAAATCGAGGACCATCCTCTCCTCGCTGCACACAGACGTTTGACTGCACATACTAATGGAAGTTCTCCAGCACCACCCAAATACTTGTCTGATGAAACCAACAAAGAGGCAAAGGATGATAGTAGCTCGTCACAAGGAGCTCGTCTTATCCCCAATCCTGCATATTTTGAGTGGTTTTCCCTTGATTACTAGCTTATTGGGTGGATAAAATCCACCCTTTCTGAGGAAGTGGTCACTCAGGTTATACATGTTTAGACTGCAAGAGAGTTGTGGGGTACCCTCATAAGTGGGTATTACCAAATGGTAAAAGCAAGGATTGTCTAATTAAAATTAGAATGGGCATAAATCAAGCAAGGAAGGTATGGATTGCGGACTATTTGCAATGAATTGACCTTAGTCGACATCTGATTAGTGATGCAGACAAAGTGATGGATTGACTTGCCAGTCTCCAAAAAGAATATAAAATGTTCATTACTACCATTACAGCAAAACCTCTTCATTTAAGGAACTAAAATTTTCTCTAGTTCAGCATGGAAATCTCGTTTTAAACATTGGCAACTTGCAACCTTTTAAGGATATGTCTACCAGAGTTGAAGCTTTACATGTCAATAATGTGAACACTGATTGAGGTAGAAATCATGGCCAAGGTCGAAGCTGAGGTAAAGGATGTCACCAGCAAAACATGCACATGCAAATAAGGCATGGACAGAAATACTTTTGTAGTTGATCTAATTTCGCTTGAAAAAGACGTGGTCATATGCATACCAGCCAAGCAGGTGTCATCTGTCAACTCTGTGGTCGGATGAATCATATAACTATAAACTGCTTTGATTTGCCTAAATTCTCAACCAGCATTATTCCATAGTGGACTGGAGTTCACATAGCTGAAACTAGTGATTCTCAGCATGACATTAATGCTTTATCTATGGTGATTGAATATGTGCATATCGATACTGAAGAGTGGCAAGCTAATACTGGCGTTGGAAATCATATCTCCAACAGCAAAGGTACTTTTGTTTCAATACAACCATATCAAGAGAATGGTCGAGTAATAACCAGAGATCACACTACTCACCCCATCACTTATGTAGAAGTTAATGATTTTATTCACCTCACTGATGCTCTTTATGTTCCTACCATAAAATATCACATGCTCTCGATTTCTCAACTTCTTGATGAAAATAGTGCTTATAGCTTATTCACCCAAGCCTATGTTTTTTCCAAAGGAACGTAGATCCAATAAGATCCTCGTTAATGGGTATCATTGTGGTCGTCCCTGGATCATTCGGAATCTTTATCTTTCCACTAAGCCATCTATTTCTTTTCCTGTTCTAACAATAATAAAGCTTCTGTTGCTATTTTCAAACAATGGCATAGCTGCTTGGGCCATTGTGATTTTTATTGTTTGAAGAAACATGTTGATTCTAGTTTAATAAAAGCTAAAGCCCTTTTCATGATAATGCATTGTTTTGGATGCCAATACGACATACTCAGTTGCCCCTTCCCTTATCCACCACTACTACCTCACATGTTTATAGCTTATTCATAATGATGTTTGGATACCTGCCGCTGTGCTTCTTTAGCTCAGTCACATTATTACATCATTTTTGTTGACAATTTTTCTAGATATACTTAGATCTTTTTCCTGAAAAACAGATCCACTACATTTGATCATTTGTTTTGAATGGCAACAATAGGCCCACGAAATCGGGACACATTGCCAAATATGGATAATAATTCGTTAAGTTCGGAGAAATGAGTGGCATTAAGTACAATTCTTAAATCGTTACCATATTTGAAGATCAATATGGGTGTCTCAATAACCAGTTTCTACCCATTCTTATTTTTATAAGTGATTTAAATTAAAACGGCATGTTGTTGAAATGGTTATTTTTGATATTAGGCCATATCGACATCAATATAATGTTGAAACACATGGACTTTGACGAAATATCATCGAAATTTCACCAAAATGTCAGCAAGTGATGAATGCACTCGACATTTCGACTTGCTGCTACTGCTTCTCACTCTCAGTTCTCCCATTCTTTACTACTGCTATTGTTGCTCAGACTGCTGCTGCTACTCTGTTCTTATCTGAATCAAATTTTCGCTACTACTACTTCCTCTCATCTCGTTGCTCCTCTCTTCTAACTCTCTTAAGGTTTGATTTCATACCTATCCATAATTATAGAGTAGATTTACAAACTAGACTCTATATCTACTATTATTACGAACATATAGGTCTAATCACAATTTAGAATTGAGGAAACATTTGTTTAATTTACAAAAATAAAATCTTAAGTTTGGGTTAGCATTAGAAATAATGAACTTGCGTTTATATATAAGAGAATAAAACATGAAAATTGCAAACACTAAGGGCATGTTTACTTCATGAATTAATCATCATTTACTTCAAGGATAGTATCCAACCTAGAAATCCATAATCCCATATTTGAAGATGAGAACTTATATTTTTCATATATTAATATGATACAATTAGGTCTAAACGTGACTTATAAGGGTGGAATAAATAAAAAATAACCCACACAACACACATAGTTATGTTAATTTAGATCTATTCAAATTGGTCAATCTATCAGTATAGTGAAAAACCTCAAATTAACTAATAAATTAATTTAAGATTAATTGATTAGATATTTAAATTTTAGCTTTTATATTTTACTTTTGTTTTTCTGTAAACTATATATTTGAATCTTTTATCTTTACATGACTTAATTCAATTCGCACAGCAATTATTTGATATTTAATTCTTGAACTTGAGTATGGTATAATAGACTATATGTTACATATGAATATTATGATATAACATTATTATTCTTACATAAATATGTTTAAGGTTGTGATTTTCTTGAAATTCTAATTATTTTGACTACTATCATCTTTGTCGGTATAAATCAACATGCCTCCAGTATGCCCTCAGCATGTATCCGAAATGAACTATTTTCAGGATATCGAAATCATTGAAACCTGACGTCAAAATACAAGCATTTTCACGACATGCCCTCAGCATACCTCCGAAATGCACACTTAGAAATTTATTAAAACATCAAAATTAGCATTTCAAACCTTGTGTTTGATGCCTTTGTGAAATTTAAGTATTTTGCTGAAAATCATTTTGTGCAAGATAAAATGTCTCCGTAGTGATGGAGGATGAATCGTGAATACATGTAACAAGTTTTTAGAAGTTTTTTAAATGATAGTGGTATTCTCCATCAAAGAAGCTATCCCAAGATCTCACAACAAAATGGGATTGTGGAGAGAAAACACGGGCACATTTACGAGACTGCTTTTGCAATGATTCATGCTAAAGTTCATAGATATTTGCGGCCAGAAACTTTCCACATAGCAGTTTATCTCATAAATCAGGTTCCCACACAACTATTGGAATGGAAGATCCCCTATGAAATATTTCATTCTTCATTACTTGATTACTCTATGTTACGTTCCTTTGGCAGCACTGTGTATGTTCATGTAGACGAGCATACACAACAAATTTGATCCTAGAGCCATAAAATGTATCTCTGTCAATAATGATGAAGTGGCTAAAGGCTACACATGTTTTAACCTCGCCAGTTAAAAGATGTATTTATCCTGCCACGTTACCTTTGCTGAGGATGGTAATGAAGATTCTTCCCACTTGAACATGCCTAGTACACCCAATACTACATTTGTTTTTATTCCCAACATCCAACCGTCCATTCATAATAATGCCCAACAATATGCACCCATCAGTAATCCGATATAAGCCTACAATTAATAGTGATCGAGGCAAAGGCACATTGGAGTCCAACAGCAGCCAACCTACCAACATTGAAGTTGTACTACTTCCAATCACCAATGCTTCCCCTCCAAGAGCCACAAAACATGTCCCACCTATTACTATTGATCACAATGCAAGAGCACTCACACACTCATACAATTTAAGACGAAGAAAGAATTCTAGGGCTCGTTATCCACTTACCAACTATGTGTACTCCACCTTCAATACTGATTTTTGAGGTTTCATCACAGCGGCCGGACATTAGGGAACCACAGAATTATAAGGAGGCTATCAAAGATGAACATTGGGTATAAGCTATGCAAGAGGAAAGGCATGCCATTTAGCAAAATAATGTGTGGCTCCTTATACCTCGACCACAACATAAGAATGTTGTTGGTTCCAAGTGGGTCTACAAAATTAAATACAATGCTGATGAAACCATCAAGAAATCCAAATCTAGGCTTGTTGCTAAAGGCCTTAACAATATGGTTAGGATTTTAACGAAACATTCAGTCTAATGATAAAGGTCGTTACCATTTGGATTATCATAAGCTTGGCTTTTAGTCATGATTGGAAATTATAATAATTAAATGTTAAAAATGCTTTTCTTCATGGTTATCTACAAGAAGAGATCTATATGGAATAGCCTGCTTTGAAGAAATGAGTTGCTTTAAGTATGTTTGCAAACTCCAAAGGTCCATTTATGAATTCAAGCAAGCATCCTGCAATTTGGTTTAAAAGCTTCAGCAAAGTTATGGTAAACCTTGGGTTTCAACAATGCCTTGTTGAGTCATGGTTGTTCTATTACTCTATGCTTACAACATTGTTCTTATCGGGAATTCAAATTTCCTAATTCACAAGATAAAAAGGAAACTCCATCATCACTTTAGCATTAAAGGGCTTAGTGATCTCCGTTATTTTATTGGAATTAAAGTTGACAGGTTCAACACCCACCTGACCTTGACATGACACAAGTATACCCTTGATTTGCTTCAGTAATATAATTTCTCGAATTGCAAGCATGTCTCCACTCCGGTGCCATCACAAGACAAACTATTCAAGACTAATAGCTAACAAATTTCTAATCCTGAATATCGCAATATGGTGGCCTCTCTTCAATACTCAACAATTACCCATTCGGACATCACCTTTGCAATCAATAAAGTTTCTCAATATATGCATGCTCTGGCCATTAATCATCTCGAAGCTGTGAAGGGACGAGCACCAATAGTCTCTGTGTTACTAGAAATCTAAACTTGATACATGACTATGGAAATCTTACTGCTTATTTTAATTTCGATTGGGTAGGTGATTCAGATAATCGTTGCTATGTTACTGGTTATTGTATCTTTCTTGGGAATAATATGATCTCTTGGAAAAGTAGCAAGAGTTTTTTTTTTTTTGAAAAGTGGAAGGGTGGTTATCCAACCGATAACGACCCAGAAAATTTCATTCAACCAAAGGTGCTAAGCCATACCACTAATTACAACTCCAAAAAGAAACAAATAAAGTTATAGAGTCCAACACATTTTCAACATAAGGGCGCTGATCCTTGAACACCACCGCATTCCTCCCCAACCACATGGCCCACAAAATGGCAAGAGGCCGAGGCCTCACTCTCTCCTTCTTCAACCAAAAAACATCACGGCCACCATCTTTGTTTCCAAACCTGAAGGAAAGGGCTATGTGCCCACCACCCACCTTCAAACCAACTCCATACCTAGGCCACCATCGAACATCAAAAGAATAGGTGTTTGACATCTGCATCCTCCCCACCACACATAGGGCAAGTCGTGTCTGCATCAAGAGTCCACCCAGCTCTCCAAACCTTTGTAATAATCATGCATCTCCGAAGCAACCAACAGATAATCTTTGCCTTCAAGGGGCACGTCGTCGACCAAATCTGATTGCAATTCACGTCCCCAAGAACTCCAGGACTCCCCAATCTTTTATAAGCATCCCAAACCAAGAAAGCCCCCTCTTCCCACTCGTAGGCATCCACTTCCTCCTCCGGCTGAAGTTCTCAAGCTCCTGCAACAGCGCAAAAGCTCCAAACATTTCTAGTCAGAAAGGTTCCCTGAGAAATTAGGGCACCAACACCCATCTCACATCTCAACCACTGTAGCCCCTCTGTCAACCACCAACATCGAGAGCCTCGAAAACAGATCCACCAGCCACCCTTGTCCCATCCAATCATCGAGCCAGAACCTAAAGAGCTCTCTTGACCCGAGAACTGGTGTAAAGAAACTTCGTACTCTCGGGGCCACCAAGGAGAGACCCCTAAGAAAGTGCAAGGCACTGGGCGGGGGGGGAGGAAGGAGACACCAGCAACTCCCACCGCAAGGGACCCCCGTAACAAGTCCATAAGATTCTCCCTACCAGACACTCCTCATTCCCAAGCAGAGCCTCCACTTGGTAAAAAAACTAGCATTCATCCTTCCGACCTCCCTACCTAGTCCCCCCTCCTTCAATGGTTTACACACCTCCCACGCCACCAACTTCGCCCCCTTCCCTCCTACTCCACCATCGGCCCAGAAGAAAATCCTCATCAACTTCAAGATCTCCACCTATCACATCAACTTCAATGCCTAAGTAAAGTACGACAGCATTGATGCCAAAATAGCTTTAAGTATCACCAGCCTTCCCCCCTAGAGAGGAGTTTGGACGCCCACCCCGCCAACCTTCCTTCCATCCTCTCCACTAAAGGAGCCCAGTCCTTTGCCGAGACTCTCCCATCTGTCAAAGGCACCCAAGTAGGAAATCAGCAAGACTCCCCTCTGCGTCCCTAGTGCAATGCTACATCGAGTGTGGCTTCATCCTCTGCCATATGAAACAGGATGAACATTGACTTGAGGTAATTAATCTGAAGCCCCGATGCCTCTCCAAACAACTCAAGAAGAATGTGAATCTCCTCGCCTCGATCTCTGTCCCTTGCACAAAAAGAAGTGTGATGTCCGCATATGTAGCACCAGAACCACCGTCCCATCCTCCAAAGAGAACCCCTTCATCAGATCGCTCTCACAAGCTCTAACAGATGACATAACCAGTGCATCAGTTGCCAAAAAAAAAAGCATAGGAGCAAGGGCAACCCTGTCTAACTCCCCTCCTCAGCTATATCCATCCCCCCACTGGATTACCATTAATGAGCACAGAAAAATAAGTCGTAACTCATTGCTTCATCCACCTAATCCATAACAGTGGGAACCCCCTCCTGATCAAGGCCGCCCAAAGAAAATACCAATGTATCGAGTCGTAGGCCTTCCTAAAGTTAACCTTTCAAAGAAAAGTCGTCCTCCCCCTCCAAAAAAAAGAATCTCCGAGGCTGCGACATACCCATCCAAAATGTTCGTCCCGAGTACAAAAGCAGTTTACACTTGGGAAACCATGCCATCCAAAACCTTCAACTTGTACGCTAAAACCTTAGCCATTATCGAGTAGATGGCATTGGAAAGGGCAATGGATCTAAAGTCATCAACAACTTCTGCCCCTTCTTCGGCAAAAGGAGCATGAAGAACTTGTTGAGCCTGTTGAAGCCTCGGTTCCCTTATCTGAATTCAACAATCATCTGCATGACATCCTCCTTAAGCAAGGTCCAGAACTCCTAAAAATGCACTGGAAAGCCATTCGAGCCCGAACACTTGTCTGCATTAAGGCCCCACACTGCTTCCCGACCCTCATCCTCCTAAAAAGGCAAAATCAACTCAGCTAACCCATCATCAATGGTGGGGATATTCGTTATCTGCCATTTCCACCACCCACTCCACCTCTTACCTATGAACTCCCTGAAAAAATCCGATGCTGCCATGCCAACGGCCTCCCTACCAACGAACTTCGTGCCTTCCACCAATAGCCTATCAATCTGATTCCTCCATCGCCTCCCGGAGGCCACCATGTGGAAAAATTGCATATTAAAGTCCCCTTCTTTGAGCCACTTCTGCCTAGACCACGTCCTCTTAGACCTCAGCTTTCCGATCTTCAATTTGGACTATCTGCATATGCTCAACCCTGGCTTCCCTCTCCTACTCCGAGAGTAGACACAGATCCTCTACTCTATTCAATCCCCCCCGCCCCCAGCACCTCATCTCTTCTATTCCTTTCCCCCCTAATCTACCTCATACACTCCTTAAGAAAGAGCCTGAGATCACGGAGCTTGGAAACCAGTCTAACAGCTGCCAAGCCCTCAGGCTGCAGAGATCTCCACTTCCCTTCCACCCTTCCCCTGAAGCCCTCCTCCATGAACCATGACCTGTCAAATTTGAAATATGTGTCACAACGACCACCCTACTGAATCTCCAAAGCAACAGAGTGTGGTCTAAGAAAGGCTTCTCAAATGGATGGACCTCCGCAAGCTCCACTAAGGCCAAGAACCTGTCTAGTTTGGACATCTGCCCCTTAAAACTCCTCCATCTGAAAGCGCAGGAATTTGGCGGTAGGTCCACCAAGCTATGCGTAGCAACGAACTCTGAAAAATCCGTCGAACCGTAGTCACACCCACCTCTCCCCACGGCCTATCATCCGCAGCTAAAGTGACGTTAAAATCTCCACCAATCAACGACGGGCACCCCTGAAACCTCACTGCCACCCGACTGAGGTCCTCCCACAGCACATGCCTATTGATGTCATCAATCAATCCATACACCACCGAGATCACCCCGTAGAAACCGTCACCACACCTCAACTAAGTAGAAACCATGCATGAACCCACCAAAGAGTCAACCAATGAGAATGCATCCTCCTTCCACCCAATAATGACCCCACCAGAGTGTCCCACCGCATCCAAAGCTATGAAGCCACCAAAAACCTCACCTCCAATCTCCCTCCACAGCCGTTGATCACACTGTTGAAGCTTCGTCCACTGGAGCAGCATAATGTCCAGGCCCCACCTCTGCAATGATCTCAACGCCGCCCTCCTAAAGGGGTCGTTGAGGCCCTGACATTCCACGTCAGGACCTTCAACATTGGACACTCATAGAAACTCCCCCATAGGCTCGCCTTAATCTCACAGCCCCCGCAACCCGTCAAGCTCAAAAGAGCAAAAAGTAGCCCCAACCCTTCCACACCACCAATTCCACCACCCCAGACCCTGTCATCCCCGACTCCATTCGTCTCCACCTCCATCTCACCCTTCTCCTAAGGGCCCTCGTCCCTCGCCACATCCACCCCTCTCCGAGCCCCCATCTCCAGTCGGGCAACCTCAAACGAGCAAGTCGCCTGCTGATCCACCATCTTCTCCGGTGGCACCTCCCCAAAGTCATCTACTACACGCCCCAACGTCGTCCCCTGAACATCCACCTCCACCGATGTTGAGCTGAACCCACCCCAGGCCCCGCATCAGATAGGACCAGCACTAGCGGTATCACAACCTGGTCCCATGCCTCTGCACAGGCCTCCATCGAGCGAGCATCAGGCCTTCCTCCCCGCCATCCACTTATCGCACCTCCAGAACAAATCCTCGAGGTCACATTCCTTTAAGAGCCGAAAACAGATGCATTTCAAAGGCCACCTCGAGGCACAGCCCAGACACATGGTTCGGTGATGAGCCAGGGGGCGTAGTCGGGTGCGAGCCCAGGTCCGACCAAAAACTCCCATAAACGGGTCCAGTCTCAAGTCCAAACAGCACATCTGTCACAACCTCCCACTCTGCATCCCCTCCCATAAATGCCACAATCTTTGCATCCTCCCTATTTTGAAAATCACGCACAATCTCCTCGTCTACCGCATGAGAATCAGGGATGCCAACGAATGCCCCGAAATCCCCGCCCTTGATCTCGCGTCAACCCTTCCAAATCTGCCCCTCCGCATTCCCGCTGGTGCTGCCACTTGCGACCACTATGCAAGTAGCCAGACGGCGACGATCCTCCCCCCGTCCTCCAGTCTGGCACCACACCATCAGACGACCGCACCCAAACCAAGCTACCGCTGTCGCAGAGGACTTACTTGAAAGATCGACTTGTCACTTCGACCACCCCCAGCCTCACCACCCACGCAGCACTTCCCAACCTCAACACCATCTTTAGAGGAACCCTTGCACTGGAGGTGAGCTCCACCACCGCCTTCACCGTCGATAGGTCCCCCTCAAACACCCCCAGCAACACACACCTCTTGAGAGTGGAGAAAGGGGCCACCATCGCCTTCGTCTCTCTAGTGCGAAGCCAAAGTGGGATCCCTTCAACCATGACCGAGGCCTCCGCCTTCAGCAATGGCTGCTCCGCCAGAGCCCCGTCATGCTTCATCGACCATCTCCACCTCAATATAGCCCCACCAACAATGGTCATCTTGAAATCATCCCATGTGCCACCTCCTGCCATAGCCCAACCACCAATCATCTCAATGTCAAGATCTTGGTGACCTTCATATGTCCCCCCTGCCAACTTGGGACACAAGAGCCTCCTTCAGTCCAGCACAATCAAGGTTCCCCTTCACCACCTCGCCCACCATAGCACTGTCTAGTTCCTTCTCCATAATCCACACCTATGAGGACTAGGGCAACGCCGCCTCAAGGAGAGGGTCCCCCGACGATGATAGGGGCAGAATCGTATCTGCCACCACATCCTTCCTACCCCCCGTCCAACTCTGCATCTGACCTTACGATGGCCCAACTCTCCACAACGCAGACAACGCACCTACTCCCTACACTCGATCGCGAGATGCCTGACTCCAAGGCATCTGAAGCAACAAATCAGGGGGCATCCCTCCCATGCCGCCAACACCCGACCATACAGTCGTCATCCCCTCCGACTCCCTTGTCCACGGCCGCCCACTCCACATCACTCTCCCTCCCTACATCGCCTCTCTCATTCTCTCTCCCTAATCCTTGTCCACTAATTCTCAAGTCTCTACCTTTTCAAAAAAAAAAAAAAATTCCAAGTTGTTGATCTTCTACAGTCCAGGAGACATAAAACTTCCTAAGACTTTGGGAAGGTTGTGGGTGATGATTCACGCCTACCTCAAAGGGAGGAAGTTGCATACATAAGATCTAGGGTAAGTGGGCAACTAGTAACTACTAACTAGATGAAGATTATAGAAGCCAAATGTTTATTTAAATAAACACAAAAAAGTAGCCAATGGTGTTCATCCAAAATAATGCTCCAACACTAAAAAACTAGCTTAGATAAAAAAAACTAAACACTAAAAATGTTCATCCAAACAAACAATTAATTAAAAGCCTAAAAGTGTCATTCCAAATCAAATCCATCTTCAAAATCTGACGGGGACATCATCTTTCCCATTAGTCTCCTCATTTAATGGAAATTCTAATTCATCTAAGCTTTGCAATGTTGTTAAGGGATGTGCAAGCCTTTGACTCCTATTTTGCAACAACTCTTCTGCACCACTTGCTTCAGCAACCAAGTTCCATGTCAACCCTATTCCTTCAAACACCTCTTGCTCTCCTTCGCTGCCTTCTAGCCAATCCCTAACATGAGCTCAATCTTTCGTGGCTAAGGGATCTTTTTTCTTAAGTTGATGCTCCCGAACTTGGAATTGAACTTGACATATATCAAGTCATTCATTCATTTAAGTTCCAATTTGTTCCTTTTTTTGTATAGACCTACAAATTGTTTATTTATTAAGTAAATAGTGACACCAATAGAAAGTGAAATCCAATTATTAATTAATTATCATAATTTTTAACTTTATTGCCTCAAAAGAATTCTAATTTCTTTCACATTCATATGAAGATGATGTTAATTTATGACCTTCAAAGTCATCCCTTTCAACCTTGACTTAGCATTTCCGATCATATAGTGATCAATCCACTAACCACACTACTTAAAATGAGGGTAGTGTACCTCATTACAATTCCCACCTCCAATCCCAAAACAAAGGTTTCTCCCTTCACAAGGAAGTGACGGGGATTCGATAGGCCAGATACCCAAGTACAAGAAGGAAAGATAAAAAAGCACCCTATAGAGCTCCCCAAAGATAAGTATAATATTATCTAGCAACTAAGGGTGAAGATGAACTGCATGTGTGCAAAGCAGTAGCTCAATAGTAAGGGAGTGAGTGATTGCCCAAGGAATGGTTTCGCACACTAACAGGGCAATGAGAGAGAGTAGGGATAGAGTATATGCTTGTAAGTTATCTCTCAATGGTGTGTTTGGTCTAAGAGGGGTTAAGGGATATATATAGGCCTCGAAAGAACCTTCAAGAAGGATTAGGAGGCTCCTCCTAGCCGTTGGGGACATTCCCCAATAGATTTGGTCAAAATCCAAATTAGATTAGGCTTATGATGACTCTAACAACAGAATCAGACATTTGGTTTTTAGATCATATGTCTTATTAGACGTCTAACATCATTTTTGGTCATCTGCTCTAAAGGGTTAGAGTTCCTGGATTTGACTCGACGAAAACAGGGTTCTTGTCCAAAGATCAGACGTCTGGTAGTGTCTTATAAGATGTCTGGTAGAATTTTTGGACGTCTAATTTTGTATGGGTTTGTTCTTGGTTTGGACTAGATCCAAATAAGGCTCTAGTGTGAGGTCAGATGTCTGACTAAACATCTGACAGTGGTTCTAGATGTCTAAACGTCATGATGATCATGAGTTTTCAAAAATCATATAAATCGTACAATTTATTTTTCTTTTAGTAATTTTATAAAATCATAAAAATATAATTTTGGAGAGGTTGAACTAACAATATCAACTACCAATCAATCGCATCATATAATTAACTTAATGAATTAACCATACATAAGTTGGCTTCTCACAAATGAATAAATTTTAATGAGTAGTGAATACTTGCATTGAAGTCATCATTCTTTATAAGTCTTTGTCTCACAGCAAGTGGTTTACCAAATGAGCCCCTACCCTTTTCATAAATATTCAACTCCTTGTGATGAGATCTCGAATTTCAATATTAGGATAGAAACTTTCCATGCATTCCAAGAAGCCATTGGTCGCAATACCTTCCTTCTCAATTATATCTTTATCTCGAAAATACTAATACGGATTGAGATAGTAAGCAGCTAGGTGAAGGGGAGAATCAAGCCTCCCTTTCTACTTTGAAACAATGGCATCAACGAATGGCTTTTATTGTACTTCAACACCTTTAAATATAACCTTTATTTCTTTCTTGGCATCCTCAAGCCCACCATAAACAAAACCCATCGAGGGCTTCCGATCCCCATCGACAATGCGCAAGACATGAACTAAGGGAGAGAAGACCTTCAAGGTTAAAGTCATTTGCTGCCACCAAGTACCGCTATAAATAGTAGATGCAACCCTTTCACGCCCCTTTATTCTAGACCACTTGCAAGCTCTCCAATCATCGGAAAAAAAACATGATTCTTAGCTTTTCCTTCTTGTCCATAACACTTTGTAAAGTGAGAAAAGTTGTTGCAAATCTCGTCTAACCAGGTCTCACGATGTCCTTATGTGGGAATTGCCTTATCATGTTCAATGTTTTTGCACGACTATAAATGAAGGTTGTCAATTCTTTTGCCTTAGTAATGGAAATCTTCACCTTTGATTCTTTACCAATTTCTTCAAGCATTAAATCAATGCAATGAGTGGCACGTGACGACCAATATATACTAGGATATTTGGTCTTGAGTAGTCTTCCTGCTGCCAGATTTGTTGAGGCATTGTCCATGACAAATTGAATAACATTATCAAGTCCAACTTTCTCGACACATTTATCAACCAAAGAGTAAATATACTCTGTAGTATGAATCAGCAAATGCATCCATGGACTTTAGGAAGCTTATGCCTAGCTCACCATTCACACAAAAATTCATGATGCTTCTACTAATCATGTCTATCCATGCATCTATCATAATTGTGCATCCATCTTTCTTCCATGACTCCTTATGACTTTCTAGATTCTCCTTTGTCTCATTTATTTCATTTTGCAATAATATCTCTGTGAACTCATAATAAGGAGGCTCATATTGAAATTGAACTAAGGGTGAATAGTGAAATTGAATTGGCAAATAAAATTTCAATCACACAAATAACATAATGATTTTTAGGCAGAAACTCAAATCGGAAGAAAATCACCACCTAAGTCAATCCTTGACTTAGGATTTCCGATCACCTAGTGATCAATCCACTAACCACATTACTTAAAACGAGGGTAGTGTACCTTAATTACAATTCTCACCATCGGTTCCAAAACGGAGGTTTCTCCCTTTGCGAGAAGAGACGAGGATCCAATAGGTCGGATACCCAAGTACAGCAAGTATTTAAAATAAACATAAAAGACACCCTATAGAGCTCCCCAAAGATATGTATAATAATATTTAGCAACTAAGGGTGAAGGTGAACTCCTTGATGATGATAGTGGCAGCACAACAGAGAGGGAGTATGGGAGTATGCCCATGAAATCTAAATTGCACAACAATGGGGCACTAGAGTGAGTAAAGCAAGTATATTTCCTTGTAGAATTTTCTCTCAATGGTGTATTCAGCCTACGAGGGGTTAAGAGATATATATAGGCATCATAAGAACCTTCAAGAAGGCTTGGGAGGCTCCTCCTAGCTGTTAGAGACATCCCCCAAGAGATTTAATCGAAATCCAAGTCAAAGCAAGCTCATGATAACTTTAACAGCAGAATCAGATGCCTACTTTTTAGGTCAAATGTCTTATCAAACATCTGACAATTTTCTTGGTCATCTAATCTTAAGGGTCAAAGTCCCTGGAATTGATTGGATGGAAAAAAGGGTTCTATGTCAAACATCTGGAATGACATTATAAGATGTCTGATAAAATCCTGGACATCTAATTACATGTGGGTCAGTTCTTGGATTGAACCAGATCCAAACAGAGTTTGTGTATAAATGTGATCAAACGTCTGACAGTGGTTATGGACGTCTCAACGTCATGATGATCTTGAGCTTTGAATTTCTTGCGAATCCAAAAGCGTAATTTCATCCGACAAACTTTTCATTGAGTTTAGGTGTAACGTTTCATTATTAGACGTCTGGACATGGAACAAGGACAAAACACCCTAACAATGGGATATGTTCTAACATAAGGAGATTTGAAAATGATTACTGCCAACAATAGTGTCAATGGATGATTGATAGAATTACCAAACGTCTGAAGTGATCTATGGACGTCTGTAGTTATATATATTCACCTGAAGCCTATGTGGTTAAAAGTGCTAACGGATTGGTCGTTTGATTAAAGTCTTAGACGACTTAAAGTTAAATATTAGATGTTTGGGAACCCTTTCAGACGTCTGATGGATGTTTCTGTGTTGGATTTTTGTTTCTAAGTTTTTCCTGAGTGTTGTGAGCCTAAGTCTAGAGATTATATATATATTTCTATTGGGAGCTCTTTACAACTCTTTCTAAACTCAATAAATTAAAAAAGTACAACTCTTTGTACGATCATAGAGTAACTCCTATGACCTAGACATAAACATATCTTCATCCTTCGATGCCTTGTCTTTGAGATAACAAGACCTACAATAAGGTTATGATAGAAAAAAAGATATGACCAGTATTTATTTTTCTTTTAGATATTTTGTAAAATCATCTAAACACTATTTATGAGAGGTTGAACTAACATATATCCCTTACCATACTGTTCAATTGCTTCACACATACGGATGACAACCGGGTGGGTGACTACATTTAAAGAGATGTCACGATCATAAAAAAAAACTTCGCAACAAACTTATTGACCTGTGCTTTCTCTTCTTTGATTGTGGTTTGACGCATACCACAATCCTCACTGGTTTCTTACATTTGTGGCCTTTTACCACCCTCTCAACCTCAATTAAGGGTGTTGAGTTTATTTTAATGACCACTTCGTCTCGCATTTCTTGAATAGCTACGACTTTGTCTTGCTTCTTCTTTGAAGTTTGCTCCAAATAATCCTTCATAAGTTTTTGGACTTCAGGGTCAAAATTTTGACAAGGCAGGACATTTCCTTTGATACGAGCAAGATGTTTCATTCTATTTATCCCCCCATCACCACTTTGCCACAAAGTCAGCATGTGACCATATTGAGGTCAATCTTCACTTGAAGATAAGCATATTTCCAACATAGATTATTAGATCCTTGTGGAACGTAAAATGACATACTCAAGGTGGATGCACTGCCAGAAGTTGGTTGACTTAATGAATCAACCATTGATCCTAGCAAAACTTATTATCAATGACAATGAACATAAACAATTAATGTAAAAATTAGACCCTAAAAATAAAAAACCTAAAACAAAAATAAGACCTAGAAATTGATGTAGAGATCAGACCTTAAAATCAAAAACCTAAAACTAAAATCAGACCATAAGAGCAATGGCTACCTCTCAACACGAGCTTCAACGTCAGTGGGCGATGGTCGACGTCATCTCCAATGCCGGTGGCGATGGCTGATGTCGCCTCCAGTGATGGCTTCCGTGGGTGATGGCTTCAGCGATCATGAGAGCTTTGGTGGGCAATGGCAACGATGAGAGGTTTAGAGCTTTTGGTAAGGATGGCTCTGGTGGCCAACATCAACAATCGTGAGAGGCTTTGTGTGATCATGAGCCGAGAGGTTTAAGGCTTTGTTGATGGCAATGATGAGGGTATCGGGAATGGCATTTACGATGGAAACGTATGACCGTGTAGGGTTATTTAGGTGACATTTTACTTAGGGTATCCAAGATATTTAATTTTTAAGGGGGTTTTTTTACGTTGGACCCTGAGGTTATTTTTTACGTGGGTTTTTTTAGAAGAGCCAACTGGTAGCTTTATCTCAAAATCGGGTGAGTATGCGGCTGAGTAAACGCCTACTCGATCTGCCTACTCAGCTAGACCTGACTACAGGACTGCATGGCACTACTTAGTTCGAGAAGGGGTTCGTTGATGCTTATGCGAATGCCTACTTGGCATAGGTGGTCAACTTCCTAAACACTGTCGACAAAGAAATTGTTGCCATGCTTACAAAGGCGATTTCTATTAAAGTTTTTCGTGTTCTGAAAGAAAATTTGTGCCCTTCTCAACCCCGAACTCAGTTCGCGGGGGGATGATAGAATTATATTCCAAAAGGTCATGTAAATATTTTGTGTGTGGATCAATTATGATAATTGTACTTGTCTTGGGGTGTAAGCAACTCCATGTATTATAAATAAGTTTCTTAAGGCCTCCTCTAAAACTATCGAGAGTTGTAACATTAGGCCAAGACGTAGAGAGGCACAACATGTCCTGCACTAGATTAACAATTTTCTTGCCTCTTGTGGTTTTTTCTTCTTATTTTATACTAACCACCTCCCCACAACCTTTACCACTAAGATTACATTACATATACTCAATCATTGTCATACTTAATCAAAAGCCTTTAACTTTTAGGGCCTCTCTCCAAAGCTCAAATTTTTGTTTATGTTCTCTTATCTCATCGACTAGTAAATTGCCATCAGCAAAAAGCATACACCATGATACCTCATTTTGAATGTGCATCGACAACGCATCTACAACCAAAATAAAGAGCAAGAACTTAAATACAATCCTTGATGGCAATAGTCATATCAAAGTAATGCTCCAGCTTGAGTCCTTACAGAAGTGCAAGTTCACCATACTCAAAGCTACCAAGACAATGAGGCAACTACAAGGCAACAAGTTCCTTAATTGCCCGATTGAACGAAGATGACAAGTTTTTTTTTTAATATTGAATGTGCCTAACTAATCACATGGTGGCATCGACTTTGATAAAAAAAAACATATGTAACACTATTTAATTGAACAAAAAGATGATCATATTACATACATATATACCATTCAATAATACACAACTTAAGAGTAAAAATGTCTTACGGTCTTACCTGAAGTGAATAGGGAGTAGGGTAACATGGCACAAGGCAAACCGGACAACAAAGAGGGCGACCAAGCGATTGCTTGGATAAAGCCCCTCGCTTGCAGCAACTCTACGACAACCTCTGGCTTTCTCACCTTGACAGCATTGACCATACTTATCTTTGATGTGGTTGATATACAAAAGCATCACCTAACTCTTCACCAAAATGCTCCACAATATCCCTTGGAGCAAAATCATAAGCCTTCTTTGAATCAATAAATCACTTATCTCTTCAAAAGTCTCTACAAGATATCCCTTGGAGCAAAGACATGGGTCTTCTTAGAATCAATAAAAACTATACATAAATCCTTCTTTACTCTGTAGATCTCCATAATATACCTTAGAAGATGCGATGCTTCAATAGTAAACCTGCTAGACATAAATTCAAATTGGTTTTCAATATTGGCGTACCTCAACAATCTAATTATTCTCTTCTAAAGCTTCATCACATGACTCGTCAATTTGATACCTTTATTGTGGGAATAGTTCTATATATCTCCTTTATGCTCATACAAGAGTATCACAGTACTTTTCCTTCGTTCCTCTAACATCCTCTTGCTTCGTCAAATAGTATTAACTAATTTTACAAATAGTTACACCTTCCTTTCCTATCACTTTCCAAACATTTATATGAATACCATCAGGTACAACAATCTTCGTTCCATCATCTTTAGAATATACATTAATTCTTTTGCTTGTATCGGTTCGAATCATTGATATCTTGCCCAATTTAGTAATCTTCTGAATTAGCCAACTCTACTAAATTTTTTCATCAAAAAGCTTATGAAAGTAGTTTTTCTACCTTGTTTCTTGTTTCTACATCCACATTAACTATAAGTACCCTTCATTCTTCATCCTTAACACACCTTATACATGTAAAGTTCCGTAAAGATCTCTCTTTCACCTTCTTCATAATCAACTTTCTTCTGAATATGTTTTCGCTTTTGCTTCCCTAGCTACCTTTTTCACTTTTATCTTCGCTTTGTTGTAATTTGCTAAATTTCATCAATCTTGCCTCAATATAAAGCTTTGAAGCATGCCTTTTAGGACTAAGGTTCTCTTGTACTCCACCACCAAGCTTCCTTTTACCCGAATGCTCCCTTTTTTTGGAAAAGGCATAATGTTCCTCCTTTTAGACATGCCTAGCAGCACCTTAGCCACCCTTTTAATAGAAATTACCATTGTCTTCCACATGTTGTCCGCACATCATCAAATTCCCAAGTCCCTCCTAAATCAAGTCCATTGTCACAACATTATTTCTTTTAAATACTACTACTTTTTAAGATTCCACCATTTAGTTCTTGTATTCTTAAAAAACAAAGTTCTCTTCTTTAGCTTTTTTATATCCACTTCTTTGCCTTCTTTATGTACACATTCATTACCAAGAGACAATGTTGAGTAGTTAATCTGTCTTTCAGAATAATCTTGTAATTCTTATAACATAACTGATCTTTTCTTTTCAAAGCAAACTAGAGCATTTATGTGGTAATCAAATACTCTTCCCATTTTTTAAAGAAAGTACTTGCTAAAAAACATCATATGTCATCACAAAATCAAGAAAAATCTTCCCTTTTCCCTTTCTATTAGTATTACCAAAGATATAGTCTATAGCATCTTTTCCCACATATACATTAAATCTTGACCCAAGCAAATTATCTCTTTGTGGGATCTCGCAAGTCATCAGATCAAGTTGCTTTGAAGGTTCTTTCTTTATTCCTTCTTCCTAACAACTTGAGGTACATAAACCGAAATGACATTGAGAATCTCTTCTTCCAAGATAATTTTATCGAAATAATTTAATCTCCCATCCTCTTAACCTCAACTACATTTTTCTAGAAATTCTTATGGATGATAGCTCAAACTCCATTTCTAACTTTCTCCATGCTTGATTACCATAATTTGAAACCTATTCTCTGAATCTTTTTGCCTTTCTCCTACTTTGTCTCTTAAAGGCAAAGAATTTGAATCTTCCTCCTAATCATTGTATCCACAATCTTCGTGAGCTTGCCTATCAAGGTGCTAATATTCCAAATACCAAATCTCATATTCTCATGTGCTACAATTCAATGGCAAAGTGAGGAAACTAGCTTCTTTACTCGCATGCGTCACTCAAGAGAGAACGTTTGCTTTTGTTTTGGACCAACTCCAGGCAGCAATTTAGTGGAACTATAGAAGTTCAAAAATATAAAGATAAATAGTTAAATAAATAAAGAGACAGACCACAAAACAAGCATTCAAAGTGTGCGCCGCAATGATGAAATCATGTGTAAGTAATTTACCCAACATTCGAAGCAAAAAACAAGTAAAACTAAAACTAAAACAACTATAAAGACACCACACTATTGTAAAAGTAAAACTAAAACAACTACCAAGACAACATGTTATTGTAAAAGTGAACAAAGTAAATCTTCTTGTTAGAGTATAGAGTCCTTAGAGTCTATTTATCTTATGTTTGAGGTTGTTGGTCAATTTTATATTTCTAGTTGAATTTTTCATGTAATTTCTCCTTCCCTACTCTATATAACAGAGGTTAGGATTTTAGTTTCAAGTAAGGCATTCTATTTTTCTCCAACACTTTTAAAGCAGCAAAATACGTATTCAGCAATATCGTAAATACCTTCAGAATGTCCAGGTTATAAACAAAATAAACATCGATTTGAAGTGAAAAAAAGTGAAAGGCTCATCAGCACATAACATACCATTCGTTGAACTCTTTTTGGCATATCATTATCTTCATCATCATCACCCTTGCTGGTCAGCATATTGTGAACAACAAATGTAGCGGTGTCCTTTGCCTTTTTCTCTGATGAAGCTATACCTCTGCCCCTCCCTCCAGGAGTAGCTCTCTTGCGACCTCTGGTTGGTCGCTTTTCTCTAGGATCCTTGAGAAATAAAACCAAGATTAATGAGTCTAGAAGTGCCTGAGTATACGGAGAGATGTAGCTGTAAAAACTTAGAAGTACAATGGACACATACAGGACTGTCAACAGCATCATCCAATTCATTTCTATCAGACTCCTCACTTGAAAGAGATTCCGCTTCTCTATAATTTGCACTTTGACTCGCAAAAGAAGGTCTGAAATAAAAGGTGTAAACTTAAAATAATGATATCATGCCAAAAATATACCATGTCACAGTTTGCTTTGCCTCTGCTAGGAACAGTGGTCAGAAAAGCCTAAACAGTGCAAGTCATAGGCCAGTACTAAAACCACAAACCTTTGGCAAGCAGAGTCCAGAAGCAAAGATACAATTAAGAGCTCATTATAGTTTCATACCTACTTTATTAAAACAGATCATTCTCTGCAGGTAGTGGGGCAAAAAGTAAAAATAAAACACAATTTCCACAGCACCTCTCCGAATGCCGAATTCTCATGATTGTGTCAAGGGTAGTCTGCCTTGAGCCTCTTCCCCTGCCTCTCTTCGAGGCTCTACCTCTAGAAGTTTCAGGCTCCATTCGTTTGGATGGTTCAGGTGCTCTTCTCTTCCTTGCTTGAGTTGTGGACTTGGAGGTAGAGAGAATTGGCCCGGTATCTTCTTCTTCATCAAAATCATTGGAACCTTCACGACCAGTCATAGTCTTACTTCTGCTCTGGAGTAAAAATCATAGAATGGAATTGTTAAAAACAGATTGAAGTATCCACGCAACTTAACATGGAAGAAAGTAAGGAAAGATGTGATGATGGAGACCACAGTTATAGGAGAATGAGAATTCAGCAACCTGAAAACTCTCTGAGTGAGCCACACTCTGCAATACTTCCCTTGAATATGCCCTTGATTCTTTTGTGCGTTCCTTAACCAAAATAATGTCCATGGTTATAAGACAAAAACAAAATCATTGTAAAGGCATATGGAAAATATTTTCATTGGACTCACACCTGCATGCATTGCTCCACCCTAAGTACTAAATCATCTTCTCCAATTTTCGAAGCATCAGCTTCCTTATTCAATTTATTCTGTGTTTAAAACATTTTGAAACTATCAACATAAAATAGAGAAACAACATTTTCTGGAGTAGATAAATACTTAGTATCAAGGAGATTTATCGCATCATGAAAAACACAAGCACTTACTCGCGTTTCATCAAGATTGTACTGCAAGCATGACAGAAAGGCCAGTTTGTCATCCTTGTTGACAAAGTCATGTAGTGCAACTGTCAAATCATTCACAGGAAGGATCTCTGTTTTCTACAAAGATATGCCAATGCAACACAGATTATCACATTTATGATATACCCCAAAAATGTAGGCAATAGCACTCCAAATTAATCCAACAAACCGCACCCCTCTTTTCTTCAAATCAGGGCCAGACCTCCATCTGATGCATACCAATCATAGTTCATGAATAATTATAAAATTTGCATACAGGAACTCCCCTTTACCAGAAGAGAGATGAGATGGTTTATTCCTCTTGGCACTCTGGCACTCTTAAATTTATCAAATGTTTGGCCAATTTCTTCAATATGCTATAGCTAACAAAATAGATGATCTTTTAACCATCCTTTCTAAGAGATGGTAAGTCCTAGATGCTGAACAACAAAGTTGGATTTTGGAGAAACATCATCATCACAGGAATGTACACACAGTAGAAAAATGACGTCAATCCATTGAGATATGGTATGCTACAAGAAAATATTTGAGACAAGAGATGAATCCTAATTTTCAAATGACCAATCTCTCGAATCCAATCCATTTAGTGCCCTTTTCTGGAGCTAGAGGAAATGCATCTCAAGTACACCAATTAGTAGGCATGAGAGGATTAATGTCGGACTCACAAGGACAAATGATTGATTTACCTCACAACTGATGTGAGCACTTTCTTTAACAGAATATACAATTTCCTGTTATAGAGCCTGTAAAGGAGTTCTAGATACTGATGTACAAACCTCAAATGCTGGATACGTCACAGGTAGACTTGCGGAACTAGTTCAACACATTATCGTATGCAAAATGGATTGTGGTACGATCCAAGGTATTAAAACTACAAAGGTCATGAGAATTTTTATTTTTTTTGAAAAAAAGGGCACACGAAATATTAAGGCGAGAGAAGACATGAGCATGCACACTCAGAACAGCCCAACACTGATATAAGGAAAAACTAGTAGGTTTTTAATCGCCAACAACGTTCTCACATTAGAATTATGGTAAAAGTATCATATATACTGACATTAATCTTTTACAATGACAGAACCTAGAGTCCTTAAATTTTTCATACAAGGAAAAGTACTCCAAAGGCTGGCATACCAAGTTAAACTCAGCAAGCAAAGCTTCTACATTCTGCTGATTCAATTCCTCAGGTCGAAGGTGCTCTACCTCAACATTCTCTGCAGCATTAGCAAAATCGAACTATGTAATGACACTTGAGGGGAAAATACAGACCACCAACACATCTACAAAAGACATTTTTTGTATATTGAGCACATAAACCTCTTCTTGCATAATGAAGCACAATATGGTTTCCTGTTATTTTTGCCAATTGATCATATTGGAATGATGCATCAAGTATAAAAATGAATCTTGGTATAGGGTCTGGAGCTATGCAATGAATTGGTCATCCATCAGTGTTTATATCTTTTAATATTTATCAAGGGATCACTTCCCACTTAGGGCATACTCAAATCAAAAAAATTTATACTAAATTCTAGTTGGGATCGGTTCTCACACCCTTTCATGAAAACTATCCCTAAAAGTGAAGAATTGCCTATACAAATTGTATGATACATTTTCCTACCATAGCATACAATACCAGACACATTTATGCACACACCCAAATACACATGCATGCACATGCACAGATACGCAAGGAATGCCCCCATGTATGTGCATAAAAACACAAACATGTATGCCTAGTAAAACTAAAATTTAAGAGAAGATAATCCACAACTTGCCAATAATCAATCAATTCGAAAAAACTGTTAAGAAACTCTGGCAATGGAAGGTGAGGCCAACTATAAATACAATCAAAGACAGCCAAGGCCCTCATCATCGCTTCACCAGTTGTCATATTTAGCTGCTTCCTTCTTCAGGGCATGCATTTCAAGTCACAGCCGCAACCAATACTCAAGCAGCTGTTTCCTTCTTCAGGCTCTGGGCAAGCATTTCAAGTTATAGCCACTACCAATACCAAACAGATAGCCTCATCTCACCCCTGCAAAATCTGTTGATTCCCAGTTGCTTTAAACACATTAAACTATTACACTTCCTGCTGGTTCTCCCTACCATAAGCTGCTGTCAAGGTATCTCATAATACCACTTTGACGACAGCCTCACATCAAGGATTTTTAAGCCATCTTAGCTTCATTACAAGCCATTTTGTTCATTCAAACTTCCAAATTTTTTCAGTAATGTTTGGACTTTTCATCATCCTAGACACTGACACATTTATGGGAACCTCCGGATAGCCACCTGTGACCTGGCATTCTGAATCTTATCCACCATAAACATTGTATAGAGTTGTAAATGTCATGCATCGATCCAGATTCCAATAAAATAGCCAATTTTAGCAGATATGGATCATCTCTATGTCAATCAACTTTTCCATGATGCAAACAGCGATTGACCCTCAGTCTTTAGATCTTTATATCAAATTATGGAAAAAAGTTTAGCATTATTATTAAAGTATTTTTTCAGAGACTCTGTGATTAGACTTATTTTTCTCAGAGGTTTTTTCTGAGTAGACTTTCTGAACAGAAAAGTTCTAAATCTAGTGACCACTATATAATTAGTTAACTTGACAATACATTTGGTTCATGGTCTTATTCGTGTTTATTACTTAGTCATAAACCTGTAGATATTAGAACTCACTCACCATGCACAGCATGCTACTTGGATTTGCGATTGAATCGCCTAGCAGGTGAAAGGCAATAAATTTTGGCTTCATATGCTTCCCTTTTTAAGTCCAGTTTACTCCTTATGAAATTGGAAAGCTATGCTCTAGGATAAGAAACCTATGTGCATTTGACTAAATTACTTATTACACTGTTTTAAAAATATAACTGATAATAGAGTCGTTTTTTGAGCAACCCTGCTGAGGATACTTAGATAAAACATCAACATTTTAATCAATTTTAGAAGACAACACATGGTAAATGCATTCAATTGACTACTATTGTGTCATATTATATAGCTTTTTTTGAGAGGAATGAAGTTAACTGCCATTAAACTTCAAAAGCAGCATCCATTGCAAGTCTACAAGATACCTATACATACGAAACTGCAAGCTGTCTTTGACCATGATTAGCATTGACAACAGAACTAAATTACCATCTATAATTTCCTAGGACCCACAAAATAATTGACTTGCAGATCATGATCCTCAATAACAACATGAATGGGGCCCTTCCCTGACTGTAGAAAATCATGAAAATGAATTTACCATCTATTGACTGCCGCTTCTTAGCTGACTTGGAGAAAATGAGGATGTCCTGTGGATTGGCGACCTAAAAAGTTACAGAATATTAACTTTGCAAGTCAGAAAACAGAATAATTAACCATGTAGGTAACGCCCATACCTTGCCAACATACTTCTGTCCGAACCTCTGAGGGTTTATTGTCATAAATCCAGAGTAATCAACCTGGAAAAGTAAATAATGAATAAGCTATTGCTAGATTCAACCTTAGAACTCAAAATAGATATCACAGATTGTGGCGAATAAAAGTGCCACGTGACAGTCCAATAGACACCCAAAGGGACGCCAACCCTAAGGGTATTTTAGATTTGCTTTTGGTCCAAGTTTTTTGGTAGTTTAGTTGGTATGTTTGGTTTTTGGAAAATGTCTTTTTGAGGATTTGTTCTTTCTAAAATTAAGAGATATGATGTGTCAAGATTTGTGCAACTTGGAGCGTGGAGGCTCCTTGGCATATGGAAAAATAGTCCAAGGGGTGGACTGTTAAACGTTGAACAGGGAGAGAGAGAGCAGCATCAGCCGGTGGTCTAGAGAGAGAGAGAGGGAGGGTGGCCAGCAGCTATTGGAAGAGAGCTAGGAGAGGAGTAGTTGTGTTGGAAGAATGGTTATTACTCATAAATAAGAAGGATTACAAAGGCTCCCTTTAATAAAAAAGAGAATATATCACAATCCTCTAAAAATACTAACTAATTAAATCTTATCTCCTAATTATAGAAAGGAACAAATCATAATTAACAAACCAAATCTTCTAAACAAATCTACTAAAAACAAACATACCAATAAAACAAAACTTGCAACTAAAGCAATACCTAAAATAGGACTCAAGGACTACCAAAACCGACACCCAAGTGGACCCCTGACTAGCTACCACATGGCACATTTTATTCCCAACAATTTGATTAGGATTTAGTTTATTTCCTATTTTAGAGAATTGTGATATGTTCTCTCTTTATAAAAGAGAGTCTTTGTAATCCTTCTATTCTTGAGTTAATGCAATATTCTTCCAACATATCAACTCCCTCTCTTCTTCAAGGCCGCCGGCTGCAGCCTTCTCTCCTCCCTGTCACATGGACAGGGACCGCCTGCAGCACCCTACTGCCACCTAGTTTCCACCCGTGGAAGAGCCTCCACGCCTCCGTTACACCCAAAACTCAACACAGATAACTGAAGGATTTGAATCAAATGAGCAGCCAGATGGAGCACTTGGAACATTTCTATTTTATGTTTTCCCCCCCTTTACTTATACCCTCTTTAGATGACAATTTAATTACACCACTATTTCTCTATAAGGAGGATTTAAAGCTAATAAGATCATATTCACACTACACACAGAGTATTTGTAACGTCCGAGGGTCCCAACCCAAGCATGCCACCTAGTTAACATTGTTGAGCCACAGACCTCAATAAACCTACCACCAACTGACTCAATATGCTTAAGCTCATATTAATTACTAGCATGCCTCTACCCTTATATTTCACTCAAAACTCTCTTAAGTTTCCCACGTGGTACTATCTTTGGAGACACATTGAGGTGCTTACATTCTCCCCCCACTTTAGGATGACAATGCCCTCATTGCCACTAACCCAGATCTTGCCTCTTGAAATAATAGTGGTAGCCCCACCTCCAGGGTAGCCCTTTCCTACTAGCCTCCTTGCTAGTGGTGGCTTCACCTCTTGGGTAACCTTTTCCTCTCCTACTAGGAGTTATGCTCTAATACCATTCTGTAACACTCTAGGGTCACAACCTGAGTAGGCCACTTGACTGCTACGTAATTAACTTCGTTGATCCATAAGCCTCAATGGATCTACCACTAATTGGCTCAAAATGCTTAAGCTCATGTTAACTAGTAGCATGCTTCCACCCTTGTATACTACTTTAAACTCTCCTAAGTTTCCCATATGGTACTATCTTTTAGGGACACATTAAAGTGCTTAGCCATTGAAATGTTTACAGTAGTCAGAGAATTTCGATTCCTTTTTGCCTCTTCTCACTATCAGCAACCACCTACCGGTGATCAATCTCCAGGCCGTACAGAACTGCCTGCTAGTGATCGTTAAGTCACAAGGAGCCTACAGCAGTGCTGGCTGTACTACTGATGGTCCGAAGCTTGACCACCTACCTTCAAGCTCTGAGATCCTATGTTGTACTCACCACCAACCTAACAGGTATTCTCTGCCAGTTAGATGACCCTTCTTTAGGGGGATACATGGGCAAGCAATGCAAGCCACTAGTCCAAAAACGTGGTATGGCTGTAAGGACCGCATAATGCTCGAGTGACTGGTAATTCATTGTTAGTGTGTTCACCAGTACTCTAGGGTTCAAATTCAAAGTGCTTCTCCACATTAGGATGTAGCAAATAGCTATTCTAGTTTGCATCATGCAAGAGTCTCATGAGATTTCAAATCAAATGAATATCTCAGATGGTCACATGGAAACATTTTATTGCCTAGCTGATTTGATAGAGCTGGATTATACCAACTACAATTGCTAGTCCCACAGCTTTTACTTATCCATGTCATTTCATGACAAGGAGCGCCTTCTCGTCAAGCCTAAACAAAAAGAAAAAACTGGTGTCCCTGCCTAGTGGAAAAAATGACAATGACCTCTTTCAAAAAAAAAAAAAAAAAACAAATGAAAAATGGCAATAACATGTCCACGTCATCAAACCATGCTTTCCAATTGCCTCACTAAGTTTCCGCAAAGGAGATATGGTATTTCCTCCCTGATACTTACAATCAGGAGAAGAATGGCAGAAAAGGGTTCCATATCTATCAAAGAGGTGTCCTAGTTGCAACATGATGAAATGACCACACATCAGTGCTTCTTAGTAGTAGAAGGTATGTTGGAATACGTTAATTCCTTTCATTTTTTCAAAACTTTATTCTTCGTTCTACATAATTCTTTATAGGTGCAATCATAGCTACACTGAGGCATTGGATCCCATCAAAACTCTAAAGTTTGCATGGACAAGAGTACCACTAGGTTGGGTAACCTCCTGGGAAGCCCTCGGAAAAAAAGTTGGAGAGGGAGAGAGGGCAGACAAGAAGGCAAGGGGGGGTGTGAAGGTCATTCAAGAAGGTACCTCACATCCAGTGCTTTCAATAGGGAGAGATATGGTGGTTTGCTTGCGATGTTGTTAGGTTGGACATCGATGAGGATCTTGCAGGAAGATTGTGAAGGAGCATGTTCTTCATGGTCCGTTGCCTCTGCCTCCTTCGACCCCAGAGGTTTAGGTTGAGGCCATGTGGTCCTCAAAGTTTGCAAGGAATGGACGTTTTCTTGGTTCAACTCTGGTCAGTGAGATAGTGAACAGGGGGCCCTCCTTGACGAAGGTTCGAGAGGCTCTTGCTGAGGTCCGTAGACAATCGGTTGATATAGACACATCTATTTCACATAAACTATCTATTTTTGTGTGTTCGTAGGTATATAATTGCATTCAGCATTATAAATATTGCATAACATACATCATTCTGCATTTAGATTAATTTATACAAATTATAAGTTAATTTGCCCTTTTCGTGGTGAGGGGGCAGGGTGATCATTTCGGGGCCTCGGATTGAAGATCCAACCATATAAATCTGATCAGGACAACTATTAGAGTTCGATGCCTCCGAGATTGCCCCAATCGAACCTCCATAGCATCAGATGCAGTCCGAGAAAGATTAGAGGTCAAGGGTCAACGTGGTGCAAATCCAGAATTCAAATGACAAATCCAACCTCACGGATGGGTTTAGATCGTCGATCGTAGTCCAATGGCACGAAAATCGACCTAATCTGACATCCATAGCACAATCTACAAGCATTGGAAAATGGATGGCCCAGATGATGCCACGTGACACCATCCAAGCCACCCATATCCACCAACCTCCATCAACCGCGCCATCAGATCTCGACCGTTGGATCGAGATCCAATAGTCGAGAGTGCAGGGATGAAAATTCCAAAACTCGACCAAGTTGAAGGCGTAGCGTAGCGGTCAAGGCTCCTGTGCACAACATGCGACACTCGTTCGATTCGCGATTCGCGAATTAATCAGTGAGAGAAGGCGCGAATGAAATTGGGCCGTAGGATGCGCGATGAACGTTAATGGTAAAGGCTACGTGGCGGCGTTGGATGCGAGCGTAGGCGGACGCGTGTGATCACGCGAGCATCCATGCGCGATATGACACGCGAGCGAAGACTTAAGTCGGTTGGATACGATCTCCACCGTCTGATGGAGATCTGAGGTGCCGACATGCGAAGATAAAGCAACGGTGACGTGGCCATACGAGAGTTGTCCGATCTTGATCAGATGGTCCTACGCGTGCTTCAGCAACGGCCGCCTACAGTAACGTTTGCAAGCGTCACTAAAGGCCATATATTATTATTAAGGCCTTGGAAAATACTCTTTGGCCCCCATTTCTATGCCTATAAAAGGGTCACCCCTACCACATTTTCTCGTCCCTTTCTTCTCTCACCTCCTCCAAAGCTCTACGAGCTAATCCCATACCCGGGATGCTCCACTAGAGCTAAAGTAAAATAATTTTTCCATCTTCTCACCCCCTTCGTGGAGCATCCCGTGGTTGCCTTCTCGCCACCATTTGGGAAGCAAATCCCGCTACATCACCCTGCTTCGTTCTCCATCCTCCAACTCTGTTTCCCTCGTCCAGCATCTCATCCCTATCGTCTGAGCACTCAGTCAACGTGGCTTGTCCTCCAAGCTACCGTCGAGGAAGATTTTCTCATCCCTATCTTTTTATCACTTTCTAGTGTAGATTTTCAGCTTTCTAGCTGTAGCAAGTAGATGTAATGAACATATGATTATGAAATATTCTCTCTCTATTTTTCTTTCTTTGTATTATTTTACCTCTCTCTTCTATTATTTATTATTTAAATAGAATAGTTTGTGTAGATTAATTTCAACCAGTTAATCTGCTTTGCGAAAAATAATTCTAAATACAATTTTTAATCAAACGTTCACCTCCCTATGTTCGACCTGAAACTCACTGAGTTTTGGTAAAATTTATGTAATAGCGGATTTTTATGCAACTACAACGACGGATTTTTAACTCAATCTTTTAGCCTACAAATCCGTTTATCATCGATCGAGCTTTCTTTGGCCATCATCAGCACGCATAAGATGCTCCTCTCTTTGAGAAGTTGTACTTTAGTTCAACTTTCGTGAGGAGTGGGTCAATAAAGTGGAGACCAATTATTTCGAATGGAGCATTGATGTTAGACCTCAGATGAAGGCCCTCGTAAGGGTCGTTGTGGATGGGATTCCACTTCAATTGATGCTTGTCAAGGCGATGGAGGTATATTTGGGTGTTTTGGGAGATTAAGGCTTTGTGAAAACATTGCTCTGACCTCCTCAAATATGAGAAGAGTCGTCTCCGTAGTGAAGCTTGCAAGCAAACGACCAATGTCAGAGAAGTTGATTTTCGGGCGGGGGGGGGGTTGTCTTCATGGCTACTCTCTCTACGTTGGGAGAAAGTTGGGGGATGGTTGAGATCTTACGCGAAGGTGGTGTCCTCACCGGTGAGGAGGTTGTCGATATTGGAGAGGATGCATGTTTTGGTGAGCGTTGCAGAAGTCGCACAAAGGATTTGGGTCCTGCTATCTTCGTAAGTTGCTTGGAAGGTTAGCAAAGCGATTTTTAAGGCAAGACCTTCGAGAGTGAATGAGGTGGATCCTTCGGGCATGATTGGAGTGACAACTTCGAGGAAATTTAAAGCCTCACGAAAGGCTTCGGTGCATCACGTGGAGTCGGGTCACGTAAAGGAATGCGTGAAATAGACAATGGGTCCTTCAGTTGATGAGGTGCACGTAAAGCCAACGATGGGTCCTTCGCAAGGTTCATTACAGGTTGAGGAGCACATGCATGTGGGAGGTTTTTTGCATGCGAGTCCTTCGTCCATTGAGGAGAGTGTGAAGACTGAGTTTAGAGGAACATATGCTCTTTGGCATTTTGCAAGATGGATCTAAATCTGATTACAAATCCACAGCAAGTATGCTTCATGCGGACCATCCTTGGGCTAACGTTTTTCCCCTTTCATTTTCTCATGGTTCTCCTTTTGTGTTTGTTTCACTTGGTTGCATTATTCCAACTATTATGCAGGAACAGTGCATTGTAACTGGGGAAAATATTCTCCTTTGTGCGGTGAACTCAGTGAAGCCAAGGGACAATCCTTTGGCGCTCAATCCGAATGTAGTCAAGCATCATGAGCTCATTTAGGAGGACGATTCAATTGGGCATGTTGAAACAGTGAGGTCTATCGAGAATAGGAAGTGTCGAGATGCATCACTGGCTTTGTCTAGTGGTTTAGAGGTGAGGAATGCTCGTGGCGCAAGGCTTTGGTGCGGAATCAAACTCCTTAAAGACTAGTCTTGTCGCTAAAACTTCAAATAGTCTACAAGGGTCAGACATGGTGGAAGCATCCACATAGAGAGGCCAATGAGGTTGATGCAATGGTGGCTCCTACGGTTGGGGTTCGACGCTCAACCTCAACAGGAGGTTCTTCTATTGATGGTAAATGTTTGTCATGGAACGCAAGGGAGCTTCAAAGCTTCGACCAATGAAGGGCTCTGTTTCGTTATGCTTTGCATTGGGGGGGTGGATTTTGTGATTGTGCCGGAAACAAAATTGGAGTCCTTAGAGCCTTCGATTAAAAGAGAGCTTAGTGGCAAGACGTTTGAGCCCTTTTTGAAGGCTAATTCAATTGAAAGGTTTAGTGGTATGTTTATTAAGTCAAAGGGGACCAATTTCCAAATAGGCTTAAGCAAGCTATCTTCCTAGTGTTTATCTGGGGTCTTTGCTAGAGTTTCAAATGAGACAGAGTTGGTACTCACTATGGCGTATGGACCATGTGTTGATGGGGATAAGCCACAATTTTAGGAGGAATTGAGGAAGTTAGGTGACTTTGTTGATGGCAGACTCTAGCTAATTGGTGGTGACTTTAATGACACTTTGACCTCCGAGGAGCAGCTTAGTGGTAGGGGTGATCAATCCTTAGAGGGTTTTACAGATCTAGTGGTTGATTTGTAGCTCATTGATTTGCCGACTAATGGAGTGCATTTCACGCACAGGAATACTACTAGGGAAAATCTAAACTTGATCGATTCCTTTACTCAGTTTCTTTGCCTGAGTGGTTCCCATTGGCGAAGGTGCATGCCAAATCGAGGCATTTTTCTGATTATACACCTCTGGTGTGGGGCTCAAATGAAAATGCGAGATTCTCATCTCTTTTTTTTTGTGAGATTCTCATCTTATGTTAAATTTGGCATATCGTGGATTCTAGGATTTAAGGAGATGATCACTAAATTTTTGCCGAGAAGTTAAGGAAGGTGAGGTCTAAGTTAATCTCCTTTAAGAGGAAGGTTCGGGACAAGAGGGACAAATCTCATTTTGAGGCTATTCAATGTGTTGATGGATTCAATAGACTTGAAGATTTTAGAGATTTGATGTCAAGTGAAAAGGAGTGGTAGAAGGTGTGAGGGGTTGTCGCTATAGGGAGAATCACAAGAAGGAGATGGACCGAAGACAATGCTCTAGGTAGTTGTGCTTGAAGGTGAAGCGCATACCAAGTTTTTCCATCTTGCTGCAAGTTCACATCGCCGTGCCAATTTGATCTCCTCGATCAAGATGAATGATAAGCCTTTCACATATAGACAACAGATTCCACGAGCTCTTACCTTGCATTATTATGGATTTACTCGACAAAGATGCCCAGGGGGATAGAAGTGTTTTGATTCGTAGGTTCCTATGCTTGATATGGGTGGCAAGGAGTTGTTGAGGAGAGGATTAGCAGAGGAGGTCTTGGCCGCCATTAGGGGATTGAAGACAAAAGGTTCACCTAGCCTGAATGGTTTCCCAATTCTTTTTTATAAGTTTTGGGATGTCATATGGGCTAATTTTTTGGCTATGTGCCGGGAGTTCTTTGTAGGGAATTTTGGCTTTGAGAAATTAAATAGGAATTTCTTGTTCTTACTACCTAAGAAGCCAAGGGCAGAGAGGATAGAACATTACAGACCGATAGTGCTTTCGAATTCGGTTTATTTGATTGTGATGAAGGTCCTTGCAAATAGGTTGAGGGAGTTGTTACCTAACCTTGTTAGCCTTGTGCAATTTGCTTTCATCATAAGTAGATCATTTTAGGAATCCTTTATTTTGGCTAAGGAGATGTTGTCTTGAACTAGGAGGAAGAAGGGGTTCTTTTGTAAGATGGATTTCTCTAAGGCATACAATTTTGTTTCTTGGTCATATCTATGGCAATGCGGAGACATTTTCTGAAGGAGTAGATATCTTGGATTAAGAGATGTGTGACAACCACCCCATTCTCTATTCTAGTGAATGGTAGGGCAATGGGTGATTGGATTTAGCCGCAACAACTTAGGCAGGGTTATCCATTAGCTCCTTTGTTGTATAATCTGGCAATTGATACACTCGCGGTGATGAGCTTCAAGGCCTACTCTAGAGGGTTGATTAATGGATTCACTTTGACTTCTGACAATTCTTTGGTGACACCACCCCTTCATTATGTGGATGATACTATCTTTTTCGTTGAAGAGGGTGTAAAGAAAGTGGCTCATTTGGAGTCCTTGGTAGGGATTTTTAGGGAGTTTATTGATCTCAATATTAACTATGGTATGCCAGTTTTGGTATCCCTTAATATGTCTCTTGATGGGAAATGAGCTCTTGTTCTCTGGCCCTAGGCACATTGATTGGCAGTCTTCTTTGCTCTACTTGGGTTTGACGTTGAAAGCGAGACAAACTTTTTCTGCTAAGTGGTTGTCACTGGTCGAAAAGATGGAGATTAGAACATCAGGTTGGAGAGGTCGTGTGTTGTGTAAGGGTGGAAGAGTGATGCTTTAAGTTGATTTTGTCTGCGATTCCCATGTTCTCCATATCTATTTTCAAGCCCCTAAAGAAAATTACTAAAAGGTTGATTCTATCAAGCAAAGATGCTTTTGGAAGGGTGCGAATCATGAAGGAAGATTTTTACACCTAGTTCATTGGGACTACATTTGCAGGCCGGTCCTCGGGGAGGTTTGGGAGTATTACATCTATCAAACTTTAGAGATTCCTTACCAAATGGATTGTAAAGTTTCTCCATAATGAGGAAACCACGTGGAGTAGCATAATGCACGATGCTTATGGGCGGTTTGTCAATTGGGAGGAGAGGAGAATGGTGCCACGGGGAGCATCAAGTTTTGGAGGGGTTTGGGAATGGTGATGGAGTAGGTTAGGTGATTTTTGAAGCCGAGACTAGGGGATGGTCGGACATCATCCTTTGGGAAGATAATTGGATAGATTAAGGGAGCCTCACCTCAGCCTCCAACCAAGCACATCATAGTTGATCAAATATGGGATGGGTAGATGATCAAAGGACTTAGATCTTGGGTGCCTTCCTTTGATCGGGCTTTGTCTGACTCTTAGGTTGAGGAATTGCAAGAGTTGTTTCGTGTTCTTAACACCTTGGTACCAACAGCTAGGACACCTGATTGCCTGATATGGCCCTCATGTAATTTTTCTACTATGAAGGTTTACATGTTGAGAGGAATGGTGGCTTTGGATGATGGGTATTTAGGCATTGATTGCTCCATTGTTTGGAAGATGAAGGTCCCCTTGAAAGTCAAGATTTTTATGTGAAAGGCTTCCCACCAACAAACAGGTTAGAAGATGGTTCCCAAATTGTGATGCACAGTGTCCCCTTTGTGGGGTGGATGATGAGGATGAAGAACATTTTTTGATGAGATGTGCTCTATTGAGGGATACTTTTCTTGCCTTTATGTTACTGGTGTGGCAAGGAAGAAATTAGGTGGATGCATGGAGGATTTTTTTGCAGTGGGCAGCAAGCATGCAGATCCAACTCTCCGATGCAAGATGGCAGCAGTGTTGTGAGCTTCTTGCTTGCAGCAGAATCATTCCATTTTTATGGGAGAAAGGGTGTGAATGGAAAATGTGGTGAGAAATGCAATTTTTTTCACTAATTTTTGGATGCAACACTAATAAGTATGTTCTAACTTTTACTTTTAATGGATTGGAGCAGATGACTACAAGCCTCCAGTAGACATCCTTTGTTTTCAATTAAAAAAATTCCTTATGGTAGTTGGTAGTTTCACGTAACATTTCTTTCACCTAACCACCATGTATGAGGGTTTGGGTTACTAATCCAAACATTATTTGATTACAAAACCTGGTCTCAGGAACCTCTGGCTTTCCAAAGCTTCTGCCCCACGCCAATTGTTCTCACTCACTCACTCACACACACACACGTGAAGCTCCTTTCTTGAGTGCTTCACCTTGTCAACAGTCTGCTACCTGTGAATAGTAGTTGAAGATGTTGTCATTAGCCAGAAATTGGGTCATGACAAAAGAGAAGTTGTTCTCCAGAGATTCTTCATTGATGGATGCTACTGAGGATGACACATCAGCCGATCCCCTCAGTTGTGGCTCCACCATCAAAATCGATGAGTCCAACTATCATAAATGCCAATGGTCACATATCTTCATGTTTTAAGATGAAATCCCCTTCTTTTTTGAAAGGGAGAAGGATGGCTTACCAGAGGTCAGTAAGCATCCACTGCATTGCCTTCAAGCAAAAAAAAAAAACGAACTTACAGGTGTTGCGACCAAAAGGAAAAAAGACAATGCGCTTCCCAGATACACAGTATCCTTTCCAAAGGTGTTGTATCTTCATGTTTTCCAGCAATGTCCATGATAAGGAGTATGTTTTTACTGTTTGTGCCCCAGATAAAAGACCGCACTTATCCTCAGAATTCAATTCCCTCAGTATGCTCCATGAGGTCAAAGAATGGTGTTTTCAATCCCATCTGTGTGTGAAGGGTCAAAGAGTAGTGTTTCCAATTCCGTCTATGCATGAATGCTCAACTAAGCAAGAGAAAAGGAAGAAAGCTAATAGCATTGTTGCACTTTGATTGCTCAATCATATTTCCTTGTTACTGAAATAGCAACTTTTCTTAAGCCACCTCCTTATGAACATAACCAACAAAGACTACTTCCCTTTGGAAAATCGCCACATTCCTTGAAAGCCAAATCACTATAATTACAGCCAGAGGCACCACCCATTCAAAGACACCCAACCCACATCAGGTCTCCCCTCTCTGAAGCTCCTCCAGAATAATAACTCCAATGATCCATTGATCCAGCTTACATCAGTTCTTGCCCACACCTCTACAAATGGACAAGAGAGGCCAAACTTCTAACCCGGAAAACACATTCCCATGCTGGGATTGGTCCCCTTTTTTTGTGTATGACAAAGGATGACCACCTGAATCAGTGATGAACTGATTTATCACAAGCTCAATAAAATTTCAACAACACAAGGTGATAAACATGATGCCAAAGCAGTCCAAAAGCTGTCTGAAGATGCAGGCACACTTTCTACCAATACATGCATCCCCAAAAGACAACATCTACATGCGCCCGTGATCTGTGCCGCCCATCATGAAACGTGTGGCAAGATCTATCCAGGTCAGGCCCATCTATCAATGGAACCCACACTCTTTCTCAATACTCAATAGTAAAAGCTTAAAGGACATGCAAAAAAAAAAAAAAAAAGATGTTGACAGCCCTCCATACACCGGTACAAAAATCACACAACTCCTCAATCCCTAGAAAAAGTTTTCTATGATAAGACTTGGTCATAAGAGTTACGTTTCTGAAGCAGCTGAGAAAAAACTTCACCAAGAAGGAGCTTTGGTCTTCTACACAAGCCTACAGTACATCAAATCTTCATCATCTTCCCCTGAAGGGCCCCTCAATCTTCTATAAGCTGACTTGACATGAAAAGTAACACTTTCATTCCCAGAAATTACGCCTGCCAGCACGAGATGTTCTACTCCAAAATAACTCCCACGAATGCACAAACTCACTTACCCTCTGATCAGATGAGGACCAACAAAAGAAGGTACCTAAACCCCGGTGCAGTTGCAAAATCGAAGCTCCAATAATCTGCCAATCTGGGCTTCACAATAATCTCAGAAATCAATCTAATAAGACCCCTCTAAGAGGCATGTCATCAAACTAAAAGGAGAAGTCAGCACCATTACCAAGCCAGACAAAAAAAACACGTATCATGTAAAAGCATCATCAACCCCTTCCAGAAGCAAGAATCTTCTGTAATAGCTGCCAACCATGAAACCCAAATTAACTTCCATCTATTCTATAGCAAGCTCAACATACAGGTGACAGCACATCCTATTCCTCCCCCACAATTTCACCACCCACTTCGTTAGAAGAACCTTGTTCATCATCCCCAAACCCTTCCACTTGAGGCACACAGATCTCAGTGAAAAAAAAAAAAAAAAACTGCTCTCTTCAGAAAGAACTACCACCTCAATGCATCCACCATGCTCTCAACCTTCCCACAAAACAGGAAAACTAACACGTAAAGGAGTAGAATGGCCAACAATATTGATCTGAGTAACACAAACCTCCTACCTCTTGGATGCAGTTAAGATTTCCACCCTTCCAATCTCTCCACCATAGGCAGCCAATCCACCAACTTCAATAGTCTACAGTGCAAACTATTGGGCAAAGAAGGTCCTCGGTACAATAGAGGTAACATGCCTCTAACATGCCTCTAGGAATACCCAGTGTGGTCCTACGCTACTCTACCTCATCATCATCCATCCTGAAAGGAGCAAGATAAGACTTCTCTCTATCAATTATAAGGGCCCAACACATCTGCAAAGAGATCCAAAAGCTGGGAACGTTGGCTGCACAAGAGCCTGCTCCTTCAATAAAGAACGTTGTTTCATTGTCACAATGCAAAAGATGGTCACGTGTCTTATGTTACTATCCTCTTACATTCCCCCCCCCAAAAAAAAAGCATAATGCAACACAGGAGCAGAATTCCTTGCACCTCCCGAGCTAAAACCTGAAAAGAGCCCTCCCTCACATGTTGCAAAAGAACAAATAGCCAATGCATCTATAGCCAAAACAGAAGGAAATGGAACTACTAGGTTCCTTTCCTTGACACACAACAACACCACCACCACAACACCCCCCGCCCAAAGCCCCGGAAGCAGCTAAATCCAAACATATCATAGTCCCTCAGTCATTCACATCAAAAAAGAATATGCAGGCCACCAAGGGGTTGTCTCAGTGAAAGCCTCCCATTGCCATTCAAGAGGTCACGGGATCAAATCCCATGGCCCACACATTTACCTACCCAAACAAAGAAAAAAAAATATGAAGTACTAATACACCCCTTGATCCATGCAATCCCTTGAAGTAGCGTGACATAATTTATTTACTAGTTTCAGGGATTTCCTAGCGTCACTGTAATTTTTTCATTTCCTTCTATTCAAATCCTATTCAGTTTAGGAATAGAGGAAATTATCCCTTTTTTTTATCAAGGATTCCCTTTTTAAAAGGGGTAATAGGATGTAATCAGCATTCATTGAAGGTTTGCATGGATAAAAGAAAAGTGTCACCTCGTTATCTCTCTCTTCCCTTCTTTTCTTCTTTCACGTGAACTTTCCTGACAACTCCACCTCCTTCTCCCTTCCTCTCTCTCCTCTTCTCCTTACCTTCCCTTCGTTCTTCTTGTACATGCCCCACCTGCACCAACCCACACCAGAGGAGCCCTGCCACTACTCCCCTTGCTGCCTGAACTTGCACAAAGATCCTGCGTGCCCAGCCATCACCCCACGCACATACTAGAGGTGCTGCTCGTCATGCCATCAACCACCCATGCACAGCACCCACAAATGAGGCTCCTCTCCAGCCATTCCCCTCACATGCGACCCCCACCACCAGCTGCAGCAACACTCCCATCTCCGGGTCTGCATCTGCACCTCCTCCGCAAACTGTGTCAGAGACCACTCACTATCTCCAGTGCCAACACCCTCTGTCTTCAACCTAAGTTCGGCTTCCCCAACTACACCATGTCCCCATAGAAAAAAAATCACAGTTGTGTCTTTCAACACCACACACACGTGACGGCCTTGATACATTATCCCTACATTAGAAAACCCTATCTTTTGCAAAGAGCACCACAGGAAGGACCAACTGATCAAATCATAATCCTCTGAAAGGGAGAAAAAGGTCCTTTTCATTGGTGAATATCTAAAGAAGGGAGATGTACTAGGCCATGGCTCTAGTATGAAATCTTCAAGAGAGAACATTTCAAACTATGCGATGAGGGTAAAGATAGATAAATCAATCTTCCACTCAAATGCCTTAATCCCAGGATGCTTCTAATGGGTGGTAATCCCATTGGCTAAAAGCATATTATCAAGCAAATGGCTTCCCCTTACAAAAGCTGATTTTAGCAAACGGACGAGATTGCCAACAACCTCCTTGAATATATGTTTACAAGAACTTTTGCCATTATGAGATGCACTGCATTTTAAGGTACAGTTAATCTATAATCTTCAATCCTCTCAACAGAAGACTGCTTAAGGAATAAGAACAAGAGAGAATTATTCAATCTCTCAAAGTCCTTATTCCTGATAGGAACTCCTCCAAAGCGACTGTTAAGTTGAGACCCAATACACCCCAGACCATGAAGAAAAGAACTAGAAACCTATCCCAACACAGAGCATCCTCAACATTAAGCCCATAAAATTTCTTCTCTCAACTTTGTCTCTAAAAAAGGCCTCACCAAGTGATCAGCTTGTTTTCCAGTCAATCAAGTGCAGCACTTGCTTATGCACCTCCATCTGCCACTCCTAATATAGGCCCAAAAGCGGTCAGCCAAAGCAACACCAATCTGCCTCCTACCAACCCACTTCCTCGCACTTGGACTATGTCAATCCAATTTCTCCTCCATCTTTCATTTATTGTTATAGGAAAGAACCCAGTATCTGCATCTCCTTCCCTCAACCACACATGCCTTAAGCACTACCTCCATTCTTCACCTTTAATTTTTTAACCTCCTAATCATCTCTGTCACCAACTCAATGGGATCCATATGTCCACGATCTCATTTCAGCATCCTAAAACCCCATTGGGTTCAAACATTTCAGTTTAATTTCAAAACTGCTAGTGGATGTGGATCCCATGAAGTTGAGATGCAAACAATCAGGAGGTTGATGGAGATGTCAAAGAAGAGGCACATGGAGCTGGCCCCTTACACATTAAGGAACAAATCCTTGGACCAATACATGCATACTACCACGCATCCACCGTGTTGAGGGTCGCGAGCATGACCAACCATGTAGTTCCCCTCAAAGAGGGTGTGGAAAGAGAGGCGTGCAAGTATGAGATGATTTTTTGAAAGGTAAAAGGGTGGTTATCTGGTTGATAACTACCCAGCTTCATTCATTCATAAAACAGGCCATATGCCAAAATACAAACAGGTTTCCAGAAATGAGCAAGAGAGGAAATGGTAACAATAAAATTCTCAAAATAAGGATGTTGCCCTTTAAATATTGCAACATTCCTTCCCAGCCAGATGCCCCAAAGCATTGCAAGCACCTTCGTTTTTTCCTTCTTTGATCTAAAGCAATTCTGTCTCGGGTGTTGTCCTACAAGAACTCCAAAACTTCTGCTGTGATGACCACACGATCCATCCGAAGTTGAAATGCCTCCATATCTGTGATGAAAAGGTGCATCTAAAGAAGAGATGATCAATTTCTTCACCATCCGCAAAATAGAACGACATTCAATTTCTGCTTCAGGTGCCCATCTAGCTCTCCAAATCCTCTTCATCAACCGTCCCCTTCTAAGCATCCATGCGACTACAACATAGTCTGGAGATCCTCCATCCTCTAATCAGACAAGTTCCCTACGAATGTAGGGCACCAAGAGAAATCCCAACAGTCCTCCACCTTTGCTTCCCTATAAGTAGCTAAAGCAAAAAGCCTCGAAAACTTGTCACACAACGGGCTCTAACCCATCCAATCATCCTTCCAAAAGTGAACTATGTCGCCCATCCACAAATAAGGTGAGAAGAACTGCTAGATCTTAGGGGTCACCGACGCCAAACTCCTATAAAAGTGTGACACCCCACTAGGAGGGGAGGTTAACGAATCCCAATTAAGCATACCATAGCAGGCAACCATCACCCTTCTAAAAAGGCCTTGTTTGCGTTCCATACTCCTCGTGACCTACTTGGCCAAAAAGTTGTCATTCATTGCGTATACATCTCTAACCCCCAGGTCCTCCCTCCTTCAATGGCTTACAAATGTCCTCCCAAGCCAACATCCTTACACCTTTTCCCATTGAGCCATAGGAGATGATGGCATGGTTAAAAGAACACGAAAAGATGAAACCATGGAATGAGATTAGACTATCGTGTTGGAGATGGAGGGGACATATGGGAGAAAGAGGAAGGGGGTTGTTGGAATATGGAGAAGATGGAGGGGTCATCTCCAATGAATGGGAGGAATAAATAGAGAGGTGATAAATAGAAGAGACAAAGTGGTATTTTTGGAAGGGTGGGGGGTTATGGTAGGACATGATCAGCTATGGAAAAGGGAAGGGAGGTGGATATGGAAGGTGGTTTCGACATGAAGAAGAAAATGGGAAGAAGAGGAGGCTAATGGAAAGGGGAGGAGGGCGATTGTCGCATAAGGCGGTGGGTTGTTGCTAGTTTTGAATTTGAGATAACAAGGGAACTAAATAAATGGGAATATATCTTCAGAACCCAAGGACACGTGGCACATATCTACGATGGTGCATGTCATTAAATTGTGACCCAATCAAGCCTTTCAATTTTAATGGGTTCACCTAACCTATTCGGGGATTAATTTGAATATGATAAACCTAACTGCACAATTAGGCTAGGGTTTATGCAATTTGAAGATCTTCACGTGGCTTTTGAGGAGAAAATGCCTGGTTACTTAATCCTACAAGCACCATTGGACTTAACTCGGACGACTCCTATATCTTCTGTGGCGAAGGACCTGAGGACACTAAGCACTTTTTCTTTACTTGCTCCTTTAAGAGGGAGTGTTGGTTTGCTTCAGACTTTACACCCATCCAACTTGACTCAAAGCACTCCCTCTAGCAAAGCTTGCACTCCCCCATTGCTAGCATGGGGTCTATTGGGAGGGCCTTTACTCTCATTTGGTGCATTTGGATGGAGCGCAACAGCACTTTTGAGGGGGGAGCATTTTTCTATTAAGAGTGTTAGCCATTTGTATTTATGGAAGAAATAAACTATTGTAAGTTGAAAATAGAGTTCCCTGACATCTTTATATATAGAGTCAAGTTGCAAACTACATAGTAGTCCTAAAGAAAATACAAAATAGCAAACAAGAAATAAACTATGACTCATAACTTCAATAAAATAAAGAAAACCTATAACCTAGTGAGTCCAACACTTCTACCTAAGTTGGAGTGTGAAGAGCACGCCTAACTTGCGAGTAGGGAACAAAATAGACTCCCCCCCCCAATAGCAACTTCATGTAATTGGAGGAGCAAACAAGTAAGCAATCAGTCAGGTAGTCAGAAGTGCTGGCCTCAAACCTATGGAAACTCTTCTCTCTAGGATAAGGAAAAAAAAAAAACCTAGGAAGAGGCATTCAGGCAAGAAACAGCAGGCAGAAAATATGCAGTGGTAGGCAAAGGTAGGGGATTGAGAATGGCGCTCAATGCCTCCGCTAATCATCAACATCATCTGCATCTATGAAAGGATCTACAAACGCATTCTCAGGAGCAGGGACAACAGCGAAACCCAAAGCAACATCAGTAGTAGTCACAACAACAGTAGTACAAGAGGATGGCTTGCTCCTGAATAGTTTCCTCAGACAATCCAACTCCACAAAGGTGAGGGTAATAGTAGTTTGTGCTGGAGCTGTCTCAGGCACCAAAGTCGCTATCGCAGTCAATTGATTAGCCTAAGCAAGCTTACCAAGCTTCTCTTAACATTTCTTGGACAGTGATTTGTCCGTTTGTAATGAATGCAAAGAGAGAAGATGCAACCACGTCCACAGCCGCCATCGCAACCACCAAATCAATCGCCCCTGCCTTCAAAGGCTATGAGGGCAGAGATGTTAAAAGTCACAGTAGGGGCAAATGGAGCTATGTTGACATTAAGCTTTTGGAGACACCCGTAGACGATCTTTAGATTCAGCACTATGTTGAAAGATAGAATCTGACCACGTGCTAACTGATATCATAACGAGAGACCATCCTAGAATCAATATGTTTGCCACTTCGCTCACTCTACAACTTGCTTCTCACAACAAGCAAGCTAGTAGACGATGAATTCCTCGAATCATCCTTCCAAGGTGTTGAAATACTCAACTTGGGATAGATCGCCTTGATTGGTATTCCAGATCCTCTAGATGTCCACGCGATGGGAGCTACTCAATTAAAAGGAGTACCTCTTCTCCAACATCTCCCAGATCTCCTTTGTGGATTCCTTGTAAAGCATATTGGCTACACTTTTGGGATCAATACCATTCATCAACCAATTCATGACCAAGAAGTTGTCCTCTCACTTTTTGTACCTCGCACCATCCTTGAAGTCAAGACTCTTCTCAGTTAACACATGCAACTTGTCTTGCCCTCCAATGAAAATGTGGAAGACATGTAACCAAAGCACGTAGTTCAAGGAACTTGATAACTTGATCGTGGTTTCTTAAATGAGCACAGAGGCTAAGATATTAACTTTAGAAGTTATGGTGGAGAACTTTGTGTCAACCATTAGGACAAAGAGATTCGCGTGCTAGGAGTAACGGATCCATGGAGGGCAACGATGACAAGAGAGAGTGAGAGAGGAAGGAGGGCAACGATGCCTCCTCTCCTCTAAGCACCAGCAAGGAACAAGGAAAGAGAAGAGGGCTTGTTGGTGGCCTCCTCAAGTAGTAGAGAGAGATAGCAACAAAGAGAGAAAGAGAAGGGCAAATGGCGACACTCCTAGGGAGGAGGGGGCAATGCACCTCTCAAGGTAGGCAAAGAGAGAGAAGGGGACCAAGGTTAGGGTTTTCCCTACTTTAATATCATGTGGAAGAAATAAATTGCTGACTTATTGAAGATAGAGATCCCTGACCTCTTTATATAGAGTTAGGTAACAAAATTTACATAGTAGTCTCATAACTTTAATAAAATAAAGCAAACCTGCAATTTATTCTTGTTATTGTAACCCTCGAAGCTTTTAGTCTCTCCTCTTAATGAATTTTGGGGGGGTTAACATTCCTTGTTAGCCCATGCCTTTTCAAAGAAAACATGCCTAGACCTAATTAGACTCAATTAGGACAAAAGGAAGACGAAAGAGACTGATTCTTCTCCAGGATAATTGCCCACAATTTTCATTGACTTTGAATTAGGATTGCTAAATTAGCTTCTGCATATCCCAACTTACTGGAAAGAAAGACATCATGTAATTGCACATATTTGGAGATCAATTAAGCCTAATTTGATGTCTAATCATGCAAAATGCAATGTATGCACCTACCGAATGTTGTTTGTGCTTATGTGTATTGAGCTATTTTTTTAATGTATTAAGCTCAATTATTAACCTGTTAACTTACTATTAGTGCAAATGAATGCGATTTCAACATTTTTTTGTCAGTTGCATACTGATGGTATTTCCGACAAAACAACCATTTTTGAAAGTGGGGCCATTTGAGAACATGCAACCATATTTCAGCAAAACAAGTGAGATTAGGCACAATTTTTGCACCATTTTGCTATTTTAAGGTCAACATGAGTGGCATAAAAGCTCATTCTGATCCATTTCTATTGTACGTGCTTTTCTCTCCCCATTTTCATATCTTCGGGATTTTTTTTTTGAAAGATCTTTGAGATATTTTAGCTGCTTTAAAGCCAAATAGTTATCAATTGCCCTCTAAGCTAGATTTAAGCCACAGTATATAAACCAATTGATTCTACTTACTTGTACAGAGCTATGGATACGATAGACTAATGCTAAGATCACTTAATTTACATATGACTAAATCTATTATTGTTAAATCTTACGTGCTTTCTAGAGTGTAGAGCAGGAAATAACTTTGTCATTCAACAAAGAAACCCTAGCTTCTCTTTTGTAAAAGAGAGAAATTGAAAAAATTACATAAAAGTCCAATAAATAGAAAAAAGTTACAATAACCCCCCTCAAGTTCATACATGTTAACACTCCCTCTCAAGTTATGGCATATATATCAGTTAGCCCCAACTTGTCACACAAAAACTCATGTCTTTTTCTTCTTTAAACACTTGGTGAGTATACCTGCGAGCTGCAACTCTAAGGCAACATAGGGGGTGGTAATCCTTCCTTCCATGACAATCAACTTTGATCTGCTTCGTCCGCTCATGAAAAACAGGATTAGGGAAAAGATAAGTTGTAGACTTATTATCACAATAGAGTGGAACGGGTGCCTCAATCTTCACTCCCATATCGTGTAGAAGTCACAGAGCCCACATGATCTCACATGAAGCATAGGCCAAGGCACAGTACTCTGCCCCTGTATTGGAGCGAGCAACAACACATTGCTTCTTGCTTCACTAAGAAACAGGATTCCCTCCTAGGAACATAGCATATCCTGAGGAGTAGCGATCAACAATAGATCCTACATAGTCTACATCTAAACAGGCCATAATGTCCATGGACCGTTTATCTCTGCAGTAAAGTCCTAGACTAGGACTACGCCTGAGGTATTTTAGGATGAGACATACCTCATGCCAATGGCAATAGCGAGGAACCTGCTATACTGACTGGCTCTACTAACGACAAAACTGATATCTAGTTGAGTCACTGTTAAGTATAAGAATCGTCCCACTATGCTCCGATATCAAGTAACATCCTCATATAGGAGGTCATCCTCATCTATGCCATGAAACTGTTGTGCCTCAATAGGAATGTTAGAAGGCTTAGCTCCAAGAAGACCAGCCTCCTCTAGTATCTGCAATGTATACTGCCTCTGTGACAAGGATAAATGTAATCCCCATCGAACGACCTCAATCCCAAGGAAATACCGTAGATCACCAAGATCCTTAGTCACAAAGGTGGACTGCAGAAATCCCTTGGTCTAACTGAAGCCTTCCTCATCATCACCTGCCAAGACCATGTCGTCTACATAAACTACCAGGACTATGAATCTGCCAGTAGATGCGTCACTAGTCCTCTAAATAAAAATAAAATGATCTAAAGATGACCTCTGAAACTCGATCTATTGGATCTATCATCTATGAACTAAGGCACTCAAATCACGCCCTCGGGCTCTACTTCAAGTCATAGATGGCCTTCCTCGGACAACAAACACACTCTCTTGCATACCATATCCCTATGGTTGTCTCATATAAATCTCCTCTACAAGATCACCACCTAAAAAGGCATTTTTGATATCTAGTTGGTATAACGGCCATCCTTGATTAACTGCCACAGAAATGATAATTCTAATAGACGATATACGCATCATAGGAGAGAATGTTCTAGGTAGTCAATGCCATGGATTTGTGTAAAACCTTTGGTAACCAGTCAAGCCTTGTATCTATCAAAGTGCCATCTGCATGATATTTGATGGTGTAGACCCAACAACAATCCACCATTGTAGCATTGAGAGGACATGGCACCAGTTCCCATGTCCTCCTCAACTGAAGTGATTGCATCTCCTCATTCATGACAACACGCAATCTCGGGTCCTGGGAGGCCTAAGAGAAGTCTCTGGGGACCAAGGTTTTAAAAAACACGAGTCGATACGAGGCAATTTGCCTTCATTAAGCGAGGTGTAAGCCTCAAGTTTTGAATAAAAAATTAAAAAATAGCATAAATATATACCTGTTAAATACTAATAATAAAAAAAAGAAGTCAAAAACACACATCCATGCCATTTTTTCTCTATCACAACATTTAAAGAGTAAAAGTAAACAAGAGCTAACATTTAAATAAAATGTAAACCTCCGGGCATTATAGAAAATTAGAAATTAAATTTATCAAAACTCCAAAATGAGTTAAAATTCATATGATGAGATTTATCACAGGTAAATCAAATAAACATAATGAATTATATTGACTCTACCCATTATCTATATAAAAAAAATCCAATTGTCATGACTCAAATTATAGGAATGAGTCTAATAACTATTCTTGTAACTCACAAGTCATCATTCACAAACATAAAAAACCTAAATGAAACCTAAACAAAACCATTGACAAACATATGATATCACTGACATCCTAGAAAATATGATAAACATATGGTATCTCCATTACTCTCATACTTTGGGGGGATTTATTTGTGGGAAAAGATCATGTGCAAGTCACATAAACATCTAAAAGAGCCTTTCAATTGGGGCTAGGGACCTTTCAACCGAGGCTATAGCCTCACCTTCGCCTTAGCGCCTCAGCGCCTCAACACCGCCTCGACCAACTAAGGCTCACGCCTCATGGTGCAACCCTAAGGCTATAGCCTCGAGGCATTTCCCTAGCACCTCACCTCAAGGTGCACCTTTTAAAACAATGCTAGGGACAACTGCAGTAGTGATAGCAAAGGCAAACTATCTAATCTCCCCCTCCAAAAGAGAAGTCCTGGTGTAATTAGACATCGGGTGCAATGTATAAGATCGACTAGACTTTCTCAATGCAATTGACCTCTCATTATCAAAATCAGACTCATCTGGAACCACAAAAGTAGAGGCAGGAGAGAAACCAGAAACCTGAGGAGCAGTAGGAGAAACAGTCGAGTGTTGATAATAAACCTCGGTCTCCCTATGAGTCAACTCAATACTAGCACTCTCCCCGAAGTAGTATGATACCTTCTCAAAGAAGGTCATATCTGCTGTCACTATATAACACTTATGGACTAGGTCATAGCATCTGTAGCCCTTCAAAGTCCATAAGTAGCCCAAAAAGATGCACTTCACTGCTCTCGGAGAAAACTTGTCATGATTCCCATGCACCTGGAAAAAACACATGCTCCCAAACACCTGCAATGGTAAAGCAAATTGTATGTCACAGTCTAGATGCTAAACCTGATAAGGAATACACCCTTGGAGCACAGAAGAGGAGACCCTATTAACCAAATAGGCAGCGGTAGGTATGGCATCCCCCTAAAAATGCTTGGGCACCTACATTTGTATCATCAAGGTCCTTGCAACATCTAGAAGGTGCCTCAACTTACGCTTTGCCACACCATTCTATTGAGATGTGTGAACGCAAGTCTGATGGATAATCCCATGAGCACTGAAAAACTCTTGCATCTCCCTCCGAACAAATTCCAGAGCATTATCACTCTGGCAAACCTGAACAGTAGTAGAGGATTGTGTCTGGACCTCTGCAAAGAATCTCTAAACAACATGAGGGATCTCCGATCTAGCCTTCATCAAGAAGACCCAAGTGAGACGATTGTAATCATTAACAAATACTACGTAGGACCTATGTCCACCAGTACTTTGTACTCTCGCTAGTCACCACACATTGCAATGAACCAGGGCAAATGGCATCACACTCACCCCATGACATCGTCGTAGAAAGGTGCTCCTCCTATGATATTTCCCCAACTGGCAAACCCCGCACTCCAGTAAGAACATTTCTAGTAACTCGAGGTACACCATCTTCTCAATTGATAGGTGTCCCAGTCGTTTGTGCCATAGCTAAGGATCAATGGCAATCGATACAACTCTAGCAAACGATGTGGGTGCATCAAGATAATAGAGGTCGTCTCTCTCTCTATCCCACCACCTATGATCTCATTGGTACTTTTATCCTTGAAATAACAATACCTATCATCGAACACCACTCTGCACTAAAAGTCCTTGCATATTTGCTAATAGATAGTAAACTCATTTGGAATTCAGGGGCACAATGCACGTCACTAACACGCAAAACTACTGATACCTAGACCTCTCCAATTATGGTAATCGAAGAAGTTGCCCCATTGGCCAACCTAACTTTCTTGATTCCACATGGCTTGGAGGGGTGCTTCAACTCCTCGATATTCCTAAAAAGATGAATTGATACACCCGAATCTATGACCCAAGGTTCGGGCCTCTTATTGCTCCTACTAGATCTCTTGTGTACTAAGGGTTAGTTTACGGCACGGATTAGCTAACCCACGTTAGCAAAGTTGCAACAAGGGTTAACCCATGTTTCTGTTTACTTGCAAACAGGGGTTAACCCCTATTTGTATTTACTGAATGCGGGTTAGGAATAAGGATTATCCTGTGATGTGAAAGGAGGGTGTTTACTTGAGAATGAGGGTTAGAATGAGGATAAGGTAGCAAAAGGCATGTTTGCCCTTGGAATGGTAGCTAAGTTAATTGAGATAGTTTTTTCTTAAAAGGAATTAAAACAAGTCTACATAATTGTGTAAAGTACTTGATTAAATTATGAGTTACCTGCAAAATTTGGTCAATGTCCATAATTCAAGCAAAACAAGGGAAGCAAAAAAACCAGAATGGTTAATTGTATTGCCTACTTATAATCACATATCAATTTGACCATCGAAGTTAACAGACATTTAGAATAGAGGCACATATGAACTACATACCAAATACAAGCACATCCCAAGTTGACCATATATGTCATATATGTTCCTTCTTCATGTCACAGCAACTTGCTATTCCATCTATTGTTCTTTCTTCCCTGTTTTCATAAGCAAGAAAGGTCTTCCATCTATCTTGACCAAAACAATACCCATGAATTTAAATAGAGCTGCATTGTTAAGACATTGGCAAAACTTGAGGTAGATTATGAGGAAACTTGGTCACTTTGTTGTTTATATGGAACGTGAGCATCTTTACATGAAAAATAGACATCAAAAAAGGGTAGTTATGAAGGTAGGATTCCACTGCATCTTTATATAAAACAAATTCATAGAAAGAAAACTTCGATCAATTTCTTTCAAGCATTCACATGCTAGATTGTATTTGGAGTTCTCTCTTTCATCTTTGGTCTTGCCCTCGTCATTGCAAAAGCGAAGAGGGTAGAAGAGAGCAACTTGGGAAATTGGTCACGAGGGAGGCAATGCTTCGAGGATAAAGAGAATAGGGGTTGAAATGGGGGTTAAGCCTGTTGGTGCAAGGGCACCACAATCGTTGATTTTGATGATAACAAAACACTTGTTATTTAACATTTGCATTTAAGTTTATAAGTTTCAGGAATAATGCAAAATGAAGCAAGTGTGAAGGAGCGCAAACTCATATCCATAGCGAACTGAAGGAGCTTGATAGAGACGAGGAGATAGAGCTTCGCGTGAAACGAAAGCTTGAATAAGGAAGAAGATGAAAAATACGATAGAAGTCAATTTGTTCTTGTATTTTCTTGTCATTTATTTCTTTGCTTTTTATTTTTACTTGGATACATGTTAAAGAGCCTAAAAAGTATATCACATTAGTCCTAGGAACACATCCATCACTAAGACACTTAGGTAAATTTAGAAAATCAAAATAAACCTGATCAGACGTCCAATATGAACATCAGATGTTTGATACTAGACTTTAAGACGTCTGATATTTTTTTCCAAACATCCAAATACCTAAGCTGGGATTAGTAGTATGTGATCATAACCGTTAGACACCTAACCCTTAGTCCAGACGTCTTAGAAGACATCTGATGAACTTGCCAGACATCCAGGAGTAGGACCGTTAGCCTGTCAGAAAAGAATCTTCAAGGATCAACTGTTGACTATATTAATAGTATTATTAAGCATCCGTAGACATAACCAAACGTCTAATAAAGAGACGTTAGGCTAGATTTGACTCGAATCTTGACCAGACCTTATAGCCGTTAACTTCTCGAGAAATCAATTCCCGAAGAGAATCCTCAAACCAAATGTCCAGACCTTATGTCAGATGTCTAATCTGTCGTCTGACCCATATACACTAAAACACTATTTAAATCTAGTCCAAAATAAGAGCAAACCCGCCTATTATCAGACGTCCAATTTTATGTCCAGACGTCTTATAAAAGCACTTCAGATGTCCACTTAGATCCTTGTTTAGATCCAATAGAATCACAGACTGACCCTTTAGAGCAGACGTCCAAAATTGTCACCAGACGTTTGACCAGACGTCTGACCTGAATATTAGACGTCTGATAACTCTGTTAGAGTCCTAATGACCCTGATTTCGTTGGGATTTTGACCTGATCTTCTAAGATTTGTTCCCAACGGCTACCCAAACCTTCCAAGGCATTCTCAACCCTTCTTAGGACCTCTATAAATAGATGAGTACCCTTCCTAAGTCCAAGACACCCAAGATATACTACTTTCATACTATTTGTGTTTTAGAGAAGAAATCATCAAGAAAAGAAGTTATTGCTCTTCAAGATCCGTACTTCAAATCAGAGAGTACCAAAACTCAACTGCAATCCACGCCTACTCTCTTCCATATTAGGGAAGTCCTTTTGCATATAGTAGCATAGCTTAATAAGCACTTTGTGGCTCTATAGGTCTTGTTTGTATTTTGTTTCTTTGATTGAGTATTCACATGATGAATTCTCATCTCCTTCGTGAGACAAAATACTTCTTATAGACAGGGGGATTTTGAGATGCACTATCCTCGGGTTGAATAACGTGGCTGTACTTGAGTTTGTCACCCTCATTCAAGTGACACTTAGTGGATTTGGTCGACTCAGTCGACTAAGAAATCCTAAGTCGAGAGGCTTAAGTGGTGGTTTTTACCTAGGTTGGGGTTTCCACCTAAAAATACTTGTGTTGTTTGTTTGATTTTGTGAGATTGTTTAAATTATATTTCCACATTATTTTTGTATCACGTAAATCTCACCCCCTCCGCCAGAACCTACAATTGGTATCAGAACAAGTCTCGTATTTTCGACATTACACACCGGCGAGGATCTGACGGAGGGAAGCACCACCACGACGAGTCACACCAAAGGGCAATCCACTACTCGTCCTCCCTATTTCGATGGGACGTATTACGGGTACTGGAAATTACGAATGCGGATGTGGCTTCAAGCCACTAAGTTCGCAATTTAGGAGAGATGCAAGACTCCCTACGACATCTTGGAGAAGCACGCAAGAGGATACTTCAAGAATCAAATCAAGGAGCTATCACTCAACGCGAAGACGATGAACGCATTGTATTGCGCTTTAAGCCCCGAAGAGTTCAACTACATCTCACAATGTGCCACCGCCTACAAGATCAGGCACACACTCAAGGTAACTCACGAGGTACCTCAAAGGTAAAAACTTCTAAAATTAATGTTTTATTTCAAGAGTTTGAATCTTTTTCTATGAAAAATAACAAATCTTTGAGTGAGATGTATACTAGGTTCACTCTAATAGTGAACAATCTTAAGTCTCTAGGGAAGACCTTTATCGAGGGTAAGCCAATCAGAGCTCTTGCACTCCCTTGGACCGGAGTAGAAGCAAAAAGTTTCTGCGATCAAGGAAGCTAACCAAATAGAGGAGCTCAACATGGATGATCTCTTAGGCAACCTCATGGCCTACGAGACAAAGATGAAACAAAGGAGACACCAGAGCGAAAAAGGAAGACCTTCGCCTTCAAAGCCACTTCCGATGACGAAGTAAGTTTCGATGACGAGAAACTTGATTTCTTAGCTAATGAATTTGCCAAGTTTCTCAAATTTATGGAATACAAAGAGAAGGAAAATATGGAAAGGAAGGAGAAATCAACTTGTTGCTATCATTGCAACAAAAAGGGGTACATTAGACTGGAGTGCCCACTCTTGAAGAAAGAAAAGATGAAGGAAAAGAAGCATAAGAAGAAGGCATTCCAAGCTACTTTGGACGACTTGAGTTCGGAGGAAGAAGAGAAAGAATCCGAAAAGAAAAACTCCAAAGATGAGATCGCTTGCATGGGTTTCATGGCAATTGCAAATGATAGTGAAGAAGACAACGACAACTCCGATGAAAAGGTAAATCCTTTTACTATAGTAGAGTTGCAAGAAGCCTTAGGAGAATTATATGAAATTAGTAAATCACTTAAAAGTAGAAAACAAAAATCTAAAAAAGAATCTTAGTGTTTTAAAATCTGAAAATGAAATGTTAGAGACTCAATTAAGTATCTTCCAGTTGAAAAAGATAAATTATTGTTAGAGAATCATAATCTAGTCAATGAAAATGGTAATTTGCTTAAGGGAAATGCTAGCTTAAAAATTGAAATTTTTGCTTTAAAAATCAAGATGCATGTTCTGGAGAAGGAGCTTGCATGTCTTAAGGAAAACTCTAATAGTTTGATGTGTAAATTATATAGTTTCTCTAATGAGAAAGTTAGCTCTAGACAAAATGTTGCGAAAGGACCTCCATCGAGGTGACCAATTAACAAACCTAGATCCACACTGACTTGGATTTCGAGAAAACAATTAGAAACATATTTTGTAGGTTTCAAGGGAGGTTACAATGTGAAAGATTAGACCTACAAAATGAAGGATGGTCTACTCAAGATAGGTGGACCAAAGTCAAAACCAAGGAAGAAGACAAGAAGACCATCGAGGAGACCAATGGATGATCGAACCGCCATGCATCAACCATTTGACTGGAGACCGGCACTGATGCTCAAACCTCCAAGCTTCGGATGGGAGCCCGATCACCTTTGGCAACCTCCACTTGAGCCATTTTATTGGCCATGGTAAGTTAGGTAAAACCATTTACCCTATTTTTGATGAATTTTAGCATCTAGATAGGGGGAGATAAAAAATTCTATATATGTTATATGTCCATCGATAAGAGGAGATAGATAAACATCTTTTATGTGATTAGATTCTTTTAAAAAGGGGGAGAAAGATTTCCTTCAATTAAGAAAGGGGAAGATTTTAAAAATAAAATTAGCTATATTTCCATTAAAAATGGGGAGTTAATGAAATAGTCATCTTGCTATGTCAAAAAGTGGCGAATGTAATTTTTGTTTTATTATGACAAAAAGGGGGTGTTAACCCAAGTCAGAAGAGTATATTTTAAGGGGGAGCATAGGATAAAATGATTAAGATTGATTAAGCATTTTTTATAATGTCAAAAAGGGGAAGATTTTTTTATTATTATTTGTGATTTTGTCATCATCAAAAAAACGGAGATTGTTGATACAAGGGTACCACGATCATTAATTTTGATGATACCAAAACACTTGTTATTTAACATTTACATTTAAGTTTATTAATTTTAGGAATAATGCAAATGGAAGCAAGTGTGAAGGAGCTCAAGCTCGTATCCATGACAAACTGGAGGAACTTGATGGAGAAGAGACGATAGACCTTTGCGTGGAGCGAAAGCTTGAAGAAAGAAGACAATGAAGAATAGGATAGAAGTCAAATTGTTCTTATATTTTCTTGTCATTTATTTCTTTGCTCTTTATTTTTACTTAGATACATGTTAAAGAGCCTAAAAAGTATATCACATTAGTCCTAGGAACACTAATCCATCACTAGGATACTTAAGTAAACTTAGAAAATCAAAATAGGCTTCAGATAGCCTGATCGGGCGTCCAATATGGACATCAGACGTCTAATACTAGACTTTAAGACGCCTGACATTTTTTTCCATACGTCCAAACACCTAGGCTGGGATTAGTAGTATGTGATCATAACTGTTAAACATCCAGCCCTTAGTCCAGACGTCTGATGACCTTGTCAGACGTCCAGGAATAGGACCATTAGCCTGTTAGAAAAGAATCTTCAAGGATTAATTGTTGACTATGTTAATAGTATTATCAGACATCCGTAGACATAAACAGACGTCTAATAAAAAGCGTTAGGCTAGATCTGACCCGTATCTTGACTTGTCAGACCTTATAGTCGTTAGCTTCTTGGGAAATCAATTCCCGCAGAGAATCCTCAGACCAGACGTTCAGACCTTATGTCAAACGTCCAATTTGTCATCTAACCCATATACACTAAAACCCTATTTAGATCTAGTCCAAAATAGGAACAAGCCTCCCATTATTAGACGTCCAATTTTATATCCAGACATCTTATAATAGCACTTCAGACGTCCACTTAGATTCTTATTTAGATCCAATAGAATCAGGGACTCTAACCCTTTAAAGCAGACGTCCAAAATTGTCATTAAACGTCTGACCAGATGTTTGACCTGAATATTAGACGTCTAATAACTCTGTCAGAGTCATAATGACCCTGATTTCGTTGGGATTTTGGCCTAATCTTCTAAGATTTGTTTCCAACAGTTCCAAGGCCTTCTAAACCATTCTTAGGACCTCTATAAATAGAGCACCCTTCCAAGTCTAAGACACCCAAGATATACCACTTCCATACTATTTGTGTTTTAGAGAAGAAACTATCAAGAAGAGAAGTTGTTACTCTCCAAGATCCATACTCCAAATCTGAGAGCACCGAAACTCTGTTGCAATCCATGCCTACTCTTCCGTGTTAGGGAAATCCTTTCACCTATAGTAACATAGCTTAATATATACTTTGTGGCTCTATAAGTCTTGTCTATATCTTGTTTCTTTGGTTGTATATTCACGTGGTGAATTCCCGTTTCCTTCATGAGACAAAATACTGGAGAGGAGGCTTTTAAGGTATGCTATCCTCAGGTTGAAATAACATAGTTGTACTTGAGGTTGTGTCACCCTCGTTCAAGTGACAGTGGATTTGATCGACTCGGTCAACCTGGAAATCCTAAGTCGAGAGGCTTAGGTGGTGATTTTTACCCGGGTTGGGCTTTCCACCTAAAAATACTTGTGCTCCTTGTGTGTTTGATTTTTGTAAGATTGTTTAGATTATATTTTCGTATTATTTTTGTATCACGCAAATCTCACCCTCTCCACCAGAGCCTACAAAGCCAACCCCCCTTGGAATCCGGGTTGGGATAACCTGTGTTAAAAGCTCAAATAGGGGTTGGGTTATCCCCTTGGTAAACAGGAGTTACCCCCCAAAAAAGGGGGTTAACCCCCACCATAAACTAGGCCTAAGAGACCAACACCACCAATTTGATTTTGCTTTCTTCTTAGGCAGAAAGAACTTGATTTGCATGATAGAAGGCTCATCATGCCAATAGAGAAAAACTTGATCACCACTTGTAAGAAAAGACTCGTCATTGAGAAAAACTTGGAACTAAATCGTGAGAGAAAGCTCATCATGTAGAAAAACATGGAGCGAACACTCTCTCTAACTTCTCTAGCCATCCACACATGCACAAGCGCAGCCAGCCAATTGGCAACGTTGCAACTAGTCTACCTGCCGATGATGGCGACGCTGCCATTTGCCATGGCAATGGCAGTGTTCCTGGAATTCATGATGGCGCTGCAACTATAGGCACGCCCAACATTTGGTGGATATTTGGTGGGATATCAGACCACCGATCTAAGATCGTTGCTTTAATGCCATGTAAAAGAGGAAATAACTTTCTCATTGAACAAAGAAACCCTAACCTCTCTTTTATAAAAAAGAGAACCTAGGTAAATTACATAGGTGTTCGATAAACAGAAAAAAGTTATAATAACTCCCCTTAACTTCATACACGTCAACATAGAGTTTGATTGCTAGAGCCTAGGCTTTCATGTTTGGATTTTTTTTTGAAAAGGGGAAAAGGTGGTTATCCAAATGATAACCACCCAAATATTGCATTCCAACAAAGGGGCACTAGGCCATATTACAAGTTAGAGTTCCAAAGGGAAATAAATGACGATACAGGCTTTACAACATTCTCAGCATACGAACGCTGACTTCCGAACACCATTGCATTCCTTTCCAACCATATGCCCCACAAAACCACGAGAAGTTGCACCCTTTCTTTCTTCACCCTGAAAACATTGTGGCTCCCATCTATGTTACCACATATGAATGACCTCCAAAATTCATGAAAAGAACCATGAGTCCATCCAACATCAAACTGACTCCAAACCTGAACCGCAAAAGGGCTACTGAAGAACATGTGCTCAACATTCTCATCCACCCCAAGATAAAGGGGGCATCCCGTGCTTGCATCCGGAACCCACCTAGCCCTCCACATCTTCGTCATAACTCTGCCTCTCCTAAGTAACCAAACAAATATCTTCACCTTCAGATGACACGTTGCAGACCAAATCTGATTTCAATCTCTTACAAGATCAATGTCCCCCAGCACAGCAGGTTCCCCAGCCTTCTATAAGCATCGCTAATTGAGAAATCCCCTCCTTCCCATCTGTAAGCATCCACTCCACCCTTTGGCTAGAAGTCCTTCAACTCCTGCAACAGCATCTGAACCTCCAAGATCCTTTGATCAGACAGATTCCCTAAGAAAGTGGAGCACCAACAATCATCCCACACATCAGCCACCTATATGAAAGTGGTGCTTTCATGGTTAGATATTTGGTAGCATAAATATATGAATTTATTACAATTATAATCATTATGAGAGAACTCTCAAAATTCCTCTAACATGCACTTAATATGCCTATTTTTGGAGTGTCAAAATCATCAAAATTCCAACAATTCCTCGATATACCTCCCAACATGCCTCCAAATTGGACATTTACACAATTATCAAAATAGCATCCAAATCATCATTTAAAACACAGATCCAAGCTATCTCTCGACTAGTTATACACAGTTAACTTAGCTCAAGTCCTTTCTTGTAGATATGCTATAAAGCATCAACCAACCTATAAAGTGTCAAGCAACATGTAGCTAACCAAGCAACCATGTTTGCTCTTAGGAATCCAATTTTCCATGGCACATGGAACGTTTTTTGGTTGACTACAACTAGACATGGTCAAGAAAGAATAAATTTCCAAACCGCATATCTCCCTAAGGAACAAATTTCATTGAGCCGCTAGCATTTGTCTCATTCAATCATTGTTATTCCAAGCTAAGTATGATCAATAGTTGATATCTATTCTCTAGCTCAAGGGGGGTTGGGGGTTGACAGGAGGGGATATTTTATGCTAAGGCTGCAACAATAGCTAATTAATCATATGCAATGAAGGACCGAACCACATATCAATATTTGAGCCTAAACTGATTAATCATCCAATTATCCAATTAATTGAGCGATTAATCATCCAATCGAACATTGGGGGTTCAAATTTTTGTGTCTTGATTGGTGCACCAAAGAGAAAAAGAACCCCGCCTGACTTTTCCATCATTCTTTCCTTGCACTTGAATCCTAACAAGACCCTAAACTTGCACCCTTCTCTCCGATTCTCCTCGGTCCTCCATCACCACCAACCTCCTTGTCGCCAAACGAGTCTCCCTAAGAGAATATGCATGTCAAAAAAATAATACTAACATGTGTGTATATTTTCAATTTATATATAGGTAAATATAATTAATTATATTTAAATTTTTAAATACTTTTTTACTCAACCAGTTAATCCTTGATTAATCACCCCATACCGTATACTTCTTAGTTGGTGACCACACCGATTGCCGATTTCAGCAGCCTTGATTTATGCTTAGCCATGTCATGTTTAATGCTATTTTGCCCTATACCGACTTCATTTTAAAATACTAGTGAAATGAAAATTACACACTAATGAGGAGAAACATCACATTATTGCAACTGAATACAAAGTAAGATAAGCTGAAGTTGGACAATTGGCAAAAAAGGATATGTAAAATGGTTTCCATATTTCCATCAAAAAATAAAGTGGTATCGATATTTAAAATCTTCATTTCTTGTCAATCCATAATTTAGAATCACCTTGATCCGAATTAGTGGAAGCTTGAGCTCTGACTTGCTCACAGGCATCTTGCTACTTTTGTCTATCAATTCCCTAACCTGGATAATTGGTAGTATTAAGCATCGAACGCACAACCAATACCTTTTCTGAAATCCATGAGAAAAAAAACAAAGGAACATAGAAAGCAGCATTGACAGACCAATGAAAAATTAACTTACAACTTTATCCAGGTGGTCAAGAACAGATGCTTGATCGTTGGAGTCAATATCAGCAATATCCTTCAGCACAACCTGCATGTTAACAATGCCTTCTAAAATTTCCCATAAAAGGAAATTTCCAAAAAAAATGCAATTGGTTCATACCTCAGCATATTCAAAAGGTCTAACAGACTTCAAGGGTATTTTAGTCGACCGATATTGAGTCCCCTATGAACCAAAAATTAAAGAAAAAAACATTATCGCCAAGATTTTCTAGAATAAAATAACTCACATATAAGTTTCCTTTTTATATCTCTAGTTCAAGGCACAAAAGCACCAACTGAAGTGAAGTTGATTCATTGCTGCTCAGTTTAGTTACACATGATAGCAATGCAAATAAGAGAAAAGTCATCATCCGATTGCAAAATGGAGCATTTACTTGAATGATTAGCCCACATCTCCCTGCATGGTAACCAACTCTTTATTTTCAATCAACTAATGAACTTTTATTTTGTAACAACCCCCAATCCTCAGCAATGCTTTTACCTAAGAGCAATTTAAAACGACACCACAGAAGCTGTGATAAGACCTTGCAGGATAGCAAAAATCTCAGCTATCTCAACACTCAGACATTTGTATCTAAATGAGGCTCGAGTGATAACTTCCACTTACCTACCCTAGCTCCAACTTAACAAATACATGTGTTCCTATTTGTATTATTAGAGAACATAGAAAACTGGTTGCTTCAGTGCTTCTCTCGCACAATGGAAAAGAGAGAGGAAAAGAAAATGAGGTGGATGGTCACTTTGATTTATTTTGGTGTCTTTTGCAGGACAGGGCAACACAGAGTAGGCGATTGTTTGGGGACTACAAAAACCAATCTTTTCACATAATATAGTGGGTTAGCTCCTCTACAAAGAAATATATAGTGGGTTAGCTATATGGAAGATGCATAAATATGAAAGAGAGAAGGGAAGAAGAAACATAAGTGGGTAAGAGCTGAGAGTGCAAGAAAACAAAGACAACAAAGAAATGGGGAAAGAGGAATATGCAAAAATGAGTTTGACATTTGCATATGCCCACCGGATAGGAAAAACATGCCCAAAGGCAATTCATCTCAAGTAGGACCAAACAAGAACCTGAAACAACATCTACGGAAGTTATGGACAGAAAGTGGATATGGTAAGGGCTTTGTATGAAACAGAAAAAGAAAAGAAAAGTAGAAAGGTTAACTTTTCCAGTTTTTTGGATACAGGTATGGTTTGAACCCTAATCTAAAAACTGGGAGGCCAATTTCTCAACCACGGAATAATTTGAACAGGTTTGCAAGTGTTAAGCTGGATCAAACCTAGGTGTAGAAACAGGTCCAGCATGCCAAGCATGTGTAGGCAACTCTTATTTCATAGGTTAATGGCTAACATGACAAATTTCACTTAAGGTAAAATAAAGCCTCTCGATAAGTTGTCTCTTTCTTTGACGAAATAAAGCAGCATAATCTTGGTTAATCTATAATAAAATTGGAAAACCTTGATCTCCAGAAGCAACACATGCTTAGGTTTTGCCTCCCCATCAATCAAAGATGTAGCAACAGAGGATCCAGGCTGACTTATGTGGAAACCCATCCCTGGAACTTCCTGAGAATATAGTTAGCATTCAACAGGAAAGTATATGTACAAAGAGAAAGGAGAAAAGCTTCAACAATATGATACCACAGGATCAATAAGGCACTCATGCTCATGCCCCCAGATTATGAAATCCAAAAATCGTGGCAAGAAATGCTCATTTATTGCATTCTTGGGGTTCGTCTTTACTCTTCAAAAGAAAACAATTACAAGATTATGTAGAAAATAAACAATATATAGGTTGAAATGACTTCAGGTATCAACAACCAGTTCAAATCAATTTGGCAAACACCCTAATAAAAAGGAACCTGTTTTGGTGAAGCACCAAGACATTGAACCAATCTGAAACTTGACATTCTTCCTGGGATTCGGGCCTCATCCATTGTATTGCATGTGGTGTCTAGCAAGAGTAAACAATGAGACAAGTGCAGCAGAAGTTGTCGCCAAAGTGATGTGTAAATAGTAATTTTAATTCTTTCAAAAAAAAGCATTATAGAATACCTGAAACATTCTATTGAGCCTTTCATCCCTGATATTACCAAGGCCATATAAAGCCACTGAAGTTGTACCCTGGAGAAATAAGTTTTTCAGCTACTAAACAAAAAAAACAACCTTTATTCAAAAATGCAAAAGGCAAACCTTCCTAATAAGTATGGGATTAATAGTTATCTGACCAACTCCAGATCCTCCAAGAACCATTTTTCCAAAATAGTTCACAAGATTGCATGCTGAGAGAATATCAATGGCAGAAAGGTTATCCTGCGGTGATTTAGAATTGTATGTTCAAGCCAAAGTTGAGCATCAAGTTAGCTGCTTGAAGAACAAATAAAAGACAATATTGCATAAATATCAATTTGTTAAAAATTGTCCAAAAAAGTGGTAAAAAGGTACAGCATGTATCAGTAGCATTTAGCTTTGCCTATGAATAGTTGAATACATCCTAGAATAACTGCTAAGACATGGATTTGTTGTAAGGCTGCTATGTCTAACCATGAAAGATTGAGGATGGCGAGAAATGTTGTAGGAGTCTGTTAAAGTAGAGATGTGTTTCTTGTATATGATCTAGGTGGTACATTGTCATGTAGGTTTAGTAGTAGGAGGAAATACTATGTTACAAATCCATGGTAAAAATCTAACAAATAAGGCGACATGGCTCCCAGGAGAACATGAAAAAAGCCTTTATTTCCTCTTTATTTATAACTATTTCCGGTTGTGCTAACTGCTAAGTAGTTTTAGGCCTCCTCCCACATAGACCATAGAGAAGCTTTGGCCAAGTTTCAGACATTCCCACAAACCTTTTCAACAGAGGATGATGACGACATGGTATCACAGAGACAACTTAAAGCCTTCACCAAGTGCCACAGAGGAATCCATCACCAACAAGAAGCTCAACCTTCTCATGCAGCTTCTCTAGAATATGCAAGCCATCATGGGTTGAAATTGTGAACTCATATTTGAAAGGAGATCAAGATTAAGATGAAAGAAAAGGGTCTGATAACCCTCCAGGTATGATGTGCAATAGCACCTCTGCCCCCTCCCAAGTCAGTCAAGGTGTCCTTCCCAACTTATAACCTTTTGCAGGATCCTACACATTTCAACGTACAAAATCCTAAAACCAGTGTAATTAGTGCTGGGGCATCCAACTAAAAATGAATATGCTTAAGTAGAGAAGACCATTAATTATTATAAACCACTTCTTCGTTTCCACATTTATAGATGTCAGAGTATTCAATAAATATATCCCCAGACATTCTTTGAGTCCTACATGTGGACAATTTATGCATAACATCAAGGTCAAAGCTCAGTAGTTAGACAAATCTGGCTTTAATTCCATGTGGCAGCATTCAACTCAAAACCAAATGCTAGAGTGGAAAAGCCCAACAATGGCAACAAACAACTTCAGTTTCCACATCTTAAATCTGAGACTACAATATCAATTGAGAGGGATGATAGGATCCACCCTGTTGGCTTGCAGCCCAATGAAGGGCACCGTGTGGTGGCTCCCGTGGGAATGACAAAGGAGACAAGTGTGTACATGGAAGAGTTCAAGAACAAGCTGCATGCTCATTTACAATGATCAACCTATAGCATCAGCAATATAGGATCTTTTATTCTGTTTGAAGGTTTAAAGCGTTGCTCAGAGTCCCTACCTTGGGAAAGCAAAGAATGTGAATGCTACACATTTGCTTGGTCTCAAAAAGCAAGGGTCACCTGGATGTTAGTGCTAACCTAATTAACAATAGTACTAAACAATCAAGATCTTGAGAAAATACCATTTAAACATTGATGTCTTCTTTATATAAAGCAAATAAACTTAGATTCTTGAACGTTACATGTCACATTTGAATCAACCGAAACCAAGGATTCCATTTTTTGCGGAAAAAACCTGTATCAATAATTATGGTCTACATATTAAATGCATAAAATTCAGCAGATAAGAAAATTTAACTTCACAATATCTACACTGATTCACAGAGGAACCAAACTGCAAGGGTGTTGGAACCCTCATGATTTGTGCAGTGAGTTTATATGTGTGTATAGACATACATGTGCGTGTGTATAATGATACCTTCATATTGATGCATGTATGGATGTATGTGCATGCATGTTGTGCATGTGCACGTGTACCCTCCCGCACATGTGCATGCACTCATGTATTGATGTGTGTGTGTTGGTGGTGTATGTGTGTGTGCTATGCATGTTTGTATCAGTGTGGGTATGCATGTGTGTGGTAACATGAGAACTATCATGAGTCCTTCAACACCTTCAGCATGTATTTACATAACACATCCTAGGTTGCAGGTGGACTGGTAATATCTCTAACCAAAATCTGCCAAGGACCCCATGTTCTGATCATAAGCCAACAGCATGAGCAATTACTCCTTGGCAACCTCCTCTAAGTCCTTTTTGGTTTGGTTTTTTTCTATAAGACCTGCCATGTTGTATTGTTGCGAGTGTTGAGCCATCAATTACTAGCATGTGCAAAAGATGGCGGTGGAAGAAATGAAAATGTTAAACTGGATGTGTGGCCACACAAGAAACGATTGTATTCCTAATGAAATTATCCAAGAAAAAGTTAGCATGACACCAATAGAGGATGAAATGAGAGACGCATAAAGTAATTTAGACATTTGCAAAGAAAGTCAAGAATTGTCACAGTTAGGAGATGTGAGGAGTTAGATGTTGTACCTCCTAGTATAGGCCGAGGAAAGACAAAGAAATATCGGAAGGAAGCCATTAAGAATGATCTCAATTACTTTAGTTTAAGCAAAGAACCAGCTCAAAATATATTTAAATGGAGGCAAAGAATCCATATCATTGACCCCACTTAATGTGGGAAAAGGCTTTGTTGTTATTATTGTTGTTGAATTATAGGGATGTGCTAGATATTTATTTATTTCTTATGGTATATTTATATAATTTGCCCAATCCTCTTTTATATAAAAGGAGGGGCTAGGGTTTCTTTTGAAATTAATGCATATCATTTAGTTCCACATGATATCAAAGCAACGATCCTAAGCAGATGCTCCGATATCCCAATGAAAATCCACCCATAAGATGATCGAATCACCAACTCGAAAGTGATTCGATGGAGGAAGGACTCCATCGTGCCACCACCGCACCGACAGCGACAATAGCACCGTATGAGACAGCAGTGACGTTGCAACCATCGCCGAATAGATCGGCAGTGGCGGCTGTGCCCCCGCTGGTCAACCCAGCAGGCCCAACGCCGCCACTGCAGGGTTAGCAGCACCTACAGGAACCACTATAAGGGGTGGTTGTCAATCTCCTGAGGCTGGAATTTTTGTTTGAGTGATGAATCTCCTCTTACGCTTGGTTTGGTTGGCGATGAGGCTTTTCTTGCCTATGGTAGAGAGGTTTGATCCAAGAAGAAGGTCAACCTCAGTTTCTACTGGGCTTGCGCATGCAACACAAGAAGTTATGGAGACGAAGAGGGTTAGGAGCGCATAGATGATCAACTCTAGCACCTTTATTCATCTCACAGGAGACAGAGGTCGATTGATGAACCCTACAGTTCCACAGGGGATCAAAGATGAGAGGGTGGTCAATGGGGCTACTTCTCCAATCACTGCGATTGGGCATGTAGATGCGACTCCAAAGATGAAGATTGAGAACGTATACTACGCTCCCGAGTTTCCTATGAATCTCTTATCTGTGAGCCATATTTGCAAGGATCTTGGATGTATGGTCGTATTTGATGAGAAGCACTGCTACTTCCAAGACTGTCAAACAGGGGAGATTGTAAAAGGAGGCATAAAGTGAGAAGGGTTGTACTATCTTGACACGCCCACCTTGTTTGCTGAAGCGGTCTCCATCAGTCGCAATCCAATATTGTGGCACAGGAGGCTTGGGCACCCCTCAGTGAGGAAGATGCGATAGATGTACCTAGAGTTGTCAAATTCTCTGACTATAGAGTACGAGGACTGTCAGCTAGGTAAACATCACAGGAGCAGTTATCCTCAAAGAGATGATGGAGTCAGTACAGTACCTTTTGCCCTGATACATTGTAATGTTTGGGGGCCATCCAAGTTGCCACTCCAAGCAGGCATAGATACTTTGCAGTATTCATGGATGACCAGTCGCCTTACCTAGGTCTTTCTGATGAAGGCCCACAGCAAGATTCCCTCTATTATGCAGCAGTTTCTTTCTGAGGTGCAGACCATGCATAGTAATGATAATGCACTCAAGTTTATGCACAAAGATTTACATGAGGTATTCCGCTCCAGGGGGATCATTCACTAGACTTCACGTACTCATACTTCCCATCAAAATAGGATTGCTAAGCGCAAGTTGAGACATCTCCTTAATATTGCTAGGACCTTAATGTCTCATATAAAGGTTTCTACGTAATTTTTGGGTGATGCCATACTCACGGCAGCATATTTCATCAATCGGGTACCCTCATTTGTGCTTCATGGTTAAATTCCATATCAGATTATATACCCAGGATGTAACAAGTCGTTTCCTTTACCTTTGAAAGTGTTTGGGTGCATATGCTTTATGCAAAATCATGGCAAGACAAGTTTGCTCCTCGTGTAACGATGTGTCTTCCTTGGCTACTCCAAGACACAGAAAGGCCATACATGCTATGATCTAGTCCATACAAGATGTGTTGTTACCGTCGATGTGACCTTTAAGAAGATTCCCTATTTCTATAGAGGTTGTCATACAAGAGACACAGATATATCACAGGAGACTGCAGTTATATAGTTCCCAAGGATATGAGCTTGTACAGCATCCTTCCTCTTCAGACACGAGTAAGTCAGATAGAGATGAGGAGTCTGTGCAGAGGAGATATACTACTGTATGTACTCTTCATCCCATGTCCTAATACATTGTGATTTCCCATCTGGAGGAGAGAGACAGACAATTTGCCTTAACTATTACCAATGCTATTGTCCCCAGAGATCTTGTCCAGGCCTCAAAGGATCCCAGGTGGAGAGCTGCTATGGATGAGAAGATGCAAGCATTACAGTCTAGAAAGACATGGGACCTTATGCCATGTCCTAGGGGTGCTACAGTTGTTAACTGCCAATGGGTGCATACCATAGAGTACAGATATGATGGGACAGTTGATAGATATAAGGCTAGACTTGTTGCCAAGGGATTCACCAAAACATATGGAGTGGATTACCTTGAAACTTTTTCACATGTTGCTTGCATTACCTCCATCAGGATTATTCTTTCTATGGCAATGATCCAGAAGTGACCCTTATACCAGTTTGATATTAAAAATACTTTCTTATATGGGGATCTAGCTGAAGAGTTACACATAAGAAAACCACCAGGATATGATGTTCAAGGGGAGCTTATATGTCGCTTACAGAAGGCTATTTATGGCCTGAAACAAAGTCCACAATCTTGATTTAAGAGGCTCAATTCAAAGATCAGGAAGATAGGGTTTCAATGGTCTACTACTGACTATTCTATTTTTATCAGGAGGACAAAGTATGGTGGTACCTGGAGAACTATTATTTTGGCAATCTATGTTGATGACATGATCCTGACTAGCGATGATGCAAATGGGATAATGCAGACAAAGGCATTTCTACAGTCTACCTTTGGTACTTCTTGAGGATTGAACCAATCCACCAGGGCACCAACTTGTCTCTGTTACAGAGAGGGTATACTTTGCAGATTCTTGAGGAAGCTAGGTAACTTGGATCCAAGCCATCTGGGATACCAATAGAGCTACAGTCTGATCATACCACAAATGAGGTAGATCCTTTGTTTAAAAATGTTACTAGATACCGTAGTATTGTTGGTCGCTTGCTACATTTGACTATTACACAGCCTGATATCAATTTTGTTGTTAGTAGAGCTAGTCAATTTATGCAAAATCCACAATACAGTCATTAGCGAGAGGTGTGTCTCATTCTGAGATATCTAAAGGGCACCCAAGTAGAGATTTGTACTACAGAGACAGTGGATCTCTTGATCTTCTAGCATATTCAGATGTTGACCATGCAGGATCTATAGAAGACAAACAATCTACTGCAGGTTTTGTTGTCTATCTGGGAGGTAATTTAGTTTCTTGGAGGAACAAGAATGTAGGAGCTCTCTCCAGTGTAGAAGCAAAGTACAGATCTATGGCCCAGATCTATGGCCCAGGCAGCTTGTGAGATTATGTTAATGATTACTTTTCTACAAGACTTAAGGATAAAGGTTGACATGCCTATCCCACTTTACTATGACAATAAGTCAGCTACCTACATTGCATCGAATGTAATCTTCCATGAGAGGACCAAACATATTGAGGTTGACTATCACTTTATACGAGATACAATTTTAGAAGGAAAGATCGGTACCCCTTACATATCCTCCAAACTTCAATTAGCAGAAATTCTCACTAAGTCATTGAAGAAGAAGCACCATGATTTCCTATATAGTAAGTTGAACCTCATAGACATATACACCCCAGTTTAAGAGATAGTATTGAGTTATACGGATGTGCTTAATATTTATTTATGTAATTTGCCTAATCATCTTTTATATAAAAGGAGGGGCTAGGGTTTCTTTTGAGATTAATGCATATCATTTAATTCCATAGTTTCTATTGCCTTTTATTGGGTGTGCGTCCCTCTCCATTTTACAGGTGGATGGTGACAATCCCAAGCAAAGTGTCAGCAAGCCAAGCAATATGTGACATACTTGTGCAGCTGTGCTAATCTGGCAAGCCCATCAATAAAGATGATGTACTACTTTTCTTTCACCCACACATCCGCTTGACGGTAAGGTTGTATCTTTTTTTTTTCCTTTTTGAAAAGTGCAAACCAGTCATCTTCGATAGCTCTTGTTCTTACACCACTTCTTCTCATACCTGCTCTCTAATTGAATCTTCCATAGCCTGTTCTGCAACCATTGCTAAAAATATTTATTAACCTGGGCCTTTCTTAAAATTACAGTACAGACCTCTTTTTTTGTGTGTGTAGACAAAATCCAATATAAGATAGAGAAGGATAAAGGACTTTTATATAATTTTCTGTGATTGAGAAGCTCTTATAACGGCCAGAAACTAGCAACAAAGCAAAGTCAGGTAACAAGACAAAGTGACAGGCAGTGATATCTTGTTAACTCTCCTCATTGGTACTTGCATACCATTCCAATTTGGAGCTAAAGAACTGTTCTTGGACAAAAGCGGCTGTCACCCTGACTGAAAAGAATTTCAATAAATAACTACAAGGCAACCCAACAATTAAAAGGAATGATTGTTTCCACAAATAAAGGATACAAAAGTACTTGTATAGGTTATCGCAAGATTCGCAACTGTCAAGGACACATCTTAAGTTAGACATTAGAATTTGAATGCAGATGCTACTTAGAAAACCAAGAAAAGCTACTTAGAAAAGCCTTTTAAACTACAAGTTGTGACTACAGTGTTAATTGAATCATGAAGCAGAAAAATACACTATACAGACCACGAGGTTATAAATCAAAAACAAGGCATGAAAACCATTTCAAAACAAAGAGGCATGAAAATGGAAACAGATGAGAGACTTTGCAAAAGCTTTTAAACAAAAGCTTCTCCTTACCACTCCTGCAGGATCATCGTGGTTGCCATGTATACTAAATACAGGTAAGCCAACATTAAAATGAGGATCCTCATAGTTTACATGCCCAAACCTGAAAGGACAGCACAAGGACATAAACTTTATGCAGGACATGAGTTCATAGTCACCACAGAGCAACTCCTTGATTAGCATAAGCAAGCACCAGTGATATCAGGAATAATATCAAATAATGAACACATTTCCCTCACAGAGTGTACAAAAAAACAGCTTCTTGCGGAAAATTCAAGATAAGCCTTATCTGACGATTTCCCTTTTAAAAAGAAAAAAGAAAAAAGCTAAGCCCACTTAGTGTGGGAAAAGGCTTTGTTGTTGAAAATGAAACGAAAAATGGTCATGGCAACATACCCTCAAAGCAAAACAGTCAATCAACATGACTGAAACCAGCAATATTGCTCTGATGAGTAAAAAATAAAACAGGTAGAAGATCGAATTATCTCTTTAAAAAAAAAAAAGCGAGGAGTAACTATGCAGGAAAAAAATATATAATAATTTGCAAAGCCTTCCTAGTGGGAAGCTTGCAATCAAATTGGTGGCAACAAAAGATATGAAGTTATAACAACAAAATGATAAGTATAATTGAAAATGCTGCTTATCAAGGGGAAGGTTTGATTCAACAATGCAATCTTAAATCTAATGCCCCTGAAAATGAGCACAAGCATGTGAGAAGACAAAACAAGAGTGACGCATTTGAGGTGCCTTGCACACTTGGAGAGAAGGACAAATGAGATGCTGACGAAAGTATGAGAAGATATATGTGAGTCTCTGCCTAGGGACCAGACCGAGAAATACAGAAACCATTAAGCATGATATCGCTTATTTGGAGTTTGGTAAAACCTAGATATCACAATGATGGCAATGAGTTCATGTAACTGACATCACTGAGAATGAGAGAAGGTTAGGCTTTGGGTTGAGACCCCCAAAGTGATCCTAAACTCCTTTGCAAGCATGCAATTTGCTTCCATTCAGCATTCCTAGTATTAATTCAATAAATGTGAACACAGTCCAATAAAAAACTGTTCCACTGGTCTTCCAGCAAAAAAGGCAATCATAAGCATTAAAAGCAATTGCTAGTAGCCTGCATAATTCCAGCCTCCTAACTCTACTTCAACAGAAGTTTTATCCTCACCTTCCTTACTGAATTGACATATAAGGAACATTTTATTCCATTATCCATACATTCTTTCTACCTTACACCTCATCATACTTCCAGTTCAGGTTTCAATGGAAACTGCATAGATAAATAATCTCCAAAATTATAAAGGTTTTTGAAATAATCTATAATTTCTCTGGAAATTATCTTGATGGAATATATATCTCACATTCATCTCACCAATTTTCTCTTCAATCTAACAAAGGCTAACCTGATTTGATTTCATCGTCATCCATCTAAAATAGGAAAAAATTGCCAAGCTTATGCACCGTAGATAATGGATTTGCTTACAGGAAGAGGCATCTAATGGGCACCATAAGGTAAAATTGCAATAATCTCAATGAATGAATGGGAAAGGGAGGAATGCAATTATGAAGGTAACCAACCGTTGCCATAATACACTCGCATGTATTCATATCTGCTTCCAGAGAGAAAAGCCACTAATTTCCTGAAAATTTTATATCATGATCACTTTTCTCATAAAATTCCCTCAAGACAAAATCAATACCCAATGGGAGAGAGGGAAAAATGTGCATGAGAGAGCAACTGGGAAATAGCAAAGAGAGTTGCGGACGGAGGGGAGCAACAGAGAGAGGGTGGAGAGTGAAAGGGGGAGCAGTGGAGAGAGGAGTGGAGAACGAAGAGGGGGAGCAGCAAAGAGAGAGAAGATGCAAGTGGAGAATTGTCATGATGGGAAGGAGGGCCCTACCAAGCTTGAGGAAGATGACTCGAACAAAGGTTAGGTGAGGATGTCTCGCCATAGACGGCGTAGTGGGGTTTCCGCATAGGAGGCAACAATACGAAAGAGGACAAGGGTTCCTTGTTTTCATTGCTCTAGCCTAGGGCACATGGCCCATGGCTGTCAAGAGTCTCGAGACACAATGGTTTGTCTCACATGCCACAAGGTGGGTCATCGATGTGTTTCATGCTCACAACTGCACAGATCTCAACAAAGCTCGTAAACACATGATCAATGCAGGTCTCATCCCCTTCCTATCCAAAGGTGGCTGCACTATGGTAGGGCATTGGGTCAAACTCATGTGGTTCAAGGTGGGCCCAGGCCAAGACCAAAATTTTTTCTTCTTTCAGGCCCAAGCCTAAGCTTGACACAATTTTTTAGCCGAACTTGGGTCAGGTCGACCTAAGCTTTGGCATATTATTGACTTCGAACATGTTCAATTTTATGGTTTTTAAAATAAAAAAACCACCCTTTTAGTAGTACACTTACAAATAATATGAAATCATATGATCTTCAAGACTAAATGATATATGTTCAATGTGTGACAAAAAAAGGTATGATTGTGTAAAGGTTTGTGTATGTAGCCGACAAATAAGGAATGAGGAGCATGATAGAGAAAAGTTGGGTTGGAGAGGTAAAGGTTATTCTAGGCCATTAGGTTTGGATATCCATTAAATCTAAGGATTTAAATTATGGTGCATATAAAATATATATGTAATATATAAATAAAATTTCAAGCTAAATTTTTGGGTAAGACTTTCAGGTCTAACAATGGGCTGGTCTTTTGGCCTTTCAGGTTTGGGCTCACCTCCACCTAAACCCTACCCAAATAATTGTTTGGGCTTAAATATAAGTCCAAGCCTAACCCCAACTAATCTTGGGCTCAGGTTGGGTTGAGCTATTTTCGTCAAACTTTGGTTTGGGGTAGGCTAGCCCAGCCTAATGCCTTGCACTAGGTTGCACCATGGTTTCCCTCCTTAAAGACAGCAGGGGTTGCTCTACACCAAGGTTCGAAATGCCGATTTCAATGCCGTGCCGATAAATTCCAAGTGTGTATTTCGTGGGCATGCCGAGGGCATGCCGTGGAAATGCCCGTTTTTCGATGGGCATGCCGATGAGCATGCCGAGGGCATACTGTGGGCATGCCGATGGCATGCCAACAAAAATAGCAAAAGTAATTAAAAAAACTAATAAAAACCACGACATGGGCAACAATTTCGCCAGCATACCGACCATGCCGACGGCATGCCGACCGTGCCGAGGGCATGCCGACGAAATCCCTGTAAATCGACGTTTTCTTCATGTCGGCACGACCGTTGCTCAGAAATGGCCTTGCCGTCGGCATTTAAATCAATGCTCTACACACTGATCTAATTAGCAATGTGGTGGAGGGGCAACCATCCTTGGTGGCAATCAGAGCGACGGTGAAAAAGATGAAGATTCATTCAGGTTTCAAGTTTGCAACCGTTGATCGGAAGAAACTCTTGTTACTTGGTTGCAGAATGTTGGAGATTGAGTCCCACTACTCTCAAACATTATAGGTGGATGTGGTAAGGTCAGTTGAAGGCGTCTAGCAATGTCTAATGGTGCTTTAGAGAGGTTCTCGCCAAAATCATTAACCAAGGTTTTTCTTGCCAACAATCCTGTCCACCTACACTCTATGAAGGTCTTAAGGCAATTGTTGGTGGGTTTACAAGCTAGGGAATATCATCATATTAGAGTTGATGTTGAAGACTTGCAGCGGGTCAAGGTCCTCCTTCGAGTGGGCAAAATAGATGACATCCCAACAAGGTTGTGTTGCATGTTGACAATTCCTCTTAGGGTGTCACTCTTTAGCCATTGATTGTGGAGTCGGGAAGAAAGACCTTTGCCCTAGTTGTCGCTTCTCCAGCATTGACAAGACCTCCAACAATTGTGCAACGCATTAGGACACTGAAAATGAAGTGGCCCAGGAATTGCAATAGGCACTCTAATTCCTCAAGGGAGCTCCCACTGTTGCAATGCATGTTCTGAACCTCATTTGCATTGAGTGACTTAATCGATACCAAGATCTACAAACAAGGATTTGGCATGTGAGTTTATCAAGGAGCCCCCCAAGTCTTATGATGCGAACAGCACATATACCTCAAGACTTCTCACAACCAATGCTTCTTGCCCTTTACAAGTGCAGTCTAGAACCATCTTAGGATCATCGTTGGTATATCCCTTTCTTTTCCTTCTTAGGCAAGAATCATTTCTTATGGGTCTTAACTTGGTCTAAGGTATTTGTCCTTCTCCTTCCATTGGGATTCTCACAGGAGATGTTTTGGAGGATCACTCTTGACCACTGTTTAGGCCATTTAACCCTTGCATCACATAGACAACCACCCTTGGGACACTCTATAATAGGAGGCAGCATCTTCCCTAAAAGGTGAATTTGGTGTGATGATCAAGGTTGATCCCATATTAACAATGGTGTAGTCCTCCACTGCAGAGGGTGCTGCTGCAACGTTGGCAATGGAGGCATCAAAGGCATTCAAGGCAAGGGTTCATTCCCAAAGTAACATTCCTCCTCCTTTGGAGAACTGTGATATCCAGCAAATCCTTGGTGATAGACCCCAATCAGATGTTGCATGCAACAAACAGCACATCTCCAACAAGATGACGCATATTACACAGGTTGACCAAAGGTTGTTGTAGTGCTGGGAGAACAAAATCAATCACTTAGATGAAGTTCCCAACGTGGAATGTTTGTGGACTAAGGGCCTTGAGACATCAGGAGCCCTTGGCCATTATTTATTCAAATGGGGTGTGGATTTAGCTATACTGCAAGGGACCAATTGGAGTCTTATGATCAAAGAACTTGGAACCATTTAGAAAGACCAAGTTAGACCAATTTGCTATTATCGATTCTTAGGGTCAATCATGGGACTTTATTATTTAGCAAGACAACTTCGTTGATCGGCAAGGCATTTGGCAAGGACGATACATGATAACAGTTTTGGAAAAGCAACAAAGGGATGACTTGCTCTTTTAGGGTGGTCGACGTCTATGGGCCTGCAACACCAGAATTTAGACATGAGCTCGAAGAGTATTTGAGTTCAATAGCAAACCTTGCTGCAGGGATCTCCCTTTCTCGTGGGAGAGGACTGTGTTATTCTATGGGCAAAAGATAGGCCCGAGGATGGAGTTGAGGAGGGGAGGGGAGGCAGGATGTTGGTTCCTCTGAGTTTCTAGAGATTCACTCTAAGTTAAATTTGCAAGAGATTAACCCCACAAACTATTCTTACACTTAGAGAAGCATGGCCATAGTGACTTCCAAGTCAAAGATAGATTTCTTGCTTCTGCCATAGATTTCTTGCATCTTTCAATTTCATTGAGACTTTTCCTTTGTGCAAGTGAGGCAACGCCAAGAACATTTTCATATCACACCCCTTTAATTTGGAAGTGAAATAAACTTAAACCATCCACTTATTTCAAATTTGACAAGGCATGGTTGCTCGAAGAGGAGTCCAAGAACATGATTAAGACTTGGTGAAGAGATCCTCCCACTCTGCCCACTACCATGACTACAGTGGCAAAAAGATTGCAAGCTTTGAGATAGTATCTCTTATCATACAAAAAAGCTGTTAGGGAGGAGCATAAAAGGAAGAAAATTGATCCCTTACAAAAATTATGGAGCTAGACGAATAGAATACCAAAGATCTCTATTGTAATCATCTTAATTTCTCATAAAGATAGTACCACATGGGACATTAGAGAGAGATTCAAGTGGCATAAAACAACGGAGGCATGCTACCAGTTAACACGAGCTTAAGCATTTTCAGCTAGTTGATGGCAAATCCTTTAAGGCCTATGGCTCAATGATGTTAACTAGGTCGTAGCTAGGTAATGTAACCAGGTTGGAACCTCGAGGTGTCACAAAATGGTATCAGAGCATAACTTCCCTCTAGTAGGAAGAAAAGGTTACCCAAGAGGTGAAACCACCACTAGCAAAAAGGCTAATAAGAAAGGGCTACACTTCAAGTGAAAGCTCCACTACTACTACAAGAGGGAAACCTGGGCTAGTGGCAACAACGACATTGGCATCCTAAAGTGGGGAAGAATGTTAGCACCTCAATGTGCTCTCCAAAAGATACTACCAACTACCAAATGGAAAACTTTCAAGAGTTTCCAGTGGTATACAAGGGTGGAAACATACTACTATTTTTAAAAAGAGAGAGAGAGAAAGGGTGGTTATCCGATTGATAACCACCCAAATTTTATTAACCAAGAAAAAAAGTACAATCGTAACCAGGTTACATAGAGGTTTCCCAGAAATGCTACTAGTTAACAAAAGCTTAAGCATTTTCAATCGATTGGTGATAGATCCTTTAGAGTCTGTGGCTCAATGATGTTAACTAGATAGCTGCTAAATGACGTGATCAGGTTGGACCCCAAGGCATAACATCTATCAAAAGACCAAATCTAGGAAAGGAAGGGGGTCCAGTGTATTCTTGATTTGGAAGACAAGGAGGAAGAAGTGGAATGGCAATAGTGATCATGACACACTTGACTAGAAAAGGGGGACGTAAATACAAAATTCTTTCATCTGGTGGCAAATAGGAGGAGAAGAAGAAACACTATAAAGAGAGTCCAAGTCAATGAGAGGATTTCACCAGACACGAAATATGTGGCAAAGTACTTTAGAGCCTTCACAAGGTGTATTCCCCATCATCACTGGAGATAGATTTGATGCGATGCTTCCCCATTGTCAAGGGAGCAAGCAAATTCCTTAAGCCTTTTAGTGAATTAAAGATTAAACAAGCTCTTGCAAGGTTAAATGGTAAAGGTGTGCCAAGTCCATATGGTTTTCCTATTCTATTTTTCTAGGAATATTATATGTTGGGTCAGGATCTCCTTATGGATCTTGATGCATTCGGAGGAGCTGTAAAGGGAATAGAGGATTTGAGAGATTGAATAGATCTCTCATTTTCTTGCTACCAAGAAAGGAGAGGAATGAGTTGAGGACTATGATCCTATTTCTCTATCCAATGCAACCTACTTGGTCATTGCCAAAGTCTTGGAGAATTGTCTATAGAACGTAGTTGCAGATTTTATCAAGCAGGAGCAATCCATTTTCATCCCAGGCCCTCATCTTGTGGATAGTATTATCATTTGCGATAAAATCATGGCACATTGGAACAGCAGGAGAAAGGCTCTTTATGGAAGATGGATTTCTCAAAAGCATATGATTCTTCATATTGGGCCTTCCTGTGGGTTTCCTTGATTAGAAGGGGTTTTCTTCAAGAGTGGATTTTATGGATGCATTCAAACAAATTCTTTTCAGGTTCTAATTAATGAAAAACCTGAAGGGGGACAAATGCAGCCTCCGCCTAGTGTAAGACAAGTTTGCCCACTTGCTCCATTACCATTTGTCTTGGCAGTAGATGCCTTGATCGTGTGTAACTTTTTAGCATGTGACAGAGGTTTTCTAAGAGGCTTCAGTCTAGGTAATAACATTAATTTGATACCCGTCCTACAATATATAGAGGATACCATCTTTCTTCATGAAAGGGGGTGAAGATGAGGCAGAAAACACCTATATCCTTTTAGAGATCCGTGGGGGCTTTTAGCCTTGCAAGTGAACAAAGATCAAGTACTCTTATGTGCCTTTCAGAATGGACATGTTGATGGCAGAAAATTGTGCGGCATTGCTTCATATTGCTCTGTGCACTCTTCCTGTGCAGTATTTGGGCCTACCACTCACAGATAAGGACTTGAAGGTGGCAGATTGGACTCACTTCTATAATGCATGCATGGCAAATCGGACAGGTGGAAATCACAACTATCATCGAAAGGTGGCCAATTTGTGTTCCTAAAGTTTGTCGTCTCCACTATCCCCATTTTTTTTCCTCCCATGTTTTCAGATGCAGTAGAAAGTAAACGATACTATTGATGCTATGAGATGCAAGTTCCTCTGGGAAGGGACTAGTGAGACATGGGTGGTATGGCTATGGTTGCTTGGGATGAAGTGGGCTTACCTCTGGAGGTAGGAGGCGTGGGTATCTTGGATCTCAAGATCATGAATCAAGCTTTGTTAGGAACGTGGGTTGCACGGGTTATGGGTGACAGCCATGACCTTTTTGCCAAAGTGATAGAGACTCGCTATGGTAGAGAAATGGGTTGGGTGGATAGAATGCTCTCCAAAAGAAGTGAATCCATTTTTTGGAAGGGGCTGAGGAGAGTAATGCAGGAGGTAATGCCTTTTTTCTATGCTGAGTTAGGTGAGGGGAATGATTTTAACTTTTGGTTGGATGACTGGACTAGGCATGGTCCACTTGCTAATCAGTAATCACTATCCCTATTTGTTTGAATTATCTCCTGATCGCTTAACTTTGGTGCCTGATTGTTGGGAGTGGAGCAATTCTGCTTGGATCCCTGAGTTTAGTGGTTATCTTTCAAACAAACGGTTAGATGATTTTCTTGCCATGCAGGGCAATATTTTGAAGTGGAGGCCCACGTTAGGTGTCACCAATTGTTGGTATTGGGAAGGTGGATCTTATACAGTAAAGGCTGCTCACAAGTCCCTGTCTTGAATCCCAAAAATTTTCATTCTAATTTTTTTAGAGAAATTTTCATTATAATTTTATTAAGGATTGTTGACTGATTTGGAAATTCAAGATGCCCCTAAAGGTCAAGTTCCTTGCATGGTTGCCAAGGAGGAGGAGGAAGAGTCTGATGACCAAGGTCTACCGCTTAAAGATTGCACCCCAAGCAGATGCAATGTACACATTGGGTGCTTTATGCCTGAACTAAAGATCATGAGCACCTTTTCTTCGACTGCCCTTTTTCAGAGAGTGTTTCGGAAAAGCTTTCCAGAAGCTGAGTGACAGCATCTTCATGTAGGCTTTCTGGTCTTCATTCGGAGCTTCAAAACAAAGAAAGAGCAGGCTGATCCTTCTGCGGTTTTACAGGCAATCTGGCTTCAAAGAAATGGCATCATTTTCAAGGGAGAATCCTTTTCTATTGATGGCATTTACTCTGATGTTCAGTGATTGCGGGTGTTTTGGCCTTCTATTTCTTGTCAACTACCCTGTTTTTTAATGAAGCTGGATAATCACTAGCCTTATGTGATCACATTTTTTCCTTGCGAAGGGAAAAAAGAAAACGCAAAACAATAGGAGAAGGGCCTTCTTATGTCTCAGTTAGCACTAGATTGGGCCACATCAGGCCAAGTCAAAAAAAAAAACGATGAGTGACCAGGTCGAAGCTTAAACTGCATCAAGCCAGTCCAATGGCTTATTTCCTAAGCCCAAGCCTGGTCCATGGGCAAGTTAGGCAAATGGAGGCTAGGTCCAAACAGGCAAACACAAGGCATAAACACATCAATAGTCATCTCAGAAACACCAACAAACAAAATTCCATTTAGAGAAAGAAAACTGGTTGGAAACAATGACAGCAGCAGAGGCTAATATTCACTGCGAAAAGGCACAGACATAGACAAAGAACCTCGATTTCACTTTCACTTGGAAATGAAGGTAGAGTTAATGCCTACCTTACAAGATTCTGTCATATGGCACCAAAATTCACAAGTAAAAAATGCAGCATTGAATCCTTGCCTCAAAAGCACAAGAAACACCATTTACAGTAATGCAAAAATCATCTAAAGTGAAGTAAACCTAAATGCATCCAAGTAATATCAATAAAAGAGGGTTAAGAGACTTGTCAGAAGGACAAGCCACATTCAACCAAAGCATGGGCATCACTTGGTATAGGCAAAGTGAGTGAAGATCAGTAGCAGCAGCAACATTCACGATGATAAAGCGTCATCACTTACAAACAAGCTGAATTCTCCCTTTTATGCTCATTGATTTGGAAGGGCATTGAATACAGAACATAAAGAAATAGCGGAATGAAAATACACAAAGAGGAAAGAATTCATAGTCAATAAGCATTCATCCTTACTCTGTATGACACTTCATTTCTCTTTATTTCTGTTAGTATTTCTTTAATATTAGATTCTCTAATATATTTGCTACACTATTTTCATTTCAATTTCATTATTTTCCTTTATCCTCTCTGCTTCTGTTAAACTCTTCTGACAGTTTTACAGCATACTATCGCTTACTGTTTCTTTTCAAGATTTAATTTTCCACTATCAAGAGGAAGATCACAATGTAAATTATAAAGATTACACCTGCAAACCAAAATCCTCTAAAGAATCCAGATGAATCTGGCATAGAATGTAAAATACAACAAAGAACATCATGTGGACTGTCAGCTTGTGCACAATGGCACCAACTGGCTTTTTTCTTCTATGCTTGATACAACTCCCACTTTTTTCAAATAAAAAAAAAAGGACAACTATCGGAGGTTGGTTGACATCCAGCACCTGTATTTATTTCCCAAATAAAGATTACAAAGGTTGTCGCCGGAATCTACATAAATACACTACCTTGGGTACAACGAATTCCTCCCATGGTGAACACCACCAAATTCATCTGCAACCACAAAGACCACAACACTGCACCCAACAACCATCACTGCCCTCATTTCCCCTTCTAAAAGTCTCACAGAAAAATCTGCAACAAATCATCTTTGAGAAATCACATCTAAAGAAAAGGTGTTCAGCATCCCCTTTGGCAAAATGACACAGTAGGCAAACATAACTCCCACAGCCAGATTCCATCTCCTGATCACCTCCATCACTATCATCAATGCTGCTCTTTCTGAAGAGAGATTCATTACATACAGAAGAGGTAATGGCCTGATGTAAGTTCTCGAGCAAAAAGAGCAGAAATAAATCACTCAACATAGGATTGCTTCCTTTGCACTGACGAGACATGTGCTCCTTTAGTTCTCAGCAATCATTTGAGCAATTTTGTTGCAAGAACCTGTCCAAATGATACCCAAAAGTTATAAATCAAGCACGCACAAAAGCTGGAGAGCATTTTCACTGCAGAAGCTGAATTTTAGTGGAACAGGATTGAGGTGGTTTACACTGGAATGACATCTCTCTGAGATTTTGGGTAGGGCTTTGCACGCAATCTTCAAGACAATCACAAAAAATAAGATATCTAGATCTCATGAAAGAATCGAGACAAAAAACAGGTGAAAACCTAATGACAAGCAAACCTCTAGACTCTTGTACAGACCCATAGAAAAATGAATGTGTAACAGCAAGTAGATCAGTTTCAAGCAGATTGTCCATGAAGTGAGAGACGCTGCCAACTGGAGACAGTTGTTAGTCAAGTATCTCTGTTTCAAGGAATTCTGATCTGATCCATAGCTTCCAATTTAACCAGAGATTAACCTCTGCAAGTTCGAGAAAAGATAATCTCCTCTCACCCATTTTGCAGATAATGTGGGAGGGCAGAATGGCAAGATTCATGCGAAAACAAATTAAAGAGACAACACAATGTAATTACTGGCACTCAATGGATCAAAACCAAGGTTGACATCATACAGTGCAAGAGTACCATAGATGAAAATTCTGCTTCTATAGGTGATAGGTGCGCATCTCTTCCATAATTCCGCAAAATCATGTGTAGGATCTATACAACTAGAAGACGGGCAACCCGAATATTTCTTCTAAAGAAAAGGGTGGCATCAGGGTTGTAGGACAAGGTGTGAATTTGATCTTCAAGGCAGAACATCACATCCAATTATTTAGAACAACAGATTATGCAGATTGGCTAAAGTCAATTGCCAACCGTGAATCTAAATGATCAAAAACCATCAATCACATGATTTTTTTTTTCTTGAGAAGGTAAATGTGTGGGCCATGGGATTTGATCCTCTGACCTCTTGAATGCGAATGGGGGGCTTTACCACTGAGCCAACTCCTCAGTGACATCACACATGAATCTTGAGAAAAAAGATCTAAGTCATGGAATTATTCTGCTTTAGTACCATATGAAAACTATGTAAAAATGGGGATAAAACAAGGAACAAGAATACAAAAGTTTACATGGTTCAAAAATACAGTATCCGAACAACCTCCATGAAAGAGAACCCAAGGGATATTTTTTCCTTAGCTATTCACACTAAAACCATTGCTTTTCTTTTTTGGAAGAGACCTGTATTCTATGGACCTATACCCTTAGATGACCTTTAATTGATACAAGACCAAACACATTCCCCAAGTTTTCGAATGTGCAAGCAACGTTCTTGTTTCCTTTGTGTTAATAGGGGCTTTAACACTTGTTTCTATTTACTTGAAGAAGGGCTGACCTATGGTGTTGAAGGGGGGAAAGTTTAAAAAAACGAGTTTTAACATCACTTTGAACACCTGCATGGATCTGGGATTAGCAAAGCCTATGTTTTCTCTTCAAAATGTGGGTCCCAAAAGCTAATGTTGAGCCTCGGCCATCTAGGGCCTAGTGTCAACCTATCAAGTAAATGGAGGGTTAACCACATTTACGTGGCTTAACTCCGCAGGTAAACAAGGCCTAAGTGACTATACATGAATCTCAAAAATGCCAACCAGTATCCACATAGGCTCGACCTGTATAATATAAAAGCTTCTCTTCATGAAGGAAAGGAGGTGCTGATCATAATCAACATGAAATTAGCTGGACAGATGCTTAGGCACTAATTAAATAGTGGTTTGTGGCACATATATCATCTATAACTGAGATATTATCAAATATCATCTATTAATGAAAGATAGCGCAATGAATTTTCAGTACTCTATGTTGTGCCAACCATAATCCAAAACATTGTGCTTACTAAATCAAATAAATTAGTCAATAGGTTCCCGGAAAGCAGTACATATTTAAGAAGTTTACTGTCTGATCACTGACAACTTGAAACTGCACTGGCTGATTATTCAAGCAGTAGCGCCGAAGGATCTCAATTGTCTTTACTAAAGTTGACCTTGATGGCTTATTCTCGTGAAAGAGATCCCCCCCAAGAAGCAGAAAGTCTACCTGCATTTGCAATTTAATTAAATCCAGGCAGCATAATTAAACTCCCTCAATTTTGAACCATTTAAAAGAACTAACATCTGAAGTAATCGTGTTTCTTATACGAAACCAAGTTGCAATTAAGTATTTTGCAATAAAAAACAAGTATGATATGGCAAAATAACTATATAACCATTCTTGCGAAGATTAGTTCATTTGAAGTGTTACATATAAATGTAACGATTGATCACTGTATGATGCACCCCAAAATTGAGATCAGCATGAAGTTCAAATGTTTTATTGCAAAATTTTCCATTTATTTTATTTTGTCTTTATTTTATGCATTTGCAACCAAGGGATGCCTTGGTCATTAGTTACTGTGAAGGTTTGCGCAGCGAGATGGAGACTCCTCGAAATGCAGATTTACATGTGGTGGAGAACCCACTCATGGACTGTTGGCACAAGAACAGAGAGAGGAGGGAGAGAGAACTCGGTGAGGGAGAAAGGAGAGGAGTTGAGAGAAAGAAGGAAATATTATTGTAATAACTCAACTCAAAATAACAAAAGATACTCTCTATACATAGAGAGATTATACCTAATGCTAAGTATAGAAAACACAAAATCAGGACTCAATAATTGACTAAATACAGTAACTAAAGATTCTCCTAACTCTACTTATCTTGACAACTAACATACCAAACTTGACTAACTTGGACCCAAAACAACCGAACTTATTCCCTAAGCAAAAACCACTAGGGTCAGCACCTTCTTGATTGGCAAAACTGCCACGTCGACAGTCCACATGACCACTCTGTCACATGGCAGTCCATGCGGCTTTGTCATTCTTCACAATTACCATCCCAAGAGTCATGTCTTTTGATTTCCAATTGTAACCCCTTTATAAAAGAGGAAGCGTTGTATCCAAAAAAAGAGAAGAAGAGAACATTAGAATTGAAAACTATATTTTCCCCTTTCTCATCTCTATTTATCTCTCTCTCACCTCTTTCTTTTCCCCGTCAGCCATACTACTCACCTTTTTCTCTTCCCAACAAGACTCACTCTTCTCTCTCCCCTCATCTCCCATCGCCTCTTTCTCCACTTATCTCCTCCTTCCATCACCTACCCAACTGCACTTACCCACTGGAACCCACCTCCAACACCCCCATCACCACTTGACCACCAACACCCCCATCCCCACTGAATGCACCCAACCACTGCCAGCCCCCGTCGCCAGTGCCATCCCATGCCAACCTCTGCCCACCACCACCGCACGACCATTGCCATGTCACCACTCCACTCTAGTGGCTCCTCCGATCTTGCTCCCTCGAGGACCTTGCTTCACCCCACGCCACCCTGCCTCCCTGTGCAGCTTCACCTCAATTCCACCCAACTTCTCCAACCATTTCAGGTGCCTGCTGCCCGCAAGCCAGATTGCGTCAGTGTACCATGTCAACCCCTAATGCAACACCACAAGGCTACCAAAGCTCATTCCAAGCTACTAAGAAAAACATAAAAATTGCATGATAAGTCCATTGCAAAAAGCATCCTGTGGAAGACAAAATAAGCAAACAAATCCTTCTTGTACAGGCTCAAGACTATATACTGCTAGATTTTAGAGGTCCGTGGCCAGGCTTGGCCCTCCATGGGAAAAGCGGGAAAAATACAAAATAAAAGAAAACTCCAGGAAATTCTTCTTTTGACCACATAAATGAGCGAAATTTTAATGCTTGAAACCAAGATATCATGGAAGCACCTGTGAGAGATACTTATACAAGAAAAGTCATATATAAATTATGATTTTTTTTCTGAAAATCACACTTCAAGGCACTCAAGCCGTACACCTCTCACCCCGAGGCTATAGCTTCTGGGTTGAAGCTTGAGACGTGCACCTTACTTTGTTGAGGCGATGCCAAGGCAGTAAGGTGCCAAGGTGGAGGCAAGGGGCTGCTGTGGTGAAGAAACTATCGCATGACTCATTCTAATGACTAAAATCCATCTCTAAACCCCCCAACTCTCTCATCCAACCATAAATTGTTATTTGTCTTAAGTTTCTGTAGGTTATCTTTTTGTTATATATGTTTTGTTCTAGTGCTATTATGTTTTTTTACATGCTTTGCTACTGCTTATCAACTCTTGACTTATTTACATTTGGTATTTCACTGTACATAAGAAACACGTAAATAAGTTTTTTTAGATTCTTTGCAAGTTTATTTTACAGTTTAGTGATTTTTGGTGTATATTTATTTCATTTAAGAACAAATAAATGTGGTTACTGTTTAGTTAATCTTTATGTGGTTCTTTTTTTTTTTGGTTCAAATTGTTTCGTTCTTGTTTAGGATATGTTTGGTTCCTTTTCTGTTTGTCTGGTTACCGTTTACATGTTATGCATGTATGTTCTGGGTGTTTGTTCTTACTGTTTACATGATTATACGTGGTAAAATGTGTGTCATGGTTACTATTATAGTGTGATTTTGAGTGCTTTGAATGTTTTTTTGATAACTATTTGCATTAGCAACCATCATTATTTAATTAGTCTTTGATCATACCTACATCTAAATGCCACTTCTCATCTAATTCAGATCTCTAAATGTTACGATAGAGCAAAATGGCATGAAAGTCTGTTTTTTATATTGTTTTTCATTATTAGCACTTAACAAGTATATATTTATATCATTTTTTTTTATTTAATCCAAAATTTGAGGCTAACACCTGACCACCTCAAGGCCTCAGCATCACCTCAATGAATTAAACCCAACTCGGTGTTGACTCGCATTTTTTGAAACCTTCATATAACAAACCATGTTTATGAAAGAATGTCCAACAACAAATAATAAATAATAATAAGTTTAAAGAAAATAAACTAAATTGAAATAACCATAATCTTGAGAACAAACTAAAGAGGTAAATCACCTTCAAAAAGTAAAAAATAGAGCAAGTAATACATTACATTTTTTTTCAGGGAGATAAGAATAGCTACTTGAGGTATTGAACAAATTGAATCAATCAAACAACCAACAAACTTTCAGTGCTTTTCTTTCTAAAATGCATCAATTATTTATCCATTTCATTGATTTCTGAAAAAACAGGTAAGGTTTTTTTTCATACAATAGACCCAAAGTGGTCCGACCCTTCCCCAAACCACATGCATGGCGGGAGCTTCGTGCACCGAGTTGCCCTTTTTTCATTGATTTGTATAGACTAAGGATTCATTTTGCTTTACATTAATCTACTTCAGGCAACGATTAAACCTTTGAATTTTGGAAGGACGATTGACCAGGCCTGGGTCTACCGGCCACTACATTTTGTCTTATATGGGTTGCAACGGGACAAAGACAACCTACTCATTGATCAGATGGCCCTCTTATTGAAGAGTGTGGCAACCAGGTGCCTTGCTTTGTATCCAGTCTTTCATATGCAAAAGCTGATGAGCCCATACAGTTACACGAGGCAATAGTTCAGCTATCCTTGGTGGCAGGGGAAGTGGTGTTTGGCATTGGGATGCTGGAACTTCTCTGCGAGCAGAGCACTTGAAGCCTTATGTCCTACCATGTTGGATAGGAGTGAAGACATGCTTGGAGATTGCCATCTTCTTTGGGTAGCTAAAGCTCCATTAAGAATCAGAATTTTTGCTTATTAAATGCGCAAGAGGCAGATAGTCACAAAGACCCAACAACAAACTTGGTTCCCAAAGGCAGATGCAACTTGTCCTCTTTGCGGTGTAGGTGATAAGAACATTAATCCCCTTTTCTTCACGCACTCCATGGCTACATCAGTTTAGATTGTGGCTTGCTTGGATTGGGTGAACACCACACCTTACTGCTTTCCGAAGCTCCTTAGGGGACATTCTACAACAGGACCTGCTGAATTTCATTCTAAAATGGAGAGGATTGGTACTTTGGATTTCCTTTAGGCTAGTTAATGAGAGAAATTGTGTTGTTTCCAAGGGGGAGAATCTGTATGATGACTGCCTTTGCTCATCCTTTCCCTGTTTAGTGGGGGTGTAATCTTAACACATGACCATGATCTTCTAGTATATTTATATAATGAAAACAAGGTGATTACCAGATTCAAGTAATCATCCTTTTACCTCCTCATTAAAAAATAAGAAGAGAAAAACACTTCTTAACTGTGAAAAGAAAAAAACAGACAGCAAAATGTGAATTGCATAGAAGATCAGAAGGTTTGATTTTTAAGTTACCAGCAGGGTTCTTTGCAGAAAGAAGGCAATTAGTAAAAGAACTCACAGCCTTGATTTTGACATATTTTCCAAGATCATTTCCTAAAGAAAAGTATAAAAACTCGGAAGATAGGGAAATGACGACGTTGAAGTGTAATGAGACAAATAGAAACCAAGAGAAGGAAATGCAAATACTAGAAATTCATACAATGTGATAATCATAATTCCATAGTTCCTAATAGGAATGCTTATATTTCTGTACACAAGCTCACTTCCCCACTCTGAAGTGACCGTTTTTGAAATTTCTCAAAGTAACTGCCCTTGGCAGTATCAATGAGCACCCTACCTCTTTTTTCTCAGCTATAGAGCAAATCTCCTCAAAGGCTCGAAACGAATCCAATTGCCGTATATCATCTTTCTCCATATAGCCCAAGTGGCAATCAGTTGCAACAAGAACCCGAAGTGTGTTGCTAGTATCCTCCCTAAAAAAGTCAAACAAACTCGATACATCAAACATGCTCAGTCTACCCACATTCCAAAGGTCAATTAAGTGAAGTATATAATCTTTTTTTTTTGAAAAGTAAGTGAGGTATATAATCAACAAAGAAACAGCAATTATGGTGCAACAGGATGATCAAAAACCAATCAACAAGATGTGATATTACTTTGATGGCTCCCCCATTCTTGGTATTCTCAAATCCTTTGATACCCTGCATTCATAGCAATTAATAAGCTGTCAGAGTTGATGAATTTTAGAGCTGGGTAGAAATATGCAAAAAGTAACAAACTCATATGCATCCCAATCCATTACAATTTCCTCATTTTGCATGGAAATGGATCGATGTTACGTTGCAAAGCACTCACACCGATTCAGTGTCTTCATTTTTGTGAAGGAGGATGGACCAATACTATTTAAAAGATTCACATATGACTAAGCCCAAATGTCTGAAGATATTCTGCTCCATAAAACTAATATCATTCCTGTTCGATATTAAAATTTATTTAAATAGACCCATGTAGATGCCACCTTATCATGTCATGCTAGACAACAAAGAGGACTTTTCTAAACTCTGGCCTGCCCTAATTCTCCAAGTTTGTCATAACCTTGTCAACATACCATGATGTTGAGGCATGGCACTGGAACTCTACATTTCGCAGAATGCATGCATAACTTCCCAAATTTCACTGCCATAAGTGCCAACACATTTCAACTAAATGATATAATAAGGGTTGTCATATATACTTCCTTTGAACAGAAGCATTTAAAGAAAGTACAAATCACATATAGTTACTGAAGATTCCAACAGACTGAAAAACATATAGAGCAACAAATCGTAACTCCATTTTCACTACCCTCACCAGATAAATCACAAGATCCAAGGAAGCTCAGAATCGCAAGTTCAGGTAATAATACTTTGACAAGTTAGCATTTTGAATGCCCCTAATATCAAAGTTGAGGTCTGAGGAGTATTGTTTGTGATTACTACCACTCTTATCCCAATTACATGGGTGTTAAAGAATCTTGACATGTGCCAGCAGCAACCTACAAGTCGCGGTTGGAGGTAGGGATGGAAACATATCAGATGATATGGGTACTTCCGTACCTTCTTTTTTTTTTTTTCTGAAATCGATTTTGGATGTGAATGCGGATATTATTGATCAGATAGGGATTTCCATTTACCATATTCTATGAAAATTCGATATGAATTCGAAACAAATACTCATTGAGAGATCGAATAGAAAACGGTTAGTAATGAAATGCAAAGACGAAACAGATATTGATAGCATATGAATATGGATTGGATATGGATTGAACTCGAACATAAAAATAGGATCTCAAGGGTGGCGAGTGGCTCACCCTTGACTTGAGTCTTTGACCGATCCTTTCCGTGGGAGATGGTGACGGTAACTCGAGGGAAGGTGGAGAGGGCGGAGGTGGGGGGAGCGCCGTGTGGCGGAGAGCGCTAAAGATGAGATGGAGGGTGGAGTGAGGGTTGGGGGGAAGCGGAGCTGCGGCAGGCACTCGTCGGGAAGAGGAGGGGGAGGGGTTTACTAGAGGGTGCGGATGGTTTCCCGGGAGGGAAGGAAAAAAACTGGCGATGGTCCGTCCTATGCCGGCGGAGGTTTTGGGTTTTGCGCGTCGGTATTATCGGATCCGCCGAGAGGCACATCTGTCCGATCCGTTGAAAACTTGTCATGGGAGATGTTTGTTCTAAACTTGTCATCGGATACACTGAGGCTAGGCTTAAAATTTAATATTAGATAAATTTAGGTTGCATTTGGTAGTATATTAGTAGAAGTGAAATTAGGGTTAACGGTTGGGTTATGATTGAAATTGGTTAGTGGATATATTGGATTTGAGGAAGAGGGGGTACATGTAGATTTAAAACGATGTCAAAAGAGTAGGCTCGTTACGTTACATGGCTGATGAAAGATGCGACTGGACATTAAAGGGGGAGAATACGACCATTATATTCTCTCTCTCTCCACTCATCTTCTCCCAGCATTAACTTCCCCAAAACTCTACCCACGATAGTTACCAAGGCGTTATTGAAGACCGTATTGCTTCGTCTTCACACTCTTGAAGAGCATCCACAGGTTAGTCTTCATCATGAGAAGGGGCAAAGCTGGTAAACAATCGCTTTCGCGGTAGCTTCTTGTGATGCCGAGAGTCCCCACGAGGAAACGATCCTGTCGCCCTCATACCTGTGCACCTTACAAGATCACACCCCAGACCCAGTCTTTATATTTGTCGCGAGATGACGAGGAGACAACGCTTATCTCCAAAGAGGAAGTCCCATCTGATAAAGAGAGTGTCGCATCGCCGTTCAATTGTTTGCGAGCTCCACCATCGGTGCGTCGACCATCGGTAGGTTAGGATTATAGCCTCCTTCACACGACTCTCCACCTCCATGTCGTCTCTCTACGATTGCTCTTCTTCTCCTGTTCTTCTCCGATCACGACCAAGTATAAGAGCCCCATCCCCCCACCCCAATGAAATGTCCCTTACACTGTGTTTTTGATTGAGCATACAGTCACTCTCAGTTATGTTGATGTTGAAGGGTTTCTTCCACAGTAGTTTTTTGGATGTTTGATTGATGGAATAATTTCTCCTATACTATATATGAACATCTTATCATTTGTTTTTGTTCGTTCTCTATCGCAAGATAAATTGTTTTTGTGATATCCCTAAGGCAAGATAACACTGTCATGTTGGAAGTTATAAATATTTGTGAATGTTGGCAGTATAGTTGTAGGTTCTGTTTTATTAAATTTTTATAAAAAAATGTGGTCTACTATATTAGTGATCCGAGAAATTATATAAATGTAGTAATACCTTAGTAAGGATGATCTTGTATGAATATGTAGTTTTTGCGAAGTTCATATTCTTTACCTGGATAGCTACTTGGTTCAAGATGGACGCCGTCAAGTAGTTTGATGGAGTAGTAAATCGAATATGTTCATTACAACTTTTCAAATCGACTTGAATTGTGCAGAGTAATTCCCTCAACGATTTTCATTCATATATCATACAAGGGGAATAAACAGTATGTATAATACATGTACGCAAAAAAAGGTATGTATATTTACAAGTGGTATATATTATCTCTAACATTGTATATGCAATTTCTAATGTACTCTCCTGTTATAACCTGTGCTGTTGGAGCATTTTAAGACGTCTGGACTTTAGGTCAGACATCTGATAAGACGTCTAGACTGTGGGTCAGACATCTGAATACATTCCCAGATGTCTAAAAATCGAAAATCTTGGGTACGAACTCGCGTCTGCACGTGTGTTGCACGCAAACAGTACCCCTCATTTTTCCTCCTCTCTCTTCCCTCGTGCTAAAGGGTCGAATTACTATGCTAACGTGTTTGATTTTGGAAAACCTATCGTTGTAGTTTGAAAGCGAAAAACTCATGTTCAACAAATAAAATTTATACTGAAATTAAAATTCCAGGTCGAACACAGGGAGGCGGACGTTTGCTTTAAAAACTACGCGTTTGTTTTTATTTGTCACAAGGTAATTCAATTTAAAACTATCTAATTATTTACAATAAATAGATGAGAGAGAGTGTGTAAGAGAGAGAGAGAATATTACACATAGAAATCAAAATGAGATGTGAAATAAACAGAGAATTTATCATTAAGGAGATTGTTCATTACAACTAGAAAGCATAAAATAATTGCACCAGAAGGCGATAAATTTACTCTAGAAAGCATTAAAAGAATGGAGGGAGAAATGTCCTCGACGATCGCTTGGAGGATGATGAAGACCTCGTCATAAGCCCTAAGCTAGCACCATCTAACCTAGATTTGCGAGAAAAAGCTCCTACATAACTTATAGAAAGGCTTGACTCAGAGAATTCTGAGTTTGTGAAGAAAACAGGAGCTAAGGGGTAAAAATGCAATTTCACCAACACAATCAGTAAATAGGGTAACTTAAGGTCCAAACATAGGTCAAACTAACCTAATAAGAAGGAAAGTGGGATGATTTGATCCAACAAGGGCTACAGTAACTCCAAGGAATTAAATGACATCTTGTAACCCTAAAACAAACCTACTTCAATTCACGAGATTCGAGGCAAATTAAAAATCGACTAAACCCTCTAAAATTCATATAAAAATAATCTCTAGGGTTTAGAACCTTCAATTTGGCATTGGGAACCTATTTTGACCTCGGGAAACCTCTTATTTCCGAGTAAAATTGTAATAGTGGCAATGATTATCTGTACTATAACGTCATTTCTATAACAAACAACAAAACCTAGTCATACCGACACTATTTTTGGTGCTGTTGCCGGGGAGCAATGGCTATTCTAGAAGTTATATTTGTAAGTTTCTAATAATCTCTCTCTCTCTTGTGCAGGTATAGAAAAAAAAAGACGCAGCCGCACCACAGCCACTCCAAGGACAGGTAACTTCCTATTAAACCCTAAAATTTTAAAGAGGAAAAAGAAAAAAAATAGGTATAACCTGTCTTTTATACATAGTAATAGCTGCATATTCTCAAAAACTATTATTCCTGCACACAATATTAAAGGTAATTAAGGGCTAACACATTCTTGCCTGAGCCCTAATTACCCAGCAAAGAATTAACTGGACCAAGTAGAGCCAACATAAGGTCAAACATTAAGATTTCAGAGACACACCCCTTAATCAAGAATTGAGGAAATCCAAAAGAGGTGTGCCCAAGCCATTGATTGAAAATACCTAATAAGAAAAACCCTAAATAATTGGCTCTCTAAACACTTGAACCCTAAAAAGAAACAAGGCCTAAATTCTCAAAGGAATCACTAGGTAAAGTTAACTCCTAGGGTCAACCAACCTTCAAATTAGGCCACCTTGTTCAGACAAACACCTAAGAGTTTAAGTGAAACCTTAAACACCTTGATCTTAAAGTAAAAGAAGTAGACTTAAGAGGTCAAGATCCCCATTCTGGTCTACCTGGAACCGCAGTGACAAGAGAGGTCGGGTGGGGGAAACCCTGTAACCCGTGGGGACGCTCTACCGTGCAGGGGTCTTCGCGGGACTCACCCTCTTTGGCTGCCCAGGTAATTCTCAGGTGGACGATCTTTCTGATCAAGGGGTCCATCTGCCCCGCATCTCTGTAGCCACCCAACACATTTTTGGGTGTCTTGATTGGGTCCAGCACCTTCTAAACTCTTCTATTCCAACAGTGCATGAACAGTAGGAGATCCTTAAGACCACCCTTAAGATCTCCTTTAGGAATTCACTCTCGTCAAGGCCAAGCCTCGACGCCCGTGTTTGCACAGCAACCCTACCCCATCATTCTCTCATCTGATTCTGAACCAAGCTCTTCTTCTTCCCCCATCATGGCTCAGCCAGTTGAAGAAGAAAATAATCTGCAGCACCAGCTCCAGTGACTCAATGACCTCTTCCAAAACTTTGTGCACCCACCGCAACGTCCTATGATGCGAGACCATTATAATCCTGCTGTGGTGGCCATCGAACCTCGAGTCAGAATCCCGACTGGAGGACCTGATTCCGAATTGAAGCCCAACATGATTCATGCTATACCTAAATTCCATGGGCTTAATTCCGAAGATCCCTTCCAGCACATCAAACAGCTAAAGCATCTGGCCCAAACTTTTGGGTCAGATGCACAAAATTGAGATATTCTTCTCATGAAGATGTTCTCCTTTTCTCTTATGGACAAGGCCGCCCATTGGTATCAAACTCAGACCCGGCCGATCAACACTTGGGAAGAACTTCAGTCCGAGTTTTTGAAAAAGTTCTTTCCCGTTGGTCGGACCAACGCCTTGCGCCATCAGATTACGCACTTCACTCAACAAACAGGGGAACCTCTCCATGAGGCATGGGATAGTTTTCAGGATCTCATGAGAAAGTGCCCCCATCACGGAGTTCCTAAATGGGAATAGGTCCAATCTTTTTACCAGGGACTCCGTGAGGACATCCGTCTTTTCGTCAATGCAACCTGTGGAGGAAATATCATGGGTCAACATGAGGACACCATGTGGGAGATTCTCGAAAACATGTGCGAGAACTCCATCAACAATGACTCCATAGGATTATTCGACAGGACGAATACCCGCACATCGACGAATCTTAGGGGAGCACATGAGACGCAGGGCCTGTCCGCATCAGTCGACCTGGAATTAATGGCCAGTCGATTGGACAATGTCACGATCATTGAAAAGAAGGTGGATGAGCTGACTCAGCACCTGCAGTGAGCCACCTCTGCGCATAATCCCTTTGCACAACCTCCTTCCACAAGGGAGACTGTGCAAAACATTCTCCATCGATCTTCTCCTAGGATGGATCCATATCCATCATCTGATTCTCGGATCGGAGGTCCATCCAATCCTTTCTACCCCAGCCCGAGGAATTCCATTCCCCCTTTCTCTGACTCTCTGGAGGTTCCTCAGACCTGCGAGGACCTCAACGCCATCCAGAACGATCCGTTCTCCAACACCTATAACCCTGGATGGTGAAACCATCCCAACTTTCAATGGGCGGGAAATTCCCAAACCCAAAGACCACCCTTTCAGCCCCACCCACAACCCGCTCGTCCTTACCAGCCGCCTCAGCCTCGGCCCAACCCCACTTATCCATCAGGGCCAAATCAAGATCAAATGTCCCTTATCCTTCAGACTTTGGCTGACATTCAGAGAACGAATGCGGCTATCCAAAAACAACACAAGGACGAGCTTACTGAGGTCCGAAATCAATTGGCCCAGTTGGCAAACTCTTGCCAACCAGGCACTCTTCCTTCCCAACCTCTTCCTAACCCGAATAACGTGCCAACCCAGCGGCGCGTTATGAACCCAAACCCGGGCCAAGCCCACATGATTTATCAGGCCCCCTCTGTTCCTTCACCCGACGGGATGAAGGCCTCCACTTCTTTTGCAGGCTACCAGCAGCAACCCATCTTACCCAATCCTAACCAAAACCAGGCAGGACTTAATTCCATAACAACCTGTAGTGGTAAGGAAACCCAAGACCCACCTCATCCAAACCACTCCAAGCCTGGTAGTGATCCCAAGCCTAGGACGGTAATCCAGGACGTTCCTACCCCTATCCCAGATCCAAGACCTGGACCTATCCTAGAAGAACCAACCAAGATCCCGTTTCCCGAGGCCTTGACCAAGGGAAAGAAGACTACCAAGCCCGTGGCACTTGAGGAAGACCTGGTCAAGCTCTTTGAGCAGGTCCACATAAACATTCCCTTGATGGATGCAATCCGCCACGTACCAGCTTACGCACGATTCTTAAAGAATGTGTGTACACCCCAGCGTAAGCCGCGAACCAAAAGTGGGGGTCCAATTATTTTGTTAGAGCAAGCCAGCTCTGTAATCCTAAGCAGACTCCCACCCAAGGCTAAAGATCCTGGTACTCCCCTGATTTCCTGCAAGATAAGTGATACCCAATTTGATAGAGCCTTACTAGACTTGGATGCATCTATAAATCTGATACCCACATCCTTACTTGACCATCTAGAAGAATCTGAGCTAAAACCAACCGAGGTGACATTACAATTAGCAGATCGATCTATAAAGTCACCAAAAGGGATTCTCGAGGATGTTATTGTGAGGATACGGGATTTCTACTTTCCTGTAGACTTCATAGTCTTAGACATGGACGTACCTGAAAACCCTAGGGATACACCAATCATTTTAGGGAGACCTTTCTTGGCTATTGCTAGAGCCAACATTAGCTGTGAGGAGGGCCAAATAGAGCTCAAATTTAGGAATCAAACCCTGAAAATTGATATATTTAAGGCCCAACAAGGAATCAATTGCGGTGTCATCGAACAGATTTGTGACATTATGGCTTTGGTTGATGAAACACACTTCCAGAATGACCTGATTATACCTCATCAACCACAGAAAGATCTTGACCCGCAAACAGAGGAGTCGAATCTAGATATAAACAACCCAGTAACTCCTACCCTTGAACCTCACGTCTATACTGAACCACCCACCGCTGCTGATAACCCTATCCTCGAGTTGAAGCCCCTTCCTGCTCACTTGAAATACATCTTTTTGGGTTCTAATCAGACCCTCCCTGTGATTATCAATTCCAACCTCAATCCCGAACAGGAATCCCGTCTGATTGCTGTCCTCCAGCAACATCGCAGAGCCATCGGGTGGACTCTCGATGATTTAACTGGAATAAGTCCCTTTTATTTTACTCATCATATCTATTCAGAAGAGAGCGCACGACCTTCTCGTGAAATGCAGAGACGCTTGAACCCTAATCTACAGGAGGTCGTTAAAAAGGAGATCATCAAGTGGTTAGATGCCGGAATCATCTACCCGATCTCCGATAGTCGTTGGGTGAGGCCAATTCAGGTTGTGCCTAAGAAGGCAGGACTCACCACTATAACGACCGAGACCGGAGAAGTCATTCCTACCCCATTAGCCAACGCGTGAAGAGTTTGTATAGATTACCGCCGACTCAATTCCTCCACGAAGAAGGATCATTTCCCACTACCTTTCATTGATCAAATTCTCGAGAAACTAGCGGGAAATAGGTTCTTCTGCTTTCTTGACAGGTACTCCAATTACAACCAGGTGGCAATTCATCCTGAGGACCAAGAAAAGACCACGTTCACCTGCCCCTTCGGAACATACGCGTTTCGAAGGATGCCTTTCGGTCTTTGCAATGCACCCGCTACTTTTCAGCGGTGCATGCTTGCCATATTCTCAGATATGGTAGGTGACTATCTGGAAGTTTTCATGGATGACTTTTCAGTTTTTGGAGCATCATTTGACGATTGCCTCCAACACTTGGTCCAGATACTCAGGCGATGCATCGATGTGAATTTGGTTCTTTCCTGGGAAAAGAGACATTTCATGGTGCCTGAGGGAATTGTCCTGGGACACTTGATTTCAGAAAAAGGCATCCAAGTGGATCGAGCTAAGGTTGATCTGATCTCTCGCCTTCCTATGCCTAGCTCGATCAGGGACATCCGTTCTTTTCTGGGGCACGTCGGTTTTACCGTCGTTTCATTCCTGATTTCTCGAAAATCGTGCGCCTCTTGACTTCTCTTCTCTCTAAGGATGTACCCTTTGAAATCTCCAAGGAATGCACAACTGCCTTTGAAAACCTTCGTGACCGAGTCACCCAGGCACCTATCCTACAATCCCTTGACTGGTCTCAACCCTTTGAGATCATGTGCGATGCGTCTGATTTCGCTGTAGGAGCGGTCCTGGGGCAGAAAGCTGACAGGAAACCCGTGGTCATCTACTACGCTAGCAAGACACTTGACGAGGCTCAGCGTAACTATACGGTTACTGAGAAAGAGCTGCTAGCCGTAGTATTTGCCCTTGAAAAGTTTCGATCGTATCTCCTGGGTTCCCATGTCATCATCTACTCGGATCACATGACTGTAAGGCATCTCCTTGCCAAGAAGGACGCGAAGCCCCGACTAATTCGTTGGATCTTGCTGTTGCAAGAATTCGACCTTGAGATTCGCGACAAGGCGGGAAGGCAGAATGTGGTAGCCGACCATCTGTCCCGTCTTCCTTCTAAGATTATCAACCCTTCCGGACCCATCACAGAACATTTTCCTAATGAACACCTACTGACTATTGGTACTAGACTTTCATGGCTTGCTGATATAGTAAACTACTTGGCATCTTATCAGATCCCGTCTGATTGGCCAAAGGCCAAGAAAGACAAATTGCGTTCTGATGCCAAGTATTACATCTGGGAAGACCCGTACCTTTTCCGCATAGGTGCTGATCAAGTCATTCGGAGATGTGTCCCGGAGGAGGAAATCAGCAATATCCTCTCTTTTTGCCATGACCAGGCATGCGGTGGCCATTTCTCTGGGCATAAAACATCATCAAAAGTCCTCCAGTGTGGCTTTTACTGGCCCACGCTGTTCAAAGACGCATACAGTCACTGCAAGGCATGCAGTCGTTGCCAGACTTTGGGCAACATGAGCCGTCGCGACATGATGCATTTGCAGCCGATTCTTGTATGCGAAATCTTTGATGTTTGGGGGATTAATTTTATGGGCCCCTTTCCTACTTCGGATGGTTTCGAATACATTCTGTTTGCTGTGGACTACATGTCCAAATGGATCGAAGCCATACCGACCCGAACCTATGATCACAAAATCGTTCTCAAATTCATTCATCAAAACATTTTCTCAAGGTTCGGGATTCCCCGTGCTATAATCTCTGATGGGGGGACCCATTTCACAAACGCTCAGTTTAGGTCATTGATGACCAAATACAGGGTGTCTCACCGAATCTCTACTCCTTACCACCCCCAAACTAATGGTCTAGCTGAGCTGTCAAATCGGGAGATCAAGAAAATCCTGCAGGTCACTGTTCGCCCTAACAGGAAGGACTGGTCGTCCCGACTTCCGGAAGCATTGTGGACCTATAGGACCGCCCACAAAACCCAATTAGGCATGTCTCCCTTTAGACTAGTGTACGGAAAGGCATGTCACCTTCCCGTAGAACTGGAGCATAAAGCCTATTGGGCAGTATGGAATTGTAATCTAGATCTTTCCAAGGCTGGAACCCACAGAAAACTTCAAATCAGCGAGATCGATGAATTATGCCTAGACGCGTATGAGAACTCGCGAATCTACAAGGAGCGGGTTAAAGCCTTCCGTGACAAGCATATCTCGAGAAAGATCTTTCATCCTGGTCAAAGGTCCTACTCTTTGATGCCCGACTCAAACTTTTCCCGAGAAAGCTGCGATCCAAGTGGGTCGGACCATATTTAGTCCGACAGGTTTTTGGAAATGGAGCCATCGAAATCAGTCCGCTCAGCCATGATTCCGAACCTTTCATCGTGAACGGTCAGAGACTCAAGCCGTTCATTGATGTGACTTCTACTGATTTGGCTGAATCATTTTATATCCTCCATTCCCCTTGAGCTTATTGCGCCCAGCCGATGGCGTAAAACTCAGCGCTTAACGAGAGGCAGCCCGTCATTTTCCTAAAAATCTAAAACCTTTTTCACACTTTTGAGCACTTAAGGTTCACCCTTATAAACAGCCGACCCCACCTCAGATGCTTGCATCTGGGATTAGAAATAGTACCCATTCACTCATCTAAACTTCTGTCTTAAGGAATGAACTAAGTAAATAAAAATCCCATAAGTCACAATGAGGACATTGCAAACCTTAGGCATGGGGGAATATAAAAGTGCAAAACTTGTAAGAAAAGGTTTTAAACAAAAAAATTCACATATGACAAAAACACCATAAAAAAAATTCTAAAAAGAATAAAAGAATAAGAGGAGAAAGGAAATTTTGTGGGAGAAGCAAAGGAAACAAAATGAAAAAGGAGCACAAAAATAAAAGAAAAGAGTGATAGTCATTAGTAAGAAACTAAGGGATTGACCTAAGCTCTAGACCTTATTCAAAAAAAAAGAAATGAAAAGTGCATGGTGAGATTAGTAAGAACGCAAACTTTAGGCATTCTTGGATAGACTCTTAGTACCCATTAAGATCTAAACATTCCTCAAGAGGTTGAGGAAAATGAAAAGCTTAAGTATTAGGTCCATGGCTTAAGGAGTATTTGGCCTCATTAACTAACTTCTGGTTTATGGAACTCAGTAACCTAAGCACCCCAACCTCACACACATCCTGGTTCAGTAAGCATAAAAATCAAAAATCATGCAGAAGCGTCAAAAAATTCTGAAAAGTACATCTAGAGTAGGAGCGGCCGATCAACACAAGTTGATTTGGACGAGTTCCCAGCGCGAAGAGGTGGGAAATCCCCTCGAAGATGCGTAACAAAATATCATCTCCTCGGTGCTTGTCTCTTTACATATCCTACTGGGGGCATGTAAGCACTCTGCTGGTTCAGATTCCATGGATGGCATTATCACGAAGTGTCAATTGCCATGGTCTAGATTCGGCCACGGAACACCATGGATGGGATTATCTCGAAATCTCAATAGCCAGGGTTCCGGGGGTTGCCATGGGCGGTGTTATCTTGAAGCATCGATTGCCAGGAACCCTTGAGGATTGATGATGGGAGCAAGGAATCTGATACAGACCGTGTTGAAAAGCCAATCCTAAGCTAGAACTAAAAAGAAAAAGAGAGAGAAAACTCTCCAAACAGAAAAACTTTCTATCTCTCTCTCTTACAAAACGCACTGCGAACTGAACCAGGGCTAAAATCATTTCAAGCACGGGTGCTTTAACCACAAAGTCCAATAGACCTTAGGTTAGTTCTTGTGGGCCTTAAAAACCTTTGCCAAAGATTGAGGCTGAGGCTAGACAGATCTGGATCTTGATTGGTACTAGAGTACCTTTTAGGCCTATGGTCAGCATTCTAACCTATCTAAGTTCAAATGAAAAAGCACTTATCTGAAGTTATTAAAAACATCATGGTCTAGAACAAAGGTTAAAAGCTTATGTTTTTGCTAAGGGACTAGCAAAAGCTAGGCATGAGGGTAAGATGAGGACCTCGTCATAAACCCAAAACTAGCACCATCTAACCTAGATTTGCGAGAAAAAGCTCCTACATAACTTATAGAAAGGCTTGACTCAAAGAATTCTGAGTTTGTGAAGAAAACATGAGGTAAGGGGTAAAAATGCAATTTCACCAACACAATCAGTAAACAGGGTAACTTAAGGTCCAAACATAGTTCAAACTAACCTAATAAGAAGGAAAGTGGGATGATTTAATCCAACAAGGGCTACAGCAACTCCAAGGAATTAAATGACATCCTGTAACCCTAAAACAAACCCACTTCAATTCACGAGGTTCGAGGTAAATTAAAAATTGACTAAATCCTTTAAAATTCATATAAAAATAATCTCTAGGGTTTAGAACCTTCAATTTGGCCTTGGGAACCCATTTTGACCTACATTGAGAACCACACCCAATTAATGATTTAATTTGAGTTTTTATGTAAATTGACCGGTCAAACAAGGTCTAATTTAGAAATAAAATTCACCATTATAATCCTTAGGTCCTATTTAGTCATGTATAAAAACTTGAGCCTAAGAAGAGACCTTCTTGACCGACTTTGCATTTTGGTCCTCATCTATTACTTTTTGACCCTCAACTTTTGAAATCCTTCATTTTGGCCCCTAAGTATTCATCGTTCTTTGCATTTAGGTCCTCCCTGCAAAACCCTGAGCAGCGCCATGCTCCGGCGACTTTGCGCAGAGTATGGCGCCGCGCAGGGTGAGGGAGGACCTCTGCCCTTTCAACAGGGTTTTCCCTGCGACGTCTGCTGTCGCAGGGACACCTCCATGATCTCTACAGCAGCCCATACCTTCCATGCGAACGCGCGAAAGGTATGGGTCCCTGCTCCGGCCGTCCTCCGGCGAGGGAGGCACGTCGCCTCCCTCCGCCCACCTCTCCGCTTTCACCTCTATAAAAGTCGCCTCCGCCTGCAGAAGAGGGCAGCTGGGTCCTGACGGAGAAACACCCCCATCTTTCCTCTCTTCCCACTCTGGCAGAAGCCCTCCAGCTCCGGCAGTTCTCCCTCCTCCTCGTTGCTCTGCCGCAATACCAGCAGCAGAGCCACCCTCGCCCGCTCTTCCCGCGTTGCGCCGTACCCAGCACGTGCCCTCCAGCTCTCTCCTCGCCGCCGCCCTCTCCCTCTGGGCACCTTCTTCTCCAACGACAGTCGATACGACTGCCGCCCTGCTCCGGCCCCATTCGTCCTTATAACTAGGTCAGAACTTCTCCCCACCTCCCCCTCTTTCTTTTCCTCACTATTTTACATTCAATTAAGCCCTCGACCACTCCTATCCACCGTCACCCCCTTTGTCTCCGGCTACCCTCCGGCGAGACGCCCCCATCGCTCCACAGCCCCACACGCCTCGCCGACCCTCACAGAACCTCCACCTCATCACCTTGAGCAACCTCCGCTCACCCATTACTGCTCCACACCCCCACCACACTCCCCCGAACAGACCCATTTCTCCAGTCGCTGTTCGACCTAGCCCCGCTGCCAGACGCCGCCCCACGACCTGCTACACCCTGTGCCACCTTCACCGTGCCATGGCGAAGGTTCCCCGCTAGTTTGATTAGGCCGAAGGGCCGTGTTTCTGTCTAACAGGTTCGTTGCTCCAGCCGCCATTAACAACGACTGAAGCAGCTTCGAGGCGAGCTCCAGGCCCTGCAGCCCCAGGTTCCCAGGTGCTGGAGGTTGGGGCGAAGTCCCGAAGGCTTCTGCCTCTTCAGTGGGCACCGACATCCGCCGATCAGAGGGCGAGGTGGAGCCGTCTTGCGGCGCGCGCGAAAACAGCACAGAAGATAGTCCCACATCGTGGGATTTCGAAATGCCGCCCGCGCATAAATTGGAAAAGTGCCTTAGCCTTTTTGCCTCCTGACCACGGGGTGAGGTCCCTCTCACCCGCTTCACCCGACCTCGTCCGCGACCACCCCCCCATGGACCTGGCCCGACCCGTATACTCGACCTGCACTCCTCGCCCACCACCGCATGCCGGTGGGCCTAGACCCAGGCGCGAACCCGTACCCGAATACCTAGCTCTGGGAGAGCGATCCTACGAGCGAAATCTGAGAGAGAGAGACGTGGGGGAGGGTAGGGTTAGGTTTTTGCTCTGACCAGGCTATGTGAGTGTGCAGGCAGACGAAGAAAGACTTCGAAAAGAAGAAGAAGCAGAAGAGGGAGCACCAAGGAAGCACTGTAGCAGATGCTACTTAAGTCGTCTGATTGAGAAATTAGACGACGCTCTAAAGAAAAAGACAAGAAGAAGGAAAGAAGAACAGGCGCCACAGAAGAAGAAAGAAAGAAAAGAAGAAGAACAGAAGAGAAAGAAAGAAAAGAAGGAAGAAGACAGAAGAGCTGAAGACAATCAAAGCAAAGAGAAGAGAAGAAAAAGAAGAAAGAAGAAGAAGACAAAGACAAGAGAGAAAGAAGAGAAGAAGAAAAAGCCAAGAGACCAATCTACTCACTCTCTTATTTTTGTAATAAAAACATTGTACTTCTAGAATTATAGTTTGCTCCCTGAGTTTGACCTCGGGAAACCTCTTATTTCCGAGTAAAATTGTAATAGTGGCAATGACTATCTGTACTACAACGCCATTTTTATAACAAACAACACAACCTAGTCATACTGCCATTAGAGGACGAGCAGAACTATTCCAGAAAGCAGTAAATCTATACTAGAAAGCAGTAAAAAGAATAGGGAAAGAGAAATCCTCCTCGACGGTCGCTTGGAGGACGAGCCGAACGGGATGACGCCTGGACGAAGGAGGACAAAGCAGGACGAAGGAGGACGAAGCAGAAGAACGGGAAAGGAGCAGCACGCCGTCGTCGTTACGGGATCCACTTCCGAAGGGGGACGAAAATTTGGACTTTATCTTGCGAGGAGCATCCCGGGTGTGGGACAAGCTTCTCTTGAGCTTTAGGGAGGTAGAGAAGAGAAGGAATGGATGAGAATTTCGTGTGGAGGGGGTCTCCTTTTATAGTTGGAAGGAGTGGGGGCAAAATGGTCATTACGTCTTTAAAATAATAAATGAGGGGTCTTTAGTGACGGATAAATCCGTCACTAAAGCCCCCAACGTGGGCGTAGCACCCGTGCCCACACGCGCCTCCTCAGCTGCCTGCGCTCAACGCAACCGCCCATGTTCATCAAATCTCAGCCCTCCGATCGCGAGATCGGACGACTTAAGACGCGCCCACCCGGCGCATGCGATGTCGCGTGACGCTCGCGCGTGCAATAGCGCGTGAACGCTATCGGGCACACGCGGCCGTTGGATTGCGATATGACGGTTGATAATAGCGGGCCCGCTCGCTTCAGAATTCGCTTGGTGAGGCTCGAACGTGTGCTAGCGCCTCGCAATAAGGCGCTAGACCGCTGCCTCGCCCAAAAGGTTGCGCGGATGATTTCAACGAACCGCGTCCACAGCCGTTGGATCGAGATCCAACGGCAGAGAGGGAGCGGGTGCGGGGTCTTCAGAGAATGTATGCGACCGTTTGGGTGGTCGAGATGGCGCCACGTGACGCCATCTTGGCCGTCCATCTTCTGGATGTTGTAGATGGTGCCACGGATGTCGGATTGACTCGATTTTTGCGTCGTTGGGCTGCAATCGTCGATCCGAATTCATCCGTGCGGTCGGATTTGTCATTAGAAGTGTGAATTTACACCATCCTGGCCCTTGATTTTCTAGGGTTCCCTGGTCACTATTTGATGCTACAGATGCCTGATTAGGGTGATCTTGGAGTCGTTGAACTCCAATAGTCACCCTGATCACATCCATACGGTTGGATCTTCGATCCGAGGTTCCGATAAAATATTTGCCCTGTCCAAGCACATAAAAGGAGATAATTAACCTTTATTTTATTCAAACTATTATAAATGCAAGATGATGCATGTTATGCAATGTTTATATCATGAAATGCAATCCAATGCTTAAGAACATGCATAAATAGACATCTTAAGTAGTGTAAATGTGTTTACATCACCTCACCTCCAAGCGAACCCTAAACCCTACCTTGAAAAACCCCTCCTCCACCTTCGTTCTCCTCACTTCTCAGCCACCCGCCACCTTCCTCTCTTCTTCCCAGAGCGAGTGAGAGCGTGAGAGTGGCGGAGAGGAGGAGCGGCGTGAGAAGGAGAGGAGGATGTGAACTTGCGAGCTCGCGTAGGAGCTCACCGGTGAGGGCACGACCGAAGCGGCGCGTGCATGAGGTGGAGGAGTGCATCGGGGAGGTCCTCCCCGACACTGCTGCAGGCGAGAGGGCTCAGCGCGGCCACGCGCAGCGCGAGAGGGTGGAGGTAAGTTCTGGTTCTGGGTTTGTCCCAGAATCAGACGTTTGGAGTGACCTCCAGACGACGATGCGGACATCTGGAGGTGGTGCCAGACGTTTGAGGAGAAGGCTTCGCGAAGGTATGTCCCTTTGCGGATACGGCCATGTAGGCCGCTCCGCCGTTACCCCTTTTGCATGCCCGTTTTGAGAAGATCGGGTATCTGCGTTCAAAATTCGCTTCGGGAAGACACGAAACACGTCCTCCCATGCATTTCAAATGTCTAGGCGACATACCAGACGATGGGAAGCACTTCTAGATGTCCGGAGAGGTGGTCGGACGTCTGGAGCTGGGTCCAGACGATCCAGAAGAGTTCCTGGACGTCTGAGGATTGGCGCAGGGCTTGAGGTATGACACTGGACACTTTTAAGATGTCTGGAAGTTGTTCTAGACGTCTGATTTGAGTCAGAAATGTTATTTTTGACCCGTTTAGGGTCCGTTTTCCGCAAACAAGATATCAATGTTTTCCGTATGAATTCCTCTACTTGTTAGAAGACTTTCTATACTGTTCTGAGTATTCTCTTGTGATTGATCCTTGTGATAGGACCTCGTTCCGTTGCAGGTTCAAGGCTTGCCGAGGCACGTGAACCTGCCTTTCAAGCCCCCACTACTCCTGGGTTTACTGGTAGAGTGGCTTCCCCTTAATTTAATTAAAACCTAAATGCATGTGTGGAATGAATGATTAGAACCTAGAATATGGCATGAATCCTAGGACGAGAAACACTTGAAATGTCTGTAATTGATGATTGACTTGCAGTCTTGAATGAGTAGATAAAATGATAACAATTGCCTGTAAATAAATAACAGCTGCCTGTGAAATGTAAAGTACTTGTGCTAGCAAATTGTTGCATGTAAATTCCTGTTGTATACGTTAAATGACATAATACGAGCTACGTGTATATAAATTGAGAATGGTAACGTGAATGATGGAAATACGAGCTACCTGTGTATAACCTGTGTATGGAAATGTGAATGATTGAAATACAAGTTGCGTATGTATAACATGATAATGGAAATAGAAATGATGAAACATGGTATGGCATGGCCTGAGAACTATGAGCATGAACCCTACGAGGAATTAGGAGTTGAGCTCCTGGAAATGAATGGAATGGATCTGGAAATGTGAGTGGAGAAGTGAGCTGGCCCTTGAGTACGGAGTACTAAGGAGAGTGACTGTCCCCCTGTTTAGTGCAGAGCAGAGATAGCCACCTTTGGGTTGGGACTCGGGGTTAGGATTGGCCACTTTGTACAGACTTCTTGACCCCCACGTACACAGTACTGGGGAGAGCTACTAGTGTAGGGAGAGAGCTAGCCACCCAACGGGGCACGGGGTTCAGCTAGCCGCCCTACACCGACTTGTTAGGCCCATTGGGCAAATCAGGGTAGTCAGGCGAGGGTGCGCGGACTGTGTAAGGACAGGACCCCTGTTTGATTATTGAGAGGGGTTAGACCCCTGTTACTGAGAGGGCTAGGTCCTATACTGGTTTCATGCTGTACTTTGGGCGCACCCGCTAACGGAAACGACTGATCGCATGCTAGTGCGGGGTAGCTACCCATGCACTTATCACGCGTGCCGTAGTCACCGTTACGTTTGTCCGTGACCTTGGGGTGGTTAACTAGGTGTAGGATCACCACAGGGGACTCTCCCGGCTAGGAGAGCACCACATATGCCTTATACTCTTCAGAAAAGACTGCAATCAAGATCGTTCCCACGAGGAACATTCGAGATCAAGAAAGAGATCTAATAAATAAACCAATGAGTAAAAAGGGAATAACTTGTGAAATAATGTAATTGGAAAACAACAGCTACCTGTCCACTTTTACTGCTTTAGTTAGTTGGTTGCCACTCTACTCAGCGTTCGCTGACTTTGTGTACTCATAACCCTTTTCAGGTCCAGGTGTTGAGTAGCCAAAGCCTACGGCTGCAGAGGGTGTTGGGCCTAGTAGAGCCCAGTAGCTGTAGTTTCCCTTGCTGTACTCTTTTGTAGTAGTGAGTAGACTCTTGTACCTTTACGTTTGTACTCTTACCCTCTGTACTTTATATTCTTGTACCTGGTTACTTTTCTACTGTTGTGGTAGTGTGTACTGTAGTAGTTTTACTTCTTTACTGCTGTACTTTTGTTACTGTTTGTTACTTAGCATAGTGAATGTGGTTTACTTTCATACTTTTTTATTACTTTCTTGTTGGACGATTGGGTCTTGGGATCAGTCGAGTCGGTCCGGTTTCGTGTCCTGTAGGGATTCGGGAACCAGATCGTAACATCTTTCAAGTATCTTCTTTATTTCCAATATCATTCCATGGTAAAGAAGAAATAGAAGCAGAACATATAAACCCATGTAAGGAGTAAAAGAAGATAAGAAAATGTACAATCTCAAATTCCACAACAATACAAATTAGCTTATACTAACAGCCAACCATAAAACTCAAATGAAGTAAAGAACGAAAACAATACACCCCTTCCAAAGCTGTCAATACTTCTTAATTATATAGTTACGAAGAAGTGTTCTCCATAGTGTGAGTTCGTTCATAACATTTTCATTGCTCATTACATTAGAAGAAAATGCACGGTTCTCGATGATAAATTTTCGACTATTATATAACGGTCGACAATAATAATATTCTCGACTATTATAAGACGTAACAATAACCAAAAATCCGATCATTAACTTTCTCACTTACCTAAGAGGCGGAGTGGTTGAGACCATTCTTGATCGCTTATAACAATCAAGAATAACAATATACTCGACCGTTATTAGATAAACGGTCGAGGATATTCTCCTCGAAAATCGTCGATGTGAAAAGTTATATTTTCAAATGCAATCGTCAACTGTTCAATCTAAAAAGATCGAGAAAAGTCCGATCTAACAACATATTTAGGGTTGAGACCATTCTTGACCGTTTATAACGGTCGAGAATAACAATATACTCGACCATTATTAGATAATCAGTCAAGGATATTCTCGTCTGAAATCATAGAGCCAAAAAGATATTTACCGTTCATTCTAAAACGATCGAGAAAGAGTGGAGGGAAAAACAAAACATGGCCCCGACTCCTTCCCCTTCCTTTCTTCTTCCTTCCTTTGCATTGTGCCTCCTCTCGCCGAAGTCCCTCCTCGCCGAGTGCTCCTTGTTCTGAATGCGGATGTGATTGCGTAAAATACGCTTTCGTCGTAGTGTAATCGCATTAGAAATTCTTAAATTTATTTCAATCAAACTCAAAAAATGTGAAGTTGATATTTTCAAAACGGAATCCGAGTCGTTCACAGGAAGGTTACTGGACTAATTTCACTTTCTTAAATACCAAGAAACAGGAAAACATATTTGGATGAGGGATTACTTTTACTAGAATACAAGTAAAATTAATAGCATGCAGCTAATATAGAGAACAATAGAAATAACTATACTTAAGTTACAGCTAGAACTAAAACTACAATGTTTATCTAGAGCAAGAATAAATTTAAAACTATAGAGCAACCTCAAAGACGAAGCATCAGCAACCAAAATATGGTGTAAAATTGGATGTGAAGGCACACTCGGGGGGACTTCTTGAAGTAGAGAGAGCAAGAGGCTCTCTAATAATATTAAAGCATGGGAGAGATGGAGATTACTTGAATAAATGAGGAGGAGATCCCCTCAACCCTTGGACGTGCACGATAATCTATAGAGAGAGATCGGATGGCACGTAGGGAAAGGGGGTTGTTCGGTGCTGAATAAGATAAGAATAATTTGATGGGGGTGTATGTAGGTTTTGTTACTTCGGTGGAGATAATTGTATGGATTTGGAATTTAAATATTTGGGTTGTTTAAGAGATTGGGTAGAGTTACTTAGGTGGGAAGTGGGTTGTTTAAGAGATTGGGTAGAGTTATTTAGGTGGGAAGTGGGTTGTTGGGATGGAATCCAGTGGATAGGAGATTGGATTGGGTATTCGGTAGAGAATAAGTGGGATAGTTTTGAAGTGGAGGGAATTAACGTGAGGTGTCGTATGGGGTTTGGATGTTCGGTGGAGGGAGATACGGTGGAGGCAAATGGGATTTGAATACGTGGGTTTTAGGGGATAAAAAATAGGTGTATTTAGGGAATATTTTTAGGATATTTTTAACTGTAGGACAAGGGGTCTCGGTGGAATTTGGTAGCTTGCACAGGGATAATGTAAGGTTTTGGAGAGGAATTTAACGTAGGGTGTTGGGTGGGATATTAGGTTACGAGGGTAGGAAATGTTTGATTTAGGTGGGAAAAAGGTTCCTAAATAGGTTAAAGTTAATGTCTAAGTCTAATTGGGTATGAGTTTGGAAAATAGCTTAACATCTTCGTATATTTGAGTTCAAAATAATTTTTTCTCTCTGTAAAGCTCCAGTCAATCTAAAACTTAGCACTTGCACACATACAAGAAAAAATATCAATGCTCCAAATATGAATATCAATAAAATTACAACTAAATCCCTAAAAATGTAATATTTATATAATGCTATAATATGACTAATCTAAACTAATCTAATGCAATGTGAACTAATTCACTATTAAACTAACAATAGTTAGGCATAAATTATGTAGATAAATATAGATATATCACACCCACATACATATCTTTTGTTAATCCTTAAGCAAAAGCAAGAATGAAAAATGAATGCAAAATGCATGATTCTTGTTATTTACAACTCAGCCTCTCAAGGGACAGCTCTTTCTTTTTATCAAGGGTTTAACAAAAGATTTCTTCTTGTCTTCTTCCAAACATTTAAAGATCCAGACAAATATGAAAATGATGTGATGGTAGCCTAAGCAATGAATCAAAGTGAAAAGCCAACACACACTTAAAGTTAGTATTTGACCCTCAATAGAAATTTTATTAGGATAGGCAAACTTTTTCCCTGGGGAATAACATAGTAAGTAATCTGTGATTTAATCCCGACTTTTTGGTTTAAGTAGAAGATGTCTGAGTTAAATGGTTTCATATTTGGTGGCTCACACTCATCCGATGCTACACGTAGTCTAATATTATAGACTCTAGATCTTTAGATTATCAAACAAGTCAACCCAGAGAAAGGCTCAAAACTATGCTCGCTTGGCGTTCCTTTACACACTCTCTCTCTCTCTCTCTCTTTCATTTCTTCTCTCTCTCTCTTTTTATTCTTTTTTCCTCTTTGGAGAGCTCACAATCTCACAAGGTCTTGAAAATGCACTTAATATTTGGTGGCCTCACTTGATATTAACACTTCAATTATAATTCTGATAATCCTATAACTAACTTAGAATCCCTCAGCCAGTATTCGGGCAGTCAAAAATATTGAAAAAGTAGGTAAGGGTCATATTTTGTGGATTGTAATGGGTATTTTTGCCTCAATAAAATCGGCACATAATGAAATCAATACATAAACACAACTATGAACTTGAACACTTTTTTTTCTTTTTTTTCTATATATATTTACTTTTCTTCCTTTTTTCTCTTTTTTGAGTTTTTTTTTCTTTCTATTTTTTTCTTCTCCCTCTTTTTTTTTTCATAACTATCAACACAACACATACAGCATAAACTTTATTTATGAGGCATTACTGGAGAATGATGACGTTCAAGAGGATATTGTATGACTTATTTAGTGGAAGTGCCTACTCTTGGCACTGGGAAGGAATGGATAGGATGGTGTATTTTCTGAAATTGATATTAATACCCTCATTCGACCAAAGATTCCATAAAGGACGATGATAAGCATCCACCTCAGTCATAGTTTTATTATAACTCAATCTTTGTGTATCTGTCTTATTTGGTGGCTCTCAAGAATTTACACACAATGTTCGCACGTAAGAACTGAGAGCGAAAACTATGCCTAACTCTTAGGTATCATCATCCAATTATCTAGAACTTAAGAGTCATCACACTAAACTTAGAGCACCAGTATACACTCTACTCTCACCTCACAAATGTTTGGTTGATCTAATGAAAGATAATTTGCCTAACTATCGAAGGGTTCAGGAAAAGAAGCAATGTTTTTTCTCGACAAACTAAAAATGTCTATTGATTTTCATAAACGATCCATTACAAAGTCTATGTGCAAGTGAAATAAATATACTGGATTATAAACTAAGAGACAATTCAAAAAGAAAATCTTCAATAAAACCTCTTTGATAAAAATCTTTTTGAATAAATATATGAATGCAATATGTATAAATGCTATGTATAAATATTTTTTTTTCAAAAACATATACTACGTTTTGATGACACAACTAATTCAAGAAAAATCACTAAAAACTTATAATTTTGGATATAAATAAGAATGACTCTCAAAAATATTATCTACCCCCTTGTGCCTATTTCATGCAATATCCTTAATGCATGCAATGAACGTAAAAGAAAAATAGATGCTACTTGAAACTCGAGAGTTCCAAAATAGTCAAGGCTCGATCATCTCTAAACCTGAATGAAAATTTCAAAACAAATAACATTATTATCTACAAATGCTGGGTTGCCTCCCAACAAGCACTGAATTTTACATCTACAGCTAAACCTAAACCCTTAAAATGATTAATCAATTAAAAAAGAGGAGAGGCTCAAGAGTTGAATAACAAATAAATCAGGGAAGCTCACAATTAGATATCTGCAAATGCAGACTAGTTGGTGATGCAACCTCATGCCAGAAGGTTGGGTACAAGATAGATAAATCAGAACAAATTGTATCCAGTGGCATTTAGTGTTAAGGACATGAGGTGCATTGGGACTAAAGGTAGGTAACCCAAGTACAGACGATAAGTGATTCATGAAGTTTTGAGCCCAATTGAATGAGATTTGAAGTGAGGGTGCAGATTTTAGGCTATCTTAGGTTTACAGAAATCAAGGTTGCTTAAGTCATAAGGGTCCTTATAGAAGGTAGGAAGATTTAAGAGTAGAGGCACCTTGAGCTCCTTGGTATCATTTCCCAAATAATTTTCTCTTAGTTCCACTACGTCCTTTCTTTCTTGAAGACCAAGTTTTAAAATCTTCAATGCTAAAATCAGACTTGGTTACATCAGATATGCAATCAAACTCCATAGAAAATGATTCAAATTTAGGATCATCCAAATCTGATGTAAAGGTGAAGCTAGTCATCGAAGGTTCATCAAGTTCAAGTTGAAATCTTTGAGCTTCACCTTTTTCAAGTAAGAAATTCATCTCAAAATCAAATGTGAATCCTTCCATTTCAGATTTATTAAAAATCTCTTCATAAAAAAGAAAAGTCTCATAATCACATTTATGCTTATCTTCCTTAGATTCTGTCTCAAGATCAAATATAAGCTTTTCATTTCAGAGTTATTAGGAACTTGATCCTTAAAAAGAAATGTCTCATATTCAAATTAATCTGTATATTCCTGAGATTCTGAGTCTTTCTCAGAGGCATTTTGAATCAAACTCTCAACCTGCTTAAGTTCTTCAATAAGCCCACAACTTTCATTAGAGTTCTCAATAGTCTTAAAAAGTTTTAATTTCATCCTTTCATCCCTAAAGGCTATTTATATATTCCCATTTTTGCAATCAATCAGGGCCTCTGCAGTTGCTGAAAATGGTCTTCCGAGGATAATCGGAGCCCACCTCAAATTCTTAGGAATGTCAAGATCCAAGATAATGAAATCCATGGGATAGTAGAAATTATCAATTCAAACAATTCATCCCTCAAAATCCCACGTGGACATCTCATAGATTGGTCGGCCAACTAAATTTGTATTTCGGTAGGTTCCAGGTCCTCGCATCCAATCATCTCATAGATCTTAGTGGGCATCAGGTTGATGGAAGCCCCTAAATCAATTAAAGCTCTATCCAAGTCTAGATCATTAATTTTACAAGAAATCAAGGGGGTTCCGGGATCTCTCTTCTTGACAGATAAATCCTTTAAGAGAATAAAGCTGGCTCGTTCAGAAAGGATTACCTTCTCATGATTACTTGATTTCGGCTTGCTCTTAGTTGTGGTTAATTCCTTTAAAAATTTGGCACAAGTCGAGATGTATTCAATAGCTTCCAAAAGTGGAATATTAATCTATACTTATTTGAACACATCCAACTAGGTCTCATTTTTAGGCTCAGTTTTCTTTTTTCTAAGCCTATTCAAGGCCTCTGGGAAAGGGATTTGGATCTTTGGCTCCTCAAAATGATGAGCTTGGATCTTGTCCTCAACCTTAGGTGTATTAATTAGAGTTGGTTTATCATGATCCTAGTTTGTTTGATTTCGATGCATAAAGTTTTGAGTGGTACGTCTTGCCACTTCTTAGGGTGATGGAATTAGTAGTGGTAGGTGGGTATTGATTCTTCTGAGTAGGAGTAGGAAGGATAGGTGCAGAAGGATGTGGAAATTGAGGTGAATAAAAGCCAAGGGGAGTCACAGGAGCTTGCTGAATCATATGAGCTTAGTTGAACCCTTGAGGATAGTGTCCCTGATTAGGTATGTTTCTAGGGTTCGGAATGGGTTGGGAAGGTAGGGTACCAATAGGTCGATCATTAGGCTTAGGCCTATCTGGTTATTCAGATCCCTGATGGACTGGGTCAACTGCTGCATAGCTTGCAACATTGAAGTACTTATGTTCATTAGTTGCTGGTTCTGATTTAATATAGCCAATTCAGATTGGCTAGGCTGATTAGGGGGCAAGGGTTGATAATTCTAACCCTGGTTATAAGTGTTAGGTAAGCTAAGGTTCATATGATAAGGCCCAGGTTGTGCAATTTGTTGGTTTCCTTGCCCTTGGCTTTTCCAAGAAAAACTCAGGTGGTTTCTCCAGCCAGGATTATAAGTGTTGGAGAAAGGATTTCTATTGTTTCCTTGGATAGCCGACACATCCTCATATCCAGATGATGATGAGGATAAGTGTGTGGAATCAGGATAACAGGGATCAAAGGTCCCTGCTTGGGTCCCATGTAAAGGGCCCTGGGTTAGTTGGCTCGCATCTTGAGCCATATGCAGCTTGTTCATAAACTCCCTCCCTGAGGGAGCGTGGATAATGGGTGACAAGAGGGTTGCTCCCTTCCTATTGTGGCTCATCAGTTCATCCTATTTTTTAGATACAACCTCAACTTTGTCTAACTTTTCACAGATCAAGTTCATATCCACATTGCTGAAGCTCTCCTGGACCTCATAAATTCCACCTCTAAGTTGCATTGATCTTTCATAAGTTTCCATGGAGGCATTGTTCATGGAATTCTCACTCATATTCTCAAATAAATCGAAAGCATTGTTTTCATCTTTGCTCATAAAGTTGCCTCCACAGGCGGCATCCACAAGGCTTTTCATATGATCATTAAGCCTGTGATAAAAGATCTACACTAGTTGCCATCTAGGAACCTCATGATGCAGCCATTTTCTAATTAAATTCATGAACCTCTCCCAAGATTCATGCAGTGGTTCTTTAAGGTGTTGGGAGAAGGTGGTGATAGCTCTTCTAAGTGCATTGGTTTTCCCAATTGGGAAAATTTTTTTCAGGAAGGCGCTTCTTAGCTCCCCCCATGTGTTAACAGGCCTTCCTATAGACCTAAACCAATGGCTAGCTTTCTCTTTTAGGGAAAAAGGGAAGAGTTTCATTTTAAGCACATCATCATGTAGATTGGGAATTCTAATTGCCTCACTAATGGCTACAAACTCTTCTAAGAATTGGAAGGGGTCTTCATCATTGTTGCCCTTAAAATGAGGTAGGAGCTATACAGTGGAGTGTTTAATCTCAAATTGAACCTCTACAGGTGGGACCCTAACATAAGGTTGGTGTTGATACTGGGCAGGGTTGTAAAAATCCCTCAAAGTTTTAGCCTGCAGATGTTGGATCTGTAAAATCTCAAGCATCTCCAGCATTTGAGTTTGATGATCTTGTTGAAATTGGTTCAGTTGGAGTTGAAGGTCTTAGATCTAAGCCTGACGATCCATCTGATTCAATTGTGGATTCGGGTTGGTTGGGTTAGCCATCAAATTAAGATCAAAGTCCGAGTCAGATGTAGAACTGGATTCACCAATAATCAATCTCCTCCTTGGTTCTCTTTGCAGAGGTGGCACCAAGTGTGGATTTTGTGATCCAATTCCGTGCATATACTTGGAAGAAGGTTATAGACGAGGAGAGAATAGGAGAGAGAAGTGTGTGCACAATACAAGTAATCAAATTCTAGCCCTAAAGGGTTAGACCTATTGGACATAGTCTAAATTTCGCTAACTTTAGCTAAATGATCTGACCCTTGAATTACTTGGCTGGCCAGAAGGGTGGGATATCCTAGGACACCTCACATGATGGGACACCACTAGAGGTTAACGCGGTTACCGCACCGATCTTTCTTGTCACCAGTTGGTCCAAATAGATAAGGCCTTAAATACACTCAACTCGGTATAGTTCTAGTTTGGAAAATAAAATCCAACCTAGTTGACGCATCTATCAAGTTAATTAGGGCTTAGGATTTAAAATGCACGAGATTAGATGATGGGCATGAGGGGGGTGGTTGCCCAACTAGATCAATTGAATTGTGTGTGTGTGCCAAACAAGGGTTCATAATACAAGCTTAATGCTGTGATTTCTTTTAAAGTTCAAGTGCTTGTATTAGTGAATTTTAGGGTTTACTTGGTTAAATAGATTTAGACAATGGTTCTAATGAGGTACACAAGAGGTTTTGCAAGCCCCAATTGTTTGATAAATTTCCTTTAAGCATGGAGATGCAAATGTGCTCTACCTTTATGTGAAACCCTAAAAGCAGATAATATTATTTGATCCACTTAGCCCAAAGAATCAAACGTGGAGCGATCCAATCAAATAAATCAATGGTCCTATTGTACCACCAACTAAGGCACCCAGAATTTTTTTTTCAGATTTTTTAATGCATATTATCTAATTTTTCTAGATTTAAAGTGTACTGGGAGTTTTGCAGTCTGTTTTGGTCCCAGTTAGTAACCAAATATTCCGTGTAATCAAACGTACACCAAATATTTTTTTTCAGATTTTTTGGGGATTCTATATTATCACATGAATCCAACTCAATAAATTGTAGATAAATCAAACTTATATAAAATTCTCGTGATTTTTTAAATTCTGAAAAATTAGGAACAATAACAGACTTGATAGTAGTTCAATCCATGAATTTTTGAAATTTTTTATGTAAATTAGAATTACACAAAATTTGGATATGTTGTTTCTGACTTCAATACCGACGTCCAGTAGAAATTTTAGAATTTTTTGACGTGTAAAATTTTAGGAATTGAATTTAGAAAGTCAAAGTTTGTTGCAAGTCAAAAATGTAGAAGGTGATTTTATTGGTTTTCAAAAGATAATACCCACCAACAAAAGTTTTTTTTTTAATTTTTTATGCAAATAACTCAAGCAAATGACTACCCTAAGGATCAAGATAGACACCTAATCTAGATGGACAATTATTATTATTTTTTTAAACAGTACTAAATGTAATTACTCCTAAGAGTCACGAATCTACCTAAGTCTAAGATGTAGATAACCTACTTGGTGATCTTCACCTGCACTTTTTCTTCTCATCGCTTCACGATTCGTTCTTGTGTGACTACGCGATCCTGCACATAAAATGACAAAATGAGAAGAACAAGTTAGATCAAACGAATGCAAATCTAGATGAAGTATTGAAAGCGAAATAATCGTGTTGCCTCCTCGGCAACAACGCCAAAAAGTGTTCTAAACACATATTTGATTACGTAAAATACGCTTTCGTCATAGTATAATCGTGTTAGAAACTCTTAAATTTATTTCAATTGACTCAAAAAATATGAAGTTGATGTTTTCAAAATGGAGTCTAAGTCATTCGCAGGGAGGCTACTGAACTAATTTTACTTTCTTAAATACTATGAAATAGGAAAAAATATTTGGATGAGGGATTACTATTACTAGAATGCAAGTAGAACTAATAGCATGCACTAATATAGATACTAAAAGAAAGCAGATAACTTGAAGGTCTACATGTTCTAGTTGACATTATTCTTTCAATAAAATTTCTATTTTGTTCTTTTATAACTTGCCTTCAAGTTATAAAAGAACAAAATAGAAATTTTATTGAAAGAATAATGTCAACTAGAACATGTAGAGAACAACTATAAATAACTATACTAAAGTTACAACTAGAGCTAAAATTATAATGTTTACCTAGAGCAAGAATAAATTTAAAACTATATAGCGGCCTCGAAGATGAAGCGTCGGCGACGAAGACGTGGTGTAGAATTGGATGCGAAGGCGCACCTAGGAGGACTTCATAAAGTAGAGAGAGGGTGAGACCATCTAATAATATTAAAGCATGGGAGAGATAGAGATTACTTGAATAAATGAGGGGGAGATCCCCTCAACCCCTAGACTTGCACAAAAATTTATAGAGAGAGATCAGAGGGCATGTAAGGAAAGGGGGTTGCTCGGTGTTGAATGGGATAAGGATAATTTGGTGGGGGTGTACATATGTTTTGTTTGTTCGGTGGAGATAATTATATGGATTTGGGATTTGTTTATTTAGGTTGTTTATGGGATTGGGTAGAGTTACGTGGGTGGGAAGTAGGTTGTTGGGATGGGGTCCAGTGGATAGGAGTTGGGTTGGGTATTCGGTAGAGAATAAGTAGGATTTTTTTGAAGTGGAGGGAATTAACGTGAGGAGGAGGAGAGGGTTGGGTGGAGGCAATTACCATTAGAAAAGTAATTTATGAATAAATATTTGATATTTACATTTTATTATGAAATTTTTATTATAAATTTATAGATACACATATTTGTACAAATTTAGAAGCACTTCATGATAAACAATAGGAATTCTAACCCTTATGTAACAGGTTGTGGGAGGGATATAATTGAGTCAAAATACTAACTCATTAAGACTTATGATCATGTTATACGGACGAGGCAGAGTGTATGTATACCTCACTTATATGTACAATGCGTTGTCTTTAAATATGTCATAAATATCGTAGTCCTTAGTTCAGAAAAATTCTGAACTAAGGGGGGTCCTTGAAAATTTGATCACAACTTAGGGTTACTTCTTGCATGTAGTTAGTATTTGGAGAAATTTCGATCGCATTTTTTCTCTCTTTTCCGGTATACTAATTAATCTTAGCTCCATTCCTTAAGTAACCTTTAGTAGGGGCTATTAGAGATGTAGTTAAGGTTAGTCTTGAGGGAAATACTGGAGAAGTGCGGGAAAATGCTGTCAAAATTTCTTCGATCACTAGTTGCATGTAAGAAGTAACGTTGTGATCAAATTTTTAAGGATAGGCTATTAAGTGAAAATCTTCTTAAAATACACTTTTTTTTCTTATTCGAATATAACTTATGAGTGGTTGTCATTGACAGTTAGGTTACTTATCATAGATAAGTCATGGATTAGTCTGAGAAATTTGAATTACCACAAATACAAGAATGGAGTGATTTTGTTTCTAGAGTGGGAATTTGATGATGATAGAAAGTCATTCAGATGAGAAGAATTCCTTCAGCTGATTTTATGCCCATGTAGGCACTATTTAAATTGATTTTTCCATGACTGAGACATAGTTTTCGAGGCTGTGATATGTAACAGTTGGTGGAAGCATTATGTAAATTGGACAGCTCATGGTGAGCAAATCGCAAGGGATGTCAGAAATTAGAGAATTGACGCTTTTGAAGAAAGTGATGATAATCAGGGAGATGATGAGACATTACAAGATTGAATGAGTTTTACGATGTAGTCAAGGCAGCAGATGATCCTATTGCTCTTGTAATAACGTCAATGTCGAAGTTGTCATTCCTTCTGAATTTATTTCAAATGAAAGTGATGAATAGAGCCACAGCGAAATTAAGGTTTGAAGTCCTCGAATTCATTGGGGAGCTGCTGAATAATTCTGTTTTGTACCCTGGATTATGGTATGATGCGAAGAAGCAGATACGTGGGCTCGGACTGAAATGCGAGAAGATAGATGCCTGTCATAATGATTGTGTCCTGTACAGAAATGAGTACTGAAGGTTGACTATCCTGAATGTGGTGATGAGAGATATAAAGTGAGTAAGTCAACAAACACAGACGGGAAGAAACAATCGGAGAAGGTTTTCCGTTATTTCCCACTAATCCCTAGGCTACAACACCTAGTCATTTCCAGCAAAACAGTAAAACTGATGGTGTGGCATCAGGAGAATAAATCCAAAGATGGACGCATTCGTCATCCAACAGATTCTGATGAGTGGAACAGATTTAATGAGAATCATGCATTATTCGCAGAGGAGGCACGGAATGTGAGTTTAGGGCTTGCAAGTGATGGCTTCAACCCATTCAAGAACATGTATCCATCATATTCCATATGGTCAGTGGTTATGTTTACTTACAACTTATCTCTATGGGTATGCATGCGATCCTCATTCATGATGTTGGCCCTCCTTATCCCAGGACCCAAGCAACTAGGAAATGTGATAGATGTTTATCTCCAACCGTTGATTGATGAACTGAAAGTCTTGTGATACAGTAGTGTTCAAACATATGATGCGCAGAAGAAATAATTCTTCCAGTTGCATGCAGCATCACTGTAGACAATCAATGACTTTCCATCATATGCTAATTTGTCAGGATGGAGTACGAATGAGAAGTTCGCATGTTCATTCTGTATGGATGATACTCATCACCTAAGATTACTTGAAAGCAAGAAGTTCTGTTACTTAGGGCACCGCAGGTTTTTTCCCATTGAACTCATATGGCGAACACTGCAATTCAAGGATAGATTTGATGGTAAAGCATGTTGATATTTGTCAAAGAATCTAAAAAATAAACTTAGTACAAGTTTTGTGAGGTTGTCGAGGATGAAAATCAAGACATTGCAACAGCTTGGTGAAATACGTTTGGATCGTCTTTTCAAAATTGACTTGACTTCCTTGCAACATTCAGGGTTTAGGAAGAAAAACATATTTTTTATGGAGCTTCCATATTGGAAGGACTTGACTGTGGGACATAATTTAGATGTTATGCACATTAAGAAGAATGTAATGGATACCATTCTTGACATATTAAACCTAACAGATAGCCCAAAGGATACAGTCAAAACAAGGAATTATAGGAAAATTTTGGGTATTCGTCTTGAGTTTCACATTGAAGAAGGAGTCTCACTTTCTAGAAGCTATATACAGTCTTACCGGAGAGCAAAGGCAAAGGATTTTCTCATTACTTAAAGACATTCGGGTTCCAGATGGGTATTCATCGTAGCTTTCACGTTGAAATTCCCAGCCGAGAAGTTTTGCACGACCCCCTCGCCGTACTGGTTTGAAAGTTTAATAAATGTTACAGTTTATTTATTTATTTGTCATTTTATTTTATGTTATAATTCTGTCTTCCAAGTGCACGTAGGGGAAGAGGACCCACGTGTAATAGGCACCTAGAGAGAATTCCGGATGGGGTTCACATTTTAGTCAGGATCACACTAGCGAGGGAAGTAGTGGAGTATCCTCTATTCATCAGCAGACTGGGTACGCTGACGAATGCGATCATCCTACTCTCGTACTTTAATTGGAGGAAGGTTTCAAAGGAGCTGAAGAAGTAGCTCATTCAAGAGTAGAGGTAATTGGTAAAAATTAATAACTTATTTACATTGCCTTATATAACTTTAAATTACGTAACAATTTCTTTTCTCCTACTAATGCAAGCGATTTTTGATTGGGGAGACGGTCCAAATGTCCCTAAATATATCCTCAAGCACGCAGCCAAGATTCACAAAGAATGAAGATTTGATGAGAACACCATCATGAGCCATAACTAGCTTAATTTGGTCTTATGAAGTCAATAAAAGCTCCTACATATCAGTCAGAAGGTCTTTAGAGCAAGGTAAGTTGTTTTGAGAAGAAAAGATGAAAATAGGGTTATTTATGCAATTTTACCATCCCATTACAAATACAGAATAATCATGGGGTATGCCAGAGGTTTATTAAAAGTCATTTAAGTTGTTAATGTCTAATAAGTGGGTTCATGCAGAAATGGTTTTTCACGCATTTCAATAATTAAATAACATCTAAAACCTTAAAAACAGACCCGCTTAATTAACTGAGGTTTTTGGTCAATATAGAATTAAAAAAAAAGCCTCTAAAATTCATAGAAAATTATTCTCTAGGGTTTGACATCCTTGAATTGACCATCAGAACTCGTTTTGACCAAAAACAGAGTCATGGACAAGCTATTGCCCTAATTTGGGTTTTTGCATAAATTATCAATCAAACTAGGTCAAAATCAAAATCCAACTTCACTATTGGATTCCTTAGGTCCAAATTAGGTTTGTATCAGAATTTGGATCCAATCAGAGATTGCCTTGACCTAGTTTACAATTTAGTTCAACTTAGACTCTTATTATTCCAAATAACCCCCAGCTTTTGAATTTATTACAAAAAGCCCCAATCTTTGTCGTCACTCTTTACAAATAGGTCCTTCTGCCATTTTCGTGAAGGAATCCTACTCCAGCGAGCTTTGTTTGGCAAGAACTTGCTAATTACTTTATGAATCCTTCTCAAAATTGAAATGGAGATTCGTCAAGTAATTGCCTTCAAATCAAACCTATTCGTAAGCCCCAATTCTTTCCCAATCTCTCATGCGAACGCATGAGAGATGTGGGTATCATTGGTATCATTCGCTGGCAAGCTTACCAAGCTTGGTCTCCAAGCCTTAAACCCCTTCCCATGGCCTATAAAAGGAGTAGACACTAGAACTCGAGCTCCTTAGCAAGTTTGGCCTCAGAAAAGTGCTCTTCCTCCTTCTTCGGCCACCTTCGTACCTTGCTCCGGCGACCCTCTCCGCTCCCCTAACCCAGCCGTCCAACAGTCAAATTGGATGCCCTATTGCCTTCCTCTCCTCGTCGCGTGCCTCTCCGGTCAAAGGGTGTTTCCCTGTTTCTTTCCCTGTCGCCCTCTTCATCTTCTTCGGCTCCGGTCGACCAGCACCGGAGCCTTTCTCCCCTTATCTTCCCCTTTTAGGTTCTCTATCGCTTCCCTCTCCCTTTATTTTCTTTTTACTCTCCCACAACTCACTCACGACCTACGAACTGCCCACATCACCTCCATCTTCCTTAGCGTCGGCACACCTCCGACAACGCCTCCAGCTCGCTCCACCGCACGAAACTTGTTGTCACCACCTCTGTTAGCTCTGCCTCGACTCCCACATCAAAAGCCCTCAACCAATTCCTCTCCATGACCACTCAACCACCCTATCAAACTCCACCCCTTCGCTGCTCCGCCCCGACCTCGCCCTACGAACACACGCACTCCCACAGCACGCCACCGCCACCACCACATTCGCTGCACTCGTGTGAATCTCCTGAGCTGGTTTGATGAGGTCGAAAGACCGTGCTACTCTTTTTAAGTGCTTCACCGGAGCTCCGCCACCGCAACGTCTTCTCCAGCTCAGTTCGTGGTGTTCTAGCCACGATTGTTCCAAGCAACGTTCCCAGGAGACACGGACGCATCCCAAGACTCTTTCCAGAACCGTAATTGAAGGCTTCAGTTGTAGCGTCCTCGCCAATTGGGAGGAAGTCTCCTCTGCAGCTTCACACAAAGGAAGTGGGTGGGATAGTCCCACATAAAAAACCGTCTAAGCCTCCGCATGCCATAAGTTGAATTTCACTCCTTAGTTGTTCACCTCAATTAGCACGGGGTGAGGTCCCCTTGCACGTGCCCACGCATGCCCTCGCCTGCGGCCACACCACGCGGGTCTGGGCTCTGAACCGTTTACCTGTATACCCGGATCTGATTGTCTCTGAGAGAAGAGAAAGAAGGGGAAAGGAAGAGGAAAAGAGAGAGAGAGGGGAGGGGGGTTTTTGTTGGTGCTAGAGCACCACGATCGTTTATTTTGATGATAACAAAATACTTATTATTTAACATTTACTTTTGAGTCCTAGCTTTCAGGTCAAATTGCAAATGGAGACAAGTGTAAAGGCGGAGTTCGAGTTCACGTCTATGGTGGATTGGAGGAGTTTGATGGAGGAGAAGGAAATTTGTGAGGAGCGAAAGCTTGAAGAAGGAAGGAGATGAAGAATAAGATAGATTTCCTCTCTTGCTCATTGTACTTTGTTATTTGTTCTTTTGTTGCTCTTTATTTTCTTTTTTAGTAGCATGTTAAAGAGCCTCAAAGTACCCTCAAAGTAGTCCTAAGAACACTTGGCAGACCCTAGGATACTTAGGTTTTCTTAGAGAACTTAGAAAATCAAGATAGGTTTCAGACAGGTTGATCAGACATCCAATCTGGAAATCTGACGTTTGATATTGACTTTTAAGACGTCTGATTGCTGACTCAGACATCCATTAATTTAGGCTGGACTTTTGTAGGTTCCGTCTATCAAACATCCAGACCTTAGTCCACACGTCTTAGAAGACGTCTGATGGTTGTGCTAGACATCCAACTAATCGAACGTTGGCTAACAAAGTAACCATTGTGGTAAATGACCTGTAGGCTTATATCAAGCATTCGTAGAGGACCTAGGATGTCTAATATGTGACTGTTGAGCCTTGACTGAACCGAAATTACTTGTCTTGAGGATTATAGTGGTTTAGGTTGTTGGGAATCCATTCCTACACTTAATTTGGTTTCCAGACCTAGTGACAGACGTCCTCTTTGTCGTCTGATGATTTTATACTAGAACCCTGTTTAGGTCTGAACCAAGTCAGTAAGGGAACCTGTCTAGAATTAGACGTCTGACTTGGTTCTCAGACGTCTTAAGAGTGACTTCCAGACATCTGATCTTTTTCCAAGACATATGATGACTCTATCAGAATCATTAATTATTTTGATTTCGGCCTATTCTACCTTGGAATAATTCCCAACAGCTATGGAAGCCTTCTAAGGCCTTTCAAAACCTTCCTATGCCCTCTATAAATAGAGGAGTACCCTTGCTTTGCAAACAGACACCAAGCAACACATTTCCATATCTTTTATGTCCATTTAATCTTGAGAAGAAGCCATAGCTCTCCAAGCTTTAGTTCCACTTCAAGAGAGCTTCAGCATTGTTGCAACCCACTCTCCCTCCGTAGTTACGGGAGCGACGAAGTGTCGTTGAGTGATTCACGCACCTGCATCATCAAATCGATATGCTTCTAGCAAAGGGAAGTAATCTTTACCTATAGTAGCTAGGTTTTGGATTCATGCTTTGTGGCTCTATAGGGTTGTTTTGTAATCTTTCTTTGTTATTTTGTTGGATATTCGCGTTGTGAATTCCTGTCTCCATCGAGGGACAAAATCTTTCTCGTGAAGAGAAGGGGTCTGAGGAACGCTACCCTCGTACTTGTAGCGTGGTTGTAATAGAGGTTGAACTACCTTCGTTAAAGTAGTTCGTTAGTGGATTTGATAGACTTTGTCATCGGGAAATCCTAACTCGAGAGGGTTAGGTGGTGGTTTTTATCTGGTTTGGGTTTCCACCTAAAAATCACTTGTGCATTGTGTGATTGTTCTTTTTGTGAGATTATTTCCGCATTGATTTTATATTCCGCAAATCTCACCCCCTCCCATAGGGATCCATAGTTTTGCTTTGCTCTCTAACTCTGGACACTTAGTGATTTCTGAGGGAGGCCTTTGCCTCTATTGGTGCTGGTGCTGAGCTCTGTGCTGTGCTTTCCCTTGAGCCTGAGGTTTGAGAAAGGGAGGCCTTGCCTCTGTGCTGCTAGTTCTGAGTGCACTGTGCACTTATCCTACGTGGATTAACTTGGTTGATACTGTTGAAATATTTGATATTATTGTAATTAGGGTAATTGGTGATTCAAATCACCATTGTACCTTAATCTTTTTGAACTATCAACATTTGTTCTTATATATATATATCATTTGAGCTTAGAGTTTTCATCATATATTGATATCTTATGATAGAATTGCAATTTTGAGATTTATTGCAATATTTACTCCCTACGTTCGACTCGGATTTCTTTCAAGTAATAAATTGTATTTGTTCATGCGCTATTTTCAGCTATAATACAACGAAGTGTTTCTAAAACTCTGATTCAGTGCGTAAACAAGATTGCAGATGAAGAATAGGGTAAAAAATAAGTTTTAACTATATTTGTTTATTCCTTTTACCATAATTCTAATATTATTTCTAACATTACAAATATATTTTTTAGTATTATAAGAATAGGAATCATGATGAGGCATTGCATAGTGGGCCTCTTTTGGCACAGCCGCACACTTGGAAGTGTGCGAATATTGATATGATTAGTGACGTAGGTAAAAGTATTGCATATATTATCATTTAACTAATTTTTAAGTTAATAAATTGTACATTTATTTCAGGTGCTGTAACGACCCGATTCCCGAGTCCCTACGAGAAACGAGAACCGAACCGACTCGACTAATCCCATGACCTAGTCGTCCAACGAGGAAGTAACCAAAAGAGCAGTAAAATAAACCACATTCAGCATGAATATAACTAACAGTAAGAAAATACAGCAGTAAGAAAAGAAATCACTACAGTATATACCACCACAACAGTATAACAACATTCGTAACATAATATGAACTGCAGGTAAAGAAAAGTACAGCGGAAACAAGAACTACTCACTACAGTGGAACCAAAAAGAGGTACAAGAGAACAGTGGTAACTCTACTGGACCATACTCGGCCCAGCGTCCTCTGCAGTCGCTGACCCTGGCTGCTCCACACCTGGTCCTGAAAGGTAACGAGTGTAACACGTCAGCAAAACGCTGAGTAGAGTGGCAACTAAAACTAAGGAAAACAGTAGGGTGTACAGTAGCTGTTATGTTCTGTTACTTTCTTTATTTACGTATTTCAATTTTCTCACGATTTCATTTATTTCTCAGATCCTTTACTTGATCTCGAATGTTCCTCGTGGGAACGATCTTAAATGCAGTCTTTTCCAAGAAGTAGAAGTAGTACGTGGTGCTCTCCTGGCCGGAAGAGTCCCCCGCGGTGATCCTAATCTCAGTCAACCACCCCAAGGTCATGGACAGACGTAACGGTGACTACGGCACGCGCGATAAACGCACAGGTAGCTAACCCGCACTGGCATGCGGTCAGTCGTTTCCGTTAACAGGTGCGCCCAAAGCACAGCACGGAACCAGTCCAGGGCAGAGCCCTCTCAGTAACAGGGGTCCGACCCCTCCACAGTAACCAAACAGGGGCCTTGCCCCTCCACAGTCCGCGCACCCTCGCCTGACTATCCTAGTTTGCCCCAGTGGGCCTAACAAGTCGGTGTAGGAGGCTAGCAGAACCCCGGGGCCGTGGGGTAGCTAGTGCCCTCCCTACACTAGTAGCTCTCCTCGGTACTACGTACACAAGGGCCAGCAAGTCGGTACAAAGCGGCCAGTCCTAACCCCGGGTCCCTGGGGTGGCTGGCCCCACTCTGCACTAAATAGGTACAGGTACTTCCCTTGGAACTACGTACCCAAGAGACAGCACAGAACTACATCTTTCTTTCTTAGTTCCATTCCTTTCTCTTTCCAGGAGTTCCACTCCTAATTCCCTGTAGGGTTCCAGCTCAGAACATCTAGGTTTCACTTTCCAGTTTCACGTTCTTACAATTCATGTTCTCAATCACGTTCATTTATTCATAACAGGCAGCTGTTAATTCAAATTACAGGCAGCTTTTTGTCCTTTTCCATTTTTTTCAAGACTGCAGTATTCATATATTCCACTAGTTTTCCCGTCCTAGGATTCATGCCGTATCCTAGGATCTATCATACAATCTAGTTTTCCAACCCTAGGATTCATGCAACACCTAGGATCTATCATTCAATCTATTTCTCATTCCTAGGATTCATGCAATGTCATAGGTTCTATTTATGGTTCCATAATTTAACAGATTATACTTAAAAGCCACTCTACCGGTTACAACAGGCGAACTGGGGGCGTGGTCGGGAATCCCGCGTGCCTCCGCAACCCCCGAGACGGCAACAGAACGGGGTCTTATCACAAGGATCAAACACAAGGAATTTCTCAAAATAGTATACAGCTACTGTAGACAGGTAGAGGATTTAATTCCGAAAAGAAAGCAACTCGAAACGCGGAAAACGGAACCCGAACAGGCCCTAAACGGGTCGAAAACGACGAAACAGTGCAAAATCAGACGTCTGGAACTTCTTCCCGACGTCTTAAAAAGTGGATCAGGAATTACCTTGCTCTGTGTGGGCTCTCAGACGTCCAGAAGCCTGCGGGGGCGTCTGGCCTTGTTCCCAGGAGTCCGATGGTCACCCGGATGTCTGGATGTCGCTCCCGTCGTCTGGTATTACAGCCACACGTCTGATTCGCGTTGGATGGCGAATCACCGAACCTACGCGTACCCATCTCTCTCTCTCTCAGTATGGTCAGTCGAAAGGAAGGAAGACGGAAAAACTCACCTTTCAGACATTTGGACAGTCTTCCAGACGCCTCCCCCGCCGTCTGGCTATAAGCCCAGACTTCTGATTCTGGAAAAGTTTCCAGAACCAGGCGTGACTCGCCCTCCGCGCGACGCCCGGCCGCGCCGCGCCTCGTGCGCCTGCTGCTCGAGCCGCAGCAGTCCCCCCCCCGCGTCGCTCCGCGCCCGCTGCGCCCCCTGCCGGCCAGCCCTAGCAGCCCCGGCGAGCTCGCCCTCACGGCCGAGCGCCTCTCCCACGCGCAGCACCTCCTCCCACGCTCACCGCGGCTGTCGCTGCCGCTGCACCATCGCGCTCGCGCAATGGCTGGAAGGTGAAGAGGAAGGAGACAGAGGTGACGAGAGTGAGGGAGAGGGCGTGGCCTTTTAAGGCCGTGCGAGGAGGAAAGAGAGAGCACGACAGAGGGCGTAGGAGGGAGAGGGAAAAAGAGAGAGGGAATTTCCGCAGGTCTGCGCGCTCAGGCGCGCAGACAAAACAATCGTGCCAAAATAACTGATTTCTGGACGTTTGGAAATGATCCCAGACGTCTGGTCAGACGTCTGGAGGTGATTCCAGACGTCTGGTCCGACGTCTGGGCCACCTCCCAGACGTCTTAAAAGACGTCTGGAGCGCGCGTTCATAACAGGTGCAAACCAATAAGAATAAGAAAGATAGGGTTAAAGCTCCACCAAAGACCCATGTCTTGGGTAGGAGGAGCATAGGCGGAATGAAATCCATATACGTAAGTATTTTTAATTATTATTTTCTTTTAAACCTTACAACATTTTTAATTTGTTTCGATTGACTCTTTCAAAATATTACAGTCCGCTATGCATGAAAGTGCCCAGCTTGATCGGGTGAGAGTATGTGAGGCCACTCATAGCACGTTAACTAATGAGGAAAAAAAAGAGTGGCTTCATGACACATTTCAGCAGAGACACGTAAGTTAAGATACACAATACTTTTATTTCATTTCGTAATTATAATTAAATGAAATTACTTAACGTAATTAAATCTCTTTCAGGATAATATAGTCAACTTAATGCATCCCCCTGAAGATGCCAACTCTAATATGGTTCAACAACCATTGATCGCAGAGGAGGTGTTCTGGATCATCATGTCACTTGAGCATAATGGGCACGTCTATAGCGGAGAGAGGAGCGAGATCGTCTCCACCTAATATGGAGAAAGGAGGCATTGTCCTCTTCAACTGAGGTACAGAAGATGAGGAAGGAGATTGCGGCGTTACGTCGCCGAGATGAGGGGAAGGAGCAGCGGATCGATGAGTTAACAATGTAGGTTGGGGACACGGTGACATAGTTCAGGGAGTTGATAGAAGTTGTAGCAGTCGACTCAGACCATTAAGGAACTCCTGAAGATACTTCAATACGGAGGTATCGATCACCTATCTTTTCATCAGTATAGAGATTGTCGTGATGACGAAAATTTAGGTGATAGTGCTGGAGGCGTTAGTGCCGCAGCCTGATTGTTGTATTTTTATATACACTATCATTTGTACATGTACTTTGTGTACATTAATATATATATATATGAAATTTTTATTCTCATTTCTAGTATTTTAAATGAATGTGAATATTTTACATTGTGCGATTATATTTTTAGTGGATTTTTAGTTCTCTACAGGTCTTCCACATAGTTAAAACCTTTAGTAAAAAAGAATGTTACTATTTTCAGCTGTTTTACAACAGTCGAGAATAGTCAACGACTGAAATTGCAACGCATTATTGACCGTTTAACAATGGACGAGAATGTTAGTATTCTAAATCATTATAAATAAATAGTTGAGAATATCACTATTCTAAACCGTTGTAAAACGATCGACAATAGTAATATTCTCAACCGTTTGTTTCTAACTGTTGAGAATACCACCTTACTCGATCATCTAAATAGCGGTTGACGTAGATATTTTTCTTGACGATGCATTTAGAATGGTCAAGAAAAACGTTTCTCGACTGTTGAAAACAGACAACAGAAACAACCACACGTCGAATGAGGGTCTGCCTTTTTCCCGACAATAACATTCTAGAACGGTCGAGAAAACACAATAGCTACAGTACAATCCTCGACCTTTTTTCTTGACCATTTTTTCCACATTACCGACCGTTTTTAACAGTCATCAATAGTGAATATTCTTCTAGTGTTACTTTTGATAGGATTCACCACCATTTGATGTAAAAGGTAGTGACATAATGTGATTAGATTTGATTTCTACTTGTTTTATGTTTTACTGCTTAGTAGATCATTGTATGCAAATAGTGTGGTCCTGTTACATGGATCCAGAAGTAGTTGCAAATAAGATTTCTCTTTACATTATATGTTTGATTTTGAGCGGATCCTAAACATATATGGGATGTAAAATTGAGAGTAATCTTATGATGGTTTTGATTTTCCATTTTTGTTTTGGTACAAAGATCCTTCACGGTGATAGATGAGTGTAGGTGTAAATACAAGCTTAAATATGAAAACTATAATAATATTAATCTCTTTATACAATATCAAACGTTTTAAATATTGTATCGACGAAATCACTATTTCATCATTACATTTCACGTTATGTGCATTTCTACTTATAATGAAATGTCACCAATTGAATCTAAAAATTAAATCCAAACTTACCTTAGCATATATCTAATATCGATTAGATGTTAAGCTCGAAAAGCGGACCTTCTTATTGAAAAAAAAAAAAGGATTGACAAGAATTTCTTTGTTTCCATGTAAATGATTAATGATCTTTTCTGGAAATTACACTTTCGCATGAACCTCAATCAAATTTTATGTAGAGAAAAGTTGATTGACATTTTACAACGTTTTGAAATGCATTATTACTTATAGTGAAATTTGTATTGACTAATGCATTGCAAAATAGGCTTTGAAGTATCTTAGAAAAACATGATCGTCTATAATGTTGGCATGAGTACAGAAGAAAGTCTATGCTTGGGTTATCCCTGTAATTACGTTCAAAGGTATTCTTCAACTCGTAAATCATGTTTGTCGTGGCTTAAACCCATCAATGTGACGCTAAAATTTTCCCATCGTTAAGAGAAATATTATCCTTATAATTTCGGACAAACTTCTTTGAAGATAAAATGGCTTCCACATTTGAAATGGAAACCTGTGGTATACATTTTCAATATTATATATGCATGAATATTATCTATGGGTAGATATTTTGGTTAAGTATGTATGTATATTTCATTGGGATACTAAATACAGCACAATTTTTACAAAAGTGAGAAACGCATTCACTTTTTACGGATATCCATTTATATTTTATAGAATTGTATATTTACCTACATGCTTTCTAATAACTTTGAATAATTAAAAGTTTCAGAAAGAAGGGAATCGCTTCTGGAGTGGCGGAGAACCCTAACTCAGTGGCAACGGCGACGTCATCTCCATCGCTCTCTACAAGGCTTCCGTCTCTGGCTCCATCGACCATGGTCTTGTTGAGGCCTCCTTCTCCAACGCCTCCTCGATAGGGCTTCCTCAAACGTGTTGCTCGAGGGGGTAGGCAAACCTTGGCTCATTGAATCGGGTAGATTCGGGATGGCGAGAGAGGAGGGTAGGAGTGATGCTCGGTGGCTGGAGGATGGTTGGTCGACTTTTCAATAGTAGCGTGGTGTCAGGAGGAGCAGCGTCAACGGCTTGTAGAGGGGTAGGAGGGACGAAAGTCGAGGATGAGTCACGATCACTGCTTCCGATGCCTAGGTATTGGTCATTATGTCGCTACATGAAGGGACCCAATATGATGTCTTCGGGGCAATGGGTTGGGTAATCGTGCAGCCCCATGTCTTTGTCGTCAACAGTTCACAACAGCCTCGCAACAATTCACAACGTCGAGTTTACATTGGCGATTGCGAGGGCTACACCGACGATGGAGAGGGTGGCTCCCCATTCAAAAGATGGGAACTACCTAGTGATGGGGCTTCACCACGCCCTTGTAGGTTAGGTATCTCACCACCGCCATTGCTTGTCGGATGTCATTGATGCTGTGGAGAGGATTTTGGGTCATTCCAAGTGGAAGATTGGTTGTTTTGCAAGTAGGGCAATTCTCCTCTTTGGTTTTGATGACGAGAAGATGCACTGACTTCTCTTCCGTAGCCTTGACGTGGGGGGCACTACCATCACTCGACATCATGTCTCCCCTTTTGATCGTGCGTTGGAGGAAAGGGTGCTGCCACAAGAGGTCGTCATGTTGAGCGTGGTTGGACTGCCACTTCACCTCCACACTATGGGAGTGGTGCAACTCCATTTTGATGGCATAGGAATTGTGCTCGAATGCTAAGGATTTGGGCTATGTGAAGGTGATGACTTTGATGTCGCGGTGAAGGTGGAGAGGTTAGTGGGTGCCTTGGTGGTTGAGGCCATCGTCCTCCGTCATGCTAGCTTGGCTTGGACAGTCAGAGTTTGCCCGTCAACTAGTAGGAGGTTGCACTCAACTTATGCTAAGGCCACGACGACAGGTGGAGACAACCAACTCCCTTGTCGGTCAGTGGTGGTGAGGGTCGATCGGTCAGGACCTTCTGTGCTAGCTGAGGACAAACAGGGAATGGTTGGAGAGGATTTCATCCCCTCTACCTTTGAGGCACCTCCAGAGAATTTGGAGGCCCCTTTACATGTGGAGGGTGTGGACCCCATGGAGGAGGATCCCCTGAAGCTTACGTGGCCAGAACATGCATGCCACGCTTCAAATGATTTGCCAAATAATGTTGGACCCACTATGGAGAAGTAGTAGCCCAGGTCAACCCCCCTTAGGAAAAAGGTCTCCAATGTTGGACCTTACATATGCAATTTTTTAGGTGGTAGAGGAGGTTGGTAGTGGTTTGTGGAGGTTGATGAAGAAACCTTGATACGAGCTATCAAGGTCAAGCATCGCACGTCTGGATCTATATTCACTGTTGGTGCAAAGGGAGTTACGGCCTCTTCCTTGTGACGTGCATTCTTTCGTGGAATGTGTGAGGGCTCTGTGACCTTGAGAGGAGAGCCCTTTTGAGGAGGTACTTTTTGGATTGGAAGGCAAATTGTGCTTTTGTTTAGGAGACTCACATCAATCATAGATGTTGGAGACCTTTGGGTAGAGCACTAGAGGATGGTCTGATTTTTACAGAGTCAGTTGGTAGGGCTGGAGGATGTGCTATTTGGTGGAGGACTTCTCACTTCCATCTAGAGGAGTCTTGAACTGGGGAGTTCACTATCTTCGGTCATTTTACTAGGGTGGAGGATGGGGCCACCTTCTACCTTTCCTGTGTGTATGGGCCGTGACATCGGAGGATAGACCTCGTTTTTGGGATGAACTGTGCCTAATGGCCACTTTTGCTAATGGAGGGCCTTAGTTTGTTGGTGGAGATTTCAATGCCACCTTGAGCCATGATGATAGACCTATAGGAAGGGACGACTCCTTCACGTTGGGCTTCTAGGAGGTGGTGGCTTAGTTGGAGCTGGAGGATATTCCTATGTTTGACATTAGTTGCACGTGGTATAGTGGAAATGGGGCGTGCTCCAAGTTGGATAGATTCCTTGGTAATATTCATTTGGCTGAGGCACATCAACTGGTAGGAGTTTTAGCGATGCATAGACCTTTCTCTGGCCACACACCCATTCTTCGGGACAGTGGGGAAGGTACAGAGAGTTCATACTTCAGATTCCATAGGTCGTGGATGCAGGAGGTGGGTTTTAGGGAATTTGTCGCATGGGAGTAGTCATCCTGTCTCCTTGAGTCTACAGGCACGAAGACTCTTGACTCTAGAGTCCGCCACCTTAGACGGAGTCTTTAGCAGTACATGTGACAAATCAAGGAGGACAGAGAGCATAGGTGGAGGCAGGCACTGGAGTCTGCGACTACTCTAGATAGGATGAAAGGGATTCTATCTCTCACCACAGAGGAGCATGATGATAGGTAGAGGTAGAGTGTAGTGGTACAGAGAGAGGATCATCTTAGAGAGGTGGACTAGCGTAAGCATTCCAGGCAACTGTGATTGAAAGAAGGGGATGCTAATACCCACTTCTTTCATGCCATGGCAAGCTCCAGAAGACGAGCCAGTCACATCTCTCAACTTCGCGATGGAGATAGAGTTCTCACCACCTCGGGGGAGATATGATAGGAGATTAACTCTTACTTGTAGAGGATCACTAGATCTGCACCTCCAGGAGAGTGGAGCCTGTTGGCCACTGACATGCCCTCTTTAACAGAGGAGGGCAATGTTCTCACTAGGTATATTGATGAGGAGGAGGTCACGGCTGCCCTCAAGGGTTTAAAAGCTGAAGGGTACCCTAGACCATATGGCTTTCAAATCCTTTTCTCCAGGGAATTTTGGTCTGCGGTCGAGAGGATGTTTTTGGGGTGGTGGAGGAGTTTCAGGCAGGGAATTTGGGTTTTGAGCGACTAAATTACTCTCTCTTCTTCCTTCTTCTGAAGGGACCAGAAGAGGAGAGTTTGGGAGACTATAGGCTGATAGCTCTCTCAAACTTTATTTACCTGATCATTAGCAAAGTCCCACCCGATCACATTATGGTGGCGCTTCCACACTAGATCAGCTTGGTGCAGTCACGTAGGAAGACAAAGGCCTTCTTGTGGAAGGTCAACTTCTCCAAGGCTTACGACACTGTCTCATGGGCCTACCTTTGGGAGATACTTCGGAGTGGGAACTTTCCTGAGACTTAGGTGTGTTGGGTTAGGAGATGTGTGACAACTACCTCGTTTTCACCTGTTACGACCCGATTCTCGGATCCCTACAGGACCCGAGATTGGCTCGCCTCGACTAATCCCAAGACCTAATCGTCCAACAAGAAATAACCAAAAGCAAGAAAAATAAACCACATTCACACATGCAATATAACTAAGCAGAAGAAAAGTACGAAGCAATAAAGAAGGTAGAACAACTGCCTCAAAATATAGTATATGCCACAACAACAACAACAGAAAACATATAGGAAACAGAAAGTAACAGGAGCAGTAAACAATGTGTCCATTACTCACTACAATAGTAGGAAAGCGAAAGAGCTGAAAAATGACTACGGCTAGCTCGGCTGGGCCCAGTACCCACTGTAGCCGGAAAGTCGGGCTGCTCTACTCCTGGTCCTGAATAGTGTTACGGAAAGACAGAGCCAGCGAATGCTGAGTAGAGTGGTGTTTACATTATTTAAGTGCAAGTACAATAAAACAACATGTTTATTTTTCATTTCTATTTATCTCATTTATGTGTTTCTGGTTCATTTATTTCTCAAGTATCCAGATATTTCTTGATCTTGCATGTTCCTCGTGGGAACGATCTTGATTGCAATCTTTTCCGTAAAGTAGATGGTACACGTGGTACTCTCCTAGCCGGGAGAGTCCCCCGTGGTAGTCCTACACCCAGTCAACCACCCCGAGGTCACTGTCATGACATAGCGGTGACTATGGCACGTGTGATAAGCGCACGGGTAGTTACTTCGCACTGACACGCGGTCAATCGTTTCCGCTAGCGGGTATGCCCAAAGTACAGCACGGAACAGTAGAGGGCCTTGCCCTCTCAGAACAGGGGTCTCGCCCCTCCACATCCGCGCACCCTTCTATGACTACCCCGGTTTGCTCAAAGGGCCTAACAAAGTCAGTGTAGGGTGGCTAGCTGAACCCCGGGCCCCGTGGGGTGGCTAGCTCCCTCCCTACACTAGTAGCATCCCTCGGTATCACGTACGCGAGAGCAAACAGGAGTCAGTGTAGAGTGGCCAATCCTAACCTCGGGTCTCAACCCAAGGGAGGCTAGCTCCTCTCTACACTAAAAAGAGACAGTTACTCTCCTTGGTACCACGTACACAAGGGACAGTACACTTCCCGTCTACATTCCAGATTTCCTTTCATCCACAGGAGTTCTACTTCTAATTCCCCATAGGGTTCATGCTCAGATTCATCTCATTTATCTAGGCCCAGATCTCATGTTTCATAACTCGTTCCTCATCTATATACAGGTAGCTCGTGTTTTCATAATTCAGTTCTAAATCATAACATGCAACTTGTGGTTTCACAGTTCAATTCTCATTTACATACAAGCAGCTTGTATTTTAACATGCATCTCGTAATTATACTAAAGGCATTTGCTAGCAATTTATCTTAACCATACATTCAAGTAAGCAATACAGCTCAAACAGGCTCATTCATTTCTACCCTAGGGTTCATTCCACATCCAAGAGTTCAATCCGATTATTCCGACCAAGCACATTCTTATTTAATATTAACAATTGAATTAAACCACTTTACCGGGTATCACGGAAGGAATGGGGGCCTGTGCAGCAGATCTCGTTGTCTCTGCGGGCCTCGAACACTCCACTGGCTGGTAACCTGTACCAGCAACCAATGTACATTAGACGAGCTCAACCGTAGATACTCAACACAAATACATAGAGGAACTCAAGTGGAAAATAATTGTACTTCGTTTGCGGAAATCCAATCCCGTTTGGGCCTTAAACAGGCCAAAAATGCGGTTACTGACCAAAATCAGATGTTTGGGACTAATCCTAGATGTCTTAAAAGATGTCAGAACTCACCTTGTGTTCCCTACAGCTGATCAGACGTCTAGACTCCCTCTGCGACCATCTGGGGGCAGCTCCAGAAGCCCCACCCTACTTCTAGTCGTTTGGAAGTACATCCGGACGTCTGGCGACGTGATTAGATGTCCAAAAGTACTTGGGAAAGTGCACTGCGTGCATTCCCAAAGGTTGCACCTGCATACGAAAATGGAAGCACGGTTTTAGCCCAACAACTCCTACGTTGAGATCTTCTGCATGGTGGAAATCATTGCAGGAATGTACGTACCTCTCGCAATATGTTCTTTCAGATGTCTGGCTTTAGCTCTGGACGTCCTGGTGCCTTGCCAGTCGTTTGGACTTCACTCCAGATGTCTGATACTGGAAAACTTCCAGTATCAGAACCACCTCGCTGCCCCGCTCGCACCTCCGCTCGCAGCGGCGGCTCCAGCAGCTGCAGGAGCTTGAGAAGCTCCTTGTCGACGTCCTCCTCTCTCCCACGAGTTCCTCCTTGAGCTCCACCGAGCTCCCGCAATCGTCTTCCTCCTCCCCCGCTCTCACTCCCTCGCACTCTCTCGCTCTCGCTCCACCCCGCTCTCCCCTCGCCGGTGGCTCTCCTTCCTTGCCGCGGCTGCAACAGAGACGGAGGGGAACGTGGCTGTCATAGGAGAAGGAGGAGGTGGCGGTGGCTGGAGTGGTGTAAGGAGGAGAGGAGAGGAGAAGGGAGGGGGTTTATATTGAGGGGTGCTAGGGTTCGGGTGAGGGGTGAAGGAGAGAGAGAGCGGCCTCTGTGCGTCGCCCGCGGGCAAAGTGTAAAGCGCAATACGAAAATCTCACTTTCAGTCATCTGGGAACGTGTCCAGACGTCTGGATAGACGTCTAATTGAAACTCCAGACGTCTTATCTAGCTAAAAATGTAACAGGTCATTACATCACCCCTCCTAAATGAGAAGTCTACTGGCTCTTGGATACAGCCCCAGAAAGGGGTGCGGCAGGGGTGCCCACTTGCTCCTCTTTTGTTTATCTTGGTGGTGGACACGTTGGCCATACTAACCTTTAGAGCTACTGAGGTTGGGCTTATCAGAGGATTCACAATGGGGCCACTATACACGAATCTCACTCCTATCTTGCAATATGCTGATGACACGATTTCCTTTATGGAGGGGGAAGCGCTACAAGCGCATACGGTTTGGAGGATTGTTTAGATTTTCGGAGACATCACGGGCATTTTAGTTATTGGGGACAAGTCCTTTTTAGTTTGCTTCCACCAGGAGGACTCTTGTAGGGCAGCTATCTTGGAGATACTACACACACCGCTTGTCTCTTTGCTAGTTCACTACCTTGGCCTTCCTTTGTAGGACAAGAAGATGCGGGCGGCAGATTAGGCCTTTCTGTTTGAGAAGCTCACTACCAGGTTGACTGGGTAGAGTGGCAGACTTTTGTCTAGAGGAGGAAGGTTGGTTCTTCTCAATTCGATGTTATTTGCGATTCCCGCTTTCTACTTTCCCTTGTTCCGGCCAAGGAAAGGGGTGCTTTGACAACTTGAGACTGTCAGGAGGAGGTTCCTTTGGAAGGGGTGCGAGCAGGATGGCAATTCATATAGCCAGTGAGGTGGGCAACTGCTGGTTTAACTACCAGTATGTATATTTATTTTTATTACTCGAAAATAGAAAATTTTCGAGGTCGAACTCAGGGAGCAACACTTGATTTTAGAAGCATACAAAATCACAATTTACAATATAGATATATACTGTTTTACAAAAACAATAAAAGAATGGAAAATTTTTTCTTTTTTTCTTCTCTCTTTCTTCTTCTTCTTCTGCCTCTTTCTTTCTCTCTTTAGACGTCTGACTCCAGGGTCAGACGACTTAAACTCCACTTGCTACAGTGCTTCTTCTGCTAGTTCTTCTTCCTCTTGGCTTCTTCTTTTCTTCTTCTCTGCTGCTTCTCTTTCTCTTCTTATTTTGTGCAACCTTCTCTATCTTCTTCTTTGCCTTAGGCTTTAGCTGCGTCTTCAGTTTCTTCTTCCTTGGCTGCTCTCTGCTTTTGCTTCCTCTTCTGTTGCAGCTCCCTCTTGGCTTCTTCTTCTTCTTTCTTTTCTTCAGCCACGTCTCTTCTTCTCTCTGCTGCACTCCCTCCTCCTTCTTCTTCAGCTTCTGCTCCTGCTTCCCTGCACAGTGTAAGGTTAGGCAAAACCTAACCCCTACCCTCCCCACGTCTCTCTCTCTGTGTATCACTCTTCGGTACGCTCTCCTAGAGCCGGGTAATCAGGTCGGGTCGCGTGCCCGGGTCCAGGCGCACCGGCGTGGGTGTGGTTCACGAGGAGTGATCGATGGCTAATCGGGTCAGGTTGCCAGATCCACGGGGTAGAATATCGCAGACGAGGCGTGATAGGTGAGGGACCTCACCCCATGTGTATCTCGAGGCGAAGAGGTTAAAACACAAAATCAATTTATTCTATGCACCACGCTTAGACATTTACGAGGTGGGACTAATGTCCCACCCGCTTTTGCGCATTCGCCGCAGGAGGATGACTTCCCACAATTGCTGCAGCTGGAGGTCTCACGGCACCCGCTATCAGACTGGACTCACTCTCGCACTCAGCTCGCGCAGTCTAAAAGCCTGAAACTTGACGCTTGTGGCTTGGAGCTGGAGAACAAGCGAGCTTGAGTCGTCGCTAATGGCGGCTGGTGCTCTACCCTGCACAACACAAAAGGAGCCTTGCGGCTCTATTAGGCCACAGGAGGACCTTCGCCGTGTCACGGCAAAGGTGAGGCAGTAGGTGGCAGGACGCGGGGCGGCCTAGGCGTGCGTGCCTGGGTCGCTCTGGGGCCGGGTTTATGGGTTAGGTCAGGGGGCGTTTGTGGTGGAGTAGGCGGTCTGTGAGTGGGTGGATGATGTTCAGTGGACTGTGGCGGAGGTCGTAAGGTTGGTGGCGAGTCGTGTGGAGGTGTGGAGCGACAAATGTGTCTCGCCGGAGGTTGGCTGGGGATGGGGAAGATGACGGTGGACAGTGGCTGTCAAGAGGTGTTTTGTGAAATAGGTTGAGGGGAATTGAAGAGGGGATGGAGATGAGTGATTCTAACCTAACTAAGTAGACGAGGGGTGAGAGATGGTGGCTGGCAGTATCTGCTGTTGCCAGAGAAGACGGCGTCCAGTGGGGGGAGACGGCGGCTACGACGGGGCTAGGGATGCTCGCACGGGTGTTGCACGACACGGAGGAGGATGGTGAGGACAGCTCTGCACTGGTATTGTGGCAGAGCGACGAGAAAGAGGAGGGAGGTCCGCCAGAGCTTGCTGGACCACTTGGCCGGAGGAGAAGAAGAAGAAATTGAGGTGGATCTCTGGCCAAGTCGAGCTTGAAGGAAGCGGCAGCCCCTGCCGTTCCTTAAATAGGTACTGGCTGGGAGGGAAATGCGACGAGGCGGTGTGGTCTCCTCGCCGGAGGTAAGGCTGGAAAAAGACCCATACCTCTTGCGCGTTCACACGAGAGGTGTGGAGGCCGGCTGGTGATTGCACAACAAAAATACACCAGTAAATATGCCATCTTGTGTTATTTCCCAGCACTACCATTGCATCTTATGTAGCTATAGTTGCATTTGTACATGGACACATACATGCATTTTTAAAGAGGGGAGGAGAGTATGAATAATTGGCCATCTATTAATTAACATCTTCATCAAGTGCCGCATTGCAATTTCACCATTTTCATTTTCTTTATTTGCTTTGAAATTCTTCTCTCCCGTGGTTGCAGGGCATGGGGCACGCGCGCCTCTTCGTGCTACTCCTCTACCAGCAGCATGGCTGGACATGCGATGCCAGCAGCATGGCTGTGGCATGCTTCCTCTTCTTTATATGGCCTTGCCCTCTCCCTTGCACAGGGAGCCGAACACAGACATACAAGCACTTTTTCCACCACCGTCAGGCCAACCTCCTCCCCTCTCCCTCTCCATATGCAGTATCTCTTCTCACTGAAGAGACACACTGTGGGTAGGAGAAAACTCATAGTGGTCCCACAACCCCCACTGTGAGTTCCACCAACGCCCAGCTCTTTCGTGAGCAGGTGGGTGTGGTGGTTTCACCTTCTGTTTTCATCGCTGATCACCCTCACCGCCATTGCCAGAGCTTCAAGCTTAGAAGCTCCAGCAGCAGCAACGCCGACCCACAGCACCGCCAGCCACTGCGCACGCTCCTGCAGGCCTTGCGCAAGCCCTTCCCGCGCACGCAAGGCACACCAAATTGGCCGCTACCTGTCGGCAGACCGCGCACGCACTGTAGCGCATTGTAGTGCGCGGTCTGCATGACACTGTAGCCATCGGCTCGCTTCTCACTAATCCGGTGGTAGTGCGCTCTCTCTCCTCGCCCGCTACCCGCGCTCGCCCACCCGCGCCCACTCCCGCCCGCAACGCTGTGCGCTGAGCTACGTAGTGCATTCACTGCACTCTTCCGCACTCGTCTGCGCCTGCACGCCTGAGCGCAGCCCTTGTGCGCCTGCGCACGTCCTGCTCTCCAGACGACGCTCTAACCCACCAGACGGCTTAACTTCTCTCTCTCACACTCCTCCAGCATACACACACACACACTTGTACTCACACATACACACTTGTACACACTCACACCTACATATATATATATTTTTTCCTACACATCCACCTACCCACATCCGTATATACACTTCACCACCCATACTCCCGTGCACTAATCAGTCCACCGTGCATCATATCGCGGGAATATCTGCACCAGTTGCTGATATTCCCTGGTATCTGCGCAAAGCAAGCGCCTCCACACACACTCCCACACATCCGCCCCACACTCCATGCGGCACTCCATCTTGTTGGTTGTGTCTTACTAGACGTGGACCAACTTGACACTGTGCTACACTCCATTTCCACTTCCAATTCCACCTCTACCCCTATATATAATATATAAATACATACATATATATATTTATATATATATATACTGTATCTATTACATATCTATACATATATTAAGCTAAGTATTCCCTTCTTTGCCAACAACCTACCTTATTTTTATTTATCTTTTGTTTCTTGCTATTAAAAAGAAAAAAAAAGGTAAAAGAGAAAAGATAATTTTTGTCTTGCAGGTACTTGGTCTTGCGAATAATAGGACCGGTTTTCGGAGACCCTAAGTTGGCTACAAACCAAGAATAATTTGGCTCAACGCCAAGAACTTCATTTTGTGGGTGTACCTCAAGGACAATATTATCAATAAAAAAATCTTAAATAGAAAAAACCAAAAACATAATAAACTCAAGGAAGAGATACGTTTTAAGAAAGACATAGAAACTCCTTGACCTTTAATTCCCACCTCCATGAGATCGACCCTGGGACTAAAAGTGAGCAAGATAAAATCAAGTAGGCCAGGTTAAAAAAAAAAATTGTGAAAGATGGTTAGACTTGATTTAGGTTAACCCACTATAATAACTTCAACGATAATTTCACTATATTAACACAACCTATTCGAGTTTTACCACGCTTTTTCTGGCGCCGTTGCCGGGGAGGCGCAAATTGAGGTAAGTTTCTACTCCATTCCTTTGATTTTCTCTTTTCACACCCTTCTCTTCACGGGTGTTTGTTTGCTTGTGTGCAAGTAAACCGGTTGCAAGGAGGAGGCAAGCAAAGGAAGACAGAGACATGGGCAGATTTAAGGTGGAAGCGAGAGCCTAAAGTCGCCAGCACTGCATTGGAGCGTCGCCCACGTTGCTGAAAAGGTAGGTCTCTCCCTCTCCTAGCAACTTAGGTTAAATTATCACCTAAATAAAAAAAAAATATTTATCTAAAAAAACTTCTTGGGAATTTCTTGGGGAAAGTGGATTAAAAACCACTTGATTGATTGTTTGCTATCACTCGCACTGCCCATTGATTTCCCGCCAAACTTCACATAGCGAAAATCCAAGAATCTTGATTCTTGGATCTTTCGTCATGTGTAGTGTTCTTTGAGGTAAGTTTAAATTGATTGATTGCCATCACTCTTTGCCTCATTTGTTCACATTTTCGAGATCACATTTTTCGGTGGGGAGACTTGGAATTTAGTTGATTCCAACCCCACCACGACCTTTCACTTCCCTAGATTTGATCCCAAATATTTCAACCCCAAAAATTTTAATTTTCTTTACATTATCTTGTGGTTTAGCCTTGTGTGTGGAACATCATTTTGGTGATTAGGAGCACTTGAATTGAAGTATTTTGGCTCCCTTTCACACTAACCTAAAATAGATTCGTGCATCCACACATAGAAATTTCCATTTAGGGAAGCCCATTGCATTTTTAGCATGCATTAACTAAATCACATTGAAGAAGGGTTTGTTGGGCATAGAAGAACTTGTATTTTCTCAAAACCCGGAGATTGGTTGAATTGGTAACTCAGCGAAATCTTAAAATCCATACTACTTAAGGCTGAAAATTCTGAAAGCCATTCACCAACTAAAACTTCAACTCGGGGAGATTTTTTCGTTGCATGCTTGGTTTACACACTTTTTAAAATCAACGCACTTGGGCATTACCCGTATACAACGCCCTTTACATTCCTGGAGCACTTGATCCTAAGCCTCTAAATAAAATTGGTAGCAGCTTGACCCTTATTAAGGATTGGAGGTCTAACTACCTGCATGTAGCGCCTACGTGCTAGTGCGGGTTCCCGTGTGCTATTGGGTGTCTAAGACTAGGGTAAACGACCTTTCAATCTGGCCCGGTGGTTCCCCGGTTCTCTCATTTGATTCTGTAGGCTGTGATAGTAGGTAACTTAGATCTTTTGGTCTAAGGGCACATTGTAGAGGTTAGGACTTTGATTGCTTTGATTTGTTATCAAGTGTACCCTTGCGGCGTCATTTCTCTCATCCCCGTTTCCCTTCTTATCTCCTCAATCATTCCTGCGGTAGTGCATGTTTGGGAGGAGGTCACAAAACGCTGAATTGTTTGAATTGTCTGATAATTCTAGAAGGATAGAAACCGATTCGTCATCCTCCTCCACAAACATGGCTGCACGCTCACCCCCAAATCCTGAGGGAGGAAACCGCCCCCCTCAATTCCTACGAGGTGGTGGTGGAGCCGTAGACCCCATAACCTACCTCCAAGCCCAAATGGAAATGTATAACGAGCAGATTGAAGTCATTAGGGAAACCTTGGAGGAAATGCAGAACCCTCCTGAACGGGAGGAGCCTAGGTCTTTTAGCTCTTATCAAAATCCCGCTGCTACAGAGACCATAGGACAAATTTGGGTCCCCATGGGCAGGGACGATTTTGAATTGAAACCCAATGTAATTGGCCTAATTAACTTTCACTTCCATGGTCTTGCGAGTGAAGATCCTTTTTCTCCATTTGGAAGACTTAACCCGATTGGCTGAAACGGTTAAACCAAGAAACATCGGGTTATCAATTGTCCTCATGAAAATGTTCCCGTTTTCGTTGCGGGATAAAGCGTCGCAATGGTTACACACCAATGCGCTTTTCCGTGCTATAACTTCCTTCACGCAACAAAACGACGAGCAGTTTCATGAGGCTTGAGAGAGGTATAATGACCTCCTCTGGGAGTGTCCGCACCACGGTTTGCCTAAGTGGCCTATAGCCTAGTTTTTCTATTATGGGCTAAATTAGACTTTGAAGCAGATTGCAGATGCTTCCTGTAGAGGAAATTTCATGTATAAAGATGATAATGGAGAATTCAAATTATTTGAAAACATGAGTGAAAATTCAATGAACAATGCCTCCATTGTCGCCTTTAATCGTACTAGCCTGCCCCGTAATGTTCACGAAGTGGACACGAGACCCTCCCGTTCATCCACTGATCTTAGCCTTATCGCACAAAAATTGGATGAAGTCTTTGTCGTACACAAGAAGCTGGACGAGCTTCTGGCCAATCTCGCCCGTTCTATGGCAAACGCCTCCACCTCACCACCTCGTCACAATCCTAATCTTTCCAACGCCAGGCTTATTCCCAAAAAGCCCGTGAGATCTTCCTTACTAAATGTCATGCCGAGCGATTTGGTAAGTAATGTGGATCTGGCTTCTGCAAGCCAGTATTTTGACATGGAAGACCAAGCCTCCGTGTGCTCGGATGCATACATACATGCGGACTCGTCTTCTGGCTTAGAAGACGCTTGCGCCCTGGGGAACAACCTGTTCTCTGCTACTTACAACCCAAGGTGGCGAAATCATCCTAACTTCGCATGGTCCAGTAACCCGCAACGCCAAAACCCTGCAAGTGGACTAATGCGACCGTCCGCACCCGTTATCCCAAGGGCCCAGTTTAATCCTGTGGCAAATCCGCCATCGGGTCCTTGCATACCAAAAACAGAACTCGCATCAAGTCCTCTTGATAAACTGATGCGAATGGTGACGGAAATGTCTAAGCGGCATGAAGAGAACATGACCTCTCTTCAGCACCAGTTGGCACAGCAGAATGCTGAGATCAGTCAACTACGCATGGCGACTCATCTCAGGGCACTCTTCTAGCCCAACCTGTTCCCAACTTGCGAAATTTTGTACCTCGTGGTCCTCAACCACAGGTACGACCTTCTCAGGGGCAGGTTCATCAGATTCTACAAGCACCGAGCATTCCACTGGGATTTCAGGCTAATCCTGCAGCAGCACCTCACCCTTATGTCCCTATTGCGAACCCTCCTCCGCCTTATGATCCCACTAAACCCATGACGTCCAATGCGATTACTACGAGGAGCGGTAAGCAAACCGTCGATCCGCCTCGACCTGATCCTTGCCCATCTTTTTTATCGCCCTCTCATTCGGGATGCAGACCGCATTCTCGTAAGGACAATATACCCAAACTTGTGCCAGAATCAGTCCCATTCCCTGAGGCTCTACTGAGGGAGCCAAAAGGCAAGAAAAAGGATACACAGGCCTTTGATTACCTGCGTAATTTATTCAGGGATGTTGAAATCAAGGTACCCTTGTTGGAGGCTATCGACCATATACCCACTATCGCTCGATTTTTCAAAGACTACACTACACCCAGGTGATAGTCAAAGAAAACAAAGAATCCGGTGGTTCTCTGGCCTCATGCGAGTTGTGCTATACTGTCAAATCTACCACCGAAGCAGAAAGATCCGGGCACACTGCTTATTTCTTGTAGTATCCAAGGCTGCAATTTTAACCATGCTTTGCTTGATCTAGGATCTTCCATCAATCTTATAACAACCATCATGCTCGAGAAATTTGCCTTAGGAAATCTGAAACCCACCCCTGTCACGTTACAGTTGGCATATCGTTCTGTCAAAATACCGAAAGGTGTGGTAGAAGACATGGTGGTTAGGGTCAACAGTCTCTGTTTTCCTGTTGACTTTCTTGTTTTGGATATAGAAGTTCCTAGCTCACTTTCTGATCGTCCGATCATCCTTGGTCGACCTTTCTTGGCCACAGCTCATGCCCATATTGACTGCAAGTCGGGCTACATTGAGATTGCCGTTGTCTCTGAGAAGCTCAAGCTAAACATCTTCGAGGCGGCCAAGAACTTTGATTGCGATTGCTTCGAGGATGACACATCTGACGAGGACAAGGCCGTCAATGCATGTATTGGACTAATAGGGACCTATTCTGACTGGTGTGGATTGCCTTTGAACACAGACCATTGCCTGACCGACACATATTGTGACGTTCCCCCATCCCTCCCTTTACCCGTACCTTCTCCTAACCAGACTTCTGATGATATTTTCTCTGCTTCCCATACCTCGTGGTCTAAGTCAAATTCGAGCTACTCACCGCCAGTCCACACTCTTGAAGACCGGATTACCCTTTCTTTCTCGCCAAATCAGGCAGAATTGCAACTCCACACTAGGACCTTGAGCCCACATACTGCTCACTGGGGCTATCCCTTTTTGGATCCATCAATCCAAGATGCCCCTCTTCTTGGCCAATCTGAGGACCAACTTCTTCCTCATGCCTTGTTTTCTTCTGATCCGCTTGGGACACTCTCATCCCAAGAAATGCCAGATCTTTCACCATCCTCTCCCGAGCTGAAAGAGCTGCCTGATACGCTTAAGTATGTTTTCTTGGGACCAAATGAAACGCTCCCCGTAATCATTAGTCCAAAATTGACCAGGGACCAAGTGTGCAAACTAACAAAGGTCCTTATGGAACACAAGGCAGCCATTGGATGGTCCTTATTGGACTTAAGTGGCATTAGCCCCTCCTACTGCACTCACCGTATATATACAGAGGAGGAGGCTCGACCTTCTCGCGAGATGCAACGATGTCTCAACCCTAACATGCGGGAGGTCGTTAAAAAGGAAATTATTAAGTGGCTGGATGCGGGCATAATTTACTCGATCAACGATAGCCCCTGGGTGAGCCCGATTCATGTCGTGCCCAAAAATGCGGGACTCACCATCCGTGTCAATGACAGGGGCAAATCCATCCTTGCACGCACTCCTACATCTTGGAGAGTGTGTGTAGACTATAGGAAACTGAATGCTGCAACTAAGAAAGATCACTTTCCGCTACCTTTTATTGACCAAATCCTGGAGTGGTTAGCGGGAAACAAATTTTTCTATTTCCTGGATGGATTCTTTGGATATAACTAGGTGTCAATTGACCCCTGGGACCAAGAGAAAACCACCTTTACCTGCCCCTTCGGCACCTTTGCATTTAAAAGGATGCCTTTCAGACTTTGTAACACCCCAGCTACTTTCCAGAGATGTATGCTGGTGATATTCCATGACATGGTGGGTGACTTTCTTGAGGCCTTCATGGATGACTTTTCGGTCTTTGGACCCTCTTTTGATGAGTGTCTTGCCAACTTGACCGGTATCCTTCGCAGATGTATTGATGTGAACCTCGTGCTTTCCTTGGAAAAAAGTCATTTTATGGTACACGAGGGAATTATTCTCGGGCATATCATCTCCGATAGGGGTATCGAGGTTGACAGAGCTAAGCTAGATGTAATTGCTGATTTACCTGTGCCTGGCTCTGCCAAACAAATCCGCTCCTTCTTGGGACACGTCGGTTTCTATAGGAGATTCATCAGAGACTTCTCCAAGATTTCTAGACCTTTAACTCATCTCCTATCGACCGAGGTACCCTTTGATATGGGCCCCGACTACATACGAGCATTTACGCAGCTGCGTGATGTTGTCACCAAGGCCCCTGTTCTCCAGCCACTTGACTGGTGCCTTGACTTTGAACTCATGTGTGACGCTTCTGACCTTGCAGTCGGAGCTATGCTAGGACAAAGACGAGACAGACACCCCTTCATGGTGTACTACGCCAGTAAGACGTTGGATGAGGCCCATCGTAATTATACTACCACTAAGAAAGAACTACTGGTGGTCGTCTTTGGGCTGGAGAAATTCCACTCTTACCTTCTGGGCTCGCATGTTATTGTATTCACTGACCACGCGGCCATTCGCCATCTCATGCACAAGAAGGATGCCAAGCCTAAACTGATTCGTTGGATCCTTCTGCTCCAAGAATTTGACATTGAGATTCACGATAAGGCCGGAGCCCAGAATGTTGTTGCTGATGATCTCTCGAGACTGGACCCTGACCACATTGGACTTACCCTGCCGATCAATGAGGTTTTTCCCGATGAGCACCTATTGGCAATTAATGTGGCAAGTGGACCTTGGTATGCCGACATTGCCAATTACCTTGCTTCTGGTTCCCTTCCACGTGGTTGGCCTAAAAACCAGCACGAGCGTCTCATTGCGGAAGCAAAGTATTATTTCTGGGATAATCCACTACTTTTTCGAATAGGTGCTGACCAGATCATCCGTCGCTGTATTCCTGACAGCAAATTCCCCAGTGTGCTATCCTTCTACCACGATCAGGCCTGCGGAGGCCATTTCTCAGGGGCGAAAACTACAGCCAAGGTGTTACAGTGCGGTTTCTTTTGGCCCTCCCTTCACCAAGATGCACACAATTATGTCAAGCATTGCACTAGGTGCCAGTCGTTAGGGTCAATGTCACGTCGTGACATGATGCCCTTGCAACCCATCCTACCTGCCGAAATCTTTGACATTTGGGGAATCGATTTCATGGGTCCCTTTCCTCCCTCCAACGGCTTCGAGTACATCCTCGTTGCTGTTGATTATGTTTCCAAATGGATCGAGGCAATTCCCACGTGCCATGCTGACCATGTCATATCCACTCGATTTGTCAAAGACCACATTTTTGCACGCTTTGGAATCCCTCGAGCCATTATCTCTGATGGAGGAAGTCAATTTACCCATGCTTCTTTTCGGGCACTTCTGAGGAAATATGGAGTCCACCATCGTATCGCATCTCCGTATCATGCTTAGATGAATGGCCAGGCTGAGGTGTCGAACCGGCAAATCAAGCAAATTCTCCAGAAAATGGTTCGGCCTGAACATAAGGATTGGTCTGACAAGCTGATTGAAGCACTTTGGGCGTATCGGACCGCCTTCAAAGCTCCCCTAGGTATGTCTCCTTATAGAATTGTTTACGGGAAGCCTTGTCATTTGCCCGTGGAGCTGGAGCACCACGCTTATTGGGTGGTTCGCCAATGTAACCTCGACCCAAACCTGTGTGGTCGAGAAAGGAAACTCCAACTCTAAGAGCTGGAAGAGCTCTGTCGTGAAGCCTATGATTCTGCCTTAACTTTCAAGCAACGCACTATGGCTTTTCATGACAACCGAATTCGGCGGAAGGAATTTGAGCCATCTCAGCAAGTTTGGCTTTACGATGCTCGACTCAAATTCTTTCTAGGGAAATTGAAGTCCAAATGGACTGCTCCCTTCTTGGTCTCGAGACCATTTCCCAACGGGGTCGTTGAAATTGAAGATCCCAAATCTGGGCATAAATGTATGGTTAATGGGTAGTGTTTAAAACCCTATCTTACTTATGAACCTGCCCCTGTTGGTGAAACTGTTGCCCTGTTGGAGTGTAACTAATTTCGTGCTTCATTCTAAGTCCAGCTAGGGACGTTAAATTCAGCGTTCGTTGGGAGACACCCCAGCAACACTCCTCCACTGTCACGTACACACTTCCATGTCACTTCACTTCACACCTTTTCACTTCACCACCCACCATCCACCCACCCTACCACCCTGCTATATACCTTACACGTCAGCTCTCGTTCCCCGATCTTTGGACCTTCCTCTACCCTGCATGCATATGAGGACATAGCATCATTTGGCATGGGGGGGTGGATAGGCATCCATACGATCTGGATATTATATGGTATCATGCAGCTTCCATTATATATATCCATCTATAAATATGTACATAAAAAAAAAGGGTGTTTAGTAATGATCTGAAGGCTGAAACAAAAATACAATAAGTGTTTATGAATATTCAACCACTGTTTTGAAGACTTTCCAAGCCATAGAAGCTTGATTCGCTCAGGCTTGGCTTAATTCACTTGAGCATTGACAAGATAGATTAGAATCTCTCCTAACTAAGGACGTATTCTTGTACCTGAGTCACCAGTACAAGATTCATCGGTTTGCTTTTACTTGAGAGCCTAAGTAATCTTGGTTCACACTACACATATCAAGAATGACCAAGTGAACATAAGATCCAACCCTGGTGTTCATTAGGGAAGGTGGAGTCCTTACCTGTGTGCGCAGGTAGATTTTTTATCCCAGCTTTAGTCTTATATTTAGGAGAAACTCTTTCCACCAAAAAGGTACTCTCCCACCAAAAATGTGTGCTCCTCCAAAATTAAGTTGTAAGAGATATACTGACACTTGTTTCAAAAAAAGAGAGAGAGAGAAAATCTGTGCAAATAAGTCGGTATATCTTTCAAATGTCTGTAAATTCTCTTCTCCACAAAGTTTTTTAGGGCATGTCATAAATACCATGATTCTACCATATATTCCTTGAGCCACTAAAGCAATAAAATGGGAGTTGAGTTTTCCGTCATAAAGGTCAATCCGAAGACACGAGCTGAAACTGGGACCAACCTGCACTTAAAAATTCGTGAAACCCTTGGCTTGAGCCTTAATGTTCATCTGGTCTGTCTTGATCCTTCATTATGCACAAACCATAATCTCTTAAGCTCTCGAGTACAGCAAAAACCTTCTGAGTCCTGAAAATCATATTTAAGGTTTAAATATCAAGAGTCTAGGTTAGTCGAGAGATGGTCTATGTCGCGTACGAGGTGTGATAGGTGAGGGACCTCACCCCATGTGTATCTCGAGGCGAAGAGGTTAAAATACAAAATCAATTTATTCTATGCGCCGCGCTCAGACGTTTACGAGGTGGGACTAATGTCCCACCCGCTTTTGTGCGTTCGCCCGCAGGAGGATGACTTCCCACAATTGCTGCCGTTGGAGGTCTCGTGGCACCTGCTATCAGGCTGGACTCACTCTCGCACTCAACCTGCACAGTTTGAAAGCCTAGAACCTGATGCTTGTGGCCTGGAGCTGGAGAACAAGCGAGCTCAAGCTGTCGCTAATGGCAGTTGGTGCTCTACCCTGCACAACACAAATGGAGCCTTGCGGCTCTATTAGACCACAGGAGGACCTTCGCCGTGTCACGACAAAGGTGAGGCGGTAGGTGGTAGGCCGCAGGGCGGCCTAGGTCGCTCTGTGGCTGGGCTTATGGGTTAGGTCGGGGGGCATTTGTGGTGGAGTAGGAGGTCTGTGAGTGGGTGGATGATATTCAGTGGACTGTGGCGGAGGTCGTGAGGTTGGTGGCAAGATGTGTGGAGGTGTGGAGCGACGGATGCGTGTTGCCGAAGGTTGGCCGGAGATGGGGAAGATGACGGTGGACAGTGGCTGTCGAGGGGTGTTTTGTGAAATAGGTTGAGTGGAATTGACGAGGGGATGGAGACGAGTGATTCTAACCTAACTAAGTGGACGAAGGGGGAGAGATGGCGGCTGGCAGTATCTGCTATTGCCAGAGAAGACGGCGTCCAGTGGAGGGAGACGGCGGCGACGACGGGGCTAGGGATGCTTGCGCGGGTGTTGCGCGACGCGAAGGAGGATGGTGAGGATAGCTCTGCCACTGGTATTGTGGCAGAGCGGTGAGAAAGAGGGGGGAGGCCCGCCGGAGCTTGCTAGACCACTTGGTCGGAGGAGAAGAAGAAGAAATTGAGGTGGATCTCTGGCCAAGTCGAGCTTGAAGGAAGCGGCAGCCCCTGCCGTTCCTTAAATTGGTACTGGCTGGGAGGGAAACACGAGGAGGTGGCATCGGCTCCTCGCTGGAGGTAAGGCCGAAAAAATACCCATACCTCTCACGTGTTCGCACGAGAGGTATGGAGGCCGACAGGGCTTGGGAGCTGGTCCATGTAGAAAAGGACAACGCAGGGGATCTTCCTCTCAAGTCTAGGGCTAGCTCCCATGCCTTGCGCAACGCCATCCTCTGTTGGAAGTCGCCGGAGGTATGGCCTGCTGCTGCGGGTGGCAGAGGGATTGGTTTACAGAAAATGATGGGAAAGTTGAGGGGGTAAATGCAAGAGTTAAAAAGTTAAGGTTCAGAAAGTAATTATTGAGGACCAATTTGTAAAGTGGGTCAAGACGACCTTCCCTTAGGTCCAAATTTTGGTATAACCATAATTTGAACCTAAGGAATCCAATGGTGAGGTTGGATTTTAGGTTTGATCATGTTTGGCTGGACATTTTGCATAAAAACCTAAATTAGGTCAAAAATTGGGTATGGTTCTCAATCTAAGTCAAGATAGGTTCCAATGGCCAAATTGAAGGTTCTAAACCCTAGGGGAAGTTTTTTCATGAATTTTAGAGGGTTTAGTTGATTTTTATCTTTTCTGAAACTTCGTGAATTAAACTAGGTTTGTTTTAGGGTTACTAAATGTCATTTAATTTTCAGATTTTGTCATAACCCTTTCCTGATCAAATCATCCCACTTTTTCTCTTATTAAGCCCATTTAACCTATGTCTAGACCCTTAGAAATCCCATTTATGTACTGCATTTGTAAAATTACAGTTTTACCCCTTGTGTATTGTTTTATACTCAAATATGTAATTTCCTGATTTAGGCTTTCCTTTAGGTTTTGTAGGAGCTTTTGTACACTTATTTAGGTCAAAATGTGCTAGTTAGGATTTATGATGAGGTTCTCATCAGCAACCATTTGCAAACCCAAGAGGGGAAATCTTGAAGTGCACAGGATGAAGGAGGTGGTTGATTCACATCTTCTAAAGTGGGTTGTGCAGCTCTTGCAGGGTGAACAGGGTCCTTGGCAGGATCTAGTGTGAGAATCTTATGGAGATGGTATCTCGCTTGGTGGTAATCTGCAACATCTTAGGGGCGAGTCTCCCTTTTGGAGATCCACCGTGGATACCCTTTTGGAGCATTAAGAGCGTTTCGAGGCATGGCTTGGTGATGGTAGTGGTTTCTCCTTCTGGAGTCATGACTGGACGGGTTTGGGGTCACTGCAGGATAGATTCCCTAGAGTTTTTGCACAGTGTACTGAGTGAGATGCTTCGATCTTTGATTGTTGGGACAGACAGGATAGCGGTTGGAGGATTCCTCTAGTCGAGGGGACGTAGGGGAGTAGATCCTCAACTCAGTGGGATGAGTTCTACAATTTCTTGGAAATGTTCAGCCTTATAGAGGGGCGAGACGGTTATGGTGGGCATGATGGGCGTTATACAGCCGCCAAGGCTTACGATATCCTTATTGAGGAGGGGCCTTGCGATCATCTGGATCAGGTATGTCAAGAGATATGGAGCATCAAGTCCCCCCTAAAGGTTTACCTTTTTTTGTCGCTCGTCCATCGTGGAGGGCTCGTGATAAGGAGTCTTAAGAGGATGATTATGGGGACGATCGAGTAGTATGTGCATTGTGTAGTGGAGTAAAGGATTCTAATATGCACCTCTTCTCTAAGTGCCCTTGCAGTTGTTGGGTTTGGCATGAGGTTGTTGGAACCTCCATGCCAACCTGGGAGGCCCTGTGGAAGCAGCTGATGGATCGATCTAGAGATAGAGCACCTATGGCTGCGATGCTGTAGGCATCGTGGTTGGCCTACAACAAGAGAGTTTTTAGCCATGATTCTTTTATGTCTGGTGATGCTGTGAGGAGGGCCCGCATGTGGGTAACTGATTAGTCTATGTAAAGGTTAATTTTCTTATAAATAAAGTTGGATGAGAGCCACCCTTGTGCCTCATCCTTTCTTCCTTTCAAAAAAAAAAGTTCCAGAAAGATCAACTATGTCAAATTTGTCAAGTTCCCAACTATCCATCCAGTAATTGAATTGTATATGCATTTCTTTACTTTTGTTGGTTGTTTCAATAAGTTGAATTCATTCATGTTTAGAAAATTGAACTTACCACGTCATTTTCTACATGACAAGCTTCTAGGTGTATACACATTGGTTGAGAAAATCGGTGTGTTAACGGTTGGTGTTCCATAGTTGTAACTGTTTGTGAGGAGTGGATAGACCTTTCCCGTTGCTTATATATACATATTCAACAAACAAATCATCCCTTATGTTTAATGTATGCTCGATCCATCTGCATGAATATAGACAATATGAAGTGTGCATATATATTATTTAACCTTACTAATTTGTACTACTTCACCAATAAGAATTTCTCCATCTCTCTGATTTTTATATGTGTCATTTTATACGCCTGTCGGGATAACAAATGGGAGCATTATGCCAACGTTAAAAAATGAAATCATCTTGTAGACTTTAAAAGCCAACGAAACGTAGGATCTATGCAATTCATACTATAGTGTATGGTCCCACCCAATATTAAGAGCACTTATGAGTTAATTTCATTGACGACCATTCAGGACTCTCATGTACCTTGATAATTTTACAACAATACCATTATAGCTGAATCCCATCTACCATGCTGTGTTACATATTAGAGTACAACAGGTAACACGGTATCATTTGAACATACAACATAAAGTGATATACTTCTGACTCATTCATCAAAACACAGTGCAATGGATCTCAACTGCATAAGCATCCATACTTTGTAGCGAGATGCTTTATTTGGTGGATAAAAAAAAAACTGCATAAGCATCCATTTGTACCAAGATGCTTAACTGCAAGGTGTATATAATGTTTTTTTTACTATTCTCCTCCTTCTCATTTTTCTTACTAAATAAAATACTCCAATTCATTTTTCTTGGTAAGTGGCACATCCTTCACCCTTTCAAGAGTCACCCCGCGGAAATCCTTGGACTAAAGAGGATCTAGAATCGATCACTTAACCTCTGTGTTTTCGCGGTCTCAGATGCCAACAAGACAATTCTAATGTGTGAATTTTGGACACTTAGGTTACTGAGCTCTCAAACCAAAGCGTGAACAGCAAAGCCTTTCACTCTCAGGTCCCTTAAACCATTAGTATCATCTCGCAGGATTCGTCAAAATGCAACTCGCTAAGTCTAGCTGAATGTCCTCAATTAATTAAGCTAACTATAGCCTGTTAGACCTTATGGCTAAGAATTCTACCAACTCTTTACTTAATCAACTCTAGGTATCTAATATTTTTACTCAACTTGGTGGTAAAAATAAATATTCAAAAATCAGAAGGGTCTAATCTAGTCTTATTGACCAAGAAAGTTATAATTTAATTCCAAAATGTAAGTCTCGTAAAACTTAATACATCTTAGTTACTTTGTTTCAGAATCAAAAGCGGGAAAAACAGATCCTATAGGGTTTTAGACTCTAACTCAAGAAAAATCTTGTTCAAAATTCGCAAACAAATATGTGTTTGGAAAAATTATTTAAGATAAAGTTCAAAGTAAGGATTTAATGCTCTTTACTAATTATACAATATTTACAATTAAGCATATTTTTGGTTTCTAACCTAAAAAGAAAATTAAACTCTTTAATTACTACTATAAATATTTTAAATATGTCTTTTTTATATTCTTCTTCTACTCTTCTTAAAAAAATGTAATCCCCTTATTATCATTTTTATCATTTTATATATTTTTAATTTTTATGTTTATTATTTTAATTTTTATGCTTTATAAATTTTTCAAATTTTTATGAATTTTTTTCAAGTTTTGATGTATTTTTATTATTTTAATTTTTCTATTTTCAAAATTTTCTTTTTTATCTACCAATACAGTTTAAATATTAATATTTCACTTCACATCCTCTAAGCCAAAATGTTATAATGCCCTCATTGTAACAAGGGTGAAAAAGACTCCACACTTCACTTAGTATAAGGTGACAGAAGGAGTCGAATAGAGGAGATCAAAGATCTCTGTGCGGACGATTTCAAGTCTGACAAAAGTCAGAGTGAACAGTCGGACTAAGTGAAGAGTGGACAAAATAAGGAAGTGACAGATATAAAACAGACTCAAGTATATAGGTATATGAAAGTGTGGAAAAATAGGAAATAACTATATACAAGGTGTGTGGATGCTAAGTCTTATGCTAATGGGAACACCATTATGAGCCATAACTAGCTCATTTTGACCCAATTAAGTCAATAAATGTTCCTACTTAACTACTAGAGAATCACAAGTCACTGCATAATCATTCTGAGAGAAAAATAAGAAACTAAGGTTAAAACTATAATTTACCAGCTTATCATGAATGCAGTATACCACGGGTTTTTTTAGGGGTTGAATGAAGGTCAAATGGTCTTAAAAAGATAACAAGTGGGATAGAATAATCAGAAAAGGGTTTGCACGTGTTCTGAGAATTAAATAACTTTTTGAAATCTTAAAAACAAACTCGCCTAATTAACTGAGGTTTTGATCAGGATAAAATTCACCTAAACCCTCTAAAATTCATAGAAAAATATTCTCTAGGGTTTGAAACCTTCAATTTGACCATCAGAACCCATTTTGACCCAGAATAGAGACAGACATACTTTTATCCTAATTTAGGTTTTTGCATAAATTTCCTAGTCAAACGTGGTCAAAACCAAAATCTAACTTCACCATTAAATTGCTTAAGTCCAAATTAGGTTTGTACCAAAATTTGGACCCAAGATGAGTTTGTCATGACCTAGTTTGCAAATTGGTCCTATCTAATTACATTTCTACCCTTAACTTTCAAAATCTTTGCAAATAGGCTCCTAACTTTGTCGTCATTCTCACAAAAAGGTCCCTGTCGCTATTAAACCTATTCCTACTTGCTCCGGCAACCTTGAAAAGGAAAGAACTCCCTGATTTCTTGTCGAATCCCATTCAACTTTGAAATGGAAGTTCGTCAAGAAATTCCCTTCCTTTTGAACCCGATCCTAAGCCCTAAACCCTACCCAATCTCTCATGTGAATGCATGAGAGATTTGGGTATCAAGGAATTCCCAAACTCTGGCGAGCTTTCCAAGCTTGGGAAGCTTGCTTCCCAAGTTCTAACCATCCTCCTGAGGTGTATAGAAGCACCCCCTGCTCATACCGAATCCCTCAAGCTTGAATTTGACCAGAGAAACCTTAAATTTTCTTCCCTCCTCCTCCTCCGACCGAATTGCTCTTCAAGCTCCGGCGACCCTCCTTGCCTCCCCTCGTCGTCTGACCGTAATACCAGCGGCGGACTCTTCTTCTGTGCCTTCTTTCGTGTCGAGCAGCACGAGCCAGCGACCGTACCTCCTTCATCCTCGCTGTCCACCTCTTATCAGAGCATCTATCTCTGGCATTGGCCATATCTCAACCGGCGCCAAATTTGCTTCCCTTCGTCTGCTTCCTTTCCTAAACAACTCCTCATCTTCCACTCTTCATTTTTAGACACTCGCCACTCCGTTTCGACCGCCGACTCGCCCCACCGTCCTTCGTCTTCCACCTCGCCGGCATGCCTCCGGCGAGCTCGCATGGCCACTACGCTCCACCAACCCGGTCACCGTTCATCTCTACACCTCCGCTGTGTCCCAGAGAGCAAAAGCCCTCTAGTCTTCGAGGCTATTAGCCTCTCCACTGCTCCGCCAAACATACCCACCGTCGTGTTCCTCCTCCGACCTCCGCAGCCAACCACACACCTCCAGGAACCTCGAGACCATCCATTATGCATCCGCCATGGTCTAGAGAAGCTCATGAACTGTTTTAACTGGGGCTCTTAGCCCGTTTTCGTGCTTTCAGGATCCCAGGTCTCCGTCGCCATTACCGAAGCTTCAAGCGAAGCTCGAAGCTCTCCTCAGCATCTGCAGACCCCAAGCGAAGTCCCAAGCCCTGCGGAGCACTTCTAGGATCACAACCCAGGAGCCAATTTAGCTCTTTGACTATGTCTTTGACCGTAATCACAAGGAACACCAGCTGTAGCTGCACGCAGAAGAAAGGGGCGCGATTTAGTCCCACATCGGAAGCAGCAGAGCAGTTGAAGGCGCATAAATTGAAAAAGTTGCAAAGCCTTATCTCCTCAGCAAGCACAGGGGGTGAGGTCCCCGCACGCACGCCTCACGCGCCTCGTCTGCGACTCTGACCCCGCGAACCTGGTGCGCCTGATAACTCGCCTAACCTAAGCACTCCTCGGCTGCGACCCATGCCTGCAGCCCTGGTCCCAGGTGCGTGTGTGCTCGATAACCCGATATCCTGAGAGAGGCCCTGGGAGGGTGGAGCCTAAGAGAGAAAGTGAAGGAGAGATTGTGTGGGGTAGGGGGAGGGTTTTGCTGCAGAGAGTATTGGCTGACACTTAGCCAATTCAAGAAGCCCCCTCCCTGTGTGAAGAAGCTGAATAGAGAGGAAGAAGAAGAAGAGAGGGAGCCGCAGCAGAAGAAACAAACAAAAAGAAGAAGAAAAGAAAAATCACCTTCTATTGATACTTTAATTGCATTGATTTAAGTGTTATTTGTGAGGAGTAATTGGTGATTTAAATCACCATTTTACTCTATTCTTTTTGCATATTATTCCTGACAGTACTCTTATTACACTCTTTATACTTGATTTAAATTGTGATCTTGAGCTTTAAATTCCATATTGCTCCCTGTGTTCGACCTCGGAACCTTTTCGAGTAATAAAATTTATTTGTTTGAGCACTATTTTGGCTATACTACAATACGACAATCTTCAAACACAGATCTATCGCTCGAACATACGCCTTCAGCTTGGCGTAAACCCTAGAGAGTTAATGGAGCGTGTAATAGTCTCCAACAAGACCCAAGACATGTGTTTCTAGAAAAGGTTTAAGGCATTGACCATTGACTTTGAAGTGCTGATGCTTGTTGGGTTTAGTGATTTCGACAGTTCCATTTTCGAAGACTCTAATGACATCAAATGGACATGTCCATTTGGATCTAAGTTTACCAGGAAAGAGTTTTAGACGGGCACCAAAAAGCAACACCTTCTGACCAGGTGCGAAAGAATTGCGGGAAATGTGTTTATCATGGAAGGCTTTTAATTTTTCCTTATACAGCTTAGAACTCTCATAGGAATCATGTCGGAGTTCCTTAAGTTCACTAATCTGGAACCTACGATGATCACTTGCCTTCGTAAGGTCAAGATTACAGGCTTTAATTGCCCAATAGCCCTTGTGTTCGACTTCTACGGGAAGATGACGGGGTTTCCTATAAACAATTCTGTATAGTGACATGCTTATGGGTGTTTTGTGAGCAATCCTATAAGCCCACAAAGTCTCGTCTAAATAGGAAAACCAATCCTTCCTATCGGGTCAGATTGTCATTTGAAGGATCTTTTTGATCTCCCGATTAGAGACCTTGGTTTGCCCATTAGTTTGGAGATGATAAGGTGTAGAAATACGATGTGTGACCCCATATTTTCTAAGTAGATTCCTAAATTGGGCATTAGTGAAATGGGATTCGCCGTCAGAAATGATAGCAAGTGGTACCCCAAAACGAGAGATGATATGACTCTGAATAAAAGGAATGAAAATTCCATAATCATTTGTGCATGTGGGTATGGCTTCGATTCAAGAAGAAACATAATCAACAGCAAGTAAAATGTACTCGAAGCCAAAAGAAGACGGAAATGGACTCATAAAATGTATGCCCCAGATATCAAAGATTTTACAGACAATAATCGGGTTCAGAGGCATCATGTCTTTGCGTGACATGCTACCAAGAGTTTGGTAGCAACTACATGCCTTACAATATGTCTGTGAATATGCAAAAAGAGTGGGCCAATAAAACCCGCATCGCAAAACTTTTGCAGCGGTCTTACGACTACAAAAATGACCGCCACATGCCTGGTCATGACAAAAAGATAGGATAGAGTCAATCTCAGAAGAAGATACACAACGCCTGATGATTTGATCATTATAGAGTCGAAATAGATACGGATCTTCCCAGAAATAGTATTTAGCTTCTGATTTGAGTCGTGACTTGCGATTCCCATCCCAGTCAGGTGGGAATTAGTGGTGAGTATTCCCGCCGGTCACGCAGGCGACCCTGGTTCGATCATCGGCAACGGCGCCATTAAAATGATGTGTAATTTCTCAACACACTTAATTAAGGTTAAAAGTCTTAATTAATCGTGTAAGAGATGACCTAGGTTAACTCAAATCATTGTCATTTAGGTAGTAGGATCAAGTTAACCTAATATTTTACTTTTAATTCTTTTTTTTTACTGGTTGAGTTCAGGTCATTCACTGGGAGGCATAATCGTAATTTTAATTCACCATTTCATTTTAATACTTAATTATTAGTTACTTAATTAATCAGATCTATAATTATATATATGTTAAGCATATGAACAATTGCACAAGAAATTTAAATCTCTAAAAACATGCAATTTTTCCATTAATAAAATAAAATGGACAAGAAGGATTTACAATGAATACCAAAGTAGAGGAATGTTTGTTATAAGTTAATACAAAAATGTAAGGCATAAAAACAAAATTACAATGAATAAAGTTGCCTTCTTTATCAATGAGCTCAAGCTCTTTCTTCTCTTAGCCTTCAAAGAACAGTTGTCTTAAATTTCTTAGCCTCTCCCTTTCACTCCTTTTCTATGTTTCCTTTCTTTAGCTAATTCTTCTTTAGTTTCTTTCTTCACCTCTTTTCCTTCTCTCGCCCCATAGTTCTTTTCTCTTTCTTTACATCCTTATTCCCTATACACTGTGCGCTACTGTGATCCACACTTAGTCGATTTCCCTTAAACCCATTTTTTTTTATCACTCAATCCAAAAATTTGGTTAGTGGGCAGCCTAGCCCTTTCGAGGATATATAGCACCCACAAGGGGGAGAAACCAGACCCTACTCAGCCCGGGCCTAGTTTTTATTAGGTGGATTTTTATCAATTTAGCCATGCACAGTCTCCGACCCACCACAGGCCCACATACATGCTCGCATGCTCACGCCCACACTCGGGCCCACGCACACAGGCACATGCCTGCGCACACACACACGTGCATGGCACACGCACTCGGATCAAGTTCAGAAGCATAAAGGGGATATGTGCGCCTAACGCTGACGACTGAAGCGCTGGGTGCACATTTTCCTATTATACTAAGGCAGGTGGTCAAGAACTACTAATGTGGAACTATGATAGCTAGTGCCTCCTTCACCATAGATTCATTAGGTCAATCTTCAGAAGACGATTCCGAGTGATTCACTCAGTCAAATGGAGCACACAAAGGCTCGATCGAAAGCCCTTGAATTCCTCTATCCAATTTTAGCCCCAATTTAGGCTTTGGATCAGATTTGATCCACTGATTTGCTTAATGAACAGGGCACTGTTGTCATGACCTGAAGTGTGTTTCAAAGAGGAATTCCAGGTCCATTGACTTGCAAAAGGGAAACTACCCTTAGTTAAGGGTGTGGAATACTTCAATGAAGTATTCCGCAGGCTCTAGAGGAAGAAGAGAGATCAGGGAGTGCTTTAGGAAGCTCCAGAAGCTAAGAGCTTCAATCTAAAGGTTCAGAGCTTAGATTTAAGCTCAAATTCATCCAGGAGAGGGATGAGACCATCTAGATTTCATTTAAATAGATTCAAGGAATCAAACTTGATTGTTCTGAGCAGAATTGACCTTCAAATGTCAACGGAAATCCTAAGAATAGTGTTTGGGTTCTAGAAATGACCCAAAGTGCACAGATCATCCAAACTCACTGTTTCCTTAATAATTCTTGTTCAAATTAATTCTAAACACTTCTCAATCAATCCAGAAATTCATTTCTACTCAAAAATCAATGATTCAAAGCCTTTATTCTCAGATTCAAACCAAAGTTGACCTACGAAGCTTGAATGTTGACCTTCAAATGTAGAGCTTCCCCAATCAAATTAAAGGAGTAATTAGACTTAATTCAGCCCTAGGAATTGATTCAGCACTTCAAATATGGGTTTTGATCACTCTATTAGTGCTGTCAGGTCTCACCTCCTAAGCTCTAAAGGAGTTGTGTTCGACAGATTGAGTCAAGAGTTATCAAACCTAACTAAAGCCTAGCATAGATTCCTTGGAGTCTGCTCTTGCTTTAGAACTTCTTTCCAGAACTTAAACCCTAAAGGTTGTGTTTCTCCAACTCTACCGGAGTTGGAGAAGATAGAGTTCAACAGAGAGCTCTCGGTAATAAAATTCAAATCCAATCAGTGATTTCTTGTCCTTAGACCACAAAGAATCAAATTGGAGCTTCTCAGAAAGTTCTGAAGGCTGTGGTTTGATTTTGGTTCGCCAAAGCTTCGGTGAACACTATTCAAATTCACTAGAACTCAAAATTCCATTAAACAGACCAATAATGGTCTCAAATGTCTCCTGGGATCTCAAGAAACCTTAGGATCTTGTCAATTGATCCAATTTTAGATTAGATACACAGTTTAATCAAAAATTCAATATAGGCATCTGTTGAGTTCGCCTGAAATCAATAGTGACCCTCTTACTCAATTGAGTGAGGGTATAGACTTAGGGGAGTCTGGCGATGGTGTGGGAATGAGTAATTAGGTGCAAGAACTCTTCCTGAGTCACCATTGACAGTGAGCTCAAGAGGTTGAGGTGAATTAGGCATTTTAATTATAAGCATTAATTTGTCTAATTAAATGCAAGATCGGGGCCCTATAGTTGTGGAGAAGTGATGGAGGGTCCCTAGTGGATGTGATTTAAGCCATGGGATCTCCGCCATGGACAGCGGAGGTCTCCGGTGGAGGTGTAGTGGATTAGGTGTTAAGATGATAAAATCATGTAATTAATAGAGTAGAAGTGATCACGAGTAGCTTTGGAGTGTGATTAATGGATTTAAAAGATAAAAAAGAGGCTCCTGACAAGTTCAAAGAACTCACCAGAGCTGAGGAAGATGTCGGAATTTAAGACAATTTATCTTCACTAAACTACTAACTAACTAGGCTAAACTAATCTATACTAATTTAGGATCCTAATTCTACCATTACCTGGACGAAGGAGGTTAGAGGACTCCGTCGAAGGATCGTGACGAAGGAAGAAACTAGAGGGTCGAGGAAGAGCTCCGACGGAGAAGAATGTATCGTATGGGAGGAAGAAGATGGCAGTGCAATCTCATCGCTAGATGCGGCAGAGGGAAGCAGAGATCGAAAGATGATCAGAACTTTGGAGAAGTCCAGAGGGAGGTAAATGTCGCCAGCGGTTATAGAGGAATAGCCTATTGAGTGACTCAGTGGGGGAAGAGGGTAGGGAGTCGCTCCCCTAGATCGGAGGTCTGGAAGACTATTTATAGGTGGCGGAGAGGGATAGGGGGTCTGCATGTGGATGCAATCATGTCCAGGTATAGTGGTTTAGGGGTCTTCGTCTTCGGCGACGGTGAAGTCACCGTGTCGGAGTTTGTTAGGCTAGAGAGGATCGGAGCCGTTGGATGAGATGGCAGCGATAAGCGAAAGATGAGCGGCCAAAACAAAGGTGTTTAGACGTGGGATAGAAGGTGATTGAACGGTGCGAGCATCGAACCTCCTCGGTCGTCCAAGCTAAGGAAGAAGAAGAAGACGAACAAGGATTGCACACAGGGACCTCTATGCAATAAAAGATAAGGACCTATTTGTAATAAAAGGACTCAAATGACATAAAAGCTAAGGACCTAAACGTAAATAGTGGATTTTTAGGCTTTTTTTAATTTATTTCCTTTTCAACTTTTTGTATATAATTAGAAATTAAGTAAATATTATATCTATGCCTTGAATTTATGTTTTTGCCATTTTTATCTATATTTAATTAAGTGATTAATTTACTTAAGTTAATTAAGTACTTAGGTCATAAAATTAATTAAGTTAGTTTAAATATGAAGTGGCTAAGTGTTTAATATTTGAGTCCAAATTATTAATTAAATTATTATTAATATTAAATGGTATTTAATTTAGTGTTTTTACCTTATTTTGAATGTCTTAATTTAATCCCCTATAGTATAATTAACCCTATATTAAGTATATCCTTAGCTAATTAACTAGGGAAATTAGTTAATTACAAGTAATTAAATGCCATGATGAGTCTCTTATCAATAAGCAATCATGGCATGATGGCTGTGCCTGTTGAGTTGCACACCTCAACTTACCCATCTCGCTGCTCAAAGTACTCTAAGTGAACCCTCATATGTGAGACAAAAGAGGAAGGAGGTCATAACCAACCCGGATGACAATGAGGTGCAGGGCAAGCACTCCAGCCCCCCCACTAGGTCAACTAAATTTGGCAGTACTGCTGATCGAGGGAAGAGGAGTTGTAGTGGGGGACCAAGTTTTGATGGTGGAACATGGGGTAGCAGCTTGCCGAAGCAACACAGGAGTTGGTTGATAAGTACCACATGCCTGTGGACCCGCTTGGTGGAATTGGGGAGGCCATCGCTGCCATTCACAGAATTTGGCCTAACCTTGACCCCTCAAAGTTCTTTGCTCTTCTCACTTTATTTGAGGATGTCCCAAAGAGGTATACATTCTTGGACATGCTGGACCTACCAAATTACATGATAGATAATTGGTTGGAGTTCCAATTGCAAAACTTCAAGGGATAGGTGACCCTCGATTAGGAGATGTCCATGAATGACATGGGCTCAATCGATGTTTTGATTTCTATGTCGACCTTCTTGATTGTATGTATTGTCTTCCTGAATCATGTTATCGCCGTAGCTTGCAAAATAACAATTATTCACTTCGTTAGTTTTGAAGTGTACAACTTTTCCATGCATTGTAAGAATGAAGAATTATGTTGACGGTTATTTCCTTTTGACCTAAGTATAATAACTTCATTAAAATTGTATGGTGTTTGTCATCCCTTAGAATGGACTACAGACAATGGTATCTATACACACAAATCCACCTATCCATAGCTGCGCAAAACTTGCAATATGCCACAGAATTGTTGCAAGAAGAGGAAGAACATTATGAAAGGAATGAGGGGTAGCCGCAGCGTCGAGTCCCAAGGCAGGTTCACATTTCCCCGATGGGAGGTCATGTATGGATTAGTGAGATGATGGATGATCATGAGGTTTGGTCATAGTGAACCTTCAAGTTGCACCTCGATGTTCTGAAGTCGTTCCATGTTCGTGCAGTTGTTGGAAATTCATGGAGGTTTACAAGAGACTAACACATATGTTGACTATCGAGCAAGTATGAATCTTCCTGTACACCTTCAGTCATGCAATGGCAAATCGTGACCTTCAGGAGAGATTTTAGCACTCAGGAGAAACAATAAGTAGTCGGGTTAGATCTATTCTTGATGCGATCTTATGCATAGAGCCGATGCTCATACATCTACCCCCACTCAGACCCCATATTATATATCTTCCAAACATAAGTATTTCCCATACTTTGAGGTTAGTCCCCTTTAATTGACAATGGCCAAGATAAGGTTACAAATGGTTCCTTCATGCTTGTTTATGGAGTCTGAACATGTGTGCAGGGAGTAATCAGAGCCATTGACGATTGTCACATGAGAGATTGCATCTCGAGATCTAAGGAGACTAGATATCGCAACCATCACCTTGAGTTATCACAGAATGTTATGGCTATCGTTGACTTCAACCTCCTATTCACCTATGTCGATGCCAGTTATGAGGGTTAAGCTAGTGATATGGCGGTCCTACGGTTTGCATTGGAGTCAGGTAGCTTCTCTGTTCTAAACGGTTATCGTTACCTAGTTGATTGCGGGTATGCAAACATTGATCAGTTTATTGCCCCATATAGATGCACCACTTACCACCTCCTTGAGTGGCGTGTTAGGGGTGGCTTATTTAATAACTACAAGGTGTTATTCAATCACCATCATGCGGTCCTTCGAGGATGTGTGGAGATAACATTTGGTGTTTGAAAGAAACGATCCGAATGACTCAAGCATATGAGATAGTACTCCTTATCTATACAAAGAGATGTTGTCTGTGCCATATGCATTATTCACAACTTCATTAGGACTTACGGTTCGGATAGGTGGTTCCCTCGAATCACCCATGCTCGGATTCGTAGATGGAATGGTCCCGACCAAGGTGACAAATAGCGACATCAATCTTTCACACGGGCAACACTTACACGAGGAGATTCACACTGGGAAAGGATTCAATGTACATGTGTAATGTTTATTACACCACCCTAATTGCACGCTGACGTAGATAAGTACATTTATGTTTCCACATAGCAAGACCTGCGAATAGAAATTACTCCTCACTTGCACTTTCATGTAATATAACTTCGACAAAATTAACATTCGTTTTTGGTTGATGTACATGTTCTTATCCTTACTACATAGCTTCTATCTTTATCGGTTCGTACATAAATTGTCATTAACCGTTTTGGCATGTTATTTCCTCATTGAAAGTAATTTTCTGGAGTAACCGAAAGTTGTCGGTTCATGGGATCTGTTACTTTAACGAATTAAACATGTTCTTAGGATGCTGACAATTATGACGGAGGATCAGGAATTGAACCTTCTTGCTTTCTTGAGAAGGAGATACGATGGAGGGTACATCTAGGAGGCCTTCACGCCTGTAGCTTGGCGGGAAACAACCACGGAGACGACCGAGCATTACAGGAGACGCATAACTATTAATGCGATCCAAAGTTGTTGGAGGAAGATGAAGGCTACCTACCATTTCATAATGGAAAGGATTGTGTTTCATGGATGGGAGTGGGATGAGGAGTCCACGATGCTTACTATATTAGGCAGGGAGGAGGCCTAGGTTTACATAAGTACATAATACCAGTCGTAAAAGTTCCTTTATTTCTTCACTTTCATATCACATATTTTTTCAAGGATGTCCTTATTTTGTAGGTCGACAACAGGTACCACTGGCTAAGGGGCCACACGTAGCCGCACTTTGATGCAATTCGTGACATGTTCTTCCCAGATTGACGGTTGTCGATAGCATACGTCAATCTGAACGGCCTTCATCGCATCATGTCGTCGTGGTTGACTTCTTCCAATTATCAGTTATCCTATTTTTCGTAGCTGTTAGCCATCGTAATGTAGTTAGATTTCATTGCATTGATCGTGTATCAGTTATGTAATATTTTAGCGTACTCTTTACGACATATAGTTGTTGACATCTTCTTATGTAGCATTGATGAGAACCTCATCATGAGCCATAACTAGCTCATTTTGACCTAATACAAAGGATAAAAGCTCCTACATAACTCAAGGAAAGGCTTAACTCAGAGAGATTCTGAGTTCGCAAAGAAAATAGAAACTAGGGGTAAAAATGCAATTTCACCAATCTAATCTAAAAACAGGGTAGCTCAGGGTCCAAACATAGGTCAAAGCAACCTAATAAGAATAAAAGTGGGATGATCTGATAAGGGCTACAGCAATTCCAAAAAACTAAATGATAATCTGTAACCTTAAAACAAACCCACTACAATTCACGAGGTTCGAGGCAAAGTAAAAATAGAATAAACCCTTTAAAATTCATAGAAAAATAATCTCTAGGGTTTAGAACCTTCAATTTGGCCTTCGGAACCCTTTTTGACCTACATTGAGAACCATGCCCAATTAATAACTTAATTTGGGTTTTTGCGTAAATTGACCGGTCAAACAAGGTTTAATCTAGAAATAAAATTCACCATCAGATTCCTTAGGTCCTAATTATTCATGTATAAAAACTTGAGCCTAAGAAGAAACCTTCTTGACCAACTTTACACTTTGGTCCTCATATATTTACTTTTTGGCCCTCAACTTTTGAACCCTCGCATTTTAGCCCCTAACTCTTCTTCGTTCTTTGCGTTCAGGTCCCTCCTGCAAAACCTGACCAGCACCATGCTCCGGCGACCTTGCGCGGAGCATGGCGCCGCGCAGGGTAAGGGGGAGGGTCTGGCAAGTCAACCGGGGGTGCCCTACGTCGTCAGCCGTCGCAGGAACACCCCCCTGGTCGCTGCAACCCACCATACCGGTCGTGCGAACGCACGGACGGTATGGGTCTCCATCTCCGGCATCCTTCGGCGAGGGAGACACGTCGTCTCCCTCCGCCCTCCTCTCTGATTCCGCCTCTATAAATACCCCCGTCGCTCCGTCGTTCTCAGCAGCTCGGTCCTGACGGAGAAAGACCCCCACTTCCTCTCTTCCCACTCCGACAGGAAGCCCTCCAGCTCCGGCGGCCTCTCCTCTTCCTCCTCGTCGCTCTGCCGCACTACCAGCTGCAGGGTTGCCCTCCCTCGCTCTTCCCGCGCCACGCCGCACCCAGCTGGCGCCTCTCCGGCCCTCTCCTCGCCGTCGCCCCTTCCCCTGGGCATCTTCTTCTCCGGCGACAGTCGATACGACTGTCGCCCTGCTGCTCCCCCTTCGTCCCTGCAAGTAAGTTAGAACTACTTCCCTTCCTCTCCTCTTTCTTTTCCCTATTTCAATTTGTTTAATTAAGCCCTCGACCGACCCTGACCACCGTCACCCCCTTCGTCTCCGGCCACCCTCCGGCGAGACGCCCCCATCGCTCCACAGCCTCACACGCCTCGCCGACCCTCACCGAACCTCCGCCTCATCACACTGAACACCCCCCATCACTCCACTGCCACTCCACACCTCCGTAACGCTCCCCCAAACAAACCCATTTCTCCGGTTGCAGTCCAACCTAGGGCTGCCGCCAGACACCGCCTTGCGGCTTGCCGCACAGCTCAACACCTTCGCCGTGCCACGGCGAAGGTTCCCCAGTAGTTTGATCAAGCCGAGAGGCCATATTCGTGTCCGACAGGTTCTAAGGCTCGACCGCCATTGACGCCACATTGAAGCAGCTTCTCTCGTGCTCCAGGCTTGAGGACTCCAGGTTTCCAGCTGCTGCGGATTACGGAGACTCCTGCAAAGGCAGCCAGCCAGCAACCGACGAAAATCGAAGCTGCAGCTGCAGAAGCAAGGCCGCGGACTTCCAGCAGGCGCACGCGAGGAGAGGCGTCAGTTTAGTCCCACATCGGTAAGCCTCGCAACGCTTTCACCGTTTAAATTATTTTTGTGAATAAGCCTTATCGCCTCAGCACACGGGGTGAGGTCCCCTTCACCCGCCCGATTACCCGGCCTCGTCCGCGCTCACGCCCCGCGGACCTGGCTCCGACCCGGTTAGCCCGACCTGCACTCCTCGCCCACCACCGCACACCGATGGGCCGGGACCCGGGCGCGACCCGCGTACCCAATTACCCGGTTGCTCTGGGAGAGCTTTCCTAAGAGCGAATTCTGAGAGAGAGTGACGCTGGGGGGGGGAGGGTAGAGTAGGTTTTGTGTTGGCTGTGGTGTGTGCAGGAACAAGCCGAGGCAGAGAAGAAGAAGAAGGCCGACGAAGACTGAAGGAAGGAGGAGCACCGAGCTGCACTGTAGCAGCGGAGACTTAAGTCGTCTGAGTGAACAATCAGACGACGCTCTGAGGACGAAGAAGAAGGAGAAGAAAAGACGAGCAGGACCGCAACGAAGAAGAACAGAAGAACAGAAGAGAAGAAGACAAAGAAGAAAAGCAAAACAAGAGGAAGAACAAAAGAGAAGAAGAAGCTCTGAAGAAGAAGAAAGAAGAGAAGAAGCAAGAAAAGAAGAAGAACACGAGAAGAAGATCTGTGAAGGAAGCAAGCAAAAGAAAGAAAAGATTCAAGAGCCAAGAAGAGAGAAGACAAGAAGAAGAGAAGAAAGAAGAGACAAAGAGGAAGAAAAAAAGAGAAGAAGAAGAAGCCACCAAATTTTCATCTCTCTCCCCCTCTCTCTCTCTTTATTTTTGTAATAAGAATTTGTACCCCTAGAATACAATTTGCTCCCTGAGTTCGACCTCGGGAACTCTTTATTTTCCGAGTAAGAAAATTATATATTAGCAAATGATGGCAATAACTATCTGTACTACAACGACTTAAGAAAAGCTAGTTGCTGCCACCGTTTCGCCAAGCATGTTCGAGTGACCTATGTTTGGTAATTACATTTGACATATTTCCCATTTATGTATGTTCCTTTTATTGAGATGGTGGTATGCTTATGTTGAGGTACTTGGAGCCAGTTCAGGGCCTGTGCCTTTCATTTTCCTACAAGACATTTACAATGCCCACCTCATTTACCAAAGAGGAGGAAATATTCTTGCTATGTGAATTAAAATCAAGGATGTTAAAAGGTGATTTAGTAGGTTTTGATTTCCACGAGGACGCGTTGGTGAGAAAGAGTGATGATTTCGAGGAGTTTCAAATGGAGATATCGAGCAAAGATATTTGTGATAATTAGATATCACTTCAAAGGGTCTAGTACTATATATGGGCCTCATTATCGTAACGCGATGGAGTTGGTATGATGGACTTGACATACCTCTTTCAAATGAAGACCTCGATGAGTAGGCAAATGTAAGCTAACTAATGTGTTAAATCGAACTTTACGATGTAATTAAATACGTACTGAAACATTTTTCTGTTATTAAATATAGATCGATTGTAGGTATCATTGGTTGATGGGATGATGGTATTCTAAATTTCTACTTGTCCGCAACATCATGTACCTCATGTAAAGGGGAAGGTCGTGGAAGGAAGTATGCTTTTAGCGAGGGTGTATCAGTTACGTCAGAATTTCCATGCAAATATAGTACTTGTATATTATGTTTGTCATGTAACTTGTCATGTGACATTAATCACGACCAGTGTAAGAGTTAAGTTTAACTGCGAAAATGATAAAGTAAGATTTCTCATTCCCAATAAAGACCTTATTAATGATTAGATATTTAAAAATTATGTAGACGATTATGGAGGGAACGCTCCTTCATGTAGTTGAAGGAGGGGATCAAACTGCAATTGCCAAGTCCCTGCTATTGTAAGGATATCGTCAAATGAATAGAGTAAGAGACAACAATTTTACACTTGCAGGCGTGGTGTATGAGTGTTGTTCATGTGGGTCGAGGCCCCCCAAAAAACCTTACATGTCATGCAAAGGAGAAATTGTCGAAGGAAAGTACGAGATAGATTTCGCTTCCTTGAAGCAAGACATCATGGCATGTCATGCTAGCATCTTAGAAGTGAAAAAACATATACACAACCTCTTTTTATGCGTGAAAGTTATTGTTGTGCTAATTGTTCTTAGTTTTATAATGAAGATGTTATCGTAGATTGCTTCATTCGACATGTCCTCCTGATAGGCTAATTGGATGTCGTATCGTAAATTACTTTCATGGTAAATGTCGATATATAAATAATGTCATAGGAACTTTATGACTATATGAATTGCGAGTAATTGTCAGTTTCTTTCAATTTACATTTATTTGAATGTTCAATATTGTAGTATGCTTCGCACACAAATGATGCTCAGGAGGTCTTCTAGTTGCAATCACTGAAACAGAGGGAATCTGGTGACTAGCTTGGTGGTCGTTTCTCCTTATATACTTGGTCTCTTGTTCGAGATGAGTTCTCATTACAGTTCAACTTCCCCATTCCTGTAACCCGGATAAAGTTAATATGGAGATGATCGAAGGAAATGTTTCGTTTCATAAACCCACTCATTCTGCATGAGGCATGGTATTGAGACTAGAATAACCATATGTTACGACCCTAGGATGGGGAGCACTAGTGGGAGCAGGCAAGTATCATCGTATACACGTTTTGCAAGAAAATTACATTCGTTGTTCGTTCTTTACTAATATTGTACTCCTCGCAACAGTTAAACAAAGATTACAGGTGGTTACAAGGACGAAGATATGTCCAGTACGAGTTGCTGTGGAGGGTTATCATCCGTGGATTTTAGACATTTCCTTTTAGTTTTAAAAATTTATAGTTTTAGTTCATGTAACGTACCATAATAGTGTAAAGACCCGTCCCACTTTTAGCCTTTTAAGACGCTTGGGCCCTTTCCTGGACGTCTGAAAATGAAATTTCTGTACGCGTATTACGCCTTGCACGCGCGCGATGCGCAGGACCCTCTCCTCTCTCTCTCCTTTTTCCTCCTTTCCCTCGAACCCTAAGCCCCCACTCCACCTATTTAAACCTCTTCCCTCCTCTCCTCTCCACTCCACAGACCACCATCCCCACCTTCAGAGCTGCGAGAGGAGGTGAGCGAGGGAGAGCGAGAGGGTGAGGAGAGTGCGGAGGAGGAGGAGGAGGCCGAGGTCGGAGAGCTCCGGTGGAACCTCGGCGGAGCTCGCACGACCACCATGGGCGCATGCGGGAGGAGAGATCCCAGGGAGGCTGCCTCGACCATCTGCTATGGTGGAGCGAGTAGGAGTGAGGTGGAGAGCACTGGGAGCAGGTTCTGGTTTTGAAAATTTTCTAGTATTAGACGTCTGGAGTGGAGTCCAGACGACTGGCGGAGCATCTGGACGTCTGGAGTTAAGACCAGACGTCTGAAAGCTCATTTATCGTGAAGGTACGTTCTTTTCGCGGTTACAACCATGCAGGCCTCACCGCAAAAGTAGTTGTCGGACCTGATTTGGTGGCTGTGACTGTCGTACGCAGGAGTAGCCTTGGGAAGGAGTGCGGAATGCTCTCCCACGCACTTTCGGACGTTTGATCAGATCACCAGACGTCCGGAGGTGCTTCCAAACGACCAGAGGCGTGGTCCGACGTCTGGAACTGCCTTCAGACGATCGCAGAGGAGGCCTTGATGTCTGAGGACACCGTAGGGACTTGAGGTAAGGTTCTTGTATCTTTTAAGACGTCGGGACTTATTCCTAGACGTTTAATTTTGGACAGTAGACACATTTTTTGACCCGTTTGGGGTCTGAACGGGATCCGATTTATACAAACAAAGTGCCTATAGTTTCCTTGCAAGTTTCTCTACATACTAGAGACCTTTGTACATTGTTCTGAACCTTCCTTTTATTATGTATTCCCTAGTATGGGGTTTCAGCCTACTGCGTGTTTGGGGCTCGCAAAGATACCTACGTATATGGTTCGAGCCCCTAGTACTCCCGAATTGTCTGATAGAGTGGTTTAATGCTTTTAATAATATTCAAATAAGCATGTGTTGTAGAATTAACTGACTGGAACCCTAGGATGTGGCATGAACCCTAGGGTAGAGAAATGAATGCACCGTTTGGTACTTATATGCAAAATTGAGATAAACTACTAGCAATTTCCTGTAAAATAATTGTGGATTGCCTGTTAGAATACGAGCTGCATGTATTTTATAACCAATTTCCTATGAACTCACCAGTGGCATGTATTGAATTATGGAAACACGAGCTGCCTGCATATAAATGAGAATTGAATTGTGAATGGTGGAATCTGGATCGGAATAAATGTAGTGAATACGAGCATGAACCCTACGGGGAATTAGGAGTAGAACTCCTGTGGTTAGTTGGAAACGTGGAATGTAGATAGGAAGTATGCTGGCCCTTGAGTACGGGGTACTAAGGAGAGCAATTATCCCTTTTTCGTGTAGAGCGGAGCTAATCGCCCTTAGGTTGAGACCTGAGATTAGGATTGGCCACTCTACATCGACTCCCGTTGGCTCTCGTGTACGCGATACTGAGGCGAGCTACTAGTGTTGGGAGAGAGCTACCCACCCCACGGGGCCCGGGGTTCAGCTAGCCCCCCTACACTGACTTGTTAGGCCCTCTAGGCAAACCGGGGTAGTCAGGCGAGGGTGCGCGGATAGTGGAGGGGCGAGACCCTTGTTTGGTTCTGAGGGGTGAGACCCCTATTCTGAGAAGGCAAGGCCCTATACTGTTCCGTGTTGTACTTTGGGCGTACCCGCTAGCGGAAATGATTGACTACATGTCAGTGCGGGGTAGCTACCCGTGCGCTTATCATGCATGCCGTAGTCACCGCTACGTCTTGACAGTGACCTCGGGGTGGTTGATTGGGTGTAGGACTACCACGAGGGACTCTCCCGGCCAAGAGAGCACCACGTGTACCTTCTACTCTTCGGAAAAGACTGCAATCAAGATCGTTCCCATGAGGAACATGTAAGATCAAGAATATCTGGATATTGAGAAAAATGGGTGAAAAGGAAATACACATAAAACAAAATAAATAGATAAGAGAATTAAGCCTGCTGCTTTTAATATTTTAAACAGTATAGATACCACTCTACTTAGCGTTTGCTGACTCTGTCTTTTTCATAACACTGTTCAGGACCAGGAGTTGAGCAACCCGAGCTTCCGGCTGCGGAGGGTGCTGAGCCCAGTCGAGCCCAGCCGTAGTTTTCTGAACTTTCTTGTTGTACCCGTACTGTTGTAGTAAGTATTGTCTCTACTGTTTACTTTCGTTTCCGTTGTTCCGTTGTTGTGGTGGTATGTAATGGAACAACAGCTTTACTTTCCTTTACTGCTTGTACATTTTTACTGCTTAGTTATATTGCATATGTGAATGTCGCTTACTTTCCTGCTTTTCGGTTATTTCTTGTTGGACGACTGGGTCTTGGGATTAGTCGAGGCGAGCCAGTTTCGGGTCCTATAGGGATCTGGGAATCGGGTCGTAACAAATATTAAGTACGAGGTAGGATGGTTAGAGAGAACATTTTCATATAATGCATGGTAATGTAGCTAGTTTAGTTAGGTGTATTGAAGTAGTTAAGAAATCAAACCCAATTTCCTTTAACGTCTTATTCATTACTTGAATAATTTACTTTATGAGAAGTACAGATCGAATAAGGACAAAAAATCGAACATATGTATTGTAATCTTACATAGAATTTTATGCGTAATGGGAAAGGATTGGACAAACGAATTTCATTATAAATGAATGTTCATTACCACATATTAAATAGCAGATATGCGTATAAAAGAGAAAAAAATTATTCAAGTGTTCGAGAAGTACATAATTGTTTTCGCAATATTGAAGTCACATTTCAATCATCTTAAACCTGAAACGTTTTTCTTAGTACAAATTTAATTGTACTGTTTAGATTCAGTGATAATCTTTACCGTTAATTGTAAATAAAAAAATGCTTCTCATAAGCTTACTGTTGTTAATAACTCTGAAATGGGTTTTAGAATCATTATGTTGTAGTACAGTTCGAATCAGTGCGAAAAACAGATAATATTTATACTCGAATATAATCTGAGGTCGAATAAAGGGAGCAAATAGGAATCCAATCGCTAATCTCAATAAATAATATAAATGAGCATAAGATTTAAGCCAAATAATATCAAGAAATGAATAATAATTCCTCAGAAATGATAATCAGTGTAAAACATGAATTGAACAATAGTTGTGCATGGCAAAAAGAATTTTAAAGCAAAAACAATAGTGATTTAGATCACCAATTATTCAATTTAAGCATATATGCATTGAGTTCAAATAATGCAATAGTACCATCAACCATTCAAACTTAGGTACTCAAATATATCAACAGTATCAACCAAGGCATTGTGCTTCTTCTTGAGCTTCTCGTCTTTCTCTCCTGCTCCTGCTCTTCTTCTGTGTGCCTTTCTTTTTCTTCTGTGTGTGCTTCTTCTACCTTCTTTCTTCTTAAGCTCTTCTTCTTCTTTTGCCTGTCTTCAAGCTTGGCTTCTCTTTTCTTTCTTCTTCCTCCTTGCCTCTTCAGGTCTTCTCCTATTCTTCTTTCTTCATGCATAGAGGGAGGCGATCCCTCTAGCGATTAAGTATCACAGAGAGCAAAACCCCCCTTCCCCGCGCTCTCCTTCCTTTCTCTCTGGGTTTCCTCCTTCTTTCCCACCTTCCCAAGGCTAAGGTCCAGGTGAGCGCAACTGGGACCAGTGCTACCGACCATGAAAGGCAGCCGAGGTGTGCTTAGCTTAGGTAGGTAATCGGGAGAGCACCAGACTCGCGGAGTATGTGTCATGGGCAAGGCGCAGGTGAGGGTGTAATGGGACCTCACCCCGTGGTTGGAGGCGATAAGCCCCAATCACAAAAATAATATATGCGGCTTCACTTGCTCCTCTCCTACTGATGTAGGACTAAACTCCCACTTCTCTTCACATGCGACTGCTGCAGGTGGGTCTTTGTTCAATTGGCGTTGCTGCGTCTGATGGAGTTCCTGATTGAGGACCTGGAGGCTCTCCTGGGCATGGAATTGCCGAAGAACACAACCGAAGGAGCTTGAATGACATCGGAGATGGAGGTGGCAAAGGCGGAGGATTGCGAAACCTGATAATCACAAATACGGCCTCACGGCCGCATTTGAATAGCTCGTAAGCTTCGCCGAAGCATGGCGAAGGTGGTTTCGTGGTGGATTAGGGTGTGTGGTGGCTGATCAGAGTCGGGTGCAGCATGTGAAGGTGGGTTTGGTCGTTGGGGTGTTTGGATGGGCAATAGGGTGGAATAGGATAGGGGTTTTGTAGGACGTGAGCAGGCAGAGCTTGTGGACTAGTTGGCAAGGGGGATGGTTGTGTGTAGTGGGCGGGAACTGTCACCAGAGTGGTTGCCGGAGATGGAGGAGATGAAGGCGTTCGGTGTCATCGGTGGTCGGACTTGGGGAATAAAGAGTAGGAGATAGAGTAGAAGAAGAGAGAAGGGTGTTAACCTAACTAAAGGACGACGGGGATGAGGAATTGGCATCAGCTTTGATTGGCCGATGCCGGAGACGAAGATGACTCCAGTGGGGGAGACAACGGCAAAGAAAGGGGTCTGGATGCCTTCGCTTTGGCCGGCAAGAGGCGGAGGAAGATAAGGAAGAAGACGGGCCACTCGATTTGATCATTTGAGGGCCAAAAGAATGGGGTCGAGGAAGCTTGATGGAGCATAGGTCGGAGCCAGCCGTGGGAGAGGAAGAAGTGGGTTTTGTGGCCTTAAACCTAGCTGAAGAGCACGACCATGCATTGGGTGTGCTTATATAGGGCTTAGGAGGGGGTTCCAAGCTTGGAAACAAGGTTGGAAACCTTGGAGCTTACTCAAAAATAGGATACCCATTCCTTCAAAACGTTCACACAAGCTTTTGGGAAAGAGTTGGGATCCAAGGTTGGTCCCATTGAAAAGAGGATTTTCTAAAGAGTCTCCGGTTCGATTTTGAAAAAGTTTCATCAATCAATCAAAGAGAACTCTCTAAATGAAGCTTCCTAGAGTAGGATTTTTGAGCGATAATGGCAGAGGGACCCATTTGTGAAAAATACGATAAATCTGGGGGGCTATTTGTAAGAAATTCAAAAGTTAAGGGCATGAGTGTGAGATAAAAGAGTTAGATAAGATCAAATTGCAAACTAGGTCAAGATGATCGTAGATTGGGCCCAAATTTTGATACAAGCTTAATTTAGACCTAAATAATCCAATGGTGAAGTTCGATTTAGGTTTTGACCAATTTTGACTGGAGCAACTGCACAATGACCCAAATTAGGGTAAAAGTCTGCCTGTGGCTTTGTTTTGGGTTAAGACAGGTTATGATAGTCAAATTGAAGGTACCAAACCCTAAAGAATATTTTTCTATGAGTTTTAGAGGATTTAGGTGAATTTTAACCTAATCAGAACCTCAGTTAATTACGTGGGTCTGTTTTTTGGGTTTCGGAAGTCATTTAATTATCAAAACACGTGAAAACCCTTTTTTGTTTGTACTAACCCACTTATTTGAATCTTAAGATCATTTTACCCTTAATTAACTCCTGAGAAAACCTGTGATTTTTCTGCATTCAAGATATGATGGTAAAATTACAGTTTTAACCCTAGTTTCTTGTATTTCTCTCTGAAAGTATTTGCAATGAATTATGACCTTCTGATGGTTATGTAGGAGCATTTAATGACTTAATCAGATCAAATTGAGCTAATTATGACTCATAATGGTGTTTCCATCAATTGTTATGTACTCTATGTCGGTAACTTATTTTACATCTCCCTTGATATTGAGGATAACTCAACATTTTGCTTACAAGCATGTCTTATTTATCATATCCTCGATGTAGACGATTACTGAACATTTCTCTTATGTTGTTGACTATGGTAGTTAGAAAAAAATTATGATTGCAGTTGTCGACGAAAATATTGCTTAAATTGATCATTCACAGTTAAGTTATTTTTAGAAGAAATCGTTGTACAACACATGACCCAACACCTTAACAAGCCACACTAATGAGCCTTTGAAGCTCTATCTTTTCTTACTAATATTATATGCATGTGTGCATATATATATAATATATATATAACTAATATTGTAACTGTCTGTTTTGTTTGGTTTAAGATTATTTGTATGATAATATGGTAGTGTTATGTTGTTTTCTGAAATCCAAGTACTCGTAGTAAGATAGTCACAAATAGAGGAAAGTTTTCATCGTCGGTCGTTTCATACTTGCGATCTTCCTGTTTGGAAATGCAGTCACATCACTTCTGGAAATGCAAAAAATGTTTGTCGTAAGATCATTGCATGTGTGTGTGTACAAGCAATTTGAAGCAAGCGTAGGTCAGTAGAAATCCATGCACATGGGTCGAATATTTATTGGTTTAACATAATGTATACCATTTGTAAAAGGGAAATAATTTCGATACTCATCTTGATATAAAAGATATCACCATGTTTACTTTGAGAAAAGTTGACGGAACTTTGCAAACGATTGTAAATGCATTGTAAGGTGAAGTGAGATTTATATTGCCTTAACTATCAGACTGCAATATTTATATCATATGCTCCCAATTTAGAGGCAAATAGGCTTATGTGTAAAGATGTATATATTAGTCTTTTATTCACTTTATAATTGGTTTCCAACTGAAATGAGTAGAAAGCCAACGAAACAAACGTCCTAATTTCAATCATCACAATGATCACATGTTTATCTCCACGTTGGAGTTATATATGATGATTAGAGATAGGTATTTCGAGAAGTTAGATGCTGAATGATGAAACATATTGTTATTTAAATGTAACGAAATAATGAACTTAGAAATGTCAATTTAGAAAAAGAACATATCAATTTAGAGAAACAAAATTAGTTCATATGAATATAGACAAAATTTGCATCCCTCTTTTACGTTGTTTGTGATGTTAGTTGATTACATATTCGGTAATTATGTTGTTAGTAGTAACTTAATGTCCACTTTCCATTGTAAGAAACAATTGAATGGATGGTAGAAAATATAATACAGTGCTGAGAGATTATGTTGGAAATTTGAGATATTATATAAAATATCAGAATATGTCTTATGCAAGAAATCGTGTTACAAGAAGCGCCTAGAAATTTTGCTTTCAAGGTTCTTGAGAACTCATGATCCCTAGTAGTAATGGAATGAGTAAAGCAAAAAGTCTACTATTGGTTCGTTTCCTCAAATTAAAATTAAAGCAATTCTTCTTGTTGTACCTTAAATCATGTATTTCTCATAGGTTTTAGCCCTCGCTGTGGTTGCATGAATTTGCATCGTCGAGAGAAGTATCTTCTTTACAAGTTGGGCCAAACTTTTGAGAGTTTTAAAATATCTCCTAATTTGGAAAGCAAAACTTCTATTATACAATTTTTATAATATACATCCATCCATATCATCTATGTGTACAAATTTGGCCTACATATGTATGTATGTTATATATGTATATTTAAAATATAAAAAAATTATTTCTACGTAAAAAAAAACATTTACTTCATAGCGAAATATGTTTTGAAATTATACACATTTATCTTGACATACAGGTATAATAAGAAGTTGCAACAAGTTAAGGTGCAAGAAAAATGTACCGTCAATTTTTATCAACCTCCCACTTTTTTCAAATAAAAAAATGAATTTCATATGCGTTTGTATAGTTATGTTACTTGTTTTAATTAAAAATTAAATTCATTCCTGGTTTGAATATTCAAGTTAAAAGAATATTGCACAGATGATAGGATTGGAGGTGTATATACATTGGCTGCGGAAGTGGGTGTGTAAGAGGTTGGTGATCCATAGGTGTAACTGATCGGGAGGAGTGGAGAGACCGTTCGTGTTAATTATATGAAGTGAAGTTTAAATTGTATTTATGTAGTGTATGCATTGTTCCCCTTTGAATTTCATGTTGAAATTAAACATTTATACTGGCAACAAAACCTTCGTCAATTATTTATATGCGGATGACAAATACTTAAAAGTCATACCTTCATATTTGTAGCGTATACGATTGTCCACTACTTTTTAGGTTGAAATCTTATATACTTTTCATGTTGACGTATTAATTTAAAAGTTGTCAAGCATTGATGATTTTTTTCGTCAGGTTGAATAGGGCTTTCAATGCCTTCAAGGATGTTGTTCCTGTAGTATACTTTAGTTGGTCCCAATGTAGCATGTTTTCTACTATGTTTTTATGTATGTGGGTCATCGTTACCTCTATGGAACCTATACTATTGTATGTCTCCTAACTCTGCAAAATTGACGTAATTTTCTTTTTCCTTCTACTTATTAGACCGACATGAAGAACATCTACAAGGGATTCCCATCGTCACCTTCTGCGATAACATAACGTTGTACGTACTACAAAATTTCGTGTGTTATCATGGAGCCCATGGTAGAAGATCTGGACCTGTTGCCAGCGTAGGACACCATGGTGGGGACATTTTCTCAGAAGCTCGTGGAATCTCTCCCAAGCCTCGTGCATAGGTTCTCCTGAATTCTGGGTGAAGGTGGTGATGGCACGCCTTAAGGCGTTAGTGCGGCCTACAGGAAAGTACTTCTTTAAGAACTCATGTTCTAAAGAAGTCCAGGAGTCTATAGGTGTAGTCCGTGCAAGTGTTCTAAACCAAAAGGTTGCCTTATCTTTCAATGAAAAGGAGAACATTTTCATTAAAAGCGTGTGCTGATCATATCCTTGCGGACCCAAAGTTTGGGCAAGATTCTTCAGCTCCTCTAAATGCTGAAAAGGGTCCTCAGAAGCAAGTCCATGGAAGTGAGGAATGAGTGCTATAATGTTCGGCTTCAGTTCAGCAGCACGACCCCCATTGGGATAACGTACCACAGGCATTGGTTGGGCAACTGCGGGATTATAATAATCTCTTAGTTGAGGTCTACGGGGTTGGGGTGGTGCCTGAGGATTTCTAGGTTGAAGTGGTTGTGGTTGGGGGTTAGCTAAAAGATTTATAGCTTGAGCAAGCTGTTGCACCTGTTGGGTTAAGGTATTCATTTGTAGTTGTGTATCGAAAAGGTGCTGAAGATGAGGCATAGGTCCTCTCTCCGGGGGTGGATTAGGATAATTAGGATAAGGTGGAGGTTGGAACCTAGGGATAGGTGGTTGCTGTGGTAGAGGATGTGCAACTAAGTCTGGAGGAAGTTCTTCAAAATCCTCAAATTGTGACGACTCAAGATCATCCTCTTGGTGAATGAGATTGTGAATCGGATTTTGAGACTCGGGAGGTAAAGGATTAGAAGTGGAGGGCAAAGAGAAAGATGTAGTAGCTTGGGTAGCAGTACCCAAGGGGAGTACAAGTTCTGGGTTTTGGGATCTCCTACCTTCCATTGAGTTGGTTTTTGAAATCACGTTTACTCTAATTCGATCCAACTCAATGGGAAAATTTTAATAACGTTCACAATAAAAACAGAAGAATCCCAATAAAATCTCAATTCAAGAAGACCAATCAATCGAAACAAATAGGAGAAATTTTTCCTAGAGGCTGCGACACAAAATTATGTTGTACGCAAGCAACTGTTTCAAACAATTGTATGCATCTTAAGATAAACCTAGCGATGAGCAGACCTCTAAAATCCACTGGGAATCTGGATAAGACTGAGCGTGCGAATCCAGATCCTGTGGTTGCAGAAAGATGAGGTAGAAACCCGTGTATTGTGGCCTTAAGTGATCGTGCTGTGTGCACGATGACATTCAACACAAGGCGATTAAAATCTCAAACATGGTTTCACCCAATTTTGAATATCTCCTTTTGATTTGATTGAAGTGATTAAAATATATTTTCTATGCTGCTCGTTTCACTTTTTAATAAATTCAGAACAAGTAATGGTCTTCTTAACTTTAAGTCAAATGCAAATATGGCAGGAGTTAGAGTTAGGTAAGAAATGCGTACCTAACTCCAGCAATCTTCTAATGCAGATTTGACTTGAATTAAAATCTAGCAGGAAAGATATACAATCCTAAAAATAGATGCCTAGGGTTATGCTGCTGCTAGATAAGTATGAGATCTTTTTGATTTTTTGATTTTTTTGAATATGCAATAAACAAAAACAAGAAAAGAAATTAACTCGGAAAATCGAAATCGAAAAATCGAGAAAAAGAAGATAAAGTCCAGACAATCCAAAATTATTACAATGAATGTGTGAGAACAGGCTCCCACAACTTATGACTAACAATTGTTCCTAATTAATATACCTAAAACTATCTAAACTAGACTAATACTACACTAATCCTACAGCTACTACGAGGCGGCGACTCCACCAGGAAGATGACACTCCTCCTCAAGTGCTGTGGAAAATAAATGATTAGTAAAAGAATAAAAGAATGTATATACAAAAATAAATCAATGGAAAATAAAAGCAATTACAATGAATGGATAAAGAATTTCTATATACAAAAGAATAAAAAGAAAATTTTGGTGCAAAGAGCGTTGCCTCCCCGACAACGGCGCCAAAAATGAAATGCGATTGGAATGGTTGACAATGATAACAATGACACCGATGCTCCCCGGCAACGGTGCCAAAAATGATGTAACAATGGTTGTATGACAATGAATGATTATTGTATGATCATGTCGTTGTAGTATAGGGTGTATAATATAACATTAAGAATGTCGTATAGTGGTGAGTATGGGTGAGTACCAGTCATTACAACCATTATTATGATTTGCTTATTTATCTAATTTTTACTGGTTTTGTTCCAGGTCGTTCACTGGGAGGCAATTTATTGAATTACATCGGTCACTCTTTGATCTCAAAATTATCCTCTAATTCCAAAAAGAAACTTTACATCTTATTAAAGAATAAATGAATGTGTTTTATTTACCTAATTACTAAGAAATGCTTGCAAAAATACTAACTATGAACAAGCATCAAACAATCTATTATTAATCTCTAAACTATGTATTTACAAGTTATCTTATTAGTACTAACATAATAGTATATAATACCTTAGGATGCAATGTGTAGAGACTTAACTTATCAGTTTGTTATTTATAGTAACATATACAGCAGTTTCAGTGACAGATATAAGCGTCGCTAAATCTCAGAAAACACTATATACAACCTAAAGAAGCAAACTGAGGTCTTTAGCAACGTTTATAGTGTCATTTTATTCTGTTAGTAATTATATGGGTTTATTTATACAAATGTAATGGGCTATAGCGACGTTTCTTCTTCTCTTTTGTTTCTGAGTTATGTTTCGACCTTAACAGAGTTTTCAAGTGCTGCGGCGAAGGGGATTAAGCAACCATCATTAGCTTTTATTATTCAGTTTAAAATGTGTTTAATTTGCAAGCACGTTTTTCGAGGGATACGCTGCACCCAGAGGGTGGGACCCGACCTCTACCAAGCACGCCCTAATCTCTGATTAGGTGGCTTAATTACGTTTCTATACTAAGCGCAGGGCCTCAGCCATGCGCCGCACACACACACGCTCGGGCCCCCGGCCCCGAACAAATCGCATACTTCTCCACACACACCAGACAGAGTGCTCAATGGGAAATCGTTTCGGAACACATAAATGCAGTGTTTCGGGCGCCCACGCCCGTGATGACTGCTTAGGCACAAGCAGAAATTCACTTTATAGCGTTGCACTTGATTTGCAGCGAACGATGTGGTGCTATTCCAGCGCCACATCGTGCGTTGGAAATCAGGCGCAGCTGCGTCTGTACGCACTTTTGGCCCTCGATTTGGGGGCCATAAATTATTAAAAAAATAAAATAAAATATGGTTAATAAAGTATTTACATAATACTACATAATTGATTAATTAATTTTGACTTTTAATTATGTTTACTATACAAATAAATTCGCTAAACTAGGCTGATTATACAGGTTGATTTAGGTGATTAAATAGTTAATTACTTATAAAATAATTAGTAAATGGTCTAATTGACCTTATACAGATTTAATTTACATACTTAAGTATTTTATACATATTTTTATTGTATTTTTACAAATTTATTTCTATTTTATTTAAGTTAAGCTAGCTATTCTGGGCTGTTTAATTAAAACTAAGCTAACAGTAAACTATAATAGGTATAATTATACTTTAACTAACTTAAATTACTTACTATATATATTAACCTAAGTCTATAGATTTATTTACTTAATTATAGCTCTAAATTATTAATTTAGCTAATTTATTCTATAATATAGCTACTAGCTAAGTAAATATATCTCTGTCTCTGTATATATATACATAATTAAGTAAATACATACATAATAGTTTAGTATTTATACATATATTTACATAGATTACAGATGTATATCGATTTATATACAAGTTCATGCAGTATTTACAGTATATCTATGTATGTATACTTACATAATCAGGCTGTATATTATAGTTATAATAGCATGGATATGTATATTTACAGTGTGAGAATTAAGTATATATAAGTAGGCTTTAGTAGGAAGTTAGGAAGAAGGGTTAATTAAGTTTTTATTTCATTTTAAACAGCAGCTAAGCTACTGTCAGAGAAGATGGGAAGAGAAGAGAATGTGCTGTTCAGGGTGTTTTGTTTAGCAGCAGCAGTGGCTTAAGCCATTGTCAAATGGGCTAACTGCTGCTGCAGTTAGTCCATTTGAAGAGGGGGATGTATTCACAGATGAGAGGGGAATTGTAGAGAAGAGGAGAATTTAGAGATGGAGGGAAATGTAGTTGCAAGTTGCAGCATGTTAATGTACAACTGGGAATAAGAGAAAATTCAAAACAAACTAAAAATTTTGAGAGTTGAAATCCAAATCTGATAAGGGTTTAAATCTCACGAAAATCACATAAGAATTCAGTTCAAATACCCAACAAGAAAAAGCCCTTATCAAAAGCATCATTTCTGATCAAAACAGCGAATGGCATTGAGTTAGCTCTTCCTAATGCTATAGACAGCATGAAGGAGAACTTAACTCAATCAATTAAAATCAAAAACATACAATCCCAGTTTCTTGCAACTTTAAGGAGTATGGAGAACTCCTTAGGTTAGGAAATCACCATACAAAAATAATCATCAAAACAGGTGGTGTATGGCAGTTCTGAAACGGCAAAACAGACTAAGAATGCATTAAAGGAATTTATAAAAGCTTGCGAATGCATTCAGATCAAGGTAGAAACAGATTCATAAAAGGCTCTTCTGAGTTGTTTTCTGTCACCAGAGAACTTCTCAGAGTCCTTGCCCACAAGGAAAACCAAAATCCCTTCAATTTGTCAGATCTGTCAAGGCAATCCAGCGAGCAAAATTCTTTAAAATCCATGTTAAAGTGAATCTGACAAACTGAGGCAATCAATCTAAAATAAAAGGGGCTTTTGTGAACACAAATGGGGTGAGTGAGAAGCCCCAAATGGTGCTTGTGACGCCAATTTCAGATCTGAGGCAGTACACCATCAGATCTGAAATTGGGTCCGGATGTGTGGGTGAATGATGAAAAATTCGTCGTTAAAAGAAACATAAATCAGAATTGGATGGTGCAAAAACAAAACATGAAGAGGGAGATAAATTGAACAATGAACAGATGATTCTTCCCCTCTGATCTGGACTGATCAGAGGAGGTGAGGGAGGGGATCTAATGCTAATTCTACTCCTAAGACTAATCTAAACTACAGCTAACATTAAACACTAACAATTAAAGCTAAATCTATTCTAAACTACTGTAAACTACAACTAACACTAATTGTGTAGAATTAAAAACCTAAACTAAAAGGAAGAATGGGACCTATGGGTCCTTAGCCGGCGGCTAAGGAGGAAGAAAGGAGGAGGGTGACTCCAGCGGAGGGAAGAGTCTGCTAGTGAGACTCTAGGGTCGTCCTTAGGTGTTACGAGGTCCTTAGCGACGAGGAGGGTCGAGAGCAGGCGATGATTCCACAGCTGGTGGGTGTGAAATCAGGGGCTAGATGAGGAGGAGAGACTGGAGTGGACGAACTGATCGCTATAAGTAGAAGGAAAAAGAAAATTACGTCAATTCCCATCGTCACCTTCTGCGATAACATAACGTTGTACGTACTCGAACCTTGGGAGGGGGGTGGTGCGGTGGCCACTGTGTTGCCCCATCCGACCAACTTGGTCTTGCACGGACTTGCATCCAAAGTACTATGTATTAAAAAAAAAATTTAACTTCAAGCATTGCCCTTTTTTTTTCGTTTCCAACTTCACATTTGTTATACAAACAAAGGCAGGTTGGACAATTTTCCTTTGTCGTGGGTGTCAATTCCCTGCAATGACAACAGAGATTGTCGAGCAGGTTACGACAGACGGACAACCCCACGACAACCAATGTGGTCCACCATATCTTCTTAATATGTAATGGTGGCGCCTCTTTAATAAATATATTTCAATGGTACTATATAACAAATATACAAATTATTAATTTGCCTTAAACGGTTCTTTTAATTAACCTTAGCTTTAAATTACCAAATTGCCTAATTACCAACAATAACCTTACGTAATATGCAATTTCTTTACATTAATAATATTTATAACTCAAATAATAATGCCTAATAATTACTACCCATTAAATTAAATAAAGACCATTATTAACGATCACATCAAAATTGATCCATACTTTCTCTTTTCACATAATATTACTATATTAATCATTACAAATCCTTAATCACTGCAACCCACCGACTAAATATCCTTATCAACTTAATCTTACTTCAATTCTTATTGAGACGCCACTTTCCCAATCAAATACAACCTTAAAATCTATAATATAACTAAAAAAGTGCAGTGTACCCTCTTTCGTCACATCAGCTACTCACTTGTATCTTTCCATGTCCGTCTCTCTCTCTCTCTCTCTCTCTCTCTCTCTCTTCCTCCATCAAAACCTCTAACAATTAATTGCATCATCAAGGAAGGCTTCTGCTCTCTTCTGATTCTCCACTCCCTACCTTACGGCTCTCCATTTTCATTTCTTTTTCTTTAATTTAGTTTTGCGTGTCATTAACGGATGCTTATTTTTTTTTATTTAATTTTTCCTGAGTGGATGCATCTCTTTATTATTTATTATTTTTTGTTTAATTTTCTTTTATCCTTCGTTACCATCCGAACAACTGCATATAATCATTTATTAGAAAGATGGATGTTTATATAGAAAAATTATAATAACAACATTTTATCTATAAGGAAATATTATACCACAAAATTGAGTGCATTATATGTCAACTAAGACATCTTAAGTGGCATTGAGGAGAGAGAATAACTATAATATATAACATTCTATGATTAAAGGAAGAAAACAAACGAAGGGAATTATGTAAATTAGTCTCTCATTGTCGTTTGACAAGATATATTTTATACTAATAATTTGTATGATTTTTTATTGACATTTTATCCAAAAATAATTAATTTGTCTAATGATGTTTTCAAAAATATTTTGTACGATGATCTTTGACTTTCTTTATGTAAATTTTCATATAATCACTCCTTTGAGTGTATTGTGTTTATACATAGAAAACTTAACATCTTAAAAATATTCATTGAAAATTGAGTGTCCAGGATGGTGAGTACAAGAGTTGAAGTCAGTCTCTCCGTGAACTCTTAAAAATATGCCTCACATGCATCTGTCCAAGCAAAGGGCACGTCCTTCCAAGTCAACTGGGTTATAAGACGCATAATCTGCGAGAATCCTTTGATAAACCGTCGATAGTAACCTGCCAATCCCAAAAAGCTGTGTATCTCTGTTACTGTACGTGGTCTCTTCCACCTAAGTACGTCCTTAACCTTAGCTGGGTCCACAGCCAAACCTTCTCCTGAGATCACATGGCCCAAGAAAGTTACTTGTCTCAACCAAAACTTACACTTGTTGTACTTGGCATACAGCCTGTGTCGCCTCAAAGTGTCCAGAATCATTCGTAGATGCTGCCCATGCTGTGCCTGATCCCGCGAGTAAACGAGTACATCGTCGATGAACACCATCACAAATTGATCTAAATACGATCTAAAAACCTGGTTCATCAAATCCATAAAAGCAATGGGGGCGTTGGTCAGCCCAAATGGTATGATCAAGAACTCGTAGTGCCCGTATCGGGTACGGAAAGCTGTCTTGGAGACATCGGTCTCCCTGATCCTCAACTGATGGTAGCCTGACCTCAGGTCTATCTTGGAGAACACAGTGGCATCTCGCAACTAGTCAAAAAGGTCGTCAATCCTCGGCAGCGAATACTTGTTGTTGATAGTGACCCTATTCAGTTGTCTGTAGTCAACACAAAGTTGCAGGGTACCATCTTTTTTCTTCACAAACAATACAGGAACTCCCCACGGGGACGCGCTGGGCCTCACAAAGCCCTTCTCCAGTAGGTCCTGTAATTGTGACTTGAGCTCTCACAGCTCAAGTGGTGCCATCCGGTACGGTGCAGTAGAAATGGGGCTGGTCCCCGGTACCAGTGAGATCTCGAACTCGACCTCACGCTAGGGTGGTAGTCCTAGCAGCTCCTCTGGAAACACGTCGAGGTACTCACAAACCACCGGAATGCTCTGAAAGTCAGCCACAGGGCTAGGTTCTGTTACTACACATGCTAGAAAGCCCTTACACCCTTGGCTCAAAAGCCTCACTGCTCGAAGCGCAGAGATGCATTTGAAACCTCCGTCCACCGACTGTTCGTGAAACTCAAAGGGAGGCAACTTTGGTATGGAGAAGATGATCTTCCTCCCGAAACAGTCCACCAAGGCGTGGTAGGCGGACAGCCAGTCCACCCCTAGAATCACGCCAAAATCCTCCATCAGTATCACAATCAAGTCAGCAGGGAGGGTGTATCCCCTTATATTGACCTCGCAGCCCGTGTAGACCTCCTCAGCTACAAACAACTGGCCACCTAGGCCTCTGATCACAAACGGATCCTCTAACAGCACACTATCCTGTCCCAAACTGACAGCAAAACTTGAAGCAACAAAAGAGTATGTGGCGTCAGAATCAAAAAGTACGTACACTAATCTGCCAGAAATGGTAACCATACCTGCCACCACTGAACCGGAAGTCCTGGCGTCTTTGTGTGTTAGGGCATTGATACGCCCCTCAACCCTCGGTGCAGACGAAGCAGTTACACTTTGGGTCGGGTGAGCAGCCGCTGGTTGGTACCCTCCTTGTGACTGCTGCCCTCCCCCATGCGTCTAAGGACCACGACCTTCAGCTCGACCTCCAACGCTTGGTGCAGGGAGCATCTGCTGTGCTCCAGCCCTAGATGGACAGCCTCTCCTAATGTGGCTAGATTGGCCACATTGGTAGCAGAGGGGAACTCGACTCCCTCCCTCGGTTGGTCTGGCTGGATGGGGGTCTAGTGCTGGTAGCTGGCCCCTGTCTGGGGCCCCTAAAGGCCACTGACGGCCTCGCAAAATGAGACGGCTCTCCTGCGGGTGCAGTGTGCCTCCTCCCTCGACTCCCTGATAGTAGTCTGGCTGGTAGGGCCTCTTTCGTCCGTTGTCAATGTCTCGCACGGCCGAGTTGGTCTCCTCGTAGGTCATGGCTGCCTCCACCACTCTCGAGAATGTGGGCAGCTTCAGGGGCTTGACATACCTCGAATAGCAGGTCGGAGCTCCTCAGTGAACCTCCACAGGCGCTCCTCCTCTCTAGTCACGTTTGTCGAAGCAAAACGTCACAGCTCCAGGAAGCGCATGCGATACGCATTGATAGTCATCTTCCCTTGGCGGAGAGTGTCGAACTCTCGCCTCCTCTGGTCCTGCCAAGTCTGCGGAAAGTACTGCTCGCAGAAGAGGATCACGAACTGGTCCCACGTTGACTCTCCCCTATCCTGGCCTCTGACTACCCTCCACCACTTGTGTGCCACATTCTCTAACTGGTACGTGGCAAAGGACACGCGACACTCTGCAGGAGGGCGAAGGGTGTCAAACACCTTTTCTATCTGCTCCAGCCAGTCTTCAGCCTCCGACGGGTCCTCATCCCCCTTAAAGGAGGGAGGCTTTAGCTTCCGGAACTGTCCAAAAAGCTCGTGGTGCAGTTGTAGTGGGGGAACGGGCACGCCTCCAGGCAAGGAGGGCCCGTGCTAGGAAGTGTTAGAGTGTGGTGGGGGCGGTGGAGGACCACCCCCTCCCCCTCCTGCTCGTCCGACGTTGCGGCGGTCTCTCTGTCCCACCGAGGACTCTCCCTCCACGTCCTTAGGGAGAGGCACCCGTGGAGGCTGGTGGAGCTCCTCTCGCACAATGTCTATGATCAGTTGGGCGAGATCCTGGGCCTGAATGCCCGGGGGAAGAGGTGGGTCAATTGGCACCTTAGGTCCGACACGTCCGCCCCTTCGACCTCGTCCACGGCCGTGACCGCGACCCACCTCGAGAACTCCCTGACGAGGCATCTCCTGCAAGGAGACGTGAAAGACAGAACAAAAGGGTCAACGCTATCGAAATTCTTCAAAAAAGGACTCAGAACGGATATCAAAGCGATATGTTGTGGTGGCTACCCTAATTACATGCACGTGAACGATTATTCTCAAGCCAGTTGGTTCATTCTTTAGGATGACCTTGCTCTAATACCATCTTGTTACAACCTGATTCCTGGATCCCTACAGGACCCGAGACTGGCTCGCCTCGACTAATTCCAAGAGCCAGTCGTCCAACAAGAAATAACCAAAAAGCAGGAAAGTAAACCACATTCACATATGCAATATAACAAAGCAGTAAAAACGTACAAAGCAGTAAAGGAAAGTAAAACTGCTATTCCATTACATACCACCACAACAATAGAAACAACGGAAATGAAAGCAACAGTAACAACAACAATAACTGAAAGTCTGAAACTCACTACAAAGGTAAAGGGGGGTACAATAAAGAAGTGCAGGAAAACTATGGCTGGGCTCGACTGGACCCATCACCCTCCGCAGTCGGAAGCTCGGGCTGCTTAACTCTTGGACCTGAACAATGTTATGAGAAAGACAGAGTCAGCGAACGCTGAGTAAAGTGGTATCTATACTATTTAAAGTAGTAAAAGCAACAGGTTTAACTCTCTTTTCTAGTTATTTTATTTTATATGTATTTCTTTTTTATTTTCCACCCATTTTCCTCAAACTTTCAGATTCTCTTGATCTTCATGTTCCTCGTGGGAATGATCTTAATTGCAGTTTTTCCCGAAGAGTAGAAGGTACACGTGGTGCTCTCCTAGCTGAGAGAGTCCCCCGTTGTAACGACCCGGTTCCCGAGTCCCTACGAGACACGAGAACCGATCCGACTCAACTAATCCCAAGACCTAGTCGTCCAACGAGGAAGTAACCAAAAGAGCAGTAAAATAAACCACATTCAGCATGAATATAACTAACAGTAAGAAAGTACAGCAGTAAGGAAAGAAATTACCACAGTATGTACCACCACAACAGTAGAACAACATTCATAATATAATTTGAACTGCAGGTAAAGAAAGTACAGCGGAAACAAGAACTACTCATTACAATGTAACAAAAAGAGGTACAAGAGACAGTGGTAACTCTACTGGACCCTACTCGGCCCAGCGTCCTCTGCAGCCGCTGACCCTGGCTGCTCAACACCTGGTCCTGAAAAAGGTAACGAGTGTAACACGTCAGCAAAACGCTGAGTAGAGTGGCAACTAAACTAAAGACAACAGTAGAGTGTACAGTAGCTGTTATGTTCGATTACTTTCTTTATTCACATCTTTCAATTGTCTCACTATTTCATTTATTCCTCAGATCTTTTTCTTGATCTCAAATGTTCCTCGTGGGAACGATCTTGATTGCAGTCTTTTCCAAAAAGTAGAAGTAGCACGTGGTGCTCTCCTGGCCGGGAGAGTCCCCCGTGGTGATCCTACCCTTAGTCAACCACTCCAAGGTCACTGACAGACGTAACGGTGACTACGGCACGCGCGATAAACGCACAGGTAGCTAACCCGTACTGGCATGCGGTCAGTTGTTTCCGTTAACGGGTGCGCCCAAGGCACAGCACGGAACCAGTCCAGGGCAGAGCCCTCTCAGTAACAGGGGTCCAACCCCTCCACAGTAACCAAACCGGGGCCTTGCCCCTCCACAGTCCGCGCACCCTCGCCTGACTACCCTGATTTGCCCTAGTGGGCCTAAACAAGTCGGTGTAGGAGGCTAGCAGAACCCCGGGGCCCGTAGGGTAGCTAGTGCCCTCCTAACACTAGTAGCTCTCCTCGGCACTACGTACACGAGGGCCAGCAAGTCGGTACAGAGCGGCCGGTCCTAACCCCGGGTCCCTGGGGTGGCTGGCCCCACTCTGCACTAAACAGGTACAGGTACTTCCCTTGGTACTACGTACCCAAGAGACAGTACACAACTACATCTCAGTTCCATTCCTTTCTCTTTCCAGGAGTTCCACTCCTAATTCCCCCGTAGGGTTCCATCCTTTTTACTCAAACATCCAGGTTTCACTTTCCAGTTTTACATTCTTACAATCCATGTTCTCAACCACGTTATTTATTCACAACAGGCAGCTGTTAATTCAAATTACAGGCAGCTTTACATCTCTTTCCATTTTCCAAGACTGCAGTATTATACATTCCACTAGTTTTCCCATCCTAGGATTCATGCCATATCCTAGGATCTATCATACAATCTAGTTTTCCAGCCCTAGGATTCATGCAACACCTAGGAGCTATCATTCCATCTATTTCTCATTCCTAGGATTCATGCAATGTCCTAGGTTCTATTTATGGTTCCATAATTTAACAGATTTTATTAATAACTTAAAGCCACTCTACCAAGTACAACGGGAGTAATGGGGGCGTGGTCGGGAATCCTGCGTGCCTCCGTGACCCCCGAGACTGCAACGGAACGGGGTCCTATCACAAGGATCAAATACAAGGAGTCTCCCAAAACAGTGTATAACTACTGTAGACGGGTAGAGGAATTAATTCCGAAAAGAACGCAACTCGAATCGCGGAAAACGAAACCCGAACGGGCCCTAAACGGGTCGAAAACGACGAAACTGTGTAAAATCAGACGTCTGGAACTTCTTCCAGACGTCTTAAAAAGTGGATCAGAGAATTACCTTGTTCAGCGTGGTTTCCCAGACGTCCAGAAGTCTGCGGAGACGTCTGGCCTAGCTCCCAGACGTCCGATGGTCACCCCGGACGTCTGGAGGTCGCTCCCGCCGTCTGGTACTACAGCCAAACGTCTGATTCGCGTTGGATGGCGAATCACCGAGCCTGCGCACACCCATCTCCCTCCCTCAGTACGGTCAGTCGACAAGAAGGAAGAAGAAGACGGAAAACTCACCTTTCAGACATCTGGACAGTTTTCCAGGCGTCGACCTCGCCGTCTGGCTATCAGCACAGACGTATGATTCTGGAAATTTTTCCAGAACCAGGGCGCGACTCGCCCTCCGCTCGCGACGCTGCGCCTCGTCGCACCTCGTGCGCCTGCTACTCGAGCCGCAGCAGGCCTCCCGCGTCGTTCCGCGCCCGCGGCGCTTCCCACCGGCCGGCCCTGGCAGCCCCGGCGAGCTCGCCCTTACGGCTGAGCGCCGCTCTCGCACGCAGCACCCCCTCCGCTCTCACTACGGCCGACGCCGCCGCAGCAACCCCACGCCCGCTCTCGCGCTCGCTCTCGCGCACTGGAAGGAGAAGAGGAAAGGGGTGGAGGCGACGGGAGGGAGCGCGTGGCCTTTTAAGGCCGCGCGTGGAGAGAGAATCGCGGCAGGGCGTCTGCAGCCGCAGAGGGAATAACGAATATGCGGGTCTGCGCTTTCAGGCGCGCAGACGACCCGCGCGTGTCGAAAATAACTGATTTCCAGACGTCTGGAAACGATCCCAGACGTCTGGATGTGATCCCAGTCGTCTGGTCCGACGTTTGGGCCACCTCCCAGACGTCTTAAAAGACGTCTGGGGCACGCGTTCGTAACACCCATGGTAGTCCTACACCCAGTCAACCACCCCGAGGTCACTATCAGATGTAGCGGTGACTACAGCACGAGCGATAAGCGCACGGGTAGCTACCTCGCACTGACACGCGGTCAGTCGTTTCCGCTAGCAGGTACGCCCAAAGTAAAGCACGAAATAGTACAGGGCCTAGCCCTCTCAGAAATAGGGGTCTCACCCCTTAGAACCAAACAGGGGTCTCGCCCCTCCACAGTCCACGCACCCTCGTCTGACTACCCCAGTTTGCCCAGAGGGCCTAACAAGTCGGTGTAGGGTGGCTAGTTGAATCCCAGGCCCCGTGGAATGGCTAGTTCCCACCCTACACTAGTAGCTCGCCTCGGTACCGTGTACACGAGGGCCAACAGAAGTCGGTGTAGAGTGTCCAATCCTAACCCCGGGTCCCAACCCAAGGGCGGCTAGCTCCACTCTACACTAAAAGGAGACAGTCGCTTTCCTTGGTATCACGTACTCAAGGGCCAGCACACTTCCCGTCCACATTCCAGATTTTCCATCTAACTACAGGAGCTCTACTTCTAATTCCCTGTAGGGTTCATGCTCATGTTCACCACATTATTCCGATTCAGATTCCACCATTCACAATTCAGTTCTCGTTTATATACAGGCAACTCGTGTGTCCACAATTCCATTCATGCAACTGATGATTTCACAGGTAATTGTTCATTTATCTCAGGTAGCTTATATTCTAACAAGCAGCTCACAACTTTATTACAGGCAATTGCTAGCAGTTTAACTTAATCATGTATACATATACAATCATGCAGTACAAGGGTTTCATTCATTTCTCTGTCCTAGAGTTCATGCCACATCCTAAGGGTTCTAGTTGGCTAATTTCACAAGCACGTTCTTATTTAATATAATTAACAGAAGTAGACCACTCTACCAGACAATCCGGGAGTAATGGGGGCTTGAACCGCAGACCCAGGAGTCTTTGTGAGCCCCAAACACGTAGCAGGCGGAAACCCTATACCAGGGAATATATCAAAAAAGGAAGGCTCAGAACAGTGTACAAAAGGTTTCGAGTACGTAGAGAAACTTGCAAGGAAACTACAGATATTTTATTTGCATAAAATGGATCCCGATCGGACTCCAAACGGGTCAAAAACGTGTCTACTGACCAAAATCAGACGTCTGGAAACACGTCTAGACGCCTTAAAAGATACAGAACCTCACCTTAAGTCCTTGCGGTGTCCTCAGACATCCAGGACTCCCCTGTGATCTTCTGAAGGCGGTTCTAGACATCAGAATTGTCCTCCGGTCGTCTAGAAGCGCCTCTAGTCGTCTGGTGAGCTGATCAGACGTCTAAAAGTGCATGGGAGGGCATTTCGCGCTCCTTCCCAAGGCTGCTCTTGCGTATGACAGAGCAGCCACCTCAAAATCAGATCGGCATATCTTCTGCGGTGCGACCTGCATGGCCGTAACCGCGAAAAGAACGTACCTTTGCGAAAAAGGTGCTTTCAGACATCTGGTCTTGACTCTAGACATCTAAATGCTCAACCAGTAGTCCGGACTTCACTCCAGACGTCTGATACTAGAAAAATTCCTATATCAGAATGCGCTCCCAGTGCTCCTCGCCGTGCTGTGCCGCGCTTCTGCTTGCTCCACTGCAGCTCCAGTTGCTGCAGGTGGTTGAGGATGCCGCTCCAGACTCCCTCCTCCTTCTGCACGCACCCGCGGTGGCCGTGCAAGACTCGACTAGCTTCCATCGAAGCTCCCGACCTTGGCCTCCTCCTCCTCCTCCCACACTTCTCCTCTTTCTCGCTCTCTCTCGCTCTTGCGGTAGTGAAGGTGGGGTGTGGTGGAGGAGTGTGGAGTGGAGAGGAGAGGAGGGGAGGGTGGCTTTATAGGTGTTGTGGGGGTTTAGGGTTCGGGTAAGAAGGAGGAGAAAGGAGAGAGAGAAAAGGTTCTGCGTGTCGCGTGCACGCAGGGCACAGTACGCATATAGAAATTTCATTTTCAGACGTCCGAGAAAGGGTCCAGACGTCTGGACAAACGTTTGACTGAGACTCCAGATGTCTTAAAAGGCTAAAAGTGGGACGGGTCATTACAAATATTTATGATTTACCACTATCTGTGTTACAACTCGGTTCCCGGATCCCTACTGGACCTGAGACCGGCTCACCTCGACAAATCCTAGGACCTAGTCGTCTAACAAGAAATAACCAAAAGCGGAAAAATAAACCACATTCACACATGCAACACAACTAAGCAGAAAAAAAGTATGAAGCAGTAAAGAAAGTAGAATAACTGTCTCAAAATATAGTACATGCCACCACAACAACAACAGAAAACGGAAAGGAAATAGAAAGTAACAGGAACAATAAACTATGTGTCAATTACTCACTACAACAATAGAAAACGAAAGAGCTGAAAAACGACTACACCTGGGCTCGACTGGGCCTAGCGCCCTCTACAGCTGGAAACTCGGGCCTCTCAACTCCTGATCCTGAATAGTGTTATGAAAAGATAGAGTCCGCGAACGCTGAGTAGAGTGGTGTTTATGTTATCTAAGTACAAAACAGTAAAAACAGCAGGTTTAATTCTCATTTCTATTTATTTCATTTATGTGTTTCTGGTTCATTTATTTCTCAAGTATCTAGGTGATGAGAACCTCATCATGAGCCCTAACTAGCATATTTTGACCTAATAAACTGAACAAAAGCTCCTACATAACCAAGAGAACGGCTCAATTCAAGGGATCGCTAATCTGGGAAGAGAACATGAAGCAAAGGGTAAAACTGTAATTTTACCATTGCAGTGCATCAATGGGATTTCTAAGGGTCTAGACATAGGTCAATTGGACTTAATAAGAGAAAAAGTGGGATGGTTCAGTCAGAAAAGGGTTATTGTGAAATTTAAGAATTAAATGACGTTCTGTAACCCTAAAATAAATCCACTTAAATTTACAAGGTTTTAGGCAGGATAAAAATCAACTAAGCCCTCTAAAATTCATGGAAAAATATCCCTTAGGGTTTAGAACCTTCAATTTGACTTTTGGAACCTATTTTGACCAAGATTGGGAACCAAGTCCAATATTTGACCTAATTTGGATTTTTATGAAAAATATCTTGTCAAACGGGGTCAAACCTAAAATCCAACTTCACCATTGGATTTCTTAGGTCCAAATTAGGTTTTTACCAAAATTTGGACCGAAGGGAAGGTCACTTGGCCTACTTTGCAAAATGATCCACCTAATTACATTTTGACCCTTAACTTTTGAAAACCCTTGCAAAAACCCCCTCAACTTTTCGTCACTTTCTTCATTCAAGTCCCTCTGCCATTGCAGCAGGGACCCATACCTCTGGCGAGGTTTCGAGGTGGTTTTTCTCCTCGTTTCCCAAGGGGGCGGCTCCCAGATTTGAAAGGGGAGCTCTCTGTGAAACCCCCTACCGCATGAGTAGCTCCCAATGCCCTGAATCGCCCCATATCTCTCGTGTGAACGCTTGAGAGTTATGGGTCTCACTCCGGCCATACCTCCGGTGACGACTTCTAGCTGCTTCCTTGCGATTCTCCCTCTGCCCACGCCTATATAAGCAAGCCCAGATCCCTTCGCTTCTTCCAAGCCTGTTTTGGTCGAAGAATTCCCCCCAATTTCGTCTCCTCCTTCGACCATTTGCCTGCAGGCTTCGGTGACTCTCCCTCCCTCTTCTCGTCACTCTGCCATCGTACTAGTTGCAGAGTCATCTCCGCCATGTTCCTCAGCGTTGCCCCGCACCAACGCACGTCTCTCCAACCTCCTCGTCATCGCCGTCTCGCTCTCTCTAGGCCTTCGACTCCGGTGATGGCTAATATGCGCTGCTTGCCCTCCACCTTCCCCCTTCGTCCAGAGACCCACAGATAAGCTCCTCTCTCCCTACCTTTCATTTTCCCCCACTTTATTTCTATTTTCGCACCTCGATTGCCACTGACCACCACCATCATTCCCACCTCCGACCAGATCACCGGCGAGGTGTTCCCGCCGCTCCACACCTCCATCCACCTCGCTAGACCCCTCAAAACCTCTGCCACCTTCCAATGAGCACTTTCCCCATCTCCACTGCCCGCCACACACACTCCACACTTCCACCGAACAACCCCACACCCACGGTCACAATTGGACCTAGGAACGCATTCCTAAGCCGTGCTAAGCCACACTGACCCCCACCTCACCTTCGTCGTGATACAGCAAAGGTTTTCCTATGGTTTGACAAGGTTGTAAGGCCATATTCATGTTGACAGGTGTCGACCCCCTCTCCGCCATTGAAGCTCGAGCGAGCTTGCTTGCTGCTTCGCCCCAGGCTGCTGCGCTCCAGCCGAATGAGTCTAGGCGGTGCGGGATGGTCTCGCGCACGCATCTAGATAAGTGAGAGGCATGAAGAGGAATCACCACAGCAGTAATTGGGCGAAGTTCTTCCCTGCGGGCACGTGAAGAAGCGGGTGGGACATTTAGTCCCACCTCGGAAACTCAGGCATGCGGTAAGTGCTTTTTATTATTTTTGTGCTTTTAGCTCTTCACCTCCAATACACGGGGTGAGGTTCCTCGCCCACGTACACCCGCCTCTTCCGCGACCACTCCTACGTGGACCTGGCTGACCTGTTTACCCTTCACTCCTCGCGCACCTCCCATGCTAGTGCGCCTGGACCCGGACGCGCGTAACCTGACCCACATACCCGATTGTCTGGCTCTGAGAGAGCGAAGAGAGAAATAGAGAAAGCGACACGGGGGAGGGTAGGGGTAGGTTTTGCTTCGCTCTGTGCAGGGAAAGAAGGAGGAGGAAGTAGCTATAGGGAAGAGGAAGAGAAGAGAAGGAGAGGAGCAGCTGAAGGAAAGAGAAGGTGCGGCTGAAGAAAAGGAGAAGGAAGGACTTGGAGGCGCAGCCAGAGAAGAGAAGAAGAAGAAGCAAAGGAGAAAGCAAAGGCAGAAGACAGGCGAAGTAGGAGCAGAAGAGAAGAAGAAGAAGCCAAGGAGAAAGCAAGGGTAGAAGAAAGGTGAAGCAGGAGCAGAAGAAAGAAGAAGAAGAAGCCAAGAGGAAGCCGCAGAAGAAGAAGAGGAGCAGTTGAAGTCAGAGGAAGAAGACAGGAAGGAGGAAAGCCAAGAGAAGAAGAGGAAGAAGACAGAAGAGAAGTGAGAACTGTAGCAATCACCAGATAAGCCGTCTGATTCACGGAATCAGATGTCTGAGGAAAGAAAGACAGAGAAAGAAAGAAGGAAAAGGGTGCAGCCAAGAAGAGAAAGAAAAGCAAGAAAGAGAAGAAGGAAGCCATCAAGAGAATATTCAATTTCCTCTTCCATTTCTATTTTCTTTTTAGTTTTCTTATACATGAACTTTCACTTATATCCTTGTTAGATATCATATTTTGAGAATTGTGATTTCTGTTTCTAGAATACCAATTTGCTCCCTGAGTTCGACCTCGGAAGTTTTGAATTTCGAGTAATAAAATTGATAATCGTTTTCGCGGTGATTTTAAATATACTATAGCGAATATCTTTTTAAAACACGATCTCGTCGCAACTCGATTACCAGGTATTTCTTGATCTTGTATGTTCCTCGTGGGAACGATCTTGATTGCAGTCTTTTCTGTAAAGTAGAAGGTACATGTGGTGCTCTCCTGGCGGGGAGAGTCCCCCGTGGTAGTCCTACACCTAGTCAACCACCCCGAGGTCATTGTCGAGACGTAGCAGTGACTACGGCATACGTGATAAGTGCATGGATAGCTACCCCGCACTGAGACGCGATCAGTCATTTCCGCTAGCGGGTACGCCCAAAGTATAGCACGGAACAGTATAGGGCCTTTCCCTCTCAGAACAGGGGTCTTGCCCCTCCACAGTATGCCTACCCTCTTCTAACTACCCCGATTTGCCCAAAGGGCCTAACAAAGTCGGTGTAGGGTGGCTAGCTGAACCCCCGGCCTCGTGTAGTGGCTAGCTCCCTCCCTACACTAGTAGCATGCCTCAGTACCATGTACGCAAGGGCCAATAGGAGTCAGTGCAGAGTGGCCAATCCTAACCCCGAGTCTCAACCCAAGGGAGGCTAGTTCCACTCTACACTAAAAAGGGACAGTTGCTTTCCTTGGTATGGTACCGCGAACACAAGGGCCAGCACACTTCCCGTCTACATTCAAGATTCCTTTCATCCATAGGAGTTCTACTCCTAATTCCCCGTAGGGTTCATGCTTATATTCATCTCATTTATCTAGATCTAGATCTCATATTTCATATCTCGTTCCTCATCCATATACAGGCAGCTCGTGTTTTCATAATTCAGTTCTCAATCATAACATGCAACTTGTGGTTTCACAATTCAATTTCTCATTACATACAGGCAACTCGTATTTTAACATGCATCTCGTAATTATATTAAAGGCATTTGCTAGCAACTTATCTTAACCATGCATTCAAGTAAACAGTATAGCTCAAACAGGCTCATTCATTTCTACCCTAGGCTTCATTCCACATCCTAGAGTTCAATTCGATTATTCCAACCAAGTACATTCTTATTTAAATATTAACAACTGAATTAAACCACTCTACTGGGTAGCACGGGAGGAATGGGAGCCTATGCTACAGGTTTCGTCGTCTTTGCGGGCCTCGAACACGCCACTGGCTGGTAACCTGTACCAGAGACCAATGTACATTAGACGAGCACAAAATCAGTAGATACTCAACACGAACACGTAGAGGAACTCGAGTGGAAAACAACAGTACTTCGTTTGCGGAAATCCGATTCTATTTGGGCCTTAAACAAGCCAAAAACGCGGCTACTGACTAAAATCAGACGTCTGGAACTAATCCCAGACCTCTTAAAAGACGTCAGAACTCACCTTGTGTTCCCTACGGTTGATCAGACATCCAGACTCCCTCTACGACTGTCTGGGGGCAGCTCCAGACATCCCACCCTACTTCCAGTCGTTTGGAAGTACTTCCGGACGTCTGGCGACGTGATCAGATGTCCAAAAGTACTTGGAAAAGCGCACCGCATGCCTTCCCAAAGCCTACACCTGCGTACGAAAATGCATGCATGGTTTTAGCCCAACAACTCTTGCGTTGAGATCTTCTACATGGAGGAAATTAGCATAGAAACGTACGTACCTCGCGCGATACGTGCTTTTAGACATCCAGCCTCAGCTTCGGACGTCCTGGTGCCTCACCAGTCGTCTGGACTTCACTCCGATGTCTAATACTGGAAACTTCCAATATTAGAACTTCTTCACGCCGCTCACCCTGCTCACCCTCCGCCCGCAGCGGTAGCTCCAGCAGCTGCAGGAGCTTGAGTAGCTCCTCACCGGCTCCTACTAACTCCCACGAGCTCTTCCTCAAGCTCCATCGATTTCCCGCAGTTGTGTCCCTCCTCCCCTGCTCTCACTCCCTCACACTCTCTTGCTCTCGCTCTTCCCCATTCTCCCTCGCCGGCTCCTCTCTTCCTCGCCGTGGCAGCAGTAGCAGGGATGGGAGGCTGGAGGGTGCGGCCGTTGTAGGAGAAGGTGGAGGTGGCGGTGGCTTGAGTGGTGTGAGGAGGAGAGGAGAGGAGAAGGGAGGGGGTTTATGTAGGAGAGGGGTTAGGGTTCGGGTGAGGGGTGAAGGAGAGAGAGCGGGTCACTGCACGTTGCTCGCGCGTAGAGTGCAAAGTGCAGTACGAAAATTTCACTTTCAAACGTTCGGGCACGTGTCCAGATGTCTGGACAGACGTCTGACTGAAACTCCAGATGTCTTATCTAGCTAAAAATGTAAAGGTCATTACAATCTGGAAATTTTATTTGTGACCCATTTTATAGTGGAGTTCCATCTAGATATTTTATTTCAACCTTGCTAAAGAACTACTCATTTAACTATTTTTTATGATCAAGCTATTCAATCATTTGGAGGATAATAGTGAGACTGTTGATTGGTAGAGATACAATAAAGATGTGATGGTCAAGCTGGACAAGGAGTTTTTTTATTTTTTCTAATACATTCAAGTTAACTCGATAATACGAGGTAGGATATTTTTTATGCTAATAAATATTGTAGATTGTAGATATTATTAGTCAGTTTGGTTGCCTTTGGTGGAGAGACGAGAGAGAGGAGAGGTGAGAGAGAGAGGTTGCCTCCATAAGGTAGGTTGTAAGAGGCTCCCCTGTTGCTTGTAGTGGGGGTGGAAGAGGGTCTTCGCGCTCGGTAGTGGCTGAGGACGTGGACGAGGGGGAAGAGCACATGGAGAACGGAGAGTAGACGTTTGTTGTTTACAAGGTTCGGGGGGAGGCGTCGTGGGAAGGAAGGTCCCTTGTAGCGCGAGGAGTGGCGAATGGGGATTGGGGAGTCTCAGAGGTTCGAAGAGAGGTGCTTTCGTTTCCTTGGCCTTGGCCATTAGGCAAAAGAGTATAGAGACCCACCTAAGTGTTGGATTTGTAGGGGCCTCGACCACCGGAATTCGACCTGTAGGCATGGGAAGAAGAGCTGACCATGCAACCCCCTTCCACCACCTCTGGCCTCAGTTCTACTAGCGGAGGTGGTTGCCCCTTAGTTAAGCAAGGTGGAAGATTTGGAGGTGGAGGTGGCCAAGGGCCTCTTGGGCGAGGTGGTGCGGGGGAAGGTGGAGTTGGAGGAGGTAATTACTTGGTCTACGACGTACCTGGGCGTGGAATCAACGTTGCGAGTAATCCCCACTCGGTCGAGGCATCTCTTGTTGGGGTTGCCTTTCCCATTACGGGAGTGCCTCTGCTTCATAGAGACTCACTTTTGAGGTGTGGTCCATTGGCAGCTCCCGTGTGTTCGTGATGGGGCGATGGAAGAACGATTGCTGGAGAGGCCAGTTTTATGCCTTTGACTCGAGGGGGTATTGTATTGGTTGTGTACAGTGGCCGTGGTTGAAGCTCTCATCTCTCCCTTCGCTTGCCTTGGGGAGGTTTGCAGGGTGAGGCTCTCCACAAAACCTCTTGAGGTGATGGTCGTGCTCAAGATTGGCGCCTCAGTGCTTGACAAAGTGCTTCTTTGCCATGCAAGTTTCTCGTGGGCTATTCGATGCCATCGTGTTGATGGAGATGCATCGACATGGACCTTTGCGGAGGTCATTGCTAATTGGCCTGGGCATTCGTCGATAGGCGGTGACATCATTGATACCTGACCCTACGCTGCTAGGGTTTAGCACCTAGAGAGACATGGTGACGTGGTGCGGGAGGTGCGGCTTGCTAACATCTCCCAGAAGATTTGGAATTGCTTGAAGGGTACCCTCCTAGCGGTCGCTATTGATGTGGTAGGCATGAAGGCCATGTGAAGGTCGAAGAATTGCATCCCTTGGGCGGTGGAGACATGGAGGAGTCGAAGTGTCGCACCTTCTCTCCTTGAGTTGATGTAGTTGGAGGGTCGGCAGTGCAGATCGTGACGATTGATGAGGATCGCATCCCTCGGGGGCAAGAGATGTGAGGGAGACAAGGAGTTACGCCCCATCCCCTCCTCTTCCCCAATCTTATTATGAAGGGCCTAACCACGACCCCCCCTCCGGCCAGGTCAGGTGGGCCAGACCAGAATACCCCCATCCCACCCCTTGCTCCCTGATCCTTTTGTGATCCTTGAGGATGAGGACCTCCACTGAGGAGAGTTGCCACTTCATGTCTCCTTTTTGGGGGACATGGCCTCCCTTAGCGTGATGGCAAATGGTTTGATGGAGGAGGCTTGGCAGTGTGGTTGCGAGAATGGTGGGCCCTACGCCTTGGGGCATGAGCCTATTGGAGTGCGTGCCGATGGTACTTGATAAACGCCAGTTTATCATCATTCTTATGCATTAAAATAAACCTAGCTCTAAGGATCTTACTCCGCAAACGTGTTTTTTGGCTGCATTTAGGCATTAACTAGGTTAGGCATGCATTGCATTTTCTTTTGTTATTTTAATGTGTTTTTGTGAGTGTTAGGGATGAACAAGATATACAGATCCCTAAAGCCCTAGCACTCAAGAAGGCAAATGGTGAAGGAGGAGCTCAGACTAGCTGGAACTCAGCTTGATCCAGCTCACCACAGTTGGAACCTAGCTCACTTGAACTAGGGTTAGCTCATCTCAGCTCCATTCAGCTAATCTTAGCTGAATGGCAGCTCAAGAGAGTTCATCTTAGCTCACCCTAGCTCAAGTCAGCTCATTTCTAGCTCAACCTAGTTGAGTCTAGCTCATTTTAGCTCCCACTAGTCCACAAGGAGCTCTAGCTAGCTCAGTTGAGTTGACTGGAGTTCACCCTAACTCAGATCCAGCTACATCCAGCTCCACTCAACTCCAACCAGCTGAAGAAGAACTCATCATAGCTTAGGAAGCTCAAGTCCAGCTCCCGGGGACCCAGCTTAGCTTAAGCTAATTGAGCTAAGCTACCTAAGTTGTCTCAACCAGCTCAATCCTCCCCGGGAGCACCAGACCCAGCTCACCTTAGCTCCATTCAACAGAAGCCAGCTCACTTTATCTTGGCTTAGTAGCTAGCAAAGAACTAGCAAGCTAAGCCAGCTGGAGTAGCCCCATGTTGACCACTTTAGTAGCTGCCAGCTCCACTTCAGCTCCGGACTCTTCAGAACCAGCTCCTCCCTCCAAACCCTAGCTCCAACACCTCCTCCTCTACTCCACCATTAGCTAAGTTAGCTTACCTTAGCTTAGCTTAGCTTAGCTATGCTCCAACTTCCTTGGCTTGTACCACCCAAAAACCCTACCTAACAACTCCACCAACTAGCTCCACCTAAGCTCCACATAACCTAACCCTACTTGGCAACAACCTAGCCTACCCACCACCTCCAAAAGACACCTAAAAGTGGCGCCAAAACCACCCTAACTACCCCCTTGATGGCGCCACTTTTCCCTCCAAAAACCCCCTTCATCTCCACCACACATATCCCTTTAAACCCATCTCCACCATCCACATAATCCCACCTTCTAGAAGCCTCAAAGTTGGCGCCAACCCATGGCACCTCTCCATGGTTGGCGCCACTTTTAGGTGCCCCTTGACCAACACTAACTGAAATTTCCCTACTCGGAGGGGGTGACGTAATAATTGCGGAAATAAATATAAACAATCTCACAAAATAAACAATCACACAAATACACAAGTATTTTTTAGGTGGAAACCCAAACCGGGTGAAAACCACCACCTAACCCTCTCGAGTTAGGATTTTCCAATCAACCAAGTTGATCAAAATCCACTAAACGAATCGCTTTAAACGAGGGTGATTCAACCTCAAATACAACCACGCTACAAGTGCGAGGGTAGCGTTCCTCAACCCCTTCTCTTCACGAGAAGGATTTTGTCCCTCGAAGGAGACGGGAATTCGCAAAGTGAATACCCAACCAAATAACAAAGATAAAATAAACAAGTAATCCAATAGAGCCAATAAAGTAATTTTTAACCTAAGCTTCTATAGGAATTAGGATGCTTCCCTTTGAAAGGAGTGCGTCGACGACGCGGATGCGTGAGCCACGCGACGGCGCAACTTCGCTCTCGTGAACTACGGCGGGAGAGCGGGTGCGTGAAGGCTTGATGCTCTCAAGATGTAGAACTTGAGCTTTGAGAGTAAGAGAGACACAAAATGGTAGAAAGTATGTTCCTTAGGTGTGTCTTGTGTTTCTAGGTGTGTATTTGTGTTGCAAAGGTTCCCCTCTATTTATAGAGGCCTTAGGAAGGCTTTGGAAGGCTTAGGAAAGGTTCCATAGCCGTTGGGTGCAAAGCCCAAGTGAATCAACCCGAAATCAGGAACAATCATTGCACTGACAGGGTTATCAGACGTCTAATTCTAGCATCAGACGTCTGGAAGATCACTTTAAGACGTTTGAAAATAAGGTCAGACGTCTGATTTTGGGTGGGTCTCTTCCTGACTTGAATCAGATCTAAAGAGGATTCTTGTGCAAGTCCATCAGACGACATATAGGACATCTGGCACCATGTCTGGACGTCTGGAAACCTACTTTTTCTGTGGGAATGGATTTCCAAACGTTGCAACGGCTAGAAAATCTCTGAGAAGAGATTTTGGATCAGCCGAGGCAAAACGGTCAATTATCAGACGTCTGGAAAGTCCTATGGACGTCTGATAAGGCTCTAACGGTCACATTCTTGAGTGTTCGCTAAGCCAGCCAACGGTCCACTAATTGGACGTCTGGAAAAGTCATCAGATGTCTCCTAAGACATCTAGTTTAAGGTCCGGACGTCTGATTTCATCAAACAGAACTAACTATGTCCAGCCTAAATGTTATCAGACGTCTGAATCAACAGTCAGACGTCCTAAAACACTTTATCAGACGTCTGGTTTTGGAATTAGACGTCTGGAAATGTTGTTTGAACCCTATATTGGTTTTCTAAGTCCTCTACAGAAAACCTAAGTATCCTAGGGTTGTGCCGGTGTTCCTAGGACTACTGTTAAGGTACTTTGAGGCTCTTTAACATAATTTTCTATGGAAATAAAGAGAAAGAAAATAATGACAAAAGTACATGAAAGGAATAAAATGGAATTCTATCCTATTCTTCTTGTCCTTCCATCTTCAATCAATCGCTCCTCGTGAATCCCCTCTGTTCTCCATCAAGCTCCTCCAATCCATCCTGGATGCGAGCTCGAATTCCGTCTAAACACGTCTACATTTGCAATTGACCTGAAATCTAAGACTCCAAGTGCAAATGTTAAATAACACGTTGTTCGCAACGCTTTTGTGCGATTTGTTAAAAGATAATATCGCGTTGTAGTATAGTCGACAAAGCGTTCAAACAAATAGAGAATTTTATTACTTGAAAACCGGAGTATCCGAGGTCGAACACAGGGAGCAAATGGAATTTACTACTAATCAAAATGTAATTGAACACTCTAATTTACTCAAAATGTTAATTCTAATATGAATGTATGCGATTAAAAGTAATTAGGACAAAAAATATGAAATTGGACGTCTAATCTGTTGATCAGACGTCTTAAAAGTATTTTCCCCTTTTTCTTCTTCTGATCTTGCTTTCTTTCTTCTTTCCCTTCTTTTCTTGCGAAGGCTTCTTCTTCCTGCCTTTGTATCTTTTCCCTTATTTCTTCTCCTGCCTTGCCTTCCTTCTTTCTTCTTCTTCTTCTGATCTTTGCTGTCTTCACTTGACCTCTCTTTCGTTCTCTGCCTTGCTTCTGCCTCTTCCCTGGTCTCCTTCGCTCAGTTTCTTCTTCTGCTTCTTCTCTTCTCCTTGCGGCTAAGTCTCTCCACGCTCAGTTTGCCTGCACAGGAGCAAAACCTATCCTTTTCCCTCTACTCGCGCGTCTCTCTCTCTCAGCAATTCACACAAGGGACGCTCTCCCAGAGCCACACGGATAATCGGGTCGGATCGTACCCGGGACCAGGCGCACCGGCAGGTGGTGATGCGTGAGGAGTGCTCAAGGTTTGGGTCAGTCGGATCCCGCAAGATCCGCGAGATCAAGCTGCGGATGAGGCGGGTGTGAGGGCAGGTGAGGGACCTCACCCCTGTGCTTACGGAGGCGTTAAGGTAATATCACAAATTCAATTTATGGCGCAGCGGCGCCTCGTCTCTCCACGATGTGGGACTAAAGCCTCTGCCCTGATTTCGCGCGCGCCCGCAGACTTGCGTGCCATCCCCACAGCTGCTGGCTCTGCTAGCGCTCCTTGCTGGACCAGAGCACTTCGCGACACTCGCACGACTACGCAGCACCTGCAGCCTGGGAGCCCTGGCGCCTGGAGCTGCTACGGAGCTTCTTCAACTGTCGTCCATGGCGGCAGGAGCATCGACATTGTCAGACACAAAACGAGCCTCTCGGCCCAATCATACCAGCTAGAGACCTTCGCCGTGGCACGGCGAAGGCGGTGGACGGTGCTGCAGGCCGTGGGATGGCCTAGGCGTGCGTGCTTAGGTCAACCTGTGGCCGGAGGTGTGGGGTTGGTCGGGGGGTTATTGTGGAGGTCTGGAGTGGCAGTGGAGGGGTGGAATGAGTTCCTGGTGGTGAGGCGAAGCTCACGAGAGGGTTGGCGAGCCGTGTGGAGGGGCGGAGTGGTGTGGGCTGCTCGCCGGAGGGCGGTCGGAGGCGAGGACGATGGAGGTGGTTAGGCACTGTCGGAGGGTATTTGGATAAAATAGCAGGGGGAGAAAAGAGAGGGGACTGTGGAGAAGGTATTTGGCCTAACTACAGGGATGAAGGGGGACGGAGAGGCGAACAGCAGTACCTGCTGTCGCCGGAGAAGATGTTGCCCAGTGGGGGAGAACGGCGGCGACGACGGGGCTGAGGTAGCATGCGCGGGTATTGCGCGACGCGAAGGAGAATAAGGAAGATAACTCTGCCACTGGTTTTGTGGCAGAGCGAAGAGGGAGGGGGGCTCGCCTGAGCTTGCTGGGAATTTTGGCCGGGCAGGAGGAGATGAATTGGAGGTGGAAACTCGGCCAAATCAAGCTAAAGATGAGCGGCCGGAGGTGTAGTCTCTTTTATAGGCACTGGGCCGGTTGTTCAGGGCGTGGAAGGCACGCAATCGTCTGAGGTCGGTCGTCGGAGATGGAAAGAGTTTAGATACCCAAATCCCTCGTGCGTTCGCACGAGAGATTGGGTTCACACCAGGGATCAAGATTGGCCTCAGATGGAAGGGAATTCCTCAAAAAATCTTCTTTCCATTTCTGGGAGGGGATCTCTGAGGAATCAGAGAGGATTCCCTCTCAAATCCTCGCCGGAGCAGGATTCTGCCCTAATAATGGCGGCAGGACCTGATTGCAAAGGTGGCGAGGAAGTTAGGGGGCTTTCTGTTATGCTTTTCAAAAGATAGGGACCAAATTGTGATTTGGGTGTACTAAATTGCAAAGTAGGTCAAGATGACCTCCCCTTAGGTCCAAATTTTGGTACAAACCTAATTTTGACCTAAGGAATCCAATGGTGAAGTTGGATTTTAGGTTTGACCTCGTTTGATTGGACATTTTGCGTAAAAATCCAAATTAGGTTAATTGATGAACTAAGACCCTAATCTAGGTCAAACTAGGTTCCAAAGGCCAAATTAAGTGTTCTAAACCCTAGGGGATATTTTTCCATGATTTTTAGAGGGTTTAATTGATTTTTATCCTGACCGGAACCTTGTTGAATTAAGCGGGTCTGTTTTAGGGTTACCACATGTCATTTACTTCCTAGATTGCACATGAACCCATTTCTGATTGACTCAACCCACTTTTTATCTCATTTAGACCTTTTGACCTGTGTTTTGCCTCTGAGAAATCCCGTTTATGTACTGTAATGGTAAAATTACAGTTTTAACCTTTAATTCATGTTTTCTTCTTAGAGCACTTATTCCTTCAGTTAAGCCTTCTTCTAGGTTATGTAGGAGCTTTTATCTTCTTTATTGGGTCAAAATGAGCTAGTTATGGCTCATGATGAGGCTCTCATCACACGTGTTTTGTTATCATCAAAACAAATGATCGTGGTGCTCTAGCACCAACAATCTCCCCCTTTTTTATGATGATAAAATCGTAAATAATAATGCAAAAAAAATCCTCCCCCTTTTTGACATTATCAAAAAGATTTAATTGATTTCCTATAACTCCCCCTTAAAACATGCTCTTCTATAAATTTCTTTTAACAAATGTGATGTCCTCCCCCCCTTTTTTTTTCTTTTTATAACAACAAGATAGCTATTATTTTTCTCCCCCTTTCTAAAGGAAATTTAGCTACCTTATATCTCTCCCTTAAAAATTTACAAATAGCTCATAAAATTTTTTAACTCCCCTTATCTAAATGCTAATGATAAAAAGATAGGGTGAAGAATTTTTACCTCACCTACCATGGCCAATAAAATGGCCCGAATGGTGGTGGATGCCACATCGGATGGGGCTCCTATCCGTAGCTTGGATGCCCGGGCATTGGATGGGGCTCCAATCTAGTGGTCGACGTACGGTGGGTCCGTCGCTTGTTCGCCGTCTCGTCGGTCTTCTTGTTCTCCTCCTTGGTCTACTCCTTGGTTCTCCCAACTTGAGTTGACCAGCTTTGAGTTTGTAGGTCCAGTCCTTTGTGTTGTAGTTATCCCTGAACCCTATAAAACAAGATTCTAATTCTTTTTTCGGTATCCAAGTGGGCTTGGATCCGGATCTGTTAGCAGGTCTCCTTGATGGAGATCCTTTCTCAATCTTAGGGCTATATAAATCATCTACTTTGTTGATTAGTTTATTAGAGTTTTCCCTAAGACATGCGATTTCTTTTTCTATAGTATGCATCTTAGTTCTTAAATCACAGATTTCTAACTTTAAACTATCATTTTCCTCAATTAATTTATTATTTTCATTGATGAGGTTTTGATTTTCTAATAATAGGTTATCAATTCTAGGACTAGCTTCTATGTCCTTAAGTTGTTTTTCTAATCTATCATTTTCATTTTTAAGAAAACTAAGGTTCTTTTTAATGCTTTTATTTTCTATTCTTAATGATTTACTAACATCAAATAATTCATTAAAAGCTTCTTGTAAGTCGTAACTTACCTCGTTGTCTGAGTCGCTTCCTCTGGCCATGAAACCAAAGCAAGTGGTTTCTTCTTCTATGGACTTTTCTTCTTCTTCTTCCTCCGAGCTGGAATCGTCCCAAGTGGCTTGGAATGCCTTCTTCTTAGATCTCTTTTCCTTTTCCTTCTTCTTTTCCTTTTTGAGAAGAGGGCACTCTGGTCGTAGGTGTTCTTTCTCGTTGCAGTGGTAGCAATGTCTCGGGCTTTCCTTTTTCTCCTTTTTCTCTTTCTTTAATTCCCTACAAAACTTGGAAAATTTTTTAAGTAAAATTCTAAAGTCTTCGTTGTCGGAACTTACCTCGCTATCCGACGTGGCTCTGAAGGCGAGAGTCTTCTTCGGTTTAGGCTCCGGTGTATCCTTCTTCTTCTGCTTCAACTTTGTCTCGTAGGCCATTAGATTGCCTAGGAGATCTTCCATGTTGAGCTCCTCCACTTCGTTCGCCTCCTCGATAGCGGTGACTTTCTGTTCCCATTCCGGTCCAAGGGAACGAAGAAGCTTCCCTTGAAGCTCCCCCTTGATGAAAGTCTTCTCTAATGCTTTCAAATTATTTACAATGAGAGTGAACCTAGTGTTCATCTCACTTAAAGACTCGTTAGATTTCATAGAAAAGCATTCAAATTCTTGAGAAAGTAAATTTATTTTAGAAGTTTCTACCTTAGAGGTACCTTCATGAGTTACCTCGAGTGTGTGCCAGATCTCGTATGCGGTGGAGCATTGCGAGATTCTATTGAACTCCTCCGAGCTAAGTGCGTAGTAGAGGGCATTCATGGTCTTCGCGTTCAAAGAGAGTTCGTGAATTTGTTGTTGCGAGTAGCCTCCCGCGGGTTTTTCTGGGATCTCAAATGGCGTCTCGCACCTGGCCCAAATCGTGAAGTCATTGGCTTGAAGCCAAGTCTTCATCCGCAGCTTCCAGTAGGGGTAGTTGCTCCCGTCGAAGAATGGCGGACGGGACGTGGACTGCCCCTCGGAGATTCGGATTGCGGATGTGCTTCCCTCCATTTGATCTCTTGCCAGGTGTTACTCTGATCTCGCAAGAACCTGCTCTAATACCAAATGAAATTTCCCTACTTGGAGGGGGTGACGTAATAATTGCGGAAATAAATATAAACAATCTCACAAAATAGACAATCACACAAGTACACAAGTATTTTTTAGGTGGAAACCCAAACTGGGTGAAAACCACCACCTAACCCTCTCGAGTTAGGATTTTCCGATCAACCAAGTTGATCAAAACCCACTAAACGAATCGCTTTAAACGAGGGTGATTCAACATCAAATACAACCACGCTACAAGTGCGAGGGTAGCGTTCCTCAACCCCTTCTCTTCACGAGAAGGATTTTGTCCCTCGAAGGAGACGGGAATTCGCAAAGCGAATACCCAACCAAATAACAAAGATAAAATAAACAAGTAATCCTATAGAGCCAACAAAGTAATTTTTAACCTAAGCTTCTATAGGAATTAGGATGCTTCCCTTTGAAAGGAGTGCGTCGACGACACGGATGCGTGAGCCACGCGACGGCGCAACTTCGCTCTCGTGAACTACGGCGGGAGAGCGGGTGCGTGAAGGCTTGATGCTCTCAAGATGTAGAACTTGAGCTTTGAGAGCAAGAGAGACACAAAATGGTAGAAAGTATGTTCCTTAGGTGTGTCTTGTGTTTCTAGGTGTGTATTTGTGTTGCAAAGGTTCCCCTCTATTTATAGAGGCCTTAGAAAGGCTTTGGAAGGCTTAGGAAAGGTTCCATAGCCGTTGGGTGCAAAGCCCAAGTGAATCAACCCAAAATCAGGAACAATCATTGCACTGACAGGGTTATCAGACGTCTAATTCTATCATCAGACGTCTAGAAGATCACTTTAAGACGTTTGAAAATAAGGTCAGACGTCTGATTTTGGGTGGGTCTCTTCCTGACTTGAATCAGATCTAAAGAGGATTCTTGTGCAAGTCCATCAGACGACATATAGGACATCTGGAACTATGTCTGGACGTCTGGAAACTTACTTTTTCTGTGGGAATGGATTTCCAAACGTTGCAACAGTTAGAAAATCTCTAAGAAGAGATTTTGGGTCAGCCGAGGCAAAACGGTCAATTATCAGACGTCTGGAAAGTCCTATGGACGTCTGATAAGGCTCTAACGGTCACATTCTTGAGTGTTCGCTAAGCCAGCCAACGGTCCACTAATTGAACGTCTGGCAAAGTCATCAGACGTCTCCTAAGACGTCTGGTTTAAGGTCTGGACGTCTGATTTCATCAGACAGAACTAACTATGTCCAGCCTAAATGTTATCAGACGTCTAAATCAACAGTCGGACGTCTTAAAACACTTTATCAGACGTCTGGTTTTGGAATTAGACATCTGGAAATGCTGTTTGAACCCTATATTGGTTTTCTAAGTCCTCTACAGAAAATCTAAGTATCCTAGGGTTGTGCCGGTGTTCCTACGACTACTGTTAGGGTACTTTGAGGCTCTTTAACATAATTTTCTAAGGAAATAAAGAGCAAGAAAATAACGACAAAAGTACATGAAAGGAATAAAATGGAATTCTATCCTATTCTTCTTGTCCTTCCATCTTCAATCAATCTCTCCTCGCGAATCCCCTCTGTTCTCCATCAAGCTCCTCCAATCCGTCCTAGATGCGAGCTCGAATTCCGTCTAAACACGTCTACATTTGCAATTGACCTGAAATCTAAGACTTCAAGTGCAAATGTTAAATAACACGTGTTTTGTTATCATCAAAACAAATGATCGTGGTGCTCTAGCACCAACACTAACTACCCCCCTTACACCCCTTAGGTGGCACCAACCATCCTTAACCCTAGGATCAACTAACCACCTCCATCTTCCCATCTTAGCCCTCCATTTCAAGAGTCACCTTAACCGCCCATCCTACCTTATGAAAAGACCACTACCCACCACCATTCAAACCATCCTTGGCTAGCAAATTCACTCTCATATTCTACTTAGAGCCCACGCCCAAGAGAGAAGAAGAGGAAGAAGATTAAGGGAATATTCTGTCCCTTTGGTGCCTTCCCCTCTTCCCTTCTCTCTTGAGCCACTCCAGCTAAAGGAGAAGCCAGGCAAGGAAGATCTTTGGAGGAGATCTTGAAGGTGGTCCATGCCACCTTGGAGGAGCTTTTGAGGGTGGTGCACGCCCACCTCTTGAAGTAGAGCATTGAAGGTGGTAGCATCCATCTTGGAGGGGATCTCAAGGAAGGAGAAGAAGGAGGTCCTCTTTTCAAGCTAAGGAGCAACTAGGCTTGGAGCAAGAAGATTCCCTTCTTCACCAAATTTTGCAAGAGGATTTGTGTTTCTTTAATTACTTTTAGATTTTTTTCATTTCTAGTAGAAGCATTCCTCTACTTGTCTTGGAAAAGAATACAAATTCTAGTTAATCAAATTGCCTTCTTTTTACTTTCTATTGCAATTGTTGTTTTTGTTCTAGCACTTGTTTCACCTCTTCTTCTTAATTACTCTAGGCCTCCACTTACCTAGAGTGAGCTTAGGAAGAGGATATATCTATCTCTTAAGTTTTAGTTAATAATTATAGGTGTTAGTACTTTCTGCCACAATTCGCATTTTGCTCTCGTCTTTTCAAAACAAAAAAATTACATATTTAAAATACCAAAAAGAAAGTTGAGATCTATTTTGTAAGCAAGAGAATTAATTTTGCAAACATTTGGCCTCCTTGGACGACCCTAGATACTCCCCTATCTAGGATATAAATTTAAAAGCGTATGCGAATTCGTGTGTTACAACGACATTAAAAATCCGCTTTTATAAATCACGCGACTTTTCGCACTAGTACTCAGTCACGATCGTGGCGTTGAGCAGGGTGGAGATTTGCGAGTCGGGAGGTGGTCACCTGGGACCCCCACCCCAGTCATCATTCGGGTCTCACTATCTGCTTTGTTGGGCGATGGTCCTATAAGAAGGCTGAGATGGCTCTGCCCTGCTTGGTGATCAATGCTAAGTCGTAGAAAGACAGCAAGGTGGAGGATGATGAGGCTAACGGTCCTGTGGCCACTGGGAAAAGGCTGCAGAGGTCTCATGTGTGGTTGGCTTCAGGCCGGTCACTAAGGTGGTGCCAGAGTTTGTCCCATGTTGAACATCCTTACTTGGAACATGTGGGGCCTCAATGACCCCGAGAGGAGGGTAGCGTTGGGTGGATATCTAAGGCGGTGGAGAATTGACATCATCTTGCTCTAGGAGTCAAAGCTTCCTTGTTGTCATGCCAACACTTGGAGGGAAATTGGTGGCACTTGGATCGATAAGTTCGCTAGACTTGGCGCTCAAGGTTGTGCTGGAGGCCAACTATTGGGATGAAGGGAAGACACTTTGTCGCTTGAGGACTCCTTCGTAGGAGAACACATCATCTCCACGAGTTTTCTCCGTAGAAGGGATGGTTTTCGTTTACAGTTACGGTGGTGTATGGACCTTGAGATGTGCATGCGAGATCTTGCCTCTGGGAGGAGCTTGCCTTAATCGGGGCGGCCAACCATGGGTGCCCTTGGCTGGTGGGTGGTGATTTTAACACCACCCTGCAGGTGGATGACATGCCAAATGGTTACGGGTAGCAGGATCTGGGCGTCGAACAATTTGTTGAGTTTGTAACAACTTTTGGCCTCCTTGACCTTACCCCCGCCTCTTGTTCCTACACGTGGAGGAGTAGCAATGGACAACGATCATGCATTGACAGATTTCTCTCCAATATTAAGCTTGCTCAGGCTTTTCTGTTGGCGGTGGTCTCGCCCTTAGAAAGGCCATTTTCCAATTACACCCCTTCCTATGGCAATCTAATGAGAACTTGAAGGTAGGCACGTACTTCAAGTTCAAGAGATCTTGGTTGATGGAGTCAGGCTTAAAAGACATGGTTGAGCAGAAATGGAGGTCATTGGAGGTGGACGGATCAGTAACCACTCGTTTGGTTGGGAAGTTGGCTTGCTTGGAGACTCATCTTAGAGAGTACCACAAGCTATTGAGATAGAGAAGAGAATAGAGGGAGGTGGAAGTGCTAGCTGAAATTAATAGACTTGACAGGCTGGAGGATGAAGATCGATTTGCTGAGGAGGATAGAGTTTGTAGGGTGGTTGAGTTGCAGGTGGTCTAGGAGGAAGACAACAAGGCTAAAGTGGAGTGGAAGACTAGGTCGTGCCAGAAGTGGCTTAAGGAAGGTAATTATAGCACCAAATTCTTCCACAAGATGACATCGACTAGGAGGACCACAGCTTGGTGGAAGGCAGACAATGCAACGGGAGAGAGGATGTTGGGCAGGCGGCAACGTTCGAAATGTCAAGTTTGACATTGTTTTGATAAACTTTCAAGTGCGCATTTTGCTGGCACGTCGAGGGCATGCCGTGGAAATGCTCGTGTTTTGATGTTGGATTTTGACGATTTTAATGCCCCAAAATAGTCAATTTTGAAGGCATGACGTTGTGTGTCGACAAAAATAACAAAACTAATCAAAATGATTGAAATTTTAAGAATAATTATTTAAATAGATAAATATTTTCATTTAAGCCATAACCTTGTCTTATACTTATTTAAATGGATAACTATTTTTAAAATTAAGGACTACAAGAAGAAAAATGATAATGTTAATTCAAAAGGGGATATATTGGTGATATATCGTTGATATTAGGAAATTTTGAAGAAATTACTCAAAATGACTTAAAATGGGTAAAAATGTTGTAATATGAAAAAATGCTAGGCTTTAGAAGACTCAAATCATGTTTTGAAGAGCCCTCCTATGGTACATATCATTAATATCATCCAAGTTGGCAATATGCGATGCATAACTCATGTAACAGCAGCAACAGTGTAGCACAGCTGCAACAACTAGCAACAGCCAACAACAGCAATCGTGTGCAACATGCGTCACTTGCTTACGTGACCTAGCAGCATGCAACAACACAGATCGACATATCGTTCACATGTCGACAGTTTCGATGGCATGTCGACGATTTTGATGGCATGCTGCCAGCATGCTAACAACATTCCTGCATTTCGATAAGTATATCGTGTTGACATGACATCTTATCAAAAACCCCCATTTCGTCGGCATGCTGACGGCATTGTAATCATTGGCAGGCATCTATTTTAGGGCTTTCTCAAGTAGGCATGACACTAGAGCTTGGCGTTGGATGGGGGGAGGGTGACTGGCACATCTCGAAGGCACAGGAGGAGGCCTTTGTGGGGGGCTTCTCGGAGAACGAAATCAAGTCTGTGATTTGGGGGCTCAATGCAGACGGATGCTCGAGGCTTGACGATTTCTCGATCCACTTCTACAAGGAGTTCTGGCATTTACTAAAGGAGGATATCATGCAGGTGGTGCGTGAGTTTGAACCTGGGAATGCCAGATTTGATAAGTTGAACAAATCCTTCCTTTTCTTGCTCTCGAAAAAGGAGGGTGTTGAGGCGATTGAAGACTTCAAGCCAATTACCCTCTCCAATGTTGCATATCTCATTATGGCGAAGGCATTGGCAAACATGTTGCGGGTTTCCTTTTAGACCTCATATCCCAGATGCAGACGACTTTTGTACTTGGAAGGGGAATTTTGGATGGTTTTGTTGTGGATTTGGAGGCATTGGCTAGTTGGAAGAGACAAAAGACAAAGGCCTTCCAATGGAAGGTTGATTTTAGCAAGGCTTTCGATATAGTGCGGTGGTCCTTCCTCTGGTCCTCTCTAGCTAAGTGGGATTTCCTGAGTAGGTGGTTTGATTGGATAAAGTGTTGCGTCACTACAACCTCCTTTTCCGTGTTGGTTAACAGAAACCCTGTCGGGTGTTGGGTGCAACTCGGAAGAGGGGTTAGGTAGGGTTGCCCCTTAGTACCCATGTTTTTTTTCTTGGCAGTTGACACGTTGGCCAAGGTTGCAGTGGGATCCTACGCAAAAGGCACGTTCAAAGGCTTTATGGTAGGTGATAGTTGCGAGGTGCTAGTCTTCCAGTATGCAAATGACACCTTGTTGCTAGTGGAGGGCGCCGCCTCAAAGGCGCAGAAGGTTTGCTTGTTGTTGCATATGTTTGGGGAGGCATCAGGTTTGCAGATCTACTTCTCAAAATCTACTTTCATCCCCTTCAACCTCTCCCCTCTCAAGTAGCAAGTCTGTGGGACCACCCTTGGTACAGAGGTTGGGGGCTTCCACTTCCGTACCTTGGGCTGCTACTTTCTGACATGCGGCTTAGACTGTAAGACTAGCTTCGCTACTGGAACGAATGGAGCAAAGGTTGGTGGGGTGGGCCTCTAGGTTGCTCTCCAAGGGTGGAAGATTGACCCTCCTCAGGGTGGTCCTCTCTTCCTAGCTTCTTACTTCCTCTCCGTCTTCAGTGCCCCTAGCTTAGGTTGAGAAGATCTACCTTATGTGTGACTTCCCTTGGATGAACTTCGACAATTCGAGTAGGGGAGCGAGATTGGTTGCTTGGGAGAACGTTTGCAGGCCCCTATAGGAGGGATGACTTGGTGTTAGAAGTGTGGCAAGGGCCATGAGCCTCCTCACCAAGTGAATTGTCAGATTGGTGGGTGGCGAGGAGGGCCTCTTCAGGGAAGTTTTGCGGGGGTGCTATGGCACCTTCCTCTCTTGGGGGACACTCACTCACACCGTAGTTGGGGCAACGCACTTCATTAGAGGGTTGGCTTCAGTGGCCCCATTGGTCAAGGAGTGGTTCACTCTTGTGCTTGGTGATGGGGGTGACGTAAAATTTTGGACGGACGATCGACAGAGAGATGGTCCATTGAGTAGCAGGTTCTCGAGACTATCATGCAAAGTGGTCGACAAGGATACCACTGTTAGGAGTTGCTGGGAGGGAGCTTGGTGCCTATCCTTCCAAGGGGCCTTTCGGACTAGCGGTATGAGTTACTGGAATTGCTGCATGCCCTAGAAGGATGGGAGTTAGAGGTTGACAGGGATGTCCTTTGTGGGGACGATGGTGCCTTCTCTGTAAAGGAGGCCCATCGTAGGTTGATGCTCGCCTTGCAACCATTGGGCATCTACCTCCTGAGAGATTATAGGCTTCTTTGGTCGGCTGACTATCCTTCGAAGATCAAATTCTTTGCATGGCTTTTGAGGCATGACAGGGTGTAACGACCCGATTCCCGAGTCCCTACGAGACACGAGAATCGGATCGACTCGACTAATCCCAAGACCTAGTCGTTCAACGAGGAAGTAACCAAAAGAGCAGTAAAATAAACCACATTCAGCATGAATATAACTAACAGTAAGAAAATACAGCAGTAAGGAAAGAAACCACTACAGTATATACCACCACAACAGTAGAACAACATTCATAACATAATATGAACTGCATGTAAAGAAAAGTACAGCGGTAACAAGAACTACTCACTACAGCAGAAACAAAAGGGATACAAAAGAACAGTGGTAACTCTACTGGACCCTACTCGACCCAGCGTCCTCTGCAGCCGCTGACCCTGGCTGCTCAACACCTGGTCCTGAAAGGTAACGAGTGTAACACGTCAGCAAAACGCTGAGTAGAGTGGCAACTAAAACAAAAGAAACAGTAAAGTGTACAGTAGCTGTTATGTCCTGTTACTTTCTTTATTTACGTCTTTCAATTGTCTCACGGTTTCATTTATTTCTCAGATCCTTCACTTGATCTCGAATGTTCCTCGTGGGAACGATCTTGATTGTAGTCTTTTCCGAACAATAGAAGTAGCACGTGGTGCTCTCCTGGCCGGGAGAGTCCCCCGTGGTGATCCTACTCTCAGTCAACCACCCCAAGGTCACAGACAAGCGTAACGGTGACTACGGCACGCGCGATAAATGTACAGGTAGCTAACCCGCACTGGCACGCGGTCAGTCGTTTCCGTTAACGGGTGCGCCCAAAGCACAGCACGGAACCAGTACAGGGCAGAGCCCTCTCAGTAACAGGGGTCCAACCCCTCCATAGTAACCAAACAGGGGCCTTGCCCCTCCACAGTCCGCGCACCCTCGCCTGACTACCCTGGTTTGCCCCAGTGGGCCTAACAAGTCGGTGTAGGAGGCCAGTAGAACCCCGGGGCCCGTGGGGTAGCTAGTACGTCCCTACACTAGTAGCTCTCCTCGGTACTACGTACACGAGGGCCAGCAAGTCGGTACAAAGTGGCCAGACCTAACCCTGGGTCCCTGGGGCGGCTGGCTCCACTCTGCACTAAACAGGGGGACAGTCGCTCTCCTTGGTACTCCGTACTCAAGGGCCAGCACACTTCCCCAATTCTATTCCATTCACTTTCCAGGAGTTCTACTCCTAATTCCCCGTAGGGTTCCAGCTCTTTTAACTCAGCACATTCAGGTTTCACCTTTCCAGTTTCACGCTCATACAATCCATGTTCTCAATCACGTGTATTTATTCATAACATGCAGCTGTTAATTCAATTTACAGGCAGCTATTTGTTCCTTTCCATTTTTTCCAAGACTGCAATATTCATATATTCCACTAGTTTTCCCATCCTAGGATTCATGCCATACCCTAGGATCTATCATACAATCTAGTTTTCCAGCCCTAGGATTCATGCACACCCTAGGATCTACCATTCATTCTAGTTTCTCATTCCTAGGATTCATGCAATGTCCTAGGTTCTATTTATGGTTCCATGATTTTAACAGATTATACTAATAAATTCTAAAGCCACTCTACCAGTTACAACAGGCGTACTGGAGGCGTGGTCGGGAATCCCGCGTGCCTCCGCAAACCCCGAGACTACAACGGAACGGGGTCCTATCACAAGGATCAAACACAAGGAGTTTCTCAAAATAGTATATAACTACTGTAGACGGGTAGAGGATTAAATTCCGAGAAGCACGTAACTCGAAACGCGGAAAAAGGACTCCGAACGGGCCCGAAACGGGTTGAAAACGACGAAACAATGCAAAATCAGATGTCTGGAACCTCTTCTAGACGTCTTAAAAAGTGGATCAGAGGTTACCTTTGCTCTGCGTGGTCTCTCAGACGTCCAGAAGCCTGCGGGGGCGTCTGGCCTAGTTCCCAGACGTCCGATGGTCACCCCGGACGTCTGGAAGTCGCTCCCGTCGTCTGGCACTGCAGCCAGACGTCTGATTCGCGTTGGATGCAAATCTCAGAACCTGCGCGTACCCATCCTCGTGCTCAGTATGGACGGTCGAAGGAAAGGAAGAAGGTACGAAAAATAACTTACTTACCAGACGTCTGGACAGTCCTCCAGACATCTTCGCCGTCGTCTGGTTGGAAGCCCAGACGTTTGATTCTGGAAAAATTTCCAGAACCAGGGCGCGACTCGCCCTCCGCTCGCGACGTTCGGCCGCGCTACGTCTCGTCCGCCTGCTGCTCGAGCTGTAGCAGGCCTCTCGCGTCACTCCGTGCCCGCTGCGCCCCCGCCGGCCGGCTCCCGCTGCCCCGGCAGGCTCGAGCCCTCACGGCCGACGCCTCCTCCCTCGCGCAGCACCTCCTCCCGCACTCACCGCAGCTGTTGCCGCCACCGCTGGCACTCGCGCACCGGCTGGAAGGAGAAGAGGAAGGGAGCAGAGGTGATGAGAGTGAGGGAGAGGGCGTGGCTTTTTGAAGCTGTGCGGGGAGAGAGAGAGCGAGACAGAGGGGGCAGCGCCTGCGGAGGAGAGGGAAAAAGGAGCGCATCTGCAGGTCTGCGCGCACAGGCACGCAGACGAAATCCTCCGTGCCACGGAAATTAAATCCCAAACGTCTGGAAGGGGTCCCAGACGTCTTGTCAGATGTCTGGGCCAGCTCCCAGACGTCTTAAAAGACGTTTTGAAGCTGCGGTCGTAACACAGGGTCCTCACAAAGGTGAGAAGAGCATGCTGGGCACCTTCCGATGACATCGCCTATTCTCACTGCATGCAATCTGAGGAGAGTAGTGGCCATCTCTTTTTCCATTGCCCTTTTGCTGCACAAGTGTGGCTAGCTCTAGGGCCTGATTGGATTGACTTGAAATCCTTTGATGCTTTCTCAGCCTCCTTTCGTAAAGGAGCTATGTAGGCTGGAGGCAATGCCTTCAGGTCGAAGAAGGAGCGGGCCAAAGTGATGGTGATTTTTTGGGGTATTTGGTTGGGTAGGAATGTGGTGGTTTTTAGGGGCACTAACCCTTACGTTGAAAATGCTATTTCTTTTATCTCCTCCCAGCTGGTGTTTTGGGTTGCTTCCTTATGATATACTTGTAATTTGGCACTCCTTTCTTTTTAATGAATATATCTGGGCGAGTACCCTCCCTTTTCCATTTAAAAGAAAAATGGTTCTCTTCAAACTATTCTATAAACTTCCTAGGGTTTACTTTTTAGCATCTCAATCATAGTTTGTTGACATATCCAAAACCTAACAAGGTTAAAAGATTAAGAATTTGCATGCCGTTTTAAATCTTTGTGAGTTTGTCTTCAAAGTGTACATATTGGTTAATAGATGTATGTGCAAAAAAATAAATCAAGAGTCGTTAGACGACTTATTTGCCATGTATAGAATTTCTTCCTTGAAAAGCGATAACTTGAATGCGACAAGGATAATATGTAAGTTCTTATGCTTATGATGCTTCCTCCACTAACAATTATTTGAAGTGGACACATATATATTCACTAACTTAATTAGCAAAGATGATTTGGAAAGTAGTTAGTCTCAAACTAAATTATGCACATAGGGAAGTTCCTAACTTGATTAACAATGAGATGGTTTAGAATTAGCCTAAAGTTGATTTATTTTTGAATGTTTTGATGAATGGATATTACCACATCTAGATGGGGAACTAATGGAAGAAAAATTGAGGGACTAGCTACTAAAGATGACCGATAAATGTTGGTTAGCTGGGTAGCAACGATCGACAGTTGCAATGTTTTGATTTTTTTGTTGAGCAAAGGCTCAAAAGTTCATTAGGTGGTGATAGAAATATAAGGGGCAATATGTTTAGGAGGGCTGGAGTTACACCAACTCCCTTCTAGCCCATCCTTAGTACAAGATGTTGTCAACACATGAGCTAAATAAACCTCCTCCCTAGAGACCTTAAGCAGGGCAATGTTCTGGAGAGAAGAGAGTATCTTCTGGCTGTTTTGAATGAGATTTTTGATGTGCCAATTCATAGGTTGCTTTCCTATGATCATATCAATTGCATTAGAGCAGTCACTCAATATAACAGAGTCGTAGCAACGGTATGTGTCGGCTATATCAAGTCCCAAAGCTATTGCCAATGTTGATACATGGCCTAAAGGTAGCTATTGGGGAATAAGGCTTTTGATATTAATCAAGGCTGGCAAAAACACATAGTAGAAGATGGTCTTCATGTGCAAACTAGTTAATGTAAATAACAAAGTTGTCAAAGTATATTTATAATTTTATTGATTCAATTTTATTTGAATATTCCTTGTATACATCCTTTGAGGGAAACAGTGGACAAATTTCTTTCATGCAAAAATAAAGAAATTTTTTTTGACCCATGTCATTTTTAATAGCGATGCATACATTTATTATTGATATGAAAAAGTAGCCTACTCATTTGATTCTAATACAAAGTTACGGTGACTATTAATTGACAATTATAAACTTTAGTTATCAAACTTTTAGTGGCGTAAAAGTGACATACATATTTGCCCTTAATGCAATCCTATGATAGCAAGAAGGTAGCGAAATGCAATGCTACAAAGCAACGCATTAGTGGCAACATAGTGGCTATTAAAGAGCCACTAAAGATTATCATTTAGCGACATTTTTATAATTGTTGCTAAACATTTAGTGATGCCAATGAAGGGAAATGCGACAACTACACATTGTTCTCGCTTCACTCTATCCCAACCCTTCGCTCAAAAGCCCTAAATCCCTCTCCCCACTGGCCCCAACCGACCTTCCCCTAGCTGGTTGGGTCCCCCCTTCCCCTTCTCTCCCTCCTCGCCCCCTCCCTCCCCTTTTGACCTCCTCTTCTCCTTAGATCTTGACTTGTTGGCTTCAACGATCGTTAGTTGGCTCTCTTCTGCTCATCCTCGACTTTGCCGCTTTCCGTGTAGAGTGCTTTGGTGATGTCACTTGTCGGAGAGGCATCTGCGAGAGCGACATCTGCTCATGGATGGGGCACTCATCGTTGGGCTACCGTTGCTCGTTGTTGTGGCGCACTTAGTGGTGGTCATGGTGCTCATTACGGAGAGGTTGGTGGTGATGCAAGTTATTCGACTGGTGGTGCTTGAGTCATGATCGATGGAGGGGATGCCCTTTTTTTTTTGCTGCGTTGGGACTATGCGTGATCCTGTGTCTAACACGATTGAGATTTCTTGACTCTTGTTAGGTGCCTATGTCTTTCGATTTTCTTGCTAGCATGAATTGTGTCGATCGTTGGGATTCCTTGTTGGTGGCGTTGTCGTTTCTACGAGCGTGGAGTTTGCGTCTCTTTCAAGCTTTGACCCCCACTTGGGACGTCTTATTTTCTGTTATTATATTCTCTGCTTCTTTTTGTAGTTTTGTTTTCCTTCATTTTGATGGAGTTCTCCTATTTCTACGAGGAGCCATCTTTCCCTCTTCATGAAGTCAATCGGATTTTGCTTTTCTTTCTTCCTTGTTTAGGATTGCACCATATTGTATTAGATTCTTCCCTATTTTAATGAAAGGCTTATCTTTATGAGAGGACAAAAAAAAAAAAAAAAAAAACAATGCATCAGAGACAATTCTATTTTGAGATCAAATGTCAATCTTTTTGCGGTGATGGGATATCACCCTATCTTAACCTTCTTTGGTAAACACGAATAGGAGGTATCTTCTCTTCCTAGGAAAATGCAAACAGGGGATACCAAGGTGGGGAGGGAAAAAAAACACAGAACATCAGGAGAATGAGCCCCCCAACTCCATCCTCATCCCCCTCCTACCGTCTTCATCCCCCCTCCCTTGACATCCATCCCCCACCGTCCTCACTCATCTCCCCTATCCTCAATCCACATCCTATCCCCTCTTGAGCTCTTCTCCTAGGTGGTGACCTCACTCTCTCTTTCACTGATCACCGTCGTTGGAACTCACGAGCGTCGGCGCCGCCATCTTCTCCACACGCCTTTGTGTGTACGCAAAAGAGGAAGGGGTTGCCGCTTTCACCCTCTCCTCTACCTGCAACCATTCGCACGCCCCGTACACGTGAGGGAGATCCCCTTTCTCCTACTCTTGGGGGAGAAGGTCAACTTTGTTGACGACGGCTGTAGTCGGAGAGACACAACCCCACACCACCCATGCATCTCCTCCTCCAATGAAGTTGCCACCTACATTCGCTGCGGGGTGGAGTGAAGCTGCCAGCTATGCACGGTAGCGACGGCGAGCCTGTTCCTTTGTCATGACGGCAACGAGGTGAGTTTTCTTTTCGTTTTTCTCTGTGCCTCAACAAATAGTGGATTTGGGATCCCGTGACGCGATCTAGGATGCATGTGGCCGTAGGGATATCGAGGGCCAAGATCAAGTGCCGGGCGTTGTAGGAAGTAATCGTGCGGAAAGTGCCTTGTAGAATAGGTAGGGTAGCCCCTTCCCCCAAACCAGTTCATTAATTTCCGTTACGTGGATGGTGTAGCATGGGCCATGAGATATTTATGATTCCTAATGTTAATTATCATATTTTATTCCCCACTAAGCGAAGATTTTTGGAGTTACAGATGATTTCGATTGTTGGTGATCTTTTTGTGTTCCGTTTGTTTTTTGTTTTCGTCTTGCCGGCCTTCAAAATTATTTTGTCAATGTGGTGAATGGTTAGATGTATCTTGAAATATTATTAAACTAGTAATTCAGGTTACAAAGAAAGATAAGATTGTTTGCATGATCTTGTCATGTCACCTACCTATCTTAAGTAGTCATAAGATATGATGCTGATCTTTACAAGCATTCACAACTTTTAGCTATTTACTCATGCAAATTTGCTAGGTTTTCTTCGATGTAGCACCACTAAATAGAAACCTTGACTTTCGCAGATTCTTAATTATGCACGTATGCAAGTGAGGATGACGGGTCATTAAATAGGCTCTAAAAGTGCAGTGGCCCTTCAATGCACATTTAAGAGCTTAAGGGACACAACTTCAGACCCGTCTACCAAGGGGGTGGTTGGATGAGGGAATGAATCTGAGTGCATAGGAATCGAGGAGTGACCCCACCTAGACCCCTTTGACTTGAAAAAGCATGGCACTTGCATTAACAAGTTGACCAATCAAGCTTGATCAACTTAGGCGTGACATTGCCAACAGAAATTGATCTTAATAGGGAGTAGGTATCAAATAGACTCAAAGATATGGAAATAAGGAAATGGAAAATGACTACGTGTCAATCCCTCGAAGAAAAGGTCTCGTATCCTGACGAGGTCCACAGTTGGGTACGATCGAGGAGATGTTGGAGTGAACTCCATAGTTGATCAGGAAGGATTATCTAATATTGCGGAGGTAGGGGATGACTTACGAGCGAATCAAATACGAAGCGATCCCTTAAGGACTAAGAATTACCCGTAACAGAATGTCGAGACTAAGGAGGCTTATGTGTATGCCGAGTGTCTCCACGTACGTTAAAGTTGAGAGTTGTCAGCTTGATAATTCTTCGTTATGAGAAACAATGTGTGATTCCTAAGGGCGGATTCAAGGTGAAGGAATCTCTTTGAGGTGCAAGGAGTGGTTTCTCGCACCACAAATCACTCGGGTTCACAAAGAGAGCATCCTAATAATATGGTGATAAGTCTTGTCATTGTCAACAGTAAGAAACCCATTACCCGCTGCTAGTAGTAGCTATTATTTAATAGAATAGGTGGTGACCTAGAGCTGTGATCTCGTGATAAGGGTCGAGGGCGTTAGATGTTGTAACTGTCAACAAAAGTTAGGAAAATAAGGAATAGAGAATCCAATTAAAACAAGATGAGGAACTATCGGAAATAGAGGAGGAGGACAAAGGAAGACATGGGGAAAAGAATTGGGAAACTACTCCCCTTTCGGAATGCACGCTTGTCGAAGCATCTAATTTAATGGTTTTTTGTCTTTCCCTTAACACTTAGTTACGTCGTATTGACCCTTGTGATTCACACTACGTTGTTGCCTCATTTTTTAGGACAAGATGTCGTATTGCCCTGCTCACTTTGTGGCTTGTCCCCACTTCTTGACGCTGCACCAACAAGTGCGACGGTTGCTTCTCCACACCTCTCTCACTAGAGACGTCTTACAAATGTTGTACATGGGGGGGTTTCATCTCGTTGAGGTTCGCTTGATGAGCCTCTTCACTTGCCTTGGAGCCCTTCTTTGGGACCATATGGATTTGTTGATGGCTCTAGTTAACCTCGGGGCGTTGGATTTGTAGGTGGGAAGAAGGGGAGCATAGGAAGAAGGTTTTCTTTTTTTGGGTTACTCTTTTTCTTTGTGGAAACATGATGAAATGATTGAACATAGTGGGGAGAGGAGTATAGCGTGTATAGTTGTACACATTTTGGTCTCATCCCTTTTTGCCCCTTCGTTTCTGTATGAACTTTATAAATTGACAAGGTACATATTTGTGAAGGACATTCTTTATGTAAAATAGTATGATGGGGTGTGCCTATAGTAGTTGTATATTTTTATGTTTCTTTTTGTGGTTGTGAATGTGAATGTAAGGTGTATTGCACAAATCTCCCTTGCTCGAACAAGAATTTGGGAAAATATGATAAAACAATGGAACTTCCGTCGAATTTTTGACAAAATTCAATTCCTTGAGCTTGGAATCAGGAAATTACGTAAATGACATACTAGATATATTGGATTGTCCATAAGTAAACTATTGCGACCCCTCTTGAAAACTACGTAAACTTTTCAAACTTAAGCTAACCCCTCTTGAAAATTAGTTGTGTGTGTGCACATTCACTCAAGTTACATTTTCCGATTGACATATATTGGATTGTCCATAAGTATTTGCTGCTTCTTTCAAAAAAGAAAAAAACTTGCTGCAAATACTTTGTTGAATCCAAGTATATGAGATTAAGTATGTGCGACATATTCAACCAAACAAGAAATGAGGTTATTCAATTGGCACGATGATGGTTAATGTAGAATATTATCATTCATTTAACTAGGGTTTGGAATCTAATAAGAAATTGATTGATCCATATGTTCAAGAAACAAAAGTTTCTTTTGCTCTCTTAACAGGGTGTTGTAATTTTCTACGGGAGGAAGTGAGATATACGTGACATAAAAATGTGGAAAAATATAAAAATCTCACAAAAGCAATCACATAAAAATACAAGTGATTTTTAAGTGGAAATTCAAATCAACTAAAAATCACCACCTAACCTTTTCGAGTTACAATTTTCAGATCGACAAAATCGATCAAATCCACTAACGAACTACTTTAACGAGGGTAGTTCAACATCTATTACAACCACGCTACACGTACAAGGATAGCGTTCCTCGGATCCCTTCTCTTCACGAGAAGGATTTTGTCCCTCGATGGAGACGGGAATTCGTAGTGAGAATACCCAACTAATAACAAAGAAAAATTACAAAGCAACCCTATAGAGCCAACAAAATATATAAATGAACCTATCTACTATAGGTGAAAAATCTTCCCTTAGATGGGAGTGCATCGGTGTGATGATGCAGGTGCGTGAACCACGCGGTGGCGCTTTGTTATGACCCGGTTTCCAGATCCCTACATGACTCAAGACTGGCTCACCTCGACTAATCCCAAGACCTAGTGATCTAATGAGAAATAACCAAAAGTAGGAAATAAACCACATTCACACATGCAATATAACTAAGCAAAAGGAAAAACGAGACGTAAAGGAACAACAGAGCTAAATGTCTCAACAAAGTAATACATACCATCACAACAACAACAGTGGAAAAGAAGACAGAAAGTAACAGGAACAGTAAAATAGATGTCTAGTACTCATTACAACAACAGAAAACTAAAGAGCTAGAAAGAAACGACTACGGCTGGGCCCAGCACCCTCTGTAGCTGGAAACTCGAGCTGCTCAACTCCTGGTCCTGAACAGGGTTATGAAAAGACAGAGTCAGCGAACGTTGAGTAGAGTGGTGTTTACATTATTTATGTGCAAGTAAAGTAAAACAAGTAACTAGGTTTTATTCTCATTTCTATTTATCTCATCTATGCATTTCTCATTCATTTATTTCATAAAGGATCCAAGTATTTTTTGATCTTGCTTGTTCTTCATGGGAACGATATTGATTGCAGTCTTTTTCATAGAATAGAAGGTACACGTGGTACTCTCCTGATCGGGAGAGTCCCCCGCGGTAGTCCTACACCCAATCACCACCCTGATGTCACTGTCACGACGTAGCGGTGACTACGGCACGCGTGGTAAGCGCATGGGTAGCTACCCTGCACTGGCACGCGGTCAGTCATTTCCGCTAGCGGATACGCCTAAAGTACAGCACGAGACAATATAGGGCCATACCCTCTCAGAATAGGGGTCTTGCCCCTCAGAACCAAATAGGGGTCTCGCCCCTCTACAGTCTGTGTACTCTCGTCCGACTACCCAGTTTGCCTAGAGGGCCTAAAAGTCGGTGTAGGTTGGTTAGTCTTAACTTCAGGCCCCGTGGGGCGGCTAGCTCCCTCCTTATACTAGTAGCTCACCTCGGTACCACGTATGCGAGGGCCAACAGGAGTCAGTGTAGAGTGATCGGTCCTATCCCAGGTCTCAACCCAAGGGGTGGCTGGCTCCCCCTCTACACTAAAAGGGACAGTCGCTCTCCTTGGTACCATGTACACAAGGGCCAGCTCACTTCCTATCTACAGGAGTTTTCCTCCTAATTCCCCATAGGGTTCATGCTGGTATTCATTTCGTTTCGTATTCCAAACTTTCATATCTCTCTATTTACATTTCTGTTTCCATTCTTAAACAGGCAGCTCATGATTTTCTAACTGATAAGACATCATATTAAATAACTAGTACATTTGCTAGCATTTACAGTTTGACAAGCATCTCAAGTAGATAGTGTAGCTCAACCATGCTCATTCATTTCTGCCCTTGGGTTCATTCTCATCCTAGGGTTCATTCGAGTTATTCTAAGTATGCAGTTCATTTATTTAATCAGAATAATACTGTAAACCACTCTACTGGGTATCACGGGAGGAATGGAGGCCTGCACCGTAGATCTCGTCGTCTCCGTAAGCCTCGAATACGCCACCGGCTGGTAACCTGTACCAGCGACTAATTCGCATCAGACGGGTCAAAATAGTAGATACTCTATACTAACACGTAGAGAAACTCAAGTGGAAAACAATAATATTTTGTTTGCGGAAATTTGATTTCGTTTGGGTCCCAAATGGGCCAAAAACACCCATACTGTCTAAAATTAGATGTCTGGGACTAGTCCCAGATGTCTTGAAAGACGTCAGATCTTACCTTGTGTCTCATGCGGGTTCCTTAGACGTCCAGATTCCTCTGCGACCGTCTGAAGGAAGTTCCAGACGTCAGACTATGCCTCCGGTCGTCTGAAAGTGCTGTTGGACGTCTAGCGATGCGATCAGATGTCCAAAAGTGCTTGGAAAGGTGCATCGCGCAACTTTCCAACGCCTTGCACCTACGTACGAAAAACACAGAACCAATTTTAGCCCGACATTCTTACGCTACGGTTTGCATGGCGGAAAGTAGCATATGAAACATGTACCTCCGCACGATAATATGCTTTCAGACGTCCGGCTTCATCTCCAGATGTCCTAATGGCTCCCCAGACGTCTGGTCGACCCTCCAGACGTCTGGTCGACCCTCCAGACGTCTGATACTGGAAAATTTCCAATGACAAAACTTCCTCTGCGATGACATTCCTCTCGCAGTGTCGCCCACAGCACATCTCAGTAGCCTCAGCAGCTGCAGAGGACTGGGAGGTCGCCTCCCCCAGCCCCTCCTCCTCGCGTGCATGCCTGCCGTCGCTCGCGCAAGCTCCTCCAAGCTCTCGCACGAGCTCCATCGAGCTGCTTCGGCCTTGACCCTCCCACGCTCTCGCTGCGCTCTCCTCCTCCTCTGCATCCCGCCTCTCTCTCTCTTCTTCCTCTCCACTCACCGCACGGAAGGCTGGGAGGAAGGTGACGGCTGGTTGGAGGAAGATGTGGAGGTGGTGGCTGGTGGGGAGGGTTTTAAATAGGAAGGGGGTTAGGGTTCAGGGGTGAGGGGTGTGGAGGAGAGATAGAAGCATTGCGCATCGCCCGTGCGCAGAGCGAAAAGAACGTACGATATTTTCCCACTTTCAGACGTCTGGCCCTTCATTCAGACATTCGGACAGACATCTGATGGTTAGTCCAGATGTCTTAAACACCCCAAATAGGCACTGGGTCATTTCACGCTTCGTAGCTCTCGTAATAGCGGAGGGAGAGCGAGTGCGCAACTGGATTGAAGCTCTCTAGATGTGGAACAAATGCTTAGAGAGATAGAGCTTCTTCTACTTCTCTTGGGCAAAAAAAATGTGGAAAGTGTGTTGCTTGGTATGTCTTAGTGTGTATTTGCAAGGCAAGGGTCCTCCTCTATTTATAGAGGGCCTAAAAAGGCTTTAGAAGACCTTAGAAGGCTTCCATAGCCGTTAGGGTTGAACCTAAGGCAAAACAGGCCGTAATCAAAATCATTTATGATTCTGACAGGGTTATCAGATGTATGTTCCAGGTAGCAGACGTCTGAAAAACTCGCTTAAGACGTTTGGGAACTAAGTCAGACATCTGATTCTAGGTGGATTTCCTTCCTTACTTTGATCAGACCTAAACAGGGTTCTAGTTTAAGGCCATCAAACGATGTACAGGACGTCTGGCACTAGGTCTGGACGTCTAGAAACCTATTGTACTGCGGGAATGGATTCCCAAGATACGTTAACGGTTAGAAAAATCTGACAAAGGTGATTCTGGCTCACAACGAGGCTCAACTGTCACATATCATACATCTGTGGTTCTCTATGGACGTCTGATAGAAGCCTAACGGTTATTTTCTTCAACGTTTATTTTGTTAGCCAATGTTTCACTAATTGGACGTCTGGAACAACCATCAGATATCTTCTAATACGTCTGGACTAAGGTCTGGTCATCTGATTTCATCAGATAGAACCTACTAAGTCCAGCCTAAGTTATTGGACGTCTGAGTCAATGGTCAGACATCTTAAAAGTCACTATCAGACGTATGATTTCCAGATTAGACGTCTGGTTAGGCTGTCAGAATCTTACTTTGGTTTTTTAAGCTCTCTACAGAAAACCTAAGTATCCTAGAGTTGTGCAAGTATACCTAGGACAAATGTAAGGGTACTTTAAGGCTCTTTGACATGCTATTAAGAAATTAAAGAGCAAAAAACAAAGAAATACAAAGTACAAGATAGAAAAGAAATATCTATCCTATTTTTCTGACTTCACGCTTTCACTTCTCGCGAAACTCCTTTTCCATCAAACTTCTTCAATCCGTCATGAATGCGAGCTCGAATTCCATCTCTACACTTATCTCCATTTGCAATTTGATCTGAAAATTATGACTCAAAAGCAAATATTAAATAATAAGTGTTTTGTTATCATCAAAATAAATGATTATGGTTCTTTAGCATCAACAATCTCTTCCTTTTTGATGATGACAAAATCATAAATAATAATACATAAAATTATCCCCCGTTTTGACATTATCAAAAAGGTGCTATAATTTTTAATTATCTTAAACTCTCCCTTAAAACATGCTCTTCTAATTTCATATTTTCATAAAATAAGATAGTTATGTTATTACCTCCCCCTTTCTAAAGGCAATATAGCTAGCTTATTTAAAACCTTCCCCGGTTTAGATGGACAAATAGCTTCATAAAATTTTTGACTCCCCCTATCTAGATGCTATAAGTTAAAAGATAGGATAAAGAATTTACCTCACCTACTATGGCCAATAAATGGCCCAAATGGAGGTGGATGCCAGACCTGGTGGGGTTCCCATCCGTAGCTTGGAGGTACGGGCATTGACGTTGGTATCCAATCGGGCGATCGCCACAAGACGGTTTGGTCAGTTGTTCGTCATCTCGTTGGTCTTCTTGTCCTCCTCCTTGGTCTACTCCTTGGTCCTCCCAACTCGAGTTGACCGTTCTTGAGCTTATAGGTCCAATCCTTTGTGTTGTAATATTTATGACCTACAAAATAAGATTCTAGTTATTTCCTTGGTATCCATATTAATTTGGATCCGATTTTGTTAGCGGGTCTTCTTGACAGAGATCCTTTTTCAACCTTAGGACTAGATAAATTTTCTACTGTATTGATCAAATTATTTGATTTCTCTCTAAGACATGCAAGTTCATCTTCAATATCATGTATCTTGATTTTTAAGATAGAAATTTCAAATTTTAAACTTGTGTTTTCCTCAATCAATTTACTATTCTCATTGATTAGGTTATGATTTTCTAATGACAAATCATTTTTAGAACTGGAACTAGTTTCTAGGTCCTTAAGTTTTAATTCTAATATTTCATTTTCTGATTTAAGGAAACTAAGATTCTTTTTAAAGTTTTTATTCTCTACCTTAAGTGATTTACTAATTTCAAATAGCTCATCAAATGCATCTTGTAAATTTGAGTTTACCTTGTCGTCGGAGTCATTTTCACTATCTCCTACCATGGTCATGAAACCCATGCACACGTGCAACCTTATCATTCATAATGTGAATTATCATATTTCATTCCCCACTAAGTGACGATTTTTGGAGTTACAAATGATTTCGATTGTTGGTGATCTTTTTGTGTTTCGTTTGTTTTTGTTTTCGTCTTGCGGGCCTTCGAAATTATTTTGTCGACATGGTGAATGGTTAGATGTATCTTGAAATATTATTAAAATAGTAATTCAGGTTACAAAGAAAAACAAGATTGTTTACATGATTTTGTTAAGTCACGTGTGAATCTTAAGTAGTCATAAGGCAGGATGTCGGTCTTCACAAGCATTCACAACTTTTTGCTATTTACTCATGCGAATTTGGTAGGTTTTATTCGATGTAGCACCACTAAATAGAAACCTTGAATTTCACATATTCAAAATTATGCACGTATGCAAGTGAGGATGAGGGGTCATTAAATAGGCTCTAAAAGTGTAGTGGCCCTTTGACGCACATTGGAGTGCTTAAGGGACACAACTTCAGACCCGTCTACCAAGGGGGTGGTTGGATGAGGGAATGAATCCGAGTGCATAGGAAGCGAGGAGTGACCCCACCTAGACCCCTTTGACTTGAAAGAGCATGGCACTTGCCTTAACAAGTTGACCAATCGAGCTTGATCAACTTAGGCATGACATTGCCAACAAAAATTGATCTTAATAGGGAGCAGGTATCAAGTAGACTCAAAGATATGGAAATAAGGAAATGGAAAATGACTGCGTGTCGATCCCTTGAAGAAAAGGTCTCATATCCCGACGAGGTCCGTAGTTGGGTACGATCGAGGAGAGGCTGGAGTAAACTCCATAGTTGAATCTCAAGATGATCTGGAAGGATTATCCAATACTGCGGAGGTAGGGGATGGCTTATGAGTGAATCAAATACGAATCAATCCTTTAAGGAATAAGAATTACCTGTAACATAATGCCAAGACTGAGGAGAATTATGTGTATGTCGAGTGTCTCCACGTACGTTAAAGTTGAGAGTTGTCAGCTTGATAATTCTTTGTTATGAGAAACAATGTGTGATTCCTAAGGGCGGATCCAAGGTGAAGGAATCTCTTTGAGGTGCAAGGAGTGATTTCTTGCACCACAAATTACTCGGGTTCACAAAGAGAGTATCCTAATAACATGGTGATAATTCTTGTCATTGTCAATAGTAAGGAACCCACTACCCGCTGCTAGTAGTAGCTATTATTTAATAGACTAGGTGGTGACCTAGAGCTGGGATCTCGTGATAAGGGTCGAGGGCGGTAGATATTGTAACTTTCAACCAAAGTTAGGAAAATAGGAAATTGAGAATCCAATTAAGATAAGATGAGGAACTATTGGAAATAGAGAAGGAGGAGGACAAAGGAAGACATGGGGGAAAAGAATTGGGAAACTACACCCCTTTTGGAATGCATAGTTGTTGAAGCATTTAATTTAATGGTTTTTTTTTCTTTCCCTTGCACTTAGTTACGTCATATTGACCCTTGTGATTCACACTACGTTGTTGCCTCATTTTTCAGGATAGGATGTCGTATTGCCCTGCTCACTTTGTGGCTTGTCCCCACTTGTTGACGCTGCACCAACAAGTGTGACGGTTGCTTCTCCACACCTCCCTCACTAGAGACCTCTTACAAATGTTGTACATGGGGGGGGTTCCATCCCGTTGAGGTTCGCTTGATGAGCCTCCTCACTTGCCTTGGAACAACACTACGGCTAGGCTAGGCCCAGCACCCTCGGCAGCCGGTGGCGCTGCCTACTCTACTCCCTGACCTGAACATGATTATACAATCCGTAGTCAGCTAACACTGAGTAGAGTGGTGGTTAAGCTATTTAGATGCAATTCAACTTAAAAAAATAAGCAAATAACTAATCATTCATTTCTGTTTATCTCAACTAGGTGTTTCTGTTTCGGTTATTCTAATAAGGATTCACAACATTTCTTAATCCTCTTGTTCCCTAAGGGAACAATCTTGATTGTAGTTTATTCTGTGATGTAGGATGTACACGTGACACTCTTCTGGCCGGGAGAGCCCCCGTGGTAATCCTACACCCGGTCTACGACCTCGAGGTCACGGTCGCGACGTAGTGGTGACTACGGTATATGCGATAAGCAGCACGGATAGGTATCCCACACTGACACGCAGTCAGTTGTTTCCGCTAGCGGGTACGCCCAAACTTACAGCACAGAATATAATAGGGCCTTACCCTCTCAGAACAGGGGTCTCGCCCCTCAGAAAATTACGTACCCTCGCTTGACTATCCCGGTTTGCCTAGTGGGTTTAACAAGTGTTGGTGTAGGGTGGCAAGTCCTAACCCCAGGCTCAATGGGGTGGTTGGCTCCCCCCTACACTAAAGTAACAAGAGTCAGTGTAGGGGGCCATTCTTAACCCCGGATCTCAACCTAAGGGCGGCTGGCTCCCCCATACACTAAAGTGACTATAGCTCTCCTCTGTACCGCGTACATGAGGGCCAGCTCACTTTCCATGCAAAAGGGACAGTTGTTCTCCTCGGTACTGTATACTCAAGGGCCAGCTCACTTTCCTCTTATATACAATATTCGTTCTATACACACGAGTTCTTTTCTAGTTCTCTGTAGGGTTCGTACATAGACTTTCTCATTTTCACCTTCGATTCATTAAATGCATAACGGGAAGCTTAAGATTTCACAACTAATTGTTTAGTACATTGTAGATATTTTCATTTATGTCATAGTTCATTAAATGTGGTATAGGCAGCTTAGGGTTTACTATTTTCAGTAAGCATCATAGCAATTTAATCATTCAATACATTCGCATTCATCTCTTTTCATCCCTAGTGTTCATTTTACAACCTAGGGTTCAATCGAATATTTCTAAAGTAGTTTGCCTTCATCTCTTTTAGTCCTAGGGTTCATCTCACAACCTAGGGTTTAATCAAATATTTTTAAAGCATACAATTTAATTATTAATTCTAGGATTAGAGAAAGAACCACTCTATCGGGATACACGGGTAGAATGGGGGTTCGAATCGCAGATCTTGTCGTCTCCCTGGACCTTGTATGCTTTTCTTGCTAGAGATCTATACAATTGACCAAACACATCAAACGAGTTCAAAATAGTATACGAGTGACACTAACACGTAGAGAAACTCGAACGGAAACTAACAGTACTTTGTTTGTGCAAAACTGACTTCGTTTGGGTCCTAAACGGGCTAAAAATGTACATACTGACTAAAATCAGACATCTGGGAGTAGACCGAGACGTCTTAAACGACCTCAGAATTTCACCTTACTTTCCTGCGGCTTCCTCAGACGTCCGAACCCCTCCGCAACCGTTTGAGGGAGATCCCATACGTCTAACACTCCCTCTAGTCGTTTGGGAGTGCAGTAAGACGTCCGGCACTGTCTCTAGACATCCTAAAGCATCTCGAAGGACGCGCCACGTGCCTTTCCCACGTGCTGTACCTGTGCATGCATGCAGGTTTAAAAAAATGCAACACGTAAAACATAAGTACGTGCATGTAGGCACCTACACATGACATACCTTGGCACTCTGCATGCTGTTAGACGTCTGGTTTTAGCTCCGGACGTCCTGAGGATCCTCTAGATATCTGGATATCGTCCTAGACGTCTGATACTGCGAAAAAAAGTTTTCGCAGTATGCCCTGCGAACCTTCTCCTTGTGCTCCTCTCCGCTCGCAGAGCCGCAGCTGCTCCTCCAACAGTTGTAGGAGGTTGTGGAGCTCCTCTCCACGAGCTCCCTCGGCTGCAACTCCGGCTGCACATCCTCTCCCAAGCTCCTCTGAGCTCCTCGCTCTCCCTCTCTCTCGCCCACGCTTCTCCCTCTCTCCTCCGTCTTGAGCTTCCTTCCTTCTCCTACTCGTGGCTGCAAGGGGACAGGGAAAGGGAAGAGGTCGCCGGCAGGTGGTGGAGGACGAAGGTGGAGGCGGTGGTGGGACGAAGGTGGAGGTGGTGGTGGTGTGGAGAGGTGGTGGAGATGGTGAGGGTGGTGGGAGGTTAAATAGGGAGTGGATGGCAGTTTGTGAGGGGTGTGTGCCTGGGTGTGTGTGTGGGGGCGTGTTGTGTAGGAAGAGAGAGAGTAAAAATTGCGGAATCTCCCCCACAGAATCCTCTTTCTTCTTGCAAGGCCCACACATCTAAATCCAGTGGATTTAAAATTACACTCACACTCTTATCTTTCCAAAAAACTTCGAACGACCCTTTGAAAAAGTCATTTCAGTTCCTATTTCGGGGGTTGACATCTCCAAGTAGTCAAAACTTCTCGTTTGGTAATATTTAACCTTAGTAGAGGTTCCTATTTGGTTCTTTTAGACAAGCTTGTTGGAAACATCAATGATATTCAATTTGCTCTTCCTATCTATATATTTTGGATATCTTTATCATTATGTTAGGAGAGATTCCTATCTTTTGATTTGCGTTGTTTTATTGTATGTCCCCCACCTAAGGGTCCTGAACTCTAATGTTCTTCTCTTAAATGAAAGCTTGTTATTTGACTAAATAACAGGACCAAATCAAGATTTAGTAAGTACACCCAAGTATTTTCTTTTCTAGACTGTTATGTAAAGAGGAAGAGATTGTTATAGTTTGGAGTATATCTTTAAACTAGCATAGGGTTAATTACTAGAATCATGTTTTGATGTGTGAACTATAAAGAAGCAAATAAGATTTCAGCCCAAGATGAATATTAATATGGCAACAAGAGTGGGCAATGTATGGATCATGAAGTAAGTGCTTATTAACATTTTTGTCACCACCAGGAAATAAGAGGTTGAAGTGCAATACAGAAAGAACGTGAATTGCTTAGTTTGAAGATCATCGTTAATAAATATCAATTGTCGTTTCACGATATTTCTGCTAGATTATCCTTCCAAAAAAAATTACATACTTGATTTACATTAAAAATATCAAATGGATTAGGGCTTTATGTAATGTCATCTATAATCTTTTAAAAATGCACATGTACATATTTATGTGCATACCTAGCTAAGATTATATCTTTTTACATGCGTACCATTCTTATATTTTTTTGTGAAATTATCTTAATATTTTTTTCGTTTTACTTTTAGATTCTCCTCCCACCACCCCCTCCTCTTACTTCCTCCTAACCCCCTTTTAACATTCCTTCAACCTTGCCCCTATAAAAGGATAAAGACCCCTTGGATTTGATGATCTATTGTTAGAGCAAAATCTTAAAGGTTAGTTTACTTGAGGGGTTAGGAAAGTGGTGTCAAGAAATGCGAAACTAATGCTAATTTATAATTGTGTATACTTGTAGAGTAGTGTTAACACTAGTTTGTGTTTACTTGAATTTGTGTTAAGTTGTGGTGTTAACTCTTGTGGTATTTATTTGATAGTGGTGTTAAAAATATAAAATATGAGGATTGTCATAGACATAAGTGATGTATAATTTTAATATAGGCTTGGTTAACACAAGTTGTTAAAGTGGCTAAACCTAGGTTAGCAAATAGAGGGTTAAGTAATCAAATAAACAGAGGTTAACCTCATTTTTGAGGGGTTAACTCCCCAAGTAAACTAGGCCTAATAGAAATCGAGTGATTCTCTTGACCATCAAGAAGTCCCTTCACATGAAGGGAAAAAGGAAAGGAGAACTTGAGAGGTAGATCTTCGTGGCTCGTTTGGAAGCACTTGTTGTGTCACTCTCGCTTCCTCACCTTACATGGTATTCCTCTTGACATGCCACGGGAAGAGAGGAATCGCTAAACTCAATGTCTAGTTATTGTTGTGCACAATTATTGGAAGGTTTTGTCAATTGGCATGATAGATATTTTGTCTTGTATAGTTATTGAGATTTAAAATCACGTAATAGTTCTTTGGTATGTGATTTCTAAAAAGCTCTTGTCCTTAGAGAATAAATTCCTGAACAATCTATCCTAAAATATATGATTTTAAGAATCACCCAACAATAGCAACAACAACAACACTAACAACAACGATGACAACCTCGCAATCGCCACATGAGAGAACACCCCAACAACAGCGATCGCCAGCCTTTATCCCTTTGATCAAGAACAAGCCCAAGCCTACATCCTCCACGCCACCTTTACACCCTCCAAGCCTACATCCTCGTGAGATTGCATTTGATAGTGCATTTACACTTCCATCTCCAGCTTCATCACACGTGGTGCATTGTCTTCATCCTAATCGATGGTGGCATTGTCATTGACATCGCCCTGCGATATATAGCTCACATCCCCACTGAGCACGTTGACAACCTGTTGCACGGGAGGTTTGGGATACTTTTGCTTTCTAGGGCCTTCCTATAACGTGGTCCTTGTACCTTGCAGGAGTAGGCAGGGGCAACTAGTGGGTAGCAGCAAATAGGGCAATTGGCGATGGTGGGATTTGGTGATGGTGGTGGTGGCCGTGAGATTTTTATTCTATCCTCTGATCCTCATGGGTCATTGATGACAATAATGTCCTGAAGCTATCTATACTCATCAATGTCTATGAGATCTTAACATTAGCTCCTGGAGCTTGCTTGATGGAGACTCCTTGCCATCGTACCTTTTGTTGAGCTACTTAGCCTTCGAGAGCAGTGAAGGGGGAGGGTAGAAGAGGAGGTGGTGGAGGGATGAGAAGGATATAAAAATAAAAAAGACAAATCACAAGTATCTATTTTAAGAATTTCGTTGAATTTTGTTACTAACTTTTCATAAGGGCAAATGCATAGGGACTTTAGGGATATCCATATAAGTATTAAGAAGGCATGCTATAGGTGTAATTTCAAAAGATCACATGGATATTTTTTGGTTTGCTTAACAAATTTATGGTGAAGCTTAATTTGAACGGTCAATGTTATTTGGTTTGAATACTAATGCCACAAAATGTTAATTATTTTTTTACCATACTGCATGCATACTTGATTTTTGATAGGGATGTCAAATGGATTCCTATATTAAAGAGATAAAATATGTTTGCAACTAAAATCAATCAATGATGTTGAAATGAGATCCACTCTTTGTGCTGCAAAGGTTGGTCTTCCTTAATCATACATTCTTTAATATTTTGGCAACTATTGGAAAGATGGTACTTGATTGCTAGTTGTTCACTCATCTTGCAAAAATCAAACATTGGAATTCTCTCATCAATAAAATATTACGAATTCCCTTCACTTAAAGTCCATCCTCTCAATCCTCCTACTCCTCTTGGCACTCATTCAACCTTCCGAATGGTTTAATGCACAACTATGTAGTAATATTTAACTTTGGTGGAGATAGGTATTTTAAATGTGTTGTTTGATTCATAGGTTTTGGTTTGTCAACAAGGAGGGTGTGTATGGATTGGATTTTGATTTCTAACCTCAAAGTTTCTAATTCTCTTCCGAATAAATCAATTTTCAACAATTTGGGTCTATCTCGATCAATTTAGTCTTTTGTTGGTCAATCACACCATCTAATCTAGTGAAGTCTTGTTTTTGATATTATACAATTGTAGTCTGCTAGCCTACCATAGAGGTGATTCATGATTTTTTCAGGTATGGTTAATTGTCACATACAGACTAAAAAGCAAAGATTCATATCTTAAGTTTACTTCTTCCATTCATCTCTTACATTGATTATTGGAATAATTAGGAAAATAAAAATGAATGAAATAAATGATAGAATAAATGACAGATATTTTGATGGATAAAAATTATTTCATATAAAAAGTAAAATATCTTATCGAAGGTTAAATTCTACTTAATTTGATACAATTAAAATTTAATTAAATAATAAATTAAATATTTAACCAAACAATCAAACACCACCGAGATCTATGATTATTTGATTTTAATTGCTCGAGTTGCCCGAGTCATCGACAAATATGCTCGCCCTCGTCCACCTCACGCTCGAGTTAATTTTTTTTCTTTTATTTTTTTGTGGCAGTATTTTGATCCCCTCGTGACCGTGTGCTTCAAAGGGAGGAGGATCTTGACCTCATCCAACCCAACGAGAACCGGATCCATTCGATCCCGTTGGATCAACATCCACCGGCCCCGAACAAACAACCAACCCCCATGAAAAACGAATCCGGTGCCACCCCTTACCCCACTCCACACACCCCTCCTCACCAATCCCATCCCGCCACGCGTCCACCCCCACCTATAAACGCCCCCACCCAACAACACCGCCTCCTCACTTGTCCTTTGCCTCCCCACTATCCCCCTTCCAGTCCCCCTCTACCCAAACAGACGCAAAAACGTCACAGCGACTAAGCGAAATCTGGAAAATTCGAAATCGATCAAACCATCGCGCAATTAAAAATCCAACGAATCCCCAAATCCTCCACGAAATCGCCCAAAATCACCTCCAAAACTTTGGGTTAGCGTTCGCAAAAAAAAGAGAAAATTAGGGTTAGGGTTTCCCGCCCTCCGATGAACGATCCCTCCCAGCCGGCGTCGAGCCGCGCCTTCCCCATATGGCCGCCCCCTCCACCCGACCCCTCCGCTCCCCTCTGGCCCCCTCCGCTTCATCCCTTCGCCGCTGGCGCCATGAGCTGGAAGCCCAAGAAGAAGAATCCGCCGCCGCCGTCCTCCGCCGGCTACCGCCCGCCGGCCCTGAAGGACCTCCAGCGGCAGAACCGGGCGAAATCGCGGCGGTTCTACTCCTCAAACCGGCAGCGTAAGTTCCCGCGTTCGGCGCCATACGCGCCCCGGAACACGTCGTCGTTCATCATGAGGGCGAAGAGGTCCGGCGGCATCGCCTCCCTGGTCTCGCCCTCCCCAGTGACCCCCGCGGTTCTCCCGACCCCCCGCTTCTCCCCCTCCCGCGAGGGCACCGTCGACATGGCCAAGGAGGAGTGGGGCGTCGACGGCTACGGCTCCATGAAGGGCCTCATCCGCCTCCGCGAAGACCCCGACGAGCCCCCCGAGGAGGACGAGGGCTCCTCCAGCGGCGGCAGCGACGTGGAGGAGCACGCCGAGGTCGAGAGGAGGCTCGATCACGACTTGAGTAGGTTCGAGATGGTGTACCCTCCGAATTATTATGCTGAGGAGGAGGAGGTGGAGGACGATGATGATGAGGAGGGGGACCGCGGGGGCGATCGGGATGTGCAGATCGCGAGGCTGGAGGAGGAGAACCTGACGTTGAAGGAGAGGTTGTTCTTGATGGAGAATGAGATGGGGGAGCTCAGGAGAAGGCTGCAGGCGCTGGAGACAGGACACATGGTGGCGCGGGAGACGGGAAACGATGGGAATGCAGTGGTAGAGGCGGCGGGGTCGGATAACGAGGGCGGTGGGGACGTCAGCTCCGAAAAGAGCGTCGGGGATTGAGCTGTATGGACCTTATACTTGTAACTCATTCTCTAGTTACATGCATTATGATGCGATTGGGAGATTATCTTGTTGGTTTGTTTAGTAACCTTGCATGAATTGTGCTTGCTGTGTTTAGTTAAGTAACGTTCTCTATGTAGTTATTTCATAATTTTATTTATATGTATAGGATGCCTGACTGAAAATGAGAGCTGGAAGCTGCAGATGGTACTGTGACTTAGCATGCTGTTAATCGATATATGGACCATTTCGTCCTGGTCTTTGTACCAGTGATGCCTGTGAATGTGATTGCAATGTTCATTTGGTTTTGTATGTGGGAAGTACTTATGGGTATGTTTGTGGTATTGTGTGGGTCATATGTTGTTTCTATGAAATCGACTTCTATGATAGAAAGTTCTTATGTTATTTTGGGTTGTGCTCCTCTTGGAATTTATCCTTATGAACTATGGATACCTATTGGGGAAGTAACAGCTCGCCAGGTTCATCCATCCCAATGATGCATGATGTTGATAAAATGAGTGGCAGATGTTGTGAAGGTTAAATAAATAACCTTCGTATCTGGTTTGCTAGTGTCATTTTCTCTTTTTGAACTGTTGCTTGTGTCATCTGACCACACCAACTTCACAAATGAGTGCTGTGCAGAACTCTAATGTTTTCCGCAGACACCTAATGGATAGGTTCATTATGCGTGACTATTGGCCTTGAGTAGGCATCCTTTTACCTCTTAAAAAAAAGCTGGAGACAGTTGAATAACTTGGCACTGATCATGCATGATTTTAGCTTCCTTTTCAAGATGAGAATCACATATATACTCTGACCTTTTAGGAATTTGATGCTCTGTGCCTCAATAGTGGTTTCTACAAGGAATAAACTTCAAGCTTAAGATTTTTCCCCCTGTTTCTGTCCCTCCCCTGAAAGGAGATGAGCTTAACATTTGAATGAAAATCTAGTCCAGTTCCTAAAGTTTAGATTGGTTCCTTGAATTCCATCGCTGAAGTGGATGCTTGTAATAGCTTGATGCATGAGTAGTCTTTTGTTCCTTTATTTGGTTCTTTTGGAAATTTGAGGTCAAATGGTTATATAGACATGCCAAAGTTGCTGCCAGCCTTCTGGTGTCTGCTAATGCATAAATTTGCATACTGTCTGATTCTGTGTTCTGCCTGTCATGGGAGCATATCAAAGAGCACTAGCTGGGGTTGTGGTAGCTTCATTGGACTTAATGCATATTCTAGTTTTAAGGAGTGCAATCCCTTTTTGTGCATGTTACCGATTCTACGGTTCTTTGTTTCACTCTTGGTATTTTTTTCTGCAGCGTGGAAAGGAGCACTTATATTCTCCAAGGAGGGAGATTCTTTTGCAAAACTCAACTTACAGGAGGTGGGCTAGGGGCCTTAAATCCTAAGCGGCTAATGTAAACTAATCTCACCTTCCTGGTTCCTGTAAATCTTTTTTTGTTATTGTTGCTGCTGCTGTTTGTGCCTTTAGGAAATCTGTCCATTTCCTTGTTATCCACTTTGCATAGTGTGATTGTTCCCACATGCATTTGTTGTTTGGATTTCCTTACTTTGCTCTTGTGATTGATTCTTGACTACTAAGATAAAAGCAAAAAAGTGGTATCCATAAGGGCATGGTATAATATTCCGAGCTTTCTTTGAAAAAGTTCTACAAAGGAAATTGTGAAATTAAGTGGTGGTTGCACAGAAGGTCTTCTATTAACTCTTTCCCTCACTTGTAAAAGAGAGAGAATTTGCGTATCAAGTTTAAATTCTGTCTTCTCTCTTCCTTCGATGTACATGAAGAAATTATGTAAGCATTGCCTTCTTATAGATCCAAAATTTCTATGTATGCAGTCGATCAGCAAAAATGAATTCAGCAGCTGGTAGATCCTTGCCCGAGAAGTGTCCACCATTACAAATCCTATGTTGCCATCTTATGAAAAAGAAATCTTAAATAAAGCAAGTATTTTAGATTTTGTGATGGTTGGATGGTTTATTTTAAGGGCACCTGCGCTCCAGTGAACTTTCTGGAGATGCACTGTAGATGTAATGTCTTTAGAGGGAATCGTCTGCATGCTCTTGATAAGATCAATCCAAACTGAAAATTAACTCTTTTTGTTTTTCTTGAGTTCTTAGCTTCAATTGATATTTTAACTTATATCACTCTTTTATGTGGAAGTTCTCTCGATACAACCATTAGATGTGTATCAGCTTATTGTAATTTTGTCTCCTCTCAGGCAGTGCTAGTATATGTTCTTGATACGGTCATCAAAAGCAATAAGATGTATTTCCACTTGCATTTCCTTTTTTTTTGGTGAAAAGGGAGGTGAGGAGTGCTTGTAAAAATCACCACAATTTCAAAAAATAGATAGGGCTATCAGTTTCCCAATCAAAGGCAATACTTTTTCCTCCAATTAAAGGAAAAATATTTCCTTGTATTACTTAGTGAACAACGTGGTATATCTATGTTTGCAGAGCTTCCCGATAAGGTTATGCTGCAAAGACTTTTTTAAACAGTTCAGTTCATTTGTCTATATTCCAACAGTGTTGCATGGCAGGCATCAAGCATCTTTCTTCTTACTTGGGGTCAACTACAACAAAATCCATAGGACACAAACACGAGGCATCTGTGGTGGTCGATCTCATTTTGGATGACCATTCTTGGCTCTCCCATTTTCTTCCTACCATGGTGACAAGTAGGGGAATAAAGAGAAGAAAAGAATTAGCTGAAGGTAGTGTCCTTGACATGGATGCCACTCATCTCTGCTTGCTCTCATCATGGATCCAATTGGATTTTAACTTGAGGAATGAAGGAATCCACTGTAGGAAGAAGTGAACCCTCCATCCCGTACTAGATTATGCCCGGTCACAAAACCGGCCGAGTTCTCGCTAGCCAGGAACACGACTGCCTCTGCTGCGTCCTCTTCCGAGCTGCGTCTACTCTTCAATCTACTGTTCGATGCCAATATCCTCTTCACTTCCTCCCTCACATCCTCCCGGCCCAGCAGTTCACTGAATGCCCCCAGCAACATCTCAGTCGGTATCCCATGGGATGAGATGCAATTCACTCTAATCCCATGCTCGCCCAGCTCGTGGCCGCACTTTTCACCAGGCCGATGATCACTGCCTTGGTCGTCATGCATCCATGTGATGCCAGGCCGCCCATCAAGGCACAGCTGTGCTGGCCACACATATGATACACCCCCCTGCCCCATTCTGCTTTGTCATCACCCTTCCAGCATGCTTGATTCCATGGACTGTCCCAAGCAATTTGACAGCCAACATAGCCTGCAAATCGTCCATGTTGAGGTCCATGATGCCTTTTGAATGACCTGGCATGCCGGCGTTGTTGACCATGATGTCAAGTCAACCGTGCCATGCAACGGCAGTGCCGACTGTTTGGGCTACGTCGTGCTCACGCGAGATATCGCAGTGAACAAAGCATCCGCTAATGCTTGCAGCCAGCACCTGGCCTGGTTCATCAAGGATGTTGGCAATGACAACGTGGGTGCCATGGTGGGCAAAGAGCCTTGCGATGGCCACTCCGATGCCACGGGAGCCCCCGGTGACTATGGCCACTTTGTCCTTCAGCGTTCCTTCCGCGAGCTGAAGTCCAACTTGCTCCATGGTGAAGGTGGTGTGGCTCTTGAATTGCCTGGAGATTTGGGGTATTTGGTTGGTTATAATGAAGCCCTATGCACGTAGCCATCACCATGTTCATGCCTTACAACTGCCTGTGAACAACCAAGTGAAGGCATATTGTATTCCCCCGTTTCTTTGCCTTTCCTATTAGTTTAGGCGTTTAATTATTTATTTCTCATGTCTTAGTAAGAGAGGGTGTGGGTCAGCTGCTCAAGCTCTAACTATCCTCCACCTGCTTCTGTTCTTAATCACAACCTTTTTGAGTTCTTTGGAGCAAAGCTCCCTGTATCCAGCGTCGCTATAGCTAGTTGTCAGACTAAATCTAATTATATAGTTGGGGGTTGCTATGAGGTATCAGGTGAAACAACAAATATCAAGTTGGATGTCCATGTTGTCGTGTATGTTTGGGTTGGGTTTGTGCTTGCATTTGGGTTCCTTCAATTATTTAGGTTAGGTTTGGTTCAACATAGGTTCAAGCTTGGGAGTTCTGAGCTTGACTATTTCTTAAGTCTAAAAGCAATTGAAATTTCATATATGATATAAACATAGATATCACAAGTACCATTGTTAACCATTGATTTGGAAACCCATCCTAAATCCTATAGCCCAAAATCTCATATCCCTCCTTTTTTTCCCTCAACGCCCTAAGTGCAAAAGTTGTTGGTTTGCCTGATGTGATAATTCGTAAATATTCTTTGCATTATTACTAACACATGTTTGGATTGGAAAAATCTGAAATTATTTTAGTATTTACACGGTCAAATACATGAACACAAAAATACGTTGCAAGAGGGTGCATGCCAGATGCAACTAGTTTGGCTCAGCCTAGTCCATTTATCATGGTTTGGATTTGGATTTGGATTTGGACATGCTAAAAGAAACATAATAGGTCTATCAACCTAAAACCTAGATAAGTTTTTTGGGGTGGACTTGAGCCTGTATTGGCTCGCAAGGACTTGGTTTGATGCCCCACCTTTCTCTGGAATTAGAAGACATGAGATGCATATAGACCAATCTTGGGATTGATTGGACTTGTTGAGAAAGGACACCATGTTTATGATGCAAGGGCAAGAGGAAAAAGCAAAAGAACTACTCATTTAGCTCCTTTTTGCTTTACCCACTTTCACCCCCTCCATGGAAAGTGAGTTGAGAAGGATGTAGGAAGAAATCTACACAGCGAGTGGTACAAGTAAAAAATGGAGTCCTTAGATATATGTAGTCACTGATTTAAATGCTGATGGCATGTTGTCGACAAGGTCGATTTTTAGATATAACCATGCCGATATGTGGTTTCAGTGTCGAAAGTCAGGTGTTTCGGCGGCATGCCGATGCCGATGCCGATGCTGTGTGCTTGCTGCAGATTGTCACTGCCATCTCTTCCGCTCCGCTAATGCCACTGTCACTGCCATCTCTTCCGCTCCGTTAATGCCACTGTCACTGCCATCTCTGCTGCTGCTTTAGGCTGTAGCCTGCATCGTTACTTATGAAACTTCTCGCCTTCTTGGTGGTGGACTTGTTGCCTGCTGGGAAGGTGGGGGAGCGTCTCCCTGTAGAGGGTGGCCGCCGCACGTTTAGGATTTCCTCCAATGATGACTCTTTTAGAGGGAAGGGGAAAGGGGACAAAGGTAACGGGAGGTCGTGCGGTGCCAGTGCCCGCACTGGCTGGTGGAATGATGCAATGGCCAATGTGAATGGGGTGGGATGGGAATTAAGGTGTGTGCACTGTGTGGTGGATGGTGGTGGAGGAGAATGGGTAAGAAATTCATAAAATATTTATCGACACATTAATATCTATGGCGAACATATTCCAAGTCCAAGTCCACCATCCATGGATTACGAGGGATATCCAAGTCACGATGCCTACATGGAGGATTTGAGCTCCTCAATTGGTTCCATAAGCACTAATGATCAATTTTTTGGTTCTTCAGCACCTGAATCTGGATATGACATGGGATTATACGATACAACACGTGAGACGGGATCTTCGTATGCTCAACCATTCTACCCGCAATCATTTGCACCACCACCGTCTTCATATAATTATCCATCATATTCATACGCTGAGTTTGAAAATGTTGATACTTTTGGGACTAGGACTGGGAGTGAATATTCTTACTCATATGAGTATGGTATGATACAAAATTATTTTCCTCAGTAGTTCCAACCCCAAGCTCCCCCTCAAATGCCAATATCAGAAACATCACAAGATGATTCTAGAACAATGGGATTCTCACAAACACGTGCAACTAATTGTGCACGTGGGCAACGTGACAGACCATACACAGATAGTAGATTTCCCCGTCTTGGGATTTTTGTTAGTATGAATGAACATGAATACAGATAGCACATAATGGATTACCAGACAATGTATTCATATATGTCTTGGAAGGATTACTGTGAATATATTCAAAGTATTCATCGACACAATAGTCAACAATGGTATCAATTAAGTGGTGATAACACCTACGATAAAGATATACATCCAGCAAGACGCTCTTGGTTCTGGTGAAATCTGTCTTTCAAGTTCCAAGTCCTGACTTCCGATACATCATACATCAAGACATTACAGTTTTAACTTTTACTTTGAAACTATATACTTTGATTCTTTCATTCTTAAATTCTTTGTATTCTTAAATTCTTTGTATTATTCTATTATTAAATTTTCTGTATTTTTAACATGGTAAGAATATTTGATCTCGTTATTGAATTTTAACATTGTATGGTCATGTTGTATATGAATATTATGATGTAACACTCTTATTGTTACATAATCAACATTTGATTTTCTTGAAACTGATGTCATTTTGACCACTTCTACTATTTTTGTCGGCATGCCCTCGGTGTGCCTCCGAAATGACATTTTTTTGAGCTATCGAAATCTACCATCGAAAAACGGGTATTTCTCTGGCATGCCCTTGGTATGCCCACGAAATACACACTTGTAATTTTATCAGCATGACATCGAAATCGACATTTCGAACCTTGCATGTAGTGAGGGTGATGATAGTCAAGCATGTGCCTACTTATATGCTATGGGGGTTCTACTGGACTAACATGAAAGCTCATCAAGTTGTACTTCCTTTGGACTTTGATCGAAGATTGCGTAATTGAGTCGTTGTAGTCTCGTAGAAATTTGTTGTGGCTTTTTCACTTGTTCTCCACTGTTATTCACGAATAAGAATGGGAACTCTTTCCTCGTAGCATGCATTACTTGCTCTTTTGCTCTTAGCCTCGTTTCGCTCTTTTGATACTCTTCCCAAAATGATATGAAAGCAGAATGCCACTTGAGAGGTGGATGAGTGGTTATGTAGTCATGTTTGTTGACTTTTGAGGGGAATGAGTTGGTTATATTCAATGCCAGGCGGTTCTTTGCTCCTCTTTGCTTTGTTGTGAGTGATTTGGGCCCAATGAGACTTCTTTTGGCAAGTGTTGGAAAATTCTCTAGGTGTTAGAGCTTTAAGCTTTTTCTTTGATGGAGAAGGAATGGAATCACACATTCCCAAAGTGTAAGTCCAATGATTCATCTTTCCATTTAAATCTGCTGATTCTAAGTTGGAGAGACTTACATGGTGTCAGAGTCATACCTTTTAAGATCAAGATTTATGTCCCTATCAATTTGTATTCTGTTGGGACCTAGAAAAGGCCAGACATAAGGGAGCGCCTTCAGAAATACCACCACATCTGTTGATTTTGAAATTTAGAAGGGACAAGTTAAAATGTTTGTGCATCTCTACTTCAGCGAACTGATATTGATTATTTATCTTACTCTTGGAAGATCAATTTCCTTGCCCTAGCAGCAATTTCGAATAAGACTGAATGTTTACGAACAAAATCTTAAATGAGATTGTTAAGATGATTTTGAGCACTGTTGCGTTAGGCATGATTTTAACCTTGTGAACCTCAGATGTAAGCATAATTTTGACTACTTTTCTTTTTCATTTATTTTGACCGTTGGTAGAAATAATCCACTGAATAAACCGTGCAACATTCGGCGGATGAAATGAGATAAGTGACCACTACATTGATTGGCCAACCACCCTTTGCATTTGCTTCCAGCAAGCTTATGTAGAGATGGCCCTTAATATTTATCCTGACTGCTTGCGACTCGTAAGAAAATTTTTAATGGATGGAGATTAGTGGTCGCATCCAGATCACCAGACCTTCGGACAAAGTTTGAGAGTCGCGAATTAATAATGATCCTCAATCAAACTATTCTGTTGGGTGAAACCTACTGATTCTTAAAAATCTGTTGATTGCATTCTCGAGGCCTAACATCCTCTATCCTACTTTTTAGGAATATCAACTTCAATTTTCTACTCCAACAGGTGTATAGAAAAGCAGACAGAAGAAGAGGGAAATTGGTAGAAGCAGTTAGGACACACCAAAACCTAAAATTGTCGAAGGAAAATCAATTTGAACTTCTAATCCTACAATCATCAAGTTGCTTCCTCGGATATTTTAGTTTTTTTTTTTTTTTTTAAATTTCAGCAGAAAAGCTTCAACTGAAACTCCATCAGCTCAAATCCTATAGCTCGATGATTAGACACTGCAAAATTTAGATATGCAACAATCTCTCTAAAGACTGAAACACAAGATCTCTCGACAATCCTGAAACACAAGATCTCTCGACAATCCCTCCAAAAACTAAAACTCAACTCAAAATAAGCGCTACAAAATTTGGATATGCAACAATGCTTCCGAAAACTAAAACAGAAAAATTAAGAAATAGTTGGCGATCTCTTCCACCACCGCTTGGAAATCTAAGGCAGTTTGCATGGAATAATGGTGGGCTCAAGAGGGATTGAGTTGTTCCTATCACAGGAGGCTGGATCCATGACTTCAGGAGCCTCCCCCTGCATACAACAACCATCAAACTCTAAGCGCTGTTCTGGTTGCAAAGATGGTTATCTTCGTTTATCTTTCGGTGACATTGGGATATCCTGATTTCGTGTTTTGTTGCAGGAGAGATGACTCACCCCAGAATTACAATATATTGGTTTTTTGGTTTGGTTGCAAGAGAGACAACTAGCCTAAGAATTACAATTCTCACTCTTGTGTGGAATCAATAATCTCCAAGATACCCCTCGAATCGCTTGGATAACCTACCCCATGTTACCTCGGTAATCAAACGGGGTTATCCCAATGGTTTGAGGGATGGTCTCCAAACTAAAACCAGCATAAGTTCATCTTATCTGGCATTTGTTGCTACAGAGCCCACCAAGGTAGAGGGGAGTTTCTCCTGGCGGATGGGCACAATCTAGAGCACTGTCGTTTAAATGCTCAAACTTCATTTACTCTGTTACCTGGGTAGAGAAGCATGTGGATCCTCTTTATTGCATGATGAGAAATTTCATTGGTTTCAATGTTGTGTTTGGTTGTGGGACAAATCTTAGGCTGTATAGCTTTTAAAGGGAAATAAATGGGAGAAAAAAAAGATGTTTGATTGAGTGGTAGATAAAGTAAGCGAAAAAGTAGAGAAATGTGTGTTGCAACGTATTTTGTAATGTGCATCTCTTGTGCAACAGAGTATATCGATATGTTTCAGTTGTTCATCAAAAAATACTGATTGAAAGTCAAAATATACTTATACTAAATCTTAAATCTTAAGGTGAAAAATTACTTTTTATAAGTAAAGAACCACTTGGAGCACATGAAAATATGTTGAAAATTAAAATTCACTAGTGTGTTTTCATTTTCAATCGGTGTATTTTGATTTTCAACTGGTGGAAAATCAAAATACATCGTTGAATATCAAAATACATCAATGTGTTTGATTAGGTGAGCATGTATTCTAGTGAAAATCAGTTGAAAATCAAAATTCATCGATACGTTTTTATTTTCAATTGGTATATTTTGATTTTCAATGAGTAAAAAATCAAAAAATATTGATTGAATATCAAAGTACACTAGTGTGTTTGATAATTAAGGTGGAACACATGTTGCAAAATATGTTGTAACATATATTTCTTTACCATAAGGTAATGAGTTCGATACATCAAGGGGTGGACGTATTATAAGTTAGTATCATTTAATAATAGTTGTGGAAGATTTTATCTATTTATTTTATATTCGATGGATTCTTAGTTTGATCGTTGATCAATGCACGAAAGAACTCCCTGAGGCATGAAGTATACCATCCAAGTGTCGCCCATTTTTATACGTAGCAGATATCTCACCGACTTGATATATGCTACGTATATACAGTCATAAAGAATGGTATTTGTAAATGCTAGCCACACACACACACACACACACATAAGGGGATGGATGTAAACCTTGGCAACGTTCCTGAAGAAGGTTGTGTTGTGGTTCCCCGTAGGGAAAAGCACCTCCGTGAGGTCTGCCAGCACCAGTTGAGGCTGCGCCACTCCTCCATCGAACCAATCTATTTCATGCACAAGATAACCCAAATCACATACTTCTCATATCAAATGCATACAGCCATTCATTTTTATTCGTCCATTACACTTCGCTATGCTGTGAATTGGATTGGTTGCAGTGCCATTTTTTTCGGTTCGGAACCGCGAAGAAACCTACGGCAAATATACTCAGGATTGATTCTAGGCTAGAGGGTTGAAGCATGGAGTGAGGAAGGAAACAGGAGAGGTTCTTTGTTCCGTTTGGCAAAGTTGCAAATTTGGTGTGAAGTGGATTTATGTTGGTCCTTGAGTTTAATCCTTGCTTAGAATCTAACTTGCATGTACTTTACGACATGACATGAAGTATATGTTTTTTATGACGAGGGAAGAAAATTTTTTTTTAGTTGGGCTTCACTTAAAAGGGCTCGCCAAGGAAGTAAGTTCGTGAAGTAAACCAATAACCCGCCTGCATCATTGTCAGGTTCGACCCTCCCACATTATTGTTGAGTCCAGCTACCTGCAGACAGGTTTATGTCTGCCTGCTCGGTACCTTAAACGAATCCACCTTTGAAGGTGGACCCTCGTTCGAAATACCAGTTACCTAGTGAGCTTCACTTGTTTGGAAGGTGGATGGACACGACAGTTATGGATCAAGTCCCAACTATTAATTCGATCATGGGATTGTGAGCCAACCATGGAGGACCCACGATCGAGGACCATGCAACTTATATAAACCTAGGATAGGATACTCTTACAGAGGGAGTTACGCAATTCGAGAGAAGATAGGAAGAGAGTTTCTTTGTGCTCTATATTTACCAAACTTAAATAGTGGAACTCGAGAGCTAAGCAATCTCGTTAGACGTACACCATTCAATGTGAAACAAGATTAACAATTTCCTTTGTTATCGTGTGATTACATTTGAGTCAGAACATTCTATTCTAAAAGACTCGAACACTTTAGGATAACTATTATTTTTTCATTCTTTGAACCAAAGACTTATTTGAATTTACCCTTTGATGTGCGATGCCAACCCCTATCTAAACAGGAAAAGTAATTAACCAGCTGAGATAAGTTGCCATCTATTAGGTTATTCCTCCTCCCTGAGTTGCTTCCCCTGGCAGTTTCTTAATGGTAATCCCTACCAATTGGTTTGCATTTCACCCACTTATGGCTTGACTAGCTAGGAAGTGAAGACCACTTACTTGGAGATACCTTATTTCATCAGCCATTTCTATTCCCAAATTCCTCACTAAAAAATTGCAATCCATTGGACAAGATTGAAGGACCGAATTAGAAGTATATGCCATAATTAAAGTTTCTTGAAATTTATCCATCTTTTTTGGTGCAATTTTGTGTGAAACTTACCGAGAGATTTAGAGGCGGTGATGCGCTTGTCGTATCTCCAGAGGCTCTGGTTTGTGACGAAGCCGAAGCAGGAGGTGTCCCCCATGTTGACGTTTACCAGGAACGTAGACATTGTGTACTCCATCGGCTCTTCCGTGTATGTTTGGTCGATCACCACGTCCACCATCTGCATTCATCAAATTTCTGTTATGAAGTTTATTCCACCTAAAAGAAGGAAGAAGTTGACTAGATCCATTGTTTTATTTCTTAGACATGATGCAAAGAATGCATATTATTGGTTGCTATCTAACTCTTTTTTATCACAATTTATTTTTTAAATCAAATATCTTTTCAAATTTATTACTTTTAATGTAAATTAAACTTGATCACAAAATGATAATAAAAGTTAATTTTCTTGTAATTATTATTATTTTTTTTTCCTTTTGTGTTTCCTTCCTCTCTTTGGACAATAGCTTAAGTTTCAAACATTATACTTACAAGAAAGTCGAAACACCCAAGTAATTCAAATTGAATCAAAGAAAAAACCTAGAAGAATGTGAAAGCAGGTGATGGGAGTGCAGAGTTTGATTAGGCATGTATCTCGTAGGATTAATTTGGGAATGTAGGGTTAACTTTATTAATGTAGGAGGTTATCCAAGAATGTCACTTGATAAATGAAGGTTAACTGAGAAGATTTTAGAATACAATTAGATTAGCTGTTGATGGTCAAACTTAAGATATGTTAAGCCCACGCAAGTTTCCTTCACAATCCTTGGATACTTCTCTATAAGATAAGAAAGGTTGTTAGATAAAATGTTCTTTAAAGGAATTGCTCCTTAGATCCTGCAAATGGTATTTGGAATTTAAAAGGAGCATGACAAAGTTCATAATATTTCTTTATTTTTTGAGTTATTGGTTGCTTGAGATCTTTCGTCAACACTTAGACTTGATGAAATAGATTGGCTCACTTTTTCTTTTTATGTAAATTTTGAGTCTAATAACTTTGTTGAGGATATTCTTGAACATCTATTGTGTGACTTATTAGATGTAGAGAGTGCTCTAGTGGGATCCTGTTCCATAGACAAAGACTATCGTCAATTCTTCAATTTGAACCAAATAATTTGTTAGGTACCTGATGTGATTTGTGTTAACATGAATCTCTTTATAGGCTCATTTCAAATCAATTAAAAGGTCCTTTTCTCTCTCTTTCCATTATTTATCCACTTTCCAGCCAAAAACCAATATATCATATCATTACTTAGGCCTCTTTCACAAACCAAACATTTACGGGCTACTTTGTAGGTTAAGTTCTTTTATTTATTTATTTAAACTTTGGGGGTGTATGCCTGCCCTCTAAATTAAGTTCTAAGCTCATCGGGTAGAGTTTAAGTGTTTATGTTTGAAGCTTGTGATTTTAGGAAAAAGATCTAATAAAAACGTTTTTATTGTTGTCATCAGCGACACGGTCAAATAGAAAAATTATGAAGGAGAAATGTAAAAAACTCAGAATGTAACATGAAATGAAACGCAAGTACCATGTGATTTCTACTTGTGCGTGAGACCACCGATGATTTTCACTTGTGAATCAGATGATTTTTGGTTGTGAAGCAAAATACATGAATGATTTTTTTGTTATGAATTAAATTACATTAGTGGCCTTTAAATTGCATTGAAACAATATATTATAAGAAATATCATTAATGATAGACATCTTAATAGTTCCAATGTAATTTAATTTTACAAAGATACATTGCATTATATGTTTTTATACTCTTATCCAATCATGAACTTAAAGTGTGAGTTACGAAGGTTTAGAATTATTACACTCTCAACTTAGATTTGAATATATATCTTAGATGGTTTACCTTGGATCTCTAGGGAAGCCTTACTTGTATTTAGTCATTGGTTATTGTTATTTCAATAGACATGTTGTAAATAAGAATACCGGTGACTACACTATTGCATGGTAAAAAAAAAGTCTATTCTATCATTCTATGGCCGCTAACGTACCAGAAAGAAGTCCTCCCTGAGATGGTCACATGGTTTCTTTTATTTCTTACTTGAGGAAGATAAAATTTCAAGCAGCTAAATTCTCAACCAGCTAGAATTTAGCTGAGACTCCAAGTACTCAACCCCTAGATGATTTGGTCAAGTGGAACATTGCTACCATTTTAATATGCTTCTCCTCATCCTTAATAGCAAAATACATGGCCAACCTTTTCAGAAAATTTTTAATTTTTTTTTCTTGGGTGAGTTAAAGGCATAGAACTTGTTCATCATCTTGGATGGATTGCCTTATCCCATAATTGCACCTATAGCATTTTTTTTTAAGATAATAAAATCGCACCTATAGCATTGGAACCATTTCTTTCAGATGGGATAAGTTATCCCTCCATCCACTCCTCCATCTAAATACATTGATCGTCCATAATCTCAGCTAAATGGTAAAGGTGAAATAAGCAATCTTACACATAGAATTGCATGGAAATTCTCCAAGTCATCGGTCTCTGAAGTATTGAAGTTGAGATTGGTGATGATTTCGTCTAAATTCTCGCCTCCCGCATCCACCACAAACTAATTAATGATCCCAATTCCATCAGTTGCATGTCAACAAACAACTTAAGAGATCAAAATATAGAATTAATCACAATCATGGAACCTGCTTCTTGTAATCTTCCTTGGCAAATGACCATATTCCCTGCAGGATTAGTTCAATCCCATTAAACTTGATTCTATACACTCATATCGTGCAACCTTTCCAAAGTATTTAATTTTAAGCTAATGTACTTTGAAAGCCAATTGAAAAGTTTATGTCAAAATCTTGATTACATGTTCACCTAAACTCGAGGATCGATCCCTAAATACCGGCCTCAATTGTGACATATTTTTACGCTAATGTGGAATTTAATTGAAAGATTTTGACGCAAGTCATATGTCTAAGCACTTCATTATATGTCAAAGTTAATTCAACAACTCCTAAATATGGTCTCAACTAGGCACAACATTTCGCTAAAAGAAGGAAGTAGAATAATGCATCCAAAGGGGCACTAGATATGATAAAATTTAAATGTAGGAACATATATGTGCAAAATTTCCATGATGATACACCTTATCATACTCGACCCATGCAACAATAGGTTTGAAACCGGAGGTGTAATTTGCTGCAACCTTGCTAAGGCAGATGTAGTTCTTTTTTATCTGCATAAAACAAAGATGAGACGAATTAGTTTGTCATGTTCTTGTGCAAATGCAATTGTGCAATTCCTAGTTTGAATAGAGGTGTGCGACGAGGGAGGAGATGTATGCGTAACAGACTAACCACATTGTAAACTGTGTTTGCTCGAACTTCCAAGTTTGCGAAGGCTCCCAAGAACTTGATCCACTCTGCCCTCTAAATAGAAGAGGGATGGAGATACAATCGTTTGATTAGTGATGGAAAAGAGAGTACTTATTCCAAAAGAGAGGGTGTAGAATCAATATAATTAAACTCGATCAAGTTAAAACCTAGTCAACTTCTTTAACCTAGTTTATAGAACCAACCTCCATCTCTAGAAAACTTGACCTGGCTCGGTCAACTAATTTTATGCTTTTGAGTAATTTCAAGGACATAAAAACTCACTCAGATTATATATTAGTGGTTAAATGCACCTGAAATCAAATGGGTCTAGAAATCAATTGGGAATTGAAGACATATCATCCTTTGGTACATCTAGTTGGCCATGCTAGTTGATCCAACATTCAACTGTATTTTCGGCAACTAGCTAGGATTTTAAACTTTCAAAATACACCTTTGACCAATATCTTGGTTATTGTATTATAAAGATTTTCTTAATTCTTGTCGTTAGAATTTTTTATTTTAGTTTATTTTTTTAAAATTGCTCCGTGACGCTTTACTCCTTTTAGTTTGATGCCTTTGTCACGGTGGTATTCGGTTGAAGATAAATGGCAGAACCTTGATGAAACCCAGTCAATTGTACTCCCCTTTTTTAATTATTAAACAGATCAGGATGCAAAATATTATTTTGATTTATAGTTATAAAGTTACTGAAATTTGCACTTGAAGTAGGTAAAGTGCAGATTGTAGTTACCTGCAAAGGGGTAACCTCTTCCAAAGGTGCAAAGGCAACGAAGTTGCAACTCTGCTGTTGCGCTCTCTGTGCGTTGCCGACAAAATGTGCTTGGAATTGCTGAAGCTGCTTGGTATCTGTACTATTCACCAAAATGGTGCTGCCACTGGCGAGAGATTTGAGTGCACACTCGGATGCCATTGTGTCTGATGTCACAGCTCGCATGCCATCCAACATGCCCAATAGCTGCCACCCACATTGGTAATTTACTAGATTTACACAGTTATAATGATACAACAATTGGACCAATCGTGCGGTGATCAAAACTGGCTGATTTGCCAGCTCAGAGCTAATCTAGTTCGGGCCAAGCCAGTCCAAATCTTAATTAAGCATTTGTCAAGGACATCACAACATATTTTGTTTATATCAAGAGAAATATCCCCATCGTTACTCTTCAACGTACTTCCAATTTAGTATTAGATGCTTATAAATCAGGAGTTTAAATTTTTCTTCTGATAGTGTGGAATTTATGGAATTTTTCAGATTTGATGGCCATGAAAAGTACTTAATTCTAAGTTTTATCAATTTATAGCCAGATGCATATTGCAAAATAAAGCTTTAACAAAAAAAAAAAAGAGAGAGTATTCTCATCTGTATGGAATGTTCTATTGGCAGCTAAATCAGAAGGCTCAGTCATGTGGACCAGAGAGAAATCTTTAATGAAAGAGGTGATCTTAAAGATATTTATTTTCTTGGTTGTGAAACTTAAGAGGGTATTTATCGAAGAGAAACAATTGTTTTCTGATTCAATTCAACCTTTTTTTTTTTTTCTTTTCCACAGCTCATCGTAATGATATGAAAAATATAAAATAACTTCATTACACAACACAAAAATACTCTGCTTCTTCATAGGGAAAGGCACCACCTTCTCCTCACCTCCAGGAATGCCACTGAAACACAGCAGACCAAAAGCCACATTCAGAATTCCCATTCCGTCTACAATCCCCCCACCCCACAAAAAGGGAAAATGCCATGAAAATTTAAAAGAAATCAATGTAAACATGGGAGCAATTCCCATAACAAAGTTACAAACTAAACCTATATGGTTGGACTCCATAAAAAAATTAAAAAGAGCAACCATATCGATTTGAAAACAAACGAAACAGATGCTTATATAATTCTTAAAATATTAGACCAAGATTGGAAAGAGCTACCAACCTGGGAAAGAGGTGGTATCAACAGAGTAATTGGAGAGTGGGATGACAAAGGACTTGATCCTTCCAGTGCAGTACTTTGTCCTCTTCGCCATCTTTGAGTTATTCTACCGCATTTCAAACAAAATTCCAACACCATCAACAAACAATATTGCCGTCGACCACCCGCATCATAAATTCCCATGATCATTTAAATGGGGGAGTCAAAATATAATATTACTTGCATCAAACCAACCTGCATGAGGAGATAGCTCTTGCCATCTATGCTATTCTTGATGACCTTGAAGGTCTGGCCATAGTAGATCCGAAAGTACTGGGAGTCCTCCACTTTGGAGATGTTTCCAACTTTAACCTTTGGCACTGACCCTTCTGCTGCAATCCACAGAGTGGAGCACAAGACCAAAATCGCCATCCCCATTGCCATTGCCATTGCCATGCTCCTTGGATTGAGATGTGAAGGATGTGGTGGTGGTGAAGATGGCACGTTGGAGTGGAGAGACTACTGCAGGCACCTGCTGGTTATTGTTTGTACAAGAGGGTGGGAAGAACCAACTGATGTGAAGAAATGGATGGAACATTTTCACTTAGGCCCCACATTTTTTTTAAAAAAAATCTTGTATGAACATCAAAGGTCCCTCGATTTTACCATGTAAAAGCCTAGTTTTGGTTCAGTCCAAAACAAAGTCTGATTTATCTAACTCAAACATATTGCGAGTTCACACAAAAGCTGTTGTAGATACACTCATAACCTACCATACGTGAACCTCTGCATTACAATTCGTCAAATTTTTACCCTCTTTCTAGACTAAGGTATGTTTGCTCAGATTCGATATTACTCAGGTTATAGATTTGAGGTTGAAGTTGAAACATTTTCCCTTTTTAGTTGATTTCCTTTTTCCTTTATATATATATATATATATATATATGTGTGTGTGTGTTTGTTGTTGTTCACGCATATATAGCCCATGTCAGTGCCCGTGACTGCCTCTAGATGGCAAGCCATGGACTTTTTGGAAGGAGCCATCATGCAGGCTTTTGTCTTCACTGCAATGCTGCTGCACCACCTCTTAGCCTTTTTTTTGTCTCCCTCCCGTGCTCCTTGAGTTCATGTGCGCGGCACCTTTGCTTGTCCCATACCTATTGCATGCAGAGAGTGGTGAGGGGTTAGAGAGAGAGAGAGAGAGAGAGAGATCACTGGACCTTAGCTAACTCCTGACTTTAACCTTTGCATATAGATTTAGAATCTGGATGTCTTCTGGTACCGATGGAGACAGACATGATGACACACATGTACATGGGTACTCCAAGCTATATATATATTTTTGTATGAGGGACCCTTCCTAAAATCTTATTCACATCCTCTTTTGCTGGGATAGGATCATCACGAAGCTTCAATCAGATGACAAAAGATATATAACGCGCAATCAGACCGCAAGAACACAATTTTGTAAGTGGAAAACCTCGCCAATATGGAGGGAAAAGCCCACGGGTAGAAAAAGATCCATCTATATCTATATATCCAAACGGATCTAAGCACATTACAAAATAGATCCATAAATGGATCTCTATTGTGCTGGAAGTGGGTCATTTACTTAAGAAGACAGGATGTCCAAGGCAGACTCAATGCCTTCTTTTTTTACCTCATTGATCTGCAACTCAAGCTATAAAACAGCATTATTTACAAATGCATTGTCACAAGGACTCATAGCTAGACTCGAGACTATTGGAAATAAAAAAAAAAAAAGATCTAATAACTTATTAGGCATGGGTCCAATCGGTCCAAAGAAAACAACTTAAAATACTTAAATGCAATCTACTAAGTAGCAATCTTAAATCATTATAATCATATTTCATTTCCCATGACTTTTTCATGTAATACTTTTTTTTTCACTTCGCATTCATCCTGAATACTTTAGTTCACTGAATTTCTTCTTCTTTTCTTTAAAATATTTTTAAGCATTAAAGATGCATCGCATAAGTTATAATATATTTGTGGGCAGTGGATTTGATCAATGCAAGCATGCTAATGCTATGTTTTTGGTTTAAGAAAATTATATTTATATCCCTATCCCTAGTCGTACCTTCTCTATAATGACCCGACCTTGAAGGGTTAAGTCACGAAATTTAGGTCTAAATTAGATCTGGAGTTTATTGTCCAACAATAAGTATACATTCAACATGACCAAGTGATAGTAAAGTAGAATGGAACCATAACAATCTATTTTACATTTAAGAGCATGAATGGAAATTGTATGGTAGGAAAAGAAAACTATGGAAGTAATAGTACAGTACTAGTTGGAATGACGCCCACCTGCAACGAAAACACATCACCTGAAAAAAAAGAAAGAAAATCTAGCAAAACTATAACTACTACAAAACCTACCTCAGGAACAAAACGACTATAGTAGTATGATCCGGTGCAACCCCGTGGATCGACTTAACTCTTGGTCGGAAGTCAGTAGGAGACAATGTGAGCCAAAGATCTTAGTAAAGTGTGAACAAGCTTCATTGGAAGGGAGTACCAAGTCGACAGGATATTAAAAAAGGGACAACCCCATTATTATTTACTTAAGGATATAATTTCTATTCCTTCCTTTTATTCTGTTCAGTTAGAAACATATTTATCTTTAGGTTTTCTCTTGACCCGGATCATCAGTGAAATGACCCTCTCCAAGGATCATTTAGGCATTTTTCATAAACTATAGGGGTCCTATCATAAAATTTACACCCCTATTTCTCACCTATTTGACCCCACAATAATAAATCAAGGAAGCTAGGACTGCTTCTGTAATTTTTACCCCCCCAGATTTTGGTTCTGCGGGGTCAGCTGTAATTTACCTCGACCCCACCTTACCCCACGCACCCCTAAAACCCTACCCACAACCCTTTAAAACCCTCCGTCACAACCTCGTTCCCTTCCACACCCCAACCTCGAGCGGTGCGCCCATCTTCTTCCCCATTTTGCCAACAGAGAGTGAGGGAGAGGAGAGCAAGCAGCAGGGAGAGGGAGAGTAAGTGACAGAGTGAGAGAGAGAGAGAGAGAGAGAGAGAGAGAAAGAGAGAGAGAGAGAGGAGAACGAGCAAGAGAGAGCTGTTGTTGGTGCTACACGTGGCACGAGGCTGCACTAGCACGCAGCACGAGGAGCACATCGAGATGAACGGTCACTGCGAGCGGAAGCTACGCGTAGGGTGTGGGAGCATTTCCTACGGTCGTCAGACGTCCAAGAGGTTATGCAGATGGCTAGAAGGCCTTCGCAGACAACTGTGGCGCACTCCAGATGCCCGGACACACGCAAAACCCGAGGTGGAGTCCTGTTCGAGGTATTTACGTCGCGTACGGGCTCAAGACTTGAGCTCGCGTGAGGAGGTGAGTCGTGTAGGGGAGAAGGGTGTTGGGAAGGCGTGCAAACTCAGCGATCGAGGCACTTTCGAACGTTTGAAGGAGGTGTCAGACGTCTTGCTTCATCCCTAGACGGTTGTAAGAGGTGGCAGACAACGGAAAGAGGAGTAGAAGCTTTAGGAGGGTTTTCACGCACAAATAAGACGTTTGGGACTCACCTAGATGTCTGATAGCAATCTGTGAATGTATCTGCTGCAGGCAGGCGGCCGATCCAGCCAGACCAACCCACCTGGTTTGGTTCAGGTGAAACAGGAGTGTTTGGGCCAGTTTAGGACCCAAACGAGGTCGAATTTGCATAATCAAGGTATCGTTGGATTTACTACGAATTAGAGTTGTTTCCACACTGTTTTGAGCCTATTTTACATGTTGAAATGTCAGTCAATGAAATTAATGCCCTGTATGATTGTTAAATTGGTGTAAGCCTCCAGTTCGTAGTGCACACAAGACTTGCGGAGGCGTTGGGACCCGCCGTTGGTGCCCCCATATCACCCGTACCCCTTGGTAGAGTGGTATTTCTCTACTACTTTGATTAATTTTGTTAAGTGAATGTTAAATTAGAGATCTCTGCTTGAAACTTAAGTCATGAAATGAACCCTAGAATTGAGAATGATGTATGTTTACTTTCAGTACATGAACCTGGATTGACATAACTTAAATACGCATGATGATCATTTCCACATTATAAGAAAATGGTAACTTGAATGATGTAGTTAAATGTTTGTATGATCATATTACGAATTACCTATTTCTATGATTGAAACCTGAATGTGAATAGAGATACATGCAACATATTGGAGTAAGACGAGTACTATAAATGAACCCTATGGGGAACCAGAAAAGTAACTAAATTGGTGTGACATGGAAATTATGATGTATGATGGAACAATCTCACCTATGCAGGCATGACTATTGGTTGGACTTGAGTACAGAAGGTGAGCTGGCCCTCGTATACTTGGTACCGAGGAGAGCTACTATCATTTTTGTGTAGGGAGAGAGCTAGCCTTCCCTTGGGTTGGGACTCGGGATAAGAATGGCCTCCCTGCATCGACTCCTATTGGGCCCATTGGGCAACCCAAGATAGTCGGGCGAGGGTATGTAGATTGGTGAGGGGCATGACCCATGTTCAGTTCTCTATGTCTATTAGAGCGTACCCGCTAGCGGAAAGGACTGACTACGTACTAGTGCGGGATAGCTACCCGTGCATCTATCGCTCGTGCCGTCGTCTATCGCTCGTGCTGTAGTCATCGCTACGTCGCGACCGTGACCCCGTGGTGGTAGATCGGGTGCAGAACTACCACGGGGTACTCTCCTGGTCAGGAGAGTGCCATGTGTGTGTTCTGCATCGTGGGAAAACTGTAACAAGATCGTTCCCAAAGAGAACATGTGAATCAAGTAATGACATGGACCTTTACTAGAATGCCTAAATACTAAACAACTAGTGATTATGAATAGAACCAGACGTTAACTGCATGAATAATTGAAACTGCATAAATAGTTTACTGCTTTTAACAGTTAAATGCCGTAAATGTTTTTAAGCTTGCCACTCTACTCAATGTTTAGCTGACATTTGCTACCTATGTTCAGGTTAGGGAGGTGAGCAACCAATACCACCGGCTGCGGAGGGTGTGTTACGACCCGATCCCAGATCCCCACAAGACCTGAGACCGGCTCGCCTCGACTAATCCCAAGACCTAGTCGTCCAACGAGAAGTAACCAAAAATAGGAAATAAATCACAACCACACATGCAATGTAACTAAGCAAAAAACAAATAAGAGATAGTAAAAGAAACAAAGCGAAAAGGTCTATCAAAGTTATAGGCTATCACGACACAACAGAGAAAAGTGCAACTGAAAGTACTATAATAGTAATACATAGAACATAAAAACACTCATTACAACAACAGGAGCTAAGGAAAAATGGTAAGAACGCAGCTAAGGCTGGGCTCAACTAGGCCCAGCTCCCTTTGTAGCCGGTGGTGCTGGCTGCTTAACTCCCTGACCTAAATAAGGTTATAAAATTTTTGGAGTCAGCGAACGCTGAGTAGAGTGGTAATTTAGCCATTTACATGTAATTAAGACAAGAAATTAATTTTATGCAATTAAACAACTATCCATTTTCATTTAGTTCGATCAAGTGCTGCTAATTTGTTGTTTCTTTATTTACTTAAACATTTCTTGATCTGGCTTGTTCCTTACGGGAACGATCTTGATTGTAGTCTTTTCCATGGTGTAGGAGGTGCACGTGGTGCTCCCCTAGCTAAGAGAGTCCCCCGTGGTAATCCTACACTCAGTCAACCACCTTAAGGTCACGGTCGTGACGTAGCGATGACTACGGCACGCGTGATAAACGCAGGGGTAACTATCCCGCACTAGCACGCGGTCAGTCATTTCCGCTAGCGGGTACCCCTAAAGGTACAGCACGGAATAGTACAGGGCCTTGCCCTCTCAGAACAGAACAGAACAGGGGCCTCGCCCCTCCATAGTCTGTGTGCCCTCGTCCGACTATCCCGGTTTGCCCAGTGGGCCTAACAAGAGTAGGTGTAGGGCGGCTAGTCCTAACCCCAAGCCCCCTGGGGCGGCTAGCTCCCTCCCTACACTAAGTAGCTCACCTCGGTACCACGTACACGAGGGCAAAACTAAGTCGATGTAGAGTGTTTAGGCCTAACCACGGGGCTCATCCCAACGGGCGGCTAGTACCCCTCTATACTAAAGGGACAGTGGTTTTCCTTGGTACCGCGTACACAAGGGCCAGCTCACTTCCCGTCTACAGGAGAGCCCTCCCCCTAATTCCCCGTGGGGTTCATGCTGATATTTCTTTCGTTTCATAATCCAGACTTTCAGATTTCTCTATTCACGTTTCCGGTTCCATTCTTAAAACAGGTAGCTCGTGATTTTCTACTAACAAGACATCATACTAAATAACCAGTACATTTGCTAGCATTTAACGTTTTACACGCATCTCAAGTTCACAGTGTAGCTCAATCATACTCATTTGTTCCTACCCTAGGTTTCATGCTCATCCTAGGGTTCTACATGTTCTCAAGTATACATCAGAACTCAAACCATACTCATCTGTTTTTGCCCTAGGGTTTATTCAATTTATTCTAAGCAAGCAATTCATTTATTTAAACCATAATATTAATGTAAACCACTCTACCGGCAAATATGGGAGGAATGGGGGCTCGGATCGCAGATCCCGTCGCCTCCATGGCTCCAGCGTACTTGACTGGTTGGAGACCTATACAATTGACCATCCACAGCAAATGAGTCCAAAATCATATGCAAGTGACACTAACTCGTAGAGAAACTAAAGCGAAAAACAACGGTACTTTGTTTGCGGAAATTCGATCCCGTTTGGGCCCTAAACGGGCCAAAAACACCCACACTGTCCAAAATCAAACGTTTGGGTCTAGTCCCAGTTGTCTTAAAAGTTGTCAAAACTCACCCTGGGCTTCCTGTGGCTACCTCGGACGTCTGGACCCCTTCGCGATCGTCTGAGGTGAGTTCCAGACATCAGACTCTTCTTCCGGTCGTTTGGAGGTACGGTCAGACGTCTGGAGACATGTCCAGACGTCCAAATGCACCTCGAAGGGTGCACCCCATGCCTTTCCAATAGCTACTCCCTACGTACGTACGTGCAGACCTTCAGAAAAGGCCCGACAAGATCCTGTGGTGAGGCCTGCATGGCCGTAATCGCACAAACACACATACCTTAGCACAGAGTGTGCTTTCAGACATCTGGCTTTAGCTTCGGACATCCTCCCACTACTCTAGACGTTTGGGATGTGCTCCAGACGTCTGATACTGAAAAATTTCCAGTACGCAAAACCTTCGAAAGCCTTCTTCTCTATGCGGAACCCCTCCGCGCCGTCCGCAGCTGCTACGCTTGTAGCTTTAGGAGGCCATGAGCCACCTCTGCAAGCTCCTCCTCCTCAAGCACGAGCTCCACCGAGCTTCTCCCACGCTCTCGCATCTCCCCTTGAGAGCTCCTCCTCTTGAGCTCTCCTCTCCACGTCCTGTCTCTCTCTCTCTCAGCTCCCTCTCCTCTCGTTGCACTGGAAGGGAGGAAGGAAGGACGGAGGTGGATGAAGGTGGTGGTAGCTGGTGGAGAGTGGCGTGGGTGAGCGGGGGGGTTTAAATAGAGGAGGTTTAGGATTTGGGGTGAGGAGAGAGAGATGAGCAAGGATAGCCATCACAACGTGTTATCTTGATCTCCATTTTGAGTCATACTTTAGTCTTGTGTCATTGACAATCTCTGATTTCTTCCATCTCCTTGTAGGAGATGCCTTATCGTGTAGCTCGAGGGGCAGGTTGAGGGCGTGGTCATGGGCGTGGTCGTGGGGGCGGACGTGTCGAACCTGAGGTAGGGGTCGCTCCACCCCTCCTTCAAGGCATCCTGGCCTAGGAACTCACTCAGTTGGAGAGGGAGGGGGTGATCCTCCACTATCCCCACCTCCTTCAGACACTACCGAGTAGGAGTCCTCCCTACTAGGAGATGCACCCGTTCCCCTGTTACGGCTCCACCATGAGTTGTTCGTCCAGTTCCGAAAGCTGAAGTCCCCCTTTTTCAAGGGGAAGGAGAGCCCGTTTAAGGCAAAGGACTAGATGGAGCAGATGGAGAACTTTGACACACTCCACCCTCCTACAGAGTACCGCGTGGCCTTTGCCACGTACCAGTTAGAGAGTACAGCCCACATATGGTGGAGGCCAGTTGATAAATTCACTTTAGTGGATCATTATTTGGTCTAAGTACTCTTTAATTAGTTCTTCTTAGTTTTTAATTGATTAAGAGTTATATGATAATTCACCTTAGTTTGCATATAATTTTATGCATCAATTTTACAGTTAGTAACATATGATATGGTAATATAACTGATTTGATCGATGCAGGCTAGATGCAAGAGTTTAGACATCCATTTCTACGTCTATAAGACGTCTGGAGATAACGTCGAACATCTGGAAACCACCATCATGAAGTCACTGATGTCTACACTTTTTAAGACGTCTGATAGAGTACTGCCAGTTTTATCCGGGCGTTTCCAACCACTTGCGATCTTCGCTGAGTGGGTGGAGAACCTTTCAGCAGATGTAACAAACTGCGGGTGTTTTTATAAGAAGAGCGACTGGAGGATCATTATCCCTTCCCCTGGTGGGGATCTTCTCCCTCATCCGCTCCACCGTGGAACCAGTGTACATTGTGGACTATGCGTGCATTGTGATCCTCCCTTCGCCATCACAAGCCCATCACAACTGGTTGTGTGGTGATAGTGCACGGCCCCTCCACCGTCACCACCTTCATCACCACCATCAACACTTCCTACATCTTCTCCACCTTCTTCAACCTCCTGCCACCGCTTCTCCACCCAGGACCCATCGCCACCTCTAGCTGCAACTTCCATCCACCGAGCCCAACATCACCACCCCACCATAGCCACAACCGGCCACCATCTTCCCTCTCCACGAAAGCCCATGCAGCCACAACCACCCCTTCCTCTTCTTCTTTCTCTTCTTCGGCCCGCACCACCTACAACTTCCACCCAAAGTAACCCAAACCTCCACGTACGCATCCACCTTGACTGACCTTCAACCTTGACTCTAAGCGCTCCAGAGCACCATCGCTGAGCACCCAAGCCACGCGTGGCCCACGCGTGCAGCCACTGCTGCCTGTAGAGACCTCCCTGCCGCCGGTGTCCTCTCCCTTTGGTCGCCGTCACCGGCCACCTCCAGTTGCACCTCCACCGTCGTCGCGTAGCCCTCATCGAGATGCATCCCTACGTGCGACCTCGCCACCATCCAACCCCCTGCCGAGAGCACGGTCAAGGGAAACAAATCCCCTATTTTTCCTCGCATTAAAAATTACTCTATATGCCATTGCGGGATGCACTATTCCTTTATTTTTCTGATTTAATAAATTACAACAAATTACATGGTCATCCCTCTTCTTAATTGAAATCACACGTGGTTGAGTTCTTATGAGTGAGAGAGAGCAAACTCTATTTCATTGGAGATTAATACTGACTGTGTTTACCAGCATAAAGATCACAATTCACATATTTACATGGTATTATATTGTGGCCATTTTGCATGTGAACACCTATATTCTTGATTAATTACATAAAATGATGACTTATGTTGAAAATAAATTGCATGAATTAATATGTGCACCCGTTGAGTTTCCCGAATAAACGAGGCACCATTCACTAGTTTAATAGGCTTATTCCTCTATATGGAGATGACTTAACTATTTTCGTGGTTAGATTTTGAGTAATAAATATTTTGAAAAGTGATTTTCTACCACGTACGAACTATAACGACGCGACATTTATGTTACAAATTTTATCAGAAACGAGAATTACTCCTTTAAATGGCATCGTTGTCGGGGAGGAAATACGCTTATTAGTTTTTTCAGGAAATTTATATTATTTTTATGCTATTTCTGAAGCTTTTCTGAATTGCTAACCTTGTTTCTATTTGCGTGCAAAAATGAACGAATGCGTTGGGTGCACATGACGGAGGAGATATTTTTGGTGGATCTTGACACCACTTAGAGGGTAATAACACGAGCAACTGGGCCTTGATTCCATGTGCGTGGAAGGATTGGCGACAGAGGATCTGTTTGCTTCTTTTAAATTTATATCAGATAAGAGAGATATTAGAATTTAATTTCTATTTTGTAGACCCGTGCTGGTCATATTTTAGAATGTTTTCCTAGTACTTTTTATTGCTTATCGCTCTTGTATGCCGGAACATCTTTCGGGAGTGTGTTCCCATTTTATTTAGATTATAGGTTTATTTGAATTGTTTGAAATGCATGTTAGTTTGTTAGCTAAATTAGATAGGTTTGTTTGCTTATTAATTATCATAAAATAAATGAAAATTCGAACAGCTTATTAGAAGTTGCATATCCATAGGTCGACCATCTAAGAGTACTTGAGCAGCATCTAGATTTTCTTACTACATTGTGTGCATTTCTGCATTGAAGAAAGCTGGAGTAAGGTATGTCTTTTTTTGAGCATCAATTACCTGTTATGCATTCGCATTGGACTTAAATCTAAGACCACCAAAGTATTTGAATCTAATTAATTCAGTGGTCACTTTATGAAATTAGGACTGCTAAGAGGTTGGATCTTAAAATCAGTGACTTGAAATTGTGTGCAAAAGGACTTATTTACGGGATTTTAAAACACAAAACGCATACATGTGTTGCACACCTGAGACACTATGCATATCAGACATAAGGTCACTAGATAAATTTCTACCTCTCCTCTTTGCACCACAAGGGTAGTTACTTGGAAATCAACAAGCCTATCCACCAAGTTACTTCGGTTCCTCATGCGTGGGCTCGATTCGAAACTTCCATCTCTTGCGAGTAGGTTGTAGGCACCAACGAAGGTCGACCTAGGAAGCGTAATTCTTGCAAAACTTGTTTGTCCACCAACTGAATACTTAATTCTATGACCTAGAATCCACTAAAAACAGATCTCACTATATTTGTGTTTGTTTTGACAGTGGTAGAACTCTATAGGAAGTTTATGTTTTTATTCTGATTTCTTCTAAGTCCTAAGAGAGTTAAACCTGTTTGGCTTAAAGAAATGGATCACCCTTCTATCATTTAGATTATCAGAGTCAATACTTCCCATCTTTCAATTAGGATCTCATGCCCCAAGCATATCTATCCTTTGATGTGTACAATGACAATTCATGGGATCAAACATATTCCTATCCTGGGAGTACTGGCCCGATAAATCCTACTTTTGAGCAGAACCTTGGAGCGGGATTTTCCACCCCAGGAGTCCCCACTACTTTGCCAATGCCTGACGTGTGCTTGTGTGTGTGTGTTAAGAAGTGTCGTTATAGTCGCACTTGCAACGTCGATTTTAAAGTAGAGAAACGGAGGTGAGTCCAAGTGTCGGTCTCAGGGAGGCATGAAAATCGGATTTTGCTTATCACTTGTCATGAAAAGTGTGAAGTTTTGCTTGCGAAAGGTGCGGTTTGAAAAGCGAGAGAGAGATAGAGAGAGAGAGAGAGGGAGAGATTAGGGTTAGAGTTGTTTCTTGCTTGATCATGCAACTTAAACAGGAATTAAGATAAACAACTGAACGGAAAGTACTTCATTACTCATACAGCTTTAGTTCATAGCTTACAACATTAAATACATGCTCAAACAAAAGTAAAGGAAAGCTTAAAAGAAAGGAAGAGAGAGAGGGGGGAGAGCGGCGAGGCAGCCACGGCGGTGGAGGAGGCTCCGTCGGCGGCTCGTCGTCTCCAACGATTACAAGAGGGCCTAAAGCTAGCTAAGAGAGGGGTAGAGTTGTTGCAAGGGAAGAGAATGCCTTGAATGAGTGGTTGAAGGGGGTTTAAATAGGGTTAAGGGCTTTCTAAAAGAAGAAGGGGCTTTAGCGACGTCCGGGACGTCGCTAAAACCATTCCAAAAGCGTTGGTGAAGCCCTCCAGCTCGCCGGTCAACTGCCCACGCCGTTCTTCGTGCTTAATCCGCAGCCGCTGCGTGAGAGCCGTCCGATAGAAGATCGGATAGTTGAGATCTTCCCTTGGATGCGCTCCGATCGCGCCTTAGGTGCACGTGTGCGCGGGCGTCGTCGCCCGGCGTGTGCGCACGCATGAGCGCTCACGATCTGAGGGCGCGCCGCGTGGCGCGATCTCAGCGGCCCGCTGCTGATCGGGCTGCCCAATTTCACAGCGCGCTTCCTTCGTCTTCAATTTTATGCACCACACCGCTCGAACCCGCGTTGCGTGCGTGCGCGCTAACCATTGCGCCACCCCCGTGCTTTGTCGTGGAAATTGCGGGCGGGCGCGTGGTTCTCGGCTGTCCGATCGAAGATTGACGGCTGAGATTTGATCTCAGCTGAAGGAAGAGTGGCGTGCGGTGGAGCAGGGGTGACGTGGCGCAACGAGGGTCGTTGATCACCAGATCAACGGTCAGAACTTCTTGGGCCCATTGTAGGAGCTTTGGATGTCGGATTTGGCCGATCTTGAGTCCGTTGGACTCCGTTCGTCGTTCTAAACCCATCCGTGCAGTCCAATTGCTCATCTGAGGCCTACTTTGACAAGTGCTTACACAAATGGCCATTAATACAGTTTTATAAGCAATCTTGGTACATGATGCTTGCAATGCTCCCATTCTACTTATGTTGTGCTTTTTATTCTTAAGATGGGCCCTATTTAACAGAATTATCACTCCCATGTGCAGTGTTATCATACCCCCATGCTTACTCCTTGCTAGTCCCTAGCAAGGTTTATTCTAGCCTTTATTTTCTTTCAGAATTTAAGAAGTAATTGCTTAGACACTTTGTCACTTGTCAATAGGAGGAAATATACCAAGATCTTAATCTACAAAGACTAAGTAGTGCCTGGGTGTCTGCCAAAATACGAATCGCCCGCATCCTTGCTTTAATGTATATCACTATACATATGTATATGTATATATATATTTATAATTTTTTCGGAATTTAGTGTGGGTTGGTAACTTTTTATGGCTATCCAACTCACCCAAAACTCGGTCAAAACCCTAAGTGCTAAGCATCTTGGTGTGAAGATTGTGATAGACTCACTTAACGGTAATTCAGTCAGACTTCAGGTTTCTACACACCTAGGTGACCGGAAGAGGAAATATATTTACCTGAAGGTGTATTTATTCGATTGGTAGCTTTCTCCCTACGTTTGTTTTAATTGGGGTCAACAGAAGGATTTTTCCAGTGTATATCTCCCTAGCTTGTACTACTTTCCCGCTTCTTGCTTAAATGTTTTGGTTCTTTTTGTGTAGTTATTGAGCTGGGCTCTGGACAACCGACCAATGGGCTGTTACCCACGGTCACTTGCTAGCCATACTTGTGCGGTGAAGTGTGGTTTATTTTCTTTTCTTCTCCTCTTTTTTTTTCGTAGGTGGCTTCCCTGATCTCAAATGTACCTAGAGGAAATGAAGAAGAAATGGTCCCGTGGCTGTGTTCTGGACAACCTGCCAATGGGCTATTATCCACGACAACTTGCCAGCCATACCACCCTAGAGAGTTCATTAGCTACCCAATTTCTGTCAAAATCTCCAAGAAGTGAGTCTGTGCAAAAATGTGTGCAGATGCTTAGACTCAAAGTTTTTCTGAGTTACAGGGTGAGTTGATAAGTCGTATACTTATCACCTTATTTAGTAGGTGGATTAGAATAGCTTAAGGTTGCAAGGATTCGAAGCTAAATCCATATTTTAACGGACACCAGGGCTGATTAAGCCTGAAGGCTTGAAAAATCTAAGTGTTTAAGTTCTTTTTGTATTATTTCCCATTATTGACAAGTTTCTAATGCTTAAGTTTTTCTTCCTAAATTTAATTTTTTTTTTAAATTTTATTCAGACTGATTAAATGAGCTTAGGATTATGCAATTTACCACCCCCCCATGCTTAAGTTGGACAATGTCCTCATTGGCAAGTACATGGATGCATAAGGGTTTAAAAAGATAGTACCAGAGTGATGTAAAATACCGGATCAGTTTGAATTCTCTGGGTTGCCTCCCAGGAAGCGCTGAGTTTAACGCCTCCAGCTGGGTGGTGCTCCGTGTCATCCCTCAACGAGGGTGACACTCTCCTTTAGGGGAACCTGGGCCAGGAAGTGCTTCAATCTTTGACCATTAACTGTAAAAGTGTGCCCAGTGTTAGGATCAACGATTTCGACCGCCCCATTAGAGTAGGGCTTAACTACCTGAAATGGTCCTGTCCATTTGGACCTGAGTTTCCCCGGGAAGAGTTTTAGGCGGGCGTCAAACAGCCGGACTTGCTGGTTAGGCTCAAAGGCTTTTCTATGAATGGGTCGGTCATGGACGGCTTTCATTTTCTCCTTATACAGTCGACTATTGTCAAAGGCGTCCCGACGAATTCTTCGAGCTCAGATAATTAGAGCATCCTCTACACACCTGCTAACTGGGAATCATGTTACATTGCTTGACAGCCTAGTAAGCCCGGTGTTCCAATTCGACAGGAAGATGGTAGGCTTTGCCAAAGACCAGGCGATAAGGCGATATGCCTATCGGGGTCTTGAAAGCGGTCCTGTATGCCCACAGGGCATCATCAAGTCGTGTGGACTAGTCTTTCCTGTCAGGTCTCACAGTCTTCTGTAAAATGTTCTTGATTTGTCTATTTGAGACCTCGGTCTACTTGTTTGTTTGTGGATGATACGGGGTAGCAATGCGGTGGTTCACCCTGTATTTTCTAAGTAGGGCATGGAATTGGGAATGGATAAAATGGCTTCCACCATCATTGATCATGGCCTTGGGTATTCCGAACCGGGAAAAGATGTTCTTCTTAACAAAGTCCATGACAGTCCTGTGATCGCATCGGCAGGTGGCGATGGCTTCAATCCATTTGGAAACATAGTCTACCGAGATCAGGATGTACTCGAAGCCGTTGGAAAGTGGAAAGGGGCCCATAAAATCGATACCCCAAACGTCGAAGATTTCGACAATCAAAATGGGCTGGAGGGGCATCATATCTTTCTTGGTCATGGTCCCCAGCGTTTGGCAGCGCGAGCAAGTCTTGGCAAAGTTGTGTGCATCCTTAAACAGAGACGGCCAGTAAAATCCAGACTGCAGAACCTTTGCAGTTTTCTTTCTAGAGAAGTTGCCACCACAAGCCTGGTCATGACAGAAGGAAAGCACACTCTGAACTTCGTCTTCGGGGATACACCTCCTGATGATCTGGTCAGCACAGAGGCGAAACAGCATGGGATCATCCGAGAAATAGTGCTTGGCTTCAGCCAAGAACCTGTCCCGTTACTGTCTGGACCAGCTGTGCGGGGTTTGTCCTACAACCAAGTAGTTGACGTAGTCAGCATACCATGGCATTTTCTTGTCTTGCACAGCCAGGATGTGTTCATCAGGGAAGGTGTCAGATAGAGGTAGGGAGGGTCCAATGTGGTCTGGATGAAGTCTAGACAAGTGGTCAGCCACCACATTCTTTGATCCGGCCTTGTCTCGGATTTCCAGGTCAAATTCCTACAAAAGTAGGATCCATCTGATGAGCTTGGGCTTTGCGTCCTTCTTGGCCAACATGTGCTGGATGGCTGAATGGTCAGTGTAAATAGTCACGTGGGATCCCAGCAAGTATGATCGGAACTTTTCAAGTCCAAAGACTACAGCGAGAACCTCTTTCTCTGTGACCGTATAATTTCGTTGGGCCTCGTCCAACGTTTTGCTCGTGTAGTGGATCACCACGGGCTTCTTGTCTTACCTTTGTCCCAGGACAGCGCCTATGGCAAAATCCGATGCATCACACATAATCTCAAAGTCCTGGGACCAGTCTAGGGGTTGAAGTACAGGTGCGGTGGAGACTAAGTCCCGGAGGGTGTGATAAGCCTAGATGCAATCAGAAGACATGTGGAATAAGGCGTCGTTGGCTAGAAGGTCGGTCAAGGGTTTGGAAAGCTTGGAAAAGTCTTTAATGAACCTTCGGTAGAAGCCAACATGTCCTAGGAATGAGCGAATATGTCAGACTGAGCTAGGTGGAGGAAGTTTGGAAATCAAATCAGCCTTAGCCTGATCTACCTTGATGCCCCTATGCGATACAATGTGACCGAGGACAATTCCTTCTTGAACCATAAAATGGCTCTATTCCCAACTTAACACCAGATTAACCTCGATACATCGTTTCAGGATTTTCTCCAAGTTGCTCAGGCAATGGTCTAATGAATTCCTGAATACAGAGAAATCATCCATAAAGACCTCTAAGTATTCACCCACCATTTATGAAAAAATGGCTAGCATGCAACACTGGAAGGTCGCAGGTGTGTTGCATAACCCGAATGGCATTCGACGGAATGCAAACATGCCATACGGGCAAGTGAATGTGGTCTTTTCTTGATCCTCTGGAGTAATCGCGACTTGGTTATATCCTGAATATCCATCCAGAAGGCAAAAATTCTTCTGTCTTGCCAATCTTTCAAGGATTTGGTCAATGAATGGCAAGGGGAAATGATCCTTCTTATTGGCTTCATTAAGCTTCCTATAATCAATACACACTCGCCATGCAGTGGTGGTGCGGGTGGGGATGGATTCGCCATGATCATTGGTGACAACGGTGAGCCCAGCTTTCTTGGGAACCACTTGAGTGGGGCTCACCCAGGGGCTATCGGAGATAGGATAGATGATGTCGGCGTCAAGCCACTTGATAATTTCTTTCTTAACGACCTCCTGCATGTTTGGGTTTAAACGTCTCTACATTTGGCGGGAGGGTCGTGCCCTGTCTTCCAGGTAAATTTGGTGGGTGCAATAGGTGGGGCTAATTCCTCTTAAGTCAGAGATGGTCCAACCAATGGCGGCCCAATGTTTTGAAAGGGTCGCAGTCAGCCTGAGTTCCTGATCCTTGGTTAGATGAGAATTAATAATCACTGGGAAGGTCTGGTCAGGTCCCTGGAAGACATACTTGAGGTTCTCGGGCAATGGTTTAAGTTCAAGTGCGGGTGGAACCACAGTTGATGGAATGGGAAAGGGCGGGAGTTGATCAACATCGATCTCCTCAAATGGTGTTGTGTGATGGTACTCAGGCTTACATAGGTCCACAGGTAGTGATGGTGACGGGTCAGAACAGTCATTACGGGTTTGGTGGTCTGATACAGAACTGAGGGTGAGGCATTCCTCGATCAGAGTTTCCACGGGATCATGTTCCTCAACGCAATCTCAATCAAAAGACTTTGTCGCTCGGAAGATATCCAATTGCATTTTCCTGTCCCCAAAGGTGATTTCCATACATCCCGTGTCATAATCAATGTTTGCCTTAGCCGTAGCTAAGAAAGGTCTGCCTAAGATTATGGGTGAGTTCTGTAATTTTTCAGGGACTTCCATGTCGAGCAGCAAAAAGTCGACTGGGAAATAGAAGTCCTTGACCCATACGATTACGTCCTCGACAACCCCCTTCGGGGTTTTCACTGATTTATCAGCCAGCTGGATGGTGCCAGGGGTTGGTGTCAACTCTCCGAAACCAAATTGGTGGTACAGGGTTGTTGGAATCAGATTGATAGAAGCACCTAAGTCCAAGAGCGCTCTATCAAATGTTATGTCTCCGATATTGCATGAAATTAGGGGAGCTCCTAGGTCAGTTCGCTTGAGCAGAAGGTTGCTTGATATTACTGAACTTGCTTGTTCAGAGAGAACAACCTTCCTAGGTGCTTGAGGTCTCGACTTACGCTTGGGTGTACAGGCATGCTTTAAAAACTTGGCGTAAGCAGGGATGTATTTGAAGGCTTCAAGGAACGGAATATTAATCTATACTTGCTTAAATATTTCCAACAGCTCAGTTTCCACAACATTCTTCTTTTTCTTGATTGTTTCCAAGGCCTCAGGGTAGGGTGTCTAAATGTGGATCGGGTCTATTTCTGGGTCCTTGGTTGGTGCCTCTTCTAAGTCGGGTATTTCAGCAGGTGAAGTCTTGGGGAGAGTCGGCCATTTGGGGTCCTGGGTTTTGGTGCCACTTCTCAAGGTCACTGCATTCGTAGAGGTATTGGGGCCATGGATTGATCCTTGAGAAGACGAGGATGAAGAAGCACCAAACCCAGGGGGTGTTTGCGGGGTTGGCTGGACCATGTGAGCCTGCCCGGGGTTGCCTTGGAACCCTTGCGAATTGGGGCCTCTGTTAATTATGTTTCGCAGGTTCGGTTGTGGCTGGGAAGGTAGGGATCCTTGTTGTTTACAGTCCAAGAGTTGGCTTAACTGTCACTTTACCAAGGCCATTTCCTCATGATGTTTCTGGTTCATGTCAGCCATCATCTTTATTTGGGTGTCCATTTGGTTTTGTGGGGGAGGGGTCACCCTATTCTGATTATATTGGGGTTTAACTGGTAGTCCTTACTGATAGGGGGCAAGTGTGGCTACTGGTTTGGCCTGGGCTGGTTTTGGAATTGTGGTGGTTTCTGCTTTGTCCAACCAAAGTTGGGGTGGTTACGCCAGCCAGTGTTGTAAGTGTTGGAGAAAGGGTCAGGTTTCGCATAACCTTGGACAGCTTGCACATCTTCAAGGATAACCGATGTCGATGGAGAGGGAAGAGAGTAATCAAGGGTTGAGGGAGCAAAGGTCCCTCCCTGGAACGTGGTCAGGGGTTGTTCCAGGTTCAGTTGGGTTAAGGGCTGGACCAGGTCAACATTATGTGCTCCCTTTGCTAGGGAGAAAGTTTGTAAGGGGTTCCTGGTTTGGTTCAGTAGCTCATCAATCTTTTTGTCCACCAATTCCACTCGATCCAGTTTCTTGGCAATGATGTCCATGTCAACCATTCTAGAATTTGCTTGTACCTCATAAATCCCACCACGGGGTTGATGGACCTGTTGAACTGGGTCATGGAGGCATTGTTGAGCGAATTCTCGTGCATAGACTCAAAGAGCTCAAATGCGCTCTCCTCGTCCTTGTTCAGGAAGTTCCCCCCGCATAAGGCATCAACGAAGTTTCGTAGGTTGCTGTCCAGACCGTGGTAGAAGTTCTGGGCCAATTGCCACCTTGGTACTTCATGGTGTGGGCATTTCCTCAGGAGTTCATTAAATCTTTCTCATGCCTCATGAAATTGTTCTTCACCCTGGAGTGTAAAGGTAGTAATAGCTCTTCTGAGGGCATTGGTCTTTCCTTTGGGGAAGAATTTCTTTAAAAATGCATGCCTCAGTTCTTCCCAGGTGGTGATGGGTCTACCTAGGGTTCTAAGCCAATGAGAAGCCTTGTCTCTTAATGAGAAGGGAAACATCTTGATGAGAACAATGTCAAGGCTAATGTTCCTAGGTTTCACAGTTCGCGCTATGCGGTCGAGATCCTCTAGATGCTGGAAGGGGTCCTCATTTGAGCTTCCATGAAAGTGGCTCTAGATCAGACTTAAGACATTCGGTTTCAGCTCAAAATCATCTCCCCCTTCGGGGATCCTAAGGTGTGGCTCGACTCTAATAGCGGAGGGATTATAGAAATCGCGGAGGGGCTTCGGCTGATCTTGAAATGGTGGTATATCAGGTGGTGGTTGCCCTTGTTCGCCTTGGAAAGGTGGTGGTGGTTGTTCTTGTGGGTTCTGTAACCGTTGTATGGCTTGCATGATGGTGTGGATTTGTTGTTGCTGAAGCCGGTGGTTTGTATTAATTTGGGCTTGGATGATGGCCATTGCGTCTGGTGGGGGTTGATCCTCAACCTCATCTACCCTAGGTTCCGCCATGTTCCTAACAGAATTATGTCGCCTAGATTCCTACCCAAAAACACACAACTCAGGATGCAGTGAGCGTCTCCCATGCATACACTAGAGAAGAACAGGAGGGGATGCGGAGTGTGACAGATGCGAGAAATGTGTTTCAATCAAGCACACAAGCCTAGTCCTTATGATGTATTCCTTAGGAGACCTAGAAATCTCACAAAGGGTGATTAAGTCCGTAAACACTGGACTCCCCTTCCCAAGGCTAATCTGGCTAGGTTGATTACGAGGGGATTGCAGGGAAGGTTCTTCCTTTGGCTTGCGCCTCTGGTTCCGTAGACCCCACAATTGCGGTCGTTTGACACTGCCCCACAGCCTAGTCGCCATATTCTACCAAGGAAATGAAAGCCAAGTGCCTAGTGAACAAAACCTCACCTTTCGAGGCTTAACTCGATCCTGCCTAGGGCACGTCTACTCAGTTTTAAATGGCTAGGATAGTGCTTGTGCTAGGGTTATGTGATGAGACGTTAATTGGGGCGGTGCCTCTTAATTTTCCACTTTCAAGGTGTGTGCTTCTATCAAAACATGATTTTCAAGCAAGGATTTTTAAGATGTGGTGTCTTTTAGTGTTTCATCCTTACTTTAGTGCTTTTTAGGGTTGACGTGTCTTAATGCTTTTAGACAAGTTTCAGTGGGCATGTCAAGTTCTACACACAATTCGGTGAAAGTAGATTTCCTTTTATTCTGTAGAGGCTCTAAAACCCTAATGTACTCATCCTACTGATCATGCAGGTTCTATTAGATGAGTCAGTTTTAGGGTTGAGTGGAGCAGCCCAGGTCAACTCACTGTGGCTTCGCAAACACCACTCAAAAAAAGAGAAAAGATCACTCCAAGAATTTATTCAGGATGTTAGAGTGTATATTTTTTTTTTGTGGGTTGATGTGTTAAGGATGTGGGTCAAGCAATCATACACCATGCCAATTTTTTTCAATTTTTACACTTTTTTTAGTTTTTTACGCAAGAAAACAATCATAAGTGAAGAATTACTCACCATCGGTCCTCGTTGCACCTATTCCCTTGTTACTGTCATGGGATGCGTTGCTTCGCCGTCCAAGCGCCGAATTCCTGCAACCATCAAAAAAGGAAACATGGCATTAGTCGATGTGAGAATGGATGTCGAATGGAGGTGACAAAACAAATCCATTACGTACCCGGCAACGGCGCCAAAAATTGACGTGCGCTTGTGCATGTGTGTTAGGAAGTGTCGTTATAGTCGCACTTGCAACGTCGGTTTTAAAGTAGAGAAACGGAGGTGAGTCCAAGTGTCGGTCTCAGGGAGGCGTGAAAATCGGATTTTGCTTTTCACTTGTTGTCACGAAAAGCGCGGAGTTTTGCTTGCGAAAGGTGCAGTTTGAAAAGCGAGAGAGAGATAGAGAGAGAGAGAGGGAGAGATTAGGGTTAGAGTTGTTTCTTGCTTGATCATGCAACTTAAACAGGAATTAAAATAAACAACTGAATGGAAAGTACTTCATTAATCATGCAGCTTTAGTTCATAGCTTACAACATTAAATACATGCTCAAACAAAAGTAAAGGAAAGCTTAAAAGAAAGGAAGAGAGAGAGAGGGGGGAGAGCGGCGAGGCAGCCACCGTGGTGGAGGAGGCTCCGTCGGCGGCTCGTCGTCTCCGGCGATTACAAGAGGGCCTAAAGCTAGCTAAGAGAGGGGTAGAGTAGTTGCAAGGGAAGTGAATGCCTTGAATGAGTGGTTGGAGGGGGTTTAAATAGGGTTAAGGGCTTTCTAAAAGAAGAAGGGGCTTTAGCGACGTCCGGGACGTCGCTAAAACCATTCCAAAAGCGTTGGTAAAGCCCTCTAGCCCGTCGGTCAACCACCTGCGCTGTTCTTCTTCGAGCTCGATCCGCAACCGCTACGTGAGAGCCGCCCGATCGAAGATCGGACGGCTGAGATCTTCCCTCGGATGTGCTCGAATCGTGCCTCGGGCGAGCGTGTGCGCTGGTGTCATCGCCCAGCGTGAGCGCGCGCGTGAGCGCTCGTGATCTGAGGGCGCGTCGCGTGGTGCGATCTCGGCCGCCCGCTGCTGATCGGGCGGCCCAATTTCACCGCGCGCTTCCTTCGTCTTCAATTTTACACACCGCGCAGCTCGAACCCGCGTCGCGTGCGTGCGGGCGTGAGCGCTAACCGTTGCGCCACGCCCGCGCTTTGTCGCGGCTACTGCGGGCGGGCGCGCGGTTCTCGGCTGCCAACGCGGTTCGCGGCGACTGCGAACTGCAGGCGGGCGCGCGATTTGATCTCAGCTGAAGGAAGAGTGATGTGCGGTGGACGGGGGTGACGTGACGCAACGAGGGCCGTTGATCACCAGATCAACGGTCAGAACTTCTTGGGCCCATTGTAGGAGCTCCGGATGTCGGATTTGGCCGATCTTGAGTCCGTTGGACTTCGTTCATAGTTCTGAATCCATCCGTGCGGTCCGATTGCTCATTTGAGGCCTGCTTTGACAAGTGCTTACACAAATGGTCATTAATACAATTTTATAAGCAATCTTGGTACATGATGCATGCAATGCTCCCATTTTACTTATGTTGTGCCTTTTATTCTTAAGATGGGTCCTATTTAACAGAATTATCACCCCCATGTGCAATGTTATCAATGCCCTGCCCTCCCACTCTTCATGATTTTTCTTATCAAGTTTGGACTAACACTCCTAGGCAACTTGAGCCTGAGATTGACCATCCTCCCCAATCTAACAGTAGCCTCTCCTCTTTTATGAAAGAAATGCAAAAACAACAAAAAGAAATGATGGAGTCTATGGAGAGATGTTGAGGAATAGTCAACAATTGAATGAGAAAATTCATCAGCTTAGCTACTCTCTTACTATTGATTCTGATCCCTACCCGTACAACCGTGATCATAAAAAAGATTATGAGGAAACAACGGATAATAGGGATCCCATTTTGAGTAGCTATCACTTAGACTCTCCGCATGAGACACGACTAGAGGGGAACTATCTTAATGTATTATCCACTTGAGCTATATTAGAGTCAAAATAAAGGGTAGATGGTACCACTTGAGGACCTTGACCCTGCTGACAATATTTTTCTTACCCCTGATAACCCGAGTCAAGGTCATATTGTTCATGCCACTTCCCTTATTAATCATGTGGTGGAACCCCGTTCTATCCTTAGTGAGCCTAATCTCGGCCCTCCACTTAGGGAACCAACACCTACCATTCATCATTTTAAGGATTTACATGTGCACGATGAAGGTGACCTTAAAGGAATGGAGGATGAATTAGATCAATTTTGGTCTCAGGGATATAAAGAGTCTATTTTAGAAGAGGATGATAACCCAATGGAGGAACCCGAACGTAGAGTTTAGAGTGAATCTCGAGGGGATTATGTGTTATTTGAGGACTTACCCCTGAGGATATTAAAGATCTGGTAAAATCTAGATTCCTTCGTACTTTTGATTTTGAAAATCATCCTTCGCAAAATTAGGAAGTTAGGGAGTTGATGTTGGAGGAGGGTGAACACAATAGTGAGAAGCCTAGGAGAGACTCTTGGGGACAATACACATCAATTGAGGATTTATGACCCGAGGAGAACAAAAAATTGAGTGATATAGGCTTACTCCAAAACATTAGGACTGATCCTCCTTCAGAAATAATTGAGGATACTGCAGCAACTCCTCCCCTTACTAGTGAATCACATGTACACTCTGATAAAAACTTTAGTGAACCAAAAGAATACGGGGATGAAATTAATGATAATGATTCTGTTGCTTTGACCCTGCCATCAAATAAATGTGATTTGGAGTCACTGTTGATTCACATATACTGGAAAGTAAAAATATGACTCCCATTCTTGAGGAAATAGTTAATAATAGGCAGGGTGACTTAAAATTTTTCTACAACTGTTAGGGAGAATAACACAGAATCTGAATTGTTGTTGGAGCTAGACTTGACATGAACCAAGCCCTCCTTGGATGTAATCATTACCGTCCAACACCACAAACAACCCTTACAGTCCCTAACCGATCCTTGGCTTAAGATTTTGCTCACATACGTTCTTTCTGGGGAGCATATCAGGCCAGTACATCTCCAAGTGGAATGGCGAGTGTGGATTGATGCTTGTACTTTTACTCTCGCCTTTCAAGGGTCTAACATAATTATGATTATATCTTTTAAAACCCTTCCTGCTTTGGAGAATCCTTGTTACCCTCCACTTGTTCTATTTTGAGAGATCCTTCGCATGTTCCTTTTGTTATTCCTAGTCCTCCCTAGGTAGCTTTCGAGGCTCTCTATTTTCGTGTTGTTTGGCGAGCATTTAGGATAACGTTGCATCATTAGCTCGCCAATATTCGTGGCTACTTATTCTCTAGACCCACGCTTTTACACATATTTTTAGAGCCTAGTTTCATTCTGTTGAAACCAGACTTACAAGTTCCCTATAAGTCTGGCTGTCGACAGAAAATGTAACGGTTGTTGGGAGGCAACCTAACGTTCAGAATACTGCCTTTATCAGGAGATTTCCTTCCTTTGTCCCCCTGTTTTAATTTTACAATGAGGACATTGTAGGATTTAGGTATGGGGGGGTGCATTTTGCATTTTTAGGCGGTATTCATGCATTTAGGCTAGGTGCATTAAAAAAAAAAATTCTCTTTTGTTTTCATGAGCTAAATTAGTTAGCCTTAGCAAAATATCTTTATCAAGGAGGTGTCATTAAAGATTTTCTTCTTAAATTATTTCTAAGTTTAGAATCCAGTACAGTTACTTCACTTGCATATAGACTGGGTAATGGATCTTTGTAGAAAACCAATATGCATTTTTAGTCTGCTGAATCCTTGGACAGTTTGAAGGGAGTCAGGCATACTATCTTCTATTAGATCTACCTAATATTTGTGAGGAGAAAGTAAAGAGACTATTGGTGCGCTAAGTCTAGTGCAAGGACTCTTAAGTTCTAGATAATTAGATGATGATACCTCAGAGTTAAGCACAATTTTTCGCTCTCTGTTCTTGCGTGCGAATATTGTGTAAATTCCTAAGAGTCACCAAATAAGGCAGATACACAGAGATTGAGTCTAATAAAATTGTGACTATGGTAGATTGTTACGATCGTCCTTCATAGAGTCCTCGGCTGAAGGAGGGTAGTAGTGTCAAAGGTTAAAAATACACTTGTCCTATCAATTCCTTCCCAGTGCCAAGAGTAGGTACTTTCACCAAATAAGTCACATAATATCCTCTTTACCATCATCATCCCTGATAATGCCTCATAAATAAAAGCCTGCGTCATGTTGTGTTGGAGTTATAAAAAAAAACAGAGAGAGAGAAAAAAAGAAGGAAAGAAATATATAGATATACATAGAAAAAAAAAGAAAAAAATATATATGTACAAAAAGAATAAAGAGAGAGAGAGAGAAAAAAAAGTTCAAGTTATAGCTGTCTTAGGTGTCAACTTTATCAGGTGTCTATATCGTTGAGGCAACAAAAACACTTATTGCGATCTACCAAATATGACCCATACCTACTTTTTAATATTTATGATCACCCAAATACTGGTTGAGGACATTTAACTTAGTTGTAGGGTTATTAGAACTCTAATTAAAAGTTTGAATGCTATGTAAGGCCACCAAACACTAAGTTCATGGACAAAATCAGGTGAGATGTGTGATCTCAGAGGGGAAAGAAAGAAGAAGAGTGAGCGCAAAGGAACGTTAAGAGACCATAGTTTTTAGCCTCTCTCTGGGGTGACTCATTTGATAGTCTATAGATTTAGAGTCTACAGTACTAGACTACATGTAGTACCAGATGAGTATGAGCCACCAAATATAATTCAATTTGGCTCTGTATCTCGTACCTAAGCTAGAAAGCTGGGGTCAAATTATGGATTATTTTCTACTTTATCCCCGAGGGAAGTAGTCTCCTATCTTAATAGAATCTCTACCAAGGGTTAAGCACAAATTGTAAATGTAAGTTGACTTTTTACTTGGATCCGTTACTTAGGCTACTATCACTTCACATTTATCTAGATCTCTAAATTTTTGGAATAAGGAAAGAAAAAGTCTTTTGGTCACTTCCATCATTTTGCACTTTTGCTAGGGACTAGCAAAACTTAGGCATGGGAGTATTGGATAAATCCACTTTAGTGGATCATTATTTGGTCTAAGTACTCTTTAATTCGTTCTTCTTAGTTGTTAATTGATTAAGAGTTATATGATAATTCACCTTAGTCTGCATATAATTTTATGCGTCAATTTTATATTTAATAACAAATGATATGGTAACATAATTGATTTGATAGATGCAAGCTAGGTACAAGAGTTTAGACGTTCATTTCTGCGTCTATAAGATGTCTGGAGATAAGGTCGAACATTTGTAAACCACCAACATGAACTAGCTGATGTCTACACTTATTAAGGCGTCTGGAGATTTGATCGGACGTCTGATAGCGTACTGCCTGGCTTATTCGAGCGTTCCAACCACTCGCGATCTTCGCCGAGTGGTTGGAGAACCTTTTGGTGGAAGTAACAAACTGCGGGTGTTTTTATAAGAGGAAAAGCAGCCGAAGGATCATTATCCCTTCCCCTGGCGGGGATCTTCTCCCTCATCCGCTCCTCCGTGGAACCAGTGTACACTATGGATTATGCATGCCCTGTGATCCTCCCTCCGCCACCGCAAACCCATCGCAACTGGCCATGCGATGACAGTGCACGATCCCTCCACTGTCACCACCTTCATCACCACCATCAACACCTCTTGCATCTTCACGTTCTTCTTCAACCTCCTGCCACTGCTTCTCCACCCAAAACCCATTACCACCTGCAGCCGCAACACCTCCAGCTGCAACTTCCATCCACCGAGCCCAACATCACCACCCCACCACAGCCACAACCGACCACCATCTTCCTTCTCCATGAAAGCCCACACAGCCACAGCTGCCCCTTTCTCTTCTCCTTCTTTCTCTTCTTTGGTTCGCACCACCTACAACTTCCACCCAAAGTAACCCAAACCTCCACGCACGCAACCACCTCAATCAGCCTTCAACCTCGACTCCAAGCGCATTAGAGCACCCTCGCCGATCACCCAAGCCATACACAGCCACGCGCAGCCACTGCCGCCTATAGAGATCTCCACGACGTCAGAGTCCTCCACCTCCGGTCGTTGTCATCGGCCACCTCCAGTCGTGCCTCCACTGTGAGTACCCCAACGTCTTCCCAGAGGAGCTACCAGGACTATCGCTTGAGCATGAGATTGAGTTTGAGATTTCACTCATACTAGGGACTAGCCCCATCTCCACTGCGCCGTACAGGATAGCACCACTTGAGCTACAAGAGCTCATGTCCTAGTTGCAGGATTTGTCAGAGAAGAGCTTTGTGAGGCCCAGTGCATCCCCATGGAGGGCCCCTATTTTGTTTGTAAAGAAGAAGGATGGCATCCATCAGCTTTGTGTTGACTACAGGCAGCTGAATCAGGTCGCCATCAAGAACAAGTATCCATTTCCTCGTATTGATGACCTTTTTGACTAGTTGAGAGACACCACAATGTTCTCCAAGATAGACCTGAGGTCGGGTTACCATCAGTTGAGGATCAGGAGACCGATGTCTCCAAGACAAGTTTCGAACACGGTGTGGACATTGAGTTTTTGGTCACGCCATTTAGGCTGACCAATGCCCCCGTTGCTTTCATGAACCTAATGAACCGTGTCTTTAGACCTTACTTAGACCAGTTTGTGTTGGTCTTCATTGATGATGTGCTAGTATACTCTCGGGATCAGTCACAACATGGGCATCATCTACGCATGATTCTGGAAACTTTGAGACGACGCAGGCTGTACGCCAAGTACAGCAAGTGCAAGTTTTGGTTGAGGCAGGTTACTTTCTTGGGCCATATGGTCTCAGGAGACAGGTTAGTTGTGGATTCGGCCAAGGTTGAGGCCATGCTCAGGTGAGAGAGGCCACGTACAGTGATAGAGATACATAGTTTTTTGTGGCTGGCAGGGTAGTACCGATGGTTTATCAGAGGATTCTCCCATATTGCGCATCCTAGGACTCAGTTGACTAGGAAGGACATGCCTTTTAATTGGATAGATGAGTGTAAAGTGTGCTTTCAGGAGTTGAAGGGGAAGCTGACTTCAGCCTCTACACTCACCATTCTAGACAACAGTGGAGGGATCGTGGTTTACACTGACTCTTTGTTGCAGGGGTTGCGTGGTGTGCTCATGCAGTGAGGCCACGTTGTGGCTTATGCATCACGGCAACTAAAGCCCCATGAGCATAACTACCCCACTCATGACTTGAAGCTGGCAGTGGTTGTCTTCGCATTGAAGACATGGAGACACTACTTGTACGGTGAGACTTTTGAGATCTTCACGGATCATAAGAGCCTTAAGTACCTATTTAATCAGAAGGAGTTCAACATGAGGTAGAGACGTTGGTTAGAGCTCCTGAAGAACTACGACTGTAGCAGCTCTTATTATCTAGGAAAGGCCAATGTTGTGGTAGAAACCTTCTGCCAGAAGGCGCCCGCCCACTTGGCTAGCTTATGGGCACAAAGTTGGAGACTCATGGAGGAGGTAGGTAGTTGGTGACCTCAGGAGCCATGTGGATACTGCAGGGTGGTAACATTGACGAGACAGGCACAACCAAAGATCATAGATTGTATCATCACTGGATAAATGACAGATTTATATCTGCAGACGTTGCGAGATAGGGTATTGACAGGGGACCTTGGAGACTTCACTTTCACTGATGAGATCCTACGCATGAGGGGGCATTTGTGCGTTCCTAGAGACGATGAGCTGTTGAGGGAGCTTCTGGCTGAGGCACACGGGTCCAGGTTCACCATACATCCTGAGAACACCAAGATGTACAGTGATTTACGCCGAGACTTCTGGTGGAGGGAGATGAAGGGAGATGTTGGTGAGTTTGTGCAGTAGTGTTTAGTGTGCTAGCAAGTGATGGTCTAGCACCAGAGGCCTGCAGGGCTGCTACAGCCACTTCCTGTGCCAAAGTGGAAGTGGGAGAGTGTCACTATGGATTTGGTAGTGGGGCTACTAGTTACACAGCGGGGACACGATGCCGTTTAGGTTATAATGGATAGATTGACGAAGACGACGTGTTTTTTGCCGATCCAAGTCACCTTTGGGCTAGCACAGTTGGCAGAGCGTTACATCTGGGATGTAGTGTGCCTTCACGGAGTCCAACATCTCCTTATTAGAAGATTAGAAGGAACTATGGACCTTTGTGAATAATATAAAATTATTTCTACCTTGGATCTCGAAGATATGGGGCTGACAGTCCAACGGGATTATTATTGGACGTCTGTTAAAGTCATTAGATGTCTTACTGGATGCCTAGAATTGAGTCAGGATGTTTAAAAGGAAAGGCACAAATTATTAATTTATAGCCTAGGTAATTGGGCATCTGGTCATAAAATCAGACGACTTAAAAGTCTAGATCAAATGTCTGATTATCATGTTGGACGTCTGATCAGTCTGTCTGATTTCTATTTTGCCTTTCTAATTCTATTCTAAGGTTTTCCTAAGTGTCCTAAGGATGTGTAAGTGTTCCTAGGATTAAAGGTGGTATACTTTGGGCTCTTTAACATAAATCTAGAAAAATAAAGAACAAAATAAAAGATAAAATACATTCAAAGAAGTTCTATCCTATTCTTCTTCTTCTTCAAACTTTAGCCCTAAGCAAAGCTCCTTCTCCTCCATCAAGCTCCTCTAATCCGCCATGGATGCGAGCTTGAGCTTCTCGCACTTGCTTCCATTTGCATTTCATCCTAAAATCTTAAACTGAAATGCAAATGTCAAATAACATGTGTTTTGTTATCATCAAAATCAGTGATCATGATACCCTTGCACCAACAACATATTCCCTCAATTTACAGTAATCTATTTGATTTCCAGGTATTTCCAGTAAATTTTCAATTGCTAACTATTCACAAGGTTTATAGAGCATAAGTTTATCAATTTCACATATTAAAAATAAGACAACTCATTTTTCATGCATCTTGTCCACCTATCCACAAATAAATTCATTTTCGATTATTACTTTAGTAGTCAGAACCAGGTTTGGTCACTCAGTCCAAAGGCTAAGAGTAAGCATTTAAATTCAAAAATTTCCACAATCATTTCAACTAAACATGTAGTTTTCAATTCGTTGATTAAGCTTCAGGGGGATTCCATCAAGGTTATGGGGTTTTACAAGTTGACTTCCAAATCAGCAAAGATATAGGAGAGTAACATAGCATGCAGTTTCAATTCCATAAAAGAAAAAGTGGTTGGGAGGACATTTTACTTGAAAGTGCGTGCTCGAGGCCCGCTTGGTCCACAGTTGGCCCTCGATCTATGCTCCTAAAACACGAGTGGATTGTGTTACAAGAGTGCAGCTCAAATGAAAGATGTGATGGGAAAAGGGGAAGCCCAACGTACCTCGAGGGTTTTGAGGTGCTGGGTCGGGAACATGCTCCGATGGCCCCATAGTGCCCTAAACTCCATTACCTCTCCGATACACGACACGTGACATCAGTACTTGCCCTTAGAAAATGCATACGCCCACGACGCCCATGGGTAGCTCCATGCACGTTCCCACTCTTGCACACTCCGTTCACAGATTCATACACATGCCCACATACATGTGAACATCCACGTTACACATTCCCATGTATAAAATCCAAATGCACACACTACCTACATACATACATACATTTATCCCACATACCCCCATACATGCATACATACACATTTAAATAGACCCTACCACCGTACGCACCTATTCATACATAAACATATATTTCCCCATTCATATATAAAGGTATAAAACTGCGTATATGTTCATACATATACACATATTATCTATTTATTTACCAAATCGTACATGTGCCCCCAGTTATATACGTACCTAGGTGCTTATATTACAACCGAAAACACTTGTACTAACATATTGAGTGGCATTGTCATGTGTGATTTTGAGCCCTAGGGTTTGGCTTTCACCTTTTTTGGCTTTTTGTGTTTTCTTTTGTTTGGTTTTTGTTTTTCTATTGGTGCCGTTTCTCCTTTTCCCCATTTTGGTTTTGTGCTTGGATCTGTAGCCTCTGTTGCAGCTCACACTACAAAAAAATTATGCTTTTGTGGTAGCTAATTGCAACGGTAAATTTTTCCATTACAAAAGGATCCATTTTTTGTGACGGTAATAACATATCCTATATAAAATTAAGTCATAATATTTTTAGAGACCTAAAATTACAGTCGTAAAAGTAAAACAAAAAATCAGGCAGACACTCTCTCACCGATCCAAAAAAAGTACCCCCTTTACCTTTTCTCTTTCCCCCTCGTCCACAGAAACCCTCATTCATCCCTTTCGTAATCCCCTCACCCACCACTCTCCGATGCCATCAATCAGATGCCTTCACTCCAGCAATACGTGATGAAGGACTCATCATGGCTTCTAACTACTCCTAATTAACTAGAAATTCTAGTTAATTAGCCATACATATGAATATATAGGAGTTAATTATATAACAAGGGACAGATAAATAAAGGATCTAAAAATAAGTTAAAAATGCTTAATTATAAGTCAATTAATATCATTAATAATTTAAGTAATAAATGGACTCAAAATATAATTAATTAGTTACCTAATTAATACCTAATTTAACTTAAGCATAATTTATACTTTAGTATGTAATAACTTAAGTAATTTAATCAATTAAATAAAACGAGTTAAAAAGGTCAAAAACGTAAATTGAAGGTATATATATAATATTTATCTAATTTATAATCATATATAAAAAGTTGAAAAAGAATTAAATTAAAATAAGCCTTGAAAACCTCAGTTTACATTTTAATCCATAGGTTTCATTACACTTGAGTCCTTTTCATGCACATAGGTCCTTAAGTTTTTCTACGAATAGGTCCCTGTGATCGCAGTATTTTTTTCTTCCTCTTCTTCTTCTTCCTCGCACTGGATGACTTTTGTCAGTCGGTCATTACACCTTCTGATCCACCTTCATCCGTTGGCAGAACACAGCCACCTTAGCCGTTTCTCTTCCGCTCACCTCCCTTTCTTAATCCGACTGATCGGATTGACCTCTAATCCTATTTAGGTCTAAGAGTTAAGCTCACTGGCGTTGGAGACAACACTAGTTGTTTAGCTGAACCTAAACGTCCTTCCGTCCAAGTACATCCCCCTTACCTTCCACCGTAACTTATAAATACCCTAGGACCCCTCCGATTAGAAGGGTCGGCTCCCTTTCCTCCTTTCCCAATAGCAGTCAACAATATATTCATTCGTACCTCTGGAGACCTCTCATCTCTCCATCGGAGCGCCTCCGCCAGAGATGCTCGTCTCCCTCACCCCTTCTTCCTCTCCCGCGGTCGTGACAGGGCTTGGGAGCATGCCGTTCTTCTTCCTCTCCGCTTCCTTTCTCGCCGGAGCTCTTCCTCCAACCTTCTGATTTCATCCTCTATTATGTGTCATCGACGGAGCTTCTCATCTCCTTTCGTCTAGGTAACAGTAGAATTAGGTAAGTAGTTTAGTGGAGTGTAGTTAGTTAGTTCATTTAGGTAGTTTACATGCTTTATTCTCAGTCTTCGTCTAAAGCTTCGACGAGCTCGTTGAGCTCACCAGAGGCTATATTTGGTCGTTTCAATTCATCATACACCGTTCTCAACCTCCACTGATGTCATTTCATCCTTGATAGATTACTTTTATCAACTATATCACCTAATCCAATTCACAACCACCGGCGACCTTCGCTGTCCATGGTGGAGGTCACCGAGGGTAATTCACACTCACCGGGACCCTCCATCACCTTGCCATCATCTAAGGGCCCTGATCATTGCATTAATTTGATTAATAATGTACTACACAGTAAATGCCTGATTTCATCCAACTTCCTGAGTTCACTGTCAATGGTGGCTCAGGAGGAGTTAATTCACTTAATTACCTACTCGCAGAGCATCGCTAGACTCTTATGAGCCTTAACTCTCACTCAATTGAGTGAGAGGGTCGTCTCTAAGTTCATGTGAACTCAGATTATATTTTTACTTAATTCGAAGCACATCTTCTGAATTAATTACTAATTGCTTTAATCGTTGTATTCTTGAGCTTCCTTGTGACCTCAGAAGTCTTTTAAGACTATTCCAGATCAGTTTCATGGAGTTTTGAACTCCAGGTGATCACTCCTGAGTTCATCGAAGCTCCGGTGAGCTCCGATGAGTTGAATTTGAGTTTCAGCCCTTGGAACTCTTAAAGAAGCTCCAGAACACCTAAATAAAGTCTAAGGATTAGATTTTTGTGTTTAAAATTGTGTTTAATCGATTCTATCTCATTATTAAACTTTGTCTTCTCCAACTCTGGTAGAGTTAGAGAAGCTCAGTTAGAGTTAATCTGAACTGATAAATAGGTCTCGAAGCACATACTGACCTTGTAGAACCTACTTAGATCCTCAAATTGGATTAAGAGCCACCAAGTTCTTCTAACAAACTAAGGTGTATTTGGTCTCAGGCGGTGATGCTTGAAATACCTCTAGGGTCATTTAAATAGGACTCTAAAGTGCTGAATCATTTCCTGATGATGAATTAATTTGATCCAAGAAGACTTGATTTAGAAAGTCAACTTTGAATGGAAATTGGTCAACCTAGAGTTCAATTCGAGGAATAAATGATTAAATCTCTGAATTAAGGGTTTCAATTGATTTCTGGGATGATTTAGAATGCATTTGAAATGATCTAATTGAATTATTTTGAGGATTACTTGGGATTTCATAAGCTGTGTAGTTTGGGTTCATTTTGAACCCAACACTATTTTTCAGCAATTTTGGCAAATTTTGAACCTTAAATCTGCCAAGATCAGTCACTCTTGACCTTCTGAGGATGTTCAAATCTTGTATGGAGGTTAATCTCTCTCTATTGAGCATTTTTGAGATCAAATCTGAGCTCTGTGTCTTGGGAACGATGTTCTGCCTGAAGCTTTTAGAACCTCACTTCCTTGACCACTAGAAGTGGAATTCATTATTGAAGGCACGTAGGCCTTCAGTTGAGAGCTGCGTAGCCTCTGCAGGTCAATTGACCAGAGTCTCTGCTCTGCAAGCCATTTTGGCTGTGTGAAACAGCCGTTTTCACTCTTCAAATTGAAAAGCCAAGCTTCCTTTGAGCATCAAATTGATGCTATTTCCTGATAGAGCACATCAAGGGCTTGCTTGATTGAAACCATCTAGCCAATCGGTTGTAATTGAGTCTTGAAGTCTGGCCTGGAACGGGTGAACATAGTCCCACCTTGGGAAACCTTGAGTGTGCAACATGGTATAAAATGATTTTCTGCATATGCCTCTTCGGTTGTCAGCGTAGGGCACAGCTTATGAACATGGGGCACGGGTGTGTGCGTGTAACGACCCGATTCCCAAGTCCCTACGAGACACGAGAACCGGATCGACTCGACTAATCCCAAGACCTAGTCGTCCAACGAGGAAGTAACCAAAAGAGCAGTAAAATAAACCACATTCAACATGAATATAACTAATAGCAGGAAAATACAGCAGTAAGGAAAGAAACTACTACAGTATGTACCACCACAACAGTAGAACAACATTCATAACATAATATGAACTGCAGGTAAAGAAAAGTACAGCGGAACAAGAACTACTCACTATAACGGAACAGAAAGAGGTACAAGAGAACAGTGGTAACTCTACTGGACCCTACTCGGCCCAGCGTCCTCTGCAGTCGCTGACCCTGGCTGCTCAACACCTGGTCCTGAAAGGTAACGAGTGTAACACGTCAGCAAAACGCTGAGTAGAGTGGCAGCTAAACTAAAGAAACAGTAAAGTGTACAGTAGCTGTTTTAAATTTTCTTTCTTCCTTTATTTACGTCTTTCTATTGTTTCACAATTTATCTATTTCTCAAATCCTTCACTTGATCTCGAATGTTCCTCGTGGGAACAATCTTGATTGCAGTCTTTTCCGAACAGTAGAAGTAGCACGTGGTGCTCTCCTGGCTGGGAGAGTCCCCCATGGTGATCCTACTCTCAGTCAACCACCCCAAGGTCACTGACAGACGTAACGGTGACTGCGGCACACGCAGTAAACGCACGGGTAGCTAACCCGCACTGGCACGCGGTCAGTCTTTTCCGTTAACGGGTGCGCCCAAAGCACAGTACGGAACCAGTACAAGGAAGATCCCTCTCAGTAACAGGGGTCCAACCCCTCCACAGTAACCAAACAGGGGCCTTGCCCCTCCACAGTCCGCGCACCCTCGCCTGACTACCCTGGTTTGCCCCAGCGGGCCTAACAAGTTGGTGTGGGAGGCTAGCAGAACCCCGGGGCCCGTGGGGTAGCTAGTACCTCCCTACACTAGTAGCTCTCCTCGGTACTACGTACACGAGGGCCAGCAAGTCGGTACAGAGTGGCCAGTCCTAACCCCGGGTCCCTGGGGCGGCTAGCTCCGCTCTGCACTAAACAGGGGGACAGTCGCTTTCCTTGGTACTCCGTACTCAAGGGCCAGCTCACTTCCCCGATTCTATTCCATTCACTTTCCAGGAGTTCTACTCCTAATTCCCCGTAGGGTTCCATCTCTTTTAACTCAGAACATCCAGGTTTCACTTTCCAGTTTCACGTTCTTACAATCCATATTCTCAATCACGTTTATTTATTCATAACAAGCAGCTGTTAATTCAATTCATAGGCAGCTAGTATTTCCTTTCCACATTTTCCAGGACTGCAGTATTCATACATTCCACTTGTTTTCCCATCCCAGGATTCATGCCATATCCTAGGATCTATCATACAATCTAGTTTTTGTAACGAGCGCGTGCCCCAGACGCCTTTTAAGACGTCTGGGATCACATCCAGACGTCTGACCAGACGTCCGGGATCGTTTACAGACGTCTGGAGAACAGTTATGTTCGCACGGGAGATTCGTCTGCGCGCCTGTGCGCGCAGACCTGCGATTCCTCTCTCTCTCTCTCTGCGGCTGCAGGCGCGCTGTGACCACCTTCTCTCTCCTCCTCGCGCGACCTTAAAAGGGCGCGCCTCCCCTCCCGTCTCCACCGTCTCCTCCTTCTTCTCCTTCCTGTGCGCGAGAGCGAGCGGACGCGAGGGCGGCAGCGGCAGCCGCAGTGAGCGCGGAGGAGGTGCGGCGTGCGAGGGCGGGGCTCTGCCGTGAGGGCGAGCTCGCCGGAGCGGCTTGGCCGGCCGGCGGAGGGCGCAGGGGGCGTGGAGCGACGCAGAGAGGGACCTGCTGCGGGCTGAGCAGCAGACGCGCGAGGTGTGACGCGGGCGGCGTCGCGAGCGGAGGCCGAGCAGGGTTCTGATTCTGGAAAAATTTCCAGAATCAGACGTCTGGGTTGATAGCCAGACGGCAAGGTCGACGTCTGTAAGATCATACAGACGTCTGAAAGGTGAGTTTCCGCTTTCTTCTTCCTTCTTGTCGACTGACCGTACTGAGGGAGGGGGGTTGGCTGTGCGCAGGTTCGCTGATTCGCCATCCTTTGCGAATCAGACGTCTGGAAGTTGTACCAGACGGCGGGAGTGATCTACAGACGTCCGTGTGGACCATCGGACGTCTGGGGTATAGGACAGACGACCCCGCAGACTTCTGGACGTCCGGGGAACCAAGCTGAACAGGTAATTCTCTGATCCACCGTTTAAGACGTCTGGAAGGAGTTCCAGACGTCTGATTTTGCACAGTATTGTCTTTCTCGACCCGTTTAGGGCCCGTTTGGGCTCCGTTTTCCGCGATTCGAGTTGCGTTCGTTTCAGAATTAATTCCTCTACCTGCCTACAGTAGCTATACACTGTTCTGAGACACTCCTTGTGTTTGATCCTTGTGATAGGACCTCGTTCGGTTGTAGTCTTGAGAGTTGCGGAGGCACGCGGGATTCCCGATCACGCCCCCACTACTCCCGTTGTACCTGGTAGAGTGGCTTTAAGTATTAATAAAATCTGTTAAAGTATGGAACCATAACTAGAACCTAGGGCATTGCATGAATCCTAAGAATGAGAAATATATGGAATGATAGCTCCTAGGTGTTGCATGAATCCTAGGGCCGGAAAACTAGATTGTATGATAGATCCTAGGATATGGCATGAATCCTAGGGTGGAAAAACTAGTGGAATGTATATTACTGCAGTCTTGGAAAATTGGAAAGGAATATATAAAGCTGCCTATAAATTTAATTAACAGCTGCCTGTTATGAATAAAGAAACATGTTTGAGATCATGGATTTTGAGAATGTGAATCTGGAAAGTGAAACATATGATGTTCTGAGATAAAGAGCTGGAACCCTACGGGGAATTAGGAGTGGAACTCCTGGAAAGAAAAAGGAATGGAACTGAGATGTAGTTTGTACTGTCTCTTGGGTACGCAATACAAAGGGAAGTACCTGTACTTGTTTAGTGCAGAGTGGGGCCAGCCGCCCCAGGGACCCGGGGTTAGGATTGGCCGCTCTGTACCGACTTGTTGGCCCTCGTGTACGTAGTACCGAGGAGAGCTACTAGTGTTAGGAGAGTACTAGCTACCCCACGGGCCCCGGGGTTCTGCTAGCCTCCTTCACCGACTTGTTAGGCCCACTAGGGCAAACCAGGGTAGTCAGGCGAGGGTGCACGGACTGTGGAGGGGCAAGGCCCCAGTTTGGTTACTGTGGAGGGGTTGGACCCCTGTTACTGAGAGGGCTCTGCCCTGGTTCCGTGCTGTGCTTTGGGCGCACCCGTTAACGGAAACGACTGACCGCGTGCCAGCGCGGGCTAGCTACCTGTGCGTTTATCGCGCGTGCCGTAGTCACCGTTACGTCTGTCAGTGACCTTGGGGTGGTTGACTGAGGGTAGGATCACCACGGGGGACTCTCCCGGCCAGGAGAGCACCACGTGCTACTTCTACTTTTGGAAAAGACTGCAATCAAGATCGTTCCCACGAGAACATTCGAGATCAAGTAAAGGATCTGAGAAATAAATGAAATAGTGAGAAAAATTGAAAGATGTGAATAAAGGAAGTAATAGAACATAACAGCTACTGTACACTCTACTGTTGCCTTTAGTTAGTTTGCCACTCTACTCAGCGTTTTGCTGATGTGTTACACTCGTTACCTTTTTCAGGACCAGGTGTTGAGCAGCTAGGGTCGGCGGCTGCAGAGGACGCTGGGCCGAGTAGGGTCCAGTAGAGTTACCACAGCTTTTGTACCCCTTTTGTTTCTGTTCTAGTGAGTAGTTTTTGTTTCCGCTGTACCTTCTTTACCTGCAGTTCCTGTTATATGATAAATGCTGTTTTACTGTTGTGGTGGTACCTACTGTAGTAGTTTCTTTCCTTACTGCTGTACTTTCTTACTATTAGTTATATTCATGCTGAATGTGGTTTATTTTACTGTCTTTTGGTTACTTCCTCGTTGGACGACTAGGTCTTGGGATTAGTCGAGTCGGTCCGGTTCTCGTGTCTCGTAGGGACTCGGGAACCGGGTCGTTACAGTTTTCCAGCCCTAGGATTCATGCAACACCCTAGGAATCTACCATTCAATCTATTTCTCATTCCTAGGATTCATGCAATGTCCTAGGTTCTATTTATGGTTTCATAATTTAACAGATTATACTTAAAGCCACTCTACCAGGTACAACGGGAGTAATGGGGGCGTGGTCGGGAATCCCGCGTGCCTTCGCGACCCCCGAGACTGCAACGGAACGGGGTCCTATCACAAGGATCAAACACAAGAAACTTCTAAAAATAGTATACAGCTACTGTAGGCAGGTAGAGGATGTAATTTCGAAAAGAACGCAACTCGAAATGCGGAAAACGGAGCCTGAACGGGTCGAAAACGACGAATCAGTGTAAAATCAGACATCTGGAACTTCTTCCAGACGTCTTAGAAAGTGGATCAGGGAATTACCTCGCTCTGCATGGGCTCTCAGACGTCCAGAAGCCTGAGGGGGCGTCTGGCCTAGTTCCCAGACGTCCGATGGTCACCCAGGACGTCTGGAAGTCGTTCCCGTCGTCTGGTGCTACAGCCAGACGTCTGATTCGCGTTGGATGGCGAATCACCAAACCTGCGCGTACCCATCTCTCTCTCTCAGTACGGTCAGTCGAAGAAAAGGAAGAAGACGGAAATAACTCACCTTTCAAACGTCTGGATAGTCTTCCAGTCGTCGTGCCCGTCATCTGGCTATCAGCCCAGACGTCTGATTCTGGAAAATTTTCCAGAACCAGGGCGCCACTCGCCCTCCACTCGCGACGCACGGCCGCGCTGCGAGTGCTCCGCCTGCTGCTCGAGCCGCAGTAGGCCTCTCGCGCCACTCCGCGCCCGCTGCGCCCCCGCCAGCCGGCTCCCGCCGCCCCGGCAGGCTCGAGCCCTCACGGCCGACGCCTCCTCCCCCGCGTAGCACCTCCTCCCGCACCCGCCGCGGCTGTCGCCGCCGCCGCTCACCCTCGCGCTCGCTCTCGTGCACTGGCTGGAAGGAGAAGAGGAAGGAGACGGAGGTGACGGGAGTGAGGGAGAGGGCGTGGCCTTTTAAGGCCGCGTGAGGAGGAGAGAGAGAGCGCGACAGAGGGCGCAGGAGGGAGAGGGAAAAAGAAGAGGCGGAGCAGGTCTGTGTGTATAGGCGCGCAGATGCAACGGTGTGCGCGTAGAAAAATGAATCCCAGGCGTCTGGAAGTGATACCAGACGTCTGGTACGACGTCTAGGACACCTCCCAGACGTCTTAAAAGACATTTGAAAGCACGGTTCGTAACAGTGCGTGTGCACGTGCCTGCGCATGGGTGTGTATGTGTGCCTGTGGGCGTGAGTGTGGGCTCAAGAGTGGGCGTGGGCCTAGGAGTCCAGTAATGTGCATTGATGAAAACATATGAAATCCACCTAAGTAAAACTAGGTTGGATCTCCAGCAGGGTCTGGTCCCACCTTTAGAGGTGTTGTGTATCCTCGAAAGAGGTCTGACCTCTCATTAATAGAATAATTTTTCTAATTAAAGGCAAAATGGCTAAGTGTGGAAGGTTATATGCATAGTACAGAGAATTTAAGAAGAAGAGATAAAGAGGAGAAAGCTTAAAAGCTTAAGTGTTGAGAGAAAAAGTTAAAGACTTAGGAGATTAACTGAAGAAGAACTTAAGAAATTATAAGGGAAGAAGAGAAGCTCGAGAAATAGAAGAGAGAAAAAGAGAGCAACAATAGGAGAAGAAAAGAGAAGGAACAAGAGAAGAGACAAGGGCTGAAGAGAAAGATGACGGTAATGAAGGAATTTTAATGAAGGATTGAAAGAGAGAATCAGACGTCTTTCACTTGCTTTAGACTTCTAATTTCCATTTTTAAGACGTCTAATTCTATTTTTAGACGTCTGATTTGTAATTCCATTAGAATTTCTTGTTCTCTTTTATTATTTTGAGTTCTAAATGAATAAGGCATTTGTACTCATTTGTTTAATATTTTCTTGCCTTCATCTTTTGTAATTAGAAGTACTTGATGTAATAAACATGTTTACTTAGTTCTAAATGACAAATTTCATGTGTAAATGTGTTTTCTCTTAATGGAATATTGCATACTTTTATTGTCACATATTTTATGCAATTATTCATATACTTAAAGTATTATTAATTATAATCTGATTAATTAATTGACTCTTAATTATTCTTAGAGATTTAATGGTAAATTAGGATTAAGTTATGCCTCCCAATGAATGACTTCGACTTAACCAGTTAAAAAAGAACTTTAAAATATAAAATGTTAGGTTAACTAGACCCTATACTACATTTATGATTTTAATTCAAGTTAACCTAAGTAACATTCTTGCACATTTAATTAAGCCTAAATAACTTAATTAACTATGTTGAGGAATTTAACGATCAATACGCCCGCTCCCGACGGTCCTTCGCTCCTGATGCCTCTACTCTAGTGATAAGCTGCAACACCCTTGCGCTTGAGGGAGTCGAGGGAGAGGACGATGAGGATGGGTGGCACCAGCACACGACGAGTGAGAAGCAGCGGATGAGGAGAAAGGGCTTTGGTGAAAATAAGGCAACACCACCGCCTAGGGCTCCGACACTCCTAGGGCTCTGAAGCTCTTGAGGTGACGCTGCCGCCTCCTCCTTCCCCCGTCTCTGCTCCCCCTCGTCCTCCTCCACGTCTTTATGCAGGACATCGACGCGAGGGCGCATGGGGCTGTGTGAACAGAGCGCTTCGTTGACGCTACGACTGTGCCTTACCTCCTCAACCTCCTCGCGTTGGGATTAAAAAGGAGTGCCTTCTAATCACATCCACTGTCGTCCTTGCACATCCATTGCCGCTGCATCTTCTGATCACATCGGTGCCCACCTCTTTTCTTGCAAGGCTACCTTCGCCCTCCACTCCATGATCTGCAAGGGCCATGCCATCAGGCTCCTCCTTCAGAACTACCCCAAGTTCACCTTCACCTCCAGGCTTAGTGATGTGCATACAACTAATTAGCCTAAAATGTCTACTTATGTATGTTCCTAGTATCATAGAAGCATCATGCATTGTAAATATTGCATAATATGCATCATCATGCATTTAGGTTAATTTGTATAAATTGTATAGTAATTCGCCTCTTTTTGTGTGCAGGGATAGGGTAATTTTTATCAGGGCCTCGGATTAGAGATCCAACTATATGGATCTGATCAGGGCGACGATTGGAGTTCAACGACTCTGAGATCACTCTGATCGGATTTCCATAGTATCAGATACAGTTCGAGCAAGATCAAAGGTCAAGGGCTAAGGTGGTGGAAAATCCAAACTTCAGATGACAAATCCAACCACACAAATGAGTTCGGATCGACGATCGTAGCCCAACAGTACGAAATCGGTCTAACTTGACATCCCTGTCACCACTTACAAGTAAAAGAAGATGGATGGCTTGTAAGTGGTGCCACGGCGTGGCACCATCCTAGCCACCCAAGATCACCCACAAGTTGCCGCAGCCCTCATCACCATTGCCTCTAAGCCGTTGAATCACCATCCAACAGCTGAGATCAATCCACGCTCGCCTTCATATTTTTACAAAGGGAAGATGAAGATTCAATGTGGACCGTTGGATCTTAATCCAACGGTCCCAATCTTGCCGCGTCGTCGGCCGCTATCAAGTAACAAGCAATTTGGACCGTTGGATTCTTATCCAACGGTCGCGAGTGATGGACCCTTGGATTGTCCTTGAGATAATCCGCGGGTGTAGTGTGTTGGGCGAACACCCTACGCAGAGCATGAGGCGTGCTTCGTAGCCAAATCCGTAAAGAACGAGCGTGGGTGAAATTCGCCCATTGGATGGCGATCGGGCGGTGATAGATCGAAGACGCGCGATTGGACGTGCCGTCGCACGTGGGCACGCTTAACATTCGAAGAGGAAGCGGCGTGCGTGGATCGGACGATTGAGATCGTGTGTACGTGATTAAAGGCGCGAACGGCTGAAGGCGGGGTGACGTCGATGTGGCACATTGTGAGGTGTCAGATAAGGAGTGGGCGATGGGGATGAGGCATGTAGCTACAGTGACGTGCATCTACAGTAACGCACGTATCCGTCACTAAAGGCAAGAGAGTTTAATGTTGAAAGTTAAAATGCCTCTTTTGCCCCTATGTATGCAACTATATAGAGGCCCTACGCCCTCTACATTTTCTTCATCCCTTCAATCATCTCTCTCCCTCTCTAAGAGCTAAGAACTCAAGTTCTAAAGCTCACTCTAGTGCTCCCAAGCTACGGGAAGCTCCGCTAGAGTAAAAATACAAATTTTTCCATCTCTCATCCCCTTCACAGAGCTCTCGCCAGCCATCTTCTCACCCTCGTTCTGGAAGTGGATCCCGTGACGCCGACGCCCTGTCGCACCCCCGGTTCTCCCTGATCTATTCTTTGTCTTCGCTCTCCTTCTAGGCGACGTCCGTCTGGCTCATCCTCCAAGCAATGGTCAAGGAGGATAACTTCTCACCTGCTTCTCTTTATCGCTTTCTAGATTAGATTTCCAGCTTTCTAATTATAGTTGTAATGACATTATTTTTAGTATAAAGTTGTTTTCTCTCTCACTATCTCTATCTCTTTGTCTCTCTGTCTCTCTCTCTCTTTCTAGTTTTAGTGTTTATATTGCAAGTAGAATAGAGATCATTGAGAATGTCTTATTTATAAACAAAAATTACAAAAAAATATAACTGTGGATTTCGAATCAACGTAGCCTCCCTGTATTCGAGCTGGGACCCATTCTGAGTTTCAGTAAAAAACTTATCTGATTGGTGGATTTTCTTGCGAATCACACTACGACGATAGGTTTTCTAAACTCAAATCCTTTCACAACGAATTTCCCCACATCATTTTGCCGAGGAGCCAACGGATCTCGATTTTTTTTCCACATTCCTCTCACTTATTTGCTTTCTAACTCTCTCGTATTCTTTTTCTATTGTCTTGAAGGTACTTCAACCCAGAATCTTCAAGTTGTAGAAAGGAGTAAAGTGCAGTTGAAGACAACTGTAAGTGCTCCCCCATTCTTTCCCCCTCTATAGACTTCATTTCATCGCCCTAATTCAAACCCTAAATAACCTAGGTGTTCTCATAAACCCTAGGATTAGTTTGGTTGCTTTGATTTTCACCTCCACCTAGCTTACTCTCCATACATATATAAAAAAAAAAATTCTAAAAAAAAAAACACAGGGGTACACAACCTTTTTTGATTCTTCATACTCAATCGGTAACCTAATTTTTGGAACTGGTACACACAACCAAACACATAATTGAGTAGAAATCAGACTATGTAATCACTTGTGTGCCTAATCAGTGGTGCATTAAGGCTAATTGTTTGAGTTGTTTGGGCTGCACCACTTCATATAAAAATAACTCATCAAGTAGCTTGCTCATTAGTGTTAACAAATAAGGTCAATACCAGGCACTCCACTTTATCTTGATTTCAAAGGAAAACATTTTCACTCATGTTTGCAAATCTTGGTGTGCGTCTTGAATTTGATTGAAATCACCCTAATTCAAACCCTAAAAGCTACTTACACAAGATTTGAACTCTAAGAGCCACTCATTAAAATAATCTTGCTTGAAAACTCTGGTTGTGCACTCACTCACACTTAATTAATCATTAAGGGCACAACCCATTTTAAGAGCCCACCACATTCCAAAAGCACTACTATCCTAAGCCTAATCTAAAATCAAATAGACAATGGCCCTAGAACTCATTAGTATGTTTTAGGATATTTCTCATACTATGGTGCGAATTTGTGTCATCTGCTTTCTCCAGAAGTTGGTAAGTTGGGTGGCCTGATTGTCAAATGACTTAAGTAGGTAGGGGTTTGGCATAATTAGCAACCTTCAAGAAATGTTCCCCCTATCTTGCCATCCCAACTTAACCAGCTTCTGGATTAAGGACAACATAAAATTCGTGTTGTGGTTTGAGTCTATTTTGGAGCATAGGTCCTTAGGCTACCCAACTTAAGGACAGGCTTGTATTGTTGTGCTGCAGGGTTCTGATGATAACATCATCATAAGCCATAACTAACTTTAATTAGTCAGGATTAATTGACAAAAGCTCATATATAATCGCCTGAGAGTCGTAATTCCCTGCACATCCATTCTGAGAGGTATACATTAAAACAGGGTTAATTTTGCAATTTTAACAGTATATCATGAAAGAAGAGTGATGTAGACACATTCATTTAGGCTAAAATGCTTATTTATGATGTTCTTAAGCTTAGATTTGCATTCCATATTATAAATATTGCACAACATGCATCATTCTACATTTAGAGTAGTTGTGTATATTTTAGGTTAATTGCATCATTTTTGTGGTCAGGAGAGAAGGAGATTTATTTCGGAGCCTTGGATTGACTATCCGACCGTACGGATCTAATCAGAACGACAATCGGAGTCAAATGCCTCCGAAATCGCCTTGATCGGAGTCTCGTAGCACCATGTACAGTCCGAGGAAAATCAAAGACCAAGGGATTATGTGACATAATTCAGAGCTTCAAACGACAAATCCGACCATATGGATGGATTTGGGTCGACGATCGTAGCCCAACGACGTGAAAATTGACTCAATTCGACCTTTGTAGCAGCCCCTACAATAGAAAAAAGATGGATGGCCGAGATCGCACCATGTGGTGCAACCCAGGTCGCCCATATGCACGCACAAGCCACTGCATGTGCACAGCAGTGCAGGTGCACGCTCACGTGTGGAGGCACGCACGCGGGTGCACGAAGCACGCACCGGCGCAGCGGTGGGTGGGCGCGTAGGTTCTCTTCAGCGACGTTTGTGGTGGATCTTCAACGATGTTTATGACCGTCATTAAATGTCCTGTATACGAATTTGATTCTTTCCTCCACTATAAAAGGACCCCTACCCCTCCCATTTTTCTTCATCTCTTCCTTTCTTCCTCTCACCACCTCCAATGCTCTAGAGAGAGCTTGTCCTAAGTCCGGGATGCTCCTCTAGAGTAGAAAGCAATTATTTTTCCCACCTCTCATCCCCATTCGTGGAGCATCCCATGGTCGTCTCCTCACCGCCCTTCAGGAAGAAGATCCTCACCGTGACGCCGTCCTCCCCCATCCTCTGTCCTCCGGCTCCATCCCCGTTCGTCTTACTCCTCACCACCTTCCTCCAGGAGACGTCAGAGCGAGTCGTCCTCTAAGCAACCGTCGTGGGGGATTCTCTTACCTCTTTCTATCTTTTTTGCTTTCGTAGTTGTAACAAACACTTGCTTATGAATAGATGATTTGGTGGCCATCTTTTATAGCTATAGTTATTACAGTCGTTGGAGTATATGACAAAAACGGTGACCAGTCTAATACAATTTATTACTCGGAATTAAAAGTTTCCCGAAGTCGAACTCAGGGAGCAAACTAAAATTCCAGAAGCATACAAATTCACAATATATAAGGTTTTACAAAAAATTAAGAGAGAGAGAGAAAGAGAGAGCGGGTAATTGGCTTTTTCTTCTTCTCTTTCTTCAGCTGGCTCTTCTCTTTAGCTTCAGTTCCTCTTTCTTCTTCTACTTTTTTTTCTTCCTGTCTTCTTCTTTCTTCTTCTTCTTCCTGTCTTCTTTTCTCTTCTTCTTCAGCTGCGGTTCCTTTTTCTTCTTCTTCTTTCTTTTCTTCTTCCCTTACTACTGACTCTCCTTTTTCGCCGACGTCTGATTCAGTGTTCAGACGACTTAACCGCTCGGTTGCTACAGTGCAGCTTCTCCTCTTTTTTTTTTTTCAGCTTCTTTCCTCCTCTTCCTCTTCTTGCAGCAGCTCCTCCTTGGCTTCTACTTCTTTTCTTCCTTGCTACGGCTTCTCCTTCACCTTCTTCTTTCTTCTTTGCTTTGCGGCTAAGTCCTCGCTGCTTCGCTTCCTCTTCTTCTCACCTGCTCCGTGCACACACGCAAACGCAAAACCTACCCCTACCCTTCCCCGTGTCTCTCTCTCTCTGAATCTCTCTTTGGTACGCTCTCCCAGAGCCGGGTAATCGGGTCGAGTCGCATGCCCGGGTCCGGGCACACCGGCGTGGGTGGTGTGCGAGGAGTGCATAGGCAGGATAGTCGGGTCGGGTCACCAGGCCCGCGTGGGCAGTGCTGCGGACGAGGCGTGTTAATAGGTGAGGGACCTCACCCCTGTGTGACTTGAGGCAAAGAGCCTCAGTCACTTTTTCCCTTTATACTGGTGCGGGCGCGCGTCAGCTTCCGAGGTGGGACTAAAGTCCCACCTGCATCTTCGTGCGTCTTCAGGAGGAAGGCTCGACCAATTGGGGCAGCGGCAGAGGCCTTCGACCCCAATTGCGAGCCCGAGTGTGTGCGTGAGGCTGTTCCACAGCTGTTGGACCTGGGGGCCTGGGGCGTTGCAGCCTGGAGTAGCTTGCGAAGCAGCTTCAACCTGCTCGTCAATGGCGGTGAGCCCCTAGAACTTGAAGGCACTAAAACGGCCTCGCGACACGTTAACCTTAGCACAGGTTTTTAAGGCCTTCAGGAACTAACCTAAGGTTTATGGGACTTTGTGGTTAAAGCACCCGTGCTTGAGATAATTCTAGCCTTGGTTCAGTTTGCAGTGCGTTTTGTAAAAGAGAGAGGTAGAAGATTTATTTGTTTGGAGAGTTTTCTCTCTCTTTTTCTTTTTAATTCTAGCTTAGGATTGGCTTCTCAACGCGGTCTGTATTAGATTCTTAGTCCCCATCATCAATCCTCAAGGGTTCTTGGCAATCGATGCTTTGAGATAGCACCACCCATGGTAACCCCCAGAACCCTAGCTTTCGAGATTTTGAGATAATCCCATCCATGGTGTTCCGTGGCCAAATTCAGACCATGGTAATTGACACTTCGTGATAATGCCACCTATGGAATCTGAACCAGCAGAGTGCTTACATGCCCCCGGTAGGATATGTAAATATCCTAAGAGACAAGCACCGAGGAGATGATATTTTGTTACGCATCTTCGAGGGGAAATTCCCACCTCTCCATGCTGGGAACTCATCCAAATCAACTTGTGTTGATCTCCCGCTCCAACTCTAGGTGACATTTTCAGAATTTTTGAAATGCTTCTGCGTGATTTTGATACTTATGCTTACTGAACCAGGCTATGTGTGAAATTTTGGGTGCTTAGGTTACTGAGTCCCGTAAACCAAAAGTTAGTTAACGAGGCCAAATACTCCCTAAGCCTTGGACCTAATACTTAATGCTTTCATTTTCCTCAACCTCTTGAGGAATATCTAAATCTTAATGGGTACTAAGAGTCTATCCAAGAATGCCTAAGGTTTGCGTTCTTACTAATCTCACTGTGCACTTTCCATTTCTTTTCCTGAATGTGGTCTAGAAATTAGGTTAATTTCTTAATTTCTTACTAATGACTGTCTTCTTTTCTTTCATTTTGTGCTCTTTTTTATCATTTTGTTCTTTTTCTCCTCCCATTTTATTATTATTATTTTTTTTTCAAAAATTTTTTAATTTTTATGGTGTTTTTGGTATATGTGATTTTTTTTTATTTGAATCCTTTTCTTTGCACTTTCATAGCCCCCCATGCCGAAGATTTGCAATGTCCTCATTGTAACTTAGGAGGGTTTTTATTAACTTAGTTCATACATTAGGACAGATGTTTTGGTGAGTGAATGGGCCGGGGTGATTATTGCGGACGATTTCTAATCTCAGATGCAAGAACCTGAGGTGGAGTCGGCTGTCCTAAAGGGTGAACCTTAAGTGCGCAGAGGTGTCAGAAAAGGTTTCGGGTTTTTTAAAAAAGAATGACGGGCTGCCTCCCGTTGAGCGCTGAGTTTTACGCTATCGACTGGGCGCAATATGCTCAGGGAAAATGGAGGATAAATGATGACAGCCAAATCTGTAGAGGTTACATCGATGAACGGTTTGAGTCTCTGACTGTTCATGATGAAAGGTTCGGAATCATGGCTGAGCGGATTGATTTCGATGGCTCCATTTCTAAAAACTTGTTGGACAAGGTATGGTCCGACCCACTTGGATCGCAGTTTCCCAGGGAAGAGTTTAAGTCGGGTTTCGAAGAGTAGGACCTTCTGACCAGGATGAAAGATCATTCTAGATATGTGCTTGTCATGGAAGGCTTTGACCTGCTCTTTGTAGATTCGGGAGTTCTCATACGCATTGAGGCGTAATTCATCGATCTCGCTTATCTGAAGCTTTCTGTAGGTTCCAGCCTTAGAAAGATCTAAATTGCAACTCCGTACTACCTAATAGGCTTTGTGCTCCAGTCCGACGGGAAGGTGACATGCCTTCCCATGCACCAGTCTAAAAGGAGACATGCCTAATTGGGTCTTGTGGGCGGTCCTATAAGCCCACAAAGCTTCCGAAAGTCGGGACGACCAGTCCTTCCCGTTAGGTCGAACAGTGACCTGCAGGATTTTCTTGATCTCCCGATTTGAAAGCTCAGCTAGACCATTAGTCTGGGGATGGTAAGGAGTAGAGATTCAGTGAGACACCCCGTATCTGGTCATCAGTGACTTGAACTGAGCATTCGTAAAATGGGTCCCTCCATCAGAGATGATTGCACGAGGAATCCCAAACCGTGAGAAGATATTCTGATGAATGAATTTGATAACGATTTTGTGATCACAGGTTCGGGTCGGAATGACTTCAATCCATTTGGACATGTAGTCCACAGCAAGCAGAATGTACTCGAACCCGTCCTAAACAGGGAAGGGGCCCATAAAATCAATCCCCCAAATGTCGAAGATCTCGCATTCGAGAATCGGCTGCAAAGGCATCATGTCACGATGGCTCATGTTGCCCAAAGTCTGGCAATGACTGCATGCCTTGCAGTGATTGTATGCGTCTTTGACGATGGTGGGCCAGTAAAAGCCACACTGGAGGATCTTAGATGTGGTTTTGTGCCCAGAGAAGTGGCCATTGCATGCCTGGTTATGGCAGAAGGAGATAATATCAATGATTTCACCCTTCGGGATACATCGTCGAATGATTTGGTCAGCACCTATGCGGAAGAGGTACGGGTCTTCCCAAATGTAGTACTTGGCATCAAAGCGCAATTTGTCTTTCTTGGCCTTCGACCAATTAGACGGAATTTGATGAGATGCCAAGTAGTTTACTATATTAGTAAACCATGGAAGCCTAGTACCAATAGTCAGTAGGTGCTCATCAGGAAAATGCTCCGTGATGGGTCCAGAAGGGTTGATGATCTCAGAAGGAAGGCAAGACAAGTGGTCAGCTACCACATTCTGTCTTCCCTCCTTGTCGCGAATCTCGAGGTTGAATTCTTGCAACCGCAAGATCCATCGGATTAGTCGAGACTTCGCGTCCTTCTTGGCAAGGAGATGCCTCACAGCTGCGTGATCCGAGTAGATGATGACGTCGGAACCCAGGAGATAGGATCTGAATTTTTCGAGGGCAAATACTACGGCTAGTAGCTCTTTCTCCATAACTGTATAGTTACGCTGAGCCTCATCAAGTGTCTTGCTAGCGTAGTAGATGACCACGGGTTTCCCATCAACTTTCTGCCCCAGAACCGCTCCTACAGCAAAATCAGATGCATCGCACATGATCTCAAAGGGTTGAGACCAATCAGGGGACTGTAGGATCGGGGCTTGGGTGACTCGGTCACGAAGATTCTCAAAGGCTTGAGTGCATTCCTTGGAGATCTCAAAGGGGACATCCTTAGAGAGAAGAGTAGTCAGGGGGTGTGCAATTTTCGAGAAATCAGGAATGAAACGACAGTAAAAACTGATGTGCCCCATAAAAGAATGGATGTCCCTGATCGAGCTCGGCATAGGAAGTCGAGAAATTAGATCAACCTTGTCTCGATCCACTTGGATGCCTTTCTCAGAAATTAGATGACCTAGGACGATCCCCTCAGGCACCATAAACTGGCTCTTTTCCCAGGAAAGAACCAGATTTACGTCAATGCAACGCCTGAGTATATGAACCAAGTGCTGGAGGCAATCATCAAATGCCCGAAAACTGAGAAGTCATCCATGAAGACTTCTAGATAATCACCTACCATGTCTGAGAATATGGCAAGCATGCATTGATGAAAAGTCACGGGTGCATTGCAAAGACCGAAAGGCATCTTCGGAACGCGTATGTCCCGAAGGGGCAGGTGAACGTGGTCTTCTCTTGGTCCTCTGGATGAATAGCTACTTGGTTATAACTGGAGTACCCGTCAAGAAAGCAGAAGAACCAATTTCCCGCTAATTTCTCGAGAATTTGATCAATGAAAGGTAGTGGGAAATGATCCTTCTTCGTGGAGGAGTTGAGTCTTCGGTAATCTATGCAGACTCTCCAAGAGTTGGCTATTCGGGTAGGTATGACTTCTCCGATTTTAGTCGTAATGGTGGTGAGCCCTGCCTTTTTAGGCACAACCTGGATTGGGCTCACCCAACGACTGTCGAAGATCGGGTAGATGATCCCTGCATCTAACCACTTAATGATCTCCTTTTTCATGACCTCCTGCAGATTGGGATTCAAGTGTCTCTGCATCTCACGGGAAGGTCGTTCGCCCTCTTCAGAATAGATACGGTGGGTGCAATACGAGGGATTTATTCCAGTCAAGTCATCGAGAGTCCAACCAATGGCTCTGCGATGTTGCTGGAGAACAGCAATCAGACGGGATTCCTGATCAGGAGTGAGCTTGGAATTTATAATCACAGGAAAAGTCTAATTAGAACCCAAAAAGATGTATTTTAAATGGTCGGGAAGGGGTTTGAGTTCAAGAATGGGGTTATCAGCAGCAGCGGGTGGTTCAGGGTGAGTGTGAGGTTCAAGGATAGGAGTTATGGATTTGTCTGAATCAGGGTCTGACTCCTCTAATTGCGGTTCAAGATCTTCTTGTGGTTGATGAGGCATAATCAGGTTATTCACAAATTGTGTTTCATCAACCAAAGCTCTAATATCACAAATTTGTTCAATGACACCGCAATTGATTCCTTGTTGGGATTTAAAGATATCAATTTTGAGGGTTTGATTCCCAAATTTCAGTTCTATTTGGCCCTCCTCACAACTAATGTTGGCCCTAGTAGTGGCTAGGAATGGTCTCCCTAGAATGATCGGTGTATCCCGTGGGTTTTCAGGTGCATCCATATCTAAGACTATGAAGTCTACAGGGAAATAGAAATCCCGCACCCTTACAATAACATCCTCAAGAACCCCTTTAGGTGACTTTATGGATCGATCTACTAACTGTAGTGTCACCTCAGTCGATTTTAGCCCATGTTCTACTAGGTGGTTAAGTAAGGATGTGGGTATCAAATTTATGGAAGCACCCAAGTCTAGCAATGCTCTGTCGAACTGGGTTTCACCTATCTTGAATGAAATTAGGGGAGTGCCTGGGTCTTTTGCCTTGGGTGGGAGTCTGCGCAGGATTACAGAGCTGGCTTGCTCTGATAGTACAATTGGACTCCCACTCTTGGTTCGCGGCTTACGCTGAGGTGTACACACATTCTTCAAGAATCGTGCATAAGCCGGTACGTGGCGAATCGCATCCATCAAGGGGATGTTTATTTGGACCTGCTCAAAGAGCTTGATCAGGTCCTCCTCAGGAGTCACGGATTTGGTTGTCTTCTTTCCCTTGATCAAGGCCTCGGGAAATGGAACCTTGGTTGGTTCTTCTAGGATAGGTCCAGGTTTTTGATCTGGGATAGGGATAGGAACATCCTGGATGACTGCCCTAGGATTTGGGTCACTACCAGGCTTAGAGTGGTCTGGATGAGGTGGATCTTGGGTCTCCTTACCACTACGGGTGGTTACAGAATTTAGTCCTGCCTGGTTCTGGTTAGGGGTTGGTAGGATAGGCTACTGCTGTTGATAACCTGCAAAAGAAGTTAAGGCCTCCATCTTGTCAGGGGAAGGAACAGAGGGGGCCTGGTAAACCATGTGTGCGTGGCCCGGGTTTGGGTTCATAACGCGCCGCTGGGTTGGCACGTTATTAGGGTTAGGAAGAGGCTGAGAGGGAAGTGTGCCTGGTTGGCGAGAATTTTCCAACTGGGCCAGTTGGTTTCGAACCTCTGTGATTCCGTCCTTGTGTTGTTTTTGAATAGCCGCATTCGTTCTCTGAATGTCAACCAAAGTCTGAAGGATGAGGGACATTTGGTCTTTGTTTGGCCCGGATGAATAAGTAGGGTTGGGTCATGGCTGAGGTGGCTGGTAAGGACGAGGTGCTTGTGGACGGGGCTGAAAGGGCGGTCTTTGAGTTTGGGAATTCCCTGTCCATTGGAAGTTGGGATGGTTTCACCATCCAGGATTGTAGGTATTGAACAATGAGTCATTCTAGATGGCGTTGAGGTCCTCGCAGGTCTGAGGAACCTCAGAAAAGTCAGAGAGTAGGGGAGTAGGGTTCCCCCGACAGGAATAGAAAGGATCGGAGGTTCCTCCGATCTTAGAGTCAAATGGGGATGGATAGGAGTCCACCCCAGGAGAAGGTCGGTGGAAAATGTTTTGCACAGTCTCCCATGTGGAAGGAGGTCGTGCAAAGGAATTCTGAGCAGAGGTGGCTCGCTGCAAGTGCTGAGTCAGCTCATCCACCTTCTTCTCAATGATAGAGACCTTGTCCAATCGACTGGCCATTAATTCCAGATCGACTGATGCGGACAGGTCCTACATCTCATGTGCTCCCCTAATGTTCGTCGCTGCACGGGTATTTGTCCTGTCGAATAGTCCCATGGAGTCATTATTGATGGAGTTCTCGCACATGTTCTAGAGAATCTCCCACACGGTGTCCTCATGTTGACCCACGATATTACCTCCACAGGTTGCATTGACGAAAAGTCTAATATCCTCTCGGAGTCTCTGGTAAAAAGATTGGACTTCTTCCCATTTAGGAACTCCGTGATAGGGGCACTTTCTCATGAGATCTTGAAAATGATCTCATGCCTAATGAAGAGGTTCTCCCGTTTGTTGCGTGAAGTGAGTAATCTGATGGCGCAAGGCATTGGTCCGACCAACGGGGAAGAACTTCTTCAGGAACTCGGACTGAAGTTCCTCCCAATTATTGATCGGCTAGGTCTGTGTTTGATACCAATGGACGACCTTGTCCATAAGGGAGAAAGAGAACATCTTCATAAGGAGAATATCCCGATTTTGCGCATCTGACCCGAAAGTCTGGGCCCGATGCTTTAGCTATTTAATGTGCTGGAAGGGGTCTTTAGAATTAAGCCCGTGGAATTTAGGAATGGCATGAATCATGTTGGGCTTCAGTTCAGAATCAGGTCCTCCAGTCGGGATTTTGACTCGAGGCTCAATAGCCACCATAGCAGGATTATAGTGATCCCGCATCATGGGACGCTGCGGTGGGTGTATGAAGTTCTGGAAGAGGTCATTGAGTCGCTGGAGCTGGTGCTCCAGATTGTTCTCTTCCTCAACTGGCTGAGCCATTGTGGAAGAAGGTGAGTTGGGTTCAGAATCGGAGGAGAGGTCTATATGAAGTGTTGGTTGCACACGCAAGGGTACCGAGGCTTGGCCTCGGGGAGAGTAAATTTCTAAAGGAGGTTTCAAGGACCTCCTACCAAACATACACTGATGGAGAGGATGAGTTTAGCAGGTGTTGTACCCAATCAAGACACCCAGAATATTGGGTGACTATAGAGGTGCGGGGCGGATGGACCCCTTGATCAGAAAGTCATCCACCTAAGAATTACTTGGGCAGCTAGAGAGGGTGAGTCCCGCGAAGACCCCTACACGGTAGAGCACCCCCACGGGTGACAAGGTTTCCCCCACCCGACCTCTCTTGTCACTGAGATTCCAGGTAGACCAAAATGGGGACCTTGACCTCTTAAGTCTATCACTTTTAATTAGGATCAAGGTGCTTAGGTTTTCACTTGAACTTTAACCTTTTGAGTGCAAAGAGTGACCTAAGTTGAAGGTTGGTTGACCCAAGGGATCAACTTCACCTATTAGTTCCTTTGAGAGCTTATTAGGTCTTGCTTTTTAGGGTTCAAGTGTTTTTAAGAGCCAAATTGTTTAGGGTTTCTCTGAATAGGTGTTTTCAGACAATGGCTTGGGCACACCTCTTTTGGGGATTTTCCATTCTTGTTTAGAGCAGTGTGTCTCTAAAACCCTAGCCTTTGAATCTTATATTAGCTCTAATTGGTCCAGTTAGTTGTTGTTGGATAATTAGGGCTCAAGCAAGAAGGTTTTAGTCCTAAATACCCTTAATGGATACACAGATATATTGTGTTGAAATTGGAAACAGGCAACTTTGGTGATTTACTAAGTATGGAAGACAGGTTATTCTTAGATAGCTTTTTCTTTCTTTTTCTTCCTCTTTAGAACTTAGGGGTTTAAATGAGAGGATAGAAAATTACCTGTCCTTGGTGTGGTTGTTGTGCGGCTGTTTGTTTTCCTCTTGATTTCTTGTGCCTGCATAACAAAAGAGAAGAGATTAGTCAATAGAAACTCAAAAATTGTGAATCAATAGCTTCTAGAATAGTCGTTGCTCCTCGGCAACGGCGCCAAAAACTGGTGGCCGTCTTTTATCGCTATAGTTATTACAGTCGTTGGAGTATATGACAAAAATGGTGACCAGTCTAATATAATTTATTACTCGGAATGAAAAGTTTCCCGAGGTCGAACTCAGGGAGCAAACTAAAATTCCAGAATCATACAAATTCACAATATATAAGGTTTTATAAAAAATTAAGAGAGGGAGAGAAAGAGAGAGAGGGTAATTGGCTTTTTCTTTTTCTCTTTCTTCAGCTGGCTCTTCTCTTCAGCTTCAGTTCCTCTTTCTTCTTCTTTCTTTTTTTTCTTCCTGTCTTCTTCTTTCTTCTTCTTCCTATCTTCTTCTCTCTTCTTCAGCTGCGGTTCCTTTTTCTTCTTCTTTCTTTTGCTCTAGCCCTCCTTCTTCTTTCTTTTCTTCTTCCCTTACTGCTGACTCTCCTTTTTCGCCGACGTCTGATTCAGCGTTAAGATGACTTAACCGCTCGGTTGCTACAGTGCAGCTCCTCCTCTTTTTTTTTCTTCAGCTTCTTTCCTTCTTCTCTTCCTCTTCTTACAGCAGCTCCTCCTTGGCTTCTTCTTCTTTTCTTCCTTGCTGCGGCTTCTCCTTCACCTTCTTCTTTCTTCTTTGCTTTGCGGCTAAGTCCTCGCCGCTTCGCTTCCTCTTCTTCTCACCTGCTCCTTGCACACACGCAAACGCAAAACCTACCCCTACCCTTCCTCGCGTCTCTCTCTCTGAATCTCTCTTTGGTACGCTCTCCCAGAGCCGGGTAATTGGGTCAGGTCGCGTGCCCGGGTCTAGGCGCACCGACGTGGGTGGTGCGCGAGGAGTGCACAGGCAGGATAGTCGGGTCGGGTCACCAGGTCCGCATGGGCAGTGCCGCGGACGAGGAGTGTTAATAGGTGAGGGACCTCACCCCTGTGTGACTTGAGGCGAAGAGCCTCAGGCACTTTTTCCCTTTATACTGGTGGGGGCGCGCGTTGGCTTTCGAGGTGGGACTAAAGTCCCACCGGCATCTTCGTGCGTCTGCTGGAGGAAGGCTCGACCAATTGGGGTAGCGGCAGAGGCCTTCGACCCCAATTGCGAGCCCGAGTGTGTGCGTAAGGGTGTTCCGAAGCTGCTGGACCTGGGGGCCTGGGGCGCTGCAGCCTGGAGCAGCTCGCGAAGCAGCTTCAACCTGCTCGTCAATGGCGACGAGCCCCTGGAACTTGAAGGCACTAAAATGGCCTCGCGGCCACGTTAAAAAGCTCAAGGTGCTTCGCCAAAGTGCGGTGAGTGTACAGAGGTGGTTGGCGAGGCGTGGGAATGCCTGTGGGAGAGTGCCTAGGGTTTACTGTGGCCGTGGAGTTGGGTGTGTTTGGGGGGCGAATGCAGAGGTGTTGGCGGTCAATGGAGATGGGGAAACTGATCAGGGAGTGATGGTGGAGCTTCTGAGGGGTTTGGCGAGGTGGATGGAGGCGTGGAATGGTGGGGTCACCTTCGCCGGTGGTCTGCCGGAGGTGTGGATGATGGTGGTGGTTGGCGACTGTCGAGGGGTTAAAAGTGACAATTGACGAAGGAGAAATAAAGATGGGAGAAAGAGGAAGTGCTTTTGCCTAGCTAAATGGATGAAGGGGCGCAGGAGGCGGACGACGCAATTTTGTCGTCGCCGGAGACGACGCCCTGTGGGGAAGATGACGACGATGAGGAAGATAGCTCGGAGAGTGCCTGCTGCTACGGCGAGGCACGACAAATACTGGCGGAGCAAACCCTGCCACTGGTATGGTGGCAGGGCGACGAGAGAGGGAGCGGAGAGTCACCGGAGCCTGCGAGCAAATGGCCGGAGGAGGAGACGAAGGTTGGGGAAATTCCTTGGCCAAAACAGGCTTGCCCTGATCGAAGAGCCCTGTCGTTCCTTTTATAGCAGCTGGTGGGAGGAGATTCTCGAGGAGAGATCGTGGAGAGCATGCCAGAGTTGGCCGGAGATGGAGACCCATTCCTCTCGCGCGTTCGCACGAGAGTGGGCAAGGGCAGGCCATGGCAGGGGGTTCCTACGAAAGAGGACGACGTAGGGAACCCCCTGTTCGTTCTTGAGAACAGCTGCGCGGCGCCATCCTCCGCGCAAGGTCGTCGGAGGTATGGCGCCTGCGCAAGGTGGCAGGGAGGACCGTTCTGCAAAGAACGACGAGAAAGATAGGGGGCTGTTAGCAAGGGTTTCAAAAGATAAGGGTCAAAAAGTAATTCAAGAGGACCAATTTGTAAAGTTGGTCAAGATGGTCTTCTCTCAGGCTTAAATTTTTGTAAAAACCTAATTTGAACCTAAGGAATTTAATGGTGTAATTTTATTTTAGGTTTGACCATGTTTAACTGGTAAATTTGCATTAAAACCCAAATTAGGTCATAAATTGGGCATGGTTCTCAATTTAGGTCAAAATGGGTTGCAAAGGACAAATTGAAGGTTCTAAACCCTAGGGAATATTTTTCCATAAATTTTAGAGGGTTTAGTTGATTTTTATCCTACCTCAAACCTCGTGAATTAAAGCGGGTTTGTTTTAGGGTTACAGAATGTCATTTAATTCCTAGAAGTTGCTATAACCCTTTTTAGATTAGATCATCCCACTTCCTTCCTCATTAAGCTTATTTAACCTGTGTTTGGACCCTTAAATACCCTGTTTGTGTACTGCATTGGTAAAATTACAGTTTTACCCCTTGTGATTTGTTTTTCTCTTCAACTCAGAATTCTCTGAGTTAAGCTTCTAATTAGGTTTTGTAGGAGCTTTTTCACACTTATTTAGATCAAATTATTCTCGTTAGGATTCATGATGAGGCTCTCATCATGATTGTTTCACTCTCTCTCTCTTTCTCCCTCTCTCTCTCTTATATTTTTGCAAGTAGATAAAGTTTTCATCGACCTAATCTCTTACTTGACAAAAATACCAAAAAAGATTAGAAAAGATAAAAACAACAAAAAGAAATAAAGAGAAACGTAAATTTTTATAAAACCAAACGTTTTCCTTCCCGTGTTCAACCTAGGACTCACTTTTGAGTTTCGGTTATAAATTTTATCTGATAGATGCGTTTTGCGAGCTACGACGATGGTTCTCTAAACCTCGATTTTAATTCACGAAACACGCTGTTATCACAGAGTAACCGTGAGATTTTCCAGGGATTAATATAAGGTCTAATAAGCATTAAACTATAATAAGAGGGTCTACATAGACAGAAATAAGATTTCACGTATTTCGAGAACTGATACAGCACCCAAAATCATAATTTTAGACCCATTTAAATAACAGAGGTTATGTTCAGAATAAAATTTATCTAAAGCTTCTAAATTTCATATAAAAATATTCCATGAGGTTTGGTATCCTTGATTTGACCTTTGAAACCAATTTTGACCTTAAATAGAGTCACAACCATAATTCTACCTTAATTTGGGTTTTTACATAAATTGCCTAGCCAAACTTGGTCAAAACTCAAATCCAACTTCACCATTAGATTCCTTGGGTCCAAATTAGGTTTGTACTAAAATTTGGGTCCAATCAGAGTTCATTTTGACGTAGTTTGCATGCTAGCCCCTTAAAACTCTTTTCTTCACATACAAGCCCCTAGCTTTTGAATTTCCATACAAAAAGCCCCTTAGGTTTGTCATATTCTTCATGAAAGGGTCCCTACCGCCATGGTAGGTGTGAACCCAAAAGCGGCGACCTTCAATCAGGGATACCTCCTTGATTCTTGAGGATGCCCCTAATCACACGAGTCATGTCTTGAGCTCAGATTTGGACCAAATAGCTCATGCGAACCCTTAGGATTTCAGGGATCTTCTTCCCTAATTTTTCAAGCTCTTCATGCTTGTTTCTAAGCTTGATAGCCTGCTTGAGCTCTATAAAAGCTCCTGAAGCTTCTAATCGTCTTTCTTAGCAAGGTTTAGGCCCAAAATCCTCTTCAACTCCTCCCCCGACTGTCTCCGACCAAGCTCCGGCGACCATCCTCGACTTCCTACTTTCGACCACTAGACGGAAAAATCAAGCGTCCCTCCTTCCTCGCATTCCTCCGCTCCTCCTCAGCAGGAGCTGCCTCCCCCTCTCCTTGTCACCATCCTCACCCTCAGGAGCATTCTCCTTCTCCAACGCCGGCCAATCACAGCCGGTGCCTTCCTCCCCCTTTCATCTAATAACTTAGGTTGTATCTTATCCTGAATCCCCCCAACTCTTTCCTTTTCTATTTCGACCATCGACGTTGCTGCTCGTCCTCCGTCTTCTTCATGTCCAGCTGAGTTTTGGCGAGGCCTCCACAAGCCACCGCATGCTACGCCACCAGTCCTAAAAGCTCCGCCGTCCCTCTGCCACCAAAACCCCTCAAGAAATTGAGGGGATTGGCTCATCAAACGCCTCATCGAGCTCACCCACCACTGTTCACCTGCTCCGACTCCGTCTGACCTCTACCAACCACAAAACCATGCACAAACACCACCAACACACTCATATCCCTGCGATGCTTGTGAGCTTGTTTGATTGGGGCTATAAGTTCATATTGTGATTCTCAGGTTTCACCGTTCATCGCTATCCCCGCCATCTTCCCCAACCATTACCGCCGTGCCCCGAGCAGCTCTGACCCTACTACTACCTCCAGGTGATGCGACCCATCTCCAGGACCCTTCCCAGGTCCTCCAATTGAAAACACGATGCCTCAATAGCTACAATTGGACGAAGCATCATCCTTTGCTGCACGCGAGAAGGAGCTGGCACTTTAGTGCCACATCGTGAACGGAAAAGGCGATAGCTACGCATATAAGGAATTTGTGATCTCAGTTGTCTACCCAATATCATGAGGGGTCGGATCCCTCCAAGCACTCACTCGCTTACCTGCCTATCCACTCCTCGCCTGCGACACACGCCATCAGGCCTGGTCACTGTACATGACTCGATAACCCGACATATGATCCAATTACACCCAGGTCTTTGAAAAAGGAGAGAGGAGGAATCTCTGAGAGAAAGGGGGGTGGGTTTTGCTATGTGATCCCCTGCCATGGCCCTCTACTAAAGAAGAGAGAGGCAACACTTAGCCTCTGAAGAGAAAAGACAGTGCTCTATGCTTGAAGGCCTTGAGGAAAGGGAAGGCCTTGAGAAGGAAGGAAGGAAGGCTTTGAAGAAGAAGAAAAAAGGAGAAGGCTCTTTGAAGAGCCTTGTGTTTGTGCTCACATAAGTCGTTTGATGCTATAATCTTGTCGTCTGATTTGAGTTGATTCTGAGCACTATTGAATGATTTAAGTACTAAGTTAACGTTTAATTAAATCATTTGAAGGTATTGATTATGTGGATAACTTGAAAATGAGATGCATGCTTACTTAAAGGACCTAATTGGTGATCTAAATCATCACTTTTTATATTCTCTTTATTCCTTTTATCTCATCATCATTTGAATTACAATCTAACAAATTGTATTCATTGCATATCTGTTTTGATGCTCAATTGATTGCGCTCATTGGTCCTGAATGAAGATTAATGTGTGAATTTCATATTTGCTCCTTGCAAACGACCTCGGACTCCCTTTAGATTCTGAGTTTGTAAATGTAAATGTCATGTTGTGCGATTTAGGAGTGTACTACAACGAACACATCCTTAAAACTCCTCTATCATCCATCAACAGGTTCTTGTCCCCAGTCCTTCTGACCCCTTTCTAGTTTCTTCCTGGAAGGAGGTCATTGAATCCCCGTTTGGAAGGACCATTAGACCATTCAAGGAGGTGTAGGTTGAATTTTAATCCAATTGATCCCATGGCTGATCAACCACCTCCTTTGCCTCACAATCCGTAAGAGATGCTATAAAGGTAGCTGGAACAAATGCAGCAAATGCAAGAATGGTTCCAGCGAATGCATGGTCAGAGCGCTCAGCCCTTGAAGGATTTTTATGATCCTTCTAATTACGGGGAATGTCTCGATGTCCAGATTCTAGTTGGTGATGTAGAAATTAAGCTCCAGGTGTTAAGCCTGATTAAACATTTCCATGGGCTTAGCTTTAAAGACTCATTTCAGCACTTAGAGGACTTGATCACGTTGGCCTAGATCACCAAAGCTCGAAATGTGGACGAGAAGCAAATGATCATGAGACTTTTCCCCCACTCCCTTAGGGATAAGGCCGCACAATGGTACCAGACTATTGGAAGGCCGATTGCAACATGGAATGATTTTAAATAGACTTTCCTAAAGAAATTTTTCCAAGTTGGGTGTACTAATGCTTTGTGACGGGCGATTACTACTTTCATCCAGCGATCGGAGGAACCACTTCATGACGCCTGGGAGTGATTCTAGGATCTTTTGCGGAAGTGTCCACACCACGAGGTGCTGAAATGGAAACTTGTGCAGATCTTTTATCATGGATTGACTAAGCAACTCTGTAACCACGTGGATGGCTCTTGCAGAGGCAATTTTCTCAACAAGGATGCAGATAGTGCACATGAATTGTTTGAGGAAATGAGTGAAAATTCCATCAATCATGCCTCCATGGATACTTTTAACCGATCCCAACAACTCAGATTGAATGTTAATGAGGTCCATGACTCTCATTCATTTGATATGGAATTAATTTGCAATAAACTTGATAAAGTGGACATGATTACAAAAAGAATGGAAGAGTGGATGTTGGAAACTCTGCAAATACTTCTTGATCCACTCAATCCCAAAATTCAGGATTTCATTCTTCACAAGCTCCTACTAGATGGGAGTTCGTAAATCAACTGGAAGCGACTCAACCTGTGAGCCAACATTACTTGGAATCCCATGGGTTCCAAACTGGGGCCTTTGATCCCAATCTCTCTGAACCCTCTCCTTCTTTCCCACCATCCTCACCCTATGAGGATGCGTATGCTGTACAGGAGAATGTTAGGTCCAACCCATATTCTAACTTTTATAATCCGAGTTGGATGAACCACCCTAACTTCTCCTGGAAAAATCTAGGGTAGCAGACCCAAATCCGACCCAGCAACTATGCACCGCAAAGACCAATGGGTCAGGGTCACGTATACACTTTGCTGCCCCTTAGTCAGGTCAATTAGCCAACTTGGAATGCCCGTCAACCCGTAGGGCAGGTTGATTTGAACCGTCAGATGGTGGAGATGCAAGGATCCATGCTCCAACTCATGCTACAAATGAAAACCTCGCTGGACAACTTGCAATCCAGGCTCATTGCTAATTCTCGTCAGCCTTGATCTCTGCCATCTCAACCCATACCCAACACTCACAACATATAAAATCAGGGCAATCGAGACAAGGGTTATGGGAATCAAAGGGACCTGTACACAGATGCTCAAGTGGTTGAGCAGGGTGCTTCTTCTGCTTCATCCAATCTGGGATATCTGGCTAATCAATCCCCTCTGATCTTTCCTAACCCTCCCCAAGACCCAAACCTGTACGCTTCCACAAATTTCATTACCTTGAGGAGTGGACAGCAAACCCAAGACCCAAAATTACCCTCTTCTAGTCAATCACACCCTGGTGAGTTTGAGCAAGGAAAGGAGAACACTGAAAAAGAAATCAAGGCTCAGGAATTTGAATCCAAAGATCTGACTCATGTTCCATTCCTTGAAGCCTTGCTTAAACCTATGAAGAAGAAGTCTGTTGATAGTGACGAGGAGCTCTTGAATATATTCAAGAATGTTGAAATCAATATCCCGCTCCTCGATGCTATTAAACACATTCCGGCTTATGCTAAATTCTAAAAGGATTTATGAACTCAGAAGCATAAGCCGAGGGAATCTGCCCCGAGGAAGGTGATACTCTCTGAGCAGGCTAGTTCTTTTATCGTACATCACCTTCCTCAGAAAAAAAGAGATCCAGGTGCTAATTTGATTTCAAGTGTTATCGGGGATTACACTTTTGACATGGCACTTTTGGATCTAGGTGCATCCATTAACCTAATTCTGACTTCTCTTTACGAAAAGTTTGGATTAGGTGAACTTGGCCGACCTCAGTAACGCTGCAGTTAGCGGACCATTCGGTCACAAACCCGAAAGGCGTTATTAAGGATGTCATTGTCAAGGTTAAGGACTTCTACTTTCCTATAGATTTTCTTGTCCTTGACATGGATGTACCTGAGAATTTAAGGAACACGTCCATCATTTTAGGGCATCCATTCCGGGCTACTGCTAAGGCCAATATCAACTGTGAAAATAGTAGTATGAAGATCACCTTTGGGGATAGAAAAATGAAACTCGATATTTTCAAGGCAATTAACAAATTTGAGGATTGTGGATATATTGAGGAACTCGAGGATGATAATTTGAATCTTGAGACTTGTATGGCTTTTACTGTCATTGAGAATTTCACCTGCACTAATGAACCCAACCCACAACCCTCTATGGCAGACCCGCCACACTCTAAAGAGGTTGCTAACTTTGTTCATTTCCAACCTCCTCCTTTAGATCATCCTGATGAATCTTCATCAGCATCCTTCATACCCTTCATCTTAAACCCACCCCAGCCTGAACTGAAACCATTGCCTAAGAGTCTGAAATATGAATTTTTAGGACCTAAGAAAAGACTCCCTGTGATTATAAGTGCAAACTGACTAAGGAGCAGGAGATGAAACTGATCAAGGTCCTAAAAGCACATAAGGAGGCAATTCGTTGGACCATCCATGACCATAGGGGGATTGAGCCATCTTATTGCAATCATCGAACTTTTATGGAAGATGGATCTCACTCTTCTCACCAGATGCATAGGAGATTGAACCCTAATATGCAAGAGTGGTCAAGAAAGAAATTATCAAGTGGCTTGACACAAGAATCATTTATCCAATCTCGGATAGTCCCTGGGTTAGTCTCATGCAAATTGTTTCCAAGAAAGCCAGGATTACCATTGTGACTAACCAGAAAGGTGAATCTGTCACAACCCATTCAGCTTCCTCCTAGAGAGTTTGTATCGATTACAGGAAGCTAAACACAGCCACAAAAAAGGATCATTTCCCTTTGCCCTTCATTGACCAAATCCTTGAAAGGTTAGTCGGGCAAAAGTATTTCTGTTTCTTGGATGGTTACTCGGGATACAACCAAGTCCCTATCCATCCCGAGGATTAGGAAAAGACGACTTTCACCTGTCCCTACGGAACATTTGCATTTCATAGAATGCCATTTGGGCTTTACAATGCACCTGCGACTTTTCAAAGGTGTATGCTAGCCATTTTCTCAAACATGGTGGGAGAGTTTATGGAAGTATTCGTAGACGATTTCTCCATTTTCGAAGATTCATTTGATTCTTACCTAGCTAACCTAGAATTTATCCTTAAGAAATGCATTAAAACACGGTTGGTCCTTAGCTGGGAAAAGAGTCACTCCATGACACAAGAAGGCATCGTATTAGGTCTTGTAGTCTCTGAGCGGGGAATTGAAGTTGATAAAGATAAGGTGGATGCTATCTCCAAATTTCCTGCTCCCACATTTGTTAAACAGATCCAATCATTCCTTGGTCATGTGGGATTTTATAGAAGGTTCATCAAGGACTTTTCTAAGGTTGCTCGACCTTTGAGCAACCTTTTGGCCAAAGATATGCCATTCAATTTTGATGAATCATGCCACAAGGCATTTGATTTTCTTAAAACGACAGTCACTTGTGCTCCGGTGCTGCAACCACAAGTTTGGACAACCCCATTTGAGATCATGACTGATGCTTCTGATTACGTAGTCGGGGTTGTTTTGGGTCATAAAAATAGACAAGAAGACCTCTGTCATCTACTACGCTAGCAAAACTCTGGACGAGGCCTAGAGAAACTACATTGTTACTGAAAAGGAATTGCTAGCTATAGTGTTTGAGTTGGAAAAATTTAGAGCTTATCTCTTAGGATCTCATGTCATAATCTATACCGACCACTCGACCTTAAGACATCTCTTGGCTAAAAAGGATGCCAAACTGATGAGAACCTCATCATAAGCCATAATTAGCTCATTTTGACCTAATACAGAGACTAAAAACTCCTACATAACCTTAGAAAGGCTTGGCTCAAAGAGATTCTGAGTTTGCAAAGAAAACATAAACTGAGGGGTAAAAATGTAATTTCACCAATCCAATTTGAAAACAGGGTAACTCAGGGTCCAAACATAGGTCAAAACAACCTAATAATAATAAAAGTGGGATGAAATGACTCAACAAGGGCTACAGCAACTCCGAAGAATTATATGACATCCTGTAACCCTAAAAACAAACCCACTTAAATACACGAGGTTCGAGGTAAAGTAAAAATAGAATAAACCCTCTAAAATTCATAGAAAAATAATCTCTAGGGTTTAGAACCTTCAATTTTGCCTTAGGAACCCATTTTGACCTACATTGAGAACCATGTCCAATTAACAACTTAATTTGGGTTTTTGCGTAAATTGATCGGTCAAACAAGGTTTAATAAAGAAATAAAATTCACCATCAGAATCCTTAGGTCCTAATTAGTCATGTATAAAAACTTGAGCCAAAGAAGAAACCTTCTTGACCAACTTTACACTTTGGTCTTCATACATTTACTTTCCGGCCCTCAACTTTTGAACCCTCACATTTTGGCCCCTCACTCTCCTTCGTTCTTTGCATTTAGGTCCCTCCTGCAAAACCTGAGCAGCACCATGCTCCGGCGACCTTGCGCGGAGCATGGCGCCGCGCAGGGTAAGGGAGGGAGCCTGCCAAGTCAAATGGGGGTGCCCTGCGTCGTCAGCCGTCGCAGGAACACCCCCCTGATGGCTGCAACCACCCATACCGGCCGTGTGAATGCACGGACGGTATGGGTATCCTTCCTCCGGCGTCCTCCGGCGAGGGAGACACGTCGTCTCCCTCCGCCCTCGTCTCTGGTTCTGCCCCTATAAATACCCCCGTCGCTCCGCCATTCTTCCCAGCTCGGATCTGACGGAGATACCCCCTCACTTCCTCTCTTCCCACTCCGACAGACGCCCCCTTGCTCCGGCGGCTTCTCCTCCTCCTCTTCGTCGCCCTACCGCACTACCAGCAGCAGGGTTGCCTTCCCTCGCTCTTCTCGCGCCGCGCCGCACCCAGCGCGCGCTTCTCCGGCCCTCTCCTCGCCGTCGCTCCTTCCCTGGGCAGCTTCTTCTCCGGCGACAGTCGATACGACTGTCGCCTGCTCCGGCCCCTCGTCGTCCTGCTAAGTAGGTATAACTTCTCCACTTCCTCCCCTCTTCCTTTTCCTCACTTTAAACCTTTACTGTCGCCCTCGATTCCGACCAATCACCCTCACCTTCTCCACCTCCGGCCACACTCCGACGACCCGCTCCCATCACTCCAGCAACCCACACGGCTCGTCGACCACCGCAGAACCTTCGCCTCCTCACCCTGATCAACCTCCGCCCTTCCACTTCCCACCAATCGCCCTCTGCAGACCCACCGACCAAACCCATCTCACCACCTGCAGTTTGACCTAGGGCGGCCCTTAGGCTCCGCCCCGCGACCTGCAGACCCCCCGACTACCTTCGTCGTGCCACGGAGAAGGTCCTCCGCGTATCTAATTAGGCCGAGAGGCCCTTTCTCTGTAAACAGGAACTTCACTCGCCGCCGCCATTGCTGAGGTGAAGAAGCTCCTTCGACCTGCTGCTCTAGGCGCGTCGCACCCAGGTCACGCTCCCAGGCTGTGCGAGGTATTTTCGCGAAGCGCCAGGCTGCAGTTGAGGCGAAGCCCTCGCGCGAAGCCCTCGTGCGAAGCTTCAACCGCGGCTGCTTCCTTCGCACAAGCTTCCAATTGAGGTGGGACATTTAGTCCCACCTCGGAAACCCACTGAGGCGAACGGGCGCTTAAAGGCAAAAAGTGCCTTAAGCTGTTTGCCTCAGTTCACGGGGTGAGGTCCCCTTCACCCGCTCGATTACCCGGCCTCATCCGCACTCACGCCCCGCGGACCTCGCTCCGACCCGATTAGCCCGACCTGCACTCCTCGCCCACCACCGCACGCCAGTGGGCCTGGACCCGGGCGCGACCTGCGAACCCGATTACCCGGTTGCTCTGGGAGAGCTTTCGTAAGAGCGAATTCTGAGAGAGAGAGACGCGGGGGGGAAGGGTAGAGTAGGTTTTGCCCTCTGACGAAAACCTTGAAGTGTGCAGGCACAGGTGAAGAAGAAGAAGAAGAAGGACTGCGGAAGAAGAAGAAGAAGAGAAAAAGAAGAAGAAGACGGAAGCTAAGGGAGACACTGTAGCAGCAGCGGTTTAAGTCGTCTGATTGCAAAATCAGACGACGTCTTGAAGGAAAAGGAAGAAGAAGAAAAGAAGAAGCAGGACTGCGGCAAAGAAGGGGAAAGACAAGAAAGAAGAAAAAGAAGAAGAAGATTTGAAGAAAAAGAAAGGAGAAGAGAAAACAAGGAAGAACAGAAGACGGAAGAAGAAGAGCACGAGAGGAAGATCTGAAGAACAGAAGAGAGAAGACAAGAAGATCAGGAAGAGAAGAAAGAAGAGACAAAGAGGAAGAAAGAAGAGAAGAAGAAGAAGCCACCAAATTTTTCATCTCTCTCTCTCTCTCTCTTTTTGTAATAAGAATTTGTACTTCTAGAATACGACTTGCTCCCTGAGTTCGACCTCGGGAACTCTTTTATTTCCGAGTAAAAAGATTATATATGTAATGATGGCAATAACTAGCTGTACTACAATGCTATTTCTATAACAAAACCTAGTTAACGCCACGACCATCACTTTGGCGCCGTTGCCGGGGAGCAACGGCTATTCTAGAGGTAGACATTTCTGTTTCTTTTTAGTTCTAATAATCTCCTCTCTTTGGTGCAGCTACAGGAAATCAAGAAGACAAGCAACCGTACGACAACCACTCCGAGGACAGGTAATTTTTTTCCTCTCGCTATTAACCCCTAAACTCTAAAGAGGAAGAAAAGAAAAGAACAAGCAATATAGAGCTAACCTGTCTTCTATACTTAGTAAACCGTAAGAAGTTGCATGTTTTCAACCCATTATTCCTGCACACTATTAAGGGTATTTAGGGGCTAACACATTCTTGCTTGAGCCCTAATTACCCACCAAAGAACTAACTGGACCAAGTAAAGCCAACATAAGATTCAACATTAGGGATTTAGACACACACTTTTAAGCAAGAACTGAGAAACCCTAAAAGAAGTGTGCCCAAGCCATTATCTGAAAATACCTATCCAAAGAAACCCTAAAATAAGATTGGCTCTTTAAACACTTGAACCCTAAAAGACAAGACCTAATAAGCAAAACTAGCAGGTAAAGTTGAACATTTGGGTCAACTAACCTTCAACTTAGGTCACTCGTTGTACTCAAAACACCTAAGAAGTTCAAGTGAAACCTAAGCACCTTGCTCTTGAATTAAAAGTGGTAGACTTAAGAGGTCAAGATCCCCATTCTGGTCTACTTGGAACCGCAGTGACAAGAGAGGTCGGGTGGGGGAAACCCTGTAACCTGTGGGGAAGCTCTACCGTGTAGGGGTCTTCGCGGGACTCACCCTCTCTGGCTGCCCAGGTAATTCTCAGGTGGACGATCTTTCTGATCAAGGGGTCCATCTTCCCCGCACCTCTATAGTCACCCAACACATTTTTGGGTGTCTCGATTGGGTCCAGCACATTCTAACCTCTTCCACTCCAACAGTGTATGAACGGTAGGAGATCCTTAAGACCACCCTTAAGATCTCCTTTAAAATTTCACTCTCGTCAAGGCCCAGCCTTGACTCCCGTGTTTGAGCAGCAACCTAACCCCATCATCCTCTCTTCCGATTCCGAATCAAACTCTTCTTCTATCATGGCTCAGCCAGTTGAGGAAGAAAACAATCTAGAGCACCAGCTCCAGCGACTCAACGACCTCTTCCAAAACTTTGTGCACCCACCGCAGCGTCCCATGATGCGGGACCATTATAATCCTGCTGCGGTGGCCATCGAGCCTCAAGTCAGAATCCCAACTGGGGGACCTGACTCTGAATTAAAGCCCAATATGATTCATGCTATACCTAAATTCCATGGGCTTAATTCCGAAGATCCCTTCCAGCACATCAAACAGCTAAAGCATCTGGCCCAAACTTTCGGGTCAGACGCACAAAATCGGGATATTCTTCTCATGAAGATGTTCTCCTTTTCTCTTATGGACAAGGCCGCCCATTGGTATCAAACTCAGACCCGGCCGATCAACAATTGGGAAGAACTTCAGTCCGAGTTCCTGAAAAAGTTCTTCCCTGTTGGACAGACCAACGCCTTGCGCCATCAGATTACACATTTCACCCAACAAACAGGGGAACCTCTCCATGAGGCATGGGATCGTTTCCAGGATATCATGAGAAAGTGCCCCCATCACAGAGTTCCTAAATGGGAGCAGGTCCAATCTTTTTACCAGGGACTCCGTGAGGACATCCGTCTTTTCGTCAATGCAACCTGCGGAGGAAATATCATGGGTCAACATGAAGAAACGTGTGGGAGATTCTCGGAAACATGTGCGAGAACTCCATCAACAATGACTACATTGGATTATTCGACAGGACGAATACCCACGCATCGACGAATCTTAGGGGAGCACATGAGACGCAGGGCCTGTCCGCATCAGTCGACCTGGAATTAATGGCCAGTCGATTGGACAAAGTCTCGATTATCGAAAAGAAGGTGGATGAGCTGACTCAGCATCTGCAGCAAGCCACCTCTGCGCATAACCCTTTCGCACAGCCTCTTTCCATAAGGGAAACTGTGCAAAACATTCTCCATCAATCTTTTCCTAAGATGGACCCATCATCCGAATCTTTGCCCGGAGGTCCTTCCGATTCCTTCTACACCTGCCAGGGGAATTCCATTCCCTCTTTCCCTTACCCTCTGGAGGTTCCTCAGACCTGCGAGGACCTCAACGCCATCCAGAACGACCCGTTCTCCAACACCTATAATCCTGGATGGCGAAACCATCCTAACTTCCAGTGGGCGGGAAATTCCCAAACCCAAAGACCATCCTTCCAACCCTGCCCACAACCTCCTCGTCCTTACCAGCCGCCTCAGCCTCAGCCCAACCCTACTTACCCATCTGGGCCGAATCAAGATCAAATGTCCCTTATCCTTCAGACCCTAGCTGACATTCAAAGAACGAATGCGGCTATCCAAAAATAACATAAGGACGAACTTACAGAGGTCCGAAACCAATTGACCCAGTTGGCAAACTCTCGCCAGCCAGGTACTCTTCCTTCCCAACCTCTGCCTAATCCTAATAACGTGCCAACCCAGCGGCGCGTTATGAACCCAAACCCGGGCCATGCCCACATGATTTATCAGGCCCCCTCTGTTCCTTCACCCGACGGGATAGAGGCCTCCACTTCCTTTGCAGGTTACCAGTAGCAAGCTATCTTACCCAATCCTAACCAAAACCAGGCAGGACTTAATTCTGTAACAACCCGTAGTGGTAAGGAAACCCAAGACCCACCTCATCCGAACCACTCCAAGCTTGGTAGTGATCCCAAGCCTAGGACAGTAATCCAGGACGTTCCCATCCCTATCCCAGATCCACAACCTGGACCTATCCTAGAAGAACCAACCAAGATCCCGTTTCCCGAGGCCTTGACCAAGGGAAAGAAGACCACCAAGCCTGTGGCACCTGAGGAGGACCTGGTCAAGCTCTTTGAGCAGGTCCACATAAACATCCCCTTGATGGATGCAATCCGCCACGTACCAGCTTACGCACGATTTTTAAAGAATGTGTGTACACCCCAGCGTAAGCCGCGAACCAAGGATGGGAGCCCAATTGTTCTGTCAGAGCAAGCCAGCTCTGTAATCCACAGTAAACTCCCACCCAAGGCAAAAGATCCTGGTACTCCCCTGATTTCCTGCAAGATAGGTGATACCTAATTTGATAGAGCTTTGCTAGACTTAGGTGCATCCATAAACCTGATACCCACATCCTTACTTGACCATCTAGAAGAATCTGAGCTAAAACCAACCGAGGTGACATTACAATTAGCAGATCGATCTATAAAGTCACCAAAAGGGATTCTCGAGGATGTTATCGTAAGAGTGCGGGATTTCTATTTCCTAGTGGACTTTATAGTCTTAGATACGGATGCGCCTAAAAACCCTAGGGATACACCAATCATTCTAGGGAGACCTTTCTTGGCTACTGCTAGAGCCAACATCAGCTGTGAGGAGGGCCAAATAGAGCTTAAATTTGGGGATCAAACCTTAAAAATTGATATATTTAAGGCCCAACAAGGAATTAATTGCGGTGTCATCGAACAGATTTGTGACGTTAGGATTTTGGTTGATGAATCACACCTCCAGAATGACTCGATTATGCCTCATCAACCACAGAAGGATCTTGACCCGCAAACGGAGGAGTTGAATCCAGATAGAAACAACCCAGTAACTCCTACCCTTGAACCTCACATCTATACTGAACCACCCGCTGCTGCTGATAACCTTATCCTCCAGTTAAAGCCTCTTCCTGCTCACTTGAAATACATCTTTTTGGGTTCTAATCAGACCCTTCCTGTGATTATCAATTCCAGCCTCAATCCTGAACAGGAATCCTGTCTGATTACTGTTCTCCAGCAACATCGCAGAGCCATCGGGTGGACTCTCGATGATTTGACTGGAATAAGTCCCTCTTATTGTACTCATCATATCTATTCAGAAGAGGGCGCATGACCTTCTCGTGAAATGCAGAGACGTTTAAACCCTAATCTGCAGGAGGTCGTGAAAAAGGAGATCATCAAGTGGTTAGATGCCGGGATCATCTACCCGATCTCTGATAGTCGTTGGGTGAGCCCAATTCAGGTTGTGCCTAAGAAGGCAGGACTCACCACCATAACGACTGAAACCGGAGAAATCATTCCTACCCGATTAGCCAATGCATGGAGAGTCTGTATAGATTACCGCCGACTCAATTCCTCCACGAAGAAGGATCATTTCCCACTACCCTTCATTGATCAAATTCTCGAGAAACTAGCGGGAAATAGGTTCTTCTGCTTTCTTGACGGGTACTCTGGTTATAACCAGGTGGCAATCCATCCTGAGGACCAAGAAAAGACCACGTTCACCTGCCCCTTGGGAACGTACGCTTTTCGAAGGATGCCTTTCGGTCTTTGCAATGCACCTGCTACCTTTCAGCGGTGCATGCTTGCCATATTCTCAGAATATGGTAGGTGATTTCCTGGAAGTCTTCATGGATGACTTTTCAGTCTTTGGAGAATCTTTTGATGATTGCCTCCAACACTTGGTCCAGATACTCAGGCGATGCATTGAGGTGAACTTGGTTCTTTCCTGGGAAAAGAGCCATTTCATGGTGCCTGAGGGAATTGTCCTGGGACATCTAATTTCAGAAAAAGGCATCCAGGTGGATCGAGCTAAGGTGGATCTGATATCTCGCCTTCTTATGCCTGGCTCGATTAGGGACATCCGTTCTTTTTTAGGGCACGTCGGTTTTTACCGCCGTTTCATTCCAAATTTCTCGAAAATCGCGCGCCCCTTGACTTCTCTTCTCTCTAAGGATGTACCCTTTGAAATCTCCAAGGAATGCATGCTAGCCTTTGAAAACCTACGTGACCGAGTCACCCAGGCACCTATCCTACAATCCCCTGATTGGTCTCAACCCTTTGAGATCATGTGCGATGCATCTGATTTCGCTGTAGGAGCGGTCCTGGGGCAGAAAGCTGACGGGAAACCCGTGGTTATATACTACGCTAGCAAGACACTTGACGAGGCTCAGCGTAACTATACGGTTACAGAGAAAGAGCTGCTAGCCGTAGTATTTGCCCTTGAAAAATTCCGATCGTATCTTCTGGGTTCCCATGTCATCATTTACTCGGATCACACGGCTGTAAGGCATCTCCTTGCCAAGAAGGATGCGAAGCCCCGACTAATCCGTTGGATCTTGCTGTTGCAAGAATTCGATCTTGAGATTCGCGACAAGGCGGGAAGGTAGAATGTGGTAGCCGACCATCTGTCCCGTCTTCCTTCTGAGATCATCGACCCTTCCGGACCCATCACGGAACACTTTCCTGATGAGCACCTGCTTACTGTTGGCACTAGACTTCCATGGTTTGCTGATATAGTGAACTACTTGGCATCTCATCAGACCCCGTCTGATTGGCCGAAGGCCAAGAAAGACAAATTGCGTTCTGATACCAAGTATTACATTTGGGAAGATCCGTACCTTTTCCGCATAGGTGCTGATCAAATTATTCGGAGATGTGTCCCAAAAGAGGAGGTCTGCAATATCCTCTCTTTCTGCCATGACCAGGCATGCGGTGGCCATTTCTCAGGGCATAAAACCGCATCAAAAGTCCTCCAGTGTGGCTTCTACTGGCCTACACTTTTCAAAGACGCATACAGTCACTGCAAGGCATGCAGTCGTTGCCAGACTTTGGGCAACATGAACCGTCGCGACATGATGCCTTTGCAGCCAATTCTCGTATGCGAAATCTTTGATGTTTGGGGGATTGATTTTATGGGCCCCTTTCCTGTTTCGAATGGTTTCGAGTACATTTTACTTGCTGTGGACTACGTGTCCAAATGGATCGAAGCCATACCAACCCGAACCTCTGATCACAAGATTGTTCTTAAGTTTATTCATCAAAACATTTTCTCAAGGTTCGGGATTCCCCGTGCTATAATCTCTGATGGGGGGACCCATTTTACAAATGCTCAGTTTAGATCACTGATGGCCAAATTTAGGGTTTCCCACCGAATCTCTACTCCTTACCACCCCCAAACAAATGGTCTAGTTGAGCTGTCAAATCGGGAGATCAAGAAAATCCTGCAAGTCACTGTTCGGCCTGACAGGAAGGACTGGTCGTCCCGACTTCCGGAAGCATTGTGGGCCTATAGGACCGCCCACAAGACCCAATTAGGCATGTCTCCCTTTAGACTGGTGTACGGAAAGGCATGTCACCTTCTTGTAGAACTGGAGCATAAAGCCTATTGGGCAGTACGGAACTGTAATCTAGATCTTTCCAAGGCTGGAACCCACAGAAAACTCCAAATCAGCGAGATCGATGAATTACGCCTAGACGCGTATGAGAACTCGCGAATCTACAAGGAGCGGGTTAAAGCCTTCCATGACAAGCATATCTCGAGGAAGATCTTTCATCCTGGTCAAAAGGTCCTACTCTTTGATGCCCGACTTAAACTTTTCCCGGGAAAACTGCGATCCAAGTGGGTCGGACCATATTTAGTCCGACAGGTTTTTGGAAATGGAGCAATTGAAATCAGTCCACTCAGCCACGATTCCGAACCTTTCATCGTGAACGGTCAGAGACTCAAACCGTCCATTGATGTGACTTCTAATGATTTGGCTGAGTCATCTCTCATCCTCCATTCGCCGTGAGCTTACTGCGCCCAGCCGATGGCGTAAAACTCAGCACTTAACGGGAGGCAGCCCGTCATTCCCTCTGAAAATCTAAAACCTTTTTTCTGACACCTTGGTGAACTTAAGGTTCACCCTTCAAGACAGCCGACTCCACCTCAGATGCTTGCATCTGAGATTAGAAATCGTCCGCAAAATTCATCCCGACCCATTCACTAACAAAAACAACTGTCTTAAGGAATGAACTAAGTAAATAAAAACCCCTAAAATCACAATGAGGACATTGCAAACCTTAGGCATGGGGGGGTATAAAAGTGCAAAACGTGTAAGAAAAGGTTTAAAAAAAAAATTCACATATGCCAAAAACACCATAAAAATTAAAAATTTTTCGAAAAAGAATAAGAGAATAAGAGGAGAAAGGAAATTTTGTGAAGGAACCCTTGAGGATTGATGATGGGAGCAATGAATCTGATACAGACCGTGTTGAAAAGCCAATCCTAGGCTAGAACTAAAAAGAAAAAGAGAGAGAAAACTCTCCAAACAGAAAAACTTTCTATCTCTCTCTTATAAAACGCACTGCGAACTGAACCAAGGCTAAAATCATTTCAAGCACGGGTGCTTTAACCACAAAGTCCAATAGACCTTAGGTTAGTTCTTGTGGGCCTTGAAAACCTTTGCTAAGGACTGAGGCTGAGGCTAGACAGATTTGGATCTTGATTGGTACTAGAGTACCTTTTAAGCCTATGGTCAGCATTCTAACCTAATCTAAGTTTAAATGAAAAAGCACTTATCTGAAGCTATTAAGAACTTCATGGTCTAGAACAAGGGTTGAAACCTTAAGTTTTTGCTAAGGGACTAGCAAAAGCTAGGCATGGGGGTATGATGAGAACCTCATCATAAGCCATAACTAGCTCATTTTGACCTAATATAGAGACTAAAAGCTCCTACATAACCTTAGAAAGGCTTGGCTCAGAGAGATTCTGAGTTTGCAAAGAAAACATAAACTGAGGGGTAAAATGCAATTTCACCAATCCAATCTGAAAACAGGGTAACTCAGGGTCCAAACATAGGTCAAAACAACCTAATAAGAAGAAAAGTGGGATGAAATGACTCAACAAGGGCTACAGCAACTCCGAAGAATTAAATGACATCCTATAACCCTAAAAACAAACCCACTTAAATACACGAGGTTCGAGGAAAAGCAAAAATAGAATAAACCCTCTAAAATTCATATAAAAATAATCTCTAGGGTTTAGAACCTTCAATTTGGTCTTAGGAACCCATTTTGACCTACATTGAGAACCATGCCCAATTAACAACTTAATTTGGGTTTTTACGTAAATTGACCGATCAAACAAGGCTTAATATAGAAATAAAATTCACTACCAGAATCCTTAGGTCCTAATTAGTCATGTATAAAAACTTGAGCCTAAGAAGAAACCTTCTTGACCAACTTTACACTTTGGTCCTCATACATTTACTTTCCGGCCCTCAACTTTTGAACCCTCACATTTTGGCCCCTAACTCTCCTTCGTTCTTTGCGTTTAGGTCCCTCCTGCAAAACCTGAGCAACACCATGCTCCGGCGACCTTGCGCGGAGCATGGCGCCGCGCAGGGTAAGGGAGGGAGCCTGCCAAGTCAAATGGGGGTGCCCTGCGTCGTCAGCCGTCGCAGGAACACCCCCCTAATGGCTGCAACCACCCATACCGGCCGTGCGAACGCACGGACGGTATAGGTATCCTTCCTCCGGCGTCCTCCGGCGAAGGAGACACATCGTCTCCCTCCGCCCTCCTCTCTGGTTCTGCCCCTATAAATACCCCCGTCGCTCCGCCTTTCTTCCCAGCTCGGATCTGACGGAGATACCCCCTCACTTCCTCTCTTCCCACTCCGACAGACGCCCCCTTGCTCCGGCGGCTTCTCCTCCTCCTCTTCGTCGCCCTACCGCACTACCAGCAGCAGGGTTGCCTTCCCTCGCTCTTCCTGCGCCGCGCCACACCCAGCGCGTGCTTCTCCGGCCCTCTCCTCGCCGTCGCTCCTTCCCCTGGGCAGCTTCTTCTCCGGCGACAGTCGATACGACTGTCGCCTGCTCCTGCCCCTCCTCGTCCTGCTAAGTAGGTATAACTTCTCTTCCTCCCCTCTTCCTTTTCCTCACTTTAAACCTTTACTGTCGCCCTCGATTCCGACCAATCACCCTCACCTTCTCCACCTCCGGCCACACTCCGACGACCCGCTCCCATCACTCCAGCAACCCACATGGCTCACCGACCATCGCAGAACCTTCGCCTCCTCACCCTGATCAACCTCCGCCCTTCCACTTCCCACCAATCGCCCTCTGCAGACCCACCGACCAAACCCATCTCACCACCTGCGGTTTGACCTAGGGCGGCCCTTAGGCTCTGCCCCGCCACCTGCAGACCCCCCGACCACCTTCGTCGTGCCACGACGAAGGTCCTCCGCGTATCTAATTAGGCCGAGAGGCCCTTTCTCTGTAAACAGGAACTTCACTCGCCGCCGCCATTGCTGAGGTGAAGAAGCTCCTTCAACCTGCTGCTCCAGGCGCGCCGCGCCCAGGTCATGCTCCCAGGCTGTGCGAGGTATTTTCGCGAAGCGCCAGGCTGCAGTTGAGGCGAAGCCCTCGTGCGAAGCTTCGACCGCCGCTGCTTCCTTCGCACAGGCATCCAATTGAGGTGGGCCATTTAGGCCCACCTCGGAAACCCACTGAGGCGAACGGGCGCTTAAAGGCAAAAAGTGCCTTAAGCTGTTTGCCTCAGTTCACGGGGTGAGGTCCCCTTCACCCGCCCGATTACCTGGCCTCGTCCGCACTCACGCCCCGTGGACCTCGCTCCGACCCGATTAGCCCGACATGCACTCCTCGCCCACCACAGCACGCCGGTGGGCCTGGACCCGGGCGCGACCCGCGTACCCGATTACCCGGTTGCTCTGGGAGAGCTTTCGTAAGAGCGAATTCTGAGAGAGAGAGACGCGGGGGGGGAAGGGTAGAGTAGGTTTTGCCCTCTGACGAAAACCTTGAAGTGTGCAGGCACAGGTGAAGAAGAAGAAGAAGAAGGACTGCGGAAGAAGAAGAAGAAGAGAAAAAGAAGAAGAAGACGGAAGCTAAGGGAGACACTGTAGCAGCAGCGGTTTAAGTCGTCTGATTGCAAAATCAGACGACGTCTTGAAGGAAAAGGAAGAAGAAGAAAAGAAGAAGCAGGACTGCGGCAAAGAAGGGGAAAGACAAGAAAGAAGAAAAAGAAGAAGAAGATCTGAAGAAAAAGAAAGGAGAAGAGAAAACAAGGAAGAACAGAAGACGGAAGAAGAGCACGAGAGGAAGATCTGAAGAACAGAAGAGAGAAGACAAGAAGATCAGGAAGAGAAGAAAGAAGAGACAAAGAGGAAGAAAGAAGAGAAGAAGAAGAAGCCACCAAATTTTTCATCTCTTTCTCTCTCTCTCTTTTTGTAATAAGAATTTGTACTTCTAGAATACGACCTGCTCCCTGAGTTCGACCTCGGGAACTCTTTTATTTCCGAGTAAAAAGATTATATATGTAATGATGGCAATAACTAGCTGTTCTACAACGCTATTTCTATAACAAAACCTAGTTAATGCCACGATCATCACAAACCCTGGCTCAGTCGATGGATTCTATTACTTCAAGAATTTGATCTTGAAATTAAAGGCAAATCTGGGACATAAAATGTAGTGGCGGATCTTTCAAGACTCTTAAATGATTCTTCTCATCTGGATATTCCGATTACTGATACTTTTCCAGACGAGACTATTCTTACAGTTTCAGGTGTCTGAACCCCTTGGTTTGTGAACATGGTAAATTATTTGGTCATTGGTCAAATCCTCCAGGATTTGACCAAGTAACAACGGGATAGACTTATATTTGAGGCCAAATATTACTTCTGGGATGACCCTAAACTGTACCGCATCAGTTCTAATCAGCTTATTCGCCGATGTGTTCCGGAGAATGAGTTTCAAAGCATACTTGAGTTCTACCATGCATCTGCCTATGGTGGACATTTCTCTGGGAAAAAGACAGCTGCAAAATTTTGCAATCTAGATTTTATTGGCCATCTTTATTCAAGGATGCTCAGGAATTCTCGAGGTCTTGTTCCTGATACCAGGCACTTGAGAGAATAACTAAGAGGGACATGATGCCTTCAAACCTGATTCTTCTCATTGACATCTTCGAAGTTTGGGGCATCGATTTCATGGGACCTTTTCTCCCTTCATTTGGACACCAATACATTCTCATAGTTGTTGACTACGTGTCCAAGTGGATTGAGACTATTCCCACCTAAACCAATGACCACAAGATGCTCATCGATTTTGTCAAGAAGAATATCTTTAGTCGGTTCGGGATTTCAAGGGCCATCATCAGCGATGGTGGTACTCACTTCACCAATGCCTAGTGTCACAATTTACTTGCAAAATACAGGGTGAATCACAGAATTCCCACACTGTACCACCCCCAAATGAACGTACAGGCCAAGATCTTCAATCGGGAGATCAACATCCTACAAAAGACGGTTGACCTGATAGAAAAGACTAGACTCAAAAGCTTGATGACGCTCTTTGGGCCTACCGTACGGCGTACAAAACGCCTATCAGCATGTCACTGTTTTGTTTAGTGTATGGTAAGGTGTGCCATTTACCCATAGAGATTGAACATCGGGCATTCTGGGCAATCAAGAAATGCAACTTTGATTTAAGTTTAGCCGAAAAGACCAAGAAACTCCAACTATCTGAGTTGGAGGAACCTAGAATTGACGCATATGAGAATGCCAAGATCTATAAGGCTTGGACCAAAGCTCTTCATGATCAGTTGATTTCCCGTAAGAGCTTTGAGCCAAACCAGAAGGTCTGGCTTTTTGATTATCGACTTAAGCTCTTTGTCGACAAGCATAGGTCAAAGTGGAACGACCCGTTCATCATTGATCGGATATTCCTAAATGGAGCAGTTGAGATTTTTGACCCAAAGAAGGGTAATTCTTTCAAGGTCAACGGACAACGTCTGAAACCTTATGTTGATCGCGTTATTCCAGAACCCATCTCAGACAAGGTTGTTTTAACCTTAATCTGACTTTTTCTGGCTGGACCCTGCCTAGCTAATGGCATTAAACTCAGCACTTGTACAGCCTGACTCAGAGCTGACCAGAGCATCATGGAATATAGGTGATATTTTTCCATTCTTCCCTTTTCTGATGCCTTTTATTTTCAATGAGGACATTGCATAAGCTACGCATGGGGGGGTGGATTCATTTTTTAATCATATTGTCAGCTATGTGGATTCCTTATAAATTTTCCTTATTTTTCCTTTTTATTTAAAAAAAAGAGAAAAAAATTTGAATCAAGAAAAGAAAACTTAGAATTTAGAAATTTTCAACCTTAGGAAATTATAACACTACATTTTGGGATAAAAATTCTGCTAATCGGGGTTTATCTTAATGATAATATGCATGAATAGCACATCATGAATGGGCATGGGAGCATTACATGCATTGCATGTTAAGATTGCTTATAAACCAGTAATAATGGCCATTTGCACAAGTTCATGTTAAAACAGGCCTCAGATGAGCAATCGGATCGCACAGATCGATTCAGAACGACGAACGGAGTCCAACAGACTCAAAATTGACCAAATCCAACATTCAGAGCTCCCACAAATGGCCCAAGAAGTTCTGAATGTTGATCTGATGATCAACAGCCACAAAGCTGCCACGTGGCGCCATCGCCGTGCCCCTCGCCCGCAGCGCAGTGCCTCCTTCGCCCGCACCTCTCCATCCTCCAGCAGATCATAGCCATTGGATTCCTATCCAATGGTCGCCAGTGTCGCTCCAGCTCACCGCATCCGCGACAAAGCACAGGCACAGTGAAGTGGGTAGCGCTTTGTCCGCGAAGGCAGCGGCGGATGTTCGAAACCCCGTGCGCTACCAAATTGAACTCTCATGTAGGCGTGGCTAATCAAGGCCATGGATTCGGGTGCGAACGACGTGGATTGAATCCACGCGGCACCTCCACACGCAAGCAGATGCTGATGCCAAATCACGCGCACTCGTGAGGCGTGATCTGAAGCACGATCAACATGCGATCTCGATCGTCCGATCTACGATCAGACGGTCCTCAGCGGCCACACACGGATCGCAAAGGGGAGGAAGCACGGCACACGCACGAGACCGGCGGGCAGGGGGCTATGCAGATGGTTTTGGCATGGGTTTAGCGACGTCCCGGATGTCGCTAAAGCCCCTACTTCATTTGGAAACCCTTCTTACTATATAAACCCCTTCCAACTGCCCATGTAAAGCATTCAATATCCTTGCAAGTGTTCTACCCCACTCCTAGCCACCCTTAGCTCTCATTTGCAATCACCGGAACCGACGAGCTGCCAACGGAGCCCTCCTCCATTGCTGTGGCGGCCTCGCCGTCTTCTTTCTCTCTCTCCCTCTCTCTTTATCTTAGCTCTACTTTACTTGTGCTTAAGCATTTAGCTATTGTTGTATTTGTAAAACTTAAGTGCAAGTTAAATGATAATGTTTCTTATCTAGTTATTCACTCTCTTTTGATGTTTAAGTTGCATGCCGTGAACAAAAGGACTCGAACTTTACTCTCTCTCTCTTTTTCTCTCCCTTACTCACTTTTCTCCCATATTTTCTCGCAAGCAAAACCTGCCATTTCCATGACACTAGGTGACAGAAAAACCTGATGTTCACGCTTCTCTGTGTTCGCCACTCGGACTTATGTCCGTTTCTTTATTTAAAACCAACACAGCGAACGTGAGCTATAACAACTGTTAAGACCCGTGACAACAAAACACTTTAAGACGTCTGGGAGTTGGTCCAGACGTCTGGCCAGACATCTGGATGCCTTCCCAGATGTCTGGAAATTAATTTTTGCGTGCGTACAATCGCGAGTCTGCGCGCGTGCCGCACGCAGACTGAAACCCTGCTACCCTCTTCTCTTTCTCTCCCCTCGTCGACCTGTAGATGCCTTTCCCCCATGCCTACAAATACTCCTCTCCCTCGTTCACCACCCCTCCCGTCTTCTCCTTCCCCCAGTGTGAGAGCGAGAGTGAGAGAGAGCCGCAGCTGCTGTCGGGTGTAGTGGCGGAGAGGAGAGGTGCAGCGGGAGGGAAGAGGAGAGAGCGTGCGTGCCGTGAGGGAGAGAGCTCGCCGGAGCAGTTCGAGGCCGGCCGACGTGCACGCGGAGGAGCGTTGTGTTGGGGAGGGTTCCCTTGGTGCTGCTGCAGCTCAGGCAGTAGGCGGACGAGTGCAGTGAGGCCATGTGCAGCGGGAGGAAGGCGAAGGAGGTTCTGATTCTGGGAATTTTTCCAAGAATCAGAAGTCGGGACCTACATCCAGACGACGCGGACGATGTCTGGAGGGAGATCCAGACGACTGATAGGTACGTAATGTGCCTATACCTTTCTTTTTGCGGATACGGCCATGCAGGCCATTCCGCTAAAGCTCTGTTGCGTGCCTTGCTGAGGATTTTTGCGTAAGCGTGTAGGATTCGCTTCGGGAAGGCGCGGGACACATCCTCCCACGCGGTTCAGACATCTAGGAAAGGCACCAGACGGCGAAGAGCGTCTCCAGACGTCCGGAGAGGTGGTCGAACGTCTGGAACTAGGTCCAGACGGTTCAGTAGGATCTTTGGACATCTGAGGAGCAGTGCAGAGTGAGGTATGATTTTGGGTTCCTTTTAAGACGTCTGGAAGATGTTCCAGATGTCTGATTTGAGTCAAAGTTGTCATTTTTGACCTGTTTAGGGTCTGTTCGAGGTCCGATTCTCGCATTTAAGATTCTGTTTGTCTTCATACAAGTTCCTTTACTTGTTTGTAATACTTTTACCCTGTTCTGAGTAGTTCCTTGTGGTTGATTCTTGTGTTAGGACCTCATTTGTTACGAACTTGGGGGTTGCAGAGGCACGTGGACCTGCCAATCATGCCCCCATTCCTCCCGATTTTGCGGGTAGAGTGGCTTCCCTTAGTTAATTACAAACATAAATGCGTATCTGAAATAAATGATAGATCCTAGGGTATGGCATGAATCCTAGGACCTGAAAACTAGATTGAATGATAGATCCTAGGGTATGGCATGAATCCTAGGACCTGAAAACTTGATTGAATGATAGATCCTAGGGTATGGCATGAATCTTAGGACTTGAAAACTAGATTGAATGATAGATCCTTGGGTATGGCATGAATCCTAGGATTAGAAACACTGGAACGATTGTATAAAATGCCTGAAATGCAGTCTTGAAATGAGCAGGTGGAATAATAACTGCCTGTAACTAGATAACAGTTGCCTGTGAAATGTAGAGTACTGTTGTTAGTAACTATTACAAGTAATTTCTGCTGGTTGAAATTAAATACGAGCTACTTGTATATAAATTGGAAAGGAAAAGAAGTTTGAATGTTGGAAACACGTACTATATGCGAATAAACTTGAAATAATAAAACCTAGTATGGCTTGGCCTGAGAAACATGAGCATGAACCCTACGGGGAATTAGAAGTAGAACTCCTGGAAATAAATGGAATGGAACTGAAAAAGTGAATGGGAAAGTGTGTTGTCTCTTGGGTACGTAGTACCAAGGGAAGCACAAGTTACCTCTTAGCGCAAAATGGAACCAGCCACCCTAGGGACCTGGGGTTAGGTCTAGCCACTTTGTACCGACTTTTGACCCTCGTGTACACTGTACCGAGGAGAGCTACTAGTGTAGGGAGGGAGCTAGCCACCCCACGGGGCCCGGGGTTCAGCTAGCCGTCCTACACCAACTTGTTAGGCCCACTGGGCAAACCAGGGTAGCCAGGCGAGGGTGTAAGGACTGTGGAGGGGCAAGACCACTGTTTGGTTACTGTGGAGGGGCTGGACCCCTGTTACTGAGAGGGCTCTGCCCTATACTGCTTCCGTGCTGTGCTTTGGGCACACCCGTTAACGGAAACGACTGACTGCATGCCAGTGCGAGGTAGCTACTCGTGCATTTATCGTGCGTGCCGTAGTCACCGTTAAGTCTGTCAGCGACCTTGGGGTGGTTGACTGAGGGTAGGACCACCACGGGGGACTCTCCCAGCCAGGAGAGCAACACGTGCTACTTCTACTTTTCGGAAAAGACTGCAATTAAGATCGTTCTCACGAGGAATATTCGAGATCAAGAAAAGGACCTGATAAATGAACCCAGTAATGAAAGAAAGAATAATTAGTTGAATAAAGAAGAAATTAAAAACAACAGCTACCTGTCCACCTTTACTATTTTTCTTAGCTAGCTAGTTGCCACTCTACTCAACGTTTCACTAATGTGTCGTACTTACCACCTTTTTCAGGACCAGGTGTTGAGTAGCCAGAGCCTACGGTTGCGGAGGGTGCTGGGCTTAGTAGAGCCCAGTAGTTGTACTTGTGTTGTACCCGTTCTTGTAGTAGTGAGTATTTTGTTACACTTTTGTACTCTTTTATTGTAAATTTCATATTTCTGTACCTGCTTTTAATTCTCTACTATTGTGGTGGTGTGTACTGTAGTAGTTTACCTTCTTTATCGCTGTACTTTTGTTACTGTTAATTACTTGCATGGTGAATGTGATTTATTTTACTGCTTTTTGGTTACTTTCTCGTTGGACGGCTGGGTCTTGGGATCAGTCGAGTCAGTCAGTGTTACGACCCGGTTCCCGAATCCCTACGAGATACGAGAATCGGACCGACTCGACTGATCCCAAGACCCAGTCGTCTAACGAGAAAGTAACCAAAAGAGTAGTAAAATAAATCACATTCACCATGTATATAACTGCAGTAACAAAATACAGCAGTAAAGAAAAGAAATACTACAGTATACACCACCACAACAGTAAAGAAATAAACATGAACATAAACATGAAGCTTACAATGAAAAGAGTACAGAGGTAATAGAAACTACTCACAACAACAGAAAGAAAAGTACAGTGGGTACTACACAAGTAACACTACTGGGCTCTACTAGGCCCAGCGCCCTCTGCAGCCGCCGACTTAAGCTGCTCAACATTTGGTCCTGAAAAGGTAACAAAGGTGACACATCAGCGAAATGCTGAGTAGAGTGGCAACTAAAAGCTAAGAAATAGTAAGGTGGACAGTAGCTGCTATATTTTTAATTTCCTTCTTTAATTTCTCTGTTTATTCACTATTGAATTATTTCTCAGATCCTTCTCTTGATCTTGAATGTTCCTCATGGGAACGATCTTGATTGCAGTCTTTTCCGAAAAGTAGAAGTGACACGTGGTGCTCTCCTGGTCGGGAGAGTCCCCCATGGTGGTCCTACCCTCAGTCAACCACCCCAAGGTCGCTGACAGGCGTAACGGTGACTATGGCACGCACGATAAACGCACGGGTAGCTACCCTTCACTGGCACGCGGTCAGTCGTTTCCGTCAACGGGTGCGCACAAAGCACAGCACGGAACCAGTATAGGGCAAAGCCCTCTTAGTAACAGGGGTCCAGCCCCTCCACAGCAACCAAACAGGGGTCTTGCCCCTCTATAGTCCACGCACCCTTGCCTGACTACCCTGGTTTGCCCAGTGGGCCTAACAAGTCGGTGTAGGAGGGCTGGCAGAACCCCGAGGCCTGTGGGGTAGCTAGTGCTCTCCCTACACTAGTAGCTCTCCTCGATACTGTGTACACGACGGCCAAAAGTCAGTACAAAGTGGCCAGACCAAACCCCGGGTCTCTGGGGCGGCTAGCTCTGCTTTGCACTAAACAGGGGGGAACAGTTGCTCTCCTTGGTACTCCGTACTCAAGGGTCAGCTCACTTCCCCAATTCTATTCCATTCACTTTCCAGGAGTTCTACTCCTAATTCTCCGTAGGGTTCATGCTCTTTTAACTCAACCAATTTAGGTTTCACCGTTCCAGCTTTATATCCATATAACCCATGTTCTCAACAGTAATTATTCATTTATAAACAGGCAGCTGTTAACCAATTTACAGGCAGTTATCGTTTCCTTTCTACTTTTCCAAGACTGCAATGTATAGATATTCAATCTAGTTCTCCAGTCCTAGGATTCATGTCATACCCTAGGATCTATCATTCAATCTAGTTTTCCAGTCCTAGGATTCATGCAATACCCTAGGATCTATCATTCAATCTAATTTTTCAGTCCTAAGGTTCATGCAATGCCCTAGACTCTATTAATTATTTCACAAGTGTATAATCTTTGATAAATAAATTAAAGAGCCACTCTACCCGCGAAACCGGGAGTACTGGGGGCATAATCGGCAAGCCCGCGCACCTCCGCAACCCCCAGAGACGCAATGGAACGGGGTCCTCACACAAGGATAAAAGACAATGAGCTACTCAGAACAGTATACAATTACTATAAACAGGTAGAGGAACTAAATCTGAGAAGAACGAAACTTGAAACGCGAAAAACGGACTCCGAACGGATCCTAAACGGGTCAAAAATGACTAGTCTGCCAAAAATCAGACATCTGGAACTTCTTCCAGACATCTTAAAAGATAGCTCAGGTCATACCTTGATCTGCGTGGTTCTTCAGACATCCAGAACCCCGCTGAACCGTCTGGAGTTAGTTTCCAGACGTTCGACTGTCACTCCGGACGTCTGGAGACCCTCTCCGTCATCTGGTACTGTACCCAGACGTCTGATCTATGTGGGATGGCGTGCCTTGCGCCTTCCCGAATAAATCCTGCATACACACACGCCCGCTCTCAACACCAAAGGAAGCAGAAGACTTCGGCGGAAACAGCTGCATGGCCGTACACACGAAAGAAGAAGATAAAAATAACGTACCTTTCAGACGTCTGGACCTTCCTCCAAACGTCTGATTCTGGGAAATTTTCCCAAAATCAGGACCTCCTCGCCATCCGTCCGCAGCGCACAGCTGTGCCGCGCCACACCCGCCTGCTGCCTGAGCTGCAGCAGCTTCTCGGCGGCACCCCACGCTTGCTGCGTACCTGCCGGTCAGCTCTGGCTGCTCCGACGAGCTCGCACCCTCGCGGTCAAGCTCCCTCTTCCTCTCGCAACGACCCCTCCTCTCCACACACTCACAGCAGCCGCTGCTGCCACTTTCGCCCGCTCGCGCTCTCTCGCTGACAGGGAGAAGAAGAAGAAAGCTGTGGAGTGAGGGTGAGGGAGAGGGGAAAGCGTATTTGAAGGCAATGCAGGGAGAGAGAAAGAGGAAAAGGCTACGTCTGCAGGGAGGGAGGAAAGAGAAGGAGGAGGGCAGCTGGTTCAGTCTACGCGCGCATGCACGCAGATGCGAACCCGTATGCCGAAAAAATTTAATTCCAAACATATGGGAAGGCTTCCAGACATCTGGACCACTTCCCAGACGTCTTAAACGACGCTTGATGCCCTGGTTGTAACAGTCCGATTCTCGTGTCCTGTAGGGATTCGGGAATCGGGTCAAAACAACAACCATTTTAAACAAACGCGTCCGAAGCGCGTTAGGAAATGATACAGTAAGACCTAAACACTTAGACCCTTCAAGTCTTCGAGCTTAATCAGCCTGGGTGTCCACTAAAATGTGAACTTGTTTCTCGAGTCCTCACCATTTGAAAATTCATTTCTAATTGGTTAACAAGTTGGGGTGATAAGTACATGACTTATCAACCTGTCATCTGATTTAAGGGAACTTATAGTCTAAGATCTACACACACTTCACACTAACTCACTGTTCGACAATTTTAACTGAAATTGGGTAGCTAATGAACCTTCTAAGATGGTATGGCTATCTGGTTGTCGGTGGTAACAGCTCATCGGCTGGTTGTCCAGAGCCCAGCCACACGACCATTCTCCTTCGACTGCCTTTAGGTAAATCTTAGATCAGGTAAGCCACTTCAAATATATATATATAGAAAAGCACCCAAAAAGAAAAGAAAAAGAAATAGAAAAGAAGAAAAAAAGAAAGAAATAAGCCACACTTCACCGCACGAGTATGCTTGGCAAGTTGTCGGTGGTAACACCTCATCGGTCAGTTGTTTAGAACTCATCTCATGAAATGTACGTATAATTCCTAAACATTTAGGAAGAAGCAGGAAAGTAGAATAATCTAGGGAGATATACATTGGGTTCGCTCTTATATTGACCCCATAAAAATAAAAGTAGTGAGAAAGCTACTAGTCGTATAGTTACACCTTTAGGCAAAATTCCTTTTCAAGGTCACCTAGGGGCATGCAAACCTGAAGTCGATTCTAATCGCTGATCAGTGAGTCTATCACATTTATATAAAAAGATGCTTAGACTTAGAGTACTCTTCGAGTCTTGGGTGGGTTGGGTAGTCGTAGAAAGCTGCCTCGAAACCCTAAACTTAAAAATCCAAAAAAATTAGAAACGAAGAAAAAGGAAAAGATGCTTTTGCTTTTGAATAAGGCGAGGGCTTGAGCAGTCTGCATTTTGGCAAACACCCGAGCGCTATTGTGTCTCTGTAGTTCAGGTTCTTAGTAGAAATTTCCTATTGTTGAAAAATAATTATTGCCCAAGTAATTTGATCCTAATTCTATTTATAAATAGCATATAGTTTTTGCTAAGGATTAGCAAAAGATAGGTATGGGGGTGTGATGTACATACATCTAATTAGCCTAAAATGTATATTTATGCATGTTCTTAATGTCATAGAAACATTATGCATTGTAAATATTGCATAATATGCATTATCGTGCATTTAGGTTAATTTGTATAAATTGTATAGTAATTCACCTCTTTTTGTGGCCAGGGACAGGGCAATATTTATCGGGGCCTCGGATTGAAGATCTAATTGTATCGATCTGATCAAGGCAATGATTGGAGTTCAACGACTCTGAGATCACTCTGATCGAATTTCCATAGTATCAGATATAGTTCGAGAAATATCAGAGATCAAGGGCTAAGGTGACAGAAAATTCGAACTTCAAATGACAAATCCAACCGTACAAATGGGTTCGGATTGACGATCGTAGCCCAACGACGTGAAAATCAATCCAATCCAACATTCATGGCACCACTTACAAGTGAAAGAAGATGAACTGCTCAGATGGTGCCACGTGGCACCATCCTAGCTCCCCAAGATGACCCACAAGCTGCCGCAGCCCTCCACGCCATCACCTCTCAGCCTTTGGATCACCATCCAATGGCTGAGATCAATCCACACCCTCCTTCATATTTTACAAAAGGAAAATGAAGATTCAATGTGGACCGTTGGATATTAATCCAACGGTCCCCATCTCGCCATGTTGTCGACTACTATCAAGCAACAAGCGATTTGGACCGTTGGATTCTCATCCAATAATCGCGAGCGATGGACCCTTGGATTGTCTTTGAGACAATCCAAGGGCGTAGCACATTGGGCGAATGCCCTACGCAGAGTGTGAGGCGCGGGTTTGAGGCATGCTTCGCAGCCAAATCCACGAAGAATGAGCGCGGTTGAAATTCGCCCATTGGATGGCGATCGGGCGATGATGGATAGAAGACGTGGCATGCGGAGAGGCGCTAATCACATGGGCACGCGATGACACGCGATCAGACGTGCCATCGCACGCGAGCGGGCTTAACGTTCGAAGAGGAAGCAGCGTGCACGGATCTCAGTCGTCGAATGTGTGATCGGACAGTTGAGATCGTGTGTACGCGATCAAAGGCGCAAACGGCTGAAGGCGGGGCAACATCGATGTGGCACGTTGTGAGGCGTCAGATCAGGAGTGGGTGGCGGGGATGAGGTGCGCGGCTACAATGACATGTATGTACAGTGACACACATATTCGTCACTAAAGGCAGCAGAGTTTAATGTTGAAAGTTAAAATGTCTCTTTTTCCCCTGTGCATGCAACTATATAGAGGACCTACGCCCTCCACATTTTCTTCATCCCTTCCATCATCTCTTTCCCTCTCTAAGAGCTATGAACTCAAGTTTGAAAGCTCACTCTAGTACTCCCAAGCTATGGGAAGCTCCGCTAGAGTAAAAATACAAATTTTTCCACCTCTCATCATCTTCATGAAGCTCTCACCAGCCGTCTTCTCACCCCTATTCTAGAAGTGGATCTCGTGACATCGACGCCCTGCCTCACCCCCGGTTCTTCCCAATCCATCCTCCGTCCTCCAACTTCACTCTCCTTCCAGGTGACGTCCATTCTACTCGTCCTCCAAGCAGTCGTCGAGAACGATAACTTTTAACCCCCTTCTCTTTATCGCTTTCTAGATTAGATTTCCATCTTTCTAGTTATAGTTGTAATGACATTATTTTTAGAATAAAGTTATTTTCTCTCTCTCTTTATCTCTCTCTCTCTCTCTTTCTAGTTTTAGTGTTTATATTGCAAGTAGAATAGCGATCATTGCGAATGTCTCGTTTATAAACAAAAATTATAAAAGAAATATAACTGCGGATTTCAAATTGACGTAGCCTCCTCGTGTTCAACCCGGGACTCATCCTGAGTTTCGGTAAAAAAAATATTTGATTTTTCTTGCGAATCGCACTACAACGACGGTTTTTCTAAACTCAAATCTTTTTGCAACGAATTTCCGCCACATCACTTAGCGCTGCCCAAATGCTACCTTGGTTTTAAGGTGCTACTTGCTAGGGCGGATGAGGCAATTGTGTCGGAGTTGGAGATCGATCCATGGGGATCCTGTTCTTGTTGGCAACGATGGGGTTGCCCAAGGGATTCACAAAAGCCTTGATGAGCATGGCACAACAAGCCAATGGCAAGAACCCTAACCTGGACATGGAAGAAGGGGGATGCGATGTTGTGCGTGTTCCCCATAGTTTTGATCCTTGCTTCTGAGGTTGAGGTATTTGATCTTGTTTGTTGATTTTAAGATTCATTGTAGTTTCCCTGTTGCTCTATTCTGATCTTGATGACTCTTTTGGGTTGAAATTTTGGATTAGTGTATTCCACGTATATTGAATCTTCTTCATCAATGTTCAAATTGAAACAAAAGCAAATGCTATTAAATCTGTTGCGTCCTCAAATTGTCTTATGACATCCGGTGCATGCTTTAGTTAACTTTCTAATTTCTTCTGGTTACTTAGGTAAACTCAAGTGTTGTTCCAACTTTGATACGTACAAAACTGAAGGAGGCCCTTTACATGCACTAGAAAAGCAAGGAGTAAAGAGTCTATCTTGTTTTCTTGGGCCTTTATTTTTTTACTTTTGATTAGAAGTTCATTTTCTTTTTTGGTGTATGAGTCATGGACTTTGATTTTGTTGTGCTATAGAATATGTAGCCTACCATTGTTGACCATATACTCAATATGTACATGACAGTATGACCCTGTTATTCTTCACACTTCATTAGAAGGACTTTCAGGGCCTCTTAATACACTAATTAAGCTAAAGTTTCTCTAGGAGGATTTTGTTCTTACTTTATTCTAATGACCAAAACATTTAATCCATTTTTTCATGAGAGCTCGTCGTATTCTTGGTGCTCTAGATGATGGTTTCCAAGGACCTCCCACAGGACTTTTTCTCCCTGTACAAGAAAATCAATGATGTTCATTTTGTTGTACAAGAAAATCAATGATGTTCATTTTGTTGCATAAGATCTCTAAATCATCTTCCACTACCATGTGAGTTGCTACCAAGTTGTCTATATTTTTTGCTAACATCATACAAGCTTTTCGATTAGGAAAAATGTGTCGCCAAACCATTTCTTTTTCTTGTTTGGTGTCAAGAGACCTGATGGTCCTTATCATTGGAGTTGACTGTGTAATCAAAAGCATGGATGTTATTGTGTTGATTAGTATCTTTAATGGTGCATTTTGTTTTATGTCTACTATACTCTTGTTGAAGGTTCTTGTTGGTTATTCTCGTTATAGAATTGAGTCATGGAATAGTTGTAAAATCACTGTCAAATGATGCTTTTAGTTTTTAGTTTTTACAAGAGACTGTATGGAATCATAGCTGAGATTATACCATCTAAAGTGCATACATGTCAGGGATATGGCATATTCAATCTTATATATGTATAATTTGTTTCCTTTGCCACACCAAACTTGCGTTGCATACATTCAATGTTTGACTTTGCTTTCACGATCCCTATAGTGCTCCAGTTTCCTATCGATTTAGTTCTTTGTCTAAGAAGAGAATGTTATTTGCAAGAAGCATGTGCCATGTAAGTCTATATTAGATGTGCTTTGTCAACTGCTATGAATGACTAGTAGAGGGATCACTTATTATTAATAGGTCTATCTCATGGCTAGAGCAATGATATTTCAGATATCCCTTCATGTTTTTTTTCCATTTTTGTCCATCCTATTGGGAAAAGGAATCTAGATTTCAAACTCAGCCTCATGTACTTCTTTGTAATCATAAATTGTCAAGATAGATAGCTTACATGTGCTTAGAGCATTGAAGATATTATTGCTTTGTCAACCTATCAAATCATACAATCCAATTCAACTACAATTTAGAGTAGAGCTCATGGGATTATCATTGTTTGAACTATAGTTGAATTCCTATTTTTTGACATATCTAAGAATGTCAGTGTTCGTGATGTCCTCCTACTTACATTTATGGCAGAAGAATGAAGCCCACACATAAACTTTTTGGGCAATGGCGGCAATCCATGTAACATGTTTTTGTTCTCCTTATTGAGCAACACCACTAGTAGAGTATAATGTACTTTTGGTAGTCCTTTCAGCCTATAACTTTGTAATTAACCTCATATTAGTTTTTGACTATAGATTATAGCTACTTCTGCATTCTCTCTAACGTGCACTAATGAATCATTGCTCATCCTTTTTAATTTGGTCAAAATCTTAATTTTTCCTTGACACTTTTGATTTCAGTTACTTCTATCGCATTCTCATTGGACCAGAGTCTTTATCTATGTTTGATAAAGAAAGAACTTAACAGGTTCTCGAGGAACTAGATATCAATGCTATATAGGTGTACCTTTTGATTTTTTTGCTTGCTTCCTTAGAGGGTGATTGAAGTTTGTTAATGGCTTGCTTTTTTCAAGGATGATTAACATTTGTTATTAACATGGACCCAACAAAGATAGGAATACGAATCCGACACACATGGATATGTATACATCCCTTTTAGATTACTTTCCTCTGCTCCTGCTTGCCCCTACATGGCAGCGATGGATTACTACATTTTTAATTTAATTCCACAGGCACCACCAGCACGAGAGATGGCAAGCTCGCTTCAGGTGGGTTGCTGGCAATAGGGACCTGTACCTTGGAACTTTTAGTATTGTTCCCCTTTCTTCAGCTCTACCTTATTCTTGTTTTCCTCCAATGGATTCATACTTTTGGGTTTTATTTATTGCACTTGTAGAATGTTGTAACTTTGTAAGACTTTCTTGGTACTATTATTGTTGGGTTAAATCATACTTTACACTACTCCTCGAATAGGTTTCATAGGTTAGATTTATGAAATTTGCTTAAGTATATTATTCAAAGAGTATTATATGTGTGTGTGTGTGTGAGCTCGGATTCAAGTGGTACCTGAATGAAACAACAATCAGCTTGTGTTTTATTTTTAAGAACTTAAAGAATGTAAAAACTGCATGTGATGGCCACTATTTTAGATTTCTATCCTTCCAGAGTTTCATTTGATTTCGTCTCCCACTTTCATTATAATGGGCAACTTTTGTAATTTTGTCCGGATGCGAGATAAACATCTATTCTAAATGAGCACAACCTTTATTCTGATTGCTTTACTCTTAACGGTAGAAAAATGCATCTTATTGCTTCTTTGACCTTTATTTATGTTTTTTTACTTGTTGTACACCTATCAAATTCAATCCAAGCATAACAAGCATGGATAACAGGCATGACATGGTTCTATTTAAGAAATATCCTTACCAAGATGATATATTGACTTCAGTTTGTAAACAACGACATTGTCCCTATTAAGAATATTGCCAACTATTGCTAGTGCATGGTTAAAAAATTAAATATTGCATCATATGATATTGCTTACCTTTTCCCTATCCAAATCATCAAAGACTAACTTTTGCTAGTTTTCATTTTATCCTTATTATCTATTGATTTTCATGTAATATATGCAGAGAAGGGGTTAAGCGCTATGAGGATCTACCTTTGTATTCGAAAAGTCAAGAATGACAAAGAATCATACACTTGTAGTATAGCAAATAAGGGTGACATTCACAGGAATGAGTTCGAGGATGAAGATGAAGATTAGTTTTTAGATTAGTTTATATTATGGATGAGATGTATTTATCTATTGTATGATGTGTGTACCTTTTTCTTGTAAGAAATTGAATATTTTGAATTAAGAATGAATGAAGTGTATTTTTTGATCACTTATGTGTGTGAATATATTCTTTTGTTATGTGTGTGAATTGCTATAATGAGTGTTGTTAACATTAAAGGTACAATAATAATGACAAAAGAAAATCTAATTATAATAGGTATTATGATTGTTGTAATATTATATTAATGTAATTAAAAATAGGTAAATAAAAATATTTTGTGTCGATTAACGAAGGATTTTTGTGACGGTATACATATTTGTGACGATTTTTATATGTCGCAAATTTTAGTGTTAAATTAATTATGTGAAATGGTATCAAAAAAATTTGAGATAAGAAATTACTGTTGCAAATTTGCAATGGTTATTAATCGTCACGTAAGATCTTTCGTGATGGTTGTTAACCATCACAAATGTTCTAATATAGTAAAACTTTTTGGGACGGTTAACGGTATTGTCTTAAATAAACTTTTGTGATGGTAGTGGATATTTTTGTGACATTAATTTTCTATCACAATTGATATATTTTATTGTAGTGTCGAGGTTTGTATCAAGTTTCCCCCTTGTGGGCCTTCTGGCCTGCCGATCCTCGCACCCCTTTTTCTAGTGTGGTGCTGCCTTGTTTTGTTGTTTGGTTTTGTGGTTCTGGTTTTGCCTTTGGGTGCCTCCTTTTTGTGCTTTTGCTCCTTGCATGGATCCTGCTAGCCCTACTTTTGCTTGACCTCTCTGTCGAGCTCCACTTAGTGGGCTTCGGACTTGCCGATCCTTACTGTTTTGCTCTGCTTTGGTGTTTCCTCTTTTTGGTGCTTGGTTTCCTCGCCTTTGTGGTTCCTTTGGGATGTCGTCATCCCAGGGACCCCTCCCTCCCTCCTCTCCGGTGGATCGACCCTTTGTTTCGAAGCAATCTTTTGCTTCGGTGGTCTCTGGTCCTTGTTCAACGAAGTCTCCTTCGTACGTTGATTTGGTTCTCCAGGTCCATAAACCGGAGACGCGAGATTGAGTCCTGGGTTCTCCTTTCTCTTGTTCTAAGATCTCTAAGTTGAGCCGCGCTTTTTCCTCTTCTGTTGTGATTCGCGCTTGGGGTCCCGAACCCTCGCTTTCGAGGATGCGCGAGCTCCTTTCCAAGTCTTTTGGTATTCGCGATGCCTCCATCTTTCTACTAGATTTCTGCAAGATCTACTTGATGGGTTCTGTGGTTCTTGATCGTATTCGGCTATAGTTTGTTAGATGGACTCTGACTTTTCGTACTGATGATCCGGCTTGCAGAGCTCCAATTTGGGTTGGTTTTCCTAGTATTAATCTTCCTTTTCCTCATCCCAACGCGCTCCTTTCGATTGCCTATTAGTTGGGTCACCCCATTTTTGTGGATCAGCAGACTGTCCAAGGGGCTCGACCTGGCTTTCCAAGGGTTTGCATTGAGGTTGAGCTTTCTAATTCTGGTTTGGATTCTGTGGTTATTTTTAATGGTGAAGATCGGATTTCTCAACGTGTGGTTTATGAGAAAATTCCTTCCTTCTGCCCTCGTTGTTTAAAGATCGGTCATAACCTCTTTGCGTGCCCTAACTTCTCTTTGGATACAAGCAACAGATCCCCTCCTTTAGGTACTGCCTCCCTGCCTGTTTATGTGAAATCATCGATGTTTAAGATATATGTTATAGTATAGTTGACAAGATCGCTCAAAACAATTAAATTTATAAAACTCAGAATCCAATGTAAGTCCAAGGTCGTTCGTAGGGAACAATTATGTAAATTAATTCATCAATCACAATTTATCAAGAGAATATGCAATTGAAATCAATAAGATGTTCAAAATGATATTTCAATAAGAACTAGAAGAATAGTGCAAAAAGATTGGGTTAAAATGGTGATTTGAATCACCAAATTAACCCTCAATGTTAAGCTCTCAATCTACTCAAACATTTGAACAGTAATTCTCAATCAATAATCCACGTTAGTCAAGTACTTAAATGTTCCCACAGTAGCCAACAAAGTGCCTCAGACGACAGAACAAGGCATCAGATGTCTTATTAGAAGAGACACAGCACCACAGAAGAAGCACAAGGGCTTCTCTCCTTCAAGCCACAGAAGAGGTACAACAGCAGCACCAACAGAGACTCAAAGGCCTCACACAAAGCTCATAGAGGCTAAGTGTGGAGAGAGGGAGAGGGTACGAATCCCAAGGTAGAGCAAAACCTGCCCCTTCTCTCTCTGATTCTCTTTCCTTTCTTCCCAACTAAGAATGGACCAGACTCGAGTAGTTGGGTAAACGAATCAGCCTAGACCTGCGTGGCGTGAGTGTGGGCGAGGGCATGCGTATGCGCATGCGTGAGTGGGAACCTCACCCCTTGTGCGTGCTGAGGTGATAAGTTGTAAGCACTTTTTCCTTTTGTATGCTGCAGAGAGCTCTGCACTCTATGATGTGGGACTAATCCCATGAGTCTTTCTTCGTGTGCGAGCTGCAGGAGGTAAAGGCTCCAATTGCGGGTAAAGGAGTAGCTGGCAACTTAAATTGGCTACCTGGGAGACTTCCTGGAGCTGGGCCGCAATACCTGGGAGTATCAATGAGGAAGAACTCGGCTTGAAGACGTTGGACGGAGCTGGAGGTGGTGGCGGCGACAGAGCTCCGGCGGCGTACCTAAAATGTAGAACACAAGCTAAATGCCCCGATCAGTATGCTCAGGAGGTTCACAGGACCACGGTGAGTTTGCCGATGGTGGTTTCAAAGCGTGGCGAGCTCAGTGGAGCTCTGTCGAGGTCGGCGAAGGCACGTAGGAATGCGTTTGTTCGGTGAGGGTTTGGAGTGGATGAATCCCTCAATTTCTTGAGGGGTTTTGCTCGCGGAGGTTTTAGGGGTGTTGCGAAGGTTTTTGGTGGACTATTTAATGCGTGCGTGCTCGTCGAAGTGTGGATGGACGTGGAGAAGACAGCAATGGTGTGGGTGAACCTTAGGTCTAAGTGGTTATAGGAATCAGGAAGGAGAGGGGAAGATAAAGGGGAACATAAAGAGGGAGAGAGTGGATGGAGGCGTCCGACTGTGAAGGGTCGGAGCCGGAGAAGATGATGAAGTCTGGTGAGGTAGCAACAATGAAGAAGAGGCAGAGAGCAGCCTCTCTTTGGCAGTAGAGACGCGGAAGAGTAGGAAGGTAAACGATCGTCCAATTTGATGGTTGGACGGTCGAAAGAGGAGGGCGGAGAGGGTCGCCAGAGATGAAGGTACGGATGGCCAGAGAAGAGGAAGAGAGGGTGATTCCAGCTCTAAACTTCACTAAGGGGCAAGGCCTTGCGAGGGGGGACCTTTTAAAGATCTTAGGGCATGCTCCAAGCTTGGAAACAAGATCGTCGAGCTCGAAGTCTCAGGGAAGAAGAAAATCCCTGAAATTTTGAGCGTTCACTTGATCTTCTCGATGCAAATCAAGGTCCAATATGTGGTTCAGATGATTGGAGATCATCTTAAGATTCTTCCAAATTTGGAGGGATTTAGCTGAATATCGAACGAGAAAACCTCACTTGAATCTTGGAGGAGGAGCTCTATTCATAATAATGGTGGCATGGATCGTTTTGAAGAAAATGACGAGAAGTTAGGGGGATAAATGTAGATATTTTGAAAGTTAGGGTCTTAATTGAGAATAATAGAGTTTAAATGGATTAAAATGTAAACTAGGTCAAGATGGACTCTGATTGGAATTAAATTTTGGTACAAACCTAATTTTGACTCAAAGAATCTGATGATGAAGTTAGATTTCAATTTTGATCAAATTTGAGTGGAAAATTTGCACAGAAACCTAAATTAGGGTAGAAATCTATTTAAGGTCAAAATAGGTTCAAATGATTAAATCAAGGATACCAAACCTCAAGGAATATTTTTCTATGAATTTTAAGAGGTTTAAATGAATTTTATCCTGACCGAAACCTCTGTAATTGAAGCAGTTCTGAAATTAGAGTTTTGAGTGTTGTTTTGGTTCTCGAAACGGGTGAAACCTTATTTCTGTCTGCATGGACTCACTTATTAGTCTTTAATGCTCATTTGAACTTCATTTTACCCTTGAAAAATACCTTGGTTATTCTATGTTCATGATATGCTGTTAAAATTACAGAATTAACCCTAGTTTCCAATTCTCTTCTCAAAATAGAATGAAGTGGAGTTATAACCCTTAGATGGTTATGTAGGAGTATTTATCTTTCAATCTTGACTAAAAGTGGCTAGTTAGGTCCTATGATGGTGTTCCCATCATTGCCCAAGTCTAGTTCCGAAGATCCCACTATCGGGCATCCCACGGTGCCTCGACCTATTACTGATGTGGGTCCTTCCTCAGCTCCTGGAAGCCATTTTGATACTCCTTACCATCTTTCGAGCTTTCCTACAGAACTTCCCCCTATAGGGGGTTGGGATGGGTACCCTAGTTCTAATGATCCGGTCTGCATAACTTCTCATCCCATTTCTATTGGGGGGGCTTCTACTTGTCTTACAACTTCTGATCGTCCTCTGGAGGGGAAGGTGAAGCGACGTGTTCGCCTCTGTCGCCGTACCATAAAATCTAATCAGACTCCTCCATCCTCTTTAGGGAAGGAGATTGTGGGCTCTGCACCTCAATCCTCCTCTCCCCCTCAAGTGAAAAGTTCCAACCCTTGTGAGATTTTTGTTGGTTCTTCTGCTATGGTTGCACATGAGAATACTTTGTTGATTTCTAATTCAGACACCTTTACTTCTAATAGTACTCACGATATTCAAAACCTTCCTTGTGAAAAGAATGTTCAGCTTAAATGGGATTTAAAAATATTGGAAAACACTTGGTTTCATCTATTAATAACGGCAGTTTATTGAATAATGTTCTGATGAAAGATGTGCAGGAAGAAAGCTTTAATAAAAACAAAAATGACACCTCGGCTTCTTTTTAAAAAAATGAGAATGTTTTGAAATCTGGATGTTTTTCTTGGGGCATCTACCTCCCATTACCGTCCTCCCCCCCTGATCTTAACCCTCCCACTATTATTGAGATTCAAGACCAAGAGGGGCCATTGCGTGTGAGTGATGATGCCAACTTGGATGAAACTATGTCAAATGTGGAGCCTCAAGGAGTGTTGGATTTCTTTGATGCTGAACCCCTTTTTCTCCAAGATACGACACATGTGGCACACTCTCCAGAAATGGCTAGAGGAGTCCGTGGAGGTCATATGTTGGAGGAAAAGGGTCAAATGACCCGAAGTTGAACTAGATCCCTTCACAAAACTTTGTCCTTATGAATTGTTTATTTTGGAATTGTAGGGGCATTCTCAATGACCCCACGTTGAATAGACTCAAAGAGATTATTCTTTCCCATGACCTTAATGTGATTCTCCTTATGGAACCTTTTGCTAACTCTTCCATTATTGAATAGATCAAGAACTCCATATCTTTTCATTCTTGTTTAACTTTGTCAGGAGCTTCTAAAATTTGATGTTCCTGGAAAGGCTCTTTAACCCTCTCCTTAATCTCCTCCATTAGTCAAGAAGCTATGACTATTTGCTGTAAGATTGGCAATGATTCTTTCAAAATTTCTACCATCTATGCTTCTACCGATGCCGACCAACGCCTTATCTTTTGGGGTTATCTCTATAATACTTCCACTTCTTCTCCTTCTCCTTGGATAATTGGAGGTGGGTTTAATTGTATTATTCATGCCTTTGAGAAGATTGGTGGAGTTCCTTTCTCTAAATCTCAAGCCACCTCTTTCAAAGCCTGTATCCATTGTCTTGCTCTCCTTGAAATGGCTCTCTTTGGGCCGCAGCTTTCTTGGTGTAATGGTCATAGTGGAAACTCTCGCATTTTCCAAAAGCTTGATCGTATTCTTGTTATACAGATGCTCTTGATCAGATTTCCTTGGGTTGTTATTTCTTGAGATGCAACTCTGATCATGCTCCCATGATTATTACTTCTATCTTCAATACTAATCAAAGGTCTCATCCTTTTCGTTTCCAAAATATGTGCTTTAGAGACTCATCCTTTCGTAGCCTTAGCGAACAGACTAGGAACTCCACCTATGTCAACCATTATCATGACCCTATTTCTAACTTCTGCATTAAGCTTTCTACTTTGAAGAGGTCCCTCAAACACCGGAATAAATTGATCTTTGGGGACATTCAAGTGACGGTTAAAAATCGTGAGGCCCGCTATGATGACATTGACTCCAGACTCACTTCCCATTGGGATGATTCTCTTACTGCTGAGCTCATTGATCTTCAAATTCAACTTGATGATGCCCAAGCTAAACTTCATGATTTCTTACTTTAGAAGGCCAAGATAGATTAGATTAAAGATGGGGAAGTAAACACTAAATTTTTCTACTCAACCATTAAAAGAAGATTCTCTAAGTGTAGAAATTCGAATCTTTCCACCACGATTGCCTATGGATCTTGGGATGTGGCCTCTAACAAAAGTGTCAATTATTTTAAAACTTTGCTGGCTTTTGATCATCCTCAAGGGTTCACTTCGTTCCTTGATATGATTCCTCATATTATTTCTCTCTTCTTGTTACCCCTACCCAAAGTGAAATCTGGAATGTTATATCTCAAATGTCTACTAATCGTACCCCTAGGCCTGATGGTTTCAATGCTGAATTCTACTCCTGCTTCGGGGACCTTCTGAAGGAAGACTTGAGTCAAGCAATTTCCTACTTTTTTACTCATCATAAGGACCCTAGGTCTTTTAACAACACTTTTATATCTCTTATTCCTAAAAAACCTAATGCTAAAGATCTCCCTAACTATCACCCAATTAGCCTGTGTAATGTCATCTATATAATCGCTTCTGGCATTCTTATCAATAGACTCTCCATTATTATTCCTAAGCTTATCTCTAATGAACAAGCTGGTTTGTTGAAGACCGATCCATTTTTATCATGTGGCTACGACTTTTGAGCTTACCCAACACATCAATCGCAAGGTCTTTGGTTCTAACCTCATTATTCAGCTTGATTTACAAAAAGCTTATGATAAAGTTGAATGAGATGTTCTATGTCTTATCCTCCAAAAATTTGGATTTTCCTCTCCTACTATCTCATTGATTAAATCCTTTGTTGAGCATCAGGGGTTCTCTATGCTGGTTGACGGAGTCTCTTCTCCATTCTTCAATTCGTCTTGCAGCCTTAGACAAGTGACCCTTTATCTCCCTATTAATTTGATATTTTCATGGAACCATTTATCCGAGGTCTGAAAGAGCTTGCTTTCCAAAAGAAAATCACCCCGTACTCTGTTAAATGTGGCATTTGCCCCCCTCGCCCTCCTTTATGCTGACGACATTGTACTTTTAATGAATGGAAATCTTCATATAGTTTCAAATCTTTCTACCTTTCTGGACTCTTTTCAGGTTGCGTCAAGTCAACATATCAACCTATCTAAAAGTTTCTATTATGTTGGTGCAAATTCTCCCCCTAATAGGCTTTCTTGTATTGCTCAAATTCTTGCCATCCAACCAAGCTCCTTTCCTTTTACCTATCTCAGATGTCCTATTTTCTTTGGCCGTGCTAAAAATTCTTACTTTTATCCCATTATTAACAAAATCCTAGCTGGGTGGAAAGCTAATTTGCTATCCTCGACCTCTAGATTATTACTCGCAGAACATGTCCTCTCTGTTGGTGCTAGAGCACCGCGATCGGTTGTTTTGATGATAACAAAATGCGTGTCATTTAACATTTGCACTTGGAGTATTATATTTCAGGTCAATTGCAAATGGAGACGTGATTAGATGGAGTTCGAGCTTGCATCCAGGACGGATTGGAGGAGCTTGATGGAGAACAGAGGAGATTTGCGAGGAGCGATAAATTGAAGATGGAATGACAAAAAGAATATGATAGAATTCTGTTTATTTCTTTCATGTACTTTTATTTTTATTTCCTTGCTCTTTTTATTCCTTAGAACATCATGTTAAAGAGCCTCAAAGTACCCTAACAGTAGTCCTAGGAACACCAGCACAACCTTAGGATACTTAGGTTTTCTATAGAGAACTTAGAAAACCAATATAGGATTCAAACAACTTTTTCTGACGTCTCTGATAATATGTTTTAAGATGTCTGACTGTTGATTCAGACGTCTGATAACATTTAGGCTGGGCTTAGTTAGCTTTGTCTGATGAAATCAGACGTCCAGACCTTATTCCAGACATCTTAAATGACGTCTGATGTTTTTACTAGATGTCCAATTAGTGGACCGTTGGCTTCCTTAACAGACACTGAAGAATATGACCGTTAGAGACTTATCAGGCGTCCTTAAGTCTTTCCAGACGTCTGATAAATGACCGTTTTGCCTCGGCTAACCCGAAAATCTCTTCCTAGAGATTTTCTAGCCGTTGCACTCTCTTGGAAATCCATTCTCACAGAAAAGTAGGTTTCCAGACGTCCAGACATAGTGCCAGACATCCTGTATGTCGTCTAATGGACTTGCACTAGAGCCCTGTTTAGATCTGATTCAAGTCAGGAAGAAACCCACCTACAATCAGACGTCTGACTTTGTTCCCAGATGTCTTAAACTGATCTTCCAGACGTCTGAAGCCATGATTAGACATCTGATTACCCTGTCAGTGCAATGATTGTTCCTGATTTCGGCCTGATTCTCTTGGGCTTTGCACCCAACGTCTATGGAAGCTTTCCTAAGCCTTCCAAAGCCTTCCTAAGGCCTCTATAAATAGAGGGGAGCCTTTGCCACTCAAGATACACCTACACACACCTAGACACACCCAAGTAACATACTTTCTACTCTTTTGTGTCCTAGAAAAGCTCTTGCTCTCCAAGCTCAAATTCTTCATCTTGAGAGCATCAAGCCTTTGTGCACCCGCTCTCTCACCATAGTTCACGAGAGCGACGTTGCGCCGTCGTGTAGCCAACACACCCGCGTCATCGATTCGACGCACTTCCATCAAAGGGGAGTTTCCTAATTCCTATAGAAGCTAGGTGATGAGAACCTCATCATGAGCCATAACTAGCTCATTTTGACCTAATACAAAGGATAAAAGCTCCTACATAACTCAAGGAAAGGCTTAACTCAGAGAGATTCTGAGTTCGCAAAGAAAACAGAAACTAAGGGGTAAAAATGCAATTTCACCAATCCAATCTGAAAATAGGGTAACTCAGGGTCCAAACATAGGTCAAAGAAACCTAATAAGAGGAAAAGTGGGATGAGATGATTCAATAAGGGCTACAGCAACTCCAAGGAATGAAATGACATCCTGTAACCCTAAAAACAAACCCACTTAAAAACACGAGGTTCGAGGCAGAGAAAAAAATCAACTAAACCCTCTAAAATTCATATAAAAATAATATCTAGGGTTTAGAACCTTCAATTTGGCCTTAGGAACCCATTTTGACCTACATTGAGAACCATGCCCAATTAACAACTTAATTTGGATTTTTGCGAAAATTGACCGGTCAAACAAGGTTTAATCTGGAAATAAAATTCACCATCATAATTCTTAGGCCCCAATTAGTCATGTATAAAAACTTGAGCCTAAGAGGAAACCTTCTTGACCAACTTTACACTTTGGCCCTCATTTATTTACTTTTTGGCCCTCAACTTTTGAACCCTCGCATTTATGCCCCTAACTCTCCTTCATTCTTTGCATTCAGGTCCCTCCTGCCAAAACCTGACCAGTACCATGCTCCGGCGACCTTGGGCGGAGCATGGCGTCGCGCAGGGTAAGGGGGAGGGTCTGACAAGTAAACCGGGGGTGCCCTGCGTCGTCAGCCGTCGCAGGAACACCCCCTTGGTCGCTGCAACCCACCATACCGGCCGTGCGAACGCTCGGACGGTATGCGTCTCCATCTCCGGCGTCCTCCGGCGAGGGAGACACGTCGTCTCCCTCCGCCCTCCTCTCTGATTCTACCCTATAAGTACCCCCCGTCGCTCCACCGTTCAGGGGAGCTCGGTCTTGACGGAGAAAGACCCCCACTTCCTCTCTTCCCACTCCGACAGGGAGCCCTCCAGCTCCGGCGGCCTCTCCCCTTCCTCCTCGTCGCTCTGCCGCACTACCAGCTGCAGGGTTGCCCTCCCTCGCTCTTCCCGCGCCACGCCGTACCCAACTGGCGCCTCTCCAGCCCTCTCCTCGCCGCCGCCCCTTCCCCCAGGCATCTTCTTCTCCGGCGACAGTCGATACGACTGCCGCCTTGCTCCAGCCCCTTTCGTCTCCGTAGCTAAGTTAGAACTACTTCCCCTCCTCTCCTCTTTCTTTTCCCGGTTTCAATTTGTTCAATTAAGCCCTCGACCGACCCTGACCATCGTCACCCCCTTCGTCTCCGGCCACCCTCCGGCGAGATGCCCCCATCGCTCCACAGCCTCACACGCCTCGCCGACCCTCACCGAACCTCCACCTCATCACACTGAGCACCCCCCACCCCTCCACTGCCACTCCATACCTCCGTAACGCTCCCCCAAACAAACCCATTTCTCCGGTTGCAGTCCGACCTAGGGCTGCCGCCAGACACCGCCTTGCGGCTTGCCGTACAGCTCAACACCTTCGCCGTGCCACGGCGAAGGTTCCCCAGTAGTTTGATCAGGCCGAGAGGCCATATTCGTGTCTGACAGGTTCTGAGGCTCGACCGCCATTGACGCCACATTGAAGCAGCTTCTCCCGCGCTCCAGGCTTGAGGACTCCAGGTTTCCAGCTGCTGAGGATTACGGAGACTCCTACGAAGGCAGCCAGCCAGCAACCGACGAAAATCGAAGCTGCAGCTGCAGAAGCAAGGCCGCGGTCTTCCAGCAGGCGCACGCGAGGAGAGGCCTCAGTTTAGTCCCACATCGGTAAGCCTCGCAACTCTTTCACCGTTTAAATTATTTTTGTGAATAAGCCTTATTGCCTCAGCACACGGGGTGAGGTCCCCTTCACCCGCCCGATTACCCGGCCTCGTCCGCGCTCACGCCTCGCGGACCTGGCTCCGACCCGATTAGCCCGACCTGCACTCCTCGCCCACCACCGCACGCCGGTGGGCCTGGACCCGGGCGCGACCCGCGTACCCGATTTACCCGGTTGCTCTGGGAGAGCATTCCTAAGAGCGAATTCTGAGAGAGTGACGCAGGGGGGGGGGGGGGGTAGAGTAGGTTTTGCCCACTGACGTAAACTTTGAAGTGTGCAGGCACAGGTAAACAAAGAAGAAGAACCGTGGAAGAAGAGAAGAAGAAGAAGGCCGACGAAGACTGAAAGAAGGTGGAGCACTGTAGCAGCGGCCATTTAAGTCGTCTGATTGGAAAATCAGACGACGCCCTGCAGTAAAAGGACTGCAGAGAAAGAAGGAGAACGAAGAAGCCGTGCCGCTGAGCAAGGGACCGCAAGAAGAAAAGCTTTACAGCTGAGGCAGAAAGAAGAAAGGAGAAGCTGAAGAAAGGCAGAACTGAAAGAAAAGAAGATGAGGAGCTCTGAAGAAGAGAAGAAATAAGAAGAACAGAAGGTAGAAGAAGAAGACCACCAGGAGATAAACAAAGAAGAAAAACCAAAAGCCAAAGAGAAGAGAAAACAAAGAGGAAGAAAGAAGAAACCAAATTTTTATCTCTCCCTCTCTCTCTCTCTCTTTATTTTTGTAATATTTTTGTAATAAGAATTTGTATCTCTAGAATACAGTTTGCTCCCTGAGTTCGACCTCGGGAACTCTTTTATTTCCGAGTAACAAATTGTATTAAACTGGTAATCACTTCTCTATACTATACTACGACGAAATAATAGAACTATAGAGGAAGGTTGTCACCACTAGGTTTAAATCTTTGTTGGCTCTATAGGACTATATCTGTTATTTATCATTGTTATTTGGTTGGGTATTCGCTTTGCAAATTCCAATCTCCTTCGTGGGACAAAATCCTTCTCGTGAAGAGAAGGGGTTTGAGGTACGCTACCCTCGTATAAAGTAACGTGGTTGTAATTGAGGTTGAATCACCCTCGTTTAAGTGATTCGTTTAGTGGATTTGATCAATTTGGTTGATCGGAAAATCCTAACTCGAGAGGGTTAGGTGGTGGTTTTCACCCGATTTGGGTTTCCACCTAAAAATAATTGTGTACATTGTGTGATTGAATTTTGTGAGATTGTTTTACATTATATTTCCACAATTTATTACGTCACCCCCTCCTAGTAGGGAATCCACACTCTCTTCTATGCCCATCCATATATTGTCTGTTCTTGAGGTCCCTAAATCCATCATTAAGAAGATCCATTCTATTTTAGCTAATTTCTTTTGGGGATCTTCTATTCTTGAGCCTAAGCACCATTGGGTCTCTTGGAAACAAATTACTAAGCCACTTAACCTTGGTGGCTTTGGTATCCATGATCTTAATCTTTTTATGTCTGGCCTTAGGATGAAGAGAGTCTGGAATATCCTCTTCTCTGGCTTAACTTATGCTAACTTGATGATTCAACTCTATGGGAATCCTTCTCAGTCTTCCTTGATTCCTGTTAGAATCAAAGTTCTTTGGGAAACATACTATAAAATGAAGCCTCTGATTCATTGGAAAATTCATGAAGTGTGGATTTTGGTTGGATGTTTGGGTTGGTGACTTTGCCCTGAAAGATTTTCTCCTTGATTCTATTAATATTTCTCCTATCAACATCAAGGATTTTTTGAACTCCTCCACGGATGATCACCATCTTCTAACTCACATTCCCCCTCATATTAGATCCCAAATCTCCCAAATCAACCTTGATTTTGGCAAGGATGTTCCAATTTGAACTATTAACCCTGTTAGAAATTTTACGGTGTCTTCTACTTATCATTATAATTTTAACTCTATCACTATTGATCAAACTTACAAATGCGTTTGGGATCTCAAGCTACCTCTTCGAATATCACTTATGACTTGGAGAACCCTCCTCTCCAGAATTCTTACTGATGATAATGTTTCCAAGATTGGCATCCATCTTCCTTCAAAATGTTACTGTTGTCCAGACTATCCTAACATTGAGACGTCCTACCATATCTTCTCCCAAAGCCAGCTTGTTAAACAGGTTTCTAACTGGGTCTTCTCTAAATGCCTTATCACTCCCATCAGCGTTTATCTATTCTTTGATATTATGAGGTCCCATTCCAACACTTCCAGAATTCGCATGATTAAGGAACTAATATGTTTTATCTGGTCTAATGTTTGGGGCATCCATAACAAACTTATAAATGATCAAATGACTATTTTTCAGATTTCCCATTTTCTTGATGAAAACTAGTATTACTTCAATTTTTCATTGTGGATCTGTCAGCAGTGTCCGAATACCTTTGCTGTCACTTGGGTCAGACCTATTTCTAGTGTTAAAATTAATGTGGCTGCTAGGATTAATAATTCATTGTATAATTTGGCTTGGGTTATGTGGGACTCCAATGGGGAATTTCTAATGGGTGATACTTGCAGGTCTAATGAAAGATCTAGGGAAATTGCCATCCTTAAAGCTATCCTCCATGCGCTTACTTTCATCACTTGTTCTTCTGCGATTCAGTTGGAGTTTAACTCTACCCTTTTCCATTATTGGTGGACAGGCAAAATTCCTGTGGCTTGGCCTACTCAAAATATCTATTCAAGAGTTCTCAAATTTAAGCATAGGATTGGGTCTTTCTCTTATATCTGTCCTACTGCTAACACTTTGGCTTCTATGCTTGTGGGATTGGCGGAAGATCATTGGAAGATTTTTACCTAACTTGCAGACCTTACCAGGCGTATTCAAGGCATCATCAAACTGGACAAGATTTAGTTCCCTTATGTTACTCACTGAGTTTTGTTTTGTTGCTTTTGGTTGGTAGTTTTGGGCCTTTCTATTTTCTATCTCTTAGCTTTGTACTAGGCCACGAGTCGTAGTCTCCCTTTTCTTGTAGCTGATAGGTTTTGATTTGGTCCCCCTGCCATTTTGATAGCCTCCAAGGAAAGGGGGATGAATAAGATTTACTTCTATTTTCGAATATATATATATATATAGACAGAGGGAGGGGAACTGGTGTCGGCTCATGGAAAGTGGAGAGAGTTGTGTGGAAGGAGGGGTGGCGTTGACGGTGGGGTGGAGTGGTGTTGGGAAGGGAGCGGGAGAGAAAGGGAGGTAAGGGGTGTGGAGAGAGTGAATGACTATGTACTTGGGGGGGGGGGGGGGGGTTTGGGCATGGTAGGGTGGAGAATGGTGATGTAGTGTGAGTCTTGAGGATGGGGATGGGGTGGGTTTAAATACGGGGGTTTAGGGTTAAGGTTTGCCTTATCACTCTTTTTCTTTTCTTTCTATTTTTTTGAATGAAATGAATGAAACCTGCGTACTCTTGTTTTTGGATCCTGGAAATCCTTATTCGCGTGTTGTTGGACTCGTCTCCTCGAGGGGAACATCAAGGTGATATTAGATGTTACGTTTGGGTGTTGGTGTGCATTTCAAAAATTTTAGGCCAAACACGATTAAATTATGCTAAAACATTGTGAAATGCAAGACAATGTGGACCTTGAAAAGGGGGTCATTGTTGAAATTCACAAAGGATAAATGTGTGTCGTTGCAATGCAAAATCTGTGATCATTTTAAATTTATAAATTGAACTCGTAAAAGATTTATATGAGGGATGGGAGCCAGAGTCGTCTTAGGAAGTTACAGGATTTAATTGATTCTTAATCGAACCTAGTTATTGTATTTTTGATATTTTAGGTTTTTCTAATTTTTTTGGTATTTTTAATAAGGTAAAAGATAGAGATGAGGACCTATCTCATGTATTGTCCTCAATGTATGCATGAAGTAGTAAATAAATGAGATAGTAGAAGAAAAGAACAATACAACTTGGTGTTCTTGTCGAAGAGTTTGGCTAATCTGATTTAGTCTATACACTATTCTAACCTAAGATAACATCAAGGAAATGTAATTAGCAAAATCAACATTGGGTAGCCTCCCAACAAGCATTGAATTTCACATTGATAGCCAGACACAGTTTCAAGAGGATGAATCAATCGACCTAGTATAGACGACGAAGATCAAAATCAAGATGTGATCATTAGGCTCAACAATCAAATGCCCACAAATGTGGACAAGTTGGTGTTGCAACCCCATTCCAAAAGGACGAATGCTCTTGAAATAATGAATTGGACATGTCTGCATCCATTTATTTTTAAGCTCACGAACATGGGGCTTGGTTTTAGGCTTAGGAACATGCAACCCAGTCTAAAATTCTAGACACTTGATAAATATTTGTCATACAAAGCTTGTGTCCACTGGCAATTCAACTTTAAATGATGATTTCTAAACTCAACACAATCAGGTTCCATGATCATTCCTAAGTTTAAATCAAATAAATCATTAGGGTCCTTATAGAATGTTGGTGGCTTCAAAAATATAGGAACCCTTAAGTTAAAAAAATCTTCTATCTTCATGTTTTCTTCCACAATGATAGTCTTCCTGTAAATAACCTTTTCTACAAATAACCTCCATATCGTTTAATTATTTTCTTGGGATGACTTGGACATTTGCAACCCCTTTCGTAATATACAAGTTGTTTGAATTATGATCAATTGGTTCCAATTTGGGTTCATCAAATTCAAAGCTAAAAGATTCAACTTGAGGTTCTTCAAGGGTTGATTAAGAGGTAAGACTAGATCCCATTTCCAACAATCTAACCCATTAATGTCCTCCCTTGCAGAGTTTGCAATTATTTCCCCATTTAATTGCCCCTACACAGTGGTGGAGTCAAGCCTTGGATTTTTTCCACTTGTCTTTTGTAATTAGTCTTGATTGGGTCAAGTGAAATAGGTTTAGGTTGTAGCTAGGGTGGGGTTGGGATGGAGGGTCTAGGTAGGATTGTGTTTAAGTTGGAGTCATCGTCGTTAAGATCAAGATTGGAATCTTTCATTTTAGCCTCACCAATATTAAGCAAGGGGCCATCAATTAATTTAACAATCAGGTTCTCAAAATCAGATTCATTAATTGCCCAATCCTTAAAGTGAGATGTCTCCTCATCAGGTTTATTTTCAATCCTCCATTCTTTATTAATATCCAATCTCTTTGATGAGACATCTTCCTTACTCTATTTATTGAGATCAATGTCAAGTGTTGGGGCTTTCCTTATTGATTTCATCTTTGTAATCTAAATTCTTGAAATCCCTGATGTGCATACATCTAAATAGCAAAAAATATCTATTAATGCATGTTCTTAGTACCATATTAGCTTCACGCATTGTAAATATTGCATAACATGCATCATCATGCATTTAGGACAAATTGTACAAATTGTATAGTAATTTCTTCTTTTTGGTGGCCAGGGACAGGGCGACTTTTAATCGGGGCCTCAGATCAAAGATCCAATCGTACAGATCTGATCAAGGTGACAATTGGAGTTCAACAACTCCAAGATCGCCCCGATCGGACTTCCGTAGCATCAGATATAATTTAAGGAAGGTCAGAGATCAAGGGCCAGGATGGTGTCAATCCACACTTCAGATGACAAATCCGACCGCATGGATGGGTTTGGATCGATGATCGCAACCTAGCAATGCGAAAATTGGCTCAATGCGACATCCGTGGCACCTTCTACAAGTCATAGAAGATGGATGGCCAAGATGGCGCCACGTGGTGCCATCTCAACCACCCAATCGGCCCAAGGACCTGCAGCTGCACTTCTGAAGGCAAAGGCACGGACGATCTAGGCCGTTGGATCTTAATCCAACGGCCACGATCGCGCGCGCCTAATTCCTAAGTGAGACAAAGATGAGGCCATAGAGCATTGGTCGTGGGCGCACTTGCAAAGGAGAGGCTACGAGATCGAATCCTCGCAAGCTTCAAATTGAGGTGAAGGCGCGGGGTGCTTTCAATTCAGCCGTTTGACGCAGATCGTGCGGGTGAGGAGCGGGTGATGTGGGGCAACGGATGCACGCAATTCACACACGCGTGATCAGACGCAGATTCAAACGCCCGTTCAAACTCAGGGGACGCTGCGCATTATGAGCCGTTGGATGCGAGATCGAATAGTTGAGAAGAGGCGTGCTTGTGCCTTGAGCTGACGATCGGACGGCTGAAGATCGATGTTCTTGCGAGAACACGAGCAGGTGCGGTTACGTTGAAGAGGAAAGGGTGTGCGGGCAGGTGCGCAGGTAAGGCAACAATCAGGTCTTTAGTGACGCTTAATTCCGTCACTAAAGACCCCCTCATTTAATATTTTGAATTTGTAATGACCAAATTACCCCCAATCCTTGCAACTATAAAAGGAGATCCCCACCCTACGAAATTCTCATCCCTTCCTCTCTTCTCTCACCCCCTCCAAAGCTCTAAGAGTTTATCCCAAACACGGGATGCTCCATTAGAGTTAAAATTAGAACTTTTTCACCTTCTTCCCCCTTCGTGGAGCATCCTGCGGTTGTCCTCTCACTCCATTCTGGAAGTGGATCCTGCAACGACGACGTCCTGCCTCGCCTCCGGTTCTTCTCGCTTCATTCTTCTTCCCACTTCATCCTCCGTCTTCCAGGCGTCGCCCCGTCTGGCTCGTCCTCCAAGTAGTCGTCGAGGAGGATAACTTCTCTCTACCTTCTCTTTTATCGCTTTCAAGTGTAGATTTCCCGCTTTCTAGTGTAGTGAGTAGCTGTAATTATATTAAACATCAGCTTGTGATAATGAAATCTATGTTTATTCTACCACTCTTTTGTCTTTATTTGTAATATCCTCTCTCTGTCTTCGATTCTTTATTATTTAAGTAGATGGCTAATTTAGATTCAATTCGATTAGCTAATATGCTTCGTGACAATTAAACAAATGCGATTTTGAATCAAGCATCCGCCTTCCTGTGTTTGACCTGGAATCTCTTTACGAATTTCGGTAAATTTATCTATTGACGGATTTCTTCGCAAATCATACTACGATGATGGGTTTTTCAAAATCCAATCTCCTTTGCAACGATTTCCACTTCAACAGTCCCTATTTTCCAAATCCCTTAAATCAAGCTCCTGGTCCAAGTTTTCCTCAATGATATATTCAGATTCGAATAAATCTTCCAATATTGGAGCACTAGGAAATTCAAGCTCAGATGGTACATAAGATTCAGGTTCAGTCAAATTGATTCCCCCTAGACCCCTTATTATGTTCATAAATTCTATTGTGTTCAAAATAGTTTGTTGGGCCTCTTTTCCCAATTGTTGGAATGTTTTCATCAATGAGTCACAACTCAATCAATTTCATATTATTCTTTAGTTGCTCCAATTGATTACTCTTATTGAGGGACCATAGATTGACTTTGAGCTTGATTTGGATTGAACCCATAGTCAAGTGTATTTATTGCTAGAATTTTAAGATTATTGGGACCTAGAGAAATTTTGATGGGGTCATTGTCTAGATCCAACTCTTCTAATGGCACTAGTCTACCCTTAGTTTTGCTCCAGAACAGTTTAGGTTCAATTGGGCTCTCCCAATTTATACCTTCCATTTACACCTTCCATTTTCTTAAACCCTTAAGTATAGCTTTGTATTTTTCAATAGATCCATTAGGCTTGAGTTTCCTCTTAAACACCCACTTGCACCCAATAGTAGAACACCTCGGAGGTTGATCAACTAACTCTCAAGTGTCATTAGAGATAATTGAGTTCATCTCATTCTTAATGACATCTTTCTAATGCTTAACTTCAGAAGAAGTAATAACATCACAATAAGTGGGGAGATCATCCTCTACTTGGTAAGTAATAAAATCACATCCCAAGTCCTTAGCAATTCTTAGTCATTTACTCTTCCTAGGTTCAAAATCCTCTACTTCATTGAGTTCAGAATGGGAAGAGTTCACTCCCACATCAACATCCTTTCCACACATTTAGGAATAAAACCACTTGTGGTAGCTATACAATCTGAAATCACATTTTGAGGTAATCCAGTCTTCACAGGAAAGACATCTTCAAAAAATGTAACATCTTGATGCTCAACCAAAGTGTTAATATCTATGCCTGAAATCTCATATTCTATAACAACAAATCTATAGGAATAGCTGTTGTCAACATAATTCAGAAAGACGACACACGTCAACTATCTTACGACCAAGCTACTTCCTCTTATGTTTTGGGGCAATCACCTTAGCACAATAACCCTACACTTTGAGCTATTTTAGACTTGATTTTCTATTTCTCCAAATCTCAAATGGACTACTTTCCTTATGCTTAAGGGAAACTCTATTCAAAATATAGCATGTCATATTCAAAGCTTCCCCTTACATGTAAGTAGGTAATCCTAAGTTTTGCATGTTACAACTCAACTCGAACCCAGATGGAAACTGAGTCAAACTGCATCTTCTCACCCAAGATCTAGTTGTCCAGCAAGTAATAAACGTAAAGCATACAAATATTCCACACATGCAATCATAAATAAAATGCAGGATAAGAGTTTACTAAAAGAATCATAAAAGCAATTCACAACATAACCATGACAAAAACATCCAGAGTGCAGAAAGGAAAAGGAAACAACTCAGATTCCATAACAAGGTACGGTTACAACAGGGAAAGAAAACTAATCTACCATGACGGCGATGTGTGGCTAAGCCCTACACCATTACCCTTGGCAACCGTTGGAACTAGTTGCTCTCTCACGTTAACAAAATCTAAGTAGAGTGGCAAAAAGAGAACAAGTGTGGCAAACAGTGCAAGTGGTGAGGTAGGGAACAAGAAATAAGAAGAGTGGTGGTGTTGTTCAACCTTAACAAACTTGAAAGATCAATTCCATAATTACTTGTTATTTATTTGCTTGTTTACTCTGTTCTTGTTGTCTTCCCATATCCCGCTAAGTATAATAAAACTCATTCTGATCTAGATGTCTCCTATTAAGATGATCTCGTTATAGTATTTACGAGTCGCAGGATGACCACGGGACACTCTCTTGGCCAAGAGGATGCCTTGCCCCTGCCCTACAACCTAGTATACTACCCCAGGGTTATGGCCACAATGTAGTGGTAACTACGACATGCATGATAAGCACACGAGGAGTTACCTCGTGCTAGCTATGGTCAATCATTTCCACTAACGGTACACACAAAAACAGTAATAGAAACCACACCACCTCCTCAACACTACGTGCATACCCTCACCCAGCCATCCTGGTTAGCCTTTCATGGGCCTGACAAGAGTCTGCATAGAAAGGCCCACGCTCCTCCAGGCCTCAACTTGGGGAGGTCAGTTGTCTCTCTACGTTGTGGTGGTTAGTATTCTTTGGTACACATGTACATGAGGGCTAACTCATCCCTATCTAATGCCCCAAAATCTAGGTTCCGAATCATTTTAAAGTGGTTTAGGTCAGTCCAAACCCGAAAACCTGGTTAGGGTTTACTACTGGTGTCAGAACCTCTTAAATTTCCAAAAATGCATATTTGGAGTCAACCCTTAGTCAAAATTTGTCAAAAGGGTGCCATATATGGTATCATTGGATTCCTCTCATCACAAGATTTCCAACGACGCTTGTTTTTTACGATTCCGAGTTGTATAGCTCAAGTTATGGCCAAAAGAAGTCACCAGGGACCTAAATGTAAGGTGAACCTAACCCTAAGGGAAATTTGGGTATTTCACCCAACTAATACCATTCTAAACTGCCCCTGAAACCTATTTAAGGACCCCTTGGGTCCTTTGGGTTTTCATTCATCCTCAACTCTCTCTAATCAAGAGAGACAGGGGGAAGAAAAACCTTAGTTTTTCTTCTTCAAAAATCAAAAATTATTCCGTAGGGACCCAATTGCGATTCCTCAAAACCTAGGGTTCCCACTGCAGAAGTCACGATGGTGGTGACGCATAGCGAACGCACGACGCTTGACGATGGCGGCATGCGAGCGGGCGACACATGGTGCGGGAGAGCACGTAATTTCTCGCAAGCGCACGCGCACGTTCGCGAGTAGGGGCAACAAGATCACGACGCGTGGCAATCGAGCAGCTGTAAGTGGCGAGCGCGGCAATCCACAGAGTTCTGTGTGCGCGAATCATAGTGCGATGCGTGGCGGTGCGGCTGGGATTGCGCGGGCGCGTTGACCAAGACGTGCGTAGGCGTTCTAACCTGACTCTGGATCCCCTTGCTCTGTTTCGTTTGGTTCGAGGCCTTCCCGACCTCGGATTTCAACAAATAAGATACCGTTAGAATTGTATCGATGTGTACTACGTGTTGATATGATTTATTTTTACTTTTCAGTACATTCTACTTATTAAAAAATTAGAAACGTAATTAGGTGTCTCCGACCCCGTCGTTGGTCTGATTGAGCCAGGTTCTCTTCCTGGTGCATGCACGAACATCGAGGCAGGTGTGGGGACTATTCCCAGGCCTAGTGCGCACGGTTAGGAGTCACCGTGACCCTCCTGTGGCATTAGGTAGAGTAGTCTACCCTTCTTTCAATTCAGCTGGCTTTTTGAGTACTTGTGGACCCGTCATGAACAATCTTTTTCGTATACCGCCTCGGTCGCCGTGTATTCTCCTTTTTGTTGAGTTTGGAACCCCTCCAGTATTTTCTTTGATTTATGGGCACTTAAAATGAGAAATAATAGGTTTTATGTAAATAATGTAGATTAATGTACCCTTGTTATTGCATGTATGAAGCAAACCCCTTTTTCCGTAGAACAAGTTTTGTTATTTTCAGTAACTTCTAAGTACATGGGGCCACTGTTACAAGATTAAAGCTACTAGTAAAAGGATAAGTTAAAAGATAATGTGAATAATTACAAAGCTTGGAATTAGTAATATGAAATTACTAAGGATTTTCTGAATTAACAAAATATGAGATACAGTTATCTGGAAATTAATTGTATAATATGATGGATATGTCGAAAAAAAAATAAAAGGATTAGATAACTGGTTTCAGGCCCACTACTTGCTGGGATTTCGGTCGTAGCTTTAAGTCTTTTCAGACTAGGTTCAGGGGCTGGTTTAGAGAGTTGCTGGCCTCCCTACGACTCTTTGGTTAGGCTTAGTGGCCAACTGGGATAGCAGATTCGTAAGGCTCAAGGTTTGGAACAGTTCTTTTAGCCGATGGGTGGGACATTAGCTGCCTGTAGTTCAGCATACATGAAACGTTGGCTTCGAGAGATAACCGGGTTTTATTGTTATAGCGTTGTAGTATAGCCAGTTATTGCCATCATTTCAAATATATAAATTTTTTACTCGGAAAATAAAAGAGAGTTCCCGAGGTCGAACTCAGGGAGCAAGTTGTATTCTAGGGGTACAAGTTTCTATTACAAAAATAAAGAAAGAGAGAGAGAGAGAATTTGTTGGCTTCTTTCTTCTTCTCTTCTTTTCTCTTTGCCTATCTTCTTCTGCTTGACTCTTCTGCTTTATCTGCAGCAGTAGTGATGCTTTTCTTCTTCTTTCAGTTCTTGTTTCTGCTCGTCTCTTTCTTTTTCTTCTCCCTTGCGGTCCTGTTCTTCTTCTTCTTCTTTCTTTCTTCTTTTCCTTTCTTCAGACCTTCTTCTTCTCGTGTTCTTCTTCTTCTTTCAGTTCTTGTCTTGGCCTCTCTGCGTTCTCCTCTGCCTCGCCTTCCTTCTCCTTCTTTGCCTTCAGGACGTCGTCTGATTTTCCAATCAGACGACTTAAACTGCAGCTGCTACAGTGCCGCTCGGTGATCCTCCTTCCTTCAGCTTTCGTCTTCTTCCACGGTTCTTCTTCCCCTGTGCCTGCACACTTACACAGCTTGATCAGAGAGGGGCAAAACCTATCTCTACCCTCCCCCGCGTCTCTCTCTCACAGAATTCGCTCATGGGATAGCTCTCCCAGAGCTGCCGGGTAGCCGGGTACGGGTCGCGCCCGGGTCCAGGCCCACCGGCGTGCGTGGTGGGCGAGGAGTGCAGGTCAGTCTAAGTCGGGTCGGGCCAGGTCCGCGGGGTGTGAGCGCGGACGAGACCGGGTAACCGGGCGGGTGAAGGGGACCTCACCCCGTGTGCTGAGGCAATAAGCCTCCAGCACTTTTTCACTTTATACCGCTGCGCCTCTTCAGAGTTTTCCGAGGTGGGACTAAATGTCCCACCCCGAGTTGGCGCCTGCGCGGAGGAAACAGCTGGTAATCGCGGCGTTACGCGAGGCCTTCGCGCGAGGGCTTCGCTTCAGCTGCAGCCTGACGCTTTGTCGAAATGCCTCGTACGGCCTGGGAGTCGAATCTGGGCGTGGCGCGCCTGCAGCTGCAGGCGGAAGCAGCTCCTTCTGCACAGCAATGGCGGCGGAGGACGGGTGACCTGTTCACAGCAAAACGGCCTCTCGACCTAATCAGAAGGTGCCGGGAGCTTCGCCAGCGTGCGGCGAAGCTCGTGTGGGTGGTGGCGAGGCGTGGGGCGGCGTGCAAGGGCTGCCCTAGGTCGGACTGTGGGTCGGAAGATGGGTTTGTTCGGTGGAGTTGCAGAGGGTGATGTGGGGGAAGTGGAAGGGCGGGGGTTGATCAGGGTGAGGAGGCGGAGGTTCTGCGGTGGTCGGCGAGCCGTGTGGGTTGCTGGAGTGATGGGAGCAGCTCGCCGGAGGATGGCCAGAGGCGGAGAAGGTGAGGGTGAGGGGTCGGAATCGAGGGCGACAGTAGATGTTTAAAGTGAGGAAAAGGAAGAGGGGAGGAAGAGGAGGAGTTCTACCTACTTAGCAGGAGGAGGAGGGGCCGGAGCGGGCGACAGTCGTATCGACTGTCGCCGGAGAAGAAGATGCCCGAGGGAAGGGGCGGCGGCGAGCAGAGGGCCGGAGAGGCGCCAGCTGGGTGCGGCGTGGCGCGGGAAGATCAGGGGAAGAAGTCTCTGCTGCTGGTATTGCGGCAGAGCGAAGAGGAGGAGGAGGAAGAACCGCCGGAGCTGGTGGGCGTCTGTCGGAGTGAGAAGAGAGGAAAGTTGGGGGTTTTCTCCGTCAGATCCGAGTTGGGAAGAACGGTGGAGCGACGGGGGTATTTATAGGGACCGAATCAGGGAGGAAGGCGGAGGGAGACGACGTGTCTCCCTCGCCGGAGGACGCCGGAGATGGAAACCCATACCGTCCGTGCGTTCGCACGGCCGGTATGGTGGGTTACAGCGACCAGGGGGGTGTCCCTGCGACGGCTGACGACGCAGGGCACCCCCGGTTTACTTGCCAGGCTCTCCCCCTCACCCTACGCGGCGCCATGCTCGGCGCAAGGTCGCCGGAGCATGGTGCTGGCAGGTTTTGCAGGGGGGACCTGAACGCAAAGAACGAAGGAGAGTTAGGGGCCAAAATGCGAGGGTTCAAAAGTTGAGGGCCAAAAAGTAAATATATGAGGACCAGAGTGTAAAGTTGGTAAAGAAGGTTTCTTCTTAGGCTCAAGTTTTTATACATGACTAATTAGGACCTAAGGAATCTGATGGTGAATTTTATTTCTAGATTAAACCTTGTTTGACTGGTCAATTTACGCAAAAACCCAAATTAAGTTATTAATTGGGTATGGTTCTCAATGTAGGTCAAGATGGGTTCCTAAGGTCAAATTGAAGGTTCTAAACCCTAGAGACTATTTTTCTATGAATTTTAGAGGGTTTATTCCATTTTTGCTTTGCCTTGAACCTCGTGAATTGAAGTGGATTTATTTTAGGGTTACAGATTATCATTTAGTTCCTTGGAATTGCTGTAGCCCTTGCTAGATCATCTCATCCCACTTTTATTCTTATTAAGTTGCTTTGACCTATGTTTGGACCCTGAATTACCCTGTATGCAGATTATACTGGTAAAATTGCATTTTTACCCCTTATGACTTGTTTTCTCCTTAAACTCAGAATTCTCTGAGTTAAGCATTTCCTTGAGTTATGTAGGAGCTTTTATCCTTTGTATTGGGTCAAAATGAGCTAGTTATGGCTCATGATGAGGTTCTCATCATACCCCCATGCCTAGCTTTTGCTAGTCCCTTAGCAAAAACTTAAGGTTTCAACCCTTGTTCTAGACCATGAAGTTTTTAATAGCTTTAGATAAGTGCTTTTTTATTTGAGCATAGATTAGGTTAGAATGCTGACCATAGGCTTAAAAGGTACTCTAGTACCAATCAAGATCCAAATCTGTCTAGCCTTAGCCTCAGTCTTTAGCAAAGATTTTTAAGGCCCACAAGAACTAACCTAAGGTTTATTGGACTTTGTGGTTAAAGCACCCGTGCTTGAAATGATTTTAGCCCTGGCTCAGTTCGCAGTGCGTTTTGTAAGAGAGAGATAGAAAGTTATTCTGTTTGGAGAGTTTTCTCTCTCTTTTTCTTTTTAGTTCTAGCCTAGGATTGGCTTTTCAACACGGTCTGTATCAGATTCCTTGCTCCCATCATCAATCCTTAAGGGTTCCTGGCAATCGATGCTTCGAGATAGCACCGCCCATGGCAACCCCTGGAACCCTGGCTATGGAGATTTCGAGATAATCCCATCCATGGTGTTCCGTGGCCGAATCCAGACCCTGGCAATTGACACTTCGAGATAATGCCATCCATGGAATCTGAATCAGGAGAGTGCTTACATGCCACCAGTAGGATATGTAAATATCCTAAGAGACAAGCACCAAGGAGATGATATTTTGTTACGCATCTTCGAGGGGATTTCCCGCCTCTCCGCGCTGGGAACTCGTCCAAATCAACTTGTGTCGATCGGCCGCTCCTATTCTAGGTGTTCTTTTCAGAATTTTGCGACGCTTCTGCGTGATTTTGATTTTTACGCTTACTGAACCAGGCTGTGTGTGAGGTTAGGGTGCTTAGGTTACTGAGTCCCGTAAACCAAAAATTAGTTAACGAGGCCAAATACTCCCTAAGCCTTAGACCTAATACTTCAGCTTTTCATTTTCCTCAACCTCTTGAGGAGTGTCTAGATCTTAATGGGTACTAAGAGTCTATTCAAGAATGCCTAAGGTTTGCGTTCTTACTAATCTCATTATGCACTTTTCAGTTATTTTCTTGAATGAGGTCTAGAACTTAGGTTAATTCCCTAGTTCCTTACTAATGACTATCACCTTTTCTTATAATTTTGTGCTCCTTTTTCATTTTGTTTCTCTTCTCCTTCTCCTTCACAAAATTTCCTTCTCCTTTTATTCTTTTTCGAAAAAATTTTTAATTTTTATGGTGTTTTTGGCATATGTGAATTTTTTTGTTTGAAACCTTAAGACAGAAATTTGGATGAGTGGATGGGTCGGGTTGAATTTTTGCGGACGATTTCTAATCCCAGATGCAAGCATCTGAGGTGGGGTCGGCTGTCTACAAGGGTGAACCTCAAGTGCAAAAAGGTGTCAGAACAAGTTTCAGGTTTTCAAAGAGAATGACGGGCTGCCTCCCGTTAAGCGCTGAGTTTTATGCCATCGGCTGGGCGCAATAAGCTCAAGGGGAAAGGAGGATATAAGATGCTTTAGCCAAATCAGTAGAAGTTACATCAATGAACGGCTTGAGTCTCTGACCGTTCACGATGAAAGGTTCAGAATCGTGGCTGAGTGGACTGATTTCGATTGCTCCATTTCCAAAAACCTGTCGGACCAAATATGGTCCGACCCACTTGGATCTCAGTTTTCCTGGGAAGAGTTTTAGTCGGGCATCAAAGAGTAGGACCTTTTGACCAGGATGAAAGATCTTTCTCGAGATGTGTTTGTCGTGGAAGGCTTTAACCCGCTCCTTGTAGATTTGCGAGTTCTCGTACGCGTCTAGGTGTAATTCATCGATCTCACTGATTTGGAGTTTTCTGTGGGTCCCAGCCTTGGAAAGATCTAGATTACAGTTTCATACTGCCCAATAGGCTTTATGCTCTAGTTCTACGGGAAGGTGGCATGCCTTTCCGTACACCAGTCTAAAGGGAGACATGCCCAATTGGGTCTTGTGGGCGGTCCTATAGGCCCACAATGCTTCCGGAAGTCGGGACGACCAGTCCTTCCTGTCAGGTCGAACAGTGACTTGCAGGATTTTCTTGATCTCCCGATTAGACAGCTCAGCTAGACCATTAGTTTGGGGGTGGTAAGGAGTAGAGATTCGGTGAGACACCCCGTATTTGGTCATCAGTGACCTAAACTGAGCATTTGTGAAATGAGTCCCCCCATCAGAGATTATTGCACGAGGAATCCCGAACCTTGAGAAAATGTTTTGATGAATGAATTTGAGAACGATTTTGTGATCACAGGTTCGGGTCGGTATGGCTTCGATCCATTTGGACACGTAGTCCACAGCCAACAGAATGTATTCGAAACCATCCGAAACAGGAAAGGGGCCCATAAAATCAATCCCCCAAACATCAAAGATTTCGCATACTAGAATCGGTTGCATAGGCATCATGTCGCGATGGCTCATGTTGCCCAAAGTCTGGCAACGACTGCATGCCTTGTAGTGATTGTATGCGTCTTTGAACAGTGTGGGCCAGTAAAAGCCGCACTGGAGGACTTTTGATGCGGTTTTATGCCCGGCGAAATGGCCACCGCAAGCCTGGTCATGGCAGAAAGAGAGGATATTGTTGAATTCCCCTTCCGGGACACATCTCCGGATGATCTGATCGGCACCTATGCGGAAGAGGTACGGGTCTTCCCAAATGTAATACTTGGCATCGGAGCGTAATTTGTCCTTCTTGGCCTTCGGCCAATCGGACGGGATCTGATGAGATGCCAAGTAATTTACTACATTAGCAAACCATGGAAGGCTAGTACCAATAGTCAGCAGGTGCTCATCGGGAAAATGCTCAGTGATGGGTCCGGGAGGGTCAATTATTTCAGAAGGAAGACGGGACAAGTGATCAGCTACCACATTTTGCTTTCCCACTTTGTCGCGAATCTCAAGGTCAAATTCTTGCAACAGCAAGATCCATCGGATTAATCGAGGTTTCGCGTCCTTCTTTGCAAGGAGATACCTCACAGCTGTGTGATCCGAGTATATGATGACACGGGAACCCAGAAGGTACGATCTGAATTTTTCTAGGGCAAATACTACAGCTAGCATCTCTTTCTCAGTAACCGTATAGTTACGCTGAGCCTCATCGAGTGTTTTGCTGGCGTAGTAAATGACCACAGGTTTCCCGTCAATTTTCTGCCCCAAGACCGCTCCTACAGCGAAGTCGGATGCATCGCACATGATCTCAAAGGGTTGAGACCAATCAGGGGACTGTAGGATCGGGGCTTAGGTGACTCGGTCACACAGGATTTCAAATGCTTGAGTGCATTCCTTGGAAATTTCGAAAGGAACATCCTTGGAGAGAAGAGTGGTCAGGGGGCGCGCGATTTTTGAAAAATCAGGGATAAATCGTCGATAAAAATCGACATGCCCTAAAAAGGAACGGATGTCCCTGATCGAGCTAGGCATAGGAAGGTGAGAAATCAGATTAACCTTAGCTCGATCCACTTGGATACCTTTCTCCGAAATTGAGTGTCCCAGGACAATTCCCTCAGGCACCATGAAATGGCTCTTTTCCCAGGAAAGAACCAAATTCACATCGATGCATCGCCTGAGTATCTGGACCAAGTGTTGGAGGCAATCGTCGAATGATGCTCCGAAAACTGAAAAGTCATCCATGAAGACTTCCAGATAATCACCTACCATATCTGAGAATATGGCAAGCATGCATCGCTGAAAAGTAGCGGGTGCATTGCAAAGACCGAAAGGCATCCTTCGGAAAGCGTATGTTCCGAAGGGGCAGGTGAACGTGGTCTTTTCTTGGTCCTCAGGATGGATTGCCACCTGGTTATAACCGGAGTACCCGTCAAGAAAGCAGAAGAACCTATTTCCCGCAAGTTTTTCGAGAATTTGATCAATGAAGGGTAGTGGGAAATGGTCCTTCTTCGTGGAGGAATTGAGTCGGCGGTAATCTATACAGACTCTCCACGAGTTGGCTAATCGGGTAGGAATGATTTCTCCGGTCTCAGTTGTTATAGTGGTGAGTCCTGCCTTCTTGGGCACGACCTGAATTGGGCTCACCCAACGACTATCGGAGATCGGGTAGATGATTCCGGCATCTAACCACTTGATGATCTCCTTTTTCACGACCTCCTACAGATTGGGGTTTAAGCGTCTCTGCATTTCACGAGAAGGTCGTGTGCCCTCTTCCGAATAGATATGATGAGTACAATAAGAGGGACTTATTCCGGTCAAATCTTCGAGAGTCCACCCGATGGCTCTGTGATGTTGCTGGAGGACAACAATCAGACGGGATTCCTGTTCAGGACTGAGGTTGGAATTGATAATCATAGGAAGGGTTTGATTAGAACCCAAAAAGATGTATTTCAAGTGAGCAGGAAGGGGTTTCAGTTCGAGGATGGGGTTATCAGCAGCAGCGGGTGGTTCAGTATAGATGTGAGGTTCGAGGGTGGGAGTTACTGGGTTATTCATATCTGGATTCGACTCCTCTGTTTGCGGGTCAAGATCCTTCTGTGGTTGATGAGGCATAATCGCGTCATTCTGGAAGTGTGATTCATCAACCAAGGTCCTAATGTCACAAATTTGTTCGATGACGCCGCAATTAATTCCTTGTTGGGCCTTAAATATATCAATTTTCAGTGTTTGATCTCCAAACTTAAGCTCTATTTGGCCCTCCTCACAGCTGATGTTGGCTCTAGCAGTAGCCAAGAAAGGTCTCCCTAGAATGATTGGTGTATCCCTAGGGTTCTCAGGTGCATCCATATCTAAGACTATAAAGTCCACTGGGAAATAGATATCCCGCACTCTTACGATAACATCCTCGAGAATCCCTTTTGGTGACTTTATAGATCGATCTACTAATTGTAATGTCACCTCGGTTGGTTTTAGCTCAGATTCTTCTAGATGGTCAAGTAAGGATGTGGGTATCAGGTTTATGGATGCACCCAAGTCTAACAATGCTCTATCAAATTGGGTACCACCTATCTTGCAGGAAATCAGGGGAGTACCAGGATCTTTTTCCTTGGGTGGGAGTCTACTGAGGATTACAGAGCTGGCTTGCTCTGACAGAACAATTGGGCTCCCTCCCTTGGTTCGCGGCTTACGCTGGGGTGTACATATATTCTTTAGAAATCGTGCGTAAGCTGGTACGTGGCGGATTGCATCCATCAAGGGGATGTTTATGTGGACCTGCTCAAAGAGCTTGACCAGGTCCTCCTCAGGGGCCACGGGTTTGGTGGTCTTCTTTCCCTTGGTCAAGGCCTCGGGAAACGGGATCTTGGTTGGTTCTTCTAGGATAGGTCCAGGTTGTGGATCTGGGACAATGGTATCTTGGATAACTATCCTAGGGTCATGGTTATCAGGCTTGGAGTGGTTTGGATAATGCGGGTCTTGAGTTGTTTTACCACTACGTGTTGTTACAGAATTTAATCCGGCCTGATTTTGGTTTGGGTTTGGTAAGAGGGGTGGCTGCTGCTGAAATCCCGCATAAGAAGTTGAAGCTTCCATCTCGTCTGGAGATGGAGCAGTAGGGGCCTGATAAATCCATTGTGCGTGGCCTAAATTTGGATTCATAACGCGCTTCTAGGTTGGCACGTTATTTGGGTTAGGAAGAGGTTGGGAAGGGAGTGTGCCTGGCTGGCGAGAATTTGCCAACTGGGCCAGTTGAGTTTTAACTTCTGTAAGTTCGTCCTTGTGCTGTTTTTGAATAGCCGCATTCATTTTTTGAATGTCAGCCAGAGTCTGAAGGATTAGGGACATTTGATCCTGATTTGGCCCTGATGGATAAGTAGGGCTGGGCCGAGGCTGAGGCGGCTGGTAATGACGAGAGGGCTGTGGGCGGGACTGAAAAGGTGGTCTTTGGGTTTGGGAATTTCCCGCCCACTGAAAATTGGGATGGTTTCGCCATCCAGGGTTGTAAGTGTTGGAGAATGGGTCGTTCTGGATGGCGTTGAGGTCCTCGCAGGTCTGAGGAACCTCCTGAGAATCAGGGAAAGGGGGAATGGAGTTCCCCCGGCTGGTGTAGAAAGGATCGGATGATCCTCCGATCCAAGAATCAGATGGGGATGGATATGGATCCATCCTAGGGGAAGATCGGTGGAGGATGTTTTGCACAGTCTCTTGTGTGGAAGGAGGTTGTGCAAAGGAGTTACGCGTGGAGGTGGCTCGCTGCAAGTGCTGAGTCTGCTCATCCACCTTCTTTTCAATGATTGAGACCTTGTCCAATCGACTGGCCACTAATTCCAGGTCGACTGATGCGGACAGGCCCTGCGTCTCATGTGCTCCCTTAAGATTCGTCGCTGCGCGGGTATTCGTCCTGTTGAATAATCCCATGGAGTCATTGTTGATGGAGTTCTCGCACATGTTTTCGAGAATCTCCCATACGGTGTCTTCATGTTGACCCATGATGTTTCCTCCACAAGTTGCATTAACGAAAAGGCGGATGTCCTCACGGAGTCCCTGGTAAAAAGATTGGACTTGTTCCCATTTAGGAACTCCGTGATGGGGGCACTTTCTCATGAGATCCTGAAAACGATCCCATGCCTCATGGAGAGGTTCTCCTGATTGTTGAGTGAAGTGTGTAATCTGATGGCGCAAGGCGTTGGTCCGACCAACGGGGAAAAACTTTTTCAAAAACTCGGATTGAAGTTCTTCCCAAGTGTTGATCGGCCGGGTCTGAGTTTGATACCAATGGGCGGCCTTGTCCATAAGAGAAAAGGAGAACATCTTCATGAGAAGAATATCCCGATTTTGCGCATCTAATCCAAAAGTGTGGGCCAGATGCTTTAGCTGTTTGATGTGCTGGAAGGGATCTTCAGAATTAAGCCCATGGAATTTAGGTATAGCATGAATCATGTTGGGCTTTAATTCGGAATCAGGTCCTCCAGTCGGGATTCTGACTCGAGGCTCAATGGCCACCGCAGCAGGATTGTAGTGGTCCCGCATCATAGGACGCTGTGGTGGGTGCATGAAGTTTTGGAAGAGGTCATTGAGTCGCTGGAGCTGGTGTTCCAGATTATTTTCTTCCTCAACTGGCTGAGCCATGATGGGGGAAGAAGAAGAACTTGGTTCTGAATCAGAAGAGAGAATAATGTGAGGGTGTTGCTGCACAAACACGGGCGTCGAGGCTTGGCCTTGACGAGAGTGAATTTCTAAAGGAGGTCTTAAGGGTGGTCTTAAGGACCTCCTTCCGTACATGCACTGTTGGAAGAGGTAAGTTTAGAAGGTGCTGGACCCAATCAAGACACCCAAAAATGTGTTGGGTGACTATAAAGGTGCGGGGCAGATGGACCCCTTGATCAGAAAGATCGTCCACCTGAGAATTACCTGGGCAGCCAGAGAGGGAGAGTCCCGCGAAGACCCCTACACGGTAGAGCGTCCCCACGGGTTACAGGGTTTCCCCCACCCGACCTCTCTTGTCACTGCGGTTCCAGGTAGACAAGAATGGGGATCTTGACCTCTTAAGTCTACCAATTTTAAGATCAGGGTGCTTAAGGTTTCACTTGAACTTTAGTCTTTTAAGTGCAAAGAGTGACCTAATTTAAGGTTGGTTTACCCAAGGGGTCAACTTAACCTCTTGTTTTCTTTGAGAGCTTTTAGGTCTTGTCTTTTAGGGTTCAAGTGTTTAGAGAGCCAATTGTTTTAGGTTTTCTTTTGAATAGGTATTTTCAATCAATGGTTTAGGCACACTTCTTTTGGATTTTCTCCATTCTTGATTTAAGTAGTGTGTCTCTAAAACCCTAATGTTGAATCTTATGTTGGCTCTACTTGGTCCAGTTAGTTCTTTGTTGGGTAATTAGGGCTCAAGCAAGAATGTGTTAGCCCTTAAATACCCTTAATAGTGTGCAGGACTAATGAGTTGAAAACATGCAACTCTTTATGGTTACTAAGTATGGAAGACAGGTTAGCCCTATATTGCTTGTTCTTTTCTTTTCTTCCTCTTTAGAGTTTAGGGGTTAATAGCGAGAGGAAAAATTTACCTGTCCTCGGAGTGGTTGTCGTGCGGTTGCTTGTCTTCTTGATTTCCTGTAGCTGCACAAAAGAGGGGAGATTATCAGAAATTAAAAAGAAACAGGAATGTTTACCTCTAGAATAGCCGTTGCTTCCCGGCAACGGCGCCAAATGAAACGTTGGCTTCGAGAGATAACCGGGTTTTATTGTTATAGCGTTGTAGTATAGCCAGTTATTGCCATCATTTCAAATATATAAATTTTTTACTCGGAAAATAAAAGAGAGTTCCCGAGGTCGAACTCAGGGAGCAAGTTGTATTCTAGGGATACAAGTTTCTTTTACAAAAATAAAGAAAGAGAGAGAGAGAATTTGTTGGCTTCTTTCTTCTTCTCTTCTTTTCTCTTTGCCTATCTTCTTCTGCTTGACTCTTCTGCTTTATCTGCAGCAGTAGTGATGCTTTTCTTCTTCTTTCAGTTCTTGTTTCTGCTCGTCTCTTTCTTTTTCTTCTCCCTTGCGGTCCTGTTCTTCTTCTTCTTCTTTCTTTCTTCTTTTCCTTTCTTCAGACCTTCTTCTTCTCGTGTTCTTCTTCTTCTTTCAGTTCTTGTCTTGGCCTCTCTACGTTCTCCTCTGCCTCGCCTTCCTTCTCCTTCTTTGCCTTCAGGACGTCGTCTGATTTTCCAATCAGACGACTTAAACTGCAGCTGCTACAGTGCCGCTCGGTGATCCTCCTTCCTTCAGCTTTCGTCTTCTTCCACGGTTCTTCTTCCCCTGTGCCTGCACACTTACACAGCTTGATCAGAGAGGGGCAAAACCTATCTCTACCCTCCCCCGCGTCTCTCTCTCACAGAATCCGCTCATGGGATAGCTCTCCCAGAGCTGCCGGGTAGCCGGGTACGGGTCGCGCCCGGGTCCAGGCCCACCGGCGTGCGTGGTGGGAGAGGAGTGCAGGTCAGTCTAAGTCGGGTCGGGCCAGGTCCGCGGGGCGTGAGCACGGACGAGACCGGGTAACCGGGCGGGTGAAGGGGACCTCACCCCGTGTGCTGAGGCAATAAGCCTCCAGCACTTTTTCACTTTATACCGCTGCGCCTCTTCAGAGTTTTCCGAGGTGGGACTAAATGTCCCACCCCGAGTTGGCGCCTGCGCGGAGGAAACAGCTGGTAATCGCGGCGTTACGCGAGGCCTTCGCGCGAGGGCTTCGCTTCAGCTGCAGCCTGACGCTTTGTCGAAATGCCTCGTACGGCCTGGGAGTCGAATCTGGGCGTGGCGCGCCTGCAGCTGCAGGCGGAAGCAGCTCCTTCTGCACAGCAATGGCGGCGGAGGACGGGTGACCTGTTCACAGCAAAACGGCCTCTCGACCTAATCAGAAGGTGCCGGGAGCTTCGCCAGCGTGCGGCGAAGCTCGTGTGGGTGGTGGCGAGGCGTGGGGCGGCGTGCAAGGGCTGCCCTAGGTCGGACTGTGGGTCGGAAGATGGGTTTGTTCGGTGGAGTTGCAGAGGGTGATGTGGGGGAAGTGGAAGGGCGGGGGTTGATCAGGGTGAGGAGGCGGAGGTTCTGCGGTGGTCGGCGAGCCGTGTGGGTTGCTGGAGTGATGGGAGCAGCTCGCCGGAGGATGGCCAGAGGCGGAGAAGGTGAGGGTGAGGGGTCGGAATCGAGGGCGACAGTAGATGTTTAAAGTGAGGAAAAGGAAGAGGGGAGGAAGAGGAGGAGTTCTACCTACTTAGCAGGAGGAGGAGGGGCCGGAGCGGGCGACAGTCGTATCGACTGTCGCCGGAGAAGAAGATGCCCGAGGGAAGGGGCGGCGGCGAGCAGAGGGCCGGAGAGGCGCCAGCTGGGTGCGGCGTGGCGCGGGAAGATCAGGGGAAGAAGTCTCTGCTGCTGGTATTGCGGCAGAGCGAAGAGGAGGAGGAGGAAGAACCGCCGGAGCTGGTGGGCGTCTGTCGGAGTGAGAAGAGAGGAAAGTTGGGGGTTTTCTCCGTCAGATCCGAGTTGGGAAGAACGGTGGAGCGACGGGGGTATTTATAGGGACCGAATCAGGGAGGAAGGCGGAGGGAGACGACGTGTCTCCCTCGCCGGAGGACGCCGGAGATGGAAACCCATACCGTCCGTGCGTTCGCACGGCCGGTATGGTGGGTTACAGCGACCAGGGGGGTGTCCCTGCGACGGCTGACGACGCAGGGCACCCCCGGTTTACTTGCCAGGCTCTCCCCCTCACCCTACGCGGCGCCATGCTCGGCGCAAGGTCGCCGGAGCATGGTGCTGGCAGGTTTTGCAGGGGGGACCTGAACGCAAAGAACGAAGGAGAGTTAGGGGCCAAAATGCGAGGGTTCAAAAGTTGAGGGCCAAAAAGTAAATATATGAGGACCAGAGTGTAAAGTTGGTAAAGAAGGTTTCTTCTTAGGCTCAAGTTTTTATACATGACTAATTAGGACCTAAGGAATCTGATGGTGAATTTTATTTCTAGATTAAACCTTGTTTGACTGGTCAATTTACGCAAAAACCCAAATTAAGTTATTAATTGGGTATGGTTCTCAATGTAGGTCAAGATGGGTTCCTAAGGTCAAATTGAAGGTTCTAAACCCTAGAGACTATTTTTCTATGAATTTTAGAGGGTTTATTCCATTTTTGCTTTGCCTTGAACCTCGTGAATTGAAGTGGATTTGTTTTAGGGTTACAGATTATCATTTAGTTCCTTGGAATTGCTGTAGCCCTTGCTAGATCATCTCATCCCACTTTTATTCTTATTAAGTTGCTTTGACCTATGTTTGGACCCTGAATTACCCTGTATGCAGATTATACTGGTAAAATTGCATTTTTACCCCTTATGACTTGTTTTCTCCTTAAACTCAGAATTCTCTGAGTTAAGCATTTCCTTGAGTTATGTAGGAGCTTTTATCCTTTGTATTGAGTCAAAATGAGTTAGTTATGGCTCATGATGAGGTTCTCATCAATACACAACGCTTGTACGTGTTCACGTTATACGACATAGCCACCACCCTTTTCCACGGTGACCCCAGGGTGATGGAGTGTGGCGACTTGATGGATATAAGCAGCCCTCCCGGCCAGCATGGTGGCTTATATCGATCTTGCAACACAGAAAGTTATACAAAACTATCTTGTGCCTGAGACATTGATTAACAATTTGAGAACAATAAGAATATAAGCAAATTGCATAAAAAGAATTGGATATAAAATAAATTGTAAACAGACAAACTATCAAGATAGTGCCTTTATATTGTACTCTGTAATTGAGTTACTTGTACTACTTGTAACGACCCGATTCCCGAGTCCCTACGAGACACGAGAACCGGACCGACTCGACTAATCCCAAGACCTAGTCGTCCAACGAGGAAGTAACCAAAAGAGCAGTAAAATAAATCACATTCAACATGAGTATAACTAGCAGTAAGAAAAGGAACTACTACAGTATATACCACCACAACAGTAGAACAACAATTATAACATAACATGAAGCTACAAGTAAAGAAGTACAGAGAGTAACAAGAACTACTCACTACAGTGGAACAAAAGGGGTACAAAAAGAACTGCGGTAACTCTACTGAACCCTACTCGGCCCAGCGTCCTCTGCAGCCGCTGACCCTGGCTGCTCAACACCTGGTCCTGAAAAGTAACGAGTGTAACATGTCAGCGAAACGCTGAGTAGAGTGGCAGCTAAAACTAAAGAAGCAGTAGAGTGTACAGTACCTGTTTTATTTTCTTTCTTCCTGTATTTACGTCTTTCTATTGTTTCAAAATTTATCTATTTCTCAGATCCTTCACTTGATCTCGAATATTCCTCGTGGGAACGATCTTGATTGCAATCTTTTCCGAAAAGTAGAAGTAACACGTGGTGCTCTCCTGGCCGGGAGAGTTCCCCCGTGGTGATCCTATTCTCAGTCAACCACCCCAAGGTCGCTGACAGACGTAACGGTGACTACGGCACACGCGATAAACACACGGGTAGCTACCCCGCACTGGCACGCGGTCAGTCGTTTCCGTTAACGGGTGTGCCCAAAGCACAGCACGGAACCAGTATAAGGAAGATCCCTCTCAGTAACAGGGTTCCCACCCCTCCACAGTAACCAAACAGGGGTCTTGCCCCTCCATAGTCCGCGCACCCTCGCCTGAATACCTTGGTTTGCGTAGTGGGCCTAACAAGTCGGTGTAGGTGAGCTAGTAGCACCCCGAGGCCCATGGGGTAGCTAGTACTCGCTCTACACTAGTAGCTCTCCTTGGTACTGTGTACACGAGGGCCAAAAGTCGGTACAAAGTGGCCAGACCTAACCCCGGGTCCCTGGGGCGGCTGGCTCCGCTCTGCACTAAACAGGTAACAGGTTCTTCCCCTTGCACTACATACCCGAGGGACAACACACTTCCACGTCTTTCTTTCTTAGTTTCATTCCATTCTCTTTCCAGGAGTTCTACTCCTAATTCCCCATAGGGTTCCATCTCTTTTAACTCAGCACATTTAGGTTTCACCGTTCCAGTTTCACGTTCATACAACCCATGTTCTCAATCATGTTTATTTATTCATAACAGGCAGCTGTTAAATCAATTTGCAGGCAGCTATTATTTCCTTTCCACTTTTCCAAGACTACAATATCTATATATATATCACTATTTTTTCAGTCCTAGGATTCATGCCGTACCCTAGGATCTATCATTCAATCTAATTTCTCATTCCTAGGATTCATGCAATACCCTAGGATCTATCATTCAATCTGATTTCTCATTCCTAGGATTCATGCAATGCCCTAAGTTCTATTAATTGTTTCATAATTGTAACAAATTATGCTAATAATTTTAAAAGCCACTATACCAGCTACAACGGGAGTACTGGGGGCATGGTCGGAAATCCCGCATGCCTCCGCAACCCCCGAGACTACAATGGAACGGGGTCCTAACACAAGGATCAAACACAACGAGTTTCTCAGAACAGTATATAATTACGGGAAACGGGTAGAGGATTTTATTCTGGGAAGAACGCAACTCAAAACTCGGAAAACGGACTCCGAACGGGCCGTAAACGGGTCGAAAACGACGAAACTGCCCAAAATCAGACGTCTGGAACCTCTTCCAGATGTCTTAAAACGTGGGTCAGAGCGTACCTTCGTTCTGTGTAATCCCTCAGACGTCCAGAAGCCTGCGGGGGCGTCTGGCTTAGTTCCCAGACGTCCGATGGTCACCCCGGACGTCTGGAAGTCCTTCCAGTCGTCTGGCACTGCGGCCAGACGTCCGATTCGCATTGGATGGCAAGTCTCGCGCCCTCCAAAGCAGAACTTGCACGTATCCACACCTCGCTCTCAGTACGATGGGTTGCATACGAAGGCGCGGCGGACGGCTGCATGGCCGTACGTGCGAAAAAGGAAGAAGGACGAAATAACTTACTTGCCAGACATCTGGACAGTCCTCCAGACGTCTTCACCGTCGTCTGGTTGGAATCCCAGACGTCTGATTCTGGAAAAACTTCCAGAATCAGAGCTCGACTTGCTCTCCGCCCGCGACGCACGGCCGCGCAATGCCCCGTCCGCCTGCTGCTCGTGATGCAGCAGCCCTCCCGCGACACTCCACGCCCACTGCTCCCCCGCCGGCCGGCTCTAGCTGCCCCGGCAAGCTTGAGCCCTCACGGTTGAGCGTCTCCTCCCTCGCGCAACACCTCCTCCCGCACACTTGCCGCGGCCGCCATTGCCGTCGCTCGCTCGCTCTCGCACCGGTTGGAAGAAGAAGGAAGTGGAGGAGATGAGGGTGAGGGAGAGGGAGAAGGCCTTTTAAGGCCACGCGGGGAGAGAGAGGGAGAGAGCACTGCGCCCTGCAAGATGAGAGAGGGAAAAAGAGGAAAGCGGGTGGCGGTTGTAGGTCTGCGCGCGCATGCACTCAGACACAACCCCGTACGCTGCAGAAATTAAATCCCAGACGTCTGGAAGGGGTTCCAGACGTCTGGTAAGGCGTCTGGGCCACCTCCCAGATGTCTTAAAAAAATGTCTTGAAGACGCGTTCGTAACACTACTCTACTCAGTTTTCACTGATGTTGTCTCGGGTTCCATACTCAGGTGTTGCTGAGAAGTCGGGTGCTGCGGTTACAGTTGGTCAGACCCTCATGGAACCGGGTCTTATTTGAGGAGATGGTCCGTACCTAGCCCATGGTGTAGTTTTCCCTTCGAAGAGGGGTGACGTAATAAATGCGGAAATAAAATATAAAGTAATCTCACCAAAGAAAACCAATCACACAATGTACACAATTGTTTTTAGGTGGAAACCCAAACCGGGTGAAAACCACCACCTAACCCTCTCGAGTTAGGATTTTCCAATCAACCAAGTTGATCAAAATCCACTAAACCGAATCACTTAAAACGAGGGTGATTCAACCTCAATACAACCACGCTACAAGTACGAGGGTAGCGTTCCTCAACCCCTTCTCTCCACGAGAAGGATTTTGTCCCACGAAGGAGACGGGAATTCGCAAAGCGAATACCCAACCAAAAGACAAAGATAAAATAAAATAAGTAATCCTATAGAGCCAACAAAGGAATTTAAACCTAGCTTCTATAGGAAATAGGAAACTCCCCTTTGCAAGGAGTGCGTCGAGTTGATGACGCAGTGCGTGTGCCACGCGATGGCGCAACGTCGCTCTCGTAGACAACGGCAGGAGAGCGGGTGCGCGAAGCTTGATGCTCTCAAGAGAATGGAGCTTGAGCTTGGAGAGCAAGAGCTACCTAGGACACAAGAGAGTGGAATTATGTTGCTTAAGTGTGTCTTGTGTTTCTCTTGGTGTGTCATGGTGTGTCAAAGGCTCCCCTCTATTTATAGAGTCCTTAGGAAGGCTTTGGAAGGCTTAGGAAAGGTTCTATAGCCGTTGGGAACAAAGCCCAAGAGAATCAGGCCGAAATCAGGACAATGATTGCGCTTGACAGGGTAATCAGACGTCTAACTCTGGCATCAGACGTCTGATTTCAAGGTTAGACGTCTGATTCTATGCAGGTTTCCTCCTGACTTAAATCAGATCTAAACAGGATTTTTGCGCAAGTCCATCAGACGACATATAGGACGTCTGGCACTATATCTGGACGTCTGGAAACCTACTTTTACTGTGGGAATGGATTTTCCAAACGTTGCAACGGCTAGAAAATCTCTGAGAAGAGATTTTGGGTCAGCCGAGGCAAAACGGTCAATTATCAGACGTCTGGAAAGACCTAAGGACGTCTGATAAGTCTCTAACGGTCATATTCTTGAGTGCCTGCTAAGCTAGCCAACGGTCCACTATCTGGACGTCTGGCAAGTCCATCAGACGTCTCCTAAGACGTCTGGTATAAGGTCTGGACGTCTGATTTCATCAGACAGAACTAACTATGTCCAGCCTAACAGATATCAGACGTCTGAAACAACAGTCAGACGTCTTAAAATACTTTATCAGACGTCTGATTTGAGAATTAGACGTCTGGAAGTGCTGTTTGAGCCCTATATTGGTTTTCTAAGTATTCTACAGAAAACCTAGGTATCCTAGGGTTGTGCCGGTGTTCCTAGGACTACTGTTAGGGTACTTTGAGGCTCTTTAACATAATATTCTAAGAAAAATAAAAAGAACAAGAAAATAAAGACAAGAGATACAAGAAAGGATTAAAAAGAATCTATCCTATTCTTCTTGTCTTCTATCTTCAATCTGTCGCTCACGCGAACCTCCTCTGTTTTCCGTCAAGCTCCTCCAATCCGTCCTGGATGCGAGCTCGAACTCCGTTTAAGCACATCTACATTTGCAATTGACCTAAAATCTAGGACTCAAATTGCAAATGTTAAATAACACGTGTTTTGTTATCATCAAAACAAATGATCGTGATGCTATAGCACCAACACATGGCTCATAGTTGTAACTCCTTTTGCACTAATAGAATTTTATTTTCAGTTTTCTTGGTAGTTGTATGAAACTCTCATTTATTTCTGCTCTAGAAGAACTTTGCTTTCATTATCAGCACTTTTTTGTTCCTTTCATTTAATGCTTTATGAATGCATATTGGCTATTGATGTTTTATGACTCTATGTTGGGTGACTACGATCTTGTGGGTTCTCATGCTAGCTATTTGCATAAGATGACTCGGGTCTCGTCGGTTGGTGGGACTTGGGTTGTCACACCCTACGCACCCAAACACCCAAATTCCACGTCATTCTTCGTTTCTACTTCACTTGCCAAATTCTTTCTCCTAGGGATTTCCAGATCTTGTCTTCCTTATTGTCATTGCTCTTACAAAGATTCCAATATACTTAAGACTTGTTTTCTAGTTTTCCCCTAGGTTTCAGGCATATCCCAAATTCTATTTTTAACAATTCATTCACTACTAACCCCGACAATGGTGAATCGTGCGTCGTTCGTTTGCTTGTTCCAATAGTGGTGAGCCTAATCAGAGAGCATGTTTCATCCTAATTCAACCACCACCAACACGAGCTGGGTATGCAATGATAGGACCATTCATTTATCATCATAACGGGCATGGCATGTACTTAGCAAAGTAAATTAAAATTAGGAAAATACATGACACAGACATTTATAGTGTGAGGTGTACATTTATAATCTAGGAAAAATTGCCTAACATGAAAGGGAGAAAGGGTGAGACCACTCTACCTTGGCCTACTGGGAGGAATGGGGGCACGGGCAGTCTGCTCGAACCTCCCACAAATGTTGCATAGCCCTTCCAATGGGTTGTGCCACTCTCAGGTGCATCTCCTAGGTCATCAAAAGGAACGAAGAAACCATTAGGAGCTTAAAAAAAATTTTGGTATGCTAAACATGTTCAAGATGTGGTGAACAATGTACCAAAATGGGGAAAATAGAAAGAGCTCTCCAATGGTACCTTTTGTGTGTGATTCTGAGGTTGTTTTACCCTCAAATCAGCCCAAAAACCACTTTTCGATCACGTGAACCGACCCTATACAGGTTTGGTCAGGTCGATTCACCCGAACAGCTTGCTTCTCGTGCCATGAGTCATGCGCTGGTTCACGCGTAGTGTCTGGTCACTCCTATCTGTTAAATCGGGCATGCCTCGCGCGAATTGTCAATCCTGCCTCACTACCCTCGTGCCTCGCGACGCACACTAGTTCGCACGTGCATGCTGTCGCGGATCACGTACAATGCACAGTTGCTCCTCGCCATCATATTGAGTGCGCTTCGTGCAAACTATCAATCATGTCTCGCCACCCACTCCCTTTCATTGGTGCAAGTAGGCCAGAAAAGAGAGAGGTGCATGTGTCCTCTCCCTTTCTTTTTCCTTCAATCTTTCTCTCGATCATCTGCTCCACTTGTGGCTAAAGAGGCATGTTGCTGGAGGGGGGGTCTAGTGGTATGGAAAACGAGGAGGAAAGGGTTTCATAAAGTTAGGTTTAGGGTATTAGGGAGGTGGGGTAGGGAAAATTTTTAGTTTTTTCCCCCAAAATTTGCTTCTTTGAGTGGAACTAGCAAACCACTAAACCTAATGGTGTCAAAACTGTGCCTGTCTCCTCAACGTGGGGAAGACATACGACAGAGTCCCTTGATCTACTCGATGTGCAAACATTGTAGGATTAGCCTCGAAAATTAGGAAATTAACCATAGCTCCCTATGAGGATCAATTCAGATGTAGAATTTATGAAAAGCCCCCGCGGGGCTTAAGAAAGTTTCCCAAGACCTTAGGACACATTAATGAGCTTGCAAAAATTGTAAACCTGGGGTTCTGGAAAATTACATCTTGACCCCTAGGAGTCAAATTAAAAGTATGGAAGGGGTCATTTCATTGTAGGAGAGCATTAATAATGCCAATTAAAGTCATATTCTTTTGCTTTGCTATCCCATTAGATTGTAAAGAATATGGGGTGGTTACTTCATAAGCTATATCAAAATTTTGACATTGTTCATCAAATAAGTTGGACATATGTTCTCCATTATTCAATCTCAGTCTTTTAAGAGTTTTCTCAGTTTGTGCTTCTATTTCTTTCTTGAAGGAATTTACTTAATGACTCATCCTTAGATTTAAGAAAATACACATAATAGTATCTACTGTTTTCATCTATGAAGGTGATAAAATATTTTTTATCATCCTTAGACATCACACCATTGAACTTGTAGATATCCGTGTACACTAATTCGAGAACCTCAATATATATAGTGATAGAGTGAAAAGATTTCCTAGTTTGTTTAACCTACATATATTTCGCATTTCTTAGTTTTATCTATCGTGTATTTGGGAACCATATTTAATTTCATCATTCTTTTCAAACAATTGAAGTTTACATGGCCCAATATACCATGTCATTTATCACAAGATTCAATATTACTATAAACAGGTTGAATAGAATGAAAACGAACATTCTTTAGAGTATTTCTAAATGAAACGTCAATATCACATCTCACTCTAAATAATAATAAAAATCGACCAAATATCTATTTTCATAAAAAGTTTCATATCTCAACATAACAACTTTATTACATTTAAAGCTTAACTCAAAATTCTCTAGAACTAAAAAGAGCATTCTTTTTCATAGTAGGAACGTGCAACACCCTACATATTGTCTAGACTTGCATCAAGGAAAACCTCAAGTCCATGTGTCCAAATCCCAACACTTTGGTTGCAGAGTCGTTCCCCATCTTCACAGTCTCATCACTATAGCCCTGATAAGAAGAGAAGAATGATCTATCAGTACAAAAAAGTGCATTGGTTCCATCATCCACAAGTCATTCGGTAGGATCGTGAATAATATAGAGTTCAGGTTCTACCGAGACATACCCATTGCTAGGCCTAGCCTCCTAGGTGATCACATTCACCTAAGGATTCCCCTTTGTGATTTTTTGTTGAGCTTTATTATTAGAAGGATAGTTTTTCTTCTTGTACCCAACATGTCCATAATGTTATCATGGTTTGTTCTTAAATTTTTCTTAGATCTTCGATTTGGCCTTCATTTTATTTTTATTATTCTTATTTTTATTCTGCATGACTTTAGGCGTCATTACATTAACCTTAGACTCTATAGGCACAATAGGCTTCTGTTTCCTATGCTCTTCTTCGATAGTAATAGTCACGATTAAGTTGTTAAGAGAAATCTTTCCCTTACTATGATTGAGAGTTATCCTGATGTCCTCTCAAGTTTCATTTCAGCCTTCGCTAAACTATGAAGCAATAACAAAAATTTGTATGCCTACTTCGAGATCAATTTTTCCTCAACCATTTGGAATTTTATGATAAAGCATTTTTCAATACCAAGATTCTCGATGCTATACTTCTTGTCCAACTCCGATAGCCTTTCACTATAGATGTGGATGTGTTGTATATATCAAATAACACATTAGATAAAGCTAATAAGATGCAGCCGTGACAAATACGATTATGCTCATTCCACCCATCCACTACATATTGGCCTTCAGGAGTGAGTTTTTCCTTATCCGAAATTGGACATTCAATATTCAGTGTCGAGATCAACCCAATGGTGGTCAACTAGATCTTCATGCATTATTACCAACTCTTGATGTTTTGTCTACCAAATTTCTTGGGCATACCAAACAAGTCTACCTACGATTTGAAAGTCATTTCCGTCATGAGAAATATTTTAGATCTACATGATACCTTCTCTAAGTTTGTCAAAATTCACGTATATATGAAGCTTGTAAATAAAAATATATGCATTTTCAATGATTTCATGCAAATCAGAAATATTAAATAAAGCAAGTTTGATATGATATGGCAAGATTCAGAATAAACTAAAGAATAAGTGAAATGCAATAGCACCAATAAACAAAATGAAAATAAATTAGATGTTACTGTGATAGAAGTAATTATGGAAGACTTCCGTTAGAGAAGGTATTGCCTCCCATAATATCGATGTGTTGGGGTTTAATAAGCTCTTCCTAAGATACAATGATCCACGTCCAAGATTCGACACACTCCAAGCTTGGATGTCTCTAAAAATCACCTCAAAAGAACTTACTCGAGGCAATTCGATCGATCAATTTGGAAGATTGATCGACCAAATTATGGATTGATCGACTAATTTGACTGGTTGATTGATCAGTCACCTCTCAATTGATCACTCTTAACAACTTGCGTTGCATCGAACAAATGCACATTGAATGACAGAGTCAAGAATGAGAGAGAGAGAGAGAGAGAGAAGAAGTGTGGGAAGTTGTGTGTCTTAAATGAGAGCACCCTCACAGTTCTTACATAGATCTCGTTACATGAAGTTTATGGAATTCAATAATTGATCGCTTAATCAATCGATCAACAAATTAATGAGATTTAAAAATCATTGGCAAAAAGGTCTTAGTTCTGAATTTCTTCTCACCTGAGCCCAAGTCAAGGAAGGGTGAGCGCGCGTGCACATGCATATCCCCAACTTTATCTCTTGTTGTTTGCTGCATGAGCAATGAGAGGTAAAAGCTTTTTATATCTATCAAGAGGTTTGTCTACTTTCAACATGATACTAAAAATCTCTGCAAAATCTCATTAATTTTAACTTTAATTTCTCCATCACTATATATCAATTACATCCCAGTTAGTGCAATTAGTCTTCTGAAGTCAACAATCTCTTCATATTTGTCCTTTGTACAAAAGCCTTATTTCTTCAATGCTTGCTAAAATTTCTTGCCTCTATAAGGCAATACATCTAGGTGTGACGAGATCATGTACATACATAACCATCCATTTCAATCACAAACTCTAGACTCTTAATTCATGACAAATACTTTTTCTTTCATTTCACCAATTTCCTTTGGATTTTTGTTTTTTTTTTGGCATAGAGTTGATTGCGATTCTAAATATATAAAATAATACCCATTAATTTAACATCAAATACCAAACTTTTTACATGATATAACACATATTCAAATATACAAGTACACATGCGTATGCCATATACATAAAGAACGAAATGAACCCACATCAAATATTGTTCTACAAACACACCCCCCACATACATACACAAGGTGCGAGTTAAATAATATTGTCTAAAAAATCACAAATCAAAATAGTTTAAGTATCAATATATGCTCCCCTCATGGCATCATTCAATCAGGAGCAAGAGGTGGTTACACACTCCACAAGCATACAAAGCCACTGCAACGGTCAGGAAGGAGCACCCTCCGTCCAAAACCACACAGGGGATGCCCCTTCGCCTCATCTTACTTCGAATGAAACCCTTAAACCTCCCAAACAACGTCGACGCTCCCGATCCCTCTGCCTCCATTTCCTGTCTTGCTTCCACGTTCATGTGCACTCTGACCTTCTCCGACGGCTCGATGGGTTGGAAGAACGTCTCCGCCACGCAACTCGTGTAGACCTTCCTGTGAAGATCGAACGTCGACGGTGCGTTGACGAAGGGGTCTATGCTGCTGTCGATATTAAGGTCATCCTGCAACAGGATGTTGACGAAACCCTCTGGGAAATCCTCTGGTTGTGACTGCGAGAATATTGGCATGTCATCGCTCACGATCTGATGAAGTGCAGCACCCCCTGCAATCTAACTCATAGTGAATGAATGATCTAAAAATTCGAGGCCGATAACAGCAACCGCAAAACCCACATCTTAATTTTTGAAATATAAGTATTATATTTATGTACCTGAACCTTCTTCTTCGTTGTTATTCTCGTTCGTGTTCTTCTGATCTGTTGCGTCTTTTTCTTCCTCGAGTTCCTTGATCTCAATATGAACATTAGCGGACGGGTTTGCGAGGTCGAAGTGGTTGGGCTGCGGGGTTTGGTCGATTTGGAGCTCCGCCCACGAGTCGTGTGGGCCGGATTGGTCGATCAATTGCTGAGAGGCTGAAGCAACCGAGAGGATTTCTTGGAGGACGTCGGTTCCGGTAGTGGCGTCGGGTGGTATGTAGTTGGAGATGATGAGGGGCTTGGACTCGGGGATGTCGAATTGTGGGAAGTCCTCCACCTCGAGTGGAGGGAGGGAGAGCCTGTGCTGGAGCCTTGCACATTCCAACGCTATATCCACCTTCATGTACATGCATGAATGCATATCTATCAGACTAATGCATATATATATATATATATATATATCAAGGAATTAACCCAGAGTCTTCTTCTTTCTTTCTTTGTAAAGACTAACGGTCGGGATTACACTAGTAGCGATTTTTACCTATGCACTATGTAGGGAATAGTTAAATTAGCATTTTCTTCTATGATCTAGAGTGAAATTTCCCACAATCACAAAATTGTGCGTTTCTACCATCTCTATGGAATGACTTTTTCCATCATTTATATTCCAAAAAAAAAAAGTGGCACAAGCCCACTTTCTTGGCTTATTTTACCAACCAACAAAAGTTATCCCTTTTCTCAACCCCACTTACTAAACGCTACCTCTAAGAGCAAACTGAAGAGAAGTGCATAGAATCTGTTTATGCAATTTGCAAGAAAAGTCAACAATGCATTTTCATATCATGGTAGAAAGGATAAGTTTCACTTTCATAGAAAATGTGCTAGTTATGATGTTTGAACCCATGATTAGTAGGATGTCAAATTGGGTGGTAATGATTCTACCATAACCTCTCTATGAAGTTTAACATCTATTTTGTCTTTCAAAAAAAAGAAAACGAAAATTATTCATGATCACCATATATATAGGATTAACTCATTTCCATAGCAACGATCCTTACCAGGGTAGATTATATATACTTATGTTCGTTCAAGGTCCAAATATTGTAATATAATGAGACAATTCAAACTTAAGGCTAGTTTACCTCAGGGGATATCCAACCTTGTTTAGCAAAGAAAGTATCTCTAAGCGCTTCAATCGGTGCTTGAGGTCCTTAAACATGAGATCTGCAATCCGATGATGGCTTGAAGTTTTGGAATATATAACGACCGATGTAAGCGCTCATTGCTGTGGAGGTTGGTCTGACACATAACCCTTCCTACGTTTTCCCAGGATATAGCCAAGATTACTACGACCAATCCACCATCAATCAAGTCATTAATTCTACAACCACTTTGTTCCCAACTAAACAACCTTAATCACACCATCCCCACGAGATATACCCTCTTGCAAAAAACATAAATGCAGGATAACCGGGATTTTGTATCTCAAACATGAACTCTAGGCCATAGTTAAAAGGTTGGATTTTGGTAAGATGGAGCCAATTAAACGAGGGGTCTTTTTTTTTTTTAATGTTATTCTAAAGTTTATTTTAAACTATCAACTTTCATTGATCAATGGATCATACAAGTTGATATATAAGGATAAAGGTTTGGGCCTAAGATTGACTTTGACACACAGTTTATCATTAGTTTATTCGTTTTATTTTTGATGTTGGATTGTTTTTTGTGATTGTCTTCTAGAAAGTTAAATGGATAATAATTGAATTTGACAAGTAAGTTGAGACGTTATAAGTGGGGATGCGACTACGCCAGCTCTACCCACATTTTTCATGCAATTCATCTACTCAGCTTAAACTTGAGTTGTAACTGCCATCCAAATTAGGCTTGAGAATTATTCTGCCCAAAGGTTTGATACTAATCCTTCTAAAGGCCTAAGTCCTTAACACAGAGCAAACAATTATCCTCAACGCCAGTAGTGTTTGGTTTGGGGAATAAGCTTATGAAATCAATAGAGAAAGTGGAAATTAATGAAACAGAATAGAGAAATAAGTGAATTTTAACGTTTGCGACGATATAAGCAATTCAAATCTTATTCCATGGAGAAGACAAAATAAATTTACATCGGATTAAGTTACCTTAACTTGGATCAGATGTGCACTAAGGCAAATTCACTCAAATGGAGGCTAAGTGAACTTAACTTGCCTACCAAATATGGGTATGGAGGAGGGAGCATAGGCAGAGTATGTGTACGCATGGGGAAGGGGTCATCTAAATTTTTTACCATGTGCAAACAAAATTGTGAAATTATAATACGAACAAGGGCAGCAATATTATTTACCTTGGAAGGGAGAGAGGGAAGGGCCGAGGAGCTGTAAGGTGGCAGTGCTTCGTCTGCAAGGAACTGCATCCAATTCCCTTCACGTGAAGACATCGGATCAAAGGCAGCCGGAGTGAGGTAGCTGTTGCACGCGTGATTGCTGCTACTCATCATGTGTGGTTGAAAAGGGCAGCCACCACTGCTGTCGATTTCAGGTGAAAGATCAAGTTGTGGAGATCGATCATTAGCTAAGCACCAGTGGGCGTGTTCGTCATGATATGGGGCACCATAGTGCTCTATGATCTTGGGCCCCGGTGCACTCTTCTTGAACACACGGCACAGGGCGTATGCGTCCTAGGATTGATCGATTAAGCAAGCATGAGCCACATGAAACATGACTAGTTCGTTTTCTTTCGGGATTTGCGTAAATCAAATATCCTTGTGAATATCTGATAATACGCCTAGAGCATTATGATTACCATATATCGATAAATTTGTTTGATTTCATGTGTATGTCTCTCTATTAGTTTAAGCTTACGGAATATAAAACCGTATATGATCTAACTTATATATGCAAGGTTAGGGTTAATGAAGAAATATTTCATGAGCATGTGAATAGAGTACCCAAACGTAATGAAAAAGGAGGATCTCGGTCGTTGTCGAGATGTAGGAAGGAGATGCACGGGCTCAAAGCTGTGGTAAAATTATGGTCAAGATGATGGGAGGTAGAATTGGCCTCCCATCCATCCATCCTAGCACATCCTAATTACGCTTTACCACATGTTCAAGTAAAACTCATAATAATAATAATAATAATAATAATAATTAAATTGCAAATCTAATCGTAAGATTGTAGATAACTATAGTTCCCCAAGAGAGATTCAGAAACACGTCTTGGAAGTCCAGAATCCCTTTGAACAGCCTCACGTACGTGTGTATGTAACCGCTATCTATCTCGTCGTTAATTATTTGATCACCTGAGTCATTATTACTGCATGCATGTAATAACTCATTCTAGGGTTAGAAGTGGGGGATGCAATTAAATAATTAAATGAAAAAAACCAAACCTGCAAGCCAAAGGACGACTCGCACTCCCTCTCGTCCAACCTATACTCGTGCATGACCCAGTCGGTCCGGGATCCATGAGGGGCGCGGCCCCTGTAGTAGACAAGGGTTTTCTTCATCCCCACCTCCCTCTTTTGTGAGCTCACCTTCCTGTCCTTCCCCGTCGCCTTCCAGTAGCCCGCCTGTGTCGCCCTGTTCGTCCTCGTCCCGTTCGGGTACTTACGGTCCCGCGGGCTGAAGAAGTACCACTCGAGATCTTTGCTTGGAAGTAGCGATTTCTCTGTTCATTCATTACTTAATTAATTTCCAATTAATACATAATTTATATATCATCACCTGATATATATATATATATATATATATATATATATATATATATATATGAGAATGATCTTATAAGAATAATTTTTTTTGATGAGAATACGAAAAAATTTAATATTAATCATTAGATAATCATAATCATTCCTAATCCAATAATCAATATTAAATTTTCTTATATTTCCATCAAAGAATCATTCCTATTCATTCACCATCTAATAACATGCACGTTGCAATATATAAGAGATTATTAATTGAGAAAACACGCAAAAAAAGAAATGCTCTCACGATAGACGTGATCATCTGCATTCTTTATTTAAAGTAATGCGGGCCTATTCGTCAATATCGTATGCAACAAGTAATGATAAAAGTATAATTCATAAACACAACCAAATTTTAGACGGCACCTGAGATTATTTACTTTTTGTTTCGTTAATTCATCTCTTTCTCGCTGACCTTTTCAATTTGGAGCTTAATTAAGTTAACCTTTACTCACGTAAGTTTGGTATTTGTTTGGTTCTATTTCAGTAAACCGTCGGTTGAGCTTTGCATCATAAATTAATATTTTAGTAGCTTCTGTGCTCCTTAGGATCAATCTGAAAGGAGCATACGTAGGTGTACTTTAGTGAGGCCTCTTCGGAGACCACCCATCTTTTTCCTGTACTTCTTTCTTTAGGTTGCGGAGCTTTCATCAGTTCCCAAATTTGGTTGTTGCTGAAATATATTTGTTATTTTTCGTAAGGCGGCAGCGCAGATTTAAAGCTAGCAGAAGCTTCCTACGAAAAGACAGAAAGTGAGACGCTGTGATTGGCGACCGGCAAGGGGAGTAGATTTGTGGGATAATTTGAAGAATATAAAAGTAGTGAAAGGAAATGTTGAAATAAATGGATTAATTTGTTTGGATAATTTGATAAGTTAGAGTTACTCTATATAAGACGTGGAATAATTCTAATATTATGTTGGGTTAAAGGAGATTTAATTTATGGTAAAATTATTTTACCTTTTTTGTGTAATGATTTTAATATATTAAAATAAATTAACCTATTTATTCCATCATTTTATTTTATTTTTTCAATACTATTCTTATAATTATTCTACAAAGATATTTCCTTTATCAAACGGAATCTATTTGATAAATTATTAGATTTGGTAAATTTTAGGAAACTGTAAGGTTTAAAAATAGTAAAATAAGTGGTAAAAGATAAATGTGTTAATTTAGTTGATATATTGATTTTAATTTTTATTTTTATTTATATTAAGAGTAAAGTAGTGGGAGATAGATGTAATGGGTGGTGGGATATATTGTAAATAATTTTTAATTTTATTTATATTGGAAGTGAGCTAATAAAAATAGATATAATATAGATGAATTGATATGATACAAGTAATAATGGAAAATAATGTTATGACTACTAGTATCCAGTGATGTTTATTTACCGTAACAATTAGTCTTAGCACATAAGGTAACACCTCATTTTAATACTATATGAAATGAGACTTAATAGATCAAAGAAGAAAACTTAGCATCTAAGCAAAGAGGAGGAGAGGAAGTTGGAGATCGTCTTTTCCTATTCGACAGTATCACCAGTTTAATGTTTTAACTTTGAGAGCATTGGATCCAAAGAGTAATATACTTTAACACGTGATTTTTCCACATCGATAAAGCGCTACAATTTTCTCTACTTCATACACTTTACGAGGAACATATATAGAGGGGCACAGACCCCAATTCGCATGCGTAAATGTATGTGAATGCAATATAAGCAAGGAGTAGGAAGTAGGAACAGCTGTAAAGAGAAGCTAAATCAATATATTTCCATGTTGAATTATCAACGGAACCGATGCGTTGTAAGAATCTGTGAGGGAAAGCATAACACAAGGAACGAAAAGAACAAAAAAATTCCAAGTCTACCATTGCATGATTCTATTAGTAGAAGATCAAACTAATTTAAAACAAACTAATTAATAGATTTCTCACAAAACCCTATATATATATATATATATATATATATATTTTAAATTTTTTTTTTTGCAGGCAATAAACATATTCGACTCTAAATTCATTGTAAAATAATTGTTGTGTTTTCATGTGCCTGTTATTCAGAATATAGCTACTTCCGCTGGGGTTGTACTCCAAGAATCTATGTTCCCTCTCTACCAAGCAATGAAATATTCAATGCTGTGAACGATATGTGGGCTGGAAACTCTCGCAAATGCAAAGCAATATATGGCAGAAGAAAATATATAGAAAAGCTAGAATTGAAGATCAATAAGACAGATATCTGTAACCATTTACGCATAAATCATTGTCCTTTGTAGACTATATGTTATTTCTATATTTCTAAATTCTAAAGATAATGAAACATAGATACTACTAATGATATATATACATTTATTGAGGATTAATTTTCGTATCCAGAATGCCTTTATCAAGACATGAATAGGAACTGAGCCTATATATATATATAGACTCCAATTCCAATTCCATATTCGATCTATACATACACATTTAATCTACTTGCAAATCAAACCATGCATGGAAAGGAGAATATTGGCAACGTTTATGACAATGAAGCAAAGGAACTCACCAGGAAGGTCCCAAGGCTCACACTTGTAGAGATCGACCTCAGGTATTATCTCCAATTCGATCTTGTGCCCATTAATCTTCTTCTTCAGGTAGTAAACGAGGAGCTCCTCATCAGTTGGGTGGAATCGGAATCCCGGAGGCAATGTCACTGGTGCCATTAGTCCCCAATTGTAAGGGGTACGTGACACATACACAGACACACAGTACACAAATTAAATATTTAAGGAGATGTGCTGTGTAGATCACCACAAGCTAACCTCAATTAGTGTACAAAGTAACCAATGGCATGCATCTCTAAGGCAAGAAGAAGAATTGGAGAGAGAAGGCGCACAAGGGAAAGGGAGGGAGGAAGGGGTGGTGGCTATGGCCTCTATGTGGCTTTATAATGTGGTTCACCTCCCTTTCTCTTTCCTCCTTTGTTTTTTTTTTTTTGTTTGGATTGTATCTTTTGTTTGCTTTTAACATCCCATCAGCTTGATTCTCTCTTTCGTTCCCTAGAAGCTTGTGTAGTGTCTTTCCTCCTTTTCTCTCTCCAGTGTCTTCTTGTCTTTTGTGGTAGTTAATGGTAGTTGAGCATCTCTGTCTGGAAGGGATAACTAGGTACGGACTTATAGAGGGTGGGTGAGACATGTTCTTCTTGATGCTTTCGTCTGGTTCCTTCATGGGAAAGGAGATAGCTCTTCTTTCTTTTCTCTTAGACACGATTTGTTTCTAGAGATTGATTTTGAGGGATTGTAAATTGTATAGGTGGGTGATGGTAGTGTCGTCATCCTCTATAACTCATCTAATTTAGCTATGTTCTAAGGTCAATTAACTTAAATAATACATAAAACGGGTACAATATAGTATGGAGCAAGAATCATCAGAATAAAATCAAAAGGATCGCAAAGCAGGTCAGAACAGTAGGTTTCTGTTGAAATCATGTTACTAAAAAGAACAATTAAACCCTATATTTGGTCTGACCTAGTTTAATAGGATTCTGATTAAAATATTGTAAATTAAACCTTCTAAAAATTATAGGTAAATATTCCACCAGGTTTAATTTGATCAGTAAAGTTAAAGGAACCAATTAAACCTAAAACATTGACCTAAGTGAATGATTAATGTCAAATAAATTAAATGAAAAATTTATCAACCAAATAATTTCAAAACTCAAAATTGACATGACCACAAGATTGTCTATATCTTAATTAAGCTCTCTATAAAAAGTTGGACTTGATTTGACAATATTTTCACCTACTTTGCATTTAGGCCCTTAAATTCCTTAAATCTTTGCAAGTAGGTCCTATGATATGACTTCTAGGTCCTTCCATCTTCGCAAATCGATCCCTGGAATCCTTGAACTTCAACGGCCATTTGACCAGCTCTTCCGTCGAGATTCCAGCGCCATTTGCGACCTCCTAAAGCTCCGACTGACCTCAACTTCTGAAGCAAAGTCAGTTGCCATTCAATTCCGCGTCGATCGGCATACGACTTGCTGGCTACCGTCATTGTAACAATTCGCGTCCTTCGGTCAAAAACAAATGCGGAGATACGAGTTGTTGCGAGGATTGCTCGCAACCTCCTGCAACTGATTCACTCCCTGCCAAGGCTCTATAAAGCCTTGTGATGCTCCTCTGAGGGCATCTGTCTAGAATCCGAGCATAACCACCATCTTCTCCCCTTCCTCCGTGCACCGCCATTGCCATACCTTGAGGTCTTCTCCGCCCCTTCGCTTCGCTGTCTCTCGCCATCAAACGAGGATTCAGCTGCCTTCACCTCCCTCTCGCCAAGCTTCCCAGCCAAGAAGCCTGCCATCTACCCCCTTCATCGACCTCAATTCCTCCTCCGACTCTTCACCGGCGACCTGCCACCGCCACCGGTCTCTACCTCTCCTTCTTCCCAATTAGGGTAGGGCTTTTCTTCTTCTTCTCCTCTACCTTCTCGTCTTTTCAATTTCTTCTTTCAACCCTGTTTGCACCATCACCGACCACCGCCACTTGGAGCTCCGACGAGCTTCACCGCCACACCTGCACACAAATCTAGCTACCCAATAGATCTAGGGCTTTGCTTCGGGGCTTCACCGCGAAGCTTTTGCTTTTGACTCAAGGTCGAAAGGCCTCGTATTCTGTGCACAGGTACTCATCAGAGTAGCTCCTTCGCCTTCTCCTCCAGCAATAGTTCCCATCCATCTCTGGAGAAGCGTCACACGCCATCCAGAGCCCTGATCAGAGAAGAAACTCACAAATTGAAAGCGTAACACCAGTAGTAGCTAATCCCCAGGTGAATCAAGAGGATCCAGCTGCTGGTGCACATGAATCGAAGACGAGCATCTCGTCTGCCAGTAGACGTGAGGAGGCAAAGGGACTTTAGTCCCACATCGTGCAGGACAAAGCGAAGCACAGCATTTATTACGCAAAATCGCCCGAAGCTTATCGTCTCAGAACGCACGGGGTGAGGTCCTCTCAGCACGCACAGATGCACGCGCTTACACATGCACCCTCGCCTGCGAACACGCCCGCAGGTCTGGGCTGAGGATCCGATTACCCGAGTCTGGCTGGGTTTGAAAGAGATACTGAAGGAGGGGGAGGGGGGTTTTGCAGCATGGAACAGTACCCTGTACACCCTCTCCCTCAATACTGAAAGTGTTTGTACCTATTCTCTGTTATCTGATGATAAAGTGCTTAGTTAACCGTTGATAATTGATAGTTGTGCTGAACCTAGTAAACTTGGTGGTTTAAACCACCACTTTTACTCTCTTTTTTTTATCTCTCTAAAGAAGCACTTTATTCACACAGCATATATTACCTTCTGATAGTGATAAATTGTGCGAATAATTGCTCCCAGAGACGACATCGGATTTCTTTTTTATTCGAGTTATAAATTTAGTTGCTTAATTCGATTTGATCACTATACTACAACACGACAATTTTATAATATGATCGAAGAGAGTTAGCAGTGGGATTGTGAGGTAATCTCAGGATTGTGGTTGTTTTGTGTTTGTTTACACTTTTAGGTCAAATCAAAGGATTTGAGAAATTAATTTTCCGTTTGGTTAGTTAGAATATTTGTTGGTAGGATAGTGTGAGAAACCTCAATCCTAGGAGGGATGAAACCAAGGGATTGCACAATCCCACCCCTCCCCCTCGGATTGGACAATCCTAGGTTAGTGGACTCAATCCTGGAATGGCCCACTCTCGAGATTATGGAAGCCTAATGCGGGACATGAAACCCAATCCCATGGTAAATACCATGCTAACTTACATTTTAACTCTCAATATCTTAGTCATAATGTTATAGGAATAGAGAGGTTAATTTGGGTTTTATAAACAGAATCCTATCCAATTTAACTTAACTAAACCAAGAAAAACCTAATCATTTAGCTATTAGATGAGAGTGGGTTTAGATTTGCAACCCAAAATGAGCAACTGCCTATTTAATTATTGGAGATTTATATAGCATATTCTTGTTCCAACTATTCCAACCCAACCCTTATCTCCTTTAGCGATTTTTTTTTTAATGGAAAATTTCTAGCATTCGTTTTATTTGGTTCTAATTAACCTTGTAGTTAGGTGTTTTTTGTATCACACGGTACTACTAAAACACTTGTTTTTTTAAGCTTTTATGTTAAATAGGATGCAAGACATGAATTTTTTTAAGTATAACTTTAGATACTTAATTTATGTAAAAATCATATATTTTATGTTACAAATGGCCCATGTATTAATTAAGATGTGGCACTCCCTCAATAAATAAATGGGTATTTGATTGGTGAGCAGATATGGATGCTAGTTAAAAGTTAGATACTTAATAAGAAAATCGGTAGAGTATAGCTCATGATTATTAAGGTAAATATAGGTTTGGATAAGGTTAGACGCAACTCAAACCTAACTCTTTACCTCTATCTATAGCATGCCTCCATTTAATTACGTTTTTCCTACGAATAAGATAGCTCCAATCATAAAAAACATAATTAGATAAAATTAGCACACCTAATTTACTATACAGTTGACTGTGGGTCATATTTGACAATCATGATAATTAATAATACTTTTTGATTGGAATTCAAGTGTGTGTGTGGGAAGAAATAACTATAATGCAATTGATTAGCATACAAGGAACAAAATATATAACTATGATGTATATAATCAGGATGGGTTTGAATTTTGTTGATGATGAATTACTTGAACAAAGTGTTACCTACTTAACAAGAGCAATCAAAATGATGGTTAAAGATCACAATAAGAAAGAAGATCTTTCTAGATGTTTATTTCCTAAATGTGTAGATATTATAATATTATTTAGATGTTCAATAAAAATTAATGTCAAGGAAGATCGATCTATCATGACATACTTTTCTAAGATATTTGATCCAAATATCTTCAAAGTGTGTGTCACAATAGATTTGGAACAAACGTCTCGAAAAAAGATGTCATGATAGATTTTACTTAATATTTATCATGATTAAATGTCTAAATAATTATAATTTATTTTGATGCTTAGGAAAATAAACATCTAAAATGATCTTTTTTTTCTTGTAGTACTGGATGATGATGATAATGGCATTGTCTACACCTAGAATGGTATAGTTAGTTAAAGCCAATTTAATAAGACAATAGACCCCATTTAAATTGTTAAAATAGAGGAATTACTTTTCCACGTATTTACGATCTATGTTTTGATTCATACATAATCCCTCCCAAACCCTAATATACTCTCATGCAAAGCCACGTAGAAGAATATCATTTGGACGGAGACAACGCCACCAATATAACAGCTAAAGACTTCATTCTATTTATCATCATAGGTTGTAAGCCCTAATGGCCCATGGCGGTAGAATGTTCTTTTGACACATGGGATGACAAGTGGCCACGTGGGAGCTACAGGCTCACTAATGTTGGCGCCCCCAAATCGCCCTTTTCCAAATACCACTTGCCATTACTTTCCCTTTTCCTTCAATCCATCTTTAGGTTCTTTACTCCTTTTAGGGTTTACGTCCCCTTCCACCCTCATTAATTATAAAATGGAATCAATTTTATCGATCACAACCATATGGTCATGGTCGTACATGTATCGATCGATGCACTCATCACATGGTTTGGTGATGACCAAATGCTGTAAAACTATGTTAAGCTCACTACTGCTGTTGTGTTAGTAATATGCATGCCTCTCAGTTAACAAAATCTGAAGTGTTTTTTAATCAACAATTAATAAATAATGGTCCATTAATGAATTTGCCTCGCCCTAAATAGAGCTGTAGTTTTATGGAAAATGAAATGTACCTTTTTATGTAGATATGTGACGTCCAAGGGGTAGAAGAACTTTGATGCACCAATAACTTTTTATGTTGATATGATTCTTTCACTCCCTCCAACACTCTCTAACCAATACAAGGATTACTATTTCATGGGGTGCTTTTTAACAACTATTACCACATCTATATAGAGACATCAAGTTTCATAAGATCGAAGTCAAACTATACGCTACTAATCAATTTGTTCATGTATAGGACCCATAGAAGGTCACATGTGAGGGCATGTGCTTAGAAAATGGTACTAGATAAGTGTTTGGGAATTCCAATCACGTATGATATATTTAATGGTTAAATCTCTCCATTCATGTCAATTGCCGATTGATTTTACACATTAGATACTCTTCCATTGCTTTCTTCAATCCAAGCAAGCCCCAAATTATGGTGTCAGCACCCCTTCATATAAACGATAAAGGGTCATATACACTACCAAGGGATTGACTCGGTGATAAAGCTGTTAGATTAAAATCCAATATATAGACTTATATATGTAAATTTATATATATATATAGATAATCAAATAATAATAAGTAAAGTGATTGTCATCTAAAGCCTGATTTTTAAAGTGATCAAATTAGGTTTTATAAAGGGTATAGGCATAAAATATAAGGAGATGGTGTAGTTAAGTTTATATCTAAAGAGACCTAATTTTGTGATTAGCACTTCCTCAATGGGCGGAAGTGAAATCACCATACAATTAGTCTGTGTCATTGCATTTCACTAAAGGGGGTTATGGTCCCCAAGAAATCCTAATGATCATTTTTGGATAATCCCTATCGTGACTGAGAATACAAAGAAGAAGGTGAGCTACGACTGAAGAAGAAGATCTTCTTCGTCTTTGTGTCAAGGTTAGACCTCTTTGATCGATCTAAGGGATCTCTTGGAAGACCGTTTCTATTACGACCTGGTTCTCGAATCCCTATAGGACACAAGACCAGACCGACTCGACTGATTCCAAGACCCAGTCATCCAACGAGGAAGTAACCAAAAAGCAGTAAAATAAACCACATTCACCATGTAAGCAACTAACAATAACGAAAGTACAGCAGTAAAGGAGTAAACTACTACAGTACACACCACCACAACTGTAGAAAATTAAACAGGTACAGGAATATAAAGTTCATAATAAAAGAGTATAGAAGTGTAACAACTACTCACTACAACAGGAAGCGAAGTACAACAGAAAGCTACAACTACTGGGCTCTACTAGGCCCAGCACCCTCTGCAGCCGTAGGCTCTGGCTACTCAACACCTGGGCCTGAAAAAGGTTGAGTACAAAATGTCAGCGAACGCTGAGTAGAGTGGCAACCAGCTGACTAAAACAGTAAAGGTAAATCGGTAACTGTTGTTTTCAATTTCTTTCTTTCTTTAACTAATTATTCTTTCTTTCATCACTTGGTTATTTATCAGGTCTCTTTCTTGATCTCGAATATTCCTCGTGGGAACGATCTTGATTACAGTCTTTTCTGAAGAGTAGAAGTAGCACGTGGTGCTCTCCTGGCCAGGAGAGTTCCCCGTGGTGGTCCTACACTTAGTCAACCACCCCAAGGTCACTGACAGACGTAACGGTGACTACGGCACGTGCGATAAACTCACGAGTAACTACCCCGCACTGGCACGCGGTCAGTCGTTTCCGTTAACGGGTGCGCCCAAAGCACAGCACGGAACCAGTATAGGGCATAGCCCTCTCAGTAACAGGGGTCTAGCCCCTAAGAACCAAACAGGGATCTTGCCCCTCCACAGTCTGCACACCCTCGCCTGACTACCCTAGTTTTCCCAGTGGGCCTAACAAGTCGGTGTAAGGCGGCTAGTTGAACCCCGGGTCCCGTGAGGTGGCTAGCTCTCTCCCTACACTAGTAGCTCTTCCCGGTACTGTGTACGCGAGGGCCAAAAAAATCGGTACAAGGTGGCCAATCCTAACCCTGGGTCCCAACCCTAGGGCGGCTAGCTCCGCTCTGCACTAAGCAAGGGGACAGTCGCTCTCCTTGGTACTCTGTACTCAAGGGCCAGCTCACTTCCCCATTCACATTTTCAGTTCCATTCCATTTATTTCCAGGAGCTCTACTCCTAATTCCCCGTAGGGTTCATGCTCATGTTTCTCAGGCCAAGCCATACTAGGTTTCATCATTTCTATTTCCATTTCTCAGATTCTACACATGTAGCATGTAACTTTACTATTCACATTCCAGGTTTATTCACAAGTAGCTCATGTTTCCAACATTCAATCTTCCATTTCCAATTCATATACAGGCAGCTCGTATTTAATTGTAACAACAGGAATTTACATGCAACAGTTACTAACAACAGTACTTTACATTTCACAGGCAGCTGTTATCCACTTACAGGCAATTGTTATTATTCTATTTACTCATCCAAGACTGCAATTCATACATTCCATACAACTATTCCAGTGTTTCTAGTCCTAGGATTCATGCCATACCCTAGGATCTAACATTCATTCCAGATATGCATTCATGTTTGTAATTAAACTAGGGGAAGCCACTCTACCAGTAAACCCAGGAGTAATGGGGGCTTGATCGGTAGGTCCACGTGCCTCAGCAAACCCCAAATCCGCAACAGAACGAGATCCTATCATAAGGATCAACCACAAGAAGCCACTCAGAATAGGATAAAAAGTATTCCAACAAGTAGAGGAACTTATACGCAGAACAACGGAATCTTAATTGCGAAAATCAGACCTCAAACGGACCCTAAACGAGTCAAAATAGTAATTCTGATTCATATCAGACATCTGGAACACCTTCCAGATGTCTTAAAAGAGTCCAGAACCATACCTCAACTCCTGCGCCACTCCTCAGACGTCCAGGAACTCTGCTGGACTGTCTAGACCCAGTTCCAGATGTCCGATGTTGAACGTTTACGAACCTACGCTAACGAGATTGGTTTTGAAAAACCTGTCCTTGTAGTTCGAAAGCGAAGAATTCACGTTCAACAAATAAAATTTATACCGAAATTAAAATTCCGAGTCGAACACAGGGAGGCAGACGTTTGATTTAAAAACTACACGTTTCTTTTTATTTGTTACAGAATAATTCAATTTAGAACCATCTAATTATTTATAATAAATAGAAGAGAGAGAGAGAGTAAGAGAGAAAGAGAATATTACACAGAGAAATCAAAATGAGATGTATAATAAATAAGGAATTTTTGTATTGAAAAGATTGTTCATTACAACTAGAAAGGATAAAACAATTACTCTAGAAAGCGATAAATTTACTCTAGAAAGCATTAAAAGAATGGAGAGAGAAATGTCCTCCTCGACGATTGCTTGGAGGACGAGTAGATTAATCTAGAAAGCAGTAAATCTATACTAGAAAGCGGTAAAAAGAATAGGGAGAGAGAAATCCTCCTCGATGGTTGCTCGGAGAACGAGCCGGACGGGACGACGCCTGGATGAAGGAGAACGAAGCGGGACAAAGGAGGACGAAGCAGAAGAACGGGAACGAAGCAGCACGCCGTCGTCGTCACGGGATTCACTTCCGAAGGGGAACGAAAATTGGACTTTATCTCGCGAGAAGCATCCCGGGTGTGGGACAAGCTTCTCTTGAGCTTTGGAGGGGTAGAGAGGAGAAAGAAGGGATGAGAATTTCGTATGGAGGGGGTCTCCTTTTATAGTTGCAAGGAGTGGGAGCAAAATAGACATTACATCTTCAAAATAATAAATAAGGGGTCTTTAGTGACGGATAAATCCGTCACTAAAGCCCCGACGTGGTCGTCGCCGCCGCGCCCACGCGCGCCCGCTCGCCTGCCTGCGTGCGTAACGCCTACGCATGTCCGCGAAGTCTCAGTCGTCCGATCGCGAGATCGGACGGCTTAAAATCGCGCCTTCACCGATGCCGCCCGCCCGCCTGTGCGTGCGATCGCACGTTCACGCGCGCGTCCAATAGCGCGTCGGCGCTATCTAGCGTGCTCGGCCATTGGATCGCGATCGTGCGGTCGATTGGAGGCGCACCACCACTCCAATTTCTGCGGGGCGCGACTCGAACGCGCGACACTGCTTCGCGTTAGAGCGCTCAACCGCTGCGCTACGGTCGCGTTTATGTCGAGCGCTTGACTTCAGCGCGGGCGCATCGCAGCCGTTGGATCGAGATCCAACGGCGGAGAGGAGACGGGTGCGTGGTCTTCACAAGATGCAAGCGACCGTTTGGGCGGCTGAGATGGCACCACGTGACGTCATCTTGGCCGTCCATCTTCTGGAAGTTGTAGATGGTGCCACGAATGTCGGATTGACTCGATTTTTGTGTCGTTGGGCTGCGATCCTCAATCCGAATTCATCCGTGCTGTCGGATTTGTCATCTAAAGTGCGGATTTATACCATCCTAGCCCTTGATCTTCTAGGGTTCCCCGGTCTCTATCTGATGCTACGGATGCCTGATTAAGGCGATCTTGGAGTCGTTGAACTCCAATCGTCGCCCTGATCACATCCATACGGTTAGATCTTTGATCCGAGGCCCCGATAAAATGTTTGCCCTGCCCAAACACATAAAAGGAGACAATTAACCTCCATTTTATTTAAACTACTCTAAATGCGAGATGATGCATGTTATGCAATATTTATATCATGAAATGCAATCCTATGCTTAAGAACATGCATAAATAGACATTTTAAGTAGTGTAAATGTGTTTACATCATCCGACAACCTCTCCGGACATCTGGAAACACTTCCCGCCATCTGGTGCCTCTCCCAGACGTCTGAACTGCATGGGAGGGCGTGTCCCACACCTTCCTGAAGTGAATCCTGCACGCAGCGATGCAAATCTCCTCAATATGACACGGAACAGTGCCTCGGCGAAACGACCTGCATGGCTGTATCCGCAAAGGAAAGAGTAGGTCGCGGGATTTACCTCTTAGCCGTCTGGAACATCCTCTAGCCGTCATCTGCGTCGTCTGGATGTCGATCCAGACATCTGATTCTGGGAAAATCCCAAAACCAAAAGCTGCCTTCGCCTTCTTGCGCCGCGTGCGGCCATGCCGCGCTCGCTAGCCTGCTGCTCTGGCTGCAACAGTGTCGAGGAGGACCTCCCCGACGCACCTCTCCGCCTTGCGCACGCCCGACCGACCATGAGCTCTCCGACGAGCTCCCTCACGAGCTCACGCATGTGCTCTCCTCCCTTCCCTTCGCTGCTCCTCTCCTCCCACGCTGCTCACACCCGCTCCTCGCTACTCGCCGCTCACCGCTCTCGTTAGAGGAAGAAGAAGAGTGGCTGAAGGTGAGGTGAATGAGGGAGAGGAGGGGGGTTTAAGTAGGCGCGGGGTTTAGGGTTGCGTTGGCGAGAAGAGAGAGAATGAGAGAAGAAAATAAGGCAGCGTACTGTCTACGCGTAGCACGCGTACAGACGCGGGGACGTACACAAAAAATTTAATTTCCAGACGTTTGGGAAGGTGTCCAGACGTCTGACCCAAGTCCTAGACGTCTTAATGGGCTTTAACAGCACAGGTCTTAATAGTTTCCCACATCTTGTAGCCTCTCACTTTGTTATCAAACATGAACACAGGTATCTCTATATGTTTGTTCTATTAGTTTCTATGTTTATGATATATCTCCATGCATGTTTATATGATATGTTATAGATTAGTATGCTAATCTTTCATCTTTAGATAAGACTGTTTAAATCTTTTATTTTATGTCTTTGAATTTGTTACTGATATCTACAAAACTTAGATTGACCATTTCGTATTCCTGGGAACTTTAAAATACAATCTGTAACTATTGTAAGTACTGGTACTCAAGATAAGTACCGGTACCATTAGAATACTGTAAAGGGAACTATAGGTTGCTAGTATCGATACTCTTCATGAGTACCGGTACATGAAAGCTCCAGATTGACTCCAGGTTATCCTAAGTCCAAAACTAGGACTTACATGTACCAGTATTCATCATGAGTACCGGTACACATGAGTCTCAGATCAGGTTTCGATACTCATCATGAGTACTGGTACTAGGAGGCTACAAATGGTGTATCCAATACTCAACAAGTACTGGTACTCTTCATGAGTACCAGTACTCATTGGAACCAGTTGTTTTCTAAAGAGATACCAATACTCTACGGGTATCGATATATAGTGAGCACTGAACGAGTACTCATCTGGATATGGGTTCTAAACTGTAACCTATGTGTATCGGTACTTCGCATCAGTATTGGTACTTACTGAAATATAAAACTCATAACTGTAACTTAAAGATACCGATACTGATCTGCCAGTACCAGTACCTAGTTAATTCAAAGTTCAATTGAGATAAATGGTAGCACAGGTGTTACGAACGCGCGCTTCAGACGTCTTTTAAGACGTCTGGGAGGTGGCCCAGACGTCTGGAACCACTTCCAGACGTCTGGGAATCGGTTATTTTTGGCACGCGTGTTTCATCTGCGCGCCTGAGCGCGCAGACCTGCGTACGATCTCTCTCCCTCTCTTTTTCCCTCTCTCCTGCGGCCACAGAACCACCCTGTCCGCCTCTCTCTCCTCCTCGCGCGGCCTTAAAAGGCCACGCCCTCTCCCTCACTCCCGTCACCTCCGCCCCCTTCCTCTTCTCCTTCCAGCCAGTGCGCGAGAGCGAGCGCGAGTGAGCGGCGGCGGCGACAGCTGCGGTGAGAGTGGGAGGAGGTGCTGCGCGTGGAAGAGGCGCTCGGCTGTGAGGGCGAGATCGCCGGGGCTGCTAGGGCCGACCGGCGGGGAGCGCAGCGGGCGCGGAGCGACGCGGGGGGGACTGCTGCAGTTTGAGCAGCAGGCGGACAAGACGCGGCGCGGCTGGGCGTCGCGAGCGGAGGGCGAGTCGCGCCCTGGTTCTGGAAAATTTTCCAGAATCAGACGTCTTGGCTTCTAGCTAGACGACGGGATCTATGTTTGATCCTTGTGATAGGACCCCGTTCCGTTGCAGTCTCGGGGTTTGCGGAGGCACGCGGGATTTCCGACCACGCCCCCAGTACTCCTGTTGTAACCGGTAGAGTGGCTTTAAGTATAATCTGTTAAATTATGAAACTATAAATAGAACCTAGGACATTGCATGAATCCTAGGAATGAGAAATAGATTGAATGGTAGATCCTAGGGTGTTGCATGAATCCTAGGGCTGGAAAACTAGATTGTATGATAGATCCTAGGATATGGCATGAATCCTAGGACGGGAAAACTAGTGGAATGTATGAATACTGCAGTCTTGGAAAATGTGGAAAGGGATTAATAGCTGCCTGTGAATTGAATTAACAGCTGCCTGATATGAATAAATAAACGTGATTGAGAACATGGATTGTATGAACGTGAAACTGGAAAGGTGAAACCTGATTGTGTTGAGTTAAAAGAGCTGGAAACCTACGAGGAATTAGGAGTAGAACTCCTGGAAGGTGAATGGAATAGAATTGGGGAAGTGAGCTGGCCCTTGAGTACGGAGTACCAAGGAGAGCGACTGTCCCCATGTTTAGTGCAGAGCGGAGCCAGCCGCCCCAGGGACCCAGGGTTAGGACTGACCACTCTGTACCGACTTGCTGGCCCTCGTGTACGTAGTACCGAGGAGAGCTACTAGTGTAGGGAGGTACTAGCTACCCCACGGGCCCCGGGATTCTGCTAGCCTCCTACACCGACTTGTTAGGCCCACTGGGGCAAACCAGGGTAGTCAGGCGAGGGTGCGCGGACTGTGGAGGGCCAAGGCCCTGTTTGGTTACTGTGGAGGGGTTGGACCCCTGTTACTGAGAGGGCTCTGCCCTGTACTGGTTCCATGCTGTGCTTTGGACGCACCCGTTAACGGAAACGATTGACCGCGTGCCAGTGCGGGTTAGCTACCCGTGCGTTTACCGCGCATGCCGTAGTCACCGTTACATCTGTCAGTGACCTTGAGGTGGTTGACTGAGAGTAGGATCACCACGGGGGACTCTCCCAGCCAGGAGAGCACCACGGGCCGGGAGAGTCCCACGTGCTACTTCTACTGTTCGGAAATGACTGCAATCAAGATCGTTCACACGAGGAACATTCGAGATCAAGTGAAGGATCTGAGAAATAGATAAATTGTGAAACAATAGAAAGACGTAAATAAAGGAAGAAAGAAAATTAAAACAGCTACTGTACACTTTACTGTTTCTTTATTTTAGCTGCCACTCTACTCAGCGTTTTGCTCACGTGTTACACTCGTTACCTTTCAGGACCAGGTGTTGAGCCGCCAGGGTCAGCGGCTGCAGAGGACACTGGGCCGAGTAGGGTCCAGTAGAGTTACCACTGTTCTCTTGTACCACTTTCTTTTTGGTTCCACTGTAGTGAGTAATTTTTGTTACCGCTGTACGTTTCTTTACCTGCAGTTCCATATTATGTTATGAATGTTCTTCTACTGTTGTGGTGGTGCATACTGTAGTGGTTTCTTTCCTTACTGCTGTATTTTCTTACTGTTAGTTATATTCATGTTGAATGTGGTTTATTTTACTACTCTTTCGGTTACTTCCTCGTTGGACGACCAGGTCTTGGATTTAGTTGAGTCGGTCCGGTTCTCGTGTCTCGTAGGGACTCGAAAATCGGGTCGTTACTACAGGTTCATCCTAAGTCAGAAGTAGATTAATTTCAATTAAATCCCTAAGAATTTAAAAAATTTCCTAACAAGAGCACCTTGTATACCTCTAAAAGATCACAATATCAAATCTCATACCTAACATATTTACCTTATCAAATATATATATATATATATATATATATATATATATATATATATATATATATATATACTCAAAATAGGATGAGGTAGCGGAGTCGTCCTCTTCCCTCATCCCATCAGAGGGGCAAATGATTTATATTTAGATTAGTAATTGAACTTTAATGCCTGATGAATTCGTGACCGTGGCACCGTCAGGAAAAATCAGCACGTCCTTCTCTTTTAATGATATAAATAATCATCATAACTTATTTATTTAGGCAAGTACATTTTACAAAAGGTCAAACCTATCCATTAGGGTATAGTTTAGTTGATGTTAACTACTTACTAAGATAAAAGAGATTTAAGTTCAAATCTTTACCTCATATTACTTAAAGATCGGTATCGTAAGATTATTTTTCTCTTAAGTCGTTTTGGGTCATAAAAAAAAATATATATAAATAAATAAAGCAAAAAAAAAAAGACGAAGGATCGGCCCTACAAAATTAACTATGATCGCAGAAGAGAGTATGGCCGCAATACACCATCATTAGGTTGGGTCGAGCCAACAGCTAAACGCTAGTGTGAATGGTGTGTCATGTCAAGATCTTTGGAACCTGTGAACGTTGCTTTATGCTTCTGGTAGATACATATAAAGAGATCGATGCATGGGCCACGCACCCTTGAAAATTAAATAAATACGTAGCAAGCTTTATCCAAAGTTCGAGTCGATGGCCCATCTGATTTGGAGCTTTTGCCGTATAGATTTCTAGCTTTCCTACTTTGAAAATCCGATTATCGACAACTTTTTCCTTCCACCAACGCAAAAGCTAATTATCTGTGAAAGAATATCGCCGACTTGGAGAACTTTCAACCTTCCATCATGGATTAAACCCGATTCTCATCGGACCTTGTAAATTGACGTGATTAGCTTGAACATATATACCTTCCTTAGTTATTCCATTTGATTTATATAACACATTTCTTTATTTCCTGTAAATTGCATGTATATGTTCACATAGGTACAAAACCTAAGGTTAATAATTAATCTATTCTTAATTAAGCAATACCAGATATATAAATCACTTAATTATTTAAAAACCAAATAAATAAATAATCACTTAATTATTTAACTTATACACCTTCCTTCTAAGAAGCACACACTAATCATTGAGGAATAGTATTTTGTTACTAGCTCATAGGGAGAAGTTAGAGGTCAACGAATTTTACTGTAATTGTGGTTCTAACTCTCTTGCATCGAAAGTGATGCATCGGATACTTCTTTTATGTTTTTTTTCTTTTTATTTCATTTCCTCTTATTTGATTTTGGAATTCTGGCATCTTGAAAGGATGTTATCTTTCCCAATCTCTAAAGATTAGTTTATTTGAAAGGTTAATCCTTGTTTACTTGAAGAGTTAACATCTTTTTAGTTAACACGAGTTAAGAGCTTTTAATACTGATTTGTCTGATACCGATTGTTACTGGTGTTAGGCAAACCTGTGTTTAAGTCCCACGATTTTATTGTACCTTTGCGATCTTTGATTCAAATTCTTAACACCATTAACAAGTAAACACCACAAGGATTAACACTCCAACTTAACACCAATTCAAGTGCACACAAATTGATGTTAACACCACTTTGCAAGTAAATACAATTGAGGGTTAACTCCAATTTCATATTTTTTAACACAACTTCCTTAACACTTATTATGACCCGATTCCCGAATTTCTATAGGACACGAGACCAGACCGACTCGACTGATCCCAAGACCCAGTCGTCCAACGAAAAAGTAACCAAAAAGTAGGAAAGTAAACCACATTCACTATACTACGCAACTAACAGTAACAAAAGTACAGCAGTAAAGAAGTAAAACTACTACAGTACACATCACCACAACGGTAAAAAAGTAACCAGGTACAAGAATATAGTACAGAATGTAAGAGTACAAAGATGTAAGAGACTACTCACTAAAACAGAAAAGAGTACAACAGAAGTTACAACTACTGGGCCCAGCACCCTCTGCAACCGTAGGCTCTGGCTACTCAACACCTGGACCTGAAAAGGGGTTATGAGTACACAAAGTTAGCGAACGCTAAGTAGAGTGGCAACCAACTAACTAAAGCAGTAAAGGTGGACAGGTAGCTGTTGTTGTTCAATTACTTTCTTTAACTAATTATTCTTTTTCACCACTTGGTTTATTTATCAGGTCTCTTTCTTGATCTCGAATGTTCCTCGTAGGAACGATCTTGATTGCAGTCTTTTCCGAGGAGTAGAAGGCACACGTGGTGCTCTCCTAGCCGGGAGAGTTTCCCGTGGTGATCCTACACCCAGTCAACCACCCTAAGGTCACGGACAGACGTAACGGTGACTACGGCACGCGCGATAATCGTACGGGTAGCTACCCCACACTAGCACGCGGTTAGTCGTTTCCGTTAGCAGGTGCACCCAAAGTACAGTACGGAACCAGTATAGGGCCTAGCCCTCTCAGTAACAGGGGTCTAACCCCTAAGAACTAAACAAGGGTCTCGCCCCTCTACAGTCCGTGCACTCTCGCCTGACTACCCTGGTTTGCCTAGTGGGCCTAACAAGTCGGTGTAAGGTGGCTAGTTGAACCCCGGGCCCGGTGGGGCGGCTAGCTGTTACGAACGCGTGCCCCAGACGTCTTTTAAGACGTCTGGGAGGTGGCCCAGACGTCGAACAAGACGTCTTGGATCACATCCAGACGTCTGACTAGACGTCTGGGATCGTTTCCAGACGTCTGGAAAATAGTTATTTTTCGCACGAGAGATTCGTCTGCGCGCCTGTGCGCGCAGACCCGCGATTCCTCTCTCTCTCGCTTTTTCCCTCTCTCTCTGCGGCTGCAGACCTGCAGCGCACTCTCTCCCTCCTCCTCGCGCGGCCTTAAAAGGCCACGCCTCCCCTCTTGTCGTCTCCACTGTCCCCTTCCTCTTCTCCTTCCTGTGCGCGAGAGCGAGCGAGCGCGAGGGCGGCAGCGGCGGCCGCAGTGAGCGAGGAGGAGGTGCGGTGTGCGAGGGCGGAGCTCTGCCGTGAGGGCGAGCTCGCCGGAGAGGCTTGGCCGGCCGGCGAAGGGCGCAGGGGGCGCGGAACGACGCGGAGAGGGACCTGCTGCGGTCTGAGCAGCAGACGCGCGAGGTGCGACGCGGGCGGCGTTGCGAGCGAAGGCCGAGTGGCGCCCTGATTCTGGAAAAAATTTCCAGAATCAGACGTCTGGGTTGATAGCCAGACGGCGAGGGAGACGTCTGGAAGCTCATACAGACGTCTGAAAGGTGAGTATTCCGTTTTCTTCTTCCTTCCTGTCGACTGACCGTACTGAGGGAGGGAGTTGGCTGTGCGCAGGCTCGCTGATTCGCCATCCTTTCAGAGTCAGACGTCTGGAAGTTGTACCAGACGGCTGGAGTGACCTCCAGACGTCCGGGGTGACCATCAGATGTCTGGAAGCTAGGCCAGACGTCCCCGCAGACTTCTGGACATCTGGGAAACCACGCTGAACAGGTAATTCTCTGATTCACTTTTTAAGACATCTGGAGGAAGTTCCAAATGTCTAATTTTGCACAGTATCGTCTTTTTCGACCCGTTTAGGGCCCGTTCGGGCTCTGTTTTCCGCGATTCGAGTTGTGTTCTTTTCAGAATTAATTCCTCTACCCGTCTACAGTAGCTATACACTGTTTTGAGACTTTCCTTGTGTTTGATCCTTTTGATAGGACCTCATTCAGTTGCAGTCTTGGGAGTCGCGGAGGCACGCGGGATTCCCGATCACGCCCCCATTACTCCCGTTGTACCTGGTAGAGTGGCTTTAAGTTATTAATAAAATCTGTTAAATTATGAAACCATAAATAGAACCTAGGACATTGCATGAATCCTAGGAATGAGAAATAGATGGAATGATAGCTCCTAGGTGTTGCATGAATCCTAGGACTGGAAAACTAGATTGTATGATAGATCCTAAGATATGGCATGAATCCTAGGATGGGAAAACTAGTGGAATGTATAATACCGCAGTCTTGGAAAATGGAAAGAGATATAAAGCTACCTGTAATTTGAATTAACAGCTGCCTGTTGTGAATAGATAACGTGGTTGAGAACATGGATTGTAAGAATGTGAAACTGGAAAGTGAAACCTGGATGTTTGAGTAAAAAGGATGGAACCCTACGGGGAAGTAGAAGTAGAACTCCTGGAAAGTGAATGGAATAGTTTTGGGGAAGTGAGCTGGCCCTTGAGTACGGAGTACCAAGGAGAGCGACTGTCCGCCTGTTTAGTGCAGAGCGGAGCCAACCGCCCCAGGGACCCAGGGTTAGGACTGGCCACTCTGTACCGACTTGCTGGCCCTCGCGTACGTAGTACCGAGGAGAGCTACTAGTGTAGGGAGGTACTAGCTACCCCACGGGCCCCGGGGTTCTGCTAGCCTCCCACACCGACTTGTTAGGCCCGCTGGGGCAAACCAGGGCAGTCAGGCGAGGGTGCGCGGACTGTGGAGGGGCAAGGCCCCGGTTTGGTTACTGTGGAGGGGCTGGACCGCTGTTACTGAGAGGACTCTGCCCTGTACTGGTTCCGTGCTGTGCTTTGGGCGCACCCGTTAACGGAAACGACTGACCGCGTGCCAGTACGGGTTAGCTACCTGTGCGTTTATCGCGCGTGCCGTAGTCACCGTTACGTCTGTCAGTGACCTTGGGGTGGTTGACTGAGGGTAGGATCACCACAGGGGACTCTCCCGGCCAGGAGAGCACCACGTGCTACTTCTACTTTTTGGAAAAGACTGCAATCAAGATCGTTCCCACGAGGAACATTCGAGATCAAGTAAAAGATCTGAGAAATAAATGAAATAGTGAGACAATTGAAAGATGTAAATAAAGAAAGTAATAGAACATAACAGCTACTGTACACTCTACTGTTGTCTTTAGTTTTAGTTGCCACTCTACTCAACGTTTTGCTGACGTGTTACACTCGTTACCTTTTTCAGGACCAGGTGTTGAGCAGCCAGGGTCAGCGGCTGCAGAGGACGCTGGGCCGAGTAGGGTCCAGTAGAGTTACTACTGTCTTTTGTACCTCTTTGTTCCCGTATAGTGAGTAGTTCTTGTTTCCGCTGTACTTTTCTTTACCTGCAGTTCATGTTATATGATAAATGTTGTTCTACTGTTGTGGTGGTATATACTGTAGTAGTTTCTTTCCTTACTGCTGTACTTTCTTACTGTTAGTTATATTCATGCTGAATGTGATTTATTCTACTGCTCTTTTGGTTACTTCCTCGTTGGACGACTAGGTCTTAGGATTAGTCGAGTCGGTCCGGTTCTCGTGTCTCGTAGGGACTCGGGAACCGGGTCGTTACACTAGCTCTCTCCCTACACTAGTAGCTCTCCCTGGTACAGTGTACACGAGGGCCACCGAGTCGGCGCAAAGTGGTCAAACACACCCCAGGTCTCAACCCGAAGGCAGCAAGCACCCCTTTACACTAAGAGGTAGCATGCGCTCCCCTTGGTACCACGTACTCAAGGGCCAACACACTTCCCAACACATTTCCAGATCCATTTTATTTATTTCCAGGAGCTCAACTCCTATTTCCCCGTAGGGTTCATGCCCATATTCCTCATGTTATTCCATACCAGGTTTCATCATTTCTATTTCCATTCTCAGGTTATACACATGCAACTTGAAATTCTATCGTTCAAATTTCCATATTCAGGTTATTCACAGGTAGCTCGTGTTTCCAACATTCACCTTTCCATTTCAAATTTCTATACATGCAAATCATATTATGTCATTTCACGTGTGCGACAGGAAAGTTGCATACAACAGTTAAGTAGCACAAGTACTACATATTTTACAGGCAACCGTTATTCATTTGCAGGCAATTCTTATCATTCTATCTACTCATTCAAGACTGCAATTCATTCATTCAATATAGACATTCTAGTATTTCTAGTCCTAAGATTCATGCCATACCCTAGGTTCTAATCATTCATTCTACACATGCATCCAGGTTTGCATTTAAATTATGGAAAGCCACTCTAGCAGTAAACCTAGGAGTAGTGGGGGCTTGAACGGCAGGCTCACGTGCCTCAGCAAGCCCCAAATCCACAACGGAACGAGGTCCTATCACAAGGATCAATCACAAGAGAATATTCAGAACAGTATAGAAAGTCTTCTAATAAGTAGAGGAAGTGTTATGACCTGATTCCCGAATCCCTACAAAACACGAGACCAGACCGACTCGAATGATCCCAAGACCCAGTCGTCCAACGAGAAAGTAACCGAAAAGCAATAAAATAAGCCAAATTCACCATGCAAGCAACTAACAGTAACAAAAGTACAGCAGTAAAGAAGTAAACTACTACAGTACACACCACCACAACAGTAGAAAATTAAACAGGTACAGGAATATAAAGTTCACAATAAAAGAGTACAGAAGTGTAACAACTACTCACTACAACAGAAAGCGGAGCATAACAGAAAGCTACAACTACTAGGCACTACTGGGCCCAGCATCCTCTGTAGCCATAGGCTCTGGCTGCTCAACACCTGGACCTGAAAAAGGTTACGAGTACACGAAATCAGCGAATGCTGAGTAGAGTGGCAACCAGCTAACTAAAACAGTAAAAGTGGACAGGTAACTGTTGTTTTGCAATTCTTTCTTTCTTTAAATAATTATTCTTTCTTTCATCACTTGGTTTATTTATCAGGTCTCTTTCTTGATCTCAAATGTTCCTCGTGGGAACGATCTTGATTACAGTCTTTTCCGAAGAGTACAAGTAGCACGTGATGCTCTCCTAGCCGGAAGAGTCCCCTGTGGTGGTCCGACACTCAGTCAACCACCCCAAGGTCACTGACAGACATAACGGTGACTACGGCACGCGTGATAAACGCACGGGTAGTTACCTCGCACTGGCACGCGGTCAATCGTTTCCGTTAGCAGGTGCACCCAAAGTACAGTACGGAACCAGTATAGGACATAGCCCTCTCAGTAACAGGGGTCTAGCCCCTAAGAACCAAACAAGGGTCTCACCCCTCCACAGTCCACGCACCCTTGCCTGACTACCCTGGTTTGCCCAGTTGGCTAACAAGTCGGTGTAAGGCGGCTAACTGAACCCCGAGCCCCGTGTGATGGCTAGCTCTCTCCCTACACTAGTAGCTCTCCCCAGTACTGTGTACGCGAGGGCCAAAAAGTCGATACAAAGTGGCCAATCCTAACCCTAGGTCCCAACCCTAGGGTGGCTAACTCCGCTCTGCATTAAACAAGGGGACGGTCACTCTCCTTGGTACCACGTACTCAAGGGTCAGCTCACTTCCCCATTCACATTTCCAGTTCCATTCCATTTATTTCCAGGAGCTCTACTCCTAATTCCCCGTAGGGTTCATGCTCATGTTTCTCAGGCCAAGCCATACTAGGTTTCATCATTTCTAGTTCCATTTCTCAGGTCCTACACATGTAACATGTAGCTTTATTGTTCACATTCCAGGTTTATTCGCAGGTAGCTCGTGTTTCCAACATTCAATCTTTCATTTATAGTTCATATACATGCAGCTCATATTATGACATTTAACGTAAACAACAGGAATTTATATGCAACACAAGTACTTTACAATTCGCAGGCTGCTGTTATTCATTTACAGGCAATTGTCATTATTCCATCTACTCATCCAAGACTGCAATCCATACATTCCATACAAATATTTCAGTATTTCTAGTCCTAGGATTCATGCCAGATCCTAGGATCTAACATTCATTCCACATATGCATTCAGGTTGTAATTAAACTAGGGGAAGCCACTCTACCAGTAAACCCAGGAGTAATGGGGGCTTGATCGGTGGTCCACGTGCCTTAGTAAACCCCAAATCCGCAACAGGACGAGGTCATATCACAAGGATCAATCACAAGAGACCACTCAAAATAGGACAAGTATTCCAACAAGTAGAGGAACTTATACGGAGAACAACGGAATCTTAATTGCAGAAATCAGACCTCAAACGGACCTTAAACGGGTCAAAAATAATAATTCTGATTCATATCAGACGTCTGGAGCACCTTCCAGACGTCTTAAAAGAGTCCAGAATCATACCTCAACTCTTGCGCCACTCCTCAGACGTCCAAGAACTCCGCTGGATCGTCTGGACCCAGTTCCAGACGTCCGACCACTTCTCTGGACGTCTGGAAACACTTCCCGCCGTCTGGTGCCTCTCCCAAACGTCTTAACTGCGTGGGAAGGCGTGTCTCGCGCCTTCCCGAAGCGAATCCTGCTCGCAGCGACGCAAATCTCCTCAATATGGCATGGAACAGTATCTCGATGGAACGGCCTGCATGGCCATATCCGCAAGGAAGGTGTACGTCGCGGGATTTACCTCTCAGTCATCTGGAACCTCCTCCAGACGTCGTCTGTGTCGTCTGGATGTCGATCCAGACGTCTGATTCTGGGAAAATCCCAGAACCAGAAGCTGCCTTCGCCTTCTCGCGCCGCGCGTGACCGCGCAGCACCCGCTCGCCCGCTGCTCTGGCTGCAGCAATGTCAGGGAGAACCTCCCCGACGCACCTCTCCGCCTCGCGCACGCCCGACCGGCCATGAGCTCTTCAGCTAGCTCCCTCGAGAACGTGCTCTCCTCCCTTCCCCTCGCTACTCCTCCTCTCCTCCCACACCGCTCACGCCCACTCCTTGCTACTCGCCGCTCACCGCTCTCGCTGGAGGAAGAAGGGTGGTTGAAGGTGAGGTGAACGAGGGAGAGGAGGGGGGTTTAAGTAGGCGCTAGGTTAGGGTTGCGTCGGTGAGACGAGAGAGGAGAGAAGAAAACGAGGTTGCGTACTGTCTACACGCAGACACCAGGACGTACACGAAAAATTTGATTTCCAGACGTCTGGGAAGGTATCCAGACGTCTGACGCAAGTCCCAGACGTCTTAAAAGGCTCTAACAGTACGGGTCTCAACAGGAAGTCATACGGAAAACATTGATATCTTATTTGCGGAAAAAGAACCTCAAACGGACCCTAAATGGGTCAAAAACAGTGTTTCTGACTCAAATCAAACGTCTGGAACAACTTCCAGACGTCTTAAAAGTGTCCAGTGCCATACCTCAAGCCCTGTGCCAATCCTCAGACGTCCACGAACTCCTCTGGACTGTCTGGACCCAGTTCCAGACGTCCGACCACCTCTCCAGACATTTGGAAGCGCTTCCCGTCGTCTGGTAGGTCGTCCAGACGTCTGAAATGCGTGGGAGGACGTGTCCCACGTCTTCCCGAAGTGAATCCTGTACGCAGATATCCGATTTTCTCAAATCGGCATGCAAAAGGGGTGTCAGCGGAGCGGCCAGCATGGTCGTATCCGCAAAGGGACGTACCTTCGCGAGACTTCCTCCTCAGACGTCTGGAACCTCCTCCAGACGTCGGCTACGTCGTCTGGACGTCGCTCCAGATGTCTGATTCTGGGAAAAACCCAGAACCAGAACTTGCTTCCGCCCTCTCACGCGCGCGTGGTCGCACCGCGTCCTCTCGCCTGCAGCTCTGACTGCAGCAGTGTCGGGGAGAACCTCCCCGACGCACTCCTCCTCACGCACGCGTCGCTCCAGCCGTGCGCTCACCGGCGAGCTCCCACGCGAGCTCGCAAGCTTAAATCCTCCTCTCCTTCTCACGCTGCTCCTCCTCTCCTTCTCACGCTACTCCCGCGCTTTCGCTTGCCTGCTGCTCTCGCTGGAGGGAAGAAGGAAGGTGGCTGGGAAGTAGGGGAAATGAAGGTGGAGGAGGGGTTTATATAAGGTCAGTGTTTAGGGTTTTGCTAGGGCGGAAAAGAGAGAGAAGAAGGAGGGAAAGACGAGGGTACTGTCTGCGAGCAGCACGCGTGCAGACGTGAGTTCGTACCCAAGATTTTCGATTTTCAGACGTCTAGGAATGAGTCTAGACATCTTACCAGACGTCTGACCTAAAGTCCAGATGTCTTAAAAAGCTTAAACAGCACGGGTCTTAACAGCCCTCAAAGTAAACTAGCCCTAAGGGGTGTCGCGATTATCCTTTCCTCTTGTCTTATAGGGTTGCGTCTTTTGTAATATTTTCGTTCTCTTAGAGCTAGTTTACTTGAGGAATTAACTTCCTTCTTGAGGGGTTAACCCTTGTTTATTTGGAGTGTTAACCTCCTTTTGGAGAACACGGGTTAAGAGTTTTTAACACTGGTTTATCTAACACCGGTTGTTATTGGTGTTAGGCAAAACTATGTTTAAGTCCCAGGATTTTGTTGTGCTTTTGCAATCTCTGATTCAAATTCTTAACACCACTAACAAGTAAACACAAGGGTTAACATTCCAACTTAACACCAATTCAAGTAAACACAAATTGGTGTTAACACTACTCTGCAGCCGAGTTTACTTGGAGGGTTAACCCCTCAAAAGAGGAGTTAACCCCCATTTATTTGGTTATTTAATTCCTCATTTGCTAACTCGGGTTTAACAACTTTAACACAAGTTCATCTAGCACCAGTTTCAACTGGTGTTAGCCAAACCCGTGTTAAAATTTTACACCACTTATGTCTCTGATATCTCTCATGTTTTATATACCCAACACCACTATCAAGTAAACACCATAAGAGTTAACACCACAACTTAACACCAATTCAAGTAAATACAAACTGGTGTTAACACCACACCGCAAGTAAACACAATTACTGGTTAACGCCAGTTTCACATTTCTTAACACTACTTTCCTAACTCCTCAAGTAAACTAGCCCTGCAAGTAAACACAATTGAGGATTAATACCAATTTCACATTTATTAACGTTACTTCCTTAACCCTCAAAGTAAACTAGCCCTAACACTAGTTTTACTTGAATTGTTTTTACTTAGAGAGAGTTAAATTGATATTAAGTTATGATGTTAACCTTTATGGTGTTTACTTGATAGTGATGCTTAGCATATAAAATATGAAGAGTGTCAGATATACAAGTAGTGTATAATTTTAATATGGATTTGATTAATACCAATTAAAATTAATGTTAGACAAATTCGTATTAAAATAAGTAAATTTAAATTAATAAATTAAAAGTTAAATAATCTAATAAATAACGATTAACCATACAGTAAATTAAGTCTTAATAAAATATTCTCATTCCAAAAAAAAAATTGAAGAACCGGAAAAAAATCGTATACCAGGGCTGGTTATAAAAGTATCTGTGGCGTAAGTCCAACAAGTTGAAGGCAACGTGGGATTAATTAAGATTTTTTGGTACTCCTTTTTTTGTCTGAAAGAAAAGAATCGTAATTAAGCTCGAAGGTGCAATGATCAAGTGGTGTCAAAAGTCTAAAATTAAACGTAATACCTTGGAGAATTAATGCACATAGACATGCACCTTATCATAGTCAAATGGAAATTAAAAGACAGAAGAAAAGTTATATTTTCTTCATAACGGGTGACTAACATGACTAAGTGCGAATAAGCACATCCCTGTGCTAAAGGAACGTGCAAGAAAAGCAATCAGAATTCCTAGACATAAATATGAGTACTTATCTACACGCAGCAACTTCCTATATATGCACACTACAGAGGATCCAACAGCAGTTTGAAATAAGCTAAAAACGAAAGGATTAATATTGTTCGATCTCGCTTAGGGGAGAGGTGACGTGTAATTCAAAATGTAATTAATTTCCCTGATATTAATCTACTTTTGATTGACATTAATTAATGTCAACACCGTGAACCACACATATGCATGAAATCTCCGGAGACACCAAAAGCGCTTTGCAGATCTCTCAAGTAATTCCTATATATATAGCTGCCTGCCTCATGGATTATATATATATATAGACCTTAATTATTTAACATATACTCCACGGAAAACTCAACTCTCATCAATTAAAAGAGAACACTTCATGCATGTTACTCGCTGGAAGCAATTGTTGGAATAGTTTGAGCATCTGAAATTGGTGTTGGTATCGATCCTTGAGTGCCACCCACCCATGCATGCATGCTTCATATATTTAAATCAATAAATCAGATCATCGCTGCCGTCAAAGGTGGGGCACGCAAGATTCAAAGTCCTTTTCCCCCACACTATATATATATATATATATATATATATGCACACACTCACACGCAAATATTGTATATATGTGTATACACATACAAATCTGTATATATATTGTACGGCTTTTACTTGTATGCTTTTACATATAAGCGATTGAGGGCACATAGATACCCCTCAACTTCTTGTATCTATCCATGTAACCTAAGTTGATTCCTTTGACATAAAATGCCCAAGAAGCTGGGAAAAGTCAAAAAAATAAGCGTTTCCCCCTCTTTCATTTCGTAAGATATTAATATTTAAAGTGATATCAATTTTATTTTCAATCATCTGAGCTATAAATCCACCACGACTTCGAGCTCTTGCAACAGATTTTCCCTTTTATTATAATTTTTTTTTGACATAAATGACAACAGCATCCAGTGGGAAAGCCGGAATCTCAATTTAGAATAGTCACCGTAAAACATTAACCTTTCCAATGGTACTTAATTCTAGTTCAATGTATTGGCTATTACGATATCAATATTGCGGGTCGTTAACAATAACACCAAATTCCATCGAAATTAACCATAGGTAGTCCGTTCACGTATATCATTCACTTAAGCCAATAATTCTTTCAATGTCATCCATCTTACGTGGTCATTTCAAATCATCAAGATGGAAAAAAGTTGCAAATATATCTCGCTCCTTCTGACTATTAATTTCACAAAACGATATTGCTTTTATTTATAAGCTCGTTAGGCTTAGAATTACTTGACCACTTTGTTCTCATGATGGCATTGCCAAAACAGCATCCTAGTTGACTGTATCTTTGATGTAAGTTAACTTATCCATGGTCAATTGAATTGTAAGCTTATGTTAGTGAAGGGACGTAAATATGAAATCGAGCAATTTAAAGATATTTGCATGTGTAATTATAATCTACAAGTATATTTGTAAACGTAAGACACATTTATGTAAAAGCTTCAATATTACAAGTAAACTTGACTTTTTTTATCATTTCTATTCCCATATGCGATATTATACGTGATAAAATTGATTGTTTTATCATTTTGAATTACTTGTATGGTATATGTTGATTACTCTCTATTAGGAATCAAAAGTCATACAGCTTAAAAAGTTAGGGAATTGAGAAGACCCTCCGAACGTTCCAATGAAAACTCCATGCAAAGAAACACAAATTAAGGTGTTTTGGACGAAACAACATTATTAACAGCTAGTGAACTGAAATACTCATTTATGAAATATGGTAGTTGAGCACATATAATGCTCGCTCTCAACCTTTTCCTAAAACCCTAGCGCTCCACTCCACTCCCTGATCCCCCTCTCTTCCCTTTCGCTGCGGTGCTCCTCCTCCTCCCTTCCTTTCCTACTCCCTGAGTTCGTTGGCTTCCCTGCGCTCTAGTGATCCCCCCCCTTCTTCCTCCCCTCTGAGGGGTGGTCGGCTATCCTCCGTCCTGTGGATCCTCTTGGATCTTGTGATGGGCTTTTTCGCTTTTTCTTCATTTTTCTTGCATTTTTTGGCTTTCGTCTGATGTGCATTGCCTCATGTTGGTTTTGCCTTGCGGTTTGCTTCGATCTCGCTTTCTTTGCATTCTTGAGTGTGTCTGGACTTGTTTGCGACATCTGTCCTTCATTTTGGGGTCTACCTACCTGCAATGGTAGAGAGGGCGCCCTCCTCCTCCTCCTTTAGGCTCTGCTCCAGACCCCCCTCCGAAGCCTTCTTTCGCTTTGGTCCTTTCTGGTCAGGCACTCCCTTCAGAGAAGCACTATGAGGAGCTCTCTCTTTCTGTTCGCAAGACAACCCTTTTTTAGGGTGTTTCTTGTACCTCTTTCTCTGTGGAGGAGGTGGCAGATTTGAGTTCAGACTTTTCTTCTATGCTGGTCGCCTGCACTTGGGGCCCTAAGCCCTCTTTCCAGAAGATGCGTCTTTTCCTCTCTAATCGTCTTCACGTTTCTTCCCCCTTTTCGATTATTTCTCTCGACATTCGACATTGGTTGATCCAATGCCCTTCGTATCTGGATTTTTGCAAGGTATTTTCTTTGTCTTCGATGGTTTTAGATCGTGTTAGGGTTCAGTTCATCAAATGGACGCCATCCTTCCATATCGATGCTCCGGTGTCCTCAGCCCCGGTTTGGATCGGCTTCCCTAGTTTAAACCTTCACCTTCTCCATCCGAATGCATTGCTCTCGCTTACTTATTAGATTGGCAACCCAATCTTTGTTGATCCGCACACTCTTCGTGGCTATCGTCCGGGTTATCCACGCGTTCGTGTTGAGATCAACATGCTTTCCCCTAAATCAGATTTTGTTTTCATCTTGAATGGTGCTAACAAGGTTAAGCAACGGGTGGTTTATGAAAGACTCCCCCTCTTTTGTTCCCGTTGCTCCCAGTTTGGTCCTTCATTGCTACGTTGTTCGGCTCATAAACTATCTGAAAATCCCTCTGAGGAGGGGGGTTTGGATTCTAATGCTTTTGAAGCACCTTTTCAGGATGCCAGGTCGCAAGCATTGAGTGAAGGCTCCTCCAACGTTGACGCAGTGGCTCGGCCTCCTAGGGAGGAGTTGGCGCCTCCGCTCCCTGCTGTGGCCCTGATCCTTCCTCAACCTTCCAATTCTCTAATTCAGCCTCCTGCAGAGGCCACGAGCAAGGGTCCTGACTCCTCTACTCCGAAGGCCTTCAAGCTTCGTCGACGTCGTCGCCGTCACACCATCAAGTGACTTCCCAATCCAGGGAACCAAGTCCTGGAGGAATCTTCCCAGGTTACTTTGTTCCTTGCTCAGGTGACTTATAAACCTGTTGTGAATGATCATATTGTTGTGGATGATGCTGGTGATAATCCCCTTGATGTTTCTGGTTCTCCTTCGGTTGGGAATGCTTGTACTGCGCTTGGTTTTCCTATTACTTCTTTGATCTCCTCCCATCAGAAATGGGTTAGGTAGGATTTGATCTCCTCTACTATGGCTCCTAGGTTGCGTGATTTTTCCTCTTGTCTTTCCCAACGATTTCAAGTTCTATAAATCCCCTTGTTTGGATGGTTTCTCTGACGGCAAGCCCTTTCAGGCTCTTCCTGTGGATGGTGTTAGTGCTATGAATATTGATGCTAATCTTTTGGTTGGTAATAACTTAAATGGTGAGCTTTCCTGGGGCATTTTCCGTCCTCAGCCCACTCCTCCCCCTGATCCTGCCCCTCCCATTATCACGGAAATTCCTCAGAAGGGTGGGACCGAGGAAGTGAGCTATGATGCTACAGCTATTTTTTCTCTTCTAAAGCGAGATCTCCTAATCTTTCCAATCCTCTTGTCCTTATGTCGATTACCCATCTTGATTTGGCACATGTGGCACTTTCTCCGGCTAGGCTAAGAGGAGTCTGTGGGGGCCATTCATTGATGGGTTCGACTAGGATTACTAGGAGTCGATCAAAATCCCAATCCCGCTCTATTTCCCAATGAATTGTCTTTTTTGGAATTGCCAGGGTATTATCAACACCCCCACTTTGAATCGCTTAAAAACTTTGATTTCCTCTAATCGCCTCCAAATCATCTTTTTGTTGGAGCCTTTTGCCACTTCCTCAGACATTGGTCATACTTTACATGCTCTTCGATTTGATCATGCCTTATCTCCTCTTGAGTGTCCAAATATTTGGTGCATTTGGAAAGACTCGATTTCCATTTCCTCCTTATTCTTCTACTCCCAAGCTTTAACGATTGAGTGTAGCTTTCTTGGTCATGTGTTCAACTTCTCTACCATTTACGCCTCTTATGATCCTGATACTAGGCTCAACCTCTAGACTCATCTTTCTATGATTACCTTGTTTCCCTCCTCTCCTTGGATCGTTGGGGGAGACTTTAACTCCATACTTTTTGCTTCTGAGAAGAGAGGTGGTCGTCCTTTCTCTTCCTCCCAATCACTCCCCTTTTAGCGCTTCATTGACAATGTAGCCCTTATTGACCTTCCTTTGGGAGGTAATCAAATGCCTTGGTGTATTGGTAGGCAAGGTCACTTTAGGATTTATCAAAAGTTAGACCGTATTCTTCTTAACCATTTTGCGATGGCTCTTGTCCCCATTGGTCATTATCTTTCCCGTCGCAATTCGGACCATGCTCCCATTCTTCTTTCTATTGCTTCTACCTCGATGGTTCGTCCTAGGCCTTTCAAGTTTGAGAATATGTGGTTGAGGGATGGGCAACTCAAGGCTTTGGTTGATAACATTTGGCACTCCTCTAATCTCTCTTGCTCTGATCCTATTTCCAAAATTTATTCTAAGCTTCATATCTTAAAGAAGAGTCCCAAAGGTTGGAATAGATCGACTTTTGATAATATCCGCAGGAAGATTGAAGATCTTGAATCGCACTATGCTGAGTTAGACTCCAGGTTCTCCCTTCAAATGGATCCTTCCACCGCTATTGAACTCAATGATACTTCCCTTCTCAATAATGCCCTAGTAAGGCTCAATGACTTTTATCTGTAAAAATCTAAAATCGATTGGCTGAATCATGGTGAAGGTTGCAACAAGTTCTTTTTTACTTCAATCAAAAGGTGCTTTGCTAAGCGTGCTAGAACTTCCCTTACCTCTTCTATTGGGGATGGTTCTTGGGATAAGGCAGCCTCTCTTTCCTTTGATTACTTCAAAATCTGCTCTCGTCTCAAGGTAACATTAGTATTAACTCCTTTCGTGACTCCACTCCCTCGCTTCTCTCCCCTAATGATTGCACCACTTTAAGTCATATTCCCTCGGAGTCTGAAATTTTCGACTCCCTTTCGAGCATGGCCAAAAACAAGACCCTGGGTCCTGATGGTTTTAATGTTGAATTTTTCTCTCACTTTTGGGACTGGGTCAAGCTGAATGTTGTTGAGGTTATCACTTACTTTTTTATCTCTAGATCTGCTCTTAGGGCCTTCAACAACACTTTCATCTCCTTAGTCCCCAAAACTCTGGTTGCCTCGGACCTCTCCCATTATCGTCCAATTAGTCTCTGTAATGTCCTCTACAAGATTGCTTCTAGAATTCTGGACAATTGTCTCTGTCTCCTCCTTCCCAAAATCATTTCCCTGGTGCATATTGGTTTCATCAAAGATAGACCTATCTACAATCACATTGCTTCTACTTTCGAGCTTTCACAACGTATTGATCGCAAATCTTTTGGCTCCAATGTCATTGTCCAGTTGGATCTAGAAAAAGCTTTTGATCGGGTTGAGTTGAGCGTCCTCTTCGAAGTTCTTCATCACTTTGGCTTCTCTTCTGACAATATCTCTCTTATTAAAGCCTTCGTGCAGCACGAAGTCTCCTTTGTTATGGTGGATGGGAGCTCTTCGAAATTTCTCCCTGTCATTCGTGATCTTAGGCAAGGAGATCCTATCTCTCCTTTCCTCTTTGATATTTTCATGGAACCTTTTATTCGTGGGATCAAGGAGCTTGCCTTTTTTGGTAAAATTCATCCCTACTCAGTTAAAAGAGGTGTCTCTGACCCCCCTGCCCTTCTTTATGCGGATGATATTATTATCTTTACTAATGGTAACCTCTCCTCTATCTGGAATTTGGCTTCCTTCATCAGAGATTTTCAATCTTCTATGGGACAATATGTCAATCTTCCAAAAAGCTTCTGCTTTATGGGTAGGCACTTTCCCCCTTCCCGTAGAGATCGCATTCTCTCTATCTTGGACTTTAAGTTGGGATCCTTCCCTTTTACTTATCTCGGCTGTCCTATTTCCTCTGGAAGGACCAAGATTTCTTACTTTGATCTCATTGTGGACAAGATCAGAGCCAAACTTGCTGGTTGGAAGGCAAATCTCCTTTCTTTTGCTGCTAAACTTCTTCTAATTAAACATGTCTTGACCTCTACTACTATTTATACGCACTCTGCCATTGAGGTCCCCAAGTCTGTTATTCGGAAACTCCATGCTATTTTTTATTACTTCTTCTGGGGTTCCTCTAACCATAGCTCTTAACACCACTAGGCTTCTTGGACCTCTATTGCGCATCCCCTTGCCTTTGGTGGCCTTGGCATTCTTGACTTAAACCTTTTCCTTAAAGCCTTGAGACTGAAGAGCGCTTGGAATATCTTCTTTGTTGATTCTACCCACCACTCTTTTATGAGGGATCTCTTGCTTGGCCATTCAACCTTTGAATCTTCTCTCCCTCTTCATTCCTGCCTGCTTCTTCAAGCTCATAGGGAACTGAAGCCTTTCATTCGCTGGGAGGTCCATGAGGGCTCCATTGACTTCTGAAATGATTTATGGATTGGTGACTCTCCTCTTCACTCTTTCTTCCCTAAAGGCTCTTCTCCCTCCCGGATCTCCATTCGTAGAGCGCTTCCGCTGCTCTCTAGTGCTCCTTTTCGCTCTTCCATTCCCCCAAATCTGCTTGCTGAGATCTCCAACCTCCATTTAGACGATCTTAAGGACTTGCTGATCTAGACTCCGGCCCCTTCTGGAATCTTTTCTGTCTCTTTGGTTTATCAGCTGCAATTCCATTCCTTCCAAAAGGACTCCTCTGTTATTCCCCTTTGGAATCTCAAGCTGCCTCTTCGAATCTCCCTTTTTGTCTGGAAGCTTCTTAAAGGAAGGCTCCCCACCGACGATAACATTAAGAAGATAGATACTCCCATTGCCTCTAAATGTCTCTGTTGTCCCTCTAATCCTGCACCTAAAACTCTCCCTCATCTCCTCTCTAATAGTCACTTGGTTTGTACATTTCCTCCTGGACCTTTAAGCAAAATTTCCAAAGTGTCAAGGATCCTTCCCTCTTCTTTGACATTATCTCAAACTCTTCCAATGCTCATAGGACCAAGTCTGTTCAGGGTATAATTTGCTTCATCTGATTCAATGTTTGGTGGATCCTAAATTCTTTGAAACATGATGATTTCAACCCTCTTAAGCTTCACCTTCTACTCAATAAGTACTGGAGAAATCTTCAAATGGCGAATTGGCTTAAATCCTCCCATCCCTCCTCTTTCTCCCCTAGCTGTGTTCGTCCTGCTCAGGGCCTTAAGATTAATGTTGCTACTTCTTTGATTGGGGATCATTGCAATCTTGGCTGGATTATTAGAAATTCTGAGGGGGATTTCATTATGGCTGCTACTGCTAGTCTTCCTAGTGTTTCCTCTGAGGTTGCTCTCATTAAAGCCATTATCCATGCTATCTCATATTTTTCTAATGACTCTTTTCAGGTGGAAATGGATTCGGTTTCTCTTTTCTATTGGTGGTCTAGTAGGCTTCAGGTTGCGTGGCAGGTCAAAAAGCTCTTCGCTTCTCTCCGCGAGCACTCCTCCAGGATCCATTCCTTCTCCTTCATTCATCCTGTTGTCAATGAGGTTGCTTCCAAGATTGTGGGTCTTGGTGATGGCAACTGACGTTGTTTCTCCTGCTTGGGTTAGCTTCTTCTCAATATTGTGGATATTATCAAATTGAATAGCATTCAAATGCCGTATATTTTTTTTTGAAAAGGGAAGGGGTCCCGAATTTGTCGCTTGCCACGGAGCTCCTCCATGATCAGAGCCACGGCCACTCTCTGGCATCGAGTCGGGATGGCTGAACACACACCAACGACACGTCCACCCATAATGGCACTATGCACGTCTGGGCAAGCCACAGGGTTTCGAACCCACGCACCCCGCACAGAGAGTGCCTTATGGGGAACGTGCGCACCAGCTACGCACCAACATTCAGATGCTGTATATTATTCACCTGTAGCCCCTTTGCTATTTTGTTTTTTATACTAGATCACGAGTCGTAATCCTCTTTTCTCTATAAGGGACAAGTTTTAGTCTAATCTCCCTACTCCCCTTTTTCTTGCCTCCTGAGAGAGGAGGATGAATAAAATTGCTCCTATTTTAAAAGGAAAAAAAAAAAAAGCTAGGGAATTGGAATAAAAAAAAAAGTTTACAAGGATTAAATTTAACGATCTTGAGTAATTTCTCCTTTAATTTTCTACATGACATTGTAATTTTATGTATGCAAAAAGCTTAATTACATCAGCACTCATGCATCCATATTTCCGATAACTGTGTGTACGTATGTGTTCGTAACTTCATCTGATCGTGAAGTTTGATCATAAATGACATTCAAGTCGCCACTAAGCACTAATTCCAAGCGCGTGTCTTGAGTCAATTGGCTGATATTTGCCCGAAACTTGTTATTTATCAAGTTGCAATAGACACTCGGGTCGGTTCAATTAATCCAGAGCTTGCAATCCACTCAAATGGTCAATACCTGACGATCAAGTAAGTGGAGAATGACTCACCCTTTAACCACCGCTGATTTTTCTGGGAAAAAAAACAACTGTCATAAATTTTTTGAAATGGATCCTGTCTTGAGTAATAATGTCAAGTGGATTCTGGATTTTTTTTTGATATTTTTTCCGATCTCGTAGCTTTTTTTTAAGGGAAATGTTTTTTATAATCCTTGAATAGAGTTAATTTTATTCCTTTTCCAGAAAACATTATCAAGAAAAAATGTGCATAATGGTTTTTTTTGTTAAATTACTACGAAAAATCCGAAACCCCGACTCTTAAAGAACCCTGAAATTTTATAGGATTTTCTGCAAGTGATTAAACAGATAAAATCTGTCTTTTGGATCTTTTATCTGTTTGACTTATGTTTAGTTTTGTTCGATAAAAATAATAAATTTGTAGAATAAGTTGAATGAATAAAATAAATAAATTAATATATTTTCATATTTTGGTGAATTAAAATTATTTTATATAATAAATCAGATAATTTTATATCAGATTAAATGATAAGTTAAATATTTAATCCGTCATCTCCTTCACCACCACCACCACCCCGCCCCCCCCCCCCCCCCACCCAACTTATTTGCACACATGCAACCGTCACAAATGCACGCCCATTTGCCCAAATCCACCCAACTTATTTGCACACATGCAACCGTCACAAATGCACACATCTTACGAGAGCAGACCATACGTAGACAAAAGATTTGACACGGATAACAAACGTGGACATTATCATCCACGATACCATCTGCGCTGGTTGTTACGTGAAAACGCGGGCGTAAGAGTTCATTTGGAGAGCCAGATCAAGCTACAGCCTTTTTATCTAATTGTGAGGTTAATGGAGATCTATAGCATCATTAATTTGATCTTGATCGATTGATGCATATCTAATACCATGCTACATCCAGCCCCTTGGATCAACATCCAATGTATAGTTCAACTTAACCTACGGGATGACTTTTGATCCTTGGATCCTAATCTAAGTTGTTGGGTTATGGTACAACAGTGCCGAGCTACGTCATGGGAAACCGTTTCCATAGAGATAAAGGAGGAGAAGGAGAAGAAGGATTGGCCGATGTACTTGAGGACTTGTGATGTAAACCATTCAATTTATGAGGAGTGTTGATGTAGCTCATCAAGAGACCGGAGACCCCTCCTTGAGAAAGGGTTTTGGGATATGCTTAATCCGTCATAGCTTGATCCTCGATTAAATAGCTGAAAATGCTATTGCTTTTGTGGCCACGAAAAATTGGATATCCGTGTCCGTAATTTCCATTTTATGGCTCCACCCAAACCATCCTTTATCCATGTGCACAAGAACAAAAGTGATACCTGTTTTTATGAAAAAAAGAAAAGAAAAGAAAAGAAAAAAAAGAAAAAAGAAAACAAGCGTCATAACTCAAAATTTTACGCGGTCTACGGCCGTCAGTGACTGAAATGGGACGGCCCATTTGGAGGTCCAATTAGGAAACCTCATTCTTACTTTTCTATGACGGATAAAAAAATACTCTTACAATTAAAATTTTGCACAATATCCGTGGGATCCGGTTGCCAATGTCTCGTTAAATTCGACCATCCATTTATCCAGCATACAGGCAAATCTTGGTAGATCCAACTGATCAGGTATTCACTAAATCTCCAATCTAATCCCAAAATCGCAGCACCTTGACGGATCTCAGCAAATTCGTACCGATTCTGAAGTTTAGAAAATGAAGAGGAGACAATTATATCTATGTCAACACTAACAATCCATGTTATTTAATCACATAAATACTATTAATAGTCTAATAATAAAAAAAATGATGAGAATCGCAAGTTACAAGGGTTATTCTTGTATTATAAATACGAGAGAAAGAGAAAACTTTTGATTTTTTTCCCACTCATAAAGAGAAAGAACTTAAAGTAATTGTACTATTATCTAGCATAGTAAAATATTAAGAAAGTCACTATCATCATGGATTCTCTGTATAATTATTTGATTTATTTTTTGAGTCGATCCTTTAGCGAGAATGTAAGATGATAACGCCAGCGGTAACGCTAATCAAAGCATGACTAGTTACGGCCGACCTTTATTAAATAAAGGTCAAGGATCTTCCAAAGGTTGGTCCAGATCCCTGACTTTGATTTTCAAGTACTTAAAAAAAGATATTGAAAACGAAGTCGTCTGACAATTGTACTTTCTCATAATTGCTTTAAATGGTCACCTGTAACTTTAGAAAGAGTGGAGGTATTAATGGCCACTTGGGTAGCGATCGATCGATTTCTGGGCTGACCCACATCCTTTTTAGGTCCAATCATTCCCTAAGCTCGGAAAAATTTGTGACCGTGGTAGAAATTGAAAACAGTTAAAACCAGTAACAAAACCCCCATCTTTTTTAGGTCCGGCCACTCCCTAAGCTCGGAAGAAAATTGTGACCATGGTTGAGAAAACAGTAAAAGCCAGTAACAGCTATCATTTACTGAGTTAAAGAAAAGCAACTAAATTGCAGATGTCATTCCAAAACAAAAATTATTGGCCGAAAATGAGGTATATACTGAGGACAACCCTATTTATGACAAAGAACAGGGAATAGACTTGTTCCTTTTCTCGATTTCTCTTTTTCCAATACTCCTGATTTTACCCCCATATAACCCAATCAAAAACGAGAAATGAGATTATGCCCCTATACAATATTAGCTTCGAAAGTCAACTCCTGCTAACCTAAGGAGAATCACATCCATCAAGTACATGTGTTTCTTTTTAAAAAAAAAAAATCTAAAGAAACTCCTTTTGTAATACATTTTACAATTTATACTGCAAAAACAAACATACGACTACTCTCTCTAAATTTCGGGCTTACCCGTCCCTACGGCACCACTCACCCTTTTTGGAATAAAAACACGGGTGATATTTGCATCTAAATTAAATCACATGTGATTTTTATATTTGAAATAACTATTACAATTAATTTTTAATTACAAATAAAAATCACTTATAATTTTTTAATTTTTAATAAATGATAGATCACCATATACATTATTAAAGACACGTAACCTTTCACGTAACTAAACAATATCACCAACAATATTTAAATATATCGATATTTTATGTTGATAGATTCCACCCAAGCGGAGGGAGTGGACACTTGGTGGAACATGCGACGCCTCCACTTTTATGTTACATTTTATATTATAAAATGTATCTCTTCACCAACGTAATATAAGAACGGATTGCAGCACACACAAAATGCAATGCAAAATCTAATGTGCATTCATTGAATAAATTACACCCGTGATATTTCTTACATTGTATCAATACAATTCAAACATCACTTGTACAACTTGGTTCAAAGCTAAATCACTAAATACATTTTGATCCATAATCAAAAGTCACCCACCTCATTGCATAGATACGGGTAACAATAGACCCCACCGGGCGTGCATGGTACTTGTGTTCTTTTTGCATGAGTTTTTAAATTTCTTTACATTTTCCCTGTAAAAAAATATCATGACCAAAACTAGATATCACCATTAATATCTCATTCTTTTAAAGGACGCATCAAACTTTTGTATAAACTTCCATGTGCCTCACCTGCATTTCTTTAGAAACACATCAACCCATTTTTTATGACCCAGAATCTCATTTGAAAAAATTTGGAAGGAATTAACCATCTCCCCCACACCTATCCTCAAATAACATGGAAATGAAAACTCAAACTTGGATCTCTCCTTCCAAAGTCAAAGAGCCCCAATCATTCAATAAACAACACATCAACCTTTTCTTCAAAAAAGAAAAAAAAAAAAAGGATGCTATCGACACACAGGGAAAATATCAACGAGGGTAGATTATTGATTGCAACATGATTTTTTTATCTTCTCTATTCCCTCGTCAGCATTGACCATTGAACTACGGCAGTGATAAGCATGGCTGCAAAATGCAGCAACTCCATCTAGAAGAGGAAAGATCAGTGGTGACCAGCCCTATCTACAGGTTCAATTTAGTAGAAATGAAAAACAGAGGACCACCTCCTGCTCTTGTCAAAGACTGGTACCTGTGTCCTCGAGCCAATTTCCACAGAGAAAGACGCTTCAAAGACAGGAAGGAAAGACTTCGTTATAAGACCATATGAATATTATGCAGCAATGAATCCTCTCAGATAGTTACATCTCATAGCATTGTTTCTGATATGAGCCTTCACCGTACTAAAGTAAAACTGAGGCAGACTCAAATATCTCATCATTTACAATAGAATAGGGGTGGGGAATCTCCTAGGCCACTATTATTTTTGCAGTGCCACTAAGTTGTCAACCCCAATCATCGGCTAGTTTCCAGAGGTATAGAAAAATAGAACATTAGATATGAATTCCATATTGTTGTCACGTGTATTTTATCGGTAGGTGATACTACAGGTCCATAACTGGTTGCTATCAACTGACAGCAGCTGAGTTAATGTGCAATTAAACCAATAAGTAGTAATTATTGCAATAAAGGACCAGAAACTCATAGCTGCTCCCCTTTTTAAGCTAAGCCTTATCTACCCTGAAGGCAAAACCATGACTAGCCCAACGAATAACAACCAACTGCCTGATTATTTTGCTTAGCCATACATTGGTCCAAAAGCTGAAATTGATGGAGATTGGAAACTTAGGGCTGCAGCAAAGGATGTTGCTCTAGTTAATTGGACCCAAGCTTCCATTTGAGGTGTGAAATGTCGAAAGTACGGTGAATTTTTGCATCAATATATGTAAGAAGCTTAACCAATTCACTTTGCAATTTGGTAAGGCCCATAGTTGCACCGAACTTATGGTAAATCTAACAACAAAGTAATTTTGGTGATCAGGCAGAAATTTAAGTTAGACCAAGTCAGCAACTTTGTAAGCTTCTCTCACCTGTGCACGTCAGCTTAATGCTTCATCTGCTGTTGGGTCTTTGAAAGATGCAATTTGAGATCATTGAGGACTTCATCCCACTGCCTTGGTAGCTCAATAGGGCTAAGTATTTAACTAAATTCTAGGCTGCAAATGGATCAGTTTAAGACCCGAACCATAACCCATCTTAAGACCCATAACCTCCCAAAAAAAAAAAAAAGGGACCTGACCATAATCCCAAGGTTGAGATTTCTCCATCCCAACCCAACCCATCATACAACCTAACCCAACTCGACCCAACCCATCCTGCAAGAGCCATTTCAACCATGCCTTCTAATGCCGGTAGCAGTAGCAGCTTGGTGAAGAACTATATTTGCCCATCTGTTTGAAAGTGATATGAAGTCCACTTAATAGGCCATTTTGAAAGTGACAAAATTGACTCCTGGAGATGGCATCCTTGTCGATAAAATGGACTGTGGAAATCCATGTAGTTGATTATGTTAGTCGTGAAAGCTTCTGACTGGAATCATTTGGGGCTTGAGAGGAATCAAATGCACATACTTTGAAAGTCTTTCAGTTATCATCAGAATAAATATGCAGCAATCATAACGAGGAAAACCTTGAATGAAGTCCCAAAAAATTTCTGATGCCATGCTTACGATACATGCAGGTATCATATTCTTGTGACTAGTCCTTAACATTCCCGTTAATATGACACCGAGATATTATTTTGATACAATGTAGAGCCAACCTGGGTGATCTCTTCAAGATGAATCATGAAGCATATGAAATATCTTTTTAAAACGAGGTATGAACCTAAACAAGATGCACCCGTCATACATGAGTTTCTCCTTGATGAATAGCATTGTGGATTGAGTAGATCATCGTGGAACTGCTGCAATATCTAACCAGTGATGCTGGGCTGTGATAACGGCTGAGAATTTTTTTTTTTTAAGAAAGAAAAGGATGGTTACCGATTTTCAATAGCCATCCAGAATATCATTGGAAAAAATGGAACGGACTTATAGTATGCTCAGCCACAACTCAGAACGGTAGGATGCCTCCCTTACAACATTCTCAACCTATGCCCTCTCCCTTCAAAAAATAGAACCATTCCATTGTAGCCAGATAGACCAAAGGGTAGCAATGGCCTTCACCCATCCTAACATATCGACATGCACTAGAGTACGGAAAGACTCCCACCAAGACTGGAAAGAAGTGAAGTCCGCCCGCCTAACATTACTCTGATTCCAGAACTCCCTGGAAAAATCACACTGAAAAAAAGATGCCGAAGATCCTCCGCCACCGCACCACAAAAAACACAGTTCAAATCACCTTCTCTGACCCATCTCGATCGGAAAACCTTTGTCACCACCTTTTCTCTTCTAAACAACCAGAGGAAAATCCTAACCTTCAAGGGGATTGGCAACCCCCAAACAATGGGACAATCCTCCTAAATCAGGGGAGCAAGGCCAATCTCCAAAGTCAGCTTCGTGTAAGCCTGGGCTACAAAGAAAGCGCCACCCAGCCATCTAAAACCATCCATTGGATCATCACCAATGTTGGTACCATGTAACATCCCCAATAACTCCTGCAGCTCCTGTAGAGCAACCTCTGAAAGGCCTGGTTGCAAAATCGAAGACCAACTCCTAGTGCCAGCATCCCAAACATATGAAACAAGAGCATCCTTATCCCATGCCAAGCCAAAAATACGGGGAAACAAAAGCTTAAAGTTGCCACATTCCATCTAATCATCCTTCCAAAATCAGAAAGAGCGACCAGTTCCAAGCACCGGCCCAAAATGACCCGAAGAAATTCCTTGTGAAATTAACATTGAAGATAACTAGAAATCAAAATCCATCAACTTGGCTAAATATCTGTGTGGAAGGAAGTGTTTGTTAGCTGCTATGGACTTTTTTTTATGTGACCCAGAATCTCATATGGGCAAAATAGGGGAAATTGGCCATCCCCACAAGCCAATCCCTAGATAATGCAGGGATGGGGATTCAAACATGGATCCCTCCTATCAAAATTAAGAGTCTCCATTGTTTCACCATATCCTGGAATCTATTTGATGCTTTACTACTGATCAATGCAGATGGTGCAACAACAATTGAGCAAATAGTAGTGCCATTTACCAACTGAAAAAATGATGGCCAACATCTCCTTCTCATAAGTGGATGGTCATGCTTGATGATCAGAAAATGCCTTATCGATAGAAGCTGTAGGTCTACCTTCAAGAAAGGACAACTCCCATACCAATACCATGCTTACTAGCATTACAGTGGAAAATAAATTACCTAGAAATTTGGCTGCTGAGGCTTTGAACTTCAAAAGAAGCAGTAGCATCTTCCGCCCATTATAAAGTTCTCAGTTTACGGTAACCAGTCTACAGATGCAGCAATGAGGCCAAAGTTCTTAATGAACTTTTGGTAGATGTCACCCAGGCCAAGAAACCTGCAACCAGATTTAAATGAAGAGGAGGCCAAGATTGAAGCTGCAGCTTTATCTGCATTCACAGACTTGTCCCATAGAAATAGTATAACCAAAACAGGAAACCAATTGCACCCAAAATTGACACTGGGAGTTTCACAAAGAGTTGATTTTGTTGGCGAATATAGGATACTATCGAAGAGCTGAAGCATTTCCAAACTTGGACTGCAAATGAGTTTATAATCAGAGAAGGCCGATCTAGTGTCCTGATTAGAGGATTGAATGTGATACAAGTCTGTACAGCAGCGATGCCACGTCAGGCCACGTGGAGACCACGAGGCAGATGGCCGGCGTGGAAAGCATTGGCTAACAGTCAAGTCCTTTGTTATCAAGTTTGTTGCGTTGTCATGTAGTCGAGTCCAGAGTTGTGTCATCTTGTAGGGCTTCATGGGAGTCTCGATCATGGATGGGCTGTGCCCAAAGTGTGGCAGGTCTGCGTTGCAGAAGGTGCCATGGAGCAGCGCATGGCTGTCCCCATGCAGTGAACCAGCAGAAGGTGCGTATGGTGTTGTACAAAAATTATGGGATTGTAGCCTTTCTAAGGCATCCTCGTTTTTTATGCTGCTCATGTAGTGAACCCTTTCTCATTTGGGAGCTTTCCCTCTCCATTTAATCTACCCATCAAAGGGGGCAACCCCACCATAGGGTGTCCCAAGCCACTGCCACCTATTCCACTCCGGCAATCGGAGCAGCTACATGGCAAGGAGGACTATAACAACTTGGAATCAGAGTCAAAGTCAACAGCAGCCGGCATGGAGGAGGATCGGATGGAGGTTCTGATGCAGCTATAGCAAGAGACGTTGGTGGAGCTTCGTTGCAACAGCCATGATCAGGGAGCTACTTGAGTGGCTCACTGAAACTCGAAGCCCAGTCGAGGGCTCCAGGAGGGGGTTGATGGAGGGAGGACCCAAGGCTTACTCCTTCCTCAAGTCAGTCAAGATGATGGAGTTTCCTTGATACAATTGTGGTATTTTGGGGGGGGGGGGGGGTTGCATCCCTCTACTTGGAGGGCGAAGCGATGCAATGGTTGAACTAGGAGGAACAAAGTGGGCAACTTAACTCATGGGTGGAGTTCCGCAAGGAGATCCTTGCTCGTTTCGGGCAAGGTGCCTATGAGAACGCATTCAAATGGTTGAGCAACCTTTGTTAGACCTCCTTGGTAGCAGAATACTACGCACGTTTCAAGGCTTTGCAAGACAAGGTCCCACTAATGGCCGCTTCCTAGTTCACGGAAATCTTCATCTTGAGCCTCAAGGACAACCTGCGGTCATAGGTGATGGTCCTTGCCCCCCACACGATGTCGCAAGCAATGTGTTTTGCATAAATCTTTGAAGATCGCAACCACCGATGTTACCGGGGGCTTCACTTGGTCGAACCCTCGAACCTGTACCCAACAGCAACGGCATCTTCCTCTTCTAGACCAAAGGAGTTGCATGCCAACGCCCTTAGCCGATCAAACGCTTCATGTCAAAGCAGATGGCAGAGAGATGTGTTCATAATCTAGTGCTATAACTATGACAAGCATTACACCCCCAGGCCATAAAACCAAAACGAAGACATTCTTCATCAGAGAAGATGGCACCCTAAAGGAGGGCAAGGGCAAGGATGGGGGAGGCATAGAGATGGAGACTGAGATGCTTTCTACCCACGCCATGACGGGGTGGGACACAACCAACCTTATACATTTGCACTTCTCCACAACCATAGGGATGGGATGGCGTTGGTCGGCTCAAGGAGGTCCAACAACTTTGTCACACCAACTCTTGTACCAATGGAGGCACTTCATTACAAGCTATGACAACCGACGAGGGTCCAGGTAACAAATGAAGCCTTTCTGACCTCACTAAAGCAAGTGGATGACCACTCCATTGTCATTCAAGGTAACACCTTCTGCATTAATGCCTATATCCTTGACCTCAACGCCTACGACTTGGTCCCCAAGGTATCATGGATTTGCTCCTTAGGTGAGTCTGCGTAGGATCTAGATACTCTTACTACATTACCACATACCAGACAGAGAGATTACTCTCCACAGGATTCCAAACAATCTAGACTCACTGCTTCCAAAGGAGATCCAAAGCCAAATAGCAACCTTGTCCAGCCACTTATAACTCCGCATAAAGGAGGCATCCCTGTCAACCGACTAGGACACCAACCGTGAGGGAATGACTCTAAAGGTGCAAGACTTGCTGAGGGAGTTCGAGGACGTCTTTGACAAACTCAAAGGGCTTCCACCTCCTCGTTGGCATGTCCATTCCATCATATTGAAAAATGATAACCACCAGTGGCTTAAGGTCCATCGCACTACACTTGAGCTCAAAAGAATGAGATTGAATGCCCAATACATGCTTTCCCCAAGGACAAGTGGGTGCGCACTCAAGCACCAGCCTGTACCGAGAGGAACATGACGATCCTCTTGGTCTACAAGGATGACTCCTAGCATTTTTGCATGGATTATTGAGGTTTGAATGAGAAAATGGTGAAAGACCATTTTCCCATTCTCATGGTGGACGATCTTGATGAGCTCGGGGGGGGGGGGGGGGGGGGGGCGACTACATTCACTAAGCTCAACTTGAGGTCAGGCTACCACTAAATTTGGATATGAGAGGATGTTTCAATTCCTACACAATGGACATTACAAATTCCTTGTGATGTCGTTCGGCCTTTGCAATGCCCCCATTAACGTTCCAGGCCATAATCGATAACATATTCAGGCCATATCTCTGTCATTCCATGCTAGTCTTCTTAGATGACATCCTCATATATAGTGCATCGTGCAAGGACGGCTTCCACCATGTCTACATGGCACTCAAAGTCCTACGTCAAGAGCACTTCCACACCAAACTCTGCAAATTCAAGTTCACAGCGAATAAGATGGAATACTTAGGCTATGTTGTCTCTACCCAAGGGGTGGAGGCTAATCAGGAGGTCCAGGTCATCCGAGCATGGCCACAACCCTCCATCATATGAGGCCTACGTAGCTGTCTCAAATTTATGGGTTACTACTACCGCTTCATCAAGGGCGACACAAGTATCGTAGCCCCTTTACATGTATTAACCATAGGAGATCGGCTATGGTGGTCCTCAAAGTCATTTGATGCCTTCACTTGCCTTAAAAGGGTGTTGTACGACACACCCGTGCTTCATCTTCCCAACTTCTAATTTTTGCTCGAAGTTGAGTGCGATACATCGGGTATTAGGATCAAGGTCATCCTCATGAAAGAGGACCACCCAATTGCATTCATCAACAAAACTTTGTCCCCTACCCAACAATCCGTTTCAACCTATGACAAGGAATTATTGCCCTTGGTGCACGCCATCTTAAAGTGGCATCGCTACCTTGCTCCCAACAATTCATCATTTACACGAATCACCAGTGTCACCTAACATAGTAAAAAGCCTCAGCCCCACATCAAGAAAATGGCTCATCAAGCTTATGGGGCTTGATTTTGAGATCCAATACAAGAGGGGAAGCTCGAGCACAGTGGCCAACACTCTCTCTCGACATAAAGAGGAACTTCTATTGCATCCTATCTCAGTGGTACGTCTTGCTTGGCTACATGACCTTTGGAGTAAGTGCACCGCTATTCCTGAGTACGGATACATATTTCAGGCACTCGAGGACCCCTTTTCAGCATGTTAACTGGACCACCATAGAGGGTATCCTCTACTACAAGGGTCAATTCTTTCTCATCAACAACTTCGCCTTAAAGGTCTACATGCTTCAAGAATATCATGGCTCACCCACAGGGGCCATGTAGGGCATGTTGAGGAGGTTGCATTGGGACTTCTATTAGAAGGGGCTTAAGAAGGATGTCAAGGAATGGATTCCTATGTGCAATACTTGCCAACGTTGCAAGGCCTCCTCCCTTACCCTTACAAGCCTTCTCTCTCCGTTACTCATACCCAAGCAAATATGGGAAGATCTGAGCATAGACTTCATTGAAGATCACAACCACACCATCATCTTTGTCGCCATGGATCATCTGTTGAAATACATACACTTTGCACCACTCAAACACCCATTCTTTGAAGCGGACATAGCCACACTCTTCACCTAATTGGTGGTGTGTCTCCATGGGATCCTAAAGTGCATTGTTAGTTACAAGGATGTCAATGCAAATCGAAACGTAGCGGATGAGTAGGGGTGATGTTGGCGATAGGTTTCAGTGGATGATGGAGGGCGTGAAGGGAGAAATTGAGTCATAAGAGAGTAGGGTGATGAGAGAGGGAAGGTGAAGGGAAATCACAAGGAAAAAGGTTCTCAAATTCCATAATTCTTGCTTTTACAACCATAACTACCCCCGTTATATAATGGTCATAAACCAAAAAAATAAAATAAAATACAAAACATTGCAACTTTTGGAACTAAGGCATCCCTGGGTGAAGAGACACAAAAATAATTAAATAAAGTAAAAAATGGACCTTTTGTTTTAAAAGTATAAGGGCAATTATCCGTATGAAAACTACCCAACCCCATTAAAAAACTCAAGGAAGATCAGTCATATTACAAAAACTTTTCCCAAAAGGAAAATAAAGTAATGCAAGTAATACAATTGTTTTCCCTTGAAGATTATCACATTTCTTGCAAGCCAGATGCCTAATAGGACAACCAAAATCCTCGCCTTCTCTTTCTTCATGCAAAAAACATTGGGGCCTTGCTATTGTCAATTACACTTGAAGGAGCTCTAGAAATCATGTTCCTTGAGGTGGTCAATCCACCCAAAATCAAAATGGCACTAAACTTGCCAAGAGAAAAGACACTCAAAAAACAAATGATTGATGTCTTCCTACCTAGACCAACAAAGTGCACAAGAGGTGATTGCATCCAATACCCATCTAAATCTCCAACACCACATCAAAAGCTATCCCATTCTCAAAATCCACGCAAAAAATTTAATTTTAATAGGGCATGCTGCCAACCATAATAATCTACAATCTCTAAGGAGGTCGACGTCAAGCAACTATGTCACACCCCGCAATCTAACATAGGCTTTTTAATAGAGAAGACACCATTGTCCTAAAAGAATGCATCACTACCACCCTTCAAATGATAAACCTCAAGAATACCCATCAACTCCATAAAAAACATTGATCTCTAGTCAAAGAGGTTCCCAACAAAGGTACCCATTATCCCAGTAGTCGATAACCTACACCTCCTTGTTATCAACCAGTGCATAAAGCCTTAGAAAGAGAGACTTCAAGTAGCCAATATGTGTGCAATCATCGATCTAGAAATGAAGGGAGATCTCCCACTTCAACATAAGGAGAGAAATGTTGTTGCAACTTAAGGAAGATGCTCGCAATTCCTTAAAGGAAAGACGGTGCCCCTCTAAGTGGTGAGGCCTTCTGCTCCTAATTCAAATACCGCCCAGAACAAGTAGAGAAAACTATAGTGAATAGATCAACCTTCAGTCCCATTATCTTCACCACTGATTGGCAAGAAGGTTGTCATTCAACACCCAAAGATCCTACACACCTAAGCCCCCATCCTTGATAGGCCTACAAACCTCCCCCCAAGCCACCAGTGTAGCTCCCCTGCCATTAGATCCATAATTCGTCCAAAAAAAATCCCTCATTAAACCTGTTAGATGCTTACCCACATTCTGCAGCAAATGAAACACCAAAAGGAAACACAAAGGTATGAACATCAAGACCAACTTCAGCAAAACAGGAGGCCCTCTGTTGAAAGAATCCGAGATGCCCATCCCATTAGCCTCTTTTCAATCCTCTCAATCAAATGTGTCCAATCTTGGAGTGTAATCACTTTACCAGGAAGACCAAGATAATTCAATGGTAATGAACCCTCCAATGTCTTGAGGGAGCCCCAAGTCTATGCTTCATCATTGGCTTAGAAAATTTAATCTCTAGGCTAGAGGCATCCCCAAATGGACTATTTTGCAAAGAGCACTTGAACTCTTTGTTAATTAAATCTTTAGGCTGCATAAGATGCCCTACTCATGAGCTCCTTCTAATAGGAATTGTTTCGGCTCTAAGGAACCAAGTTGAACTTCTCTTCACCCTAGCACCCCCAATCGGACTAGTCTAAAGTCCTCAATCGTACCCTGTCAACATCGCTCATATGTTTTTTTTATGATCACCCCAACATTTAGGTGAAGTGGTTAGCGTAAGCGGAGTACTGCAACACGACCTATCATTCCTTAGTCCACGCTACTCCATTCCAGATTGTGTATGGTCGACTTGCAACCTCACTCACCGACCACGTTAGGGCCACGATTGCATCCACTATGGTCGAGTGCTAGCTGCAAACAAGGGATGTGATACTCAAAGAGCTCAAGGCGCACTTGCGTCAAGCTCAAGACCAGATGTGCCTTCAAGCAAACCACCATCGATGGGAGCTCCCCTTCGAGCCCAAACAACAGGCCTAACTCTATCTTCCACAACTATGCCACACTGCCCTCAAGCCAGTGTTTTATATGTCGCTAGCATGCCGACGATATGGCCATTTTTGGGTAATGGGCATATCAACACGAAAAAGTTATCGATACGTAGGTATTTCACTGGCATGCCAACGAAGCCGTCAACATGCCCCTGATAAGATCTATTGTGTTGCTACTGTTGCTGCTGGCGCACATTGCTACTATTGTTACTGCTACTGCCAGCCAGCCTAGTGAATTAGATCTCCAACATGAAAAATATTGATACAGATAATTTTGGGTCATCGATAACTTGACATCGATATACGGGCATTTCCACAGCATGCCCACGAAATGCACACTTGGAAATTTATCAGCACAACATCAATATCAACACGTCGAACCTTGCCTCAAGCCTTGATGGCCCCAAAATACTACGGGCCCTTTGCGGTCCTCCAGAGGATAGGAGACTTTGTATATGAATTCCGACTACCCACGAGTTGTCTCATGCACCTAATCTTCCATGCCTCCTTCCTAAAGACCTATCAAGGATGCCAACTTATGCAACCATCCTTACCACAAGAGTGCCCCCTTCCAATGGTCAAGAATGACATCCTAAATGCCTACTTGCATGTCTTCTCATGAAGAAGGGTGGGAAGCCTTGCATGGACGTGTTGGTCCCGTGGGAGAGCGAAGAAAAGGCATCCACAACCTACAAGGACTACTTCCGCCTCCACAAGCAGTTCTCAAGCTAGACCATCAAGTACAATGAGGCCTACAAGGGAGGAGGCAACTACTACGAGTCTGTTCAATGGTAACGTTGTGTCAGGCCGCATGGAGCCCATGAGGTAGATGCGTAGGAAGTATTAGGGAATAGTTAAGTCCTTTGTTATCATGTTATGTTTTTGTTGAGTTGTAAGGGGGTGTTTGATATTTTATTTATCTTAGGGATACTTATGTAATTAGGCCAGTTCTCTTTTGTATAAAACAGAGCTAAGGTTTTATTTGATAGTAATGCATCCTTTTGATTCTCCACATGGTATCAGAGCATCGGTCCTAAGCCGATGCTCCGATATCCCAATGAAAAATCCACCACAACATGTTTAGATCACCAACTTGAAGGTGATCTGATGGAGGACATCGTCTACAGTGGTACCACCACCACAAGCGGTGCATGCACCTGCCAAGGAAGGTGCAACAGCGACACCGCTTGCCAGCCTGCCACCGCTAGTGGCACCGGCCAGCAATCTACCGGCAAAGATAGTGCCGCGCAGTGGGTTGCCAATGCTGGTAGCACTGCCGCTGGGTGGTCTGCCACCGATGGCGGTGCCGATTAGTTCTTGCAATCGTTGATGGCAAGTGCTACTGTTGCTGATGATTGCCTCGTTCGTGACCTTGTGTGCGTGATGACCCTTCTCTAACGCCTACCATCGATGGAGATGAGCCTTCTCTTGCCGGTGTTAAGGAGAGTTGATCCAAGTAGATCAATTTCATATTCAATTGGGCTAGCATTTGCAGCCCATGAAGTTGGCATGAGAAAACGGAGGACCAGAAGTGCATGGGTAATTGATTTTGGTGCCTCCGTTCATCTTATTGAAGACAGAGATTGCCTGAAGAATCATGTGCCTTCATATGGGATTCATGATGTACGAGTGGACAATGGAGCAACTTCCCCTGTGACTGCTGTTGGATGTGTAGATGCTACATCCAGGATGAAGATAAAATAGGTATATTATAGTCCTGAGTTTCCCATAAATCTTCTGTCAATTAGTAAAATTTGTAGAGCTCTTGGATGTCGCTTATTTTCGATGAGAAGCATTGTTATTTTCAAGATTGAATCACGAGGGAGACTATTGGTAGCGGAATAGAAAGAGGTGGCCTATATTATTTAGACACGTCGATCTTGTTTGCTGGGGCGATATTTATTTCCCGTGATTCCTTACTCTAGCATTGCAAACTTGGACACCCTTTCGTGAAGAAGATGCGTCAGCTGTATCCACAGCTACCTAATTCCTTGGCCTTGGATTGTGAAAATTATCAGTTAAGGAAGCATCACAGGAGCAGCTACCCTGAGAGAGATGCTGGTGTTAGTTCTGTCCCTTTTTCTCTAATGAGCCCAAAGGCATAATTACAAATTCAAAATTACTTTAGTGTGTTTAAAACAACACTACCAAAGCAGGTGCCTAGGCACTCACTTGAAGCAAAGTAAGAGGCAAGTGCCTCACCTAGCCTCAAGCAAGGTGATCTGGTCCAAGTGCAATTAAGGCAAGCACCCAAAGTAAACCCTGACTCTTTTTTTCCCCAAAAACCTAAGTGGTATAAAAAGAACCCTTCCACGTGCCCTACACCTACTTCTCCTTCAATCGCCAACCCCAAACCCTACTCACCTTCAAGCATCATCACTACATGGCTGGAGCATCACAATACCTCCCTCCCTCTCTCTCATAGTTTTCCTTTTAGTGATTTTCTCCCTCTATTCACTCACCCAATCACTCTCTTCCCCTCAACCTAAGTCTAGTAAACCCCCTCCCCACCTCTCTCTTTGCTAGATGTAAAAAAGAATACATGTGTGTGTATGTATATGTATATGTACATGTTGGAGAAAATCCAGCGTGTCAAACATGTGCAGTGGAAAATATCCACCTCCTTATTTTATTATGTCTTTCCTATTTTTAGTTTTAAGTAAGTTGTTAGAAATATGTTTTAGTTGATTAGAGATATGTTAGGATTTTAAGGAATTTGCTTAGATTTGGAGAGATTTGAGTTTGTGTCCATTCTTGTATTGATACCCCCGCTATATAAAGGGACCAAACTTCTAGTAATCTTCACAGTACATATGTATGTATGTGTGTGTGTGTTATATATGGTACCTCAGTCATTTTAGAACCGTCAACCGTCTCTTTTTGGTGCCTTTCACCTTTGACAGCCTTGGTTTAAAATTAAGTCTTAGCAATATCAACCACGTGAATTATAGTTTTATCATTACCGGGACAAAGATCCATCTTCAAAAATATTCAGCTGCGGCTAAGTTGTCCAAAAGATCATATACCTAACAAAAAGAATACTTATATTTGACTGTCTTCTCACTGATAGATCTGTAACCAATGCACACATGCCAAGTACCATTAGACTTTTTAACCAGCAAAGTAGGGGAAAAAATGGTACTACTGATGGGTCTAATTAGTCCATTATTTTCTTGTAAGATCTAACCAGTCCATTATCTAACAACTGTGACTAATTGTCGCATAACATCCTTTCTGATAAGGGCAGTTAAAGCTTCAGTGATTATAAGAGATTCGTCGACCAAAGAAATGTTATTGCTAGAAAATTTGGAAGGGGGCAGAGAAAAAGGTACCTGAAACAGCTCAGAGCATTCATCCGGTAGATGTTGTAAATCTGGGAGTAATTTCGATTGAAAGTGGCAGAAGATTGAGAAACTGTTAGAAAGACTTGCAGAACAAAGGCTTCTCAGAAATGGTCAACTCCTTCCAAAAAGGTTTTTCAGCAAGCACTTAAAAGGTAGCAGGTCCAATGCCTAGCATTTACCTCCACGTAAAATTGCATAAGAGCTTCTCAAAACACCATTCAATCGTGCCTAACTTCTTCAGCCATTAAGTCTCCAATACAACACCACAACCACCTAACGGAAGAATGTACAAGAGTTTTTTGATGGGGTGGAGGAATGTAGATGTTAATGCTCATTATCAAATATCAATTTATTTAAGCAAAGACATACCCTCAACCTCAAGTGACGACCAGTGGTCCAGCTCCCATAATTTTCTAACCATTTGAATCATCACATGCAATGTAGATGGATCTGATACTTCAAGGCACAAATTTCGAATTAACCTTGGATAAGTGTAGTTATTAGAGCTACCTGAATCACCAAAAACAGTTTTGTAATTCACGAACCCTTCCCCTTTCTCATATTATCAATATCTATCTCATTGACTGCATGTAAAGATATCTGTTATCAGGAAAAGTTGAGCCTTCTTCAGAAAAATCAAGATGTCTCAGGGCAATCAAGAAGTAATAGGACATGAGCTCAGGGAATCTAAAAGATATAAAGGGATTGACACTCATGGCCCTTAATCCAACTTTTAGTTGTAAGTTTTCTGTCGAATCACTGATAAAGACAGACTAGAGCTTCCTTGTAATGCATCCTGTCTTATTATCTGACACCATTTATCACCACATCAAAAACACAAGCCTTTCTTGAGTCTTATCTTCATACTTGGAGGAAGTAGGCTTCTTGAGAATGGGTTCGGAAGGATACTTGACTAAAGAAGACCCAGAATATGGGGGTGGAAGGCAGCCCTTTGGGCAGATCCCTGGAAGCAAGTTAGCCTTTTGGCAGTCCGATGCTCTAACACATGGGGGTCAAGCTAATTAGCAATGTCTAAAAGCATTCTAGGCCTAAAGGCCTAATTTCATGGGAAAAATCTTTCCCCAACCTACTCAATAGATAGTGTTAAGTTATTTATTCTTTGTTATATTTTGTTATGTCTTTTGGAGTGAGAGCATACTTGTATTTTTACTCTTTGTGTCTCTCTATATAAAGGCACCAAAGGTTTCTAATAAAGATTGATTGACATTTCAACTTAACATAGTATTGGAGCCGCAATCCTAAACCGATGTTCAGATATCCCACCCCAAAACCTAACCGCCAAACCCTTCTACCTGATCCCTCTCTCTCTCTAGGGCATCGTTTGCCCCTTCTACTTCTCAAGTCGACCCTCCCACCGGTAGCAGCAGCCCCGCCACCGACAGGAGGGCCCCAGCCCCACTGGCAGGAGACCCCAGTGGCGGCAGCACCACTGCTAGGGCCACCAGACCCCCCAGCATCGCCAGCAGGGGGGCCAAGAGGCTACCCCAGCGGCAGCAACGCTGCTGCTAGGGTCACCGGAACCCCAGCACCACCCACCGAGGGAGGGCAAGCGGCGACCCCAGCGGCGGAGGGTGTTGCAGCCCTCTGGTGCAGTGTAGCAGCAGCGGATCAGAGTGCTACAGCGCTGCAGGAGTCTTGGGCGATTGCTGCAGTGCTCCTGTTGCACTGTTGAGGCTCGCCCAAGTTTGATCTCCTTGTATGGGAGATCTGGGGTCACTTAGAAGTCACCATTGATCGTCTTCTCCAGCCAAGTAGAGGTTAAGGAGAAGAAATAACTCCTTTGGGGGTCTTATTTGACCCCAAAGGGTGTTTCTATGATCTGGTTTTGATCTTTTATCGTGGATGTGAGGAATTTTTAGACTTGGATATGGTTTTGATTTTTGCTTCTATAGTATTTCATTAAGGTTCCCACATGTCAAGTATTATGGAAGACAAGAAGGAGGCTTCTAGTGACTCAATGGGAAAATCTCTACCTCGAGCCCATCTTTTTTTATGCAAGGAACCACTATCAAGTTGGGTGGCTCCAACCTCCTTCTGTGATCTACCTTTCTTTCTCAATTTATGGGATCGCATCGGAAGAAATACATTTCTCAGGTGCTAGATAAAACATAGAGTTCCTTAGGGACATCCGGCCACTTCTATTGTTGGTGCTTCTGTGGCTCAGATGTCTAGTACTGTTGTTAGTGCTAGAAATGTTCGTAAGCCATCTTGACTTGCAGACTCAGGTGCATCTTCCTGCATTACAAGAGATGCTATGCTTTTTTCGTCTCTTCGATCGATGACTACTACAATTTATGCCAGAGTAGCAAATGGTGCCTTGTCCCCTGTGACGGCTTAGGTGACATCTCCTTGTCCTCTACTTTGCCCCTTTATGATGTTATGCATACACCCAAATTTGCTTTGAATTTAATGTCTGGTTGATTTTTCTTCTTGCAGGATCGCCAGACGATGAAGTAGATTGGTGGGAGACTTGAGCAAGATGGCCTATATTACCTTGATCTCCCACCAGAGCATCATTCCATGGCTGTCGCTTTTGCCACTACTGCTCTACAGTAGCATCTTAGACTGGGACATCCTAGTGTTTCTATTCTTCATCGTTTCCTGACATGCAGTTTCCCGACTCTTGCGATGCTTGTCAATTCGACAAACATCGTAGAGTTTCCTTTCCTAGTAGTTATAATAAAACTGAGTCTGCTTTCTCGCTTGTTCATGTTGATTTATGAGCCCATGTCGAGTCAGAAGTCTTAAGGATTTTGGTATTTTTTGATTTTGTTTGATTATTATACCTGTGTCAGTTGAGTTTTTATGATGGAGAAACTTGAAACACCCACTTTAATTAAAAATTGTGCATGAAATAAAAACTCAATTCTCTACTACTATTCACATGTTTCAAACTGACAATGGACTTGAGTTTGTAAATTCTACTTTGACTGAGTTTTTTTAGTCTCTTGGTATTATACATCAGGTCTCTTGTGTTCATATATCCCAACAGAATGGGGTGGTTGAACGTAAATTGAGACACCTTCTTGATGTTGCTCGCACTATTGTGTTTCAAATGTATGTTCCTACCACCTTCTGGGCTGATGATGTGCTTATGGCTGCTTTTCTGATTAATCATGTCTTCTTCTGTTCTTTGTGAGAAGACCCCGTATTCTATTTTGTTTCCTGATAAGGAGCTTTTTTCTCTTCTTCCAAAAGTGTTTGGATGTGTTTGTTTTGTTCATCTATTCAAGGTGGACAAGCTAGCTCCTAGACCTGTTAAGTGCATTTTTTTGGGTTATTCTAGAACCCAAAAGGTGTATAGATGTTATGATCCTCTTTCACATCGTTTTTATATTAGTAAGGATGTGACTTTTTTTAAGGACATGTCATATTATACTGCTACAGGAAAGTCTCTCACAGTAACACAGGATGTCCCATTGCCTATGCCCAGTGTTGTGCCTCCAAGTCCCTCTGAGCCTCCTGTATCTCATAATGTTCCTCCTATTGCCTATCCTAAAACATCCTGAGGTGCCCACTACAGATACCTTCCCTCAGCACTTTCAACGCAGACCTCCTTCTACCACTCTACATGCAGAGGAACCACTTTCTACTATTCCTGCTCAGTCCTTTGTTGATACTGCTAATTCATATGAAGGTCTAAATCCTACACCACTAAAGGTACCTAATGTGGATCTTCCTATTGCTCAGAAGAAGCCACAACGATCTTGTGCTAAATATTCCATTTCCAATTATATTTCACTTGATTGTTTACCTACGGTAGGGAGGCCTTTTATTTCTTACAGTTGACAGTAGAAATATTCCCAGGAATCACGTTGAGCCTTCTCATGACCCTTCCTGGACCTTAGCTATGGAGGAAGAGATAGCTGCTCTTCAATCCAGAGGTACCTGGGAACTTGTTGACCTACTCCCTGATGCTATTGTTATGGGGTGTAGGTGGGTGTTCACCCTGAAATGTCGCCCCGATGGTACAATGGAAAGATACAAAGCACACCTGATAGCCAAAGGTTACATACAAACCTTTGGAGTAAACTATTTTGAGACATTCTCTCCAGTAGCCAAACCCAACTCAGTGAGGATACTTCTTTCTGTGGCAATCAACAGTAAATGGTATGTTTCACAGCTTAATATTAAAAATGCTTTCCTCTATGGCGATTTAGAGGAAGAGGGCTACATGCAACAACCCCCTAGTTTCGTAGTTAAGGAAGAGTGTCAGAAAGTTTGTAGATTGAAGAAGGTAATTTATGGCATTAAACACAGCTCGAGGACTTGGTTTGAGAGATTTAGTAAAGCTGTACAAGAGTTTGGCTTTACTAAATCCACTACAGATCACTCAATTTTTACTATGCATAGAGCTGCTGAATCTGTTAATATTATTATGTATGTGGATGATATACTATTCACTGAGAATGATAAAACAGGAATGGAGACTACTAAAAGGTTCTTGTATTCTCAGTTTGTTACTAGAGATCTGGGAATGATAAATTATTTTTTCAGCATTGAAGTGCAGTATGTTGATGGAGGTCTCATTTTATCACAGACGAAATATGTCCTTGATATGCTAAAAGAGATAGGGATGCTGGATTGCAAGTCTACTAGTATTCCTATGGACCCTTCTTTATCACTTGCACATTTTAAGAGTCCACTGCTTAAAGATTTCACCAAATATCATGCTATGACGGGAAAACTGTTATATCTATCACGAGACCTAACATTTGTTTTGTTATTGGGAGATTGAGCTAGTTTATGTAGTTTCCTAAAGAAATACATTGGGATGGTGTATGTCAGGTGCTGAAATACCTCAAGCAAGCTCCTGATAAGGGGCTATCATTATGAAGCATGGCCATCTGGATATCTGGGGATATTCTGATGTAGATTATGCAGAGGCACACGAGGACAGAAAATCTACTACTGGCCATTGTACCTATGTGGGTGGCAACTTAGTCATATGGAGAAGTAAGAAGCAAATGTTGTCTCTAGATCCAGTACAGAATCAGAGTATAGGGCTGTGACACATACCACTTGTCAGCTCCTATGGGTGAGATCTATCTTATGTGATCTAGGAGTATCTGTTGGTATCTGTTTCTGGTCCTACTCTCATGTATTGTGATAACAAGACAGCTACATTTATTGCTAATAATGTTGCCTTTCATGAGCAGACAAAGCACATAAAGGTTGATTACCATTTTATCAGAGATGCCATTACTTCTACCAAGATCACGACACCTTATATTGCCACTGAAGATCAAATTGCATATGCCTTCACCAAAGCATTCTCCAAGAAGCAGCAAGAGTTGTTACATACCAAGCTGAACATGCTTGATGTTTACATTTCAGCTTGAGGGGGAGTGTTAAGGTATTTATTCTTTGTTATATTTGGTTGTCTTTTGGAGTAAGGGCATACTTGTACTTTTACTCTTTGTATCTCTCTATATAAAGACACCTAGGGTTTCTAATAAAGATTGATTGGCATTTCAAATGGTATTAAGAAACACCCTTGATTTGATTTGGCATATGGTTCTTCAAACTGCTTATTGAAACACCCCAGTTCATCACAACACTATTAGAGTATTCCAATACCATTATAAGGCATAATAAGGTAAGCGAAAAGAAACTAAATGGACACACCAGGGCTCTCTTTGTAAAAAAAAAATAGAAAGGGTGGTTATCTGGTTGATAACCACCTAGGAATTATATCATACAAAGGCCAAAAATAGCTAGATTAGAAGTTGGAAACCCAAAAATTGGCCAATGAAGAGATACAGGTAGCAAAATTCTCAATGTAAGGAGTCTAGCCCTTGAAGATTGCGGCATTACTCCCAAACCAGATGCCCCACAGCCAACACCTTTGCCTTCTCCTTTGTCCTAAACGCCTACCATTCTAGTTCCCGTATCTAAATGACTTCCAACAATTAGCAAAGCTTGCATGAGACAACCACCCAAAGGAGAATCGACTCCAAACCTATGCAATAAAGGAGCATCCAAAAAACAAATGATTAGCATCTTCATCTGCCGTGAGACATAACGGGTAGAACTTCTCTGCCTCTGGGACCCATCTAACCCTCCAAACTCTCATCATGAGTCTACCAACCCTGAGCAACCAAGCAAAAACTTTGACCTTCGATGGACAAGAAGCTAACCAAATATGTTTGCAGTCCCTGATAAAATTTAAGTCCATCACTGGCCCACCACTGCCCAACCTCCTGTAAGCCTCCTTCACAGAGAACTCTCCTTCTTCCCACATAAAAGCATCATTACCATCTTCAGGTCTGAAGCCATCCAACTCTTGCAGTAGTAACCGGAGCTCACCAATCCTCTAATCAAACAGTTTTCCCACAAAGGAAAGGCACCACAACTCCTTCCAACAATCTACCACTATAACCTCCTTATAAGTAGCCAACACAAACAAAGTTGACGAAATGCTCAATATTTTGAAAAATGTGAGGCACACTAAGGCAATTTTATGTTATCAAGGGAAGGCACAAGTCTTGAAGTAGTTAAGGCATAAGCCACACCTTTGGAAAAAAAAGTTAAAATTTAGCATGAATATGTACTATTAAAATGCACACATTTTCGCATTTACATAGTTGTCAATCATATCCTTTCAATGGGAAAGACAAATACAAGGATGACCCCAAATGGCAAACCACAAGGAGAAAATGATTTCGAACTAAGAGAATCGCTCCTACAAACTATCATGTTAATTATACAAATCTCTTATTAATCATATCTTTCAATATGAAAGGTAGATATAAGGACAATCTAAAATGGAGCTCATGGGGTCAAAATCATGGCTAGAACTTAAACAGGTATACTTATAAACTATTGTATTAATATCAATCTATAAAGATGTCGATAACTTAATTACTTAACACAAAATCTTTTGCAACTCCAACGGCCTTGAAGACAAAAGGTATTTGCTTCAAGTAAAATAAGATAGCCTTTGAATTGAATTTTATATTTTTCATCAAGCTATTGGATACACGTATCAGTCTATCAGCTTACATAAACAAGAGATTAATATCTCAAACATGTGACTTAGCAAATTAATTTCAGCATGTTGCAGGAACTCCAACAAATAGAATTCAAAAATTAAACTTGCATGCAGCAATTACATAATAGTCAGTATCCAAGATATAATATAGGATTTGATTCTTGGGAAAAATGTATAAGTAACAAGGCTCCTAAAACTAGTAGTAAACATGGAGATGTATATAAAAAAAAAAAACGAATACAAAACTTATTTTGTGAAGCAAAAAGCACTAGAACACAAGGACCAAAGCCAAATCAAACCCACTTTCCAGTCCTTACCAAATAAAAACTAATGCAAAACTTATTTTGTGAAGCAAAAAGCAATAGAACATGAGGACCAAAGCCAACTCAAACCCACTTTCCAGTCCTTACCTGAGGCAACATCTCAGTACCACCTTGCCGCCTCACGCCACCTAGCAAGCCTGAGGCTTACACCTCATGAAGGCAACCCAAGGCAGGGGTGGTCTCAAGGCTCAATTTGCCTGCCCCTCCTTAAGGGACACACCTAGGGTGCTTCAAGATGCACCTTTTAACACCATGGCATTGCTTTGGTTTATATTTCCAATCACCATGAAAGCCTAGAAAGACACTTACTTCTCTTCTCTAAAAAAGACCTTTACCCTTGAGTAGTTGACGAGATCTTTAGCTGATGATCCTTCTTTCATGGATGATAACTTCTCATCAAACTAACGGCAATAAGAATCCCTGACTTTGTCCACTGAGCTTTGATCTCCACAGATGTCATAGCTGAAATGGAGCCTGATATCAGCTTAAACACCAATTTGTTAGGATCTGTGGGAGATGAAAAGATCAATCTACTCTGCGATCAAGTAAGAGCCAGCTTCTTGATTAGAGAAGGGCAAGAAGCTAGAAGTTGAAGATCACTAACAGAAATAACAGGATTTAGAAGGGAAAGAGGAGAAAAGAGAGAGATGGAGAGATGAAGAATGGGGAAAAAGGAGAAAACTGGGAGTGGGATTGGTTAAGCATGTTCCCTTCACTTCCATTATGAGTATTTATAGGCGATACGACAAGTTGGTAACTACCTGATCATCAATTGACAGTGGCTAGCTGGGTTAACCCTGAAGCTTGTATCACATATTCAGACCTTTATAGAAAGGAAAGAAAAACCCAAAGCTGAATAATAAATAAGATAAAAATCTTGGTGCAGACTTAAACCCCCTGGTTATGACAGGATTGCCCTCTCGATTGGATGCATAAAGTTGCATCTCAAAAATGGAACTCCAAGTATTAACCAAAAGAACTAATCAGAATTTAGACACAATTTTTCTTTGGAATGCTCAAACCTCATGGTCCTGTTGTGCAGGTCCAAGTTTAGGAGGGCACTTTTTGACAGCTTCCATTTAGTGGTCTATCGAGCTTGAGTCAAATGGGATTTTGTTTAAGGGCTTGAGGCCTTATGTTGAGAATTTGTTTGCCCTGTGCTTCACATTTGGCTTCAGCATGTCTGTCTGTGTTCTTTCTGTCTTTTGTTTTTTGTGTGCGTGTTTTGCATTAGGTGGGTGGGTGGTGGTGTTGTTTTTCCTTTTCTTTTCTTTCTGGGAGTGGTTCTCTCATGTATTAACCTCCCATTTCATTAATAAATTGAAGGGCTGCTGAGGATCAAGCAGTTGTTCCTTTTTACTACCGATAAGTCTACTTTCGTGGACTATTATTTAGCCTAAGTATTATTTGATTATTTGCTCTTAGTTGTTAATTGACTAGGAGATATATGGTAATTTACTTTAGTCTGCATATAATTTCATGCGTTAATTTTACATTTAACCACATATGATATGATAATATAATTCATTCGATGAATGCAGGCTAGGTACATCTATAAGACATCCATTTCTACATCTATAAGACATCTGGAGAAAATGACGAACGTTTGAGACCGCCAGCAGGAACTTACTGATATCTACATTTTTAAGACGTCTGAAGGTCTGATCAGACGTCTGATGAAGTTGCCTGATAGATTCTACCGCTCCAACCACTCGCATCCTTCGTGGGTGGTTGGAGAAGCATTCAGCGGAAGCAACAAATTGCAGATAAGAAGAGCAGCTAGAGGACTCTCACCATCCATCATCCTCTCCCCCTGGTGGGGATATCTTCTCTTCTCCTCCACTGTGCAACAGGCGTACACCGTGGACTTCAGCGAACACCGTAGATCACCGCATGCTCCAACCTCGCCTCCACTCCACTCATGCACGTAGTGACAGTGCGTTCATGCCCCCGCCCCTCACCTTAACCCAACAGCCATGCACTACACGCATCTACCCTCATCGGCTTCTTCTCCATCGTCAACCCGCGGCCACATGCAGCCTCTGTGCAACAGGCGTAAAGCGTGGACTTCAGCGAACACCGTAGATCACCGCGTGCTCCAACCTCACCTCCATCTCCACTCATGCATGTAGTGACAGTGCGTTCATGCCCCCGCCCCTCACCTTAACCCAACAGCCATGCACTGCACGCATCTACCCTCATTGACTTCTTCTCCATCATCGACCCGCAGCCACATATAGCCTCTGTGCAACCAACAGCGTGTGCACCCTCGCGTGTAGCGCGCGCCATCCACCATCATCGCGTGCAGCCACCCCTCCTCAGCGCATCACCTTCCACGCACACCAGCAACAAGCGAAGCCAGCGCCCCAGCCACGTGCGTGCGCAGCCAAAGTGCACGCACCCATCCACCTCTGCGCAGCAAACCCCACTCTCCAGCCCGCGTGCGCGCACAGCAGACCCCACTCTCCAGCCCACTTGCACGCACCTCTTCATCTTCTTCCCACGCCTCCCCTGTTTGCAACAAAGAACCCAAAATGCAGGTTCCTTCTCCCATGCCATCCACCCTCTTCCAACCTCCTCGACTCACGTCAGCATTCCCTACGCACTCACCACGCCCTCACCGTTGAAGCCTCCACCTCCACTCAAGGCCGCAGCCGCCCACGAGAGATCACCGTCGCTCGTAGGACCTCCACGCCGCCGAAGACCTTTCCTCTGGCTGACCGCCACCGGCCACCTCCGGCCGTGCCTCCACCGTCATCACGTAGCCGTCGTCGAGAAGTGTCTTCCCCTATAGCAGCTCCGACCGCCGTCCTTCCCATCCGTGAGGAGAGAGGGAAAAACCTCTATTTCCTCTCGCATTATTAATTACAGGTTGTGCCATTGCAAAAGATACTATGCATTTATTTAATTAGTTAAATTATTGAGGTGAAATTGCATAGGCATCCTTCTACTTAATCAAAATTGCTTACAGATGAATATTTCTCATGAGTGATATAACGCATGGATTATGGTGAACAAGCCATATTTTAGAAATTAATATTTACATAGTTACCTGTATCAATATCACTATTTTACTTGGTATTTCATTGGTGGTGATTTTGCATGTGCACCCTTACATTATTGATTAATTATTTAAATCAAGAAATTATGTTGAAAACACGTGCACCAATTAGTATGCATACACATTGAGATTCCCGAATAAACAAAACATGATTCACTAGTTTAAATAGGCTAATTCCTCCCTGTGGAGACGACCTAACTATTTTAGTGATTAGATTCTGAGAATTAAAATGTTTTGAAAAGTGATTTTCTACCACACGATTAAATACAACGACACGTTATTTCATGCTAAAGCTTTTATCGAAAACGAAGATCTCTCTTTCAACTACCAGAAAGTAGACATAAATGTTTCTTTCCACTTTCCAACCCACATTTTTGAAGTAATATTGCAAGAAACAACAGAATACTGAGTATCACAAATCTAAACTCTTATCCCACTTACAATCCTGAAACATTGGAAAATACATGTAGCTTTCTTGTTACACAGCAACAATAAATTTAGCTAGCACCATTAGAATGCTCCACCTCATATAAAGTCAAAGGCAATGAATTACCAGTACAACAATCAAATTTTAAGTTAAAAAACAAAGGAACAGAGAATCAATTTGTCAGGCATCTCCTCTCTTTCACTTGATACTTCTGCTGGAAAGTGGCAACCCGCAGATGCTTGAAGTTCAACGCCATCTACTTCAGATCAATTTTATTAACACTAAAAAATGTATATACTTTCCATTTTGAAGGTCCCATGCTTAAGAAAACACCTAAGCAAACCAATTTTAACTGACATTCTATAGAAGACGGTTAATTGAAACAATAATGCATGCTAAAGACACCTAAAACAAGACTTTCTTATGCAGATTCTCTAGTAACAGTTATCATATATGTCAAGGCAGCAACCCAACTTCATAAAACTATATGAGCCATAAAATGCGCTAATCCAGATATTGGGCAACAGATATCTCTCTGCTATTGCACTTTCAACCAGATTACGTACACTAGATCATGCCAGAATTTACAGATACTGAGAAGCTTAAGACTAGGGCTCCTTGAGGAAGCAAGCGAACACAAAAGGCAAGCATTTGGAGCTTTCGAAGCCTTTAAGAGCAAGATTCTTCCTTTGTCTCATTATAAAATCTCCTAAGTTCCATTCTTTTGTATGACTAATAAACATTTTCAGATTTCTAGTCACAGACTGAGATCCAAACGCCTTGAATGCATCACAATATTTCATCAATGTGATTCGCAGAATGGAATAAGTATAAAAAAATAGCCTAGCAAAAGTACAGAGATGCTCATTCAATCACATAATAACTTGCTACCCCCGATTCACCAATCTCTCTACTATCCTATGCAAAATCAGGAAAAGGGGGAATACCCCTAAGCTCACTCAACAACCAAGACAGAACTAGAATGTTATCCATCCTATGGTTGAGTTGAAACCTCTCTGGAATTTACAATAACTTTGATCAAACCCTTGATCATCTGAGGTCATTGCAGCCTACTGCCAAGTTCTGAAAGAATATCCTATGCCATCCAACCCTCATGTAAGAACAGTAAATAAAGCTTCAATCAAGAGCTACTCACCCACATACACATTGGACAGGCAATTTTGCCGAGGAAGCTGTATTTTTTATGTTTGAATTGCATACACCAAGCCATCCCGCTCCCTAGCCAAAGTCACATCAACCCCACAATAGAAGCAACATTACACTGGATACTAGTAGCCTGTAGCTCTGAGAAAGGAACTCATGGTGAAAGGTTGTTTTCATTCTTTTATCTGTATCTTGAATTCTCTGCAAGTATGTCCCAGAGAAATACATCTTAAAGCTTGAACATCAAACAGAGAGTTTGACTTTGGCAAGGCAAACAAATGCACAGTTCCAAACGTGTAACCAAGTATCTATTCATGAATAGCATGCTCCAAATGTTCATTTGAAGTTCCAAACATACAAGTAAACATAAACTTGCAACTTGAAGGAGTACAAAGTTAATTCTCGATTCGTGTGAAAAAAGGAGATACTACAACTCATGTTTTCATCACCTCTACAGATTTTACAGATATTCCCATGTTTCTCCCGCTGTAAAACAAATCTCTACTCCCTTTTTGTTCCAGACCATCTATGAATTTCGTAAGATACACTCGACACGGGTCCTCTCCCTTATGTAGCCATCGACCACACCAACCCAATTTTAACCTATCCAAGCAATTGCTCAAACGAATGTTAAAACAAATGGGCAGATAGAAGTAAAAGACCGAGATCCGAGTATCCAGACCTCTTGTATTCCCCCGCACATCCAGGGGGCGAAGACCTGCGCACTCCTCGCAATCCTCCCCTCCTCAACCCTGCCCTGGCCACGACTCCATCAGCAGCGTGTTCAGCATGATCTGAACAGCCGCCTCATACACGAACTCCCCATAATGCATCCCATCCTCTGTGCATCTCTCCCCGCAGCTCCGACTCAGCCTTCCGATATCTAGCAACACGAACGGCCCCCCCGACACCCTCAGCAGCCCGCTCCCCGCGAGCTCCCTCGTATACGCCTCGCACGCGGCCCGCCCCATCCTCTCCCTCTTCTCCTTTGTGTTCAACATCGAGTTCACGAGCTCCGGCAACCCCAGCCAGAACATACGCGGCGGCGTGGGAGCATCACCCCCGCGCGACGACGACAACGACCGTGCGAGGTCAGCGAGGGAACGGAGCCCGCGGCCGTAGCCGCGGGAGTCCGCGTTGTGCAGCATGTGCCAGAGGCCGGAGCCCATAATGAGCAAATCGGGGAGAGGTTTGCCGTCGTCCTCCAGCATGATCCTACCGAGGGAGGAAGTGAGGTTGGACTCGAAGGGGGCCCAGAGGAACTCGACGGAGGTGGGGCCGACGTTGACGCGGTAGTCGCTGTGGCGTTTGAAGAGGTTAGGGCGGATGAGGGAGAGGGTGGTGGGATCGGAGAGGAGGGAGAGGAGGGAGAGGGTGAAGAGGCGGGCCTGGGAGTCCCCGGCGAGGACGATGCGGGAGGAGTTGAGGAAGGAGGAGACGAGAGGGGAGGGGAGGTGGCGTAAGGGGCAGGTGGAGGAATAGGAGGGTGGGGCCCAGTCCCAGAGGGAGACGTTGAAGGGGTCCCAGACGAGGTGGTGGGCGAGGGAGAGGCAGGAGGGGGGAGGGGAGTGGGGGAGGTGGGGGACAGGGAAGGTGGGGAGGAAGGGGGAGAGGTGTACGGCAATGGCGAGCGAGATGAAGAGGGCGCAGCTGAAGAAGAGGATCTTGTTGAGACTGAGGTGGAGGCCCGCCATGGCCATGGGGACGAGGAGGACGGCGAGGGCGGCGAGGGCGCCGAGGTGGACGGCCGTGATCATGTGGTGAGCGGGAGGGGAGGGAGACCGCGGCGGACGATGGAGGATCAATCAGGCCATCGACGGGCGGTCGGTGCAGTAGGAGGAGGCGGGTGGCGTTGGGAAGAAGGGAGAGGGATCGGGAGTAGAGTTCATGGTGCGAAGTCCAAACTACCCCTTTGGAAAGGGGGTTGCTGCGAGGGAAGGGGTGGTCTTAGTCTATTTCGTGGTGCGAGGTCCGAATTACGCTCCAGTCTGGGCGATCTATTTTGCACCACACAAACTTTCCGTCGGATCCACGACCTTAACACATAGCTGCCGAAACATATGGCAATCCTAATATTTCACAGGATGGCGATACAACCACTTACGTACCGTTTGTTTAACGGATCTAGGACGTACGTCTCCCATGTGGGAGAGTTAAATCTGAGATGAGATAATATGGGGTTAAAGGTTATCAACCTAATATTATCTAATTCTGTGTGGGGTTGGGACGGTTTAATCGCGTCTAAAATCCCACGGGTTTGGATGTTTTGACTTTTCAGGTGGGATGGGATTGGAAAAGGCGAGGTTTCCACACGCATGATTGTAGGAAGAGTAAATGAAGAGTTTTGGCGAAAGCAGCTTGGCGAATAAAATGCATCAGCAATCATGTATATTAATTTTGAATATTAATTTCAAGTAGGTGTGTACATAAGTTAAGTTTAACTTAAATCCCACCTAAATTTGGTTGGGTTAGATGAGGTTAAAAGTTATAATAAATTGGATTGGATTGACATTTTTCCAATTTACTAAAAAATGATTTGAGTTGAGTTTGAAACTTAATCAACCTAATCTAATCTGTAACTTAATACAACCTGATATATACATATATCGCTCCAGACCCATGTGCTTGAATGCTCCTTGATAAGTAGTTGTAGTAACATGAGTTTGGTTTATACATATAACATTTGAAATCTCATTCAATACTTTTGTTGTTATATAATCATCAATGAGTATATTTGCTAACTTCGAATCCCTGTGAAAAATGGTTGTGGAAATAGCACAATGGGTGCACCTCTCATTTCTTCCTTCTTAGAAAGACCCTCCACTGCCATCTTCTTTCCTACAAGGATCCCACCACCACCACCAAAGTACCTACTCTGTATTTGTTATCAATTATTGGTATAAACTTGAGCTTTTATACGAATCATTGTATCAAGCTTATAATTAACCATACGTTCATTTTTTCTAGTTACTTTTAAATCATATCCTTATTATTTTTTAATTATTTTATTCATTTTTTATAAGATAGAAATTGTTTATAAATTTAAATTTTTTTGTTATTAACTATGAAAAACATATGAAGCATGTAGGAGATAAACATAAGATTTGGCTAATTAACAATCCACTTAACCTGACTGAATCTTATGAGTTGGGTTGGGTTTGGTGGTATAACAGGTTCTATTGGGTTAGAAAAATCCCAACTCGTAAATAATGGGTTGGATTTGTGTTGAGTCACAACCTGATCCATGTACACCGCTAATTCGCAACATGTCCTTGAACATAGGCAGAGTGGCTGGTGTGGTCAAGTTCAAGGCGAGGGATGACCCCTCGATGCTAGATGTTGGAGGCAAGGATGACATTGACACTAATGCCACTGTTGTTGTAGGAACGACAATAACTTTATGAAATCCCAACTTTGAGTGGTGGTCGAGCTTAGGAATATTTGTTTAGCACGGTTAATGGCTCCCTCTTTTATGTTGGCAGATGATGGAAGTTGTAGTTACTACTATTTATAATAAATTACACCTTTGATTTGGCTTTGCTAATTAATTTATATTATTACTTGATGCATGATTTGCTAATTGATGGCTTAATGCCATGATCGTGATTTATTTTTTTTTTATTTACATGATTGGTTAGTTGCAAGTGGTCCATTGTAGTCCTTATTTGATTTAGTTTATTTATAATTTTTGTATGTTCGGATATAGTGGCACGGATTGTCTCCAAATGTTGGTTGATGGGTTGCTAATCTTCGTACATGTCGTTGCAAGCAGATATGTACATTGCGAATTCTTCCTATTATTCCATACACTATCTCCTTTAGTAGTTCCAGCCACTTGCAGAATTATTTGATACATTTCGTTTCATATGTCAGTGAAGATGTTGAACGAAGTAATTCATATAATTGTTACTTACATTTCAATGCTTATTTTTACGTAATAATGGTTCTTACAACTTAAGCTATACGGTTCCACTTGCGTTAATGAAACTTTTAACATATGTGAAATCTGAAATATATATAGTTCTGAGTCGAGTGAAGCAAGTTGTTCACTTGGCTTAGCAGCTGGATAGGATCTTATTCCGATCGATATGTTCCTCATATGGAGGTTTGCCATTTAACTAGACATAGAGACTTGCCTGATCGATTTAGCTAGTTGGATGAGTCTTTCTTGCCTATCTTCATATAGGCGGGATTTGCATACTACGCTTGTGTACTAAGTTGGGCCCATGCCTTTATAGGCCTCAAGAGGCTTTTATTGGGTCTATTAGGCCATTTACTAAGAAGAGGTTTTTTCCATTAATTTTTGTGATATCTATTGATGTCAAGTCTCGATGGATCTCAAGGAATGCCTATGATGTACACATTGCATCTCTTCTGTCCCATATGTATTGACCAAACTTCTACAGCAATTGAAGACATATACCATGCATGTTTTTTTTTTCTTTTTTTTTATCTAAAATAAAAAGAAAAGAAAAGAAAATATAATAAAAAAGTTACACCTACTCACTCTATAAATTTGTAGCACGCAATCATGCATTTCTCCGTCACATTATACAACCCCATCCTCCTACTCCTCCTCGATGGCATCCGTAGACTCTACATCTCCTCGTTTGAATCCTATGATGGTGGCAATCAATTTATACGTTTCATTGCAACGGTTGCAAACGTTTTGGCCAATCGATGATTATCATCTTCGATAGGAGCGATTACGCTTATTTTCCTGGCAATTTTCTTTCGTAGGCTACGACATTTGTTTGCGGTAGGTGTGTACACGAATCGGATTCAACCTGAATCCTATCTGATTCAACCCAAGTGAGTTAAATTACGTTGGGTTAACAATTATAGTAGGTTGGGTTGGGTTGAGATAAAAAATTAATTAGGTTGAATTTAAAGTTTAATCAACCCAACTTACGACCTGAAATCTAAAAATAAAATCCAATTAGCACGATTAAACATCACTCCTCTCACAAATTTAATCCAAATGGTGTCATGAATAGATACGTTATATTTGATGGCAAGCATTTAACGTGCTAAGTAGGGTCATCCTTACATATCTACACTTCATAGCTTGGAACTTAATTTCTTAAGGAATGATTTCCTCATGCAAACTTGCAAGCCACAAAATTCACGCCACCCCCTGCAAAGAACAGAGACCAACTCCCTAAGTGTACTCCACATATCCTTTTGTCGTGTTGCCTAAATTGGATGACTAAGATTCGTTACTCGGATTTTGACTTGAAATGCTACTTAGGAAAATCATTGCTCTGATTTCTTTAACGTGTTCCCAATTTTTTTTCCCAATTTAATGTTTTATACTTTACCTTATATATTATGAAAAAAAAGGTGTATATGTCTTTTTATCCCAAAATTGACACCCCAAACCGTATCATAGAAATAGCAGGTCGAGACAAGAAGTTTTCCTTGGAAGAAGCTCCTGTGATAGGTAAAGGTTGTGGGTAGGAAAATATATGTTACAATGTATTTTGTAGTGTACATTTTCACCCAACTAAATAATTTTTGTTCAACTATGCAAGAGATTTAATTGATGTGTTTCAATTGATTTTCACCAACTTCAAGTGATTCTACACCTATACAAGGTGATTTTTTACTTGAAAAGTGAAAAACCTACTTTCGATCAGTTGAAAAGGAAAACCAACTAATTAAAAGTCAAATAAATCAAAACACACAGGTTTTGAAAAGGAAAATCAACTGATTAAAAATCAAATAAATCAAAACACACAGGTTGGAAACCCATTTTCTACAGGTAAAAAGTAAAATCAACGGGCTGAAAATCGAACAAATAAAAAATACACCGATTAAAAATAATTTTGAACCAATTGAAAATCAAGTAAATAAAAAATACACCGATTGAAAATCAAATCGATTGAGAATCAAAATCTACTATTTGAAAATTAAAATATGAATTTATCTTTTTAGATATGAAAAATAATATTTCAACTTGAAATATAAATTTTTACCCATAAAAAATAATTTTACTTAAAAAATTATTTTTTAATTAAAAAAAATGATTTCAATTAATAAAAAGTCAAATACATCAATTCAAATCACAGATCTCATTCATACGTTGTAAAATAAATGGCAGCACGCGTTTATTTACTTTTCGACATAGGTAAACGTTACTTTTTCTTGCTGTGGTTGGATTCCTCGCATCGCGGTGGCGATCTTGAGGGACGTAGAGAGAAAATACAGCACACTAAAATCCGAGATATCTAAAAATTGGGTGTTGCATTTTGGTGGCGCACTCCAACACCTTTTTCTAAAGAGAGAAAAAGATGGTGTGCTCTAGCTCACATGTTCTCTATATATGCTGCGTTTGGTTGGGCGCTACCTATATATTGACACTGCTGTTTGGATTGCACTTCAAGAAAGCTCCCACTCGGAAGCATATATATGCCTACACGTTGCCGATATTTCTGGGGAAGGAGAGCAAGCGGATGTTAATTTCTACCAATCACATGCTTACCGCAAGTTGCTTGATGTTGCTGGTGTATATGCTATCGAATTTTTAGAAGAAGAAGAGCTCCTTTGTCGCTTTGCTTGAGGTGGTGGTTGAGGAAATGCTCATGCTTCTCTTGTTTGAGCTGGTGGTTGAGAAGTATTAAGTTTGTTTCTCTATCTTCGAGCATCTAGATGTATCATGTATGTATAAATTCTACATACACTTTACTAAAGCTTTGGTATTACCTCTCCAAGATTCGAGTCTAGTCTCAAATATATATATATATATATATATATATATATATATATATATATATATATAGAGTAATCCCAAATGATCATAGTGTGAGAGCGTAGAGAAAAAAAAATGTAATGACATGTTCGAATGATCAAATATACTCTTAATTCCTACAAAATAGAAAAACCTTGGCTGACTTTTAGAGGGTTGATCGAGGTGCTATGCAACAGGAGCTTCAAATTAAAGAATCAATAAGGTGATTATATAAGAGATTAGTGACTTAATTCTACTTAAAGGGAGTGTACATCTGGGGAAAAGCGATGTCCCAACACTTTAGTATGTTTTTGTAGGTGATATAATCGCTATAGCTTTCCTCTATCTCTAATTGCGTAAAAAATCAAACCTCTCTTATCTTGGTATTTATAATACAAGATTTTCCCTCGTAATTGAACTCACGGTCATTCCACGTCTTTAGTTACTTGGCTATTACTAGTATATAAGCCAATAATCAGCGCAGTCCATTATTACTGATGCCGATGTATCCGCCACCTCTTCAACTTTGGTCAAGCAGTTCCTTGGGTGGGTTGTTAGATTGTAAAATCGGGTTAGATCCAAGATGATATGCCACGATGTTGAGATCCACCAGGATCCACTATGACCAAGTAATTGGATCTTTTAAGTGTTATGCGAAGTTTTAATCTAAGAGTGCATTTAGTCTCTCATCAAAGATTTTTTTGTATCTGCCGTGGAAAATTGGTTCTTTAGATAAAACAACAAACTACATCAATGAGGGGAAATTTAGATTTTCCTTTACTTTTTTGTTGAGCTAATGTGAGTGTAGTACTTAATTACATGGAAGATGCCTCAAGAAACTTAAAAAATCTTATCCATGGCCCGATTTGTTTAACCTTCAATATTTTGTCCTTTTACTGAACCACGCATTAGCAGACAATGTTGGATACATACGTATGTGGTTGGAGCGCATGTAGGTAAACCGTGGGCAATGCTTTAAAACTCGCATCCATTATTGAATTTGTCAGGTGTTTGTTTCTTTTTTTTTTTTTTTTTGATTTAACCAGTAATTTCTGTCAGTTGAATCGATACGATGACATCAGCATTGGAAAAAATCAAATAATAAGAATTTTGATTTAATTTGTATTAATTCAATCGGTTGTAATTGAGTTGAATCGATATTTTATAAAACATTAATGAATAATTATAGTAAGAAAAATTATTTTAAAATTTTAATTACACTAAAACTGATATATTTTTAGTAAATACTAAATAAAAATAAAAGATAAGAAAACTAATGGGTACATAAGGGTGTAGGTGCAATGTGTAAAGTTACATATATTTTTCTTTTTTTTCTCTATTTTATACTCTTAAAAGAATGGTCAAATCATATAACCATTTTAACTAATTTTGACTAATTTATACTAAATTTACCTTTTATCACCTAAATCGATCATTCAACCGGTAAAGTATCAATTTTTGATTGAATAAATTGAACCGACTGGCCTAATTTAATTTTTAAAACAATTATCCTGGGTGCATGCATGTGGATAAAGCACTGTGGGGGTACCCAAGTGTGGCCGGGACGTGGTGACTACGAGTAGGTGCATGTGTGCAGGTGGCCTTACACTGCTAATCTTCCCTTCTTTGTATATATTTAAATTTTCGGTTGATCCTTCCTAACTTTACATCCAGTGCTTGAAGCAAGATACGATGAGCAACCAAGAGGATACAAGGAAGTTCATGGAATATAGTCTCTTCTAGCTGTGGAAAGTAAAAATGACCCACCACATCCGTATGGTCTCGATTGGCCATCGAAGTTGATCGAGGCCCTCCCCTCTCGCTGGAGCTCCTCCCCCTCCCTTTGAATCTTCCCAACACATTTGTGCTCAACACGCAGACCCTTTGGTGGCCAATAGTGGCTGATCTCAAGTGATGCGGCGATAAGAGCTTCGACCATTGGTCAGTCCTCGATCAATGCATGCTAGGGTCGGCAGGTCTCCTCCGATCGTGGATGGGCAGGTGGATCAACGATTGCTAGCCTTGCTCCTCCCTTCGACCTCCGTACGGTGTGGGCTACAATTATTTCTCATGGTTGGTCGGATAGCGCAATGACAACAGAAGTGGCATCGACGAGTGGGGACTCCTCCGACGATGGGAGCTATTGCTTTCGATGGCACCGGCCGTGGTTTGGGTTCTCGTCGGTTGTTGTTGTTTTGTGATTATGCTGTTGTATGCAGCAGGTTCTTGTTGCGTGCGATGTCGTTGGTTGATCCATTCTTTCTTCTTTTTTTGTTGTTTAGGTTATTTTTGTTAAGAACTACGTGTGATCTTGAGTGATCATGGTTTGGTTTCCTGATGTATGTCAAGGATCGATTTATTCAGTCACTCACTGGCGCGATCTTTGAGATTCTAACTCACTGGCGCTTAACCGTTCTACGAGAGTGGGGTCGATCTCCTTTGGGAGTTCATCCTAGAGGCACTTTCTTCTTCTTTCTCCTTTATTTCTTGGTCTTGTTTTTTGTCTTGTGTTCTCCCGTTTCCACGGGACGTATTTCCCTCCTTCGTGGGTGAGGATTATCTATCTTTTCCCTTCTCCTATGGGACGCGTCTCTTTGTTTCAGGAACTTCCCTTTCATTAAAATGTTTATTTTCCAAAAAAAAAAAAAAACTAAGAGGATACAAGTCAGTGTTGATATGATGAAGTGTGGTCACTTCGCTCTTAAAAGAAGAAACCCTAACTCTCTCCGTCGGCCTCGATTGGCCACCTTTGGCCGATCAGGGGCCCCCGACCTCCAGATCTTTTGCTACCTCCCTTCGAACCACTCCTTCGTCGATCGAAGCTTCTCCTCAATCGACATGTGCTGCCTCTCACCGCTTTGGAGGCTAGTCATAGTCGAGGCTGTTGCAGCGTTTGTGGTCGTGGCATTAGCGGTCGTGGTGGTCGAGGCGTGGTTGCAACTATCATGGGTTGCAGGTGCGGTTGGCGATTGGTGTGTTGTGGTCGTGGTTGTGGCATCTGATGCGGTTGTGCTGCAACGTGCAAAGGTCAAGGCGTGGCTGGCGGTGTGTGCATTGGGTGCGGTAAGTGGTCGGATGTTGCAACAGGCAGTGTCGATTGATGGAGTTGATTGGTCCTATTTTTCTTATTTTTAGTTTTAGTTTTGTTTGGGACCACGGATGATCACGTACCTATTACAGTCGAGATTTCTAGCATGAGTTAGTTGTCAATTAATTCGATCTTCTCATTAGCACAGTTTTTCAAGATTTTATCTCGCTATCGCTGCCATATCAACAAAGATGGGGTTGCTTTCCTTCTTGCCTCGAAAGAGTCCGTCTGGTTCCTAGACACGTTAAGGGATGCTTCTTTTTTATCTTTCCTTTGTTTCTTATCTTTTGTTTCTATATTTTGATCTTTCCATCATTTTTACGAGACGTAACCTTTCCCTTTTGAGGATGTTAAGCTTCTCCTTCTCTTCCTTTTCTTATGAGTGTACATCCTTATGCATTAGATTCTTCACCTTTTAATGGAATATTTATTCCTCTCAAACAAAAAAAAGCTAAGAGGATACCGATTATCATATATTGCTAACTGAATCATTGGAAAGCTTGGCAATATTTATGCTACTTATCTATGCCTTGAATTTCATAACGAGTAAATGTCTGTTTCTACATATAGCAACACGTTTGACAATGTCAATATTCAAACTTTAGGTCCATTTTGTACTTACGATATGTAGTTAATTAATGTTAAATGAAAACCTGCAATCTTCTCAGTTTTTTCATTTTTAAAATCTGAATGGACTGAAAATTACAAAAACAAAGAAAAAAAAATTCTACTTCGACTGAAGAGAAAGGGTGCCTCAAAATGATATAGTCTGCATATTGAAGTATAAGACACAACTGAGTTGTAGGATGACATCCACTCCACCTAAATTAAATTAAAAAAAAAAAGAGCATATGACTCCTTGGTGCTCGTGGATTACAATCAACAAAACGCAAATGAAAAAAATAACAATAAACGCATGGCTTCCCCACTGCTGGCGGACGAGCATGCATTCCAACACCAACCCCGTACCCTTCACACTGTCGCCGCTACGGCAATAGTGGCATCGACGCCAACGTCGGCGTCGCCTCTCATCCTCCGCCGAGGGGCCATCCTTCGTCTCAAACTCGAGCTCAACAGTCGCTCTGCATGCCTTTATTGGACTTGCCGTGAACTGACGTCGCAGCTGCCGGAGAAAAAACCCCATGTGGCGTGTGGAGCAGTATTATAATACATCCTTTATAGTATATATATTATGTAATATATAGTATATACATTTAATATAAGTATTATATACATATAATATATACACATGTATAAATATCCAATTTCGGGACATGGGTTGGATTGATTAAATTTTAAATTCAATTCAACTTATTTTTTATCACATTAAAAAAATCTCAATCCAATCGAATCTATCGTAACTCTCAACCCAATCAACTCAATTCAATTGGATTTAATCGGGTATGATTCAATTGGATTTAATCGGGTATGATTTGGATTAAACCTAACCTGTTGACACACCTACCGCGAACAGATGTCACAGCATGTGAAAGAAAACCGTTAGAGAAATAAGTGCAACAGCTCCCGTCAAAGATGATAATCGTCGATTGGCCAAAACATTGGCAATCATTGCAAGGAAACATACAGATTGGTTGCCACAGTCATGGGGTTCAAGCAAGGAGGAGGATGTGGAGTCGGCGGACGCAATGGAGGAGTAGGAGGATGGGGTTATATAATGTGATGGAGAAATACATGGTTCTGTGCCACAAATTTATAGAGCACGTAGGTGTGATTTTTTTATTATTTTTTCTTTTTTTCTTTTTATTTCAGAGAAAAAAAAGAAAAAAAAACATGCATGGTATACATCATCGGTTGTACTAGAAGTTTGGTCAATACATATGGGATATAAGAGACGCAATGTGCACATCATAGGCATCCCTTGAGGGGCATCGAGGTTTGACATCAATAGACATCACAAATATCAACGGTACTTGATGAGGAAAGAAAAAACCTCATCTCAGCAAACGGCTCAATAGGTAGGGTAAAAGTCTCTTAAGGCCTATTAAAGCATGGCCCAACTTCTTACATAAGCGAAGCATGTAAATACCATGTAAACGAAGATAAGCAAGAAAGACTCACCTAGTTACCTAAACTGATCAGGCAAGTCTCTATGTCCAGTTCAATGAGACGTATGGCAAACTTCCATATGAGGAATATATTGAACGGAATAAGACCCTATCCACCTGCTAAGCCAGGCGGACAACCCGCTCCCCTCGACTAAGAATTAGATATATTTCAAATCGTATAGCTTATATTGTAAAAATCATTATTACGTAAAAATAAACATTGAAATGTAAGTAACAATTATACAAAGTACTTAGTTCAACATCTTTAGTGACATTATGAAATGAAATGTACTCAACAATTCTACAAGTGACAGGAAACTACTAAAGGGGATAGTGTATGAAATAAAAGGAAGAATTCATGATGTACATATCTCCTTGTAATGACTTGTATGAAAATTAGTAACCCATCAACCAACATTTGGAGACGATATGTGTCACCATATTTGAACATACAAAGATTACAAATAAACTAAAGCAAACAAGGACTATAATGGACCGCTTCCATGCATAACATTAGCAACAACTAACCAACCCTATACCCTTAGAAAGAACCCAAAAAACCAAATCATAACCATGGTATTAAATCATCAATTAGCAAATCATGCATCAAGTAAAAACATAAATTAATAAGCAAGAAACCAAATTAAAGGTGTAATTTATTATAAATAGTAGCACAACAACAATCTACATCTACATTGACGATTAATAATTGTCGGTATAGGGTAAAATGACTATTCCTATTGATCTAAGGAGCTATTCCGACAATTTTTGGAGCCATCTCCTAAGAGGCGTCACTGTAGGCAACACTGACGGTAAGAATCATCGGTGTTGTATCTAAAGCTATAGTGACGGTCGCATTTTCAAAGCCACCCATTTTTTGTCATAGTGACAACAGTGACAATTCTATCTGTCAGTGTAGAACAAAAAATGTTGATAAAAGCGTCACTATAAGTAATAACTCCAATTTTCTTTTTAACATAATACTAACATTACTATCTATCACTAAATCTGTTAGTGTAGATATAGAGATCTTCAATATTAAACTATATTCAATTTTATGATCCTATAATATCTAAATAGATTTAAGGTTTAACTTTATCATCAACAATAATGTTTACCTTCATTCAAGTAAGATTAATGAAAAATATACAAGACATAACTCTTGAAATTACACATTAAATTATTCATACAACCAAATATTTACATAGAATAAAATAATTTTTTCATATGATTCTAAAAAGAAATTGTGTACCTACAAGCATTGTAAGTGGCATGAGCTACAAGTATCTTTCGATCTCACTTTATACACTCTTAAACTAGTAGACAACATTCCAACCTAAGACTAGATGGTATAAGTAGCTTCCATCTTAGAAGTTGTTCATCAAAATGTAAGCCCTCTGTTGTTCACTCTGAATCGGGTTTTTAAATCGTCGCGTTTTAGTATAGATCGAATCAGTGTGAAAAATAAATAAAATTTATACTCGAATATCAGAAATGAAGTCCGAGGTCGAACACAAAGAGCAATTGGCAAAAATAGTTCTCAAGATTGCAATTCAACACAATATAAGCTGTTGATAATAGAACTCAAAATAAGAATGATATATAAATGAAAGTGAATGTCAGATAATACAAAAAGAATATGGTAAAATGGTGATTTGAATCACCAATTACCCATCACAATTATATCAAATAACTCAATAGTACTAAGCAATTAAATTTCACGTAGTATAAGTGCACAGTGCACTTCAGACGTCTGTTTAGCCAATCAAACGGCTTAACTCGTTCACTGCTTCTTCTTCTTTTGTGAGGCTTCTCTCTTTCGCATCTCCTCTTCCTTCTGTGCCTTCTCCTTCTTCCTCTAGACTGTGGGTTCCTTCTGTGCCTTCTTCTCCTTCTTTCTCTTCATGCACAAGGGGAAGGGCTTCTTAAATGGCTAAGTGTCAGCTGGTTGAATCACAAAGCAAAACCCCCTTGCCCCTGTGTGCTTTCTCTCCTTTTCTCTCTGGGATCCGCCCTCCCAGGGCCTCAGGTTATCAGGTATTCGGGTAAAGTGCACCCAAGGCCAGGCTCACCGGCGTGGGTGGTGAGCGAGGTGTGAATAGGGCTTAGGCGATAATCGGATGCACCAGACTTGCGTGTAGGTGTCACGGGCAAGGTGAGTGAGGGGCGCAGGGATCTCACCCCCTGTGTCAGTTGAGGAAAACAGCCTATGGCAGGAATTCAATTTAGTCGACTGCGAGCGCCCTTCAGCTTCTGAGGTGGGACTATCCTACTGCCCTTCCTCTGAGTGCAGCTGCAGCTGCTGCTTCTTGCGATTGCAGTCAAAGGCCTAGTCAAAGGACCAAATTGGTTCCTGGGTCGTGATCCTGGGGACTCTCCGCTGCACCTGGGACTTCGCCTGGGGCCTGTAGGTGCTGGAGCAAGCTTCAAGCTTCACTCGAAGCTTCGGTAATGGCGGCGGAGGACCTTCTTCCTGAAAATCAGAATACAGCCTCTCAACCTTATTAAATAGGTTCAGGAGCTTCGCAAGGATGTGACGAGGGTGTGGGTGGCGGTGGCGAGCTTTGAAGGTGGTCGTAGGTGGCTGGTGAAGGCAGAGATGAAGGTCTAGAGGTGGGTTGTTCAGTGAGGAGGTGGAGTGGGCAGTAGGCCTGGAAAGGTTAGGACTTTTACTCTAGGGGCCATGGCAGAGGTTTTGGCGGTGTTAGCAAGGTATTTAGGACAATGTAGTGGGCAGATGACCTCGCCGAAGGTCTGGTCGGAGCGGAGGACGATGGAGGTGGTCAGGTGATACGACGGTCGAAATGAAGTGTGGTTGGTGTGTAAATGAACTAGAGGAGTTAGGGAACTTATCTAGGTGATTGGCAGACGAAGAGGGGTAGAGGTGATGCCAGTTGCGGTATGGTCAGCACCGGAGACGAGGTGACTCCGGTGAGGGAAGAACGACGATGATGAGGGAGATAGAAGCGCCCGCTGGTATGGCACAATGCAGAGGAGGGTAAGGGAGGCAAATTCGTCGCCGGTATTGCGAACAGACAAGGAATGAGGTTGGGAGCAATCGTCGAAGCTCGAGGAGCCTTTTAGCCGGAAGAGGGAGTGAGGAATATGGGGAGTTTCTAGCCAAAATCGAGCTTGAGAAGGTCGACCTGATCTAGGGGTCCTTTTATAAACCTCTAGAGGGAGTTTTAGGCTTGGGAAGCAAGCTTCCCAAGGTTGGAATGTTCGTCAGAGATAGGAATTCTAAGATACCCTAATCTCTCATGCGTTCGCATGAGAGATTGGGAAAGTTTTAGGGCTTAGGAATTGGCTCAAAAGGAAGGGAATTTCTTAACGAACTTCCCTTTCAAATCTAAGAGGGATTCGTCAAGGAATTAAGGAGAACATGCCATATTTAGGTCACCGGAATTTGTAGGAATAAGATTCATGGCGGTAGGGACCTATTTGAAGAAAATGATGATAAATATAGGGGCCTTTTTGTAAGAAATTCAAAAGCTAAGGACCCATGTGGAATAAAGGAAATCAAACTTGGACCAAAGTGCAAAATAGGCTGAAAAAACCTCAGATTGGGCCCAAATTTTGGTATAAATCTAATTTGGACCTAAGGAATCTAATGGTTGAGTTGGATTTTGGTTTTAACCTAGTTTGACTAGGTAATTTGCATAATTATTGAAATTAGGGCAAATGTCAATCTGTGACTCTGTTTTGGGTCAAGATGGGTTCTGATGGTCAAATTGAAGGTACCAAACCCTAGAGAATATTTTTATATGAATTTTAGAGGGTTTAGGTGAATTTTATCCTGACCAGACCCTCATTTAATTAAGCGGGTCTGTTTTTAGTATTTTAGAAGTCATTTAATTCTCAAAACACGTGAAAACCCTTTTTACTTTGTATTAACTCACTTGTTGGACATTTAAGATCATTTGACCCTTAATTATCCCCTGAGAAAACCCATGATTGTACTGTAATTGAGATATACTGTTAAAACTACAGTTTTACCCTTATTTTACTATATTTCTCTCAGAATGATTATGCAATGAATTATGGTTCTCTGGCGGTCATGTAGGAGTATTTAATAACTTAATCAAATCAAATTGAGCTAGTTATGGCTCATGATGGTGTTCCCATCATACCCCATGCCTAGCTTTTGCTAGTCCCTTAGCAAAATCTCATGAATTAACTTAAATTCTAGACCATGCCTTTTTATACTTTGATTTTTGCTGTGTGCTTTCTTTTGTAGATTATGTCAGAATGCCAATAGTAGGCCTAGAGGTACTCAAGTACCAACAAAAATTCGGACCTGACCAGCTCTAGCCTCAGTCCGCCGCGAAGGTTTCTAAGGCCCACAGGAACTAACCTAAGGTTCGTTGAACTCCACGGTTAAAGCACCCGTGCTTGAAACATGTTTAGTCCTCGTTCAGTTTGCAGTGTGTTTTTCTAGGAGAGAGACAAAAGAATTTTTTATTTTTGGAGAGTTTTCTTTCTCTTTTCTTTCTTTATTTCTAGCTTCAGATTGGCTTTACAACACGGTCTGTATCGGATTCCTAGCTCCCACCATCAATCCTTGCAGGGTCCCTGACAATCGATGATTCGAGATATCATCGCCCATGGCAACCTCCAGAACCTTGGCTTTCAAGATTTCAGGATAATTCTACCTATGGCATTCTGTAGCTAAATCCAGACCCTGGCAATCGACATTTCGTGATAATGTCGCCCATGGCATTTGAACCAGCACCAGGTGCTTACATGCCTCTGGTAGGATATTTAGATATCCTAGGAGAAAAGCATCGAGGAGACGGTATACTATTGCACATCTTCGAGGGGAATTTCCAGCCTCTCCGCGTCGAGAACTCTTCCAAATCAACTTGTGTTGATCAGCTGCTCCTAATCTAAGTAGCTTTTTTAGAACAGAATTAATGCATTTGAGTAATTTTGATAATTAAGCGCACTGGACCAGATTGTGTGTGGATTAGGGCGCTTAGGTTACTGAGTCCTACAAACCAGAGGTTAGTTAATGAGGCTGAATAATCCTCAAGCCTTAGACCTAATACTTAAGCTTCGCATTTTTCTTAACCTCTTGAGGACTATCTAGATCTTAACGAATACTTGAATTTTTAAGCCTAAACACAAGCCCAAGAGGCCTAAGATCAACGTTCATACTAATCTCTTTTATCGCTTAACACTTTTTGTCTTTTATTTCTTTCTTTTCATTTGGTCTTGAACTAAGTAGATTCTTTAATCTTTTACTAAAGACTATCTCTTTTTGTTTCAAACTGTGCTCCTTTTTGACATTTATATCACCTCCTCCTCAAGAATGATATGCAATTTTCAAAATTTCCTCCCTTCATCTTTTTTCTTTTCCAATTTTTTTATTTTTTTGGTTTTTTGGACTATGTATTTTTTTTATGAAACCCTTTCTTGTGATGTGATTCTCACAACGTTTTGCACTTTAATACCCCCTATGCCTACGATTTGCAATGTATTCATTGTAAATTAGGTGGATTCGAATTCAGCTTAGATCATACATTAAAACAGGTTTAGGGTGGGTGGATGGGTCAGGATGACTGTTGCGGACGATTTCAAGCTCGGGTACGGGTACTAGAGGTGGAGTCGACTATTCTAATGGACAAACCCTAAAGTGCAATATAAGTTCAGCACAAGATGTGTCAAGAAGGGTCTCAGGTTTTCCAACAAGATGACGAGTTGCCTCCCATTAAAAGCTGAGTTTAATGCTATCAGTCGGGTGCAATGAACTCAGGGAGAATGGAGATCAAAAGATGCCTCAGCCAAGTTCGTATTAGTGAGTTCAATGAACAACTTAAGCCACTGGCCATTCACAATAAAAGATTCAGAATCAAGGCTGGGTTGACTGATTTCAATGGCTCCATTTCCAAAAATCCATCAGATAAGATATGGTCCAATCCATTTTGATCTTAGTTTTCCTGGGAAGAGTTTGAGTTTGGCATCAAAAAGTAGGACTTTCTGACCAGGGTGAAAGATCTTTCTGGATATGTGCTTGTTGTGAAAGGCCTTAACCCACTCTTTGTAAATTCGTGAGTTCTCATATGCATCATTGCGTAGTTCATTGATCTCGCTCATTTGAAGCTTTCTGTGAGTTCCTGCCTTATAAAGATCTAGATTATACTTCTGTACAGCCCAATAGTCTTTGTGCTTCGACTCGAGGGGGAGGTGACAAGCCTTCCCGTACACCAATCTGAAAGGAGACATGCCTAATTGGGTCTTGTGGGCGGTCCTATAAGCCCACAAGGCGTCTGGAAGTCAGGACGACCAATTTTTCCTGTCAGGTCGGACAGTGACCTGAAGGATTTTCTTGATCTCCCGATTTGATAGCTCAGCTAGACCGTTGGTTTGTGGATGATAAGGAGTAGAGATTCAGTGTGACACTTTGTACTTGGTCATCAGTGATCTGAATTAAGCATTCGTGAAATGGGTCCCTCCATCGAAGATAATGGCACGTGGAATCCTGGATCGAGAAAAGATGTTCTGATGAATGAATTTGATTACCACCTTATGATTGTTGGTTCAGGTTGAGATGGCTTTGATCCATTTGGATACGTAGTCAACAGCAAGAAGAATGTACTCGAAGCCGTCCGAGATAAAGAAGGGTCCCATGAAATCAATTCCTCAGATATCGAAGATTTCATATACAAGAATCGGCTGCAAGGGCATCATATCTTAGTGGCTCATGTTGCCCAAGGTCTGGCAATGAGTGCATGCCTTACAGTGATCGCATGCGTCCTTGAAAATCGTCGGCCAGTAAAAGCCTCACTGGAGGACTTTTGCTGTGGTTTTATGTCTGGAAAAATGTCTGCTGCAGGCCTGGTCATGGCAGAAGGACAAAATGTCTTGAATTTCCGCTTTTGGGACACACCGTCTGATGATTGGATTAGCACCAATGTGGAAGAGGTACGGGTCTTCCCAGATGTAGTACTTGGCATCGAAAAATAATTTATCTTTCTTGGCCTTCGACTAATCGGACGGGATCTGATGCGATGTCAAGTAGTTTACCAAATTAGCAAACCAAGGAAGTCCCGCACTAATAGTCAGGATGTGCTCTTTAGGAAAGTGTTCTATGATGGGTCCGGAAGGGTCAATAATGTCAGAAGGAAGGTGGGATAAGTGGTCAGCTACCACATTCTTCTTTCACGCTTTATCGCAAATCTCGAGATCAAATTCTTGCAACAGCAAGATCCAGCAGATTAGTTGAGGTTTCGCATCCTACTTCACGAGGAGGTGCCTCACTGTAGTGTGATCTGAGTATATGATAACATGGGAACCCAAAAGATACAATCTGAATTTCTCCAGGGCAAATACTACGGCTAGCAGCTCTTTCTCAGTAACTGTGTAGTTACGCCGAGCCTCGTCCAGTGTCATGCTAGCGTAGTAGATGACCACGAGTTTCCAATCTATTTTCCACCCAAGTACCGCACCCACATCATAACCAGATGCATCGCACGTGATCTCAAAGGGTTGAGACCAATCAGGGGACAACAGGATAGGTGTTTGGGTCACTTGATCACGTAGGATCTCAAATGCTTGAGTGCACTCCTCGGTAATTTTGAAGGGGACATCCTTGGAGAGAACAGTAGTCAGGGGGCACATGATTTTCGAGAAATCAGGAATGAATCAATAGTAAAAACCAACGTGCCCTAGAAATGATCGAATGTCCTTGATTGAGCTAGGCATAAGGAGTTTGGAAATCAGATTTACCTTGGCTCAATCAACATGGATGTCTTTTTTAGAGATAAGATGTCCCAGGACAATTCCCTCTAGTACCATGAAGTGGCTCTTTTCCTAGGAAAGAACCAGATTCACGTCGATGCACCGCCTAAGGATTTGGACTAAGTGCAGGAGGCAATCATCAAAAGATTCTCCAAATACCGAGAAGTCATCTTGAAAACTTCAAGGTATTCACCTACCATATCTGAGAATATGGCAAGCATGCAACGCTGAAAAGTAGCGGGTGCATTGCAAAGACCGAAAGGCATCCTTTGGAACGTTTATGTCCCGAAGGGGCAGGTGAAGGTGGTCTTTTCTTGGTCCTCAGGATGGATTGCGACCTGGTTATAACGGGAGTACCTGTCCAAGAAGCAGAAGAATCGATTTCCCGCTAGTTTCTCGAGTATCTGATCAATGAACGGTAGTGGGAAACGATCCTTCTTTGTGGAGGAATTGAGTCTTCTGTAATCAATGTAGACTCTCCATGAGTTCGCTATACAGGTCGGTATAGTTTCTCCGGTTTCAGTTGTGATCACGGTGAGTCCTACCTTCTTAGGCACAACTTGAATTGGACTCACCCACCGACTGTCGGAGATCGGGTAAACGATCCCTGCATCTAAGCACTTGATGATCTCCTTTTTCACGACATCTTGCAAATTTGGATTCAGGTGTCTCTGCATTTCATGGGATGGTCGTGAGCCATTTTCAGTATAGATGTGATGTGTGCGGTATGAGGGGCTGATGCCAGTCAGATCATCGAGAGTCCATCCAATGACTCTTCGATGCTGCTGGAGAACAGAAATCAGGCGTGTTTCCTAATCAGGTGTAAGTCGAAAGTTGATAATCACAGGAAATGTCTGATTGGAACCCAAAAAGACGTATTTGAGATGGTTAGGGAGGGGTTTCAATTCCATTACAGGATTATCAGCAGCAGCAGGTGGTTCAAGGTGGGTGTCGGGAGCAATGGAAGGAGCTATGGGTGTGTCTAGGTTAGGTTCATGCTCCTTTAAATGCGGGTTTTGATCTTCTTGTGGTTAATCAAAAATATTCGGGTTTTCCTCGATACATGGGTCATCAACCATAGCCTCGATATCACAAATTTGTTCTATAATCTCGTAATTAATTCCTTGTTGGACCTTAAAGATATCGATCTTTAGTGTCTTGCTCTCAAATTTTAATTCAATTTGGCCCTCCTCACAATTAATATTGGCCCTAGCAGTGGTTAGAAATTGTCTCCCTAATATGATCGCCGTATTCTTCAAGTTCTCAGGAGCATCCATGTCTAAGATGATGAAATCCACGGGAAAGTAGAAATCGTGTATCCTAACTATGACATCCTCGAGTACTTCTTTTGGTGACTTAATAGATCGATCGACTAACTACAAAGTCATCTCTGTTGGTTTAAGCTCAGATTCCTCAAAGTAGTCTAGTAGGGATGTGGGTATCAAATTTATGGAAGCTCCTAGGTCTAATAAGGCTCGGTCAAATTGTATATCACCGATAGCACAGGAGATCAGAGGGGTGCCTGGGTGTTTTGCTTTAGGCGAAAGTTTGCTCAAAATAATGGAGCTGGCTTAATCCGATAGTACGATTGGGTTCCTGCCTTTGGTTCACGGCTTACGTTTAGGTGTACACACATCTTTCAAGAATCGTGCGTAAGTCGGTATGTGGCGAATCGCATCCATCAAGGGGATGTTTATAAGGACCTGCTCAAAGAGCTTGACTAGGTCCTCCTCAGGTGCCACGGGTTTGGTTGTCTTCTTTCCCTTAGTCAAGGCCTTAGGAAATGGAACCTTAGATGGTTCCTCTAGAATTGGCTCAGGCTCTTTATCAAGGATGGGTGTGTCCTGGATGACCAATCTAGGTTTAGGGTTTACGGTGTCAGGCATGTTGTGGCAAGGAAGGGTGGGTCTTGTGTTGCTTTGCCACTACAGGTGGCGACGGAATTTAGTCCTACCTGATTTTGGTTTGGATTAGGCAAAATAGGTGTATGTTGCTGAAATCCCGAGTAAGACGTTGAAGCATCCATCCCATCAGGTGGACTCGAAGGGGTCTAATAAACAAAGTGAGCTTGGCCATAATTTTGGTTCATAACACACCTCTGGTTCGGCATGTTATTTGGATTTTGAAGAGGCTGAGAAGGAAGTGCACCAGGCTGGCGAGCACTTGCCAGCTGGGCCAATTGATTTCGTAATTCAGAGATCTCTTCTTTGGGCTATTTTTGTCTGTCAACCAAGGTCTGGAGAATCAAAGATGTCTGATCTTCTTAGGAAGTCCAGATTGGAAATTTTGATTAGGCCTTGGTTGAGTGGGTTGATATGGTCTCTGGTTTTGTGGTCGGGGTGGGAATTGAGATCTCAGATTCAGGTTATTTCCCGACCACGCAAAGTTAGGATGATTCCGCCATCCAGGGTTGTAAGTATTAGAGAAAGGATTATTCTGGATGGCGTGGAGATCCTTGCAGGTCTGAGGAGCTCCGAGATAATTAGGGTACGGGGATTCAGAGTTTCCCCAACTAAGGTAGGCTGACCCAGAGTTGCCTCCGAAGCCATAATCAGACGGGGGTGGATATGCATCCATCCTTGGGGAGTGGTAGATGTTGTGCGCAGCCTCCACTCCCGTGGGCGGATGCGCGTATGAGCTTTGAGGTGCAAAGGTAGATTTGTGTAGATGATGAGTGATGTCGTCCACCTTCTTCTCGATAATGGAGACCTTATCCAATTGACTGGCTACCAACTCCAAATCAACAGATGCAAAAAGGCCTCGGGATTCATGTATCCCTCGATTATTTGTCAATGCACGGGTGGACGCCCGGTCGTACGCACCCAAAGACTCATTAGTCAAGAAGTTCTCACACATGTTCTCGAGAATTTCCCAAATCATGTCCTCATGTTGACCCATGATGCTACCACCACAGGTTGCATTGACAAAGAGCTTGATGTCTTCACGGAGTCTGTGGTAAAAGGATTGGACTTGTTCCCACTTCAGAACTCTGTGAAGGGGGCACTTACACATGAGATCCAGAAAGCGATCCCATGCTTAGTGTAGAGATTCTCCCGCTCCTTGGGAGAAGTGTGTGATTTGGTGCCACATCGTGTTTGTACAACCAATGGGGTAGAATTTTTGCAGGAAGGCAGTTTGAAGTTCTCCCCATGTGTTGATCGTTTGTGGTTGAGTTTGGAACCAATGGGAAGGCTTTGTCAACCAGAGAGAATGAGAAGAGTTTTAAGAGTAATCTGTCCCGATTTTGCACATCTGCCCCAAAAGTGTGAGCCAGATGTTTTAGGTTTTTGATGTGCTGGAAAGGATCCACGGAGTTCAAGCCATGAAATTTTGGGGTCATATGAACATGCTCCTTTTTGACATTTATATCACCTCCTCCTCAAGAATGATATGCAATTTTCAAAATTTCCTCCCTTCTTCATCTTTTTTCTTTTTCAATTTTTTTATTTTTTTGGTTTTTTGGACTATGTATTTTTTTTTATGAAACCCTTTCTTGTGACATGATTCTCACAGCGTTTTGCACTTTAATACCCCCCATGCCTACGATTTGCAATGTCCTCATTGTAAATTAGGTGGGTTCGAATTCAGCTTAGATCGTACATTAGAACAGGTTTAGGGTGGGTGGATGGGTCAGGATGACTGTTACGGACGATTTCAAGCTCGGGTATGAGTACTAGAGGTGGAGTCGGCTATTCTAATGGATGAACCCTAAAGTGCAATATGAGTTCAATACAAGATGTGTTAAGAAGGGTCTCAAGTTTTCCAACAAGATGACGGGTTGCCTTCCGTTAAGAGTTGAGTTTAATGCCATCAGCCGGGCGCAATGAACTCAGGGAGAATGGAAATCAAAAGATGCCTCAGCCAAGTGTATATCGATGAGTTCAATGAACAGCTTAAGTCACTGTCCATTCATGATAAAAGGTTCAAAATCAAGGCTGGGTTGACTGATTTCAATGGCTCCATTTCCAAAAATCCATCAGATAAGATATGGTCCAATCCATTTTGATCTTAGTTTTCCTGGGAAGAGTTTGAGTTTGGCATCAAAGAGTAGGACTTTCTGACCAGGGTGAAAGATCTTTCTGGATATGTGCTTGTTGTGAAAGGCCTTAACCCGCTCTTTGTAAATTCGTGCGTTCTCGTATGCATCATTGCGTAGTTCATTGATCTCGCTCATTTGAAGCTTTCTGTGGGTTCCTGCCTTAGAAAGATCTAGATTACACTTCTGTACAACCCAATAGGCTTTGTGCTCCAACTCGAGGGGGAGGTGACATGCCTTCCCGTACACCAATCTAGAAGGAGACATGCCTAATTGGGTCCTGTGGGTGGTCCTATAAGCCCACAAGGCGTTCGAAAGTTGGAACGACCAATCTTTCCTGTTAGGTCGAACAGTGACCTGAAGGATTTTCTTGATCTCCCGATTTGATAGCTCAGCTAGATCGTTGGTTTGGGGATGATAAGGAGTGGAGATTTTGTGTGACACCCCGTACTTGGTCATCAGTGATCTGAACTGAGCATTCGTGAAATGGGTCCCTCCATCAGAGATAATGGCACGTGGAATCCCGAACTGAGAAAAGATGTTCTGATGAATGAATTTGATTACCACCTTATGATCGTTGGTTCTGGTTGGGATGGCTTTGATCCATTTGGACACGTAGTAACCAGCGAGAACAATGTACTCGAAGCCGTCCGAGATAGGGAAGGGTCCCATGAAATCAATCCCCCAGATATCAAAGATTTCGCATATGAGAATCGGCTGCAAGGGCATCATATCGCAGTGGCTCATGTTGCCCAAGGTCTGGCAACGAGTGCATGCCTTATAGTGATCGTATGCATCCTTGAAAATCGCCGGCCAGTAAAAGCCGCACTGGAGGACTTTTGCTGTGGTTTTATGTTCGGAAAAATGTCCACCGCAAGCCTGGTCATGGTAGAAGGACAAAATTTCCTGAATTTTCGCTTCTGGGACACACCGTCTGATGATTTGATCAGCACCAATGCGGAAGAGGTACGGGTCTTCCCAGATGTAGTACTTGGCATCCGAAAACAATTTGTCTTTCTTGGCCTTCGGCTAATCGGACGGGATCTGATGCGATGCCAAGTAGTTTACCAAATCAGCAAACCAAGGAAGTCTCGCACTAATAGTCAGGATGTGCTCATCAGGAAAGTGTTCTATGATGGGTCCGGAAGGGTCAATAATGTCAGAAAGAAGGTGGGAAAAGTGGTCAACTACCACATTATTCTTTCACGCTTTATCGCGAATCTTGAGATCAAATTCTTGTAACAGCAAGATCCAGTGGATTGGTCGAGGTTTCGCGTCCTTCTGCACGAAGAGGTGCCTCACTGCAGTGTGATCTGAGTATATGATAACATGGGAACCCAAAAGATAGGATCTGAATTTCTCTAGGGCAAATATTACGGCTAGCAGCTCTTTCTCAGTAACTGTGTAGTTACGCTGAGCCTCGTCCAGTGTCTTGCTAGCGTAGTAGATGACCACGAGTTTCCCGTCTATTTTCCGCCCAAGTACCGCACCCACAGCATAATCAGATGCATCGCACATGATCTCAAAGGGTTGAGACCAATCAGGGGACTACAGGATAGGTGCTTGGGTCACTTGATCACGTAGGATCTTAAATGCCTGAGTGCACTCCTCGATAATTTCGAAGGGGACATCCTTGGAGAGAAGAGTAGTCAAGGGGTGCACAATTTTCGAGAAATCAGGAATGAATCGACGGTGAAAACCAACGTGCCCTAGAAATGATCGAATGTCATTGATCGAGCTAGGCATAAGGAGTTTGGAAATCAGATTTACCTTGGCTCGATCAACCTGGATGTCTTTTTCAGAGATAAGATGTCCCAGGACAATTTCCTCAGGTACCATGAAGTGTCTCTTTTCCTAGGAAAGAACCAGATTCACGTCGATACACCGCCTAAGGATTTGGACCAAGTGCAGGAGGCAATCATCAAAAGATTCTCCAAATACAGAGAAGTCATCCATGAAAACTTCAAGGTATTCACCTACCATATCTAAGAATATGGCAAGCATGCACCGCTAAAAAGTAGCAGGTGCATTGCATAGATCGAAGGGCATCCTTTGGAACACGTATGTCCCGAAGGGGCAGGTGAAGGTGGTCTTCTCTTAGTCCTCAGGATGAATTGCGACCTGGTTATAATGGGAGTACATATCCAAGAAGTAGAAGAATCGATTTCTCGCTAGTTTCTCGAGTATCTGATCAATGAACGGTAGTGGGAAACGATCCTTCTTCGTGGAGGAATTGAGTATTCTGTAATCAATATTGACTCTCCACGAGTTCGCTACACGAGTCGGTATGGTTTCTCCGATTTCAGTCGTGATCACGGTGAGTCCTGCCTTCTTAGTCACAACTTGGATTGGACTCACCCACCGACTGTCGGAGATCAGGTAGATGATCCCCGCATCTAACCACTTGATGATCTCCTTTTTCATGACATCCTGCAGATTTGGATTTAAGCGTCTCTGCATTTCATGGGATGGTCGTGAGCCCTCTTTAGTATAGATGTGATGTGTGCAGTATGAGGGGCTAATGATAGTCAGATCATCAAGAGTCCATCCAATGGCTCTTCAATGCTGCTGGAGAACAAAAATCAAGCGTGTTTTCTTATCAAGTGTGAGTCAGGAGTTGATAATCACAGGAAACGTCTGATTGGAACAAAAAAAGACGTATTTGAGATGGTAAGGGAGGGGTTTCAATTCCATAACAGGATTATCAGCAGCAGCAGGTGATTCAGGGTGGGTGTTGGAAGCAAAGGAAGGAGCTATGGGTGTGTCTAGGTTAGGTTCAAGCTCCTCTAATTGCGGGTTTTGATCTTCTTGTGGTTGATTAGAAATATTCAGGTTTTCCTCGATACATGGGTCATCAACCATAGCCTCGATATCACAAATTTGTTCTATAACCTCGCAATTAATTTCTCGTTAGGTCTTAAAGATATCGATCTTTAGCATCTTACTCCTAAACTTTAATTCAATTTGGCCCTCCTCACAATTAATATTGGCCCTAGCAGTGACCAGAAAGGGTCTCCCTAATATGATCGGCGTATTCTTCAAGTTCTCAGGAGCATCCATGTCTAAGACGTTGAAATCCATAGGAAAGTAGAAATCGTGTATCCTAACTATGACATCCTCGAGTACTCCTTTTGGTGACTTAATAGGTCAATTGATTAACTGCAAAGTCATCTTTGTTGGTTTAAGCTCAGATTCCTCAAAGTAGTCTAGTAGGGATGTGGGTATCAAATTTATGGAAGCTCCTAGGTCTAATAAGGCTCGGTCAAATTGTATACCACCGATAGCACAGGAGATCAGAGAGGTGCCTGGGTCTTTTGCCTTAGGCGAGAGTTTGCTCAAAATAATGGAGTTGGCTTGCTCCGATAATACGATTGGGTTCCCGCCTTTGGTTCATGGCTTATGTTTAGCTGTACACACATCTTTCAAGAATCGTGCGTAAGTTGGTACGTGGTGAATCGCATCTATCAAGGGGATGTTTATATGGACCTGCTCAAAGAGCTTGACTAGGTCTTCCTCAGGTGCCACGGGTTTGGTTGTCTTGTTTCCCTTGGTCAAGGCCTCAGGAATGGAACCTTAGATGATTCCTCTAGAATTGGCTCAGGCTCTTTACCAGGAATGGGTGTGTCTTGGATGACCAATCTAGGTTTAGGGTTTACGATCTCAGGCATGTTGTGGCAAGGAAAGGGTGGGTCTTGTGTTGCTTTACCACTACGGGTGGTGACAGAATTTAGTCCTGCCTGATTTTGGTTTGGATTAGGCAAAATAGGTGTCTGTTGCTGAAATCCTGAGTAAGCCGCTGAAGCATCCATCCTATCAGGTGATGGAGCCGAAGGGGTCTGATAAATAGAGTGAGCTTGGCCCTGATTTGGGTTCATAACGCACCTCTGGTTCGTCACGTTATTTGGATTTAGAAGAGGTTGAGAAGGAAGTGCACCAGGCTGGCGAGCACTTGCCAGCTGGGCCAACTGATTTCGTAATTCAGAGATCTCTTCTTTGTGCTATTTTTGCATGTCAACCAAGGTCTGGAGAATCAAAGATGTCTGATCTTCTTAGGCAGTCCAGATTGGAGATTTTGATTAGGCCTTGGTTGAGTGGGTTGATATGGCCTCTGGTTTTGTGGTCGGGGTGGGAATTGGGATCTTAGATTCGGGTTATTTCCCGACCACGCAAAGTTAGGATGATTCAGCCATCCAGGGTTGTAAGTATTAGAGAAAGGATTATTCTGGATGGCGTGGAGATCCTCGCAGGTCTGAGGAGCTCCGAGATAATCAAGGTACGGGGGTTCAGAGTTCCCCCAACTAAGGTAGGTTGACCCAGAGTTGTCTCTGAAGCCATAATCAGACGGGAGTGGATATGCATCCATCCTTGGGGAGTGGTAGATGTTGTGCGCAACCTCCATTCCTATGGGCGGATGTGCGTATGTGCTTTGAGGTGCAAAGGTAGATTTGTGTAGATGACGAGTGATGTCGTCCACCTTCTCGATAATGGAGACCTTATCCAATTGACTAGCTACCAACTCCAGATCAACGAATGTGGAAAGGCCTTGGGATTCATGTATCCCCCGATTATTTGTCAATGCACGGGTGGACGTCCGGTCGTACCCACCCAAAGACTCATTGTTCAGGAAGTTCTTGTTGGTGCTAGAGCACCATGATCATTTGTTTTGATGATAACAAAACACATGTTATTTAACATTTGCAATTTGAGTCCTAGATTTCAGGTCAATTGCAAATGTAGACGTGCTTAAACGGAGTTCGAGCTCGCATCCAGGACGGATTGGAGGAGCTTGACGGAAGAACAGAGGAGGTTCGCGTGGAGCGACAGATTGAAGATAGAAGACAAGAAGAATAGGATAGATTCCTTTTAATCCTTTCTTGTATCTCTTGTCTTTATTTTCTTGCTCTTTTTATTTTCCTTAGAATATTGTTAAAGAGCCTCAAAGTACCCTAACAGTAGTCCTAGGAACAATTGCACAACCCTAGGATACTTAGGTTTTCTGTAGAATACTTAGAAAACCAATATAGGGTTCAAACAGCACTTCCAGACGTCTAATTCCCAAATCAGACGTCTGATAAAGTATTTTAAGACGTCTGACTGTTGTTTCAAACGTCTGATAACTGTTAGGCTGGACATACTTAGTTCTGTCTGATGAAATCAGACGTCCAGACCTTAGACCAGATGTCTTAGGAGACGTCTGATGACTTTGCCAGACGTCCAATTAGTGGACCGTTGGCTGGCTTAGCAAAGACTCAAGAATATGACCGTTAGAGCATTATCAGACGTCCATAGGACTTTCCAGACGTCTGATAATTGACCGTTTTGCCTCGGTTGACCCAAAATCTCTTCTCAGAGATTTTCTAGCCGTTGCAACGTTTGGAAATCAATTCCCATAGTAAAAGTAGGTTTTCAGACGTCCAGACATAGTGCCAGACGTCCTGTATGTCGTCTGATGGACTTGCGCAAAAACCCTGTTTAGATCTGATTCAAGTCAGGAGGAAACCCGCATAGAATCAGACGTCTGACCTTTAAATCAGACGTCTTAAAGTGGCCTTCCAGACGTCTGATGCAAGAGTTAGACGTCTGATCACCCTGTTAAATGTAATCATTGTCCTGATTTCGGCCTGATTCTCTTGGGCTTTGTTCCCAACGGTTATAGAACCTTTCCTAAGCCTTCCAAAGCCTTCCTAAGGCCTCTATAAATAGAGGGGAGCCTTTGACACACCAACACACACTTGAATACACTTAGCTACACACTTTCACACTCTTTTGTGTCCAGAAAAGATCTTGCTCTCCAAGCTTAAGCTCCATTCCCCTGAGAGCATCAAACCTTCGCGCACCCGCTCTGCCGCCGTTGTTCACGAGAGCGACATTGCGCCGTTGTGTGGCTCACGCACCCGGGTCATCGTCGACGCACTCCTTGCAAAGGGGAGTTTCCTAAATCCTATAGAAGCTTAGGTTTATTACTTTGTTGGCTCTATAGGTTTGTTGTTTATTTTATCTTTGTTATTTAGTTGGGTATTAGCTTTGCGAATTCCCGTCTCCTTCGTGGGACAAAATCCTTCTCGTGGAGAGAAGGGGTTGAGGAACGCTACCCTCGTACTTGTAGCGTGGTTGTACTGAGGTTGAATCACCCTCGTTTTAAAGTGATTCGGTTAGTGGATTTGATCAACTAGGTTGATCGGAAAATCCTAACTCGAGAGGGTTAGGTGGTGGTTTTCACCCGGTTTGGGTTTCCACCTAAAATACTTTGTGTACTTTGTGGGATTGCATTTTGTGAAGATTGTTTAATTTATTTCCGCAATTATTACGTCACCCCCTCTTCGAAGGCCCAAACCTTCAGTTCTTGCACATGTTCTCGAGAATTTCCCAGATCGTGTCCTCATGTTGACCCATGCTGCTACCACCACAGGTTGCATTGACAAAGAGCTTTATGTCTTCACAGAGTCCGTGGTAAAAGGATTGGACTTGTTCCCACTTCGGAACTCCGTGATGGGGGAACTTACGCATGAGATCTAGAAAGTGATCCCATGCTTAGTGTAGAGATTCTCCCGCTCCTTGGGAGAAGTGTGTGATTTGGTGCCACATCGTGTTTGTACGACCAATGGGATAGAATTTTTGCAGGAAGGCAGTTTGAAGTTCTCCCCATGTGTTGATCGTGTGTGGTTGAGTTTGAAACCAGTGAGCGGCTTTGTTAGCCAGAGAGAATGAGAAGAGTTTTAAGAGTAATTCGTCCCGATTTTGCACATCTGCCCCATAAGTGTGAGCCAGATGTTTGAGGTTTTTGATGTGCTAGAAAGGATCCACGGGGTTCAAGCCATGAAATTTTGGGGTCATATGAAGCATGCTAGGCTTGAGATTTAGCTCGGGTCCTCCCATGGGAATGTTGATTCGGGATTCGATCTCCACCGTTATGGGATTATAGTGATCTCGCATTTGAGGATGCAGCGGTGGGTTGATAATGGCATTGATTCGATTTTCTAAATCATGGACTTGTTGCTCAAGGTTAGGTTGATCTTCTTGGTGATCCATAGCTGATAAGGGGGAAGTAGGTTCTAAATCAGAGGATATGTCAATGTGATTAGGTTGTTGCAAAAACACGAAAGTCGAGGCTCGACCTCGACGAGAGTGAATAGCTAATGGAGGCCTTAAGGATGGTCTTGAGGACCTCCTCCTGAACATGCACTGATGGAGTAGATGAGGGATAGCAGGTGATGGACCCAATCAAGACACTTAACAATTTTGGATGACTATAGAGGTTCGGGCCAGATGATACCCCTTAGTCAGAAAGCTGTCCACTTGAGAATTATCTGGGCAGCTAGAGAGGGAGAGTCCCGCGAAGACCCCTACACGGTAGAGCAACCCCACAAGTTATAGGATTTCCCCCACCCGACCTCTCTTGTCACTAAGGATTCAGGTAGACCAAAATGGGGACTTGACCTCTTAAGTCTACTAGTTTTAAGTTAAGAGCAAAGGTGCTTATGATTTCACTTGAACTTTTAAGATGTTTTTGTGCAAAGTGACCTAATTTAAAGATTGGTTAACCCAACAAGGTGAGTCAATTTCACATGTTTCGTCTTTGAAAATTTTAAGTCCCTCTTTTAGTGTTCAAATGAAATTAAGAGCCTTCTTTTAGGGTTTGCTTAAATAGATCAATTCAACTAAGGCTTAGGCACACACTGTTTGGAAAGGTTAATTCTTGATTAAGCAAGTGTATCTCTGAAACCCTAAACTGGAAACCCTGATTGGCTCTGATTGATCCAATTTAATTCGTCCAAATGTGATACCTAAGGCTCAAGCAAGAAGGTGATAGCCCGAGATACTTTAAGACCTAACTAGGTGCACAAATCAGGGTTTGGATGTTGTCTAAATAGAATGTATCAAATCAGGCAACTTGATGATTAGTCTAAGAATAGAATGCAAATAGCCCTAATTGATTTTTTTCTTTTCTTTTTTCAGCTTTTTCATAATTAGGGGCTTAGAAGAGGATGGAGTTTACCTGCCCCTAGACTGGCTAATGTGTGGCTGATCTTCTTTCAATGAATCCCTGAAATAGATCACAGTCAAAAGAGATAGAGCAAGTTAGTGCCAAATCTGATATTGCAATCAAGATATCTAAGTTGTGCGTTGCTCCCTGGCAAAAGCGTCAAAATGTTGTTCTCTCTGAATCGGGTTTTAAAATCGTCGCATTTTAGTATAGGTCAAATCAGTGCGAAAAATAGATAAAATTTATACTCAAATATCAGAAATGAAGTCCGAAGTTGAACACAGGGAGCAATTGGCAAAAATAGTTCTCAAGATTGTAATTCAACACAATATAAGCAGTTGATAATATAACTCCAAATAAGAATGATATATAAATGAAAGTGAATGTCAGATAATGCAAAAAGAATTTGGTGAAATGATGATTTGAATCACCAATTACCTCTCACAATTATATCAAATAACTCAATAGTACTAAGTAATTAAATTTCATGTAGTATAACTGCACAGTGCACTTCAGACGTCTGCTCAGCCAATCTGACGGCTTAACCTGTTCACTGCTTCTTCTTCTTCTTTTGTGAGGCTTCTCTCTTCTTCTTCTCTTCTGCGGCTCCTCTTCCTTCTGTGCCTTCTCCTTCTTCTTCTTCTCTATGGCCTCCTTATGTGCCTTCTTCTCCTTTTTTCTCTTCACGCACAAGGGGAAGGGCTTCTTAAATGGCTAAGTGTCAGCCGGTTGAATCAAAGAGCAAAACCCCCCTTGCCCCTGCGCGCTTTCTCTCCTTCTCTCTCTGGGATTCTCCCTCCTAGGGCCTTGGGTTATCGAGTATTCGGGTAGAGCGCACCCGGGACCAGGCTCACCGGCATGGGTGGTGAGCGAGGTGTGAACAGGGCTTAGGCGATAATTGAATGCACCAAACCTGCGTGTAGGTGTCACGGGCGAGGTGTGTGAGGGGCGCGGGTACCTCACCCCCTGTGTCAGTTGAGGCGAACAGCCTGTGAAAGGAATTCAATTTAGTCAGTTGCGGTCGCCCTTCAGCTTCCGAGGTGGGACTATCCCACTGCCCTTCCTCTAGGTGCAGCTGCTGCTTCTTGCGATTGCAGTCAAAGGACCAAATTGGTTCCTGGGTTGTGATCCTGGGGACTCTTTGCTGCACCTAGGACTTCGCCTAGGGCCTGCAGGTGCTGGAGCAAGCTTCAAGCTTCGCTTGAAGCTTCAGTAATGGCGGCGGAGGACCTTCTACCTAAAAATCAGAATATGGCCTCTCGGCCTTGTTAAATAGGTTCAAGAGTTTCGCAAGGATGTGACAAGGGTGTGGGTGGCGGTGGTGAGCTGCGAAGGTGGTCGTAGGTGGCTAGCGAAGGCGGAGATGAAGGTCTAGAGGTGGGTTGTTCAGTGAGGAGGTGGAGTGGGTAGTAGGCCTGGAAAGGTTAGGGCTTTTACTCTAGGGGCCACGGTGAAGGTTTTGGCGGTGTTGGTGAGGTATTTAGGATAGTGGAGTGGGCTGATGACCTCGCCGGAGGTCTGGTCGGAGCGGAGGACGATGGAGGTGGTCGGGGTGTTGCGACGGTCGAAATGAAGTGTGGTTGGTGTGTAAATGAAGTAGAGGAGTCAAGGAACTTATCTAGGTGATTGGCGAACGAAGAGGGGCAGAGGCGACGCTAGTTGCAGTATGGCTGGCGCCGGAGACAAAGGTGACTCCGGTGGGGGAAGAACGGCGATGATGAGGGAGATAGAAGAGCCCGCTGGTATGGCGTGACGCGGAGGGGGTGAGGGAGGCAAATCTGTCGTCGATATTGCGAACGGACGAGGAATGAGGTTGGGAGGAATCGTCGGAGCTCGAGGAACCTTTCAGCCGGAAGAGGGAGTGAGGAATATGGGGAGTTTCTAGCCAAAATCGAGCTTGAGAAGTTCCACCTGATCTGGGGGTCCTTCTGTAAACCTCTAGAGGGAGTTTTGGGCTTGGGAAGCAAGCTTCCCAAGCTTGGAATGTTCACCGGAGATAGGAATTCCAAGATATCCTAATCTCTCATGCGTTCGCATGAGAGATTGGAAAAGTTTTAGGGCTTAGGAATTGGCTCAAAAGGAAGGAAATTTCTTGATGAACTTCCCTTTCAAATCTGAGAGGGATTCGTCAAGGAATCAAGGAGAACATGCCATATTTAGGTCGCTGGAATTTGTAGGAATAGGATTCATGGTGGTAGGAACCTATTTGAAGAAAATGATGATAAAGATAGGGGTCTTTTTGTAAGAAATTCAAAATCTAAGGACCCATGTGGAATAAAGGAAATTATACTTGGACCAAAGTGCAAACTAGGTTGAAACAACCTCAGATTGAGCCCAAATTTTAGTATAAACCTAATTTGGATCTAAGAAATCCAATGGTGAAGTTGGATTTTGGTTTTGACTTATTTTGACTAGGTAATTTGCACAATTACCCAAATTAGGGTAAATTTAGTCTGAGACTCTATTCTAGGTCAAGACGGGTTCTGATGGTCAAATTGAAGGTACCAAACCCTAGAAAATATTTTTTTATAAATTTTAGAGGATTTAGGTGAATTTTATCCTGACCATACCCTCATTTAATTAAGCCAATCTGTTTTTCGGATTTTAGAAGTCATTTAATTCTCAAAACACGCGAAAACCCTTTTTAGTCTGTATTAACCCACTTGTTGGGCATTTAAGGCCATTTGACCCTTAACTATCCTTGAGAAAAATTGTGATTGTACTGCAATTGAGATATACTGTTAAAACTATAGTTTTACCCTTGTTTTACTATATTTCTCTTAGAGCGATTATGCAATGAGTTACGGCTTTCTGGCAGTTATGTACAAGCATTTAATGACTTAATCAAATCAAATTGAGCTAGTTATGGCTCATGATGGTGTTCTCATCACCCTCTTAAGTCATCCTCCAATTGCCCTAATGGTTCATTGGTTGCCAAGTTGTTCAACTATGAGATCTTGAGCAACTCAAAAGCATTTTCGTACTTGAGGTGATACACAACTGCAAATCATTAAACATGATGTTATAGGTCTTAAAAAAAATGATAATATTATAGTTTTCCTATACACAAATAAAATCAACAGTAACCTATTCATTAATATAAAAAAAGATAAGTAACTTATTCAACTAGCAAATAGTAGATGAAGCCCTCTAGTAGGAAGCAAGGTAATAATAGAGATAAGATTGAAGAAGCCCTCTTTACACGTTGCATGTGATGTGCCATTAGGAAGGAAATAATAGATGTCTGTGACATAATGATTAAGAACTCATAGTTCAATTCAATGACTTGTCAGCTTCTAGGACCTAAATAAGATATCTACGCCAGATGTGTATGAGATAACTATAGCCCCTGGAAAAATGGATGGAAAAGAGGAATGTGATGGGAACACCATCATGAGCCATAAATAGCTCAATTTGATCTGATTAAGTCATTAAATGCTCCTACATAACCGTCAGAAGACTGTAATTTATTGCATAATCATTCTGAGAGAAAGACAAGAAAATATGGTTAAAACTACAATTTTACCATCATATCATGAATGCAGTATAATCACGGATTTTCTTAGGGGCTAATTAAGGGTCAAATGGCCTTAAATGTCCAACAAGTGGGTTCATACAGACAGAAATGGGTTTTCGCGTGTTTTGAGAATTAAATGACTTCTGAAATCCTAAAAACAGACCCGCTTAATTAATCGAGGTTTTCGTCAGGATAAAATTCAACTAAACCTTCTAAAATTCATAGAAAAACATTTTCTAGGGTTTGGCACCTTCAAATTGACCATCAGAACCCGTCTTGACCCAAAACAGAGTCTCAAACTGATATTTGCCTAAATTTAGGTTTTTACATAAATTATCCAGTAAAAAAAGGTCAAAACATAAATATAAATTCACCATTGGATTCCTTGGGTCCAAATTAGGTTTGTACCAAAATTTGGGCCCAATTTGAGATCATTTTGATCAAGTTTGCATTTTGATCAAATTAGACTCTTTCTATCTCATTCAGATCCTTAACTTTTGAATCCCTTACAAATAGCCCCCAACTTCTTTATCTTCTTCACAGAAAGGTCCTCACCACCATGAATCCTATTCCTACATCTCCGGTGACCTTTGATTGAAGAGAACTCCTTCTCTGATCAATCAATCCCTTTCAAAATTGGAAGGAAGATTCCTTAAGGAGTCCTCTTCCCATTGAATCCGTCCATGTGCCCAAAAACTTTCCCAATCTCTCATGCGAACGCATGAGAGATTAGGGCATCCTAGAGAATTCTTACTCCGGCGACAATTCCTAGCTTGGAAGCTTGGCTTCCAAGCTCAAAATCCCCTCATGAACCCTATAAAAGGATTCCTAGGGCATGGCCGTGCTTTTGAGCTAGGTTTAAGGCCGCAAAACCCTCTTCTTCCTCTCCCACGGCCAGCTCCGACCTAAGCTCCAGCGGTCCTCTTTGTCTCCTTCATCCACGGCCCCAACCGTCAAATTGGAGGCACAGCTATCCTCTCCTTCCTCCACCGCTCGTCGGCCAAAGCAAAGGCGTCCAGACCCCTTCTTCTCCGCCGTCTCTCCCTTCTGAGGTTCGTCTTCCCCACGTCCGGCCACCACACCAGCATGGGAATATCTCCCCCTTTCATCCTTAGATTAGGTCCTTTAATTTCCTCATCTCCCCTACTCTCTTCTCCTCTCTCTATTCTTTAAATCTGACCACCGACGACACCAAATGCCTCCATCTCCGGCGAGGACTTCCGCTCACTACACAACTTCATCCTCCTCGCCGACAAGTCCCTGACCTCTGCCACATCCACCCGCACAAAAGCCCTAACATCTCCCCTCCTATTGCTCATCCTAACACCCCAACGACCGATCCACTGTTCTCTGACCTCTGCTGCTTCCGACACACCACTCCACGCCTCGCCTTACCACGAAACCATTGCCACTACATTCGCCAATGTCCGGCGAACCTTCTGAGCAAGTTTAATTTGGCCGTGAGGCCATTTTGCGTGTTTTTAAGGTTTCGCTAGAGCTCTGCCATCGCCGCCACCCCGTTCCTCGTGTTCCTAGCCACGCAAGCCCAGCTGCTGCTCCAGGAGATGGGGACTCATTCCAGGAGGGTTTTTAGGTTCTGGATTGGAGACACCAAGCACAGAACTCGCCCAATTGGATGAGGATTCCTCTGCAGGTGCTGCTTAGAGAAGCAAGCGAAGAAGGATGTGGGACTTCCCACATCTTTAGTTGATGAGCAAAAGCTATGGAATAAATTGAAAAGGTGCAATAGGCTTATCGCCTCCAACCACGGGGTGAGGTCCCATAACACCCTCACTCACCTGACCCGCCCAAGCCTCACTCCTCGGTCACTACACCACGCCGGTGACCCTGGACCTGGGTACGCGGATCCTCCGATTACCCGATAACCTGATGTGCATGGCCCTGGGAAGGCAAAACCCGGAGAGAAAAAAGAGAGAGAGCGTGAGGTAGGGGGTTTTTGGCTATCTTGGAAGTCAGTTGACACTTAGCCGCTGGAGGGATTGGATCCCTCTATGCATGAAGAGAAGAGGGCTCATGAAAGAAGAGAAAGGAAGGAGAATTGAAGGGAGAGAATAGAGAAGCTAAGGAAGAAGGCTCGTGCGTGAAGAGAAAGCAAAGGAGGAGAGAAGAGAAGAGAGCAGAAGAAAAGAGAAGGCATAACGGCAGAAGAGAAGAAGAAGAAGAAGAAAAGCTAAAGAAGAGAAAGGGAAGAAATCAAAGGACAGAAGAAGAAGAAGAACAACAGAAGAAAAAGAAAGAAGCACTGTAGAATTGTCTGATTGAAAAATCAGACGTCTGATTATCTATTCCTTCATTTGATTATATTTAGTAAATACTATATATGTGTTAGGCTAATAATTAATGATCCAAATCACCATTATTTTGTCTAGAATTCTTTTTATCTCTTCATATACTCATGTTATGCATTGCATATTAGTTTTTGAGTAATTAATTGTGCTCATTTATATTATATATTGAGATTAGTGATGTAAACACATTTACACTACTTAAAATGTCTATTTATGCATGTTCTTAAGCATAGGATTGCATTTCATGATATAAATATTGCATTACATGCATCATCTTGCATTTAGAGTAGTTCGAATAAAATGGAGGTTAATTGTCTCTTTTTATGTGCTTGGATAGGGCAAATATTTTATCGGGGCCTCGGATCAAAGATCCAACCGTATGGATATGATCAGGGCGACGATTGGAGTTCAACGACTCCAAGATCGCCCTAATCAGGCATCCGTAGCATCAGATAGAGACCGGGGAACCCTAGAAGATCAAGGGCCAGGATGGTGTAAATCCGCACTTCAGATGGAAAATCCGACCACACGGATGAATTCGGATCGACGATCGCAGCCGAACGACACAAAAATCGAGTCAATCCGACATCCGTGGCACCATCTACAACTTCCAGAAGATGGACGGCCAAGATAGCGCCACGTGGCGCCATCCCAGCCGCCCAATCGGCCGCAGGAGTCCTGTGAAGACCGCGCACCGTCTCCTCTCCGCCGTTGGATCTCGATCCAACGGCTGCGGTCGCTCGCGTTTAAAAACGTCCACGCGACCATTTCGCCCGCGTAGCGCAGCGGCGACGCAGCTGCGGGCGAAGCGGAGGTCGCGGGTTCGAGCCGCGGTGAGGGGGTCGAAGGCGCGGGCGAGCGGGCGCGCACGAGCGTCGGATGAAGATCCAACGGCCGCGAGCGCCCGATAGCGCCGACGCGCAATTGGACGCTCTGGTGGACGCTCGATCGCACGCGGGCGGGCGCGCTACGCAGCGGGCGCGGACGTGATCTAAGCCGTCCGATCTCGCGATCGGACGACTGAGACGACGCGGACGTGCGTATGCGTTACGCGCGCAGGCCAGCCGAGCGGGCGCGCGTGGGCGCGGCGGCGACGGCAACGGCGGGGCTTTAGCGACGGTTTTATCCGTTACTAAAGACCCCTTATTTATTATTTTGAAAATGTAATGTCCATTTTGCCCCCACTCCTTGCAACTATAAAAGGAGACCCCCTCCATACGAAATTTTCATCCCTTCCTTCTCCTCTCTACCTCTCCAAAGCTCAAGAGAAGCTTGTCCCACACCCGGGATGCTTCTCGCGAGATAAAGTCCAAATTTTCGTCCCCCTTCGGAAGTGGATCCCGCGACGACGACGGCGTGCTGCTTCGTTCCCGTTCTTCTGCTTCGTCCTCCTTCGTCCCGCTTCGTTCTCCTTCGTCCAGGCGTCGTCCCGTCCGGCTCGTCCTCCAAGCGACCGTCGAGGAGGATTTCTCTCTCCCTATTCTTTTTACTGCTTTCTAGTATAGATTTACTGCTTTCTAGAGTAGTCTATTCGTCCTCCGAGCGATCGTCGAGGATGACATTTCTCCCTCCATTCTTTTAATGCTTTCTAGAGTAATTGTTTTATGTTTTCTAGTTGTAATGAAAGAACTCTTTTATGATAAATTCCTTGTCTATTCTACATCTCATTTTGATTTCCATGTATAGTATTCCTTCTCTCTCTCTTACTCCCTCTCTCTCTTTTATTTGTTGTAGATACTTAGATAGTTTAAATTGAATTTCTTTGTGACAAAATAAAAAGAAACGCGGAGTTTTTAAATCAAACGTTCACCTCCCTGTTTTCGACCCGGAATTCTTATTTCGGTATAAATTTTATTTGTTGAACACGAATCCTTCGCTTTCGAACTACAACGACGGGTTTTCCAAAACCAAACACGTTAGCGTAGATTCTCGCTCAACATTTTGGCACCGTTGCCGGGGAGGCAACGCTCTTTGATTTCTCTTCGCGTTTTGTAACTTACAAATCATTTACCTCACTTTTCTCCTTTCTTATTGTAATTGCAGGTACTCTTTCGAGACAGGCAAAAGCGGTAGATCGGAGTAAAGTGCTGTGGAAGGTTTTGTAAGTTATCCCCCACCTCCCACCCATTAGATTTTATTTCATCACATAATAATTCAAACATCAATCAACCTAGGTGTTCTTATAAACTCTAAGGTTAGATTGTTTGTTGTTTGACATCCATACTCCCTCCAACCCCCACATTAAAAATAAAATAAAAAAAAAAAAAAAATCTCACAGAGGTACACAACCTCATCTGATTTTCTAACTCAACCGGTAAACCAATCTTAGGAGCCGGTACACACATCCAAACACATAATTAAGTAAGAAATCAGATTAGGTAATCATTTGTGTGCCTAATTAGGTGGTGCATCAGGCCAGTTGTTTGAGTTGTTTGGGCCGCACCACTTCAAATAAAATCAACTCATCTAGTAGCTGCCAATTAGGTTCAACTCTTAGGGATCTACCAGGCACTCCACATTCTTTTTAAACTTTAAAGGAAAATATCTTCACCTGTGCTTGCAAAACCTGGTGTGCCAATGAAACTTGATTGAAAACACCTAAAGTTGAATCCTAAAAGCTACTAAGCAAGATTTGAACCTTAAAATTCACCACATCAAAAAATAATCTTGCTTGAAAACCACTGGTTGTGCACTCACACACAAAGCAATCAATCATTAAGGGCACAACCCATTTAAAGGGCCCATCACATTCCAAAGCACATTCAAACCTAGCCCTAAATAAAACAGAGTAGACGTTGGCCTTAAGGATTGGACTCGCTCTTCAGAACTCAGAACGAGATTATTTTCGATTAGTCTGTTTCTACTGTTCAATCTGATGTCTAGCTAGGGGAGCAGAGTCAAACGATCGCGGCTGGGGGGTACACTAGGAACCGGAGGCGCAAGCCGAAGGAAGAACCTTCTCCCCAGTCCCTCCTTCTAACTGGTTGGATTGAACAGACAGAAGTAGATCAAATCGTTCATTTATCTCAAGACGGGTTTTGAGAGTCTGTAGGTCTGTAGGCTAACCCATTTAAGGACAGGTTTGATTGTTTGTATTGCAGGGCACCTTTCTTCCTCCCGTGTCTCATGAATCCTTCCACATATTTCACGCATTCCCGCTCTTTCCCTCCTGTTGTAAATTATCCTCAACATGACGATTATCCCAACTCATATTGTAATCGACCATCAGTTAGTTGGGATAATTCGGATTGGGGATACAATTCCGGACCCCCGTGTTTAGGGTCTAACCCTGAACACTTTGATTCTCAATTCTATCCTTCTCAGAGTTGCATCGATTATAGATCGTCCTCCTTTCATGAACAACCTAATGCGATCTACAATCAAGAAGGATACACTGATCCTTACCCATCCTCTGATTTCACTGCCTTTAGGTCATCTCCATCTTTTGAACAATCTGAAATGACCTATTATCAGGATGGGTATAACGAATCTCAATTCGTTAATTCCTCTACATTGATGTCAAACCCGCCCAACCCTGAACCAACTCATTTGGTTCAGGTTAATCAGGTTCAAGATAAGGTTCTGGCTAACTTGAGGAATATCATTCAATCTTTAGAAGTTCAGCCAATACCTTGCATTGAGAGATTGGAGCCCCTGATTGAAATGATTGATGATTTAAACAAGTCTTTGTTGGATTGGCTCCAGGATGTTAAGGATAAGAACCTGGGTGAGTTTCTACTTGGGAAATTAGCGAAATTGAGGATGAGATTCGTGGTTGCTTTGATTCAATCTTGGAATAATTCCCAGGATGAACTCTCTTCAGGAAAGCCAATGACAAAACCCGCTCAGGCACCTGTTGGGGGGGACACGTGTTACGAAGCTGACCAGATTGAATTAAAATAACCAATTAAGGATGATTTGATTTCTTCACCTGAAATCCCTGAGCCGGGTTACGAGGAAACGTATGTCTCCTTGGAACGCAAAGTGACAAATGATTTTGGGACATACATTGATACGGATCCTGATGGTGAAGATTCAAGTTGCGAAGTCTCACACGAGTTTTCAGATCACGATTTTTGTGAGACGATTGGGCCTGAGGAATCTGATAGATCATTTGATAGCCCAATAACTGAGGAAACTGATCTTATTAGGGCACACGATACGGATCCAGAATCGCATTTTCTGGAGGAATTAATTCAATGCCCTGATTATCAGTTACACCCTGTTGAGCTTATTGATGATTCTAATTCTGAGATAATTAGACCCAAGTCAATTTTGATTTTGCCACATCATCTAGACTTGGAGATTTCAGACGGGGTGATGAATATACAAGAGGTCATGGAATTTGATATGCCGAATGAGGAGGATAGGAGCTGGGAAATTCTAATTTGGGAAGTCAATTTTGGAGGAAATGGAAGATTGAGTCGAAGGGTTCCTTTTAAACTGAAACCATCAAATCAGAACCCTTACGACATTTGTTTCGAGGATGTCAAACTCAAGCACACATTTAACGATTATCCTTTTGAGCTTCAATTCTCTGTAACCCGACATTTTGGCCTTGGGTTGCATCCTCACAAATCGCAGGCCCGACTCCGCTTGCATTCTGATTTTAGGTTTTGGGTAATTTTTATCCAGAACCTAAGATATTCTCGATTATGGGGTGTAGGTCTGCACCACAATCTGGTCCACATCTGTGGACCTTTGCTGACAGGTCAGAGGATTCTTCTGTTCATTCTAATTCTGACCTGCACATGTGAATTCTTCATTTCTTTTCTTTGTATAGTGTGCCTAGCTGAAGGCACTAAACTCAGCACATATACAGTTCTTTTTCATTTTCATCTCGGAGCGGACCCGATATCCACGCAATTCAGGTGCTTTCTACGCTTTTCCACTCTATTTTATGTCTTTTTAATACAATGAGGACATTGCATTAGATAGGCATGGGGGGATGGATATTTATCTTTGAATTCATTCGTCAGCTCCGTAGATTTGTTTTTTTTAAAAAAAAAAAAAAAATCAAAATTAGGAAAGAGAATTTGGGTTTAAGAAAATTTTCGATCTTAAGAAATACTATATTATGTTCTGAACACAAAGACCCTTCAGGTCTTTGGACTTAATCAGCCCGTATATCCACTAAAATGTGGATTTGTTTTTCGAGTTCTCGCCAACTTGAATTTTATTTTAATTGGAGTAAATAAGTTTGGGTGATAAGTACACGACTTGTCAACCCACCCTCTGATTTAAGGGAATTTTGAGTCTTAAGCATCTACACACTTTCTTTGCACTGACTCGTTGTTTGGCGATTTTAACGAAAATTGGGTAGCTAATGAACCTTCTAGGGTGATATGGCTGGCAAGTTATCGTGGGTAACAGCCCATAGGTAGGTTGTCCAGAGCCCAGTCACTGGACCTTTCTCTTTTTGCTGCCTTTAGGTAAATCTTAGACCAGGGAAGCCACCTACTTAAAAAAAAAAAAAAAAAAAATCAAAAAGGAGAAAAGAACAAAAAGAAATAAGCCACACTTCGCCGCACGAGTATGGCTGGCAAGTTGTCGGTGGTAACAGCTCATCGACCGGTTGTCCAGAACCCAGCTCAGAAAATGCACTAAAAATTCCCAAAACACTTAGGAAGAAGCGGAGAAGTAGAATAAATCGGGGAGATATACACTGGATTCACCCTTGTGTTGACCCGTTAAAAAAATAAAAGTAGGGAGAAAGCTATCGGTTGTAAAGATACACCTTTAGGCAGAATTCTTTTTGAGGTCACCTAGAGGCGTAGAAATCCGAAGTCCGTTTTAATTGCCGGTCAACGAGTCTATCACAATCACAATAAGATGCTTAAAACTTAGGGTTCTCATCAAATCTTGGGTGAGTTGAATGGCCGTAGAAAGCCACTCTTAAACCCTAAAATTTGAAAATCCAAAAAAAAAAAAAAAAAAAAAAAAAAGAGAGTAAAAACAGAAAAAGAAATTTTTCTTTGAATAAGGCGAGGCTTGAGGCGGTCTGCATTTTGGCTGATACCCGGGCACTGTGGTGTCTTTGAAAGTTCAGTTCTTAAGTAAACAATTTCTTAATGATTGAAAATAACTCAGGTCCAAATAATGAGGCGGTCTGCATTTTGGCTGATACCCGGGCACTGTGGTGTCTTTGAAAGTTCAGTTCTTAAGTAAACAATTTCTTAATGATTGAAAATAACTCAGGTCCAAATAATCTAACCTAATTCTTTTATAAATAGCATATAGTTTTTGCTAGGGACTAGCAAAAGATAGGCATGGGGGTATGATGTAAACACATTTACACTACTTAAAATGTCTATTTATGCATGTTCTTAAGCATAGGATTGCATTTCATGATATAAATATTGCATTACATGCATCATCTTGCATTTAGAGTAGTTCGAATAAAATGGAGGTTAATTGTCTCTTTTTATGTGCTTGGATAGGGCAAATATTTTATCGGGGCCTCGGATCAAAGATCCAACCGTATGGATATGATCAGGGCGACGATTGGAGTTCAACGACTCCAAGATCGCCCTAATCAGGCATCCGTAGCATCAGATAGAGACCGGGGAACCCTAGAAGATCAAGGGCCAGGATGGTGTAAATCCGCACTTCAGATGGAAAATCCGACCACACGGATGAATTCGAATCGACGATCGCAGCCGAACGACACAAAAATCGAGTCAATCCGACATCCGTGGCACCATCTACAACTTCCAGAAGATGAACGGCCAAGATAGCGCCACGTGGCGCCATCCCAGCCGCCCAATCGGCCGCAGGAGTCCTGTGAAGACCGCGCACCGTCTCCTCTCCGCCGTTGGATCTCGATCCAACGGCTGCGGTCGCTCGCGTTTAAAAACGTCCACGCGACCATTTCGCCCGCGTAGCGCAGCGGCGACGCAGCTGCGGGCGAAGCGGAGGTCGCGGGTTCGAGCCGCGGTGAGGGGGTCGAAGGCGCGGGCGAGCGGGCGCGCACGAGCGTCGGATGAAGATCCAACTGCCGCGAGCACCCGATAGCGCCGACGCGCAATTGGACGCTCTGGTGGACGCTCGATCGCACGCGGGCGGGCGCGCTACGCAGCGGGCGCGGACGCGATCTAAGCCGTCCGATCTCGCGATCGGACGGCTGAGACGACGCGGACGTGCGTATGCGTTACGCGCGTGGGCGCGGCGGCGACGGCGGGGCTTTAGCGACGGTTTTATCCGTCACTAAAGACCCCTTATTTATTATTTTGAAAATGTAATGTCCATTTTGCCCCCACTCCTTGCAACTATAAAAGGAGACCCCCTGCATACGAAATTTTCATCCCTTCCTTCTCCTCTCTACCTCTCCAAAGCTCAAGAGAAGCTTGTCCCACACCCGGGATGCTTCTCGCGAGATAAAGTCCAAATTTTCGTCCCCCTTCGGAAGTGGATCCCGCGACGACGACGGCGTGCTGCTTCGTTCCCGTTCTTCTGCTTCGTCCTCCTTCGTCCCGCTTCGTTCTCCTTCGTCCAGGCGTCGTCCCGTCCGGCTCGTCCTCCAAGCGACCGTCGAGGAGGATTTCTCTCTCCCTATTCTTTTTACTGCTTTCTAGTATAGATTTACTGCTTTCTAGAGTAGTCTATTCGTCCTCCGAGCGATCGTCGAGGATGACATTTCTCCCTCCATTCTTTTAATGCTTTCTAGAGTAATTGTTTTATGTTTTCTAGTTGTAATGAAAGAACTCTTTTATGATAAATTCCTTGTCTATTCTACATCTCATTTTGATTTCCATGTATAGTATTCCTTCTCTCTCTCTTACTCCCTCTCTCTCTTTTATTTGTTGTAGATACTTAGATAGTTTAAATTGAATTTCTTTGTGACAAAATAAAAAGAAACGCGGAGTTTTTAAATCAAACGTTCACCTCCCTGTGTTCGACCCGGAATTCTTATTTCGGTATAAATTTTATTTGTTGAACACGAATCCTTCGCTTTCGAACTACAACGACGGGTTTTCCAAAACCAAACACGTTAGCATAGATTCTCGCTCAACATTTTTCCTTCATTTGATTATATTTAGTAAATACTATATATGTGTTAGGCTAATAATTAATGATCCAAATCACCATTATTTTGTCTAGAATTCTTTTTATCTCTTCATATACTCATGTTATGCATTGCATATTAGTTTTTGAGTAATTAATTGTGCTCATTTATATTATATATTGAGATTAGTGTGTGAATTCTTATTTTCTCCCTGTGTTCGACCTCAGAGTTCAAATTCGAGTAATAAATTTTATATGTCTTCGCACTGATTGGAGCTATACTACAATGCAACAATTTTAAAACCCATTTTAGAGCAACGAACAGAATGCCAAAGCAAATAGTTAATCCACTATGAGAAGCGTTTGTTCTATACAAAAAATGCAAACAATGCCAAATGGTCAACTAGATGCCATGTTTGATGCAAAGAACCAAAGATTGCAAGATTTCAGGTTGCTCTTCTGTGTCTAAAATTCTAAATCTTAGCAAACGACAATAATCGAAAATCATAGAATACAATATGAGATTTGCTATCTTTCTACAATATAACGTCTATTCACCAAAGGATGGAAATTATAGGATACACTAATTGCTATTACACTTTCTATTTTTCCTTGTCTATTCGAGAATTGAAAGAAATTGGACCATGAAAAAAGAATTCAAGTTCTACTAAAATCCTGCAAATATGTCTAAAATACAATGTAACTCTTCCAATTCCTATCCAATTCCTATGTAAACAATCATTTAAATTTGACGTCCAACTTGACCTCAAATAGATTACCACTACTACAATTTGTCACGAAAAAACTCCTCCCTTGATGAGATCAAGCCCTCCTCCTCAACCCTTGATGAACCCGCCACATCCCCTCCTGTGTACCTCCACCTTCTCTAATCTTTCCCCTCCACTATCCACCCACCAAACTGATGGCATTACCATCATCGGCTGTATCTAATCGAATTTGGCTAAGTTCTAAGGTTAAATTCACTTAATTAATATATTAAAAGGGTATAACTCAATCGGAGCTGAAGAGAGAGGAATTGATAAAAATAGGAGTTAATTCTACAATTTTCACGAACAATTATAAATGCGGAGATGTAATGGGTGAACTCTTATTAATCAAAGGTTAATTGAGCTTAAATTTCCTCAAAGTGGGTTGATACTGAGTAATTTTAAGATTTTCATCCAGATTGAGTGTTAATCCTTAATTAAAATTGCTAATTTTGACCCCGTGTCAATTAAAATAGTTTCGATGTAAATAAATGTAATAAAAATATTATAAAATAATTTAAAAATATTTTATAAATTTTGACATAGTCGATTTGATAATCAAAACCTGTTTTCACCTTAAACAAAAATATTGGTGGGTATTTGATACATTTTGGATTTAAACATAAATTAACTATACAAACATCATCAAAACCTAAAATTGAAGTCACCATTGAATTCCTTAGACCTAAATTAGGATATCATAAAAACTTGGGTTCATTTGGATTTCAGCTTCCCTTTGTTTGCAATTTGACCCTTAATTCTCAAGTTTTCTTGCAAATGAACCCCTAACTTCATAATCTTCTTCACATTTTCGTCCCTACCAGCAGCAAGCCATGAATGACCTCGTCGAGCTTCGAGCTCGATTTCCGGCCATTCTAGATATCGGTTGGCCACGAGCTTTAAAGAGAAATTAGTCCTTGGTCAATCTGCATTAAACGGAGGCAAGATCGTTGTGATTGACTGTGTGTGGAGCACGTAATCCGCAATCAAAGGACTCTCGGTTTCACAAGTTTTGCAGCGTTCGTTGTCGCTCTTCCGCACGTTTCTTTGCGCAACCCTCCCTCTATTTAAGTTCCTCATCTCCTAAGGATAAATTTCGTGCTCAATTAGTGCGGTTCACACCTCTTCTTCCTCCTTCTGAACCACCATTGTTGAAGCACTTCGGAGCTTCTTCGCCATCCTCATTCGCCGCCTCATCGCAGAAATTGATAAGGGGCTTTGCTTCCCCTTCACTCCACGAAGCTTCACGCAAAGCTTCGCCCTCCGACATCCTCTCCTCCGCTCCGATTTCCTTCCCAAAGTCATTGTCAGCAACCCACCACCGCCGTCGGTTTCCACGTCTCTCTTCCTCCAATTTCCTTAGGATTTTTCTCCTCCACCTTCCTCTCAATCTTCCCCACTCCTTGATTTGTTCATTCGACACCTCACCACCTCCATTCATGCTGCCGTCGCTGAGCTTCTTTGGAGCTCACTGCCTCACCACCACACCTACGCTCTCTTAGATAACGAGAGGGCTTGACTTGGGAAGATCTCCCAAGTATTTTGAGACTAATTGGAGGTCAAAAGACCTTGTCTTTGGTGTGTAGGCCTTTGCTGGAGAGGACGTCGATGTCCACCATCTTCTCCAACTCCAGTATCCTCGTTCGCCGCAGTCGCCACTGCAGATCACTGATCAATCTTCGTCATCACCTTGATGAGCAATAGGACTCTTAAACAAGCCCATCACCGACCCCATCCACCACGTGGATTCCATCTCCGGCGACCCTCGTCGGAGAAGAAGAAGAGAGGAGGTCTGATGGTAGAGACCTAAACGAAAGAAAAAAAAATCTACAAGGATCATTTCGTAAGGCTATAGGGACCTTTTTGCAACATACAAGGGCAGCTTTGTGAATCTTCTTAGTTTTGATTCAAAACTTATTTTTAAGTGATTTTTAATGCTACATTTTGCCAAACATTTTTGTTGTGGCTCATTTATGACTAAATAGAGAAATACTTGATGATTATTTATTTAATATTTTTTATTGAACATTGATCATAATATTTGTCGTATTTAATTTTATATATTTAAATTGTATACTAGAATGTGACTATAAACTAATACTTTTAAGGTTAAGTCCGTATTACAAGTTCACGTAAGTCATCTGTACTCAATCAAATAATGGTATTTGTGTATTAATTTACTCTTAATGAACAACCTTGGAATAAATTTATTTCAAGAATTATAAATTTAAATATTAAATTTACTTTAATTATCTATATTACGACATAGATTTTAAAGTCCGATCGAAACAAGTTAACCCAGACCCAACCATTGTTCCATTTACCTCCTACAACCACCCCCCAACACCTCCATGTTCCTGCTGACTCCCACCCCCTCCATAACCTTTACTATGTAAAGCACGCCACACATGAATGATTCAAGATCATATTTCTAAAGCCTAGGTACTGATAGCAGTTTTATGCATACAAGAAACCCGAACATCATAAGCAAAAATTAAAAGCACATCATAGAATGGAGAACATCATGTATGATTTTTTAATCTTTATAATAACCTTACTGGTACTTTATGTAGTATTTTTTATTTATGATATCTTACAAGGCCTGGTAGAATGGCATGTATGTAGTATTTACTTGCGTAAATACTACATCGCCACCAATGAAGATAGGAATTTCTCCAACGCATGCAATAACTTTGGAGATATATAATTGCAACCACTGTCAACAAGTTTTCTCGATTTAGCAAAGAGTACACCCAACTTGAAATGAATTAGTATTTTTTTTTTTAAAAAAGAAGAAAGTAGAGGATAGTTACTCATGGGTAGTGACTATCTCTGAGTATCTAATTATATCTTTTAACAAAAATGCCATGTAATCCAATGCTTTTGATAGGTAAAAAATGGCTACCATACTACAAGGAGCACACCTAGTGTACATCCTCAAATTCACATCTTTGATTTAGAAACTAAAATCTGCACCTTTTAGCATCCTCTCAAAACAAACAATAAACCTGCTTACCAGATGGCTCTGTCCATATCATCACTATAGCATGTGCTACAACAATTAGAAGATACCTCAAAATAATCATTAATTTGCAGAGTTAACCCAATTTTTATAGGTAGAGGGAGAAAACAGAAAGCTCTGCCTTCTTTTATGTTATCATCCTCTTAAAATGTATCATAGGAAAACACTGGGTTGTCAGGCAAAAAATCAATACAACATAAAAAGGGATATGAAACTGTGATAAAGACATTAAAGACAAGAACCAGAGAGCTGCATTTTCTGTAGGCAAAAATGACATTCTGGGAATTACTTGTTGTCAAATCTAGGATCTCTTACCCGATTTGCTCTCTTTGATAAAGCTGGGAATTACTTTAGATGCCTCTTCTTAGTCCGGAAAGGTAGTGTCTAAGAGATCATCAACATTATAATCAGCCTCACAATCTCTTCAAGGGAGGGAGAAACAACTGTCGCAAGTGCAGCCCGAGGGTCGGCGGATTGGCGATTTTTGGGTGAAGCAACATCGTATTCAATAATCAGAAAGCTCTCCGAGATATAATGTAAGCTTAGTTCTGGTTTTGGCCGTTCTGTTTTTGAGATGCAACTTGGAGCACAAAAAAACTCCAGCTAATTAGTTTCCTTTTTTAGTTCCTATTATCATACCAAATCGTCTTCTTTCAAGGCTACCAAGTCGTTTTCATTACCTTAAGTGAGTGTAAACCAAGCCAAACCCCCAAATGCAGAGGGAGTTACATAGAAAGAGGGCAATAAAAACACAAATGAGAAGAAATTATTTCATAGCTGGCACTATGAGATAAAATTCCTGATGTCAAGGGAGAGAAGCCCCTATCTGAAGATGGGTTAGCACGTATGAGAAAAAGCAGGCTGGAAATGAAGAGAGCTCTTGGTTTGTTCGCACCTTCAGCCACAATGTCTTATTTGTCATGCGTAGGTCGGTGCTTCACCAAAGACCTTCTTAACATGTCTGCGAAGGTGAAGGTGCAATTTCAGGCAATCCAGAAGGAATCGCACATGGGACGCAGCTCTGAAGCCCTCTGAAGAAGTTGTGATACGATTTTTCATTCTGCTGTTATTAACTTGTGACTTGTTCTGCAAATCTCAGGTGGGCACATCCAAGAGGCTCAATGGGGGCAGACTACTTGCTTGAGAACATACACAACCTAGAGGAAGCATTGCCAAAACTCTGGGGAAGGCAAGGAGAAGGTGGTGGAGGGATTGTGTGCTTGAAAGGCTTCCATGGCGACATTTGTGACAAACTTAACTCTTTTGCTTTCTTCTAGCATTTTTTTTTTCTGGCTCACCATTTTTTTGTAAGTAAATGTGGAAGTTCTTGAGTTTGCGGTTGCTGGGTTAGCCCATCTAACATGGGTACAGGCAGCATGTCCGAATATTCCATCCAATCAAGAGCAACGGGAGGAATAATTTGCGTTGTCATCCGTCCGTTCTTCCTATACCAAGAATCTTTTCTTCTGTTCTTTGTGCAAAGTTCATATGTGGGGTATATAACTAGGAGGCAACCAGAGTCCTTCCAAATATTCCAAGTTAAAATCCTCCATGTATGGGCAACATAGACCTAAATTCCAGGAGCAAGAGAAACCAATCAAGATACTTTCGAGGGGCAACAAAACTGAAGACTTTTTTACTCTCTCCAAATTCCGAAAGCTCGTGACAATCCGATGGGAGTTTCCAATTAGGCCCTCGTACCCAGAGAGACTTCCCCCTGATCCAATGTTCCATCCATCCCAATGCTATAGCGAGTACGATTCTTTTCCGAATGTCTCTTCAATGCTCCTCATTGCTTTGTCAGGGAATGTATCGTAATGACTTAACATGATATCTCTATTTTTTGTTATAAATAAGGGTAACAAAATGGGGTATCAACAATCCATAACCTGATCGGGTTCAAATAAATCTTGGATGACACTGAAACATGTGGGAGTTACCCAAGGGCCACGAGTGCATAGCATCTTAGGCACCTTGTGAATTAGGAAGAAAAATCTTGCAAGGCCATCTCGTGTGACTTTCTTTATTGGCCGAGGTTCAGGAGTTTACATGGTATTTCACCAACAAGGAATTCAAATCCTTGGGGAAAACATTTTTAACGAATTTAACTTAGGCGATTACCTAAGGGTCACAGTATCTGCAACCGAGTGATTTCAATCAAGTGGCCTTAATTTGCAAGGATCAATACTCATCATTGGACACATACATATGAATATTATAGTCATTGAATTTAAGTTAGGCTACATTAGACAACAGGATAAGAGTTATCTCAAGATATAAGTTATGTAGGGATGCGTAGAGTAGGATGTTCGTTTGAGTGGTGGAATAAAATAATTGGTGTGGTAATCGCCATACAACAAAGCCAAAGAGCAACACTAAAATTCAATGATAAACAAAAGAAAGATTGGGACAAAAAATTGTTGATTCAAGCATGTCTTGAGATTCAATCCATTCTACATGCCAAAATTAATAGAATCTAAAGATGACCACAAATGAACAGCTTGTTGGATCGAGAGTAAGAGGAAAAATGGAATGAAGGATGTTCCAAAGAATCAAGCCGCACCTCTAAGTCCGAACGATTAGAAAAGGCGTGTCAACTACAGAGAACTAAATTGTGGTGTTAGTATGGAACTCATAATGATCTCTTGTAACGACTCGATTCCCGAGTCCCTACGAGACACGAGAACCAGACCGACTCGACTAATCCCAAGACCTAGTCGTCCAACGAGGAAGTAACCAAAAGAGCAGTAAAATAAACCACATTCAACATGAAATATAACTAGCAGTAACAAAATACAGCAGTAAGAAAAAGAACTACTACAGCATGTACCACCACAACAGTAGAACAATATTTAACATAACAAGAACTACGAGTAAAGAAAAGTACAGAGAGTAACAAAAACTACTCACTACAGCGGAAACAAAAGGGGTACAAAAGAGCAGTGGTAACTCTACTGGACCATACTCGGCCCAGCGTCCTCTGCAGCCGCTGACCCTGGCTGCTCAACACCTGGTCCTGAAAAGTAACGAGTGTAACACGTCAGCGAAACGCTGAGTAGAGTGGCAGCTAAACTACAGAAGCAGTAAAGTGTACAAAAGCTGTTTTAGTTTCTTTCTTCCTTTATTTACGTCTTTCTATTTTTTTTCACAATTTATCTATTTCTCAGATCCTTCATTTGATCTCGAATGTTCCTCGTGGGAACGATCTTGATTGCAGTCTTTTCCGAACAGTAGAAGTAGCACGTGGTGCTCTCTTGGCCGGGAGAGTCGCCCGTGGTGATCCTACTCTCAGTCAACCACCCCAAGGTCACGGACAGACGTAACGGTGACTACGGCACGCGCGATAAATGCACAGGTAGCTAACCCGCACTGGCACGCGGTTAGTCATTTCCGTTAACGGGTGCACCCAAAGCACAGCAAGGAACTAGTACAGGGCAGAGCCCTCTCAGTAATAGGGGTCCAACCCCTCCACAGTAACCAAACAGGGGCCCTGCCCCTCCACAATCCGCGCACCCTCGCCTGACTACCCTGGTTTGCCTAGTGGGCCTAACAAGTCTGTGTAGGTGAGCTAGCAGAACCCCGGGGCCCGTGGGGTAACTAATGCTCTCCCTACACTAGTAGCTCTCCTCGATACTATGTACACGAGGGCCAGCAAGTTGGTACAAAGTGGCCAGACCTAACCCCGGGTCCCTGGGGCGACTGGCTCCGCTCTGCACTAAACAGGGGGACAGTCGCTCTCCTTGGTACTCCGTACTCAAGGGCCAGCACACTTCCCCAATTCTATTCCATTCACTTTCCAGGAGTTCTACTCCTAATTCCCCGTAGGGTTCCATCTCTTTTAACTCAGCACATTCAGGTTTCACCTTTCCAGTTTCACGTTCATACATCCCATATTCTCAATCATGTTTATTTATTCATAACAGGCAGCTGTTAAACCAATTTACTGGTAGCTATTATTTCCCTTCCACATTTTCCAAGACTGCAGTATTCATATATTTCACTAGTTTTCCCATCCTACGATTCATGCCATACCCTAGGATCTATCATACAATCTAGTTTTCCAGCCCTAGGATTCATGTACACCCTAGGATCTACCATTCATTCTAGTTTATCATTCCTAGGATTCATGCAATGTCCTAGGTTCTATTTATGATTCCATAATTTTAATAGATTATACTAATAAATTCTAAAGCCACTCTACCAGCTACAACGGAAGTACTGGGGGCGTGGTCGGAAATCCCGCGTGCCTCCGCAATCCCCAAGACTGAAATGGAACGGGGTCCTATCACAAGGATCAAACACAAGGAGTTTCTCAAAATAGTATCTAATCACTGTAGACTGGTAGAGGATTTAATTCTGAAAAGAACGCAACTCGAAACGCGGAAAACGGACTCCGAACGGGTCCTAAACGGGTCGAAAACGACGAAACAGTGCAAAATCAGACGTCTGGAACTTCTTCCAGACGTCTTAAAAATGGAGATCAGATGGTACCTTGTCCTGTGTAGTCTCTCAGACGTCCAGAAGCCTGCGGGGGCGTCTGGCCTAGTTCTCAGACGTCCGATGGTCACCCCGGACGTCTGGAAGTCCCTCCAGTCGTCTGGCACCTCTGCCAGACGTCTGATTCGCGTTGGATGCGAATCTCAGAACCTGCGCGTACCCATTCCTCGTGCTCAGTACGGACGGTAGAAGGAAAGGAAGAAGGTACGAAAATAACTTACCTTTCAGACGTCTGGACAGTCCTCCAGACGTCTTCCCCGTCGTCTGGTTGGAAACCCAGACGTCTGATTCTGGAAAAACTTCCATAATCAGAGCGCTACTCGCCCTTCGCCCGCGACGCACGGCTGCACCGCGCCTCGTCCGCCTGTTGCTCGAGCTGCAGCAGGCCTCCCGCATCACTCTATGCCCGCTGCGCCCCCGCCGGCCAGCTCTCGCTGCCCCGGCAGGCTCGAGCCCTCACAGCCGACGCCTCCTCCCTCGCGCAGCACCTCCTCCCGCACCCACCACAGCTGTCACTGCCGCCGCTCGCTCACGCTCGCACTCGCGCACCGGCTGGAAGGAGAAGAGGAAGGGAGCGAAGGGGATGAGAGTGAGGGAGAGGGCGTGGCTTTTTAAAGCCGCACGGGGAGAGAGAGAGAGAGAGCGAGACAGAGGGGGCAGCGCCTGCAGAGGAGAGGGAAAAAGGAGTGCATCTGCAGGTCTGCGCGCAGGCGCGCAGACGAAATCCTCCGTGCCGCAGAAATTAAATCCCAGACGTCTGGAAGGGGTCCCAGACGTCTGGTCAGGCGTCTGGGCCAGCTCCCAGACGTCTTAAAAGACGTTTTGAAGCTGCGGTCGTAACATCTCTGAAGCCAACAAATCCTAAATTTCTATCCACTCCGAACACCTAATTATACCAATCTTGACCAAGAATTGAATCCCATGCTTAAATGGGTGTATTTCATATAAAAGCAGGAATAAGTAATGAGTTATCCCCATGAAGAATGGATATAGATAGAGCGGCAAAAAAGCTTGTCAGTAATCAGAATCACTATGGAATTGTTAGATTTATAATCTTTTATTATTAGTTCTCTTCACCAGCATAAATGGTGCTCCTCTCACAAGAATAAAGTTGGAAGAAGCTCTTAGGGTGGTAGAATTTCCATAGATTTGAACTGTAGCAAAAGTGAGGGAAACAAAATTTAGGATTCTTGCAAAAAAAGGAAAAGAAGATAAAATGCAAAAAGGAATTATCAAACCAAATTTCACAAAAATCTCGTTAAGGTACCTTAAGTTCTCTATACATTTCCATGATGGCATTGAGAGGAAAATTCTTGGTTATTTACAGAACTTGCATGGCAATAATAGTTGATTTTAGGTCTATGGCCTTGTAAGATGCATTATGCTTTACATCTTACAAGAGATGATTATCCAGAAAATGAGAAAGTGATCTTACACGCATAGTACAAAAGGGATGTATTTTAAAAAGATGAGAAGGATTTATATTACTAACCCATGATGGATAGGTTGAGTCAATGTCCACTTGGGAGAAACTCTAGATGCAGCGGAAATTTCCTACTTAGAGGGGGTGAGATCAGTGTGACGTAAAAAAATGCGGAATTGAAATATAAATAATCTCACAAATAAGCAATCACACAAGTACACAAGAATTTTTAGGTGGAAACCCAAATCGGGTGAAAACCACCACCTAATCCTCTCGAGTTAGGATTTTCCGATCAACCAAGTTGATCAAAATCCACTAAACCGAATCACTTTAAACGAGGGTGATTCAACCTCAATACAACCACGCTACTTAAACGAGGGTAGCGTATCTCAACCCCTTCTCTCCACGAGAAGGATTTTGTCTCGCGAAGGAGACGGGAATTCGCAAAGCGAATACCCAACCAAATAACAAAGATAAAATAAACAAGTAATCCTATAGAGCCAACAAAGTAATTTTAAATCTAGCTTCTATAGGAATTAGGAAACTCCCCTTTGTAAGGAGTGCGTCGAGTTGATGACGCGGTGCGTGAGCCACGCGACGGCGCAACTTCGCTCTCGTGAACTACGGTGGGAGAGCAGGTGCGCGAAGCTTGATGCTCTCAAGATGAATTGAACTAGAGCTTGGAGAGCAAGGGCTTCTCTTGGACACAAAAGAGTGGAACTAAGTTGCTTAGGTGTGTCTTGTGTTTCTCTTGGTATATTTTTGTGTTGCAAAGGCTCCCCTCTATTTATAGAGGCCTTAGGAAGGCTTTGGAAGGCTTGGAAAAGCTTCCATAGCCGTTGGGTGCAAAGCCCAAAAGAATCAGGCCGAAATCAGGACAATGATTACACTTGACAGGGTAATCAGACGTCTAATTCTGGCATCAGATGTCTGGAAGACCACTTTAAGACATCTAATTTAAAGGTCAGACGTCTGATTTCGGGCAGGTTCCTTCCTGACTTGAATCAGATCTAAACAGGATTCTTGTGCAAGTCTATCAGACGACATACAGGACGTCTGGCACTATGTTTGGACGTCTGGAAACCTACTTTTTCGTGGGAATGGATTTGCAACGGCTAGAAAATCTCTGAGAAGAGATTTTCGGGTCAGTTGAGGCAAAACGGTCAATTATCAGACGTCTGGAAGGGCTTAAGGACGTCTGATAAGGCTCTAACGGTCATATCCTTGAGTGTATGTCAAGAGAGCCAATGGTCCACTAATTGGACGTCTGGCAAAAACATCAGACGTCTGGACTAAGGTCTGGACGTCTGATTTCATCAGACAGAATACTAAGTCCAGCCTAATAGTTATCAGGCGTCTGAAACAACAGTCAGGCGTCTTAAAATACTTTATCAGACGTCTGATTTGGGAATTAGACGTCTGGAAACTCTGTTTGAACCCTATATTGGTTTTCTAAGTATTCTACAGAAAACCTAAGTATCTTAGGGTTGTGCGGGTGTTCCTAGGACTACTGTTAGGGTACTTTGAGGCTCTTTAACATGAATCTAAGTAACAAAAATAAAGAGCAACAGAAGAAACGAAAAATACAAGGAGTACAAGAGAAGGAAATCTATCCTATTCTTCATCTCCTTCCTTCTTCAATCTATCGCTCCTCGCGAATCTCCTCTGTTTTCCATCGAGCTCCTCCAATCCGTCCTGGATGCGAGCTCGAACTCCGTCTAATCATGTATCCATTTGCGATTGACCTGAAATCTAGGACTCAAAGTGCAAATGTTAAATGACACGTGTTTTGTTATCATCAAAACAAATGATCGTGGTGCTCTAGCACCAACAACAGCAACAATTGAGGGGAGAAGCCTTAGGAACCCATATTCAAGAGTTGTCAATTCTGTCAAATAATTCGCTAAGAATTCCAAAATCAAAGAAGGAATATGTACGACCAGAACATTTTGCAAAAATATTCATGCATGGACAACTATGACTTAAAATCCACTATCCCTTTATTTAAGACTCAAAAAACTTATCTTACTCTGTTACAATAAAGCAATTCCTCTATTTAAGGAAACCAACCGACACGTTAATAAATTGAATGGACAATCTTCGAATCTCCATCTAAATCGGAAAAAAAATCATACAAATTGCTCACCATCCATCTTTTTGACACATGGCCAGAACCCTAAAAAAAGAGGCAAGCACGTCCACCTCGGGGAACAAAGGCATTGAAGATCCTCATCAATTTCGACAGATTGGAAGGAGCTTGTACATAGAGATGTGAGTATATAAGAATGATAAATCATGGTGATTAGGAAACCACATTCTCAAATAAAGTCCACTGATCTAAATTGCATATATACTTTTGGAAAATTTTCCACTTCATTGATCATTATGGCAATCCAAATTGCCACTACAACAGTAGGCACAACTTATGATGATTCATAACCATTGCCAATGCTAGCTAAACCGTCACCAATGACTGTCGCGGTAGATCATGTCGCTGTTTTAATTTAGCGACGTTTCAGCGCGCTTGGGCTACCAAGAAACACGATTTTGACAACGATTTTCCAATTGTCATTAAATTAAAATTTGAACGGTTCCCTATTAGATCATCACCAATTTTCTTGGTGGGAATGTAAAATATTTGCTAAAAAATTACATACTTTTAATGACGATTTCAGCTAAAATTGTCGTCCATAGATATAGGCCAATTCATTAACTGTCGCCAATGGAATTTATTACCTCGCGTCAAAATTAATGTGGCAAAATGGCAACGATTTTAAAACCATCGCTAATTGTAATTTACAACAATTTAAATTAAACATCACTAATAATGTTCTAATTTTTTTTAAAACAATTCATTTCTTTAGTAGTAAAATTAGCTACACATAATAAATAAGAGAAGTTTCAAAACACCATAAGTTGTTCAAAATATTCAATCAGAAAAATTATATTATCAAACTAATATATATATATATATATAAACAAAGTTCAAATATTACAACAAAAGGGAACAAAATAGAAAACATGAACACTATGCTAGGGCACATAAGCCACCAGCCCCAGAACCACCACTATCATTGTTGTCGCTACGTGTCGAAATGTGGAACAATAAATGATCAGGTTCAGATCCTCGAAAATAAACAAGATCTCCTCCCACTGCTTGTTGTGCCGATCCAACAACTCCTCTTGGCACTCCATTCTGCGTGTGGTGGCCTGCAGTTGTGAGGTGACCTTGTCCAACCTTTTTGCCTGCTCTACATCTCGACGCTGTAATGTCTGAATCTCTGTGTCGAGACTGTTGATGTGAGTAGATGAGGAAGATCCTTTCCTACCATACAAGGAGGAGATCGTCGCACTCCTCCCACCGCTACGGACGAAGCCTCCATGCTCTGGAGGCATCACGGTCCTAAAGTCCTCCTCTGGTATCACAGGAGTCTGCGAAACGGTCCCAAAGTTTTTGTCCACGACCTTAGCAGGATGGATTAAATCCATTATACGACCCCGTAAATATATATATTTGTAATTAATTTTTATATATTCTGAAATTAATGTAAGTAACTTTTAATTACTTACATGTGTCTCCTGGTGTGTCAAATGTATCCATACACGTGTCTCTAATTTAAGAAACTTATATATCAGTCTTTTAATGAGTCAACACTCATTCGACCCAAGCAATAGGTTTGGGAAGGAGCTTGGGCCCTCCTGGCCTTGCTCCTCATAATTTGGTCTTGTAAGAAATACAAATTTTATTACTAAAAAATTATGTAATTATTCATTATAAATAGAAATTATAAATCAAATTTGAAACTATTTATTTACCTCTATTGTTGGATCTCTCTAATGCTCGCAACACTCCCTCTAATTGGGAGGCATAATCGTAGGAGGCACATTTCTCGATGCCTCCTCATACGGCTTATTATTAAAAAATTGAAATAATTTTATAAATTTCTATTAGAAATTGTTGATTATATATAAATAATTAAATAAATTGAGAATTTGAAGGAATATCATACCATTCTCTTCATCTCCTCTCTCTATCCACGATGTATCATGCCTGAATGTTGTAGGATAGCCTTAGGCACACTGGGATTCTCTCCCTAATCAACAGCGCCCTGTATTCAATAATATATAAATCGATTATAATTATTATAAATGTAAAAGAATGAATTTGAAATTTATACCCGCAACTCTCGAATAATGGGTGCCTTTAACTCCTTGGTGACCTTCCTCCAGTCGAAGTAGGAAAGTATCACAATTGCCTTGACAATCGTGGCTAACCGACTGGTAAACTTGGGGTAGTTCTTCACTTCCCTAGTTGCAATAATGGTCACCACAATCCTGGTGCCCTCAGGTAGCTTGTCGAGGTCTGCATTTCATGTCGGACCTAGCTAAAAACATGAAACAACATATTTTAAAAGATAAAATAAGAAAAATTAAATAAAGTAAACTTTTAAATAAAATTACTTTAAAATCTTACTAGCATTGGTGCCTGCTTGAGTAGTAGGCTCCTGTGATGTGCTAGCCTGAGTATCTGGCTGGTGTAAACGGTTCAGCTGTTTGAAGAATTCAATGATTCTTATTTAAACTGATAAAATCATGCTTATTATCTTTTTTGAAATCAATCCCTTCCTTGAAAACATTAAACCAATCACACTTAAATATAACCACTCTGCGGTCTTATCTGAAACTCATCTCCACAATTTCAATGATTTGCCCATAGTAGCCATCACAACTCGTTACAATATTGCAACTGACAAGAACTCTAACTTGTTGTGATGCCTTCGTATCATCAATTGACTTTATTCTGAACTTGAATCCATTAATTATGTACCTAGAATGATAATGTCCATAACTCAATGGAGTCTTGCATATTACATCTCTGTGACATAGTGCATATTACAACAAAAATGGAGCAAACAACTTTAAAAAATTGGCTCATCTCTGTGAATGAAACGATCACTAGATCTAGTAATGCTCCATGAATAGCTAGTGGAAAGAAAATCTGCATGTAAACATGTGAATCATGGCTTTTCAATCCACTGATTTCTCTTTGCACTTCATTGACACAATGCGAAAGCTTTGAGGAATACCCATCTGGGACCCGAATTCCTTTCAAAAAGGAGAATATTCTATCCCTCTATCCTTATTGTAGACTGTACATTGCTGGTGGTATTTCTTCTCCTTCGGTAACATGTAGCTCAGGACGAATACCTAGTTTCTTCATGTCATTTCTCAATCTTAATGTGTCTTTGGGATTTTCTGTTAAATTCAACACGTCGAAGATGTTGTCCATGACATTTTTCTCAATATGCATGACATCAAAATTGTGACATATTGTGAGATCTTTCTAATACGGAAGTTTCATAAAGAAGATGCTCTTCTTCATAAAATCAGAGTTTTTTAATGCTATCAGATCTTTCTTGAGTGGATGACTGAGTCGTACGTTGGTAAGCTTGTATAATTTTGCAATTACTTCAGACCTTGACAATTGAATGGAATTTGCGCACAACTTGTTTCTCGAATTCCTACTAGAAAATCGACAAGCTTGACTGTCAAATCTATCTTTAAACTGTGCATCTCGCCATCTGTGCTCAATGGGAAGAAATCTGCGATGCCCTAAATATGCAAATTTGTTACGTTCAGGCAGATGCAAATGATGTGTATCTTCCATACATACTGGCAGGCAAACTTCCCTTTCATACTTCATCCAGAGAGGTTTGCATACGACGGGAAGTCATTTATGATCCACAACAAAGCCATGTACATCTGAAAGAATTCTTTCTTCTTTGCATCAAACGTCTAAACACTGTCGTGCCACAGTTGTTTCAGTTCATCTACTCTAACGGTTATAGGTAGACATCAATTGCATTTTCTGGTTGCTTAGGACCTGGGATTAAGAGGGTCAACATCATAACGAGGATTGCATGCATAGCAAGGAAGGTAAGTTGTAGGTAACTATCACGACTGGCCAAATAGAGTACGACGAGTACATGTTCTTAAATGGATTAAATTCATTGCTTGCAAGTCTCATTCTAACATTACGCGAATCCTCTGCAAAAGATAAATGTCTGCTGTCAAAATTTTCCCACTCCTCTAAATCAATTGGATGGCGAATAAGGTTGTATTTTGACTTGTTTTCTTGATGCCACCTCATCCACGTTGCAGTCCTACTACAAATAAACAGTTGTTGCAACCTTAGAATCGACGAAAAATAGCGAACAACCTTTCTGCTTGTTTCCTCTCTCCTATATATCTTTCCTTACTGCATTTTGGGTAGGAAGTTAAGTTAGCGTACTTGTTTCTATATAACACGCAGCCATACAGACATGTGTGAATCTTCTCACTATTCATACGAAGAAGTCGTATTTGTTTCTTTGCTTCATCCATGACTCTAGCATATCATTGGGATTATTTAACAACTCCCGTATAAACTGAAGCACCTTAGAATCAATTTTGTTATAGCTTTATTCAAAATTTTCATCTGAAATAATCTCAATAGAAAAGACAACCTCATCATAGAACTGATTTCAAGCGTGATAGGGTCTTCAGCTGCCTTCATTGCATCATAAAATTGATTACAGCTATTGAATGCTTCCTCATCATTTGCAATATCAGGACTAACCTCTCTCATCTCATGCAGCATCTTATCGATTTGATTATCATCATCTTCATCATCATCGGACTCATCCACTTCCACTGTATTCCAAGTGTCATCCTGTGCTGGTTCCTCTCCATGTGTCATTCACTTTGGGTAATGTTGCCACCAACCATTACAGATCACATGCTCTAGAACTGTTTTCTTATCCTGGACAAATCCATTGAAACACTTCCTACACGGACATAATATTTTATCAAAATATTCTCCACGTCTGTATTATTTCATATCTTCATGGAAGACCCAATCCAGGATGAGATCACTCATCTCTTATACTTAGTGTAATCCAAGTTCATTAGACAAATCCAAGACTTGTCCATGATACTTAAAATTTTTAATAAACCACTCGTAAGTTAGGAGAAAACATTACGTGAAAATATTTGTATTTTGAATAAAGTTTTCACTTTATAGTCCATCCTTGAAGATTTAATCACAATGTTACTTGTTACATGCAACTAATGTGTGGAGAATTTTGGCAGGACCTCCCCGCACTTTTCTAGTACACCCCCAAGACTAACCTTAACTACATTCTCAATAGCTCCCACTAAAGAGTGCTTCGGGAATGGAGCTAAGATTAGTTGGTATATCGGAGAAGAGTGAGAAAATGTGATCGAAATTTTTTTACACACTAGTTAAATGTAACAAGTAACTCTAAGTTATAATCAAATCTTCAAGGACTCCCCTTAGCTTAGAACTTCCTTAAACTAAGGATGACGACACTTATGGCATGTTATAAAAATAATGCATCATGCATGTAAGTGAAGTATATACACACACTCTACATTATTCGTATAACATGATCATAAATCTCAATTGTTAGTATTTTAACATAATTGTATCCCTCCCATAACCTGTTACCTAGCGGTTAGAATTCCTATTGTTTGTCATAAAGTGCATCTACATTTGTGTAAGTATGTGTGGTGCTAAGAGCTGACAATCGAACATTTAACTTTCAATTAAATTATTAGATGTAAAGTTCATACACAAAAAATCTAAACCTAAAATATTAAACCCTGACCTTAAAATCCAAAAACCAAAGTCAAACTAAACCCCAAACCCTAAATCAAAAACCTAAATCAAAAGTCGTAAACCTAAAAAGCCTAAACTGAAAATCTTACACACGAAAACCTAAATCAAAAACCCTAACTGCTAAACCCTAATTCAATTAACAATTAACACTCTATGACCTAAACCCTAACTCCTAAACCCTAATTAAATCATAAACGTTAAACCTTTAAATTGTTAATTTTAACCCGAAACTATAATGAAATGTAAACCCTAACCCTAACCCAATATCCGAAATCTTAAATCAAAAAATCTAAACCCTACTTAAATCAAAAACGTTAAACCTTTAAATTGTTAATTTTAACCCAAAACTATAATGAAACGTAAACCCTAACCCTAACCCAATATCCGAAATCTTAAATCAAAAAATCTAAACTCAATACCCTAAAGCCTTAATGTAAAATCTAATACCCTAAATCCAAAATTGAAAACCCTTAATTCTAAAATCAAAACCTTAAAACATAAACCCAAAACTTAAACCCAAAACCTAAAAACCTAAATCCAAAACTAAAAACCCTAAAATCTTATATTAAAAACTCTAAACAAAAAGTCGTAAATTATAAAGTCTAAATACTTTAACTCTGCCGAAAAATTTTCGGCACAGTTCTCCCTATAATATCAGACATTCACATTTCCTGCAAAAGTACAAGAAATCTTTCGTAACATGTTCTCACACCCCACATGTAACACAATAAATTCAACATTAACAAATTTAAATTGTGGGCACACCCTACATTCAAATTAAATAACAAAAATAACCTAATTTAACAGGCATTTAACAACTAATTAACAGGTATTTAAAAACGAATCTAAACAGCATTTAACTAACAACTAATTAACATGCATTTAACCACTAATCTAACATGCATTTAAATTTAACAACTAATCTAATAAGCATTTCACACAAATCTAATTAATAAATTTAACTTAATTTAATAAAACACAAATGTAATAAAAAAAAGAAAAATGGAGGGGTAGGGTTCAGCAGGGGGCAGGGTAGGGCATGCGGCCGCAGGCAGCAGGTAGGGAGACAAATAGACAGCATAGGGCCATGAGAGTAGGTAGTGGCGGCGGTGTGAGTAGCAACGCGAACGGCTGTGCAGGTAGCGCACGAAGGGCAGCGATGTGAGCGCGGGAGCAAGAGCAACTACGGGGGCAGGGCACAGCAGTGGCAGGATGCGGTAGCAGCGTCGCAGGTTAGGAGGAGAGGAGGTTATGGAGGCGGTGGGAGGCGTTGATGAGGTGTGGGAGAGTACCTCAACAAGGAGCAGTAGTTGGGTGATGGGGTGAGGAGTAGGCGAGTGATGGTAAGGAGCAGTCGCACCAGCGGACTTCGGAGGGTTGAGGAGCTCTCGTAGAGGAGAGGAGAAGAGAAGAAAGGCGATCGAGCTTGCCTAAAATATCTTTAGAATTGGTGACAGTTTACAAAAAAATCATCGCTAAATGAAGTTATAGGGTGCACTTAGCGATGGTTTTACTTATAATCGTCCCCAATTTAATTTATAATATCATTTTCGTTGGATATCAAATTTTGGAGGGGCACGCTTTTTCATTGGACATTGACGATGCTTTCGAAACTAACTATTGCCATTTGATAAATATTTAGCCTGCTTGTGCAAAACACCTGCGCTTCAAAGTAATCATTAGCGACAGTTATTTGTATAACCGTCCCTAAAGAACTGCTAGTGTTAAGGTTGGCAGGTGTTTAAGCGAATTCGTCGTTATTTAAGAGATGTGTCGTAGTATAGGATAAAATCGCTTAAATCATTTAAATTAATAACTTAGAATCAGAAAAGAGTCTGAGGTCGAACACAGGGAGCAAATAATGGAATTCACAACATTACTCTCATTCAGAATCAATGAGCACAATTAATTAATCACAAAATAAATATTCAATGAATGAAACTGATCAAAATTAATATTCGAATATAAATCAACGTATCTCAAGGTTGCATGGAATCAAAAAGAAGAGGATCAAAATAATGGTGATTTGAATCACCACTTACTCTCCTAATTTAAGCATGCATTCAATTACTCGATTCATTCAAATCAAAATTTAATTTTAACTTGGGTCCTTAAATTATTCAACAGTGCTCAGAACCAGATCAGACAACTTATGTAGCACAGGCACAAGGCTCTCAAAAAGCCTTCTTTTCTTCTTCGGCTTCTTTCCTTCTTCACAAATCTCTCTCTCTTCTCAGAGCTTCCGTTCTTCTTCAGAACCTTCCCTTTCAAAGCCTTCCTCAAGCACAGAGGCACGACCTCTCCTTAGAGGCTAAGTGTCGCACAAGCACAAGCCTTAAAGAGCAAAACCCTTCCCCCCTCTCTCAAAAATCCTGCTCCTCCTCTCTCAAGACCCAGCGTATAGTCGGATTCGGATACGGGTTATCCGGTTGAGAGCATGGACCAGGCCTGTGGGCGTGTTATCACAGGCGAGGAGTGCTCATAGGTCGGATAAGTGGGTGTGAGGTGTATGGGGACCTGTAACGACCCGATTCCCGAGTCCCTACGAGACACGAGAACCGGAACGACTCGACTAATCCCAAGACCCAGTCGTCCAACGAGGAAGTGACCAAAAGAGTAGTAAAATAAGCTACATTCAGCATGAATATAACTGACAGTAACAAAATACAGCAGTAAGAAAAGGAACTACTACAGTATATACCACTACAATAGTAGAACAACAATTATAACATAACATGAAGCTACAAGTAAAGAACTACAGAGAGTAACAGAACTACTTACTACAGTGGAACGAAAGGGGTACAAAAAGAACTGTGGTAACTCTACTGGACCCTACTTGGCCCAGCGTCCTCTGCAGCCGCTGACCCTAGCTGCTCAACACCTGGTCCTGAAAAGTAACGAGTGTAACACGTCAGCGAAATGCTGAGTAGAGTGGCAGCTAAAACTAAAGAAGCAGTAGAGTGTACAGTAACTGTTATAATTTCTTTCTTCCTTTATTTACGTCTTTCTATTATTTCACAATTTATCTATTTCTCAGATCCTTCACTTGATCTCGAATGTTCCTCGTGGGAACGATCTTGATTGCAGTCTTTTCCGAAAAGTAGAAGTAACACGTGGTGCTCCCCTGGCCGGGAGAGTCCCCCGTGGTGATCCTACTCTCAATCAACCACCCCAAGGTCACTGACAGACGTAACGGTGACTACGGCACACGCGATAAACACATGGGTTGCTACCCCGCACTGGCACGCGGTTAGTCATTTTCGTTAACGGGTGCGCCCAAAGCACAGCACGGAACCAGTATAGGGCAGAGCCCTCTCAGTGACAGGGGTCCATCCCCTCCACAGTAACCAAACAGGAGTCTTGCCCCTCCACAGTCCGCGCACCCTCGCCTGACTACCGTGGTTTGCCCAATGGGCCTAACAAGTCGGTGTAGGTGAGCTAGCAGCACCCCGGGGCCCGTGGGGTAGCTAGTACTTGCTCTACACTAGTAGCTCTCCACGGTACTGTGTACACGAGGGCCAAAAGTCGGTACAAAGTGGCCAGACCTAACCCGGGTCCCTGGGGCGGCTAGCTCCACTCTGCACTAAACAGGTAACAGGTGCTTCCCCTGGCACCATGTACCCAAGAGACAACACACTTCCACATCTTTCCTTCTCAGTTCCATTTCATTCTCTTTCCAGGAGTTCTACTCCTAATTCCCCGTAAGGTTCCAGCTCTTTTAACTCAGCACATTCAGGTTTCACCATTCCAGTTTCACGTTCATACAACTCATGTTCTCAATCATGTTTATTTATTCATAACAGGCAGTTGTTAAATCAATTTACAGGCAGCTATTATTTCCTTTCCACTTTTCCAAGACTGCAATATCTATATTCATATCACTAGTTTTCCAGTCCTAGGATTCATGCTGTACCGTAGGATCTATCATTCAATCTAGTTTTCCAGCCCTAGGATTCATGCAATACCCTAGGATCTATCATTCAATCTGGTTTCTCATTCCTAGGATTCATGCAATGCCCTAGGTTCTATTAATTGTTCCATAATTGTAACAAATTATGCTAATAATTTTAAAAGCCACTCTACCAACTACAACGGGAGTACTGGGGGCGTGGTCGGAAATCCCGCGCGCCTCCGCAACCCCCGAGACTGCAATGGAATGAGGTCCTAACACAAGGATCAAACACAATGAGTTTCTCAGAACAGTATATAATTACTGTAAACGGCTAGAGAATTTTATTCTGGGAAGAACGCAACTCGAAACGTGGAAAATGGACTCCGAACGGGCCCTAAACGGGTCGAAAACGACGAAACAGTAAAAAATCAGACGTCTGGAACCTCTTCCAGACGTCTTAAAAGGTGGTTCAGATGATACCTTCGCTCTGTGTAGTCCCTCAGACGTCCAGAAGCCTGCGAGGGTGCCTGGCTTAATTCCCAGACGTCCGATGGTCAACCCGGACGTTTGGAAGTCCTCTCCGTCGTCTGGCACTGCGGCCAGACGTCCGATTTGCATTGGATGGCGAGTCTCGTGCCCTCCCGAGCAGAACCTGCACGCACCCATACCCGTTCTAAGTACGACGGGTCGCAGACGAAGGTGCGGCGAACGGCTGCATGGCCGTATGCGGGAAAAAAGGAAGAAGTCAAAATATCTTACCTGTCAGACGTCTGGACAATCCTCCAGACGTCTGATTCTGGAAAAAATTCCAGAATCAGAGCTCCTCTCGCTCTTTGCCCGCGACGCACGGCCGCGCCGCGCCCCGTCGGCCTGCTGCTCCAACTGCAGCAGCCCCTCCAAGACACTCCACGCCCGCTGCTCCCCCGCCGGCCGGCTCTAGCTGCCCCGGCAAGCTTGAACCCTCACGGTCGAGCGTCTCGTCCCTCGCGCAACACCTCCTCCTGCACACTTGCCGCGGCCGCTACTGCCGCCACTCGCTTTCGCACCGGCTGGGAGAAGAAGAAGAGGGACACGAAGGGGATGAGGGTGAGGGAGAGGGCGAGGGCCTTTTAAGGCCGTGCAGGGAGAGAGAGAGAGAGCACTGTGCCCTACAAGAGGAGAGAGGGAAAAAGAGGAAAGCGGGTGGCGGTTGCAGGTCTGCACGAGCATGCGCGCAGACGCAACCCCGTATGCCACAGAAATTTAATCCCAGACGTCTGGTCAGATGTCTGGGCCACCTCCCAGACGTCTTAAAAACCGTCTTGAAGCCGCGTTCGTAACAATATAACAAACTCAAAGGAAGTTTCGTCCCCGAAACTTGCGCTAACTAGGGTGCGGGAAAAACGTCATATAAAAACATAACAAACTCAAAGAGGACCGAAGCCGGTCCGAGAAAACGTACCCGCGAAGAGCTCCAGGTACCGCTCCCGCATTGCTGCCTTAGGCTCCCAGGTTGCCTCCTCGTACCGCTGGTTCCTCCACAAAACCTTCACCAGGGGTACTTGCTTACGTCTCAAACTGCGGACGGCTCGGTCAAGAATCTACACTGGCCGCTCGAGGTAGGTCAAGTCGTCGCCCACCTCAACGCTCTCGTGACTCAGTACATGACTTGGATCGGCTACGTACTTCCTGAGGTTGGACACGTGGAATACGTCATGTACACCAGAAAGCTGAGGAGGGAGGGCAAGTCTGTAAGCAACGGGTCCAACCCGCTCCAGGACCTCAAAGGGCCCCACGAACCTTGGCGCGACCTTCCCTCTCACCCCAAATCGTTGCAGGCCCTTCATGGGCGAAACATGAAGAAAGCGTGGTCCCCAACCTTGAACTGCACCTCTCTGCGTCTCCGATCTGCGTAGCTCTTCTGTCTGCTCCTGATAGTGCGGAGTCGCCTGTGGATCTGCTCGACTACCTCCTGACTCTGCCAGATCAACTTGGGGCCAACCTCCCACTTGGTCCCCACCTCAACCCAACTCAAGGGTGCCGTACACCTCCGTCCGTACAGAGCCTCGTAGGGAGCCATGCCAATGCTCGAGTGATAGCTGTTGTTGTATGCAAACTTCGCCAGGGGCAGGTGCTCCTCCCAAGAGCCCCTCCAGTCCAGTACACAGGCACGCAAAAGGTCTTGAAGTGTCTGTATCGTGCGCTCAGACTGTCCGTCCGTCTGGGGGTGGTAAGTTGTACTAAACCTCAACCGCGTCCCGAGGGCCTGCTGAAACTCAGCCCAAAACTGGGACGTAAAGCGGTTATTTCGGTCGGATACGATCTCCCGCGAAACTCCGTGTAGTCGTACCACATCGCGGATATACCTCTCTGCCAACTGTGCTGGTCCCAAAGTGACTCGGATCGGCAAGAATCGTGCCGTCTTCGTCAGTCTATCCACAATTACCCAGACTGCGTCGTGTCCTCGCTGGGTAACAGGTAAGCCCACCACCAAGTCCATGGTGATGCTCTCTCACTTCCACTCTGGCACTGGAAGCGGCTGTAGCAGCCCTGCAGGCCTCTGATGCTCGGCTTTTACCTGCTGACACACTAAGCACTGCTACACGAATTCACCCACATCCTGCTTCATCCCCCTCCACCAAAACTCGCGTCTCAAGTCGTGGTACGTCTTCATGTTTCCGGGATGTATGGTGAATCCGGAACCGTGTGCCTCAGTCAGGATCTCTCTCAACAGCTCCTCGTCTCTGGGAACGCACAACCGTCCCCTCAGGCGCAGCACCTGGTCAGTGAAAGAGAAGTCCCCTGGATCTCCTGACAGTACTCTGTCGCGCAAGGACTGCAAGTACGGATCGGCCATTTGTCCTGTGATGATGCGGTCTATCAGCTCTGGCCTAGTCTATCGTGTCACAGTCACTGCCCCACAGTGCCCCTGTAACTCTAGGGGTCGCCAACTACCCACGTCCTCTAAAAGGCTCCAACTCTATAACTGTAAACTGGCCAAGTGTGCGGGCGCCTTCCGGCTCAGGGCGTCATCCACCACATTGGCCTTGCCCGGGTGATAGGAAATGCCGCAGTCGTAGTCCTTCAGGAGCTCCAACCAACGTCTCTGTCTCATGTTGAGCTCCTTCTGATCAAAAAGGTATCTGAGGCTCTTGTGATCTGTGAAAATCTCGAAGGTCTCACCGTACAAGTAATGCCTCCAGGTCTTCAGCGTGAAGACAACAGCTGCCAACTCCAGGTCGTGGGTAGGGTAGGTATGCTCATGGGGCTTCAGTTGTCGCGAAGCGTAAGCGACAACGTGACCCCTCTGCCTGAGCACACCTCCTAACCCCTGCAAGGAGGCGTCCGTGTACACAACGAACCCGCCACTACTGTCAGGGATGGTGAGCACGGGAGCCGAGGTCAACCTCTCCTTCAGCTCCTGAAAACATGCCTCACAGGCGTCTGTCCAAGTGAAGGGCACGTCCTTCCGGGTCAACTGTGTCATGGGACGTGCAATCTGTGAAAAACCTATGATGAATCGTCTATAGTAGCCTGCCAGTCCCAGGAAACTACGAATCTCGGTGACTGAACGCGGTCTCTCCCACCTGAGTACTGCCTCGACCTTGGTTGGGTCCACCGCCAGGCCGTCCCCAGAGATCACATGACCTAAGAAGGTCACCTCCCTCAACCAGAACTCGCACTTGCTGTATTTAGCGTACAACCTACGTCGTCACAGTGTGTCCAGAACCATTCGCAAGTGCTGTCCGTGCTGCGTCTGATCTCGAGAATAGATGAGTACATCACCAATGAATACCACCACGAACTGGTCGAACTACGGTCTAAACACCTGGTTCATCAGGTCCATGAAAGCAGCGAGGGCATTGGTCAGCCCAAACGGCATGACCAAAAACTCGTAGTGTCCGTACTGGGTGCGGAAAGCTGTCTTGGAGACGTCTGCCTCCCTGATCCTCAACTGGTGGTATCCAGACCTCAAGTCGATCTTGGAGAACACCATGGCACCCCGCAACTGGTCAAACAAGTCGTCGATCCTCGGCAGCGAATATCTGTTCTTGATGGTGACCCTATTCAGTAGTCGGCAGTCCACACAAAGGCGTAGGGTACCATCCTCCTTCACAAACAGTACCGGGGCTCCCCAGGGAGACGCACTGAGCCTCACGAAACCCTTCTCCAAAAGGTCCTGCAACGGAGACTTGAGCTCTCGTAGCTCGAGCGATGCCATCCTGTATGGTGAGGTGGAGATGGGGCTAGCCCCTGGTACTAGTGAGATCTCAAACTCGATCTCACGCTCGGGCGGTAGTCCTGGCCCAAACTAATTGCGAAACTGGCTGCGACAAACGAGTGCGTAGCGCCGGAATCGAAAAGTGTGTAAACGAGTCTGCCGGAAATTGAAACCATACTTGCCACCACCGATCCCGAAGCTCTGGCATCCCTGTGTGTCAGGGCGTTGATACGCCCCTCAGCTCTAGGTGCAGACGAAGCAGCCACACTCTGCGTCGGATGGGTAGGTGCTGGCCGGCACCTTCCTCGTGACTGCTGTCCTCCTCCTCGCGTCTGGGAACCGCGGCCTCCTACGCGCCCTCCAGTGCTCGGCGCGGGAAGTATCTGCTGACCTCCTGCCCTAGACGGGCAGTCCCTCCTGATGTGGCCCGGCTGGCCACACTGGTAGCAAAGGGGAACCCGACTCCCACCCTCAGTGGGTCCCTACTGTCGGCTGGGCGGGGGTCCGGTGCTGGCGACTAGCCCCTATCGAGGGCCCCCAAAGGCCACTGATGGCCGTGCAAAACATGACGGCTCTTCCGCGGACGCCATGTGCCTCCTCTCTCGCCGGCCCTATGAAAAGTCTAGCTGGAAGGGCCTCTTCCGCCCGCCGTCAGTGTCTCGCGCGAACGGGTTGGTCTCCTCGTAGGTCATAGCTACCTCCACCACCCTCGAAAACGTAGGCAGCTTCAGGGGTTTGACATACCCCCGAATCGCAGGCCGGAGCCCCTCGGTGAACTTCCAAAGGCGCTCCTCCTCTGTGGCTACCGCTGTCGCTGTAAAGCGGGACAGCTCCAGAAAACGCGTGCAGTACGCATTCACGGTCATCGTCCCGTGGCGGAGAGTGTGGAACTCCCGCCTCCTCTGGTCCTGCCATGTCTGGGGAAAGTACTGCTCGCAGAAGAGGGTGACGAACCGATCCCAGGTCGGCTCGTCCCTCTCCTATCCCCTGACCGCCCTCCACCACCTGTGTGCTGCACTCTTCAGCTGGTACGTGGCAAAGGCCACGCGGCACTCCACCGGGGGGCGAAGGGTGTCGAAAATCTTCTCGAGCTGCTCGAGCCAGTCCTCTACCTCGGTCGGGTCCTCATCCCCCTTGAAGGAGGGGTGTTTCAGCTTCTGGAACTGCCCGAAGAGCTCGAAGTGGCACTACAGTGGAGATGCTGGTGCACCTCCAAGTAAAGGTGCCTCGTGCACAGAAGTGTCGGAGGAAGGAGGGGGCGGCGGCGGCCCATCCCCTCCCCCGTGTCCAGCGCCGCGTTCGTCGTGTGGTCCCACAGAGGACTCCCCCTCCGCAGCCCCAGGGTGAGGCGTACGAGGCGGTGGGTGGAGCTCCTTTCACACAATGTCCCGTATCCGCTGGGCGAGGTCCTGGGCCTGGATGCCCCGGAGTAGCGGCTGGTCCACTGAGGCGTCGGCAACGGCACGCCCACCTCGCTGACCTCGTCCTCGGCCGCGCCCGCAGCCCGTCTCGCCAGTCCCGTGACGAGGCATCTCCTGCAAGGAGACGCGAAATAAAATGAAACACGTCAATATGGAATGATACCTAACGAAACGTCTAAGAGCTCATGTCAAAAGATATGTTGTGGTGGCTACTCTAGTTATAGACATGTGAATTGGTTATTTTCCAGTCAGTTGATTCACTTCTCGGGACGACCTTGCTCTGATACCATCTTGTAGCGACCCAATTCCCGAGTCCCTACGAGAAACGAGAACCGGATCGACTTGACTAATCCCAAGACCTAGTCGTCCAACGAGGAAGTAACCAAAAGAGCAGTAAAATAAACCACATTCAGCATGAATATAACTAACAGTAACAAAATACAGCAGTAAGAAAAGGAACTACTACAGTATATACCACCACAACAGTAGAACAACAATTATAACATAACATGAAGCTACAAGTAAAGAAGTACAGAGAGTAACAGAAATACTCACTACAGTGGAACAAAAGGGGTACAAAAAGAACTGCGGTAACTCTACTGGACCCTACTCGGCCCAGCGTCCTCTGCAGCCGCTGACCCTAGCTGCTCAACACCTGGTCCTGAAAAGTAACGAGTGTAACACGTCAGCGAAACGCTGAGTAGAGTGGCAGCTAAAACTAAAGAAGCAGTAGAGTGTACAGTAGACGCGGCTTCAAGATGATTTTTAAGACGTCTGGGAGGTGGCCCAGACGTCTGACCAGACGTCTGGAACCCCTTCCAGACATCTGGGATTAAATTTCTGCGGTGTACGGGGTTGCGTCTGCGTGCATGCGCGCGTAGACCTGCAACCGCCACCCGCTTTCCTCTTTTTCCCTCTCTCCTCCTGCAGGGTGCAGTGCTCTCTCTCTCTCCCCGCGCGGCCTTAAAAGGCCCTCACCCTCTCCCTCACCCTCATCCCCTACGTGTCCCTCTTCTTCTCCCAACCGGTGCGAGAGCGAGCGAGTGGCGGCAGTAGCGGCCTCGGCAAGTGTGTGGGAGGAGGTGTTGAGCGAGGGACGATATGCTCGACCGTGAGGGCTCGAGCTTGCCGGGGTAGCTAGAGCCGGCTGGCGGGGGAGCAGCCGGCGTGGAGTGTCGTGGAGGGGCTGCTGCAACTCGAGCAGCAGGCGAACGGGGCGCGGCGCGGCCGTGCGTCGCGGTCGGAGAGCGAGAGGAGCTCTGATTCTAGAATTTTTTCCAGAATCAGACGTCTGGGCTTACGACCAGACGACGATGAAGACCTCTAGAGGATTGTCTAGACGTCTGACAGGTAAGATATTTCGACTTCTTCCTTTTTTCGCGCGTACGGCCATGCAGCTGTCCGCCGTGCCTTCGTCTGCAACCCGTCGTACTGAGAACGGGTATGGGTGCCTGCAGGTTCTGCTCGGGAGGGCGCGAGACTCGCCATCCAACGCGATTCGGAAGTCTGGCCGCAGTGCCAGACGACGGAGAGGACTTCCAGACGTCCGGGTTGACCATCGGACGTCTGGGAATTAAGCCAGACACCCCCGCAGGCTTCTGGACGTCTGAGGGACTACACAGAGCGAAGGTATCATCTGAACCACCTTTTAAGACGTCTGGAAGAGGTTCCAGACGTCTGATTTTGGACTGTTTCGTCGTTTTCGACCCGTTTAGGGCCCGTTCAGAGTCCGTTTTCCGCGTTTCGAGTTGCGTTCTTCCCAGAATAAAATCCTCTAGTCGTTTACAGTAATTATATACTATTCTGAGAAACTCCTTGTGTTTGATCCTTGTGTTAGGACCCCGTTCCATTGAAGTCTCGGGGGTTGCGGAGGCGCGCGGGATTTCCGACCACGCCCCCAGTACTCCCGTTGTAGCTGGTAGAGTGGCTTTTAAAATTATTAGCATAATTTGTTACAATTATGGAACAATTAATAGAACCTAGGGCATTGCATGAATCCTAGGAATGAGAAACCAGATTGAATGATAGATCCTAGGGTATTGCATGAATCCTAGGGCTGGAAAACTAGATTGAATGATAGATCCTACGGTACGGCATGAATCCTAGGACTGGAAAACTAGTGATATGAATATAGATATTGCAGTCTTGGAAAAGTGGAAAGGAAATAATAGCTGCCTGTAAATTGATTTAACAACTGCCTGTTATGAATAAATAAACATGATTGAGAACATGGGTTGTATGAACGTGAAACTGGAATGGTGAAACCTGAATGTGCTGAGTTAAAAGAGCTGGAACCCTACGGGGAATTAGGAGTAGAACTCCTGGAAAGAGAATGAAATGGAACTGAGAAGGAAAGATGTGGAAGTGTGTTGTCTCTTGGGTACGTAGTGCTAGGGGAAGCACCTGTTACCTGTTTAGTGCAGAGCGGAGCCAGCAGCCCCAGGGACCCGGGGTTAGGTCTGGCCACTTTGTACTGACTTTTGACCCTCGTGTACACAGTACCTAGGAGAGCTACTAGTGTAGAGCGAGTACTAGCTACCCCACGGGCCCCGGGGTGCTGCTAGCTCACATACACCGACTTGTTAGGCCCACTGGGCAAACCAGGGTAGTCAGGTGAGGGTGCGCAGACTGTGGAGGGGCTGGACCTCTGTTACTGAGAGGGCTCTGCCCTATACTGGTTCCGTGCTGTGCTTTGGGTGCACCCGTTAACAGAAACGACTAACCGCGTGCCAGTGAGGGGTAGCTACCCGTGTGTTTATCGCGCGTGCCGTAGTCACCGTTACGTCTGTCAGCGACCTTGGGGTGGTTGACTGAGAGTAGGATCACCACGGGGGACTCTCCCGGCCAGGAGAGCACCACATGTTACTTCTACTTTTCGGAAAAGACTGCAATCAAGATCGTTCCCACGAGGAACATTCGAGATCAAGTGAAGGATCTGAGAAATAGATAAATTGTGAAATAATAGAAAGACGTAAATAAAGGAAGAAAGAAATTATAACAGCTACTGTACACTCTACTGCTTCTTTAGTTTTAGCTGCCACTCTACTCAACGTTTCGCTGACGTGTTACACTCGTTACTTTTCAGGACCAGGTGTTGAGCAGCCAAGGTCAGCAGCTGCAGAGGACACTGGGCCGAGTAGGGTCCAGTAGAGTTACCGCAGTTCTTTTTGTACCCCTTTTGTTCCACTGTAGTGAGTATTTCTGTTACTCTCTGTACTTCTTTACTTGTAGCTTCATGTTATGTTATAATTGTTGTTCTACTGTTGTGGTGGTATATACTGTAGTAGTTCCTTTTCTTACTGCTGTATTTTGTTACTGTTAGTTATATTCATGCTGAATGTGGTTTATTTTACTGCTCTTTTGGTTACTTCCTCGTTGGACGACTAGGTCTTGGGATTAGTCGAGTCGGTCCAGTTCTCGTGTCTCGTAGGGACTTGGGAATCGGGTCGTTACAGGACTTGACCCCCTGTGCTTGGGTGAAGAAGCCATGGCACGAATTCAACTTATGCATGGTCGTGCTCCTGTCTGCTCACGATGTGGCACTAAAGTGCCACATTCTTTCTTCGCGTAAAGCTGCAGCAAACCTTCTTCAATTGGAGCGGATGAGGCATTGGGTCTTCAATTGGAGACCAAGGGTAAGTGCTTGGAGCTGGGCCACACAGCTTGGAGGTGGACTTGAGGTGGATTGCGGCTGAGGAACAGCGGACATCGTCGAAGATGTCGAGGGTGGTGGCGGAGAACGGCAGATACCTGAAACACGAGATACAGCCTCTCAGCCACGTTAAAACATCTCAGGAGAATCACCAAGTGATGGCGAATGTGGTGGTGGTGTTTGCACGGTGTGAGAGTGAGCATGGAGGTCGGACGAGGTTGTGGGCGGAGTGCGATGAAGGTCGTGTTCGGTGGGGTGTTTGAGCAGGTGAATCGAGGAATTAGGTGAGGGGTTTTGTGCAGTGAGATGAGGTGGAGCTTTTGGAAGTAGAGTGGGCGTATTTGGTGGTGTGTGGCGTCGGGGAGGCATCGCTAGAGATTCGTTGGATTAGGGGAAGACGAAGAGGGAGAGGCATGAACAGCAGTCGAAACAAGGGTTTAAGGAGGGGGAAAGAGAATAGAGGGGAAGAAGTGAGGAAACCTAAGTTTAATGGTCGAAAGGGGCTAGAGGACGCTAGCTATGATTGGCCAGCACCGTGGAAGAGAATACCTCCGGTGGTGGAACGACGAGGAAGAAGAGGGTTTAAGGGGCTTCTGCCGTGTCATGAGAAGCGAAGGACGGTGAGGGAGGCAATCCTGCTGCTTATGGTATGTGGCAGCGGGCAAGGAAGTCGAGGGAGAAGGCATTGCCGAAGCTAGTCAGAGGAGGCTGGAAGGAGTTTTTGGCGAAGAAGTGCGGCCAAACCAAGATAATTTGGAGCGGTTGTGTTGCTAGAGCTTATATAGAGCTCGTGGTGAGCTCTAGAACAGGAAACAAGGTTGATTGGCTTGCTTAGGATTCAAGAAGAATCCCACTGATTTCGTGCATTCGCACAGCCATTCAGATGCGATTTGGGATCCAAGGATGGTCTCAAACGATTCTCCATGGTGTGAACATCAACCCCACCAATTTTAGTGGGATTTGATAATGATTTGAATATGATTCGTGGAAGTCAAAGCTTGCGTGGAGGTCGGGTTTGACCTCAATGGTGGCAAGGGACTATTTATGAAGGAGATGACAAAGTTGGGGGGCTACTTGCAATGATTTTGAAAGTTAGGGGCGTGCATGAGAGAAAAAGAGTTAGATTGGACCAAAATGCTACTTGGTCAAGATGATCACTGATTGGGTCCAAATTTTGGTACAAACCTAATTTGGACCCAAGAAATTTAGTGGTGAAGTTGGATTTCAGTTTTAACCAAGTTTGACTTGGCAATTTGTGTAAAAATCCAAATTATGGTAACTTTCTATCTGAGATTCTACTTAAGTTCAAAATGGGTTCCAAAGGTCAAATCAAGGATGAAAAACCTCATGGAATATTTTTCTATGATTTTTGGAAGATTTAGATGGATCTTATCCTGACCAGAACCTTTGTTATTTAAGTGGGTCTGAAATTAGGGTTTTAAGTTATGAATTAGTTCTCGAAGTAAATGAAAATCCGTTTCTGTTTGTGTGGACCCTCTTGTTAGACTTTAATTCTCATTAGACCTTAGATTAACCCCTGAGAAACCCGTGATTATTCTGCGCTCATGATATGATGTTAAAATTGCAGAATTAACCCTCATTTAATGTATTACTCTCAGAAAGGATATTTAGTGAGTTATGGCTCTTAGGCAATTATGTAGGAGCATTTGTCAATTAATTCTGATTAATTAAAACTAGTTATGGCTCATGATGATGTTATCATCAGTGGGGGGAGGGGGAGGAGACTTTAGGAAACGGTTACTTATATAACCGTCCCTAAAGATTAGCCTAGCACTCGTCGCAAATCACACATTTTGTAGTAGTGTACATAAATATGAACATCAACACTTCAATGAGCTAAAGCAGTAGCTATATTAGTGCCTTTCCTCAACAAGGGTGTCCAAATCAATCATCTGTCCTTACATAGTGATCACAATCCATGCCATTGAAATTCCTACGCAAAGCATTCATCATCATATGTTACATACTGATAAACACCAGTTTATCATCGTTCTTATGTCCTAAAACAAATCTAACTCTTAAGTTTTTAACTCTGCAAATGGGTTTTTGAGGCATTTACTTAGGATAGGCATACATTGCATTTTATTATATTTTTTATATGTTTATCTGAGTATTAGGGATAGGCAGAATGTCAAATCCTGCATACCTTTGCACTTAGGAAGGCAAAAGATGAATAAAAAGCTCTTATCAGCTGGATCACAGCTAAATCCAGCTCATTCCAACTAGATCCCAACTCCTTCTAGCAGAATCAACTCATCCCTAGCTCCATTCAGCTCATCCCAACTGAATGGTAGCTCTAGCTAGTTCACCTCAGCTCCATTTAGCTCACCTCATCTGAATGGCAGCTCAAATTAGTTGATCCCAGCTCCATTCCAACTCCTCTAGCCCAGAATAGTTTACTGGAAGCTCAACCTAACTAGGACAAGCTACTAGCTAGACCTAGTTAGCTGAAGATGACCTCAACTAGCTCAAACCAGATCAAGTCCAACTCCCGGAAACCTAACTCAACTCAACTTAATTGAGCTGAGCTACTTGACCTAAGCTAGCTACTCCAGCTAGCTAGGTATTCTCCGGGAAGACCAGAGCCAGCTCACCTTAGCTCATATCAGTAGAAGCCAGCTCATCTTAGCTTGACTTAGCAGCTAGCAAAGAACTAACAAGCTAAGCCAGCTAAGGTAGCTCCTTGCAGTTCTCTTCAGTAGCCACCAGCTCTAGTACAGCTCCTTCCAGCTACTTCCAACTCATCACCTCCAAAACCTTAGCTCCCTCTACTTCTCTACCCTACTCCCTACTGGCCAAGCTAGCTTAGCTTAGCTAGTCATCTCCTTGGCCACCAAAACCTCACCCTAAAACCCACCTAACAAGCTCCACCAACTAAGCTTACCTATGTCCACCTAAGCTACCACCACTCCACCTTAATCTTGACGCTAACCCTACACATCCTTTCACCCCTCTCTACCACCAAAAGACACCACCAAATTCCCTCCAAAATCACTTAGAAATGGCACCAACTTTTTCCCTCCAAAACCCTTGAAATCAAACCCTACACCTACCCCTTCAACCCATCTCCACCCTCAATTTTTTCCCTCCAAAATCAACACCTTCTAGAAGGTATTTTTGGAGGGAAAACCAAGGCACATCTTCAATTCCCTCCCATTTTTTCCTCTAAAAATATCCAAGCACCCCTTCATTTCCCTCCAAAAAATACCATTACCACCCCCCTTCCCATCCTATAAATCCCTGCCCTACCACCACATAATTCCCATCTCTTCCATTAGTTTAGTTCCACCCTTGTGACGACTCGGTTCCCGAATCCTTACAGGACACGAGACCGGACTGACTCGACTGATCCCAAGACCTAGTCGTCCAACAAGAAAGTAACCAAAAAGCAGGAAAGTAAACCACATTCACTATGCTAAGTAACTAACAGTAACAAAAGTACAGCAGTAAAGAAGTAAAACTACTACAGTATACACCACCACAATAGTAGAAAAGTAAACTGGTACAGGAATAGAATGTGCAGAACAAAAGAGTATTGAATATAAAGGTACAAGAAACTACTCACTACTACAACGAGCACAAAAAGAGCTACAACTACTGGGCTCTACTGGGCCCAGCACCCTCTGCAGCCGTAGGCTCTGATTGCTCAACACCTGGACCTGAAAAGGGTTATGAGTACACGAAGTCAGCGAACGCTGAATAGAGTGGCAACCAGCTAACTAAACAGTAAAGGTGGACAGGTAGCTGTTGTTTCTCGATTACTTTCTTTAACTACGTATTCTTTTTCACCATTAGTTTATTTATCAGGTCTCTTTCTTGATCTCGAATGTTCCTCGTGGGAACGATCTTGATTGCAGTCTTTTCCGAAGAGTAGAAGGCATACGTGGTGCTCTCCTGGTCGAGAGAGTCCCCCATGGTGATCCTACACCCAATCAACCACCCCAAGGTCACGGACAGACATAACGGTGACTACGGCACGCGCAATAAGCGCACAAGTAGCTACTCCGCACTGACATGCGATCAGTCGTTTCTGTTAGCGGGTGCGCCTAAAGCACAGCACGGAACTAGTATAGGGCATATCCCTCTCAGTAACACGGGTCTAGCCCCTAAGAACCAAACAAGGGCCTCGCCCCTTCACAATCGGTGCACCCTCGCCTGACTACCCTGGTTTGTCCAATAGGCCTTACAAGTCGGTGTAGGGCGGCTAGCTGAACCCCGGGCCCCATGGGGTGGCTAGCTCTCTCCCTACACCAGTAGCTCTCCCCGATACAGTGTACACGAGGGCCAAGAAGTCGGTACAGAGTGGCCAATCCTAACCCCAGGTCACAACCCAAGGGCGACTAGCTCCGCTCTGCACTGAACAGGGGGACAGTCGCTCTCCTTGGTACACCGTACTCAAGGGCTAGCTCACTTCCCCACTCACATTTCTAGTTCCATTCCAATTATTGCCAGGAACTCTACTTCTAATTCCCCGTAGGGTTCATGCTCATATTCCTTAGGCCATTCCATACCAGGTTTCATCATTTCTATTTCCATTCTCAGGTTATACACATGCAAATTGTAATTCTATTGTTCACATTCCCATGTTCAGGTTATTCACAGGTAGCTCGTGTTTCCAACATTCACCTTTCCATTTCCAATTCATATGCAGCTCACATTATGTTATTTCACATGTGCGATAGGAAGTTACATACAACAGTTATTTAGCACAAACACTACATATTCCGCAGGCAACTGTTATTCATTTACAGGCAATTGTTATTATTCTATCTACTCATTCAAGACTGCAATTCATTCATTCAATACAGACATTCCAATATTTCTAGTCCTATGATTCATGCCATATCCTAGGTTCTAATCATTCATTCCACACATGCATTTACGTTGTAATTAATTTAAGGGGAAGCCACTCTACCAGTAAACCCACGAGTAGTAGGGGCTTGAACGGCAGACTCACGTGCCTCAGCAAGCCCCGAACCTGCAACGGAAATAAGTCCTATCACAAGGATCAATCACAAGAGAATACTTAGAAGAGTATAGAAAGTATTCTAATAAGTAGAGGAATTCATACGGAAAATATTGGTATCTTAATTGCGAAAATCAGACATCAAACGGACCCTAAACGGGTCAAAACAGTGATTCTGACTCAAATCAGACGTCTGGAACACCTTCCAGACGTCTTAAAAGAGTCCAGAGCCATACCTCACATCCTGCGCTACTCTTCAGACGTCCAGGAACTCCGCTGGACCGTCTGGACACAATTCCAGACGTCTGACCACCTCTCCGGACGTTTAGAAATGCTTCCCGTTGTCTGGTGCCTCGCCTAGATGTCCGAAGTACGTGGGAGGGTGTGTCCCGCGCCTTCCTGAAGCAACTCCTGCGCGAATCAACTGAATCTCCACCAAAAAGGTAAGAAACAGCATCTCGGCGGAGCAGCCTACATGGCCGTATCCGCAAAGAAGATGTACCTTCGTGAAGCCTACCTCTCAGTCGTCTGGAACCTCCTCCAGACGTCGACTACGTCGTCTGGACGTCGCTCCAGACACCTGATTCTAGGAAAAAACTTAGAACCAGAACTTGCTTTCGCCTTCTCGCGTCGCACGTGGCCATGCCGTTCCCTCTCGCTTGCTGCTCCGACTACAGCAGTGTCGGGGAGGACCTCCCTGACACACTCCTCTGCCTTACACACGTGCCGACCGGCCATGAGCTCACCGGCGAGCTCCCACGCGAGCTCGCAAGCTTGCTCTCCACTCTTCCTCACGCTGCTCCTCCTCTCCTCTCACGTCGCTCCTTCTCTCTGTCGTTCTCGCTCGCTGCTCTCGCTGGTGGAAGGAGGAAAGTGGCTGGAAGTGGGGGTGGTGTGAGGGAGAGGAGGAGGGCTTATATAAGGGTGTGGGGTTAGGGATTTCGTCGGGCGGAAGGAGAGAGAAGAAGAAGAACGAGGGAAGTGTACTGTCTGCGCGTAGCACGCGCGCAGACGCGAGCTCGTACTCAAAATTTTCGATTTCCAGATGTCTGGGAAGGTGTCCAGACAGTCTGACCCAAGTTTTAGACGTTTTAAAAGGCTCAGACAGCATGGGTCTTAACAACCCTACACCACCTAAACCCACGGCCAAGGAGAAGAAGATCAAGGGGTCAACCACCCACCCCCATGGTGTCTTCTTTCTCCATCTTCCTATCAATTGTGCCACTCCAAAGGAGGAGGCGAACTACTAGAGAGGACGGCCAAGCAAGAGGAGAAACAAGGTGGTTGACGCCCACCTTGGGGAGATAGCTTCGAGGAGGAAGAAGAAACTAAAAAGAACTCTTTTCAAGTGTGGGGCAACCACACTTGGAGCAAGAGCCATCTAGAAGTTCTACTATAGGATCCCTCTCTTCTTTATCTTCTACTTTATCTTTTCTATTAGCTAGTAATTTATTGTTATTTCAAGAAGCATTCCTCTACATGTACTCCAAATTCTAGCAATACAAGATCAATTTGCCTTCCAATTTTTGCTTTTATGTTGATGTGTTTTTTTCATGCTTTTAGTAACTTAGTGCACCACACCTTCTTCTAATTACCCTAGGTGTAATTTCCTATGGTGAGCTTAAAAGAAAAGGGTTTTCTTCTTGTCACTTAGGTTAGTGATAGGCATAGTCTTTAGCATAATTACCATACTCGCATTTTGTTACCCGATTATTTTGAAAATCCTAAAAAAATAACAAAACTAAAATCACAAAAATGCATGTGTTGATTTGAGAGGAGAGTGAGAGAATCATTTCACGTGATTAACAAATTAGTCTCCTTAGACGACTCTAGATACTCCACTATCTAGGTTTTATAAATTATAAAAGTTGATTGCGAATTTATGCATTTTAACGATACTAGTTCACATCTTTAACAAAATACGTATTTCCTGCATCATATACGACTACCAAATCCAACTGGGAAGTTGGAAAGTGGCTATCACTAACAACAAAACTCCCGCTTCTCCCATCTTCTAAAAAGGATAATTAAAATAATAAATGTAAGCAAATCAATAAAGGCCTAGAGAAAGTTGGTGATGACATACATATTAAATGATAAAACATTTGGAGAAAACCACTACTGAAACAAATATTGAAATAATAGGATCATTTGAAAGAAACAAATCAAATCTTGCAATTCCCTGTAAATTTGTAGAAAACTTTAGCAAAAGGCATCCTAGACTTCCCACCTCATCATTATGAAAACACTAAAGTTACACCATTGCAATAGTTATCAGAAAATTCATTGTGATTGCCACAACAAATCAAGAGAACTTAACTCTAAAATTGAACATGTCAATAATGTCAATGCTTTATGTGTCTCTATAGCATGTGGAGTGCAGTAGGTATTTAACATAAACAAGAAACAATGTGCAAAGGGTCTTAGTTGCAATTCTTAAGCTAAAAATGTCAATGCTATAGAATTAAGTTAATAGATGCTCCTTAAAAAGAGCAAGACCATTGTACTTGGATCTTTAGAGCATGGCCATGAATTTCTTTTGCAAAATATTCATGGTCACCCACAATCTTGAGCAAATAATTTCTTAAAAGGAGAAATCGCAAAGTCAAGAATCAAAACAAAATGTAGATAAAGTAGTAAATTTACAAAGAAATTATACCGGATGATCCATAGGTTTAAAAGAGCTCCTGCAAAATATTTTTGAAGCCAAAGAAATGATAGAGCTTCCTTGCAATTTAAAATGTTCATTATTCTAATAAGCGATAGAATCACAGAAAAATATGAACAAGACAGAAATCTAAAGATATTAATCTTTTAGTTCATAATGTCAATATACACAAAACATAAATCAACCTTTGAAGCAAGGAGAATTTGGTTTAATCCTACAATGCATATGCATTTGTTCATTAGTCATGGATCCTATAATCCCTTCCCTTCCCTCTCACCCACCTCACTATGACATTCCATCAAACAGTATTCTTGTACCACCACCTCACATCTTACCCCACTGCAACATTTCATCACCTAGCCTACACCATCTTGACCCTCCCTCCCACTGTAGCATTTCGTTAAACACCTTGCAAGGAAGATCAACATATATAACAAGAGAGATTGAGAAAGTGATCGAGTGGCAGATCTTAACTGTAGATCCAAAAATAGGTTTGATCTTAAACCTTAACCGAGCAAGAGATTTGAAAGAGATCCCATGTTTGAGATCTAAGTGAGTTTGATCAAATATGAGAGATCTTACTTGTGAGAGAGAGATCAAGAGAACACAGAGAGAGGTTGAAGAGAGATCTATGCGAGAATCATGTAAGGAACAGTGGGAGACCCACTCTTATTAGAGATCATCAAGAGAAAGGCAATGTTACGACCCGGTTCCCGGATCCCTACAGGACCCGAGATTGGCTCGTCTCGACTAATCCTAAGACCTAGTCGTCCAACATGAAATAACCAAAAGAAGGAAAATAAACCACATTCACACATGCAATATAACTAAGTCGAAGAAATGTACAAAGCAGTAAAGAAAATAGGACAACTGTCTTAGTATATACCACCACAACAACAACAACAGGAAGCGGAAAGGAAACAAAAGTAGCAGAGCAGTAACAAAGTGTCCATTACTTACTACAGCAGTAGAGAAAAAGGAAAGTGCTGAAGAAAGACTACGGCTGGACTCGACTAGGCCCAGCACCTTCTGTAGTCGGAAACTCGGGCTGCTCAACTCCTTGTCCTGGACAGTGTTATGAAAAGACAGAGTTAGTGAACACTGAGTACAGTGGTATTTATATTATCTAAGTACAAAACAGTAAAAACAACAGGTTTAATTCTCATTTCTATTTATCTGTTTTGATATGTTTCCATTTCTTCCATTTCTCAAAGTATCTAGATATTTCTTGATCCTGCATGTTCTTCGTGAGAACGATCTTGATTGCAATCCTTTCCGTAGAGTAGAAGGTACACGTGATGCTCTCCTGGTCGGGAGAGTTCCCCGTGGTAGCCCTACACCCAGTCAACCCCCCCGAGGTCATTGTCAAGACGTAGCGGTGACTACAACACGCGTGATAAGCGCATGGGTAGCTACCCCGCACTGACATGCGGTCAGTCGTTTCCGCTAACGGGTACGCCCAAAGTACAGCACCAAACAGTATAGGGCCTTACCCTCTCAGAATAGGGGTCTCGACCCTCCACAGTCCATGCACCCTCGTCTGACTACCCTGGTTTGCTCAGAGGGCCTAACAAGTTGGTGTAGGGTGGCTAGCTCCCTCCCTACACTAGTAGCTCGCCTCAGTACCACGTACGCGAGGGCCAACATGAGTCAGTGTAGAGTGGCCAATCCTAGCCCTGGGTCTCAATCCAAGGGAGGTTAGCTCCGCTCTACACAAAAGGGGACAGTTGCTCTCCTTGGTACCACGTACTCAAAGGCCAGCACATTTCCCATCTACATTCCAGGTTTTCGTCTATCCACAGGAGTTCTACTCCTAATTCCCCGTAGGGTTCATGCTTATGTTCACCTCATTTATCCAAATCTAGATCTCATCTTTCATAATTCATTTCTCATCCATATACAGGCAGCTCGTGTTTTCATAATTCAATTCTCAATAACATGCAACTAGTTGTTTCACAGGTAATTATTCATTAAATACAGCCAGCTTGTATTCTAACAGGCAACTCGTAATTATAATACAAGGCATTTGCTAGCAATTTATCACAATCATGCATGCAAGTAAACCATACAGTACAAACAGGCTCATTCATTTCTCTACCCTAGGGTTCATTCCACATCCTAGAGTTCCATTCGGCTATTTCAACCAAGCATATTCTTATTTAAATATTAATAACTGAATTAAACCACTCTACCTGGAAACACGGGAGTAATGGGGGCTTGAACCGCAGACCCAGAAGTCTCTACGAGCCCCAAACGCACAGCAAGATGAAACCCTATACCAGGGAATCCATCACAAAAGGGGAGTTCAAAATAGTGTATAACAGACTCTAGTATGTAGAGGAACTCGAGAAGAAAGTACAGGTATTTTGATTGTGTAAACAGACCCCAATCGAATCCTAAACAGGTCAAAAACATGCCTACTGTTCAAAATCAGACGTCTGGGAATAATCCCAGATGTCTTAAAAGGCGTCAGATATTACCTTGTGTCTCCTGCGATATCCTTAGATGTCTAGAGCCCTCTGCAATTGTCTGAGGTGAGTTCCAAATGTTTGATCCTCCTTCCAGTTGTTTGGAAGGACCTTCGGACGTCTGGCGACGTGATCAGACGTCCAAAAGTGCTTGGAAAACACCTGTTAATATGTGGCGACATGATTAGATGTGATCAGAAGTACTTGCACTGTTTGTATGCGTGTTTGAGATTACAGTCTTGAATGAATGAATAGAAATGTGAACAACTGCCTGTTAATAAACAAGAGCTGCCTGTGAAATATGAAATGCCTGTGCTAGATACCTATGACATTTCTTGTTGTATATGCAAATTGTGGAAATACGAGCTGCATGTGTAAAATCTGAGATGGAATTGTGAATGACGAAACCTGGTACGGAATAACATGGAGAATGCGAGCATGAACCCTACGGGGAATCAGGAGTAGAGCTCTTGTGCATAAATGGAATGGATTTGGAAATATGAGTGGGAAGTGTGCTGACCCTTGAGTACGTGGTACCAAGGAGAGTGACTGTCCCCTGTTCAGTGTAGAGCGGAGCTAGCCGCCCTTGGGTTGGGACCCAGGGTTAGGATTGGTGTTATAACTCTGGCATCAAACGTCGTTTAAGACGTCTGGGAATTGGTCCAGACGTCTGGAATCCTTCCCAGACGTCTGGAATTTGATTTTTTCGGCATACGGGTTCGCGTCTGCACGCATGCGCGTGCAGACTGAACCGCCACCCTCCTTTCTTCTCTTTCCTTCCTCCCTGCAGGTGCAGTGATCTTTCTCTCTCTCTCTCTCCCCACAGCAGCCTTCAAATACCCCCCTCTCCTCTCCCTCACCCTCACTCCACCGCCTTCTTCTTCTTCCTGTTAGCGAGAGAGTGAGCGGGCGAGGGCAGCAGCAGCTGCTGCCGTGAGTGTGTGGGGAGGAGGGGCTGCTACGAGAGGGAGAGAGTTAGATCGCGAGGGTGCGAGCTTGTCGGAGCAGCCAGGGCCGGCCGGCTGGTGCGCAGCAGGAGCGTGGTGTTGGGGAGGAGCTGCTGCAGCTCAGGCAGCAGGCGAGCGCGGTGCGGCACGCCGTGCGCTGCAGGCGGAGGGCGAGGAGGTCCTGATTCTGGGAAAATTTTTCAGAATCAGACGTCTGGACATAAGTCCAGATGACGCAAGAGACGTCTGGAGGAAGGTCCAGACGTCTAAAAGGTACGATATTTTTCCTTCCCTTCTTCTTTCGCGTGTACGGCCATCCGGCCGTTCCGCTAAAGGGTTCTGCTTCGTTCCGTGTTGAGGACGGTCGCATATGTGTGCAGGTCTCAGTCGGGAAGGCGCAAGGGCACGCCCTCCCACACAGATCGGATGTCTGGGCACAGCACCAGACGATGGAAAGGGTCTCCAGTCGTCCGGAGTGATAGTCGGACGTTTGGAAACTAAGTCCAGACGGTTCAGTGGGATTCTGAACGTCTGAAGGACCGCGCAGGATCAAGGTATGACCTAAGCCATCGTTTAAGACGTCTGGAAGATGTTCCAGACGTCTGATTTTGGGCAAACTTGTCGTTTTTGACCCGTTTAGGGTCCGTTCGAAGTCCGTTTTCCGCGTTTCAAGTTTCGTTCTTCTCAGATTTAGTTCCTCTACCTATTTACAGTAATTGTATCCTGTTATAGGTAGCTCCTTGTAATTGATCCTTGTGTTAGGATCCCGTTCCGTTGCGGCTTTGGGGGTTGCGGAGGCGCGCGGGCTTGCCGATCACACCTCCAGTACTCTCGATTTTGCGGGTAGAGTGGCCCCTTTAATTATTTATCAAAAATTATATACTTGTGAAATAATTAATAGATTCTAGGGTATTGCATGAGTCCTAGGACTGAAAAACTAGATTGAATGATAGATCCTAGGGTATTGCATGAATCCTAGGACTAAAAAACTAGATTGAATGATAGATCCTAGGATATGGCATGAATCTTAGGACTAGAAAACTAGATTGAATATATATATTGCAGTCTTGGAAAAGTAGAAAGGAAAACGATAACTACCTGTAATTGGTTAACAGTTGCCTGTTTATGAATGGATAATTACTGTTGAGAACATGGGCTATATGAAAATTAAAGCTAAAATGATGAAACCTAGATTGGCTGAGTTAAAGAAAAATGAGCTTGAACCCTACGGGGAATTAAGAGTAGAGCTCCTGAGAAGTGAATGGAATAGAATTGGGGAAGTGAGCTGGCCCTTGAGTACGGAGTACCAAGGAGAGCGACTGTCCCCCGGTTTAGTGCAGAGCGGAGCTAGCCGCCCTAGGTACCCGGGGTTAGGTCTGGCCACTTTGTACCGACTTTTGGCCCTCGTGTACACAGTACCGAGGAGAGCTACTAGTGTAGGGAGAGCACTAGCCACCCCATGGGCCCCGGGGTTCTGCTAGCCCTCCTACACCGACTTGTTAGGCCCACTGGGCAAACCAGGGTAGTCAGGTGAGGGTGCGCGGACTGCGGAGAGGCAAGACCCCTGTTTGGTTATTGTGGAGGGGAGAGCCGACGTGGGACCAGTTCATGACCCTCTTCTGCGAGCGGTACTTCTCGTAGACTTGGATGGACCAGAGGAGGCGGGAGTTCCACACTCTCCGCAAGGGGACGATGACTGTCAGCGCGTATCGCACGCGCTTCCTGGAGCTGTCATGTTTTGCTGCGACAGCTGTAGCTACAGAGGAGGAGAGCTTGTGGAGGTTCACTGAGGGGCTCCGGCCTGCCATTCGAAGGTATGTCAAGCCCATGAAGCTGCCCACCTTCTCGAGAGTGGTGGAGGCAGCTATGACGTAGGAGGAGAACAACCCGGCCGCACGAGACACCGACAGCGGACGAAAGAGGCCCTACCAGCCAGAGTACTCACAGGGTCGATGAGAGAGGAGGCACGTGGCACCCGCGGGAGAGCCATCTTGCTTTGCGGGGCCTTCAGTGGCCTTTGGGGGTCCCCAACAGGGGCCAGCTATCAGCATTGGATTCCCGCCCAGCCGTCAGTAGGGACTTACGAAGGGAGGGAGTCGAGTCCCCCTCTGTTACCAGTGTGGCCAGCCGGGCCACATCAGGAGGGACTGCCCATCTAGGGCTGGAGCACAGCAGATGCTCCTCGCACCGAGCATTGGAGGCCGAGCAGGTGGTCGTGGTTCCCAGGCACGAGGGGGAGGACAACAGTCACGGGGAGGGTACC